>OW618035.2:7525000-10025000 GCA_939531255.2 Thera britannica | reverse complement strand
CTCCCCATTTTCTTTCCATAGTTTGCTCCCGCCTTGTTTCTGAAGATTCCCATGCATATTCTCTTTTTTCCGGTCGACTTCTACCTTTTGTGTCATTTCTCGATCAATCAATCGATAGATGGCACTTTTTCTCACAAAATTGACACATAGTGAAAACTGCTTCCCATCGCACTGATAACTTTTTAATTTTTGTTTTCTTTATAATAATGTAAGCACTACTTAGTCTTAGCTCACTTCTCTTATTTTTATTTTTTGTATACTAACTATTTAATTTTTTTATTAGCTACATCGTCCGTGACATTACTCGCCCTAGGCCCGGCAGAATACCAGTGTTGCACTGAGTGGGGTGACCTACACAGTGCAACAAATACTGAGCCGGGGCCTAATTGACCTGTAGTGTAGTATCAAAAGACAGCTGCCTACCTGCCTATCCTATAATGATTATTTTCTTTTTTATAATTTTTTATGTGATTTTATTTTTTATTTTTTAATTAGGTAGGTATTCCTGTGTATATGAGTAGGTCAATAAAATGCTTTCTTTCTTTCTTTCTTTCTCGGTATCCACTCCGTTACTCCTTGGCCCATCAATGGAATCTCTATGTATAGACTAGCAAAAAAACATAGATTCTTAGGTTCAAAAGGAACTATTTCGTCAAAAACTGTGGGAAATCCATAGCAGCCAGTCTGTATACAACTTTAAACTCGCACGATTGCAACGGATATTGTTTTCGTTCACGCGAGAAACGATAGCGTTTGCAAACATCATTCTACCGAACGCTATCGAAGACGATCTAGATGTTAGCGTTGTATCGATTCTGCTTTTAGGGTTCCAACTACTTTTGTATCCAACTAGTAGTAAAACTAATAGTAGTACGTAGTGTAGTCACTTAACAGGAGATTGCGGTCAAACGCGGCTTGCGTTGCGACTTGCGTAAGTATAATATTGTAAAAAAAAAAACTAACGGCAATGGGACCCTGTTTATAAGCTGACATCATCCGACTCAGTCATGGCAAATTATTAAAAAATATGCCACCTGGTTTCCCCAAACCGTTCGATAAAAAGTCATTTAGTGCTTGTACGTAACGAAGTTTCGTAAGCAGCCTCATTGTAAAAAAAAAACAAGATTTTTTTTTTCTTAGTTCGTAACCTGCTAATGTTAAATAAGGTTTGGAGCTTTACTTTTTTAAAGTTTAATTCATTAAATTGGTTTAGTAATTTGGGCGTGATTGAGCCACAAATATTCTAACATCTAAACTTAAATATTAGCCATTTCCTATCTTATACCCAGCAAGCCATAATGGTCATGGTGACAGAAGGAAACTTTTAATGACCTACTTTTGACAAGTTAAGTTCAAAAACTTGTTAAACGAGTTTTCTAAATCAGTTCATAGATGACGGAGGTATGCAGTAACAAACATAAAAAAACAATTAAAAAACGCAGAAACCGATTTTGATGACATTTCGATCGGACTAATCTGGAAATATTATTTATCAAAAAGTTTTTTTTTCAAATCGGCTCATTAATCGGACTTTCGTGCTTGTACATAACCAAGTTTTATAACCTTCTACGTAACTGGTTACGAAACTTAGTGACGTATAAGCATTATAGGCATAAAAAATAAATTATGCGTTGTCAAACATAGATAAATATACAACCGAATTGAGAACCTCCCTTTTTCATTTTTTCACTCTACCAAAAAAAGTAGGCATCGCGGAATAAGCTGAAGACATATTAAGGACATTAATAAACTCTGGGAAAACTCCCAAGCTCCCTTCTGTTGACACTTGTTGCTGTGTTTCTTCCTCTCTGTTTCTTATATATTTTAGGGTATGTGGAATATGGAATATGGCATAGTATGACCGAATCTTGTAAAAAACACCCTTATCGTTTGTAAACACTTTGTCTATATAGAAAATGTCCTGAAATACCAAATGATCATTATCTAATCATTCTAAAGATGAATATAAGCGTTCTGCGGTGGTGATTAGTGAACGATTAAATTTGCGCAAGGCTTAACGCTAAACTAAAGCAATAAGCTAAATGTTGTTTAGTAAAATTTAATTGTCAAATAAACTTACCCCGGTTTTTTGGGACCTTTTGGACATAATTCCAAATTCTTTGACAACCATTTTGGAGCAGATTTTTTACAAATAAATAATTTGTTTAAAGTTTTTATTATTATTGTTGATGTTGTTGCTTTCGACTAAAACTAATTAAGCTCATGTACATGTGAATTGAATTTGGTGGTATTTGGTAAAAGGTACCACAAGGATGTTGTTATAGCCTTGGTCTTAAAAAAAAATCAACACTTAAATGTTACAGTACATATTTTTTAGCATTTTATAGTGAAAGAAACTTGAGGCTTGAAGGTTGGAGCTCAAGCAACCGATGGGAATCCAATTACAATATTGGTTGATTGAACCCTGAATAATTCTGTACTTTCGTAATGGTAACAAAACTAATAATATTTTTATAAACCTGATCATCTTAAATAAATACCTTTTATTAAAAATTTAGTAACAAAGTCCACACTTCCTGTCAATTAAGGTACTAAAAGATTTGAAAAAGAACATTTAAAACTCACAGAAAAATAACAAACGCTTACAATAGCATGAAATAATAAAATTTATAGCATAAAGGACTATTTATTCTTTGTCATTCACGTGCCAAAATACTACAGTGAAGCTGAAATTCAGGAAAATATTTGTCCCAAACAATGAGTCCAAACGAAACAGACATTTATGATGAATGGACCCTTACGAAAATCATTTTCACTTTAGTATTGTTATGTTAAACGGTTTGTGACTTTCATTGTGCAAATAAATTGAAATTTTGTCGAATGACGACACAAATGCACCAAAAATGTATCACTTTCATTCAGCAAGTACCATTATTGAACGCCTATAAAATTTCAGCATTACTTGGTTGGTGACAATATTTCCATATTTCTATGATAATTATGGTTAAATGTTTTATAAGTAAAATCTAAATTAATAAGCCTTTGCAACGTTACTGGGCAGTTGTACAATTCCTAGTTTGTACAAAGTATTGATTTGTACATCACTAAAAACGATACAGCATGGCTTCAAAAGTCGCTGTGGACGTTAATTTTCCTCTCTGTCAATAGCTTGGACCATTTATACAAAAGGTCTAAGGTCAATATATAAATAATAGTCAATACGTCGTTGATAAGGAGGAAAAGAAACAAGAAAAGGTCAAATCAAATGTCAAATAAATTTGTGAATAAATATTTGTTGTAGTAATTACATTTTGTCTGTACGCTTCATCTTTCCCTATTATTACGAAGCCCAAGGGAGAATAAGCAACAAATCCGAAGACAGTTTTATAGACTGAGTTATTGTCATCTAAGCGGTCAGGCAGATAAAGGTTTGGGTATAATAATAAAGATTGCAGAAACCTTTATTACGAAGTTCTTTATTATGACGCGGATTATTTTAGACCCTTCTCATGCGGAACAAACCTTTTTGAGAATATGATTGTGCTATTATTTGTGAAGGAGGGTTTTAATGTCTTAATAAGTTTAAAAATACTTACGTTTCCATTCTTAAGTTTTGTTTAATTCACATTTGATTGAATCGCTCCATTACAATATCTAAGATTTGACTAGCAGGACTGAGTAGACGTGGGTTCGATCCCCACCGAGAACAAATATTTGTGTGGTGAACATAGATGTGTTTGTTTTCTGTCTGGGTGTTATATCTTAGCATAATATATTTACATAAAAAATGTTTTAAAAGTATTATACAGCTATCTGGAAACCGTTAGTAGAAGCTCACTTTGAAACGTCTTAAAGCTTATAAGATTCACCGACTCTCTCTGTTATCTTTCTTTGAACTCGAAGCTTTTTGTGACTTTCTGGGAAACAAATATTATGATGAATGAGCTGAAACATGACAGATTTTTCCCATTTTCAATCTTTAAATTTGAGACATTTCGTTTTATATTCACCGCAGTTTTTCTCATAACTGGCTTGCATAGCTTTATCAGAAATAGCATTGAAGGAAAGATAAAAGGAAAAAAAGAAGGGGATACCAAGGATAAGCTACATGAGCCAAATAAAAGTGAAGATTGCCGTCATGTCGTATAAGGAGGTCAAGGAGGTTGCCCTATGAAGAAATACCTGGAGAAAAATGGATACATTACGCCGACAAGAGCATTGCTCTTAAATAGGAAGAAGTAACTTGCATGTACAGTACACAGTAAACCGACTTACAATGCCATCAGTTATAACTTTATAAATATACCATGCCACTCTCTTGTCTGAACAAATATGTTGAGATAAAAAGAGAAGGCACTCTCTTTGTTTCGCTCTCTATTTATTAATAAAAAAGAGGAAAATTAATGATGCATTGTTCAAGCATCACTACATACTAACATTAAAAAAATCATTTCTTTTCAGCATTTGGATAAGCGACATGGTAGTGTCAATTACATCTGAGTGCTTCAGTTCTTAGGAGGGCATGCCAAATCCAGCTCTAGCACGCGTTATACCATGACGTATGCCTCAGATTGGCTTATTACCAAGGTGCCACCTCATAATATTATAAACTTATTTCTAAATGAGGGGTGCTAAAAATCTCCGTATTTTACCCACTAAACCATAAATAGAACACTCTAATGTATGCCATACAACCTACACAACCCAGTAATTTTGCATTAAGTCTTGGTTTGTTGAAAAGCGGTATCCATCATCTGACGAGCGTTATTCCTCCAGTAAAAACATCGCTTTAACGCCAAGAAACAACTTCATTCTCATCTTTACAATTCTTCGTCTGCTCTTATCGTATGTTCATAGCGTATTCTATCATGCTAACCATTTCCATTCTTTTCAGACAACCACCATTTATAGATTCCATCTCTATGTACATCAACTTCAACGTTACTTTTTTTCAACTTGGACATTTTAAAGACAAGAGTGAATAGGTATCTTCTAGGTAAGCATGCTACACCGTCGACCGCACCATCACTTGTGACAACAGCAGGTGAGATTGCGGTCAAGCGCAAGCCTATAAATTGCAAAAAAAAAGAACATTACGGCCGATAAATTGTGGTCACCGTATTCCTAAAATCTGAGCTAGCAAGCTAGTCACGCAATATGCACACTACTCTGCGGAAGTTAGTCATTCATCGTGATAAGGCATGAATAAAAAGATTTTCTTTACAAACCGACATAATATTTATGTCTGCACGAATGTCTGGCTGAAACTATTTTATTACAGCTTTGTGAAGCAAGCTTTCATAGAGGCACCTACAAGTCCTTCTGATCAAAAAGAGCGAACTGGAACTTCACGATTTAGTTCCCCCATCCCCATTCTATCATCGGACCACTAGACGCACGGAAATGCGACATCCATACATGGTTGATGTTCCAACCGCACCAAGCGCTTTGCTCCACCTTTTATGTTGCGGACAGCCAAAGAGTGGAATTTCTTGCTGGCGTCTGTTTTTCGAACACTTATAACTTGGATGTTTCTATGAGTTAGAGTGAACAGGTATCTTCTAGTTAAGCGTGCTACACCGTCGACCGTATCATCACATAGCAGCAGGTGAGATTGTGGTCAAAACGTAAGCCTATAATTATGTAAAAAAAAGAGCTTACATGCCCATAATGCAGAGTTCCTTTTTATACTTTCTGTGTGGCTTGATGTCGTCATAGTTGCATCATCAGCTCGGTAACTGTCAAATCAATAAAATTGCTTCGTATATTAGTATTTATTTCAGAACCCAAGCAGTTATCCAATGCAAAAATCCAATCTGAACCCATCTAAAAGTTAAATCGACACAATAACTGGTAGAAAATATTTTTTTATTATTTTAGAACAGAATAAAGGTTTATTTATTTGCAACATCATTTTTTATGCTTTAATAAGGTAGGATGGAAGTAATGTAGGATACGTTTAATAATAAAAAGGTTGCATAAAATAATCACAACCTTGTATCACCTATTTATATGTAAAGGCCCTGCCGGAAGACCAGCGTTTGTTGCTAGCCAACTAATTTCACGCTGAGTCAGACCGCTTTGCAGCTTTTGGTTCTTTTTTCTCCTAGAACTCAGTTGGTAGTAGCTCTGGCTTCTGCACAGGAGGGCGTGAGTTCGATCCCCACCGAGATGAAAATATTTTCATATTTTTATTTGAGGGTTTTTTATGAATAAGTTATTTCTGAATGTATGTATATCGTGCACCTTGAATTGCTAACCGTTTGCAAATAAATATGTTTCTTTATTTATTTCTAAAATAAATTTGATATTAAATAATGACCGTTTAAAATGAAATAACATCAAGAAATATAAATAATAGTAGATAAATAAATAATTTGATCGAAAAACCCACTTGTTTCATAATATTGACCTGAATTTGTCAAGATACAATTACTGAGATCTTAAATGTGAACAATTTGGTTATTATTAAGCCAAGTACCCACTGTTCCCTTAGGACGTGCTTCTCGCTTGGTTCTGAATTGGGTCAGCTCTTCCCTGTAGGTGCCATTATAAAAGAGCTTACGAATAAATCGATGTAGGGGTTTTTTCGTCAGGTAGGGGACGGAAGAACTTGTAAATGGTGTCTAATTTAGGGGAAGGAAACATTTTCTGTCAGTAAGAAAAAAATACGGGCGAAGTATACCTATACAGGCATGTTAGTAGGCAAAATAAAAATAAATGCTATAGGTACTCACTATCATAATGAAGAATGTTAATATTTTAAGAAACAAATGAGATAATGTTAGAGTCTTTTGTAGCACTTGCTACGAGCTTGGCGATCCGGGGTCTCTGTATACTCCTACGAAAAACAGGCGCGACAGAGAACAAACATCTTTGTTGACCAAACAAATATTTGTTCTCGATGGGGATCGAACCCACGACCTATGCCACAGAAGGTAGAGCTACTACTGAGCTGAGAGGCCAGTCTTTTGTATCATACAAATCAGGTATCTCAGACTCACAAGGAACAATTACTTTCCTAATTGACTCCATTGAAGCCTCAGTAATTAGGCAATTCGGGGTGACCCAAAAGACAATTCACCGATTGAGCCTGAACAATAAACCTGAATTACTTCAAATAAAATTTTACCGATTCAAATGATCTTAATCAACGTCTCTACAAATCGCCTCAAATATTTTAATTTAGAATTTCGGCAGACTTTATCGCCAGCTTGGTGAAGCACGTTAGTTTAATGAAAGACATTCCTTCAACGTGTGGACGTACCTACTACGTGTGACATGAGCCAGAGCACCGTGTACAGTCACACTGAAAAGCTTTATCGTAAGAAATACTAAGCTAAGTTTTTAGTGCTCTGCTTTTAAAGCAGGCTGTAAAAGAAGACAACAATTCCAAATTTGAATAAAAATATACTACATTTATTTACACAAAGAAACTTACAAATAAACAATTTTTTACAAAATGTACAAAATACACAAGGAACGGTTGGTCTATCTGCAGACCATTGCGAATGATCTAGAGATGGCTCAACTGATTCAAATTAGTTCCATACAGAAGCGTATAAAATATAGGTTCGTAGATAGCTTTTTTTACATTCTTTTAAAAATAATTAAAAAATCTATGACAACTCAAAGTTGATAGTTTAATGATAGTTTTACATAGCACGCAATTTTATGCTCACTTAAAATACAACATATAAATGAAATGAAATGAAATGAAAATTTATTGCTTAAAATGTGGTAAGGGATTAGATGTCAGTAATTAAATTATTGATTCAGCACATTTTGCTTAAAAAATGTGTATCTTACGCAATTATTTATTTTCTTCTTCATAAATATTTGCACGATGACGCAATACCAACTCATATTAAAAAAAAGCCGTGCATTTAAATTTTGTGCTCACATGTACCAACCTTTTGTCACAATGTGACATGACGTGCCCCACTGGAACATTGACTTGATAGAAAGAAGTCGGGGTCAAATGGGATTCTTTCAGACCCATTTCGTGATTGACACGAATTGGTCAAATGTTGAGTAAATGTTTTACGGAAGTCATTGGGTCAAGAGGTCGTAGAAATAAAGCCAGTTTTATTACTTCTGAGCATGAACAGGGTTGAGTTATTTACCTACATAATGTAATTGTACGTTGTTTGGTAGCATATTAGGGCGAACCCGCTCCCATTAGTGGTTTTTTTATTGGACTAATTTGATCGAAACTTTATGAAGATACCCGTAGTAAGCTTGTCTTCTCTCTGAATCTGTATATCTATCTATATTGAACCCCGTAAATAAAAGCATGATAAAATTCCGTTTTATAAGGTAGAAAGATAGATATAGATAGATTGATAAAGAATTTATTTGCCTAGATAATAAACACACATGAAACAAAAAAACAAAGCATAATCAAAATTAAAAATACAACCTACCTAGGTGCCTATCAAAATACTCTTTGACATTCTCAATGAGCTTGATTCCATGGAATTATTCATTCTTGTTTCAAACTAGAATATAAAAATAATAATTATAGCCTTTTTTTTCCATATCCCATAGAGTTAGATTTTATAGTTTGCATGTTACTTTTAGCCTAGTTGCTAGTCATAATGTTTATTTAGTTTTCATAAATCTATGAGATGTTGACCCCCTGTTAATGAGTGATGTGGAAACTAGAAAAAAAAACAGGAAAAAATGGATGTCAACGGGGGAAATACCGGCCGTAAGCACTGACTAGGTACCAGTAATTAGGTATATATACCAGTATATATTTTTTCTGAAGTGTGAACTTGAACAATGAATCCACGTCACCGACACCTCTTCGGTAAAGATCGACAATCTTCGCCAAAAGGAGGGGGATGCGGGGGTTATTTTTTTAATTTAAATTCTAGCTTTCCTACTCCCGGCATATACCCGGAGTGCTCGTTTTTCTTTTGTTCTACTGTACCAAAAACTGTTTGATGATGGCGTGATATATTTTTCAGAAGACCCTCCTCGACATAGGTAACGCACAGGCTCACCTACAACCAATCACTCGCACGCCTGCATTGTCAGCGCGTACAATACTGTCATTACTCCTACGCTCCTTGCTACTCCGTCATATTTCTTCAGGTAGGTGTTGCTCGCATCCATTTAAAATTACTTCTAAATAATTTCTCTAAAAAATTAAAAAGGTAAAATATTTTCTTTGGAAACTGTTTTAAATAATTGATTACTGTAATTGCTAATAATGGGTAATCTAATATTTAGATCAGTAAAAGCTTCTCATTTATTTTAAATCGGTAATATTAAATAAATATTTTTTAGCTCTCTTAGGTACTTTTTATAGATTTCTTCCTTACTAAGAAGCTATCTATTACACGTATTATGATCTCAAGTAACATAATTTTTTCGTGATAGAAAGCACAAAGTTTGGCATCCGTACCTGAACAAGTAAACAACATTATGATTTTGATTATAGTGAATAAACAAATGATACCTACATGAACTAGGTATTTCAATAACTGCTAGAGAATAAAAATGCAATCTACCTACGTATTAAATAAGTCTAGGGTTGGTGTTTATCTCTCCCCATTTCTGGGATAAAGCTTCCATTACCTGGCAACACTCCACGCCATCCTCGAATGCCTTCTAATAATACTCTCGTGAGCGAAATGCAAGAGATTCAAACGACATAATCACACTAAAAGCATCGCTTGTTACGACATCCTTGTTTACATGGACTAGAATGTAGGTAAGTTTTATTCATTTATCTTAGTTTCTGCAGAAATAACAGTCTTAAATTGGATTATTGTCTTAGCAAGACTGTTATTAAGTTGAAACGTAAATGCTGAATGAGCTAAATGAAAATTAGTGTTCTTATTTCAAAAAATAGATTGTTTAGTAGGGTACTTATCTAAACTATTAGTAAAAAGCTAAAGAGTTTTATTGTTTGTTTGGTTGAACGCTCTAATCTCGGGAACTGCTTCTGGGCCGAAATGAAAAAATCGTTTTATTGGATAGTCCATTTATCGAGGAAGGCTATAGGCTATATACAGGGTTATTCATTATTAACTGCAAATACTCAGGAATTAGGTTCAACAATTAAAATAAAAAATATTTATGAAATGATTTTTATTAAGTTTTGTTATGAAAATCCCGAGAAAATCGAAAAAGGAATCATTGGCGCCTGACCTATTTTGACCTTTGATCCACGCCCGCGCGCCGTGAGCGACACTCTGTGTTCAGTCACCGCCTGGGTGGGTCATCGTCCTGTTCTCCATGGCAATCATTATGCAATAGCCGTAAAGAAATTAATAAAAATAAAATTTTGATACAAAAACTTAAATCAAAATTAAAAAAAAATCATTTCATAAATCATTTCACAGTGATCGTTCAATTTTCGCTGAGACCAGTTGTGTCGCTCGCGACCGCGCGTACCAACAGTGCAAAGTGCTAACGCATCATAACATAGCCGCGGCTCGGCCTGACCTCGACGATGACCTAGTTCTTCGTTGCGTAAGGCATGCTTAGCGACGGCTAAACATATTGTTAAGGCGACGTACCAGCCTCAACAATGGATACTCCGACAAAAAGCAGGGTTTCTCTGCAGACAGAAACTGAGCACCTATTATATAAAACTTATGAAGAAGAACGTACCCGCTTCAATGAAGAAAGGCGAGAGCGTATTAAGCTCGAAAGCCTTGTCAACGACCTAAAAAGTCAGATAGAAATTCTTAAGCAACAGCTGCAATGTGTAATGGAGGTTGAATCTGCGCCACCATCTACCTCAAACATAAAAGGTTCCTCTCAACAAGTGGAATACCAAACTGATGAGGAAGAACTCGCTAAAGAAACAGAGTGGATTAGAACAAAAACGAGGAAAAAAAGAAAGTTGAACACCTCGCCCTCACTCTCACCACCACAAAATCCAAACGTTGCATTTGAAAAAACGAAAAAAGTCCCACAGCCACCTCCTGTTATAGTTGATGGCGTAAAAGACTACCAATCATTCTATGACTTCTTGTCTAGGAACACGAGCGCAGAAACATTCAAAATAAAAATGCTAAGCGGTGACAGTGTCAAAATAAACGCTTACAATGATGAAGCTTACAGAGCCATAACCAAGTCATTGACTGACGAACACTGTTTCTGGCATTCCTACGAAAACAAGCAAGATAGGCCGATCAGAGTGATGGTGAAAAAGCTGCCTTTCACCTGCAAACCTGATAGAATAATTAGTGACCTTCAATCAAAAGGGTACCAGATCGAAGATGCAGTGAACAAGCTAAGCTGGAAAACAAAAGAGCCGCTTAATATGTTCATGCTTACCTTCAATAACAAAGAAGAGATAAACAAAATCTACGAGATAAGGATCATACTGGGATGTACGGTTGATATACAACCGCTTAGATCTCCAAAGCTGATACCCCAGTGTAAAAGATGCCAGGTGTATGGTCACACGCATAAATATTGTGGCAAAGAACCTAGTTGTGTTAAATGCACTGGAAAACATCTGACCAAAGACTGCAGTAAGCCAGCTGATGAGAAGCCGAAATGCGTACACTGCGGTGAAGCACATCCGGCTAATTACAGAGGATGTATCATTGCTAAAGAAATGCAAAAGATCAAAAATAAGACACTCAAAAAACCAATGGTGAGCCAGCAACAGCAAGTTACCAGCAAAATAGCACCTGCCATCAACCAGCCCAAACCGGGCAACTCCAGTTCAAAAAGCTCTAGCAAAAATGTATCTTACGCTCAAGCCGCCGCTAAGAACACTGCAGCCACTCAGCGCAAAGAGCACACTGATTCAAATGACTGTAAGTTGAACGAAATTCTTAAGTTCATGGCATCGTTTGATGAGAGACTAAAGAAAATAGAAAGTAGCACCAAAACTGCTTCTTTTAAGGCTCAGAAATGATTAACACACTAAAAATAATGGCCTGGAATTGTAATGGGCTACAAAAACATCAGAACGAACTTCAAGTAGTCCTAGACATAGAAAACGTAGATGTATGTCTAATATCAGAGACTCATTTTACAAAACAGTCACACACCCGTTTCAAAGGATATAACATCTATCATGCACTACACCCGGCAAATAAAGGAAGAGGTGGCAGTGCTATAATTATCAAAGAAAGTATAAAACATCACGAGCAATATAAACACGAAGAGCCAGAAATTCAATCTGTTGCAATCTGTATCAAAACCAAGCTGTATCCTCTAACTATAGCAGCTATCTATTGTCCACCGCGACACTCCATCAAGAAAGACCAGTACCTGAGTCTTCTACAACAACTCGGCGAAAGATTTATATTAGGAGGCGACTTCAATGCAAAACATACGCATTGGGGCTCCCGACTGACTAATACAAAAGGAAGAGAACTTATGAGCGCTATAAGAGAACAGAAATGTGACGTGGCAACAACAAGATCTCCCACCTACTGGCCAACTGATCCACTAAAAATTCCCGACCTAATAGACTTTTTTATACACAAAAGCCTGTCGACAAGCTACATAAGAACTGAACAGAGCTACGATATGAACTCTGATCATTCTGCTATCTATCTAGAAATAAGTGAAAATATATTATTCAAAGAAAATACTCTGACCCTAAGTAATAAGTACACGGATTGGGAGAGTTTTAAAATAGAATTAGATCAAAGCATAGACTTAAAAGTTCCACTAAAAACATCAGAGCAGCTGAACATAGATTTAGAAAAATTTATCACAAATATACAGCAGACCTCCTGGAAAAATACACCACAACCTAAAAAAAGAAGCACTAAAAATAGCTATCCTAGAGAGATCAAGGAGCTCATATGTGAAAAGAGAAGACAGAGAAACCAATGGCACCAGTCAAGGTCTCCACATGATAAAACAAAATTAAACAATCTTACGAAAAAACTGAGAAGACAAATCCAAACACACAATGATAACGTAACTAATATATTTCTTCAGAAATTAACCAGTGATCGTAGTACAGATTATTCACTTTGGAAAGCAACCAAGAACATAAAACGGCCCAGTGCCCAAATCCCTCCTATAGAAGACGGATGTGGGAAATGGGCCGTGAGCAACGAACAAAAAGCCAAACGGTTTGCTGAACATTTAGAAAATATATTTAAACCTAATGACGGTCCAACAAATCTCGAATCTAGTATAACACATGACGAACTTGACGATCAACATAACATCCAGCACGTTTCACCAAGAGAAGTACAACGTGAAATCAAGCTAAACATAAACCCTAAAAAATCTCCTGGATTCGATCTTATCTCTGGAGAAATACTCCATAACCTTCCGAAAAAGGCTTTAGTTAAACTAACAAACCTTATCAATGCCGCACTGAGACTGCAGTATGTACCAGATCTTTGGAAAGTTGCCGAAGTAATCATGATAGCTAAGCCAGGAAAACCACCACATGACGCAACATCATATAGACCGATTTCCTTGCTACCCATTATGTCTAAACTATTTGAAAAACTTATCCTTAAGCGACTTAAACCAATAATAGAAGCCAGAGATCTTATACCAGAACATCAGTTTGGCTTCCGGGAAAAGCACTCAACTATAGACCAAGTTCACCGAATTACAAATGTAATAGAGAATACCCTTGAAAGCAAAAAAGTCTGTTCTACTATATTCCTAGATGTAGCACAGGCTTTTGATAAGGTGTGGCACGAAGGACTTATGGTTAAACTGAGAAAAATGCTACCCAAACAATACGCAGATATATTGCAATCATACATAACGAACCGGTTCTTTAGAATAAGACAAGAAGACGCCTACTCAGAACTAAAAGAAATTAAAGCTGGAGTGCCACAAGGAAGCGTATTGGGTCCAGTTCTGTATCTACTGTACACCTGTGATATTCCTAAGCTAGAAAATAACACAATTGCAACCTTCGCTGATGACACTGCTATAATGGCAATAGGAAGTACGCACGCAGAAGCAGCAGAAAAGGTTCAATTGGCTATTAACAAAATCCAAGACTGGACAAAGAAATGGCGAATAAGATTAAATGAATCAAAATCAGTTCATATAAATTTCTCAAATAAGAAGGATCAGTACTGCCCAGTTTATATAAATGATAAGATTATACCATACGAAAACACAGCCAAATACCTAGGTATGACGCTTGACGCGAAGCTACGCTGAAAAGCTCACGTCAAAAAGAAAAGAGATGAACTGAATCTAAGGTTCAAAAAAATGAACTGGCTCCTTGGAAGGCGTTCCACCTTATCAGTTCCAAATAAAATACTTTTATATAAACAGGTCCTAATGCCAGTATGGACTTATGGTATACAGCTGTGGGGCTGTACCAAAAAGACAAATATCCTTAGCATACAAGGGTTCCAGAACAAAGTGCTTAGAGAAATTGTAAATGCGCCCTGGTACGTAAGAAACGACGACCTTCACCGGGACCTAAATATTGAGTTCGTCGAAACAGTGATCAAAAAATGTGCAGAAGCCCACGAGAAAAGGCTTCACCATCATGTGAACGTCGAGGCCATCCAGCTCCTCGACAACACGGACATAGTGAGAAGACTTAAAAGAACGAAACCGTTTGAACTAGTGTAGTATTAAGTAATTATTCATATTTACTCATAGTAAAAGTGCAATGTGAGTGGTATTACGAACACAATAACAAAGTGTCGTCATCATAAATAGAGACAGTAAGAAAAGTGTTAGTGGACACATTCTTAGTTGTAGTTTACTTTAGAAATTTAGGTCAATGAAAAATTACTTATTAGCCGGAATTTGGCTAGATTGTAATATTATTAGAGTAGGTTATGAAACATAGCGTACACTAATTCTAAAAAAAAAAAAAAATTCATAAATATTTTTTATTTTATTAGTTGAACCTAATTCCTGAGTATTTGCAGCTAATAATGAATAACCCTGTATACATATAACATCACGCTATTTTCTACTAGCGACCCGTGCGAAGCTGGGGCGGATCGCTAGTATATTTATAAGAACTTTTGACACAGCAATGTGAGCATCACTGCTCTACTGCTGATAGATAGTTAAGTGCTTCCGGACGAACTCTTTATTTATTTCAAACATCATTTTAATCCGTTTAAGAATATTATGAGCTTCCACTAGTCAACAGTCGTCAGATCAATACGGCTATAATAAGAGTTACAATTGCCGGTCCCTAGTGTGTAAAGTAGTAAATGTATTGAGTATTGAACGTTATTTACAAATTAATGCCTGACGCATAAATAGAAGCAAAACCTCACCTGTACATGTACAGTTGCTCCGAATTTAGCGAAGGCGCTCGTTTTATCGGCGTCATAATAAATGTAGCTTACCAATAAATTACACGAACAGATGGTAACAAATTTACATGTTACCGCTTTATTTAATGTTCCAATGAACATTATTTTTTTGTTGCGAGGTTTATTTTTACCCACTTTATTTATCGGTTTTATTTAAATGCATGACGTAAGTACCTACGTGGTACTTACCTAGTCAGAATAATATTCTACATTTCATATCAGTTTAGATATCCTATTTAAATAAACAACACCAAAAAAGGATTTAGACTCAGGTATAGTATCTAGTTCGGTTACTTTTTATCCCGAAAAAATTACAGGAACGAGAAAATAACTCCTAGGCGGGCAAAGCCGCGGGCCACCACTAATTCCCTATAAACATGTATCAGAAATTGTACCTACCTTTCTACCATGGTATCTTTACCACAACCACACTGTCTTAGGTTATAAAACAACGTTGGTGACTCGACAGTTTCATAACTCATAACGATTTGGTCAATCAACTGATCTACATTAGTTTTAGTCCCAAGTGCAGCAAAATGCACTCCCGCATCAATTAAGAAAATAGCAAACAGATTTGAATGCAATCCGAGCAAATCGACGACGGGGAATTATGGCGCCAAAGATACGGATCTAACATGCTGGGGCCGGCTGACCGCCGACCGCTACCGACCTTTGGCTGCTTCGTTCATACAAACACTAAAGCTGGGTTAATGAAAACTATCGATATCGATGATCACCGACTAAAATGGATTTACTAGAAAAATTATTGAGCTGTGAAAAATAATTAAGAAATATAAGGATCTAACATGCTGGGGCTGAGTGACTGCTGACTGCTACCGTCCTTTGGCTGCTTCGTAAATACAAACAGAACGCCTATGTAAAATTAAATGATAATATCGATGATCAACTAATTATGATTTCGATGAACTAAATAAAACGGTGCAGCCAATTAAATTATATTTTGCTATCGATTTATATAAGCAACAGCTACCATATCGATGAATTGGAAAACAGATTATGAAATACCAACCTGATGTCTGAACTAGTGAAATACCTGATTATTGTTTTGTCTAAAACATTTAACTTGTAACAGTATGAGTAATTAAAACTTAAGTTAAATATTGAAATGAAATATGTTTCTATAATAACACGAAGTAATATATTTAGTAACACGAAGTATGTTACTTGTAACTATCTGACTCGCATGCTTCGTTTTTATTTTAGATAAAAAACTGGTCCAAGCTCCAGATAAAAATTTGGAAACTGTTTAAACAGCAAACATTGCGATCCAATTTAACCACTCTACATTTTATTTTAGTAAAAAACTCTTCAATCTTTATGAGCAAGATGGAAAAAAGGATCATCGATACCGATGCCTGTAGATAGCACCGCATTAATATTAGAACGTGGCTTATTAGAAACGGTTTAGTTCGTTCCATGCTGAGTGGTGCACGCTGTTCCATACACTAAATTGAATAATCTGCATACACAAAATAATATTTATTCAACGACATTTACCAATTTATAGCTAACAATCTCTTACGACACCATTTTCGGAGTAAATCTCTAATGAGTGGAACTTTAAGTAAACTACATTCAAATCTTGCTACGAAAATGTAAAAGTTAGGTACTCTACACTTTTCTCTGAATAACTTGAGCTTTAGATCATTTACATCGATAGGTCCGATGGAATAATAAATATTGAAGAAAAATGGTGATGGCTTATTTTCCTTGGAAATGTACGGGAAATGTATAATTCCACCGTGGACTGCTTCTTGTAGCGTCACAAGCTATTTCGGTGCGTTGCAAATAAAGCTCCTTTCGTGCACTTGACGCACGTTTTTGAAGTGAACTTCTGATGAAGATAAAATAAAAATCCATCACACAAAACGCCAACCCCAAACAGGACAACTGTCCCTCGCTTATCTCAGGGTTACGTGGTTCAGCTAAAGCCACCACGCACCGAACATTCCGCCGCTTGTATAGGCAATAAAGTCACGTAATTACAAAATAACTCCGCCTGATGCGGGACTATTTATTTAATCACTTTGACGGGAAAATAATAGACGCTGGCTCCGGTGGTTCGGTGCCCATCAAAATTGTGAGGGTACGGCCGTGTTTAGGTAGAAAACTGGTTGGTGACGTATATCTTGTGAAAACTGGATTGTAAATTGGCACGGTAATTAATCCCGGCTATAATACCAATAACCCGTTGTGTGTTACCCTTATCTATCAGCCTGCTGGTAAAAAGCCGGAGTCCAACCCGTGTAGATTGTATTTTTTTCAAAGACCACCATAGAGTGTACTCCTAACGTGGCGCAATTGTTGAGTACAATCTTTTTTTTATCATGATTGTTTATGAGACTGAGTGGGTGGTACTCTGTCACCCAGCCTTTCCTATAGTAAAAATTTAAGCAGAAAGTAACTATTTATAAGCACTCAGTTGATTTGTCCCTACCTTATTCGGCATTGTGAATACGGTTAAAGGAAAGATCATTATTTGTTTTTCAACACTTCAAAAAGAGACCAAGTAGTAGCTGACCGTGGAGATCAGGAAAAAACTAGAAACACGATAAGAAAGAGGGAGTCTGAAAAAGTTCAATGCTGGAAAAATCACCACCGGCACTGGTAGCCTGTTTTCTACGTTCGTCCAACAGGTCTATCGTGTATCGTGATGGTCGAAAGCATGGTATATTGTGCTTGTACCAAGCCGGACAATTTCCGTGCTGCCAATATTATAGCCTTTGTGCAACTTAACCTATTTAATACTGGCTTGTAAAGCAAGGTTCAACTAACTAGCTAGGTTTTAAAGAAATTGCTAGTAAAGTGAATTTGTGGACTGTATAAAAAGTAGCGCTGTTTCATTGGTCTAAACTAAAATCAAAAGAACTATAGTAGGTATTTTACACATAAAAGTGTAATATTATGTAATTCATTAACATTGGCCATACGTCTACTTGTTCCATCAGCTAGTTGTATATAAAAAAAAGTACGTAAGTAAGTGTAGGTCGCTTATGTAGATGTCGTCAGTCAAGGGTATTTTAGGGGGGTTCTATTGCGGTATGAAAACACCACCTTAATGCTCTTCTTCTTAAATTTAAGATCTTAGCTCTTGTCGGGGTTTTGAGTTTCTTTTGGGTTTTCTCCAATTTTTTTATTCGGCCTCCTTGACTTCCTTATGCTACATGACAGCGACCGACATGCTTTTATCTGGCTCACGTGACGTAGGCCCGTATTCTGAAATAGTGCTTAGGTCTGAGTCGAGCCTCATAGATTTTATGAAATGAAATTAAATGAAATGATTTATTGTTTGCTTGAAGAATGGTTGTGTACAGGTCTTAAATTAATTGAGTTCACACTCTTCACCGCTTAACTCGGCATGCAAAAAAGAAATAACATAATTTGGTAATACATAACAAAATTAAGAAAGAAATAATTGGATGGCAATTTCAATAAATAATTAAGAATATTTATGACAGTTCTCCATTGAAAAGTTTCAAAAATCTGTGCTTGAGGCTAAAATCTATGAGGCTCGACTCAGACTCAAGCGCTGTTTCGGAATACGGGCCTTAGTCTTGGCCTTCCTCTTTCCCGTTTTCCTTCAACCTCTCCTTCAATGACGTCCTCTAAGTAGCTGTCATGTCGTAGAAGATATCCAAACATTTTTCCGCTTTGGTTTTATATCGTCTCCAGTAATGATGCCATAATGCTACCATCCACTATTTTCTTGCGTGCGCAATTTACGAAGAAATATGTGTACAATCCCATGGCTCTTAATCGGTGGAAGAAACCTTACGAAAATCCCGAGCTTAGTCAACTCCACACGTATTCACACACATACCTTTCTTGTGGATTAGGCCTATTATGCTGAGAGGATACAGTGCAATGTTCCTTAAATAGGGGAGTGCGGAAACTGACGCTATTTCTTTACAAAATATATAAAAACCTGCGTGTGTATAAAATATTAGGATGTGTGATAGCTGCAGATTTTTTGTTCTTATCTACCTTTGTGTTTGTTTTTTTTTGGGTTGCTTATTAATAATCATGGGTTCAGTTCCAATGCAGTTAGGTTGGTAAAAAAGCATACAAAGCTTTGTGCTATTAATCTCTTATCTTTTAGACTTGCCTCTCAGCTTAGTTGGTAGTAGCTCTGCCTTCTGCGCCGTAGGTCATGTTTTCTGGCACATACATTTTTAGACAGAATAACTCATTGCTGTACGACTGGATTTGAACCCACGATCGGAAGGTGGAGTCGGTGTTTTCTAAGGTATTATGTATGTAAAAAATATTTTATACCTACCTTGCCATACTCGTACATAACAAGCTATTTATTTTCATCAAATTTTACGTTGTTTTGCTTCCTTTAAAGCACTGGCATCCTAAAAAGTTCCTTTTGAAAGTTTGACAGGTTGATGGTTATTACTAAAATTTATTTTTTAAATAACAGTCATTAGCAAGAGGTAGTTCAATGGCTAGAACCCAGCTTACGGGCCTTGTGGCCATGACTCAGATCCAAACACCTCAAACTTCCCATCACTGAGAGGATGATGGCAGGGCACGTTCTTAACGTGCGTGACCTACGAGGCAATGCTTTGTTATAGGCGATGATTACCACTTAAAATCAGGTGGGGCATATGCTTGTTCCATCAGCTAGTTGCATAAAAAAGCTGGTTTTATTCTAAGCCAATTTAATCGTATTAATATATTTGAATTTCCATGACTCTTATCTGCCAAGTAACTTCATAAAGTGCCAGATAGTAAGGATAAACTAGTAATTTGCAAGTTAACTTATGAGAACATGATGAGCCTTCACACGTTTCTTCTTTAATACCCTTCAAAAACCTATAAATCTACCTGCATCGCCACTTTAACCCTGCATTGTTAAGAAACGTTAAACGTCAAATGACCACCGTTATTAAGAAAGTTAATGTTTTGCATTGTATTTTGGTTTAAACAAATTTTGTAAAAACACTAATTGGTAAGTAATATTTTTTTTAAAATAGAATATTTTGAATTAAGCGATGGATATAGTATAGGATCCCGCTATAGAAGGACCTTCACCGAGCTGGTTATTTAATGAAACGTATTTTATATTTAATTAAACATGCCAATAAATATATTCTATATGGGTTGCCTATCAATAACCAGCTCGGTGAAGGTCCTTCTATAGCGGGATCTTAGACTAATAGAGACGGTTGCAAGAACTTGGGAGACCTTTGCCCAGCAGTGGAACGATATAGGTTAGTTAAAAAAAAGGAAGAAACTTTCGGTCTCTTTTAACATTTATGATATACTTAAACATACTAACGTTGCTGTTGCGCTGAAATTTTCAAATTCAATAATTTTGATTACTATGTTTTTTCTTTTATTTTTGCCATCAGCTGGATCTGAAACCTATTGTATCCTCTGTATTTGTTACCTTAGTATGTTATGTCAACAAAAAAAACATTGACATACTACCGTTATTCTGATTTCATTAGTTTTTGGAGACTCAAGGCATTTCAGACCCATTTATATTCGCCTAGGCAATTTATTTTTACATCAGTTTTAATTTTACCGCCAAAAGGTTAAGGTTAAACTAGTGTTTTAAGCACGATAGGGTCTTAACGTTTTAAAATGGATTCCAGAGGTTTCTTTTTGAAATGGCGGTGCTAATTAATGTTGAACCTTTGCGCTCATATTTTACGCCGGTTTCTTCTAATCTATCGTATATACTTATCTATTTATATTTTGCGTGGTGGCAGATCTAGCCAAGGATCCAAGACTTGGCAAGGGTTTGGCAGAGAATTATGGCAGCAGAATCTTAAAAAAACGCCGAAAACAAAAACGAATTCACCAATCCCATTCAAGATTGAAATAATATTAATTAATATTAGTTTTTAATTTTAATTATTCGTAGAAAATTGGATAGAGAAAACTCAAATCTTTCTCTTTTACAAATTCCATAAGCAGTATTATTTATTATTTTGTTACAAAATATTCAGTCGATGGAGAGGGCTTAGAATCGTTTTTCCTGGAAATGTATAGGTATGGAAGGCTTTAAGCAGATATGATTTTACTTATTTTTATTTCATACGAAAACAAATCGAACTTAATTCTAATTGATAACTGGAAAAACAACTGTTGTTTAAACTAAACTACCACTTACTGAAGACTGGAGCAACAGAATCAGATAGCAACTTATGTCGCGGCTGCCTGCAGGAAAAAGAAACTGTGGAGCATGTAGTACTGCACTGCCCCGCAACGGAAGAAGCGAGGTGCAAGACAGGGCTCAGGGAACTGATTGAGTCTTGTCCTTCCACATCCACATCTGAGTCACCATTGGGTCATCTTGAACATTGCTGCCACCAACCCAAAGTCCTTCTCCGCTATTTTAAGGAGTTGGGCTGGCTAGGGTAAGGGTTAGCAGGGGGACAATGCACAATACACCCCATCGCGGGACGTCCCCCAACACAATTAGAATTAGAATTAGAAACAACTGTTGACCATTCAAATGAATGAAAATGATAATGTAATAACAACCGGATTAGTAGCGATATTTGGTTAGGAAATCGAACTTAACTAAATAGAAACTACATTCCGTTGGACCCTGCTAACAATAGACTATTCCACCGGAAGTGAGTCTAACGAGACGGGTGAGTTTGCTTCCGTACCTATCAGCTACAGTCAGCTCTAGAACTACTCATCTTATTCTTATTTAAGAGCAATGCTCTTGTCGGCGTAATGTTTGCATTTTTCTCCAGTATCTCCATTAGAAGCCTCCGTACAAAAATAAATTATGTTTTTTCTAGTTGGAATTGCCATTAGACAGATGTTTGTAACCACCAGAAAAAATTAAGGACTGTTACAATAGAGTCTACTAAAAGTAGTATCGTCAGAACCTCTTAATCTTTTTCTACCAAAAGGTTAACGAGATTTGTTTTTAGCCAATAACGAAGGATATTTTGCAAAATTTGGTCCCAAAATACTACATGTAAAACTCATACGCACAGCGCAAAAAGTTGACTTGCGAGTAATTTCTAGCATTATTTCCTTAAAATTTCTCCCGTTTTTATCTATATATCTCTTATATTATATATATCTTATATTTTTATGACTCGTCTAAATGATTATTCCTTTGCTGCAAAAGTCTTTATTTTTTTCTGGTAATTGAAATATATAGGTGGTTAAGAAAAATACTCAAAAGTACGCGAATTTCGGAAATCCGTAGAAGACCCAAGGTCACTGACATAGCTCGAAGAATTAGTAGGTAAGTTGAAGTGGCAATGGGCAGGCCATATAGCTCGAAGAACCGACAACCGTTGGGGAGTAAAGATTCTCGAATGGCGACCACGAACCGAAAGACGAAGCGTTGGGCGCCCACCCACCAGATGAACCGACGACATTGTTAAGATCGCGGGAAGTCGATGGATGGAAAGGGCTCAGAATCGTTCTTCCTGGAAATGTGTAGGGGAGGCCATGTCCAGCAGTGGACTTCTCAGGCTGATAATGATGATGATGATGACGTGAATTTATAAAATGTTCATGAACTTCGTTTGCCAGTAAAATGCTGCCACATTATTTTGAAAGTGCAATGTATACAATTCTTGTTTAACTGACTGTACAGGTATACAGAACCTGGACATGTGACCTATTTAGAACTTTGCGTAGATTCGAATGTTATAACTTCAAGTTTGTATTAAGTAGAATTTGCTAGAAGTTTCGGATAAAGCATGATTAGATGTAAAAGTTTGAAACAAGAATATATGAGGGGTCATTATCATCATCATCAAACTTAAATAACTACCTACCATCAATCCGTAGCAGACAGCCCCCACAGCTACGTTGGTAGCTGCCTTCTGCGCTGGAGGACATGGGTTCGATCCCCAGCGAAAGCAAATATATGTGTGGTTAACGCACATGTTTGTTCCTTGTCTGGGTATTCTAAGGGCCATATGAAGTAACAATGTTTGGGTATGAGTCCGAACCGTAGTTTTTTGACACTTTTCAATGAAAAACTGTCTATATTTTGACTATGCGACTCCGATTCAAGCGATATTTTTGCATACGGGCCTAAGATTTGTAATTCTAAAAAAGTATGTGAGTATCTGTTTCCTTCAAGCTCTACATAACAAGGTTTTTTTTTAAATACATACTTAGAAAACAAAATAACCCCTAGACAGAGAACAAATATCTTGTTTATAGAACACAAATATTTGTTCTCGGCGGAAAACATACTTATAATACAATATAAAACCCATGCAGACAGAGAAAAAACATCTATTATCATCACGCAAATATTTGTTCGAGATCGAACCCACGGCCTACGACGCAGAAGGCAGAGCCACTACTAACCGAGGCTCAGTTAGTAGTGGCTCTGCCTTCTGAGTCGCTCAGTTACTGAGCTAAGAAGCCAGTCATAATAACATTTAAGTTACTATAACTGGTACCTAATACGCCATTACGCTTAAACTATAGACACCCCGCTGTGGGGTCATAGAGGCTCGTTCAAACTGATTTGTGGAATGACATAATCCACAAAACTTATTGTTATTTATTACATTTCAATATTTAAACATTTTTATTGGATCTAAATAACACGTAGACGTTTATTGAACAACTTATTTTCATTTGTATCTGTATAATATAACCATAGTTTGAAATTAGGTTTTTTAAATGCAAGTTAGTAAGCAAGAGATGGTGTAGTGTACACATAAATACTGGTAACTATAGTTTGAAATTAGGTTTTTTAAACGCGAGTTAAAGTTTTTTACGAAAGATATACACGTACACTTCCTGTCCTCTTTCATAACAATAAGAGTTTACTGATGTTAATAATGTTTTTTTTTTCTTTTTCCTACTTTTGTTTGTTTTTTACAAAAAGCTCTGGTCCAAATACCTAAAGCCACTGATATTTTTACATAATAATTTTGTAAATGTTCTATTAGATCATTCTTTATCATTTACGACGACATCAAAAATACAAAACCTTTATAGAAATAAAACCGAACTACTACTGGACAAGAGACATCCCAAAGTACTCCAACAACACTTAGCTTCACCCCATTTTGTCCATAACCCACGTCATGCTATGAAAAACTTCGCAAACTTTAGCAGGTCACAAGAGAGCACGTGTCATTTAAGGTGGCATAAGAGCCAGACCTCTCGCGAAGAATGTAATTTCAAATTACTTACCGTTAGCGTACAAAAAGCGATAAGTGTCGAATTTTCAAATAACACACGCACGATTCACAGTTGGCTGTCTAAGGATTTTACGTTAGCTAAAAAAAATTAGCTTCTGGTTCCTATCGTATAAGCTCTGCTTAGTTTGGGGTAGTTTGGGTAAGTGTAGAGTTTCGTGGATTGTCAATAATATTTATTATTTTATTTTATTTTACTACATGGAAAAACGTGGCATATTCCATTGTTAAGTTTTTGCTACATAAAGTTTAAGTTATAAAGTGGAAGGAACGGGGGAAAGCCTTTGCCCAGTAGTGGGACAGACCGGGCTGAACAAAAAAAAAATGTTTTTGCTGCTAACTTACGATATTTGGCTCATACCACCCCCTTAACCTGAATACTTCAGCAGTTTCAGGCATTTTCATACAGCGAGATACTTCAGAACTTCCTCCGGGCAGATAGTTGTAGCAAAGTGAAAAGTTAAAAGCGAAGTTTACGGTATGCTCCATATCTTTATCAAATTATTTTTTGGATACTATATGAGAATTCTTCTTATCGTGTCACTAGTTCTTTTGAAACAGTGTGGTGAAAGGATTTTAAGTGCACCTCAAAGATATTCAGTTCGTGCACTTGACAAATTTTTTCAAACTTTTTAGGTATGACATGTCGGTTTCCTCACGACGATGTTTTCCTTCGCCGTTTGAGAGTACCAGCTTAGTGCACATAAGTTTATGGGCAGAAAAATTCATTGGCACACGACTGGATTTAAGCCCAGAGTTTTAGGATCGTGATCTAATCACTTTAAGTGCGAATCATTTAAACTTGACATTCTGAAAATAAAAATACTGGCAAGTTTTTTGAGGAGCCCTACGTCCAGTCATGTCTTTCATCAGTTTGATGATGATGATAACCTATACGAGTATTCGTTTATCATTTTGCGGAGTACGTACACAGAATAGAATGCGTGGGCGACAGGTTGCGTGGGTGCACCCTCGGGGTTGAAGAGGGTGGAGCGATTTATCATACTGATCTGTCTCTGTAATGATTTTCGACAGCTTTTCTACATAGTAGGGTGGAAAACCTACTTAAAAACTACGCAAAAACTTTAGACCATGTTTGTTTATAATATATTATGTCGATTAATTTTGTGAAAAGCTATTAGCGAAAACTGTTTAGCTTTTATTGTTCTATAGTACCTACCATTATGTTTCTAGTAAAGCTGTTTGTTTTCCTTGAAAATAAAATAAAATAAAATTAAAACGGATTTTTTTTTTGGGAAAAAAAATGTAAGAGTAACTATTTACGGCAGTTGATGACTCTCAAAAAAGTTAAAAAAAACATGACCAGAAAAACAGTGAGTATTTTAACAAAGGTAAATAGCTTGCAACGTACTTGTCTTTCATAGGTTCATTAGGATTGCGCCTGTGTTCCATTCCCACTGACCGTTACGGTACTGATTTGAATATTTTATAATTAGAAACGCTTCTATAGTGACACATTTGAATGAACCTCTGATGATAATAAAAATACCCGACCACTATAGAATGCGAGCGTATACCTACTAAGCAATGTTAGGGCACGTAGATATCTTCAAATTTTAGGAAGGAACATAAAGATTTACCGCTTGTGGGTTATAACTACACAAGCTCTAGTCTCTACTCTAGTTACCTAGTCTCTACTCTAGTCTAGTCTGGTGTCTAGTATACTCTAGTTTTTAAGGTTTTTTTCTGTTTTTTGTTTTAAATTATCTTACTCATTTTTATGTTATAAGTTGGCAGTAGGTAGGTTGTAGGTAGGTAGGACCATTGTACTTAATATTCTTAAGGTCAATAAAATGTTTTTCTTTCTTTCTTTTCTTTCTTTTTTTACTCGTGAGCCTATCAGTTTAAATAATCAATAGATGCTATAATTTATCCACGAAGTTTGAATTAAATATTTGAAGAAAATAGTCTATGAGTTATCCGTACATTTTATACAGCAAACCCTTGATGGATAAACCTTGTGATACCGGCATCTCATATTTCGTAAAGCTGTCCATACATACCATATTTTGAGCCAGCGCTTATACAAGACTCATGTTTTAGATAAGAACATATTCCATGGCTATCAGTTGCCCTTGTAGGGAGCACCGCGGGAGCTAGCAACAGGGCCCTGTCAGCCATTAACGAACTGTAGCATTAATATTTAGCGGATGTATTCTAGCTAAATTGCAAAATGAAGGATACGATGCATAAAGCAAAGCACGTTCTCGGATGGTACAGTCAACTTCAGACGTTGGTAAAGTTTTGATGATTTTTAAATTTTTTATATCTTCTTCATCCAAATTTTTTTAAGAGAGATGTGTATTTATTAAAAACCTGTAATCATTAACATTTAGTGGATGTATTCTAGCTAAATTTCAAAATGAAGGATATGATGCATAATGTTAAGGACGTCTTCGGATGGTACACTGAACTTCATTAATTGTTATTTTTTTAGCCATAGATAAATTTTTTTAAGAGTTTTTTTTTTAAAACCTCAAATATTTAAAAAATACTTCCATACTTATATCATGATTTTAAATGATGCCCATTCATTATAATTATGACGCTAATACTCAGCCATAATTCTATCCTCCTTTTTGGAACATGGTAAAAAAAAAAACTGCATTAATTCATGCCAACAAATCTTTTAAAACTACATCGGATCATCTTAACACCTACTTTTGACGTAAACTGTACCTACATGATGCAGTTACGATCGGTTTATAATGTAAGAGACATACGAGATTTCGATCTGGTACGTTATACAGGAAAAGATGATGTAAAAACTGGAATCCCCATAGAAGTGAATGGAGACAGTCTCCTGTCTGCAACTTTGCTTGGTCCGATCGTAAGTATAAAAATAACACGAGCTCAAGAACAGTAACTCCCCTTTGTCTGACTGTGACGTCATAGAACTTTTAAAACTGTTTTAACCTTTTGGTTCCATGGTAGAACGAATAAAACAAAAACTGGCCCTTAAGTCTAAAACTATGTTTTAAAAATCTGAAAAAAGGTTCAATCCGTATTGGAGCCTTTAATGTTGCCTTTTTCGTTAAAGGCTTGGCAAAAAATGTGGAGCCTTTCCTCGTTAAAGGCTCCACATTTTTTCAGAAGAATACTTCTCAATTTGTCTGAAATGCTTACTAGGCAATTAATTCTATTCACGCCATGTTTTCACGTGGTCCATTCTTCGTGCTGTGAGTTAATTTCACTAGATATTGGTCTTTTTCAGTAAGTACCATGTAGTTTCATAACAAATTTTAAATGATTGTCCATGAAACCTTCCGGTCAGTCCAATTATACCTCTTCCTAAAGTAATTATCTTACACAATAAACCTATTAATCTTCAAACTATGATTTCATCAATAAAGGACTAGAACTTTGTTAATACCTATCTAACCTAATTGAATCTACCCAAACTGAGCCGGTTTCCTCAAACAATTGATCAAATTCCTTCAAGGGCCAAATCAAATAATAGTTAGCGTCGGCAAATAGAGGCAATTGGTAGGCAAATATCCTGTTATTGGTGTTGAACGACATCATTAAAAACACTAATCTTAATTTTTTTCGAAGTCAAAGCCAGAAATCAATCATTCTATTAATTCTTTACACTTTGTAGCGTCCTTGGCGACCTTACCTACCGTCCCTTCAGGACATTTTCTTTATTTTGTTCAGTTAAAATTCTATTTTTTTAAAGAAACACGGTGAAATCACTATTTTTTTAAAGAAACATTGTTTTATTCGTGTGTTGTTTCGGTGTATTTTTTTGTAAAAAGGTTCTTTCTTGTTTACAAAGGACAATTTTGCCGTCGGCGGCGGCGTTTTAACAAAATCAAAACATCTCACCTTTATTTAAATACTCAAAATATTTTATATAGATTTATCGTGGGATTTGAACCAGCTCAGTTGGTAGTAGCTCTGCCTTCTGCGCCGTAGGTCGTTCGATCCCCACTGAGAACAAATATTTGTGTGGTGAACACAGATTTTTGTTCTCTGTCTGGGTGTTATATTGTATTCATTATATTGTTTAAGTATGTATTTACAAAAAAAATGTGCATAAGTACTATATCAGCCACCAGCTGGTTCCCATAGTAAAAGTTCTGCTTAGTTTGGGCCTAGATACTGTTGTGGGTTGTCTACAATATTATTAATAATTATTATATAGGCTTAGCCACATTCTCTTCACTTTCATCCAAGCACATACATTTATGTTCTGGTTGCTATACAACCGATCCACTCTCGCTTTTAGCAAGCGATGATGAAGAATCTGGTATCACTTCTTACTGCGATTATACCAGCACCATCTACGAGATTTCATGACTTTTGTCGTTGCCATATGGTCTATTATTCAAAAGCAACGCTTATGCTTTGCTAAAGAGATCATTGAGACACTAAGGCAAGAAACGCAAGCCTTTTTTGCGGTACAACAGTGTTTGACAGACAAACTAGGAAATCATACTTTCATTCCAACAGCTCACATTTTGTGTTAAGACCTCGAATAATGTGTACTAAAAATCACCTACACAAGCACAAGAAAACTATATAAAATAATCTGTTGATGTCAAAAATAACTGCAAACCAATGGGTTCGAATTAAAACATTAATAAGACCAATCATTATGTGCTAGAAATGAATTAGTTTCATTAAAATACTCACATCCACGCTTACAAATTGCATAATTATGTCACCAATACAACTTATCCATATTAAAAGCAGGTTGAGTTACTTGACGAACTGCATTCAACGGATATGTAACTAGTTCCCCAAGACTTCTCCAATCAGCATAAGTACTCGCAGAGCATTGAACGTACGAATAGAGACGACGAAGTTCGTAATAAATAGAGCAGCAGAACTCTTTGTGAAAGAGTTCGACAGTGGAAGTTAATTTGACAACTTTCCATCTGAGTTAAAGCAGTGGAATGTCACACAGGGTACATTCGTGGTGACACATAACAAATGGCGTGGTGTATCTACTTGCCATTTTTTTCTATCAGATGGATTTTTCTTAAAAGTTTTAGATTTGTCAAAATGTTCTAGAATTATCTAGAACGATATAATATTCATGCCATTCAACATACGATGTGTTCGCTGTTAATTAAGTAATAAAAAGATGAACAGAAACCGTTTATAAGAAGTTATTATGAGCTGTCACAAAGCCGGAGATTAGACTGAGTCAAACTGAGTGAATGAAATGGGTTAGACACAGACGGGTTTTTTGTAAGGAAACCTTGTTAATTTACATGGGAGGGCGTTTGTGTCCACGGCTATGGCTTTGGTTGGCTAAAAAGCGGACACCGTCTTGTGTTTTATTAGTACTTCGTATTTCCACTTAGGAAAATGTATACAAAAGTTATTTCTAAGTATTCTGTCAGTTAGGTCACTTACCCCCGAATACTGAAACGCAACTCAGATTTAAGCACGTCTCAAGCGACGAATATTTGACAGATTTTCATTGAAAACTGTCAAATATACGTGGCTTGAGACGTGCTTAAATCTGAGTTGCGTTTCAGTATTCGGGGGTAAATGCGTCAACATATCCTACTTCCTACTAATATTATAAACGCGAAAGTTTGTAAGTATGAATGGATGGATGGATGTTTGTTACCCTTTCACGTAAAACTACTAAATGAATTTTAATGAAACTTTACAATAATATTGCTTACACATCAGAATAAAAATAAAATATAATTTATAAAGATATTTTATTTTATTTATTTACAATTTATAAAAATAAAATATCTTTATAAATTGTAGCCCATGTTGGCTACAATTTATAAAGATATTTTATTTTTATTTTTTAATTCTAATTTAATTTGTAAGTACACATATTTTTTTTATTATTTGGTCAATATCAATTAGACGTAGAGCAAATTGGCAAATGAGTCATTCGTTTTTTTTTTCAAATTTGGTAAGGGATAAACGTTTACCACCGTTAAAGTCTGTTCGGCGGTTATAGCCAAGAACCTATCTCATACCGGATTGTCCACATCACTAGACAGACGGCCATGACCGGCCCATTGTAACTCGAACGCAATTCGAATCGAATTCAATCGACAATGTCAAAAAACTGTACAAAAAACTGTGAGAGTCGCTCAGGCTTCACTGTTTGGGTGACAACACGTCAAGTGCAATCGTTGCGGTTAATTACGCATTCTGTGGTTTTAACCTGTCGTCTGCTTTGTTACAGATTCGTTTAAAACACGGTTAAAGTTGTTTATCTGCTGAAGTTATAATTAATAAAAAAAGTTATTTTGCTAAAAAAAAATATGATTAAGATTTTTTTAATGATTAGGTAAGAACTTCTCTGCCGAATAAAAATGAAAATTAGAATGAATTAAGTAGCTGTAAATTTTTTATTTTTATGAACATAAATGAAGTTATCATGTTTTTTTTATGATTAGGTTAGTGAGGGAACGGAGGTACCATAAAAAAATTAAAAATAATTTTAAGCTACAAAAGTAATGTTCATACATTAATATAATGATAATATGTAAAAGAAAAAAAATATTCAGGCAAGATTGAAATAATAATTATGAATAACATTATCATGCGGTCAAATTATTTTAATAAAGTATTAAGAAATGTCCGTCCCGCTATAAATAATTCCACGTAAAACATTTTGGTCAGGTAGCACAAGCTATCCTTCCAGCAAAAACTCGAAAAAACGACCTCAGACCACAGAAAAAGTAATAGTAGTAATGATAGTCTGAATCGATCGCTCACGTATTTAGAACATTGGGTCGGTGAATTGATTACTTTTTTAGAATTCAGAAATCTAAAAGGTGTCTATACTGCCGACACGCTTACCTACAAGTAAAAAATAAGTTCGTAGGTATGAGCTAAGAGGTATGAGGTATAGGTAAGATGTCTGTCATGGCTGACTGGCCTCTCAGCTCAGTTGGCAGCTCTGCCTTCTGTGCCGTAGACCGTGGGTTCGGTCTCTATCGAGAATAAATATTTGTGTGGTGAACGCAGATTCTCTGTTTGAGTGTTATATTGAATTTTAAGTATATGCATTTAGAATTTTAGATAGTCCACTATTAGATACACATTAGCTGAAAAGCCATAAATAGATATTGGAGACAATTCACCACTATCTAGCCCTAAATTAAGAAGAGCTACCAAAGCTCTTCAGCAAAGAGTTGTGGAGAGAAAAAATATGATTTATGGATAAAACTCAATTTCGATAAAAATTGTATTTATGTTGAATTTCATTTTGATTCGTTGTTTCATTCATGACAACGTTACTTAAAAGACTACACATTCGCATTCCTAAAGTCTTGCGCAAATCTAAGCATTCTGCGGTGGCGATCAGTGCCGTTAAATATTTTACTGACGCCGCCGCAGAACGCTTAGATGTGCGCAAGGCTTAAGTTATGTGTGGCTTTTATCACGACTTTATGACAGTAATAAAAATTATACCAGTGCCAAGTTTATATTGATTCCCCGCAATTATATAGGTATCACTTATAGAGCGATCGTGATCATCAGCTTTCACTATCATTGCACGCACTCGGCACGCCCCCATTCGTAAAGCTTGTACGCAATATGTCATGAAGTTGCTGACATAGTTACTTGGTTGCAAAAAAATCATCATCTTTCTGCCCTTATCCCACACTAAGGTAGTCGGGACAACAGTTTTCTTCCTCCACTCACCTCTAACACTCGTCACCTCAGTGCTCACTCCTTTCTTGCTCATGTCATCTTTGACACAGTTCATCTATTTCTTTGTTCTACCTCTTCTTGTATAACTACCATCCACATCCATATCTAACACTTGGTTGCCAATAAATATGACACAAAAAACTATCTCTAGGCATCTTTATTTGCAGATGTTTCGGTTTAGATGTTTAGCTTTTTTTTTTATCAACCTTTTGCGTCCTATGGGCAAAGTTTGCCCCAAAAACCTTAGCCAAAGCCTCTAAGTAAAGTAAATAATTTAGCTTATACGAGTATATGAAATAATAATAAAGTAGTCGTTGGGTTTGGGGCTACGTGAAATGTGCCATTATATTTGAAATTATTATACTTAATTATTATTAAAATAAAAATAAAATAATACCCACCGGACAAAGGAGGAAGGAATGACAGGGTGAAGGAGGCCTGTACCCAGCTGTGGTGGTACTGGATTGAGATGGTGATGATGATGATGATGATGATATTGTTTACTTTACTTAGATGCTTTTGTCCAGCCTTTTTAGTTAGTAGTTAGTTTATTCAATGTAAGAAAAGGTTAGTAGTACTTTAGAAAAGTCTAACTCCCGCACATTTCTTGGCGGAAACGATTGCAAATATCTAAATAAAAAACGTCTAGATTCGATTTAAACGCCTACTTATGCAAAACTTCAATTAAGTAATAGGGCCATGTGCACATAAAACGTGACTTGCTAGATGTTCATAAACTCCACCGAAGTTGAAAACATCCGCTTGAGTTGGCAACTAAAGCCCTCCGTGCGTAACGGCCTTATTTCTATTACGTAAACTCTGCCTTGTCTCGACATATTGGGGCTGGTTTGAAAGCTTTGCCTTTAGCACCAGTTACAGTGCAACCAACTTAGCTGTTGAGTTGACCAATAGAAGAACTAATATGGTCATTTCATTGAAATTACAGGCACATGTTTTAAAATGATTAAGTAATTTTTTTGCATCTACTGTAGATGACTTTATGCAGCGTCGGGTGCACCTGGTGATTACTCAAGCCCTACTTGCAGGATGCTATAATTCCTGGGACAGGATTTTCGATAGAATTGGCTTGCCCAGCACCTATTCCATTCTGACAGCTTAGTCAACCTAATCAACAGAAAAGACATGGTTAATACGCGGAGCTGACTAAGCCGCAGGTTTCCTCATGATGTTTTCCTTCACATTTTTTGTGTTAATACGTACTAGAATACAATATAACACACAGACCAAGAAAAATTATCTCTGTCACCAAATACATATTTTGTTCTCAATGGGGTCAAACCCACGGCCTACGGCGCAGAAGGCAGAGCTACTACCAACTGAGATGAGAGGCCAGTCAATCAGCAATACTTTGTTAAAGGAAATGGTTACCACTTAGAAAAATGTTCCTTATTTGGTGTGTGCGATATATGAACGTATGTCTTTCTAGGTGGGCCTTATGGTGGTTCCATCAGCAGACTCGCTATTATATCGGGTTAGAAAATGAACCAGTGCTAAGTTATTGTACTTGTGATAATATATTGTGGCGTATGACTCCACACCGTATAAAATATTTATCTAAAAGCTATGACCGAAATCTCGACTGTCGCCTGTAGCCACACATGGTTTGGTAACTTTGTTTATTTAGCTTATGCATAGGAGTTGTAGTGTTTTTATAAAAATATTGACAGCTGCCAAAGAAACATTATATTTCTAGTTTTAGTTAATAGTTTTTTTATGAATATTTTCATTTTTAAATATTATTCATAGTTTCTAAAGTCGTATCCAAGAACACGTTAAATATACCTACTTATGTTTTAACTTGATAATATAAGTTTAAAAAACTTGAGAAAGCGACTTAATGGCCGAACGGCTGAACTGATTTTGATTAAATTTCTATGAGACCAATCTGAAAGTATAACCTTTCAAATAAAAAAAAAAAATTTCAAACCGGCCTACTAAATTAAATGACAAAATTATTTATGTTATATACCAAACTTTAAAAAAAACAACCAAATTGAGAACATCCTCTTTTATTATTTGAAGTCGGTTAAAAGCCAAAACTACTAGCCACGTGAGTGAAGTCACGAGTCAAAGCTTGTTCATACATTTTATTTACAGAGATTGTAACATTATGTATGATTTGTGGTAGCTGGTAGTGTTGGTCGCGATTTAATCACACGTCGTATCTGTCCGGTAGGTCGTAAATCATTCTTAGTTTGAATTATAGACTTCCAAGGTGGTATGACTTGAAGTTTAGATAAATATTGCGACATTTTCATACATCAATCTTTTTGAACTTCGATAACTAATTGATGATTACAAAACAGTCTGTCTGTTTGTTACGTGAAGTAGACTACTAAACTATTGAATTGCTCGAGATTTCATAGCATTTTGAAGGGGAAGGTAAAGAACCATACAGGATTTGAACCAACAACCTTCCTTCATAGTCAACTATTGGGAAATAATTAAAAATATTTGCGATGGAACACTAAAAAATCAATTATACAGCAAAATATTATACAGCATGTTCAAATTATAAAAAAATACATACATACATAAATGGTGGGAGGAGGCTTGAGGGAGAAAAGTATTTGGGAAAACCTTAGCGGAACCTAAGACTTACAGTGGAACGAAATGGTTAAAAAGAATACCCGCAACGCTATATCTAGCTCCAAACTAAGCAAACCTCATTAAACAGAATATTTTAAATGAAGGAGCATTTAAAACCTTTATTAAAAAAACACTTACTGAGAAAGCTTACTACAGCATTGATGAATTTATGTCAGACAAAAAAACATGGTCAAAACTAAAACCAAAAACTGTATCTTAGTCATAATTACTTGCTAAATTATTCCGATATATACCTGTGTCAATTACCTGTAGGTATAATAATATTATGTAAAAAAATATGTTTGTTTGTGAATCTGACTTTTCTAAGTGCATTGTATGCCTATGGAAATAAATGAATTGAAATTGAAAATTGAAATTATGGTTTGGGAAATACCGGTATACGAGTCTAACTCGCACTTCACTGGTTTATTATTCAGATTTGAGACGAAGAAAATCAATTAGAATATGTTTCTAGAGAATATGTTTTTTATATTTTGTTTTTATATTATTCTTTTTTTATAACAATATTTTCAACAATGAATAAATGGAGGAAAATCATTAACAAAACATCCAGCAGCTTCTTGAGTTACGAAATGAAAATAAATTGTAATTAGTAGACGCGCTCCAACTAATTACCCTAAAATACGGGTCTTAACAATTTTTACCTAAAATTACCACATTTTCGGGAGATTCCACGACCGTCGTTAAACAAAATGTGCTTGTTAATCAAGAACTTTCACGACGTTTATTAGTCTTGGTGCTCTATGCTCAAGGCATTCGATAAAAAATCATAATCATATCAAAAAGAGATGATAAAAAGACGACATTTTACAGATTATAAAGTCGCCGTTTATTTCTGCCATGAAGCAGCAACGCTGTGTTTTGGTTTGAAGGGTGTGGGTGCCGGTGAAATTACTGGCACATGTGGTTAAACATCTGGACGCCTCAAGTTATTGGACCTGTCCATCATAGGCGTTTCTGACGTGCGTGACGTACGAGACATTGCTATGTTATTACGCAATGGTTACTACTTAACACTAAGATATGCTTGTTCTATGAGCAAGTTGTATAGAAAAACGCAGAGAAAAAATATAAATTATTTTTATTGTCTATGGTAACTAGGTGAATGTGAAGATGAAAGTTCCAGAAAGTTTGACTCAGCCCTTTCCATCCATCGACTTCCCGCAATCTTAACAATGTCGTCGGTCCATATGGTGAGTGAGCACCCTACGTTTCATCTTCCGGTTCGTAGTCACCATTCAAGAACCGTTATTCCTCAACGCATAAAAAATAATATGTTTAATCCCCAGTGACAAAATGTCGAACGTTTCCTAGAATAAGACCTTGGTGTAGTCGTTGTAGAGATGAGAATGAGAGATAAAAGTTCAAGTTCAACTTGATGTTTAGACTTTTCTAGTAAGAAATGTAATAATTTTAGGTAGTGTGAGTTATTTAGATTAAAACATAAATAATGTAAAAATAAAAAATGTGTAAGAATTTTAGAGAATCGAATTATAAATCTTCCTCATTATAGATCTAAAGATGAAACCGACATGAGTGAAATATTATGCAATAGTAAATATAGTTGATAGAATGGTAAAGACATCGAAAATAGACAAAAAAAATATTTGAACTTCAAAGTTTTTTTTAATCAGATAAACAAAAAAAGTCTCAATCTAGGCAACGCAACTCCTAAAATAATTTAAATTTATACAGGGTGTCCCATAAGTCAACGTCCAACCGAAAACTGGCGATGCGCTAAGTCATGACAGTTAACAGAAAAATATAAAAAAAAATATTTGTTATGTAATTTTCGAGTTATGAGTATTTAAAAAAAACAGAAAAAACTGACACCCTGTGATGATCTTTTAAGTCCTGTGACTACAAATATTAACTTTTCATGAAACTTTTTTCTGCAACGTAAGCATGAATAACCCTTCTGTAAATTACAATTCAAAATTAAGCCATAACTGCCTCAGTTTTCAATGAAATCGTGGAGTTTTGGCCAACGTTTCATTTCAGATAATTACATCACCCAACTTTAACCGCCTGTACTGCAAAAAAAATGTACAACACTATCATGGCATGTAACTTTAAAAATTGGCGCATTTATCCAGGATTCCAAAATGGTATAATACTTGCTAGAGTACTCCTTAGTTTTGGAAATAAAAAATGTTTTTTTAACTAAACCGGATTTCCAATCAATTTTATTTCAATAGATAAAATGTTTGTACCCTTTAAATGATGGACTTAAAATGCCTACGCTGTGTTTTTAAGTGACTCACAATTCACAGGTACAAGTTAATACCATTTTGATAATGCAAGTAAACAGATTGATCCACCATCTTGTCGAAAGAGTAATAACCATGGGTTTTCAAGTAATTTGTTAGTTTTAGGTAAAAGTTTGAAATAAAATTCAATCATAGGATTACTTCAATCGTGATTTTAATCTAAAGTTTGCCTTCGCCCTTCGCCGGTCTTATTACATGGTTTTTGACGTGACAACGTCTTATAATTCGATGGAGCCGGCTGCTCGTACGAAAAAAACATGACTCATGCGGTGTTACCTCGCTCTGAGGCGTTCCATTTAATACTTGAAGTGCAAGTGAGAGCGCGGAACGAGCGACAAAGAGGCACAATCGGCCTCCGCGTTCGGCAGCGTTCGACATCGGTCTCTCTCCTACTTGAGTGAGCGATGCGACCGCGTGGACAGCTGTATGACGTTGTCACGTTCAACTGTCGTCAGTTAACTGACTTTACAGACAGCTGATTTTTTTTAAGGAAATGTAGAGCTTGCATTACTGCTGAAGGCTAACAGTTTGAACATTTGCTGTAAATCCTTGATGTAGTTAAATTAAAATCACGATTGAAGACATCCTATGATTGAATTTTATTTCAAACTTTTACCTAAACCTAACAAATTACTAGAAAACCCATGGTTATTACTCTTTCGACAAGATGGTGGATCTATCTGTTTACTTGCATTGTCGAAATGGTATTTACTTGTACCTGTGAATTGTGAGTCACTTAAAAACACAGCGTAGGCATTTTAAGTCCATCATTTAAAGGGTACAAACATTTTATCTATTGAAATAAAATTGATTGGAAATCCGGTTTAGTTGAAAAAACATTTTTTATTTCCTAAACCAAGAAGTACTCTAGCAAGTATTATACCATTTTGGAATCCTGGATAAATGCGCCAACTTTTAAAATTACATGCCATGATAGTGTAGTGCATTTTTTTTGCGGTACAGGCGGTTAAAGTTGGGTGATGTAATTATCTGAAATGAAACGTTGGCCAAAACTCCACGATTTCATTGAAAACTGAGGCAGTTATGGCTTAATTTTGAATTGTAATTTACAGAAGGGTTATTCATGCTTACGTTGCAGAAAAAAGTTTTATGAAAAGTTAATATTTGTCGTCACAGGACTTAAAAGATCATCACAGGATGTCAGTTTTTCCTGTTTTTTTAAAATACTCATAACTCGAAAGTTACTTAGCAAATATTTTTTCTTATATTTTTCTGATAACTGTCATGATTTGGCGCATCACCCGTTTTCGGCTGGACGTTGACTTATGGGACACCCTGTATAATAATAAAAAAAATAATTCATCAGGTAGTTTTAATCTCTAGTCAACCACACAGCACAATGAGGTTATTCCGTGGTGGTGCACGCGACGAAGTTTTGCATTGGGCACCCAATCAGTTGTGGTTTTAGCCCAAAGATCGTCGGCAGACGTGGCCAGCCCAAACCAATTTATTATAACTGCATAGCTCAAATGCACAGGAAGCCTAAATTATGTAAAAAAAAGCAGCCAAGTGCGAGTCGGACTCGCCCATGAAGGGTTCCGTAGCACGACGAACTACAAGAACCTTTATATTATGTTACTTGATGTAACATAATAAGGTTCTTGTAGTTCGTCGAAAGGTAAATTGCGGTTTACGGTTTATGACGTATAAAAAAAAAACTACTGACTAGATCTCGTTCAAACCAAATATCGTTGGAAGTTTACATAGTAATGTACAACATATATTTTTTTTAGTATTATCATTCTCTTACTTTAGAAGTAAGAGGGGGGGGGACCAACTTTTTTCCACTTTGGAAGTGTCTCTCGCGCAAACTATTCAGTTTAGAAAAAAACTATATTAGAAACCTCAATATCACTTTTAAAGACCTATTTATAGATACCCCACACGTATGGGTTTGATGAAAAAAAAAATTTTGAGTTTCAGTTTCAAGTATGGGGACCCCCGAAATTTATAGTTTTTTTTTTATTTTTATGTAAAAATCTTAATGCGGTTCACAGAATACATCTACTCCCCAAATTTCATTAGTCTAGCTCTTACGGTTTCGGAGAAAAATGGCTGTGACATACGGACGGACAGACAGACAGACAGACAGACAGACATGACGAATCTATAAGGGTTCCGTTTTTGCCATTTGGCTACGGAACCCTAAAAAATGGCAGCTGATCGCCTAGATGTGCAAAAGGCTTAACGATTCAGGTAACATATTAAATACAACTCCAAGTAATTGTAATTGGCTCGTATCAGGATCAAAACACCAACAACCTGAGAACCGATTCCAGTTGTTCCAGCAATAAGGAAATCGTTCAGGAACGCACGAAAATCGCTTTGTCGTGAGTTGAGCTGTCTCAACCCAGAACCCTGGCCTCACAGGAAGATGTGGATAGCTACGACATTTTGTATACAATACTTACATATTACTTATTACCATAATTAGGCCTCATTATAGCTCAATAGGTAAATAGGCAGTTCTGCTTTGCTTAAAAAAACTCCCCTTGAAATATAAATTACTAAAATTACTGATTCTCAGAAATGTTGACTATTTGGTGCAAATTTGCAGCTGTGAGGTTTTTGAGCCTCATAAATGTAAAATTGTAAATTAAAATTAAAAATTTGTTTATTCAGATGTCACAAGATCCATTAAAACTGAGCCCCTTTCCAAATATTTGAGCTTTAAATTTATCCTCTGTTCCAATGTGTTATTTTTCATAGCAGATTGTTTTCATTCACAGAGGCATTTTTTTAAAAACTATAATGGTTTGAAAGTTTATGTTAGGTCAATAATTTATTTATGAAGGAATTCCGCAGGACTTCGGTAGCGTTAAGTTTGAGGGGTTGAATCTTCAAAAGTCCATTCTTAGTGTACCTTCACTTTTCTTAAAGAACACACCCTACAAATCTTAATTCGCTAACCCCCGAATACTGAAACGCAACTCAGATCTAAGCACGTCTCAAGCGACGAATATTTGACAGATTTTCATTGAAAACTGTCAAATATTCGTCGCTTGAGACGTGCTTAAATCTGAGTTGCGTTTCAGTATTCGGGGGTTAGACTAACGGTTTAGGCTGTGCGTTTTATATCATATCAATCACTCGCCAAGCTCTTTTTCTTTACAAAAGTATTGTGTTGTGATAATAAAGCAAACGAGCTCTTTACATTACACTGTGATCCTTCAACACTCGGTAGCTTTAATGATTATATTCAATCGTTATTACCCTATCGACTCCACATCGTTACGGTACCGAATTGCCGATGATATCGCTCTTCTTGAATAGAATTAGCCTTATTTGCTTGGCTGAGGGTATCTTCCTTTCTTATTGGGGAACCTTTTCTTTAAGGTGGAAACCGTCACAAACTGTGGGTATTGGAAAAATGATGTGGATATGGGTTTAGTAATATTTTTTCTTTAAGTAAGTAGCTTTAATGATTTGAGCGCTATTAAATCTGAGGGGAACTCAAAAATAACTGAAGGCCCTAAAAAAATGCCGCATTCTTTAAAACCAGAGTAGTTTATTTTCAGGTACTTACAAAAAAATCATATAATCTTTATTTCGAACAATTAACCTACCAGTAACTACATAAATGTAGTACCATCGGAAAACATCATAAGGAAACCAGCATGTCGTAGAACTGAAAGGAAACTCTTTGAGATACACCCTATATCCTTTTGCCACACTAGTTCAAAAAACCTCGGACACAATAATAAGGAGAAGAAGTGTAGTACCACTGTTTCCTGTGTTCATTTACACTGTGTTGCAGGAAAACAGGCAGTAGCTATTCCAAAATTAGTCGTCATAGCTAAAAGTAGGTAAACATAAAAACATGGATGAACTGTGTGAAGATAACATGGATAAGAGAGGAGTGAATGCAGAGAGGACTGCTGACAGAGAGGAATGGAAGAAGAAGGAATACGTGTGTGCTGACCACAATACATATAAAGTGGAATAAGGGCAGGAAGGAGAGGCAGGTCAATTAATCATAAAGTGGAATAAGGGCAGGAAGGAGACGCAGGTACAGTACAGGCAAATAAACAAAGTATCACTATACTTATACTCTAGGTAACTTATCAGTAGGCTCGAAAATTTGTTGACTGCACTACACCATACATGTATGCATGTTTTTGTTGGCACGGTAGATGATACCTTGTCAGGCAGCAAAAAGCTGAGTCGGGGCCTATTTGGCATAGTTAGGTTCATTATTGTTATGTGTTGTGAACGTCTACACCTATGTATTATGTCAAATAAATGTATTTTCTTTTTTTTTACACCGTTAAATAGCGGAAGACACTTTTATGAAGAACATTTTATTTTATTATTTTTACCTCTCGTAAAATTTTATTTCGAATTTTTATGACTGTTTACTGAATGATTTCCTACGCATTTTAATAATGAGATACAAGTACAGCTCTTATCTAAAACTAGCTGATACCCGCGACTTCGTCCGCGTGGATATTTGAGTTCGTTTTTTTTAGTTTGATATGACCAACTGCTAGTTACCATTGTTTTGAGCTTGTAATTAACAGTGTATTTGAATTTGAAAGTGAGTGCTGTTGTAGTTTAAGTATGATAGATGTTTTCCGCGATTTTGTCTTAGTGGTTATCATTGGTTTTTTTGTAAACATTTGTGTGTATTAAAACCTGGTGACAAATGCTGCGGTAGCTGAAAATTTTTTAGTGTTTTTTTTTGTATTTTGTAGAGCTATTTTTTGTGATTTTATGTTATATTAGTGGCTAATTTGGGGTTTCGTATGCGTGTTGGTGTATAATCGAATCAGATTTTTTTTATTTGACATGACCAATTGCTGGTTACTATAGTTTTGAGCTTGTACTTTAGAGTGTATTTGAATTTGAAGGCGAGTGCTGTTGGAGCCGATTTTTTTCAGCAGTGTTTAGTTTAAGTATGATAGATGTTTTCCGTGATTTTGTCTTAGTGGTTATCATCGGTTTTTTTGTAAACATTTGTGTGTATTAAAACCTGGTGACAAATGCTGCGGTAGCTGAAAATTTTTTAATGTTTTTTTTCCGTATTTTGTAAAGCTATTTTTTGTGATTTTTCTTAAAATCATTTTCCGTTTTTTCTTCTTTTAGGGAAAGAATTTTCCTATTTTCTTTCTTAGTGCACCTCTGCTCTATTAGAGGAATACATCTTCTAAGTTTCATGCTTCTAGGGCTAACGGTTTAGGCTGTGCGTTGATTTTTCTTAAAACCAGTATTTCCCTTTTTCTCCTCTTTGGAAAATAATTTTCCATTTTCCTTTCTTAGCGGATGCCTACGTCATAACATCTACCTGCATGCCAAATTTTAGCCCGATCCGTCCAGTGGTTTGGGCTGTGCGTTGATAGATCACTATGTCAGTCAGTCAGTCAGTCAGTCAGTCACCTTTGAGTTATATATATATAGAAGATTAGTGGCTAATTTGGGGTTTCGTATGCGTATAATCGTATCAGATTTTTTTAATTTGACATGACCAACTGCTAGTTACCATAGATGATACCCGCGACTTCGTCCGCGTGGATATTTGAGTTCGTTTTTTTTAATTTGATATGACCAACTGCTAGTTACCATTGTTTTGAGCTTGTAATTTACAGTGTATTTGAATCTGAAAGTGAGTGCTGTTGTAGCCGATTTTTTTCAGCAGTGTTTAGTTTAAGTATTATAGATGTTTCCCGCGATTTTGTCTTAGTGGTTATCATCGGTTTTTTTGTAAACATTTGTGTGTATTAAAACCTGGTGACAAATGCTGCGGTAGCTGAAAATTTTTTAATGTTTTTTTTTTGTATTTTGTAAAGCTATTTTTTGTGATTTTTCTTAAAATCATTTTCCGTTTTTTCTTCTTTTAGGGAAAGAATTTTCCTATTTTCTTTCTTAGTGCACCTCTGCTCTATTAGAGGAATACATCTTCTAAGTTTCATGCTTCTAGGGCTAACGGTTTAGGCTGTGCGTTGATTTTTCTTAAAACCATTATTTCCCTTTTTCTCCTCTTTGGAAAATAATTTTCCATTTTCCTTTCTTAGCGGATGCCTACGTCATAACATCTACCTGCATGCCAAATTTTAGCCCGATCCGTCCAGTGGTTTGGGCTGTGCGTTGATAGATCACTATGTCAGTCAGTCAGTCAGTCAGTCAGTCACCTTTGAGTTATATATATACAGGGTGTAATCGTTAAGTGTGCACAGGCGATTATTCCGTAACTATTGCAGATATCAAAAAACTTTAAACTGATATCGAAAGTACTTTACCTAATGAGTAAAATGACATTAATAACTTTTTAAAAATAAAACGAGAAATATCCAAAAAAAATACATTAATCACTCCCATACATTTAGTATGAGATAGTAGAAAGGTTTTAGTTTCCTTATTTTAAGTGGAATAGTACCTACTCATTTTACCCTTGTCATTTTATAATTATGTACGATATGAAGGTATTAATGAATTTCAAGTAGATACACGTGTAGATTAATTATCTTACCACTTCAAATTTATAATAAACCTTGTTTCAATATTGTATTGATTTGAACTAGCTGAAAAGCAACATACTAAATAAAAACAAAAAGAAAGATACTCTTTGGTGTTCGTTCTAAATTCAAATTCTTTATCGCGGGTTCTCGTTCCCGCCAATTTGTTGTATTTTTCAATTTGAAAAACCTTTCTACTATCTCATACTAAATGTATGGGAGTGATTAATGTATTTTTTTTGGATATTTCTCGTTTTATTTTTAAAAAGTTATTAATGTAATTTTACTCATTAGGTAAAGTACTTTCGATATCAGTTTAAAGTTTTTTGATATCTGCAATAGTTACGGAATAATCGCCTGTGCACACTTAACGATTACACCCTGTATAGATAGGATATTTTCATTTTGAAGAAGATAACAGAATATCATTCCGAATTCTTTTTTGTGACATGGGGGGTAGAAATATCATAATTTTCTCGTCCCTATCCCTTCATGTGAGGTCGGCACAAAAGGTTTTCATTCTCTACTCTCCTCTATTAGCCGTCATTTCAGCAGTCACTCCTTTCTTACCCATGTCATCTTTCACACCATCCATCCATCTTTTCTTTGGCTTACCTCTACTTCTATATTATTTGACTAACACTCTTCTCGTGACATGTCATTAATTCTTTTATGGGGGGTAGAAATAATTGGATGTAAACTGTGTAAAGACACGCTTATCTTCTCTACTCAACTACAGAAATCATTTTAGTCATGTTAACTTTTGTGACATCAATTTTTTTTGTTGATACTGATTACTCATAATTTGCCTTACACACGTAAGGGCTAGTCTCAAGGATACAATCCAAACCCTTACACTAGCCTTAAGTATGTTAAACCAATATAACCACATTGCTTGTTCCAGCAGTGGTATAAAAAAACAAAGATCTACAAAAAACTAAACGTCGTAAATTCAATAAGCCCCAATAATTCAATAAACATATAATATAAATGTTGAACTTTTTAAGCAATCAATGAAAATTATGAATATTCAATAAATTTACAATCGATAAAACCTACGAATAAGTTTAGAGATTAGCGTGTCAGTGTCAAAATAACCTGTCGATTTGATTTGCATAATACATATTTAATTTATGATTTTGGCGTAGCAACTTTATTGTTAAAATATTACTTTTTTTTCATCTTATTTTTTATATATATTTATTTATTTATTTATTATACAGAAAGTTAGGTACCTACATTTAACATCGAACAGTGGTTTAAAGCCTAAGTAAGGTTTGTCTTACCACTGGGTGGGTTCTCTATATCAATACACTTATAACAAATAACTTACACAATAAGAAAAAACGCAACGAACAAATACAACATTATTAGCCTACTGGGCGAACGCACACTCAAACAACGTAGTCAACTGCGACTGCTAATTACAGGTAGGCAAAAAACTGCACTGACTTGTGCAGCGCAGCAACTAGTTAAAAACTGTCTGAAATTGTAATTCAAAAGAACTTCATTAATTTGTATCAGAAATATCACTTAAAAACGTTTTAAAGTTTTACGTGAGTCTGGGTGTCAATTCTACGCAGCCAAGCTTAGATGAACAGACATCAAACTACGCCTGGGTTTGTACCGTTTTTTGTATGAACCTTTACAAAACAAAAACGTGAAAGTCCTATGTAACATTACAGACATTATCCATTACGTTACTTAAAGCTATGCACATAAAAATGTATAAAACTCACACAAGTATGAAGAACATAATGAAACATAATAACATTTATGAAAAACTGAGTTTTCACATCAGTAAACCAATTCTGAGTGGTGGGCACTAGACAGGCAGACCACCAGCCAGATCGGATGGTAAGAGTGGGAGCTTCATCATCATCATCATCATCATCAACCTATAATGGTCCACTGCTGGACGTAGGTCTCACCCAAGACGTGCCACTGAGCCCGGTCTTCGGCTCTTCTCCTCCAGTGCTTGCCAGCTACATTTAGCAGATCGTCGCCTCACCTTGCCGAAGGGTGTCCTACACTACGCTTACCTAAACGCGGTCTCCACTCTAGTATTTGTTTGCTCCAACGATTGTCTGTTCTACAGCAAACATGACCGGCCCACTGCCACTTCAGCTTACTAATCCTTTGAGCTATGTATGTGGTGGGAGCTTAGCTGGATTCAATTGACTTGGCCTGGTACCCACCAGTGGGGTTAAAGATAGAAAGAAACCATTTTTGAACAGATATCAAAAAAGTTCAGATAGAACGTAGAATTCGATTAAAAATAGCCTGTGGCACAAGTTAAATATTCAGGCCCTAGCGCGCTTTTTTAACAGCTCTCGTTCGAACAATCTGTTGTGGTTGATTCGGTTCATCGGATTAGTGATATAGGTAAATGAAGTGTCAAATGCACTAGGGGCCAGTCTGTGATTTTTTTTACACACCAACGGTACGGTAACACCAAAAAACGCATGTAATGACATGCGTTTTTTGGTGTTATCGTAAACGCATTTTTTAGCTATTCCTGTTTTTCTTACGAGCTAATAGCCGATTTAATTTTGTGACCTAACACAATTTTATATTTTTTTTAAATCCTGTTTTTTTACGCAAATAGTGCCTTTAGTGTATAATACGAGTACACTTAAATTTGATATAATACACCCACATAAATCTATGCACTATGAATACATAGTACCATTTACAATAAGTACATTTATGATTTTTAGCATTAAAGCTCAAAATTAACACAATTGCATAGATTTAGATTTAGCACCCTGAATAGATTTATTTTTGGTTGGTCTAATTTCATTGTTATCTCTGTGAATTTTTCGTGTGTACAGTTAGTATCAAAAGTTTATGAACAGTTTGAGTCTTTTCATAATATTTTTTCTTCCCCTTACGAGAAATGGTAATAAATAATGGTTAATCTTCAATTATGTTATTTAGATAAAACGTTAAAAAATTATTAAATTTAAGGGGTAATTAAAGTTTAAACCTTCAATATTTATAAACCTCTGTTGTTAACTGCATAACAGTAATTTATAGAAATTTTAATCTAAAGTGGGAGCTTTATCACAATCTGCTCTGAAAGAGCGATAAACATAAGGTAAGGTTATCGTGAGCAATAATCTACTACAATAGTATCACTACATCTCGGTGCTACATTGCTGGGTAGCTATCCGATTGTGCCTGTGTGCTAAAAACGGCGAACGCTGTATCATGACCGCTATTCCGCAAGCTGTCAGTTACGACAGCTCGCGCGAAGCACGCCAGTCTTTTTGCAAATAAAATAAAACATGTTTCGCTGAAAATAGTAAATTGAAAGTGAAAATTAATTCTTGGGTCGAGGAATAGGTTATTAGTTAAGTAATTTAATTACGGTTGATAATAAATTTACCTAATCATATTTTTTTAAGAAACAAAAAATGATATACTTAGCTATTATTGAATGTATTTTTACTGATGTTGATAATAAAAAGTTCATCATCAAATTATTCTTAACATTTAATTTATTTTTATCATAATCAAACCTTTAAGTTATTTATATTGCTATACTATTGGCACTAAGGTTAATTATTGTAGTCGGGTCTTGGTCTATTATTAAAGTTAGCCTACTAACTTTCAATCTTTCCATTCTTGGTGTCATGCACTAGCATAACGTACGTAAATTACCGGAACCAGTTTCTCAAGGAAGTTGGGTTTAGCCATCGGGAATGCTTTAGCCATCTCCATCCCAGGTAATACGAGATTCAATATCTTGTAGGGAATATTTTATTTTAAACACAAAAACAATTCACATCTTCAGTACGGTCACGACATGGAGTAAAGATGTCCACTTGTTTTAAGCTCGGAGCTTAGCTTCACTAATTTAAACTCTTTTACAGTTTGAACGGAACGTTTTTGGCTGATACCTATATCTCTTTTTCCTGCCATTATCCCACTTTATGTGGGGTCGGTACAAAATGTTCTCCTCTACATTCTCTTTTATCAGCTGTCATTAATGTGTTCACTTCTTTCTTAACTATGTCATCTTTCACACTGTTGATTCATCTTTTCTTTGGTCTACCGCTATCTACATATCCATCTACATTCATACTCATCACTCTCCTAGTTACATGACTTTCATCGCTCCTCATGACATGCCCGTACTACGCCAGCCTGTTGGTCCTCAACTTTTCTGTTACGGTGCTACTTACAGACTTCCCCTGATAAAAAAAAACTGGCCTTTGCATCTATTGTAGAAGATTTTTATAGCGTCAGGGGCAACTGGTGATCACTCATGCCCCTACTTACGGGACGCTATAGTGCCTGGGACAGGTTGCCCAGCACCCTTTTAGATGGAATAGGCTTGCCCAGCACCTATACCATCCTGACAGCTTAGTCGGCCTAATCCACAGGAAAGACATGGTCAATACGTGCGGAGCTGACTAAACCGCTTCCCCTGATATACGCACAATTATACATATATAATTATGTGGCAGTCCAAAATAAATATCAACTACGGCAAAATACGGGTATCTCTGCTATTTGGTATTATGGTGGTTATCCCGTTTCCTTGATATGAAACTCACGACCGCTTTGCGACAATAAGTGTCTGCCTGTCAATGCAGCTTTTTTAACCAACTTTAAGTAAAAAAGAGTAGGTAAAAAACACTTGTTTGCCATCGTATAACTTCGTCATTTATGAACCGATTTCTTTTATGAAAAAAAAATATCTTATCTTATTGGTCCCGGTTCAGTAAAATCAATTCAGCAGTATGGTCATGAAGTTGGCTTCCCAAGTTTCTTAAACTTTACTTGTTAGGACCACAAATAGACGTTTGAGAGCATTGCTTATTAACGCTTGTCGCAAGCTTGTCGTGAGTTGTGTTATAAAGGGCTTGGTCCATGCCTTCAAATTCAAGATCTACATCAGATTATTCTACAACACGTTCACAGCCAAATCTCCATATTATCTACAAACGCTGGTCCTCAACTGTCAGCTGTCAGAACCAAATACGGGGTTAGACGCTCCCTTTCTACACTCGTATAGTGACATTGTCACCGGGCTATATATTTTCATGTTAGACAGTTGAAACTTTACGCTATATAAAATTTAATAGACCTTTTGACTGGCCTCTCAGCTCAGTTGGTAATAGCTCTACCTTCTGCGCCGTAGGTCGTGGGTTCGATCCCAACCATGAACAAATATTGGTGTGGTGAACACCGATGTTGGCTGTTATATTGCTGTCTGGGTGTTATATTGTATTTTATGTATGTATTTACAAAAAAAAAATTATGTAAGTATTATATCAAATCTTTGGTTCCCATAGTACAAGCTCTGCTTAGTTTGGGGCTGGATAAATATTATAGATTTTTACTCTATTTAGATCAAAGTTTTGCAATGGAAAGTGGAAATACTTGGAAGCCTTTCAATTGGGCTAGGAAGTGTCATTCCATTCCGGACTCTTGCCACAGGCGCTATAAAATAGCTGATTCAATTTTTATTAGGTTCTACGCCGTGCACGTACACGCCAGTGCCGGTTTCCTCACGATTTTTACCTTCACCGTTTGAGAGTAATGGCATAGTGCACATAAATTTTTCGACAAAAAACTCATTAGTAGACGACTGTATTTGAACCCACGACCTTTCGATCGGAAGGCGGGGGCCGCTACCACTAGACCATTATTTTCTTTCATATCTCATGGCGCAAAAATATAGTATTGTCCTAACGAATAGGGTAAGCTCAAAGGGCAGGGGTGCTCAAACGGTCGATCCCAAAAGCTTTTCGAGTCGATCGCCAACAATATGCTTAATATAGGCACCGAGTAGAACTTCTAGAAATACGCGTACAATAATGTAGTGGCATGCATGATCATCTAGAGATAGGTCAACTGATCCAAATCAGTGCCAGACGAAAGCGTCCCCAAGACGCTGCAATAGCATTGCTGATGACCTACCTACATAATTAGTTTAGTCGATCACTTGCTTTTAAAATATTATCTGGTCGATCGCCGACACTATAATTATGTGTGAGCACCCCTGATGTAGTGTGTAAACGCTATGGACATGGATAATGACGTCAGTGGATACTTCCCCTGGCAAACTTCGTTGTAAAAATCTGTGATTTACTAATGATTATGTTTAGAGCTTACGAGCTGAACAACTAGGGGCTGTGGTAGGTCGATTTCAATATCTGCCACCTTGTTTACTCACGATGTTTGCTGGCGAGTTTTTGACGGCAATCGTTCTCTCGCCTCGAGCTAGCAGTGACCTCTTTGAATACCAATCGATGTTCACTTTGATCGAGTGTCGCCTCCGTTTCACTTACATAAAGTTCGTATTATGCAGTTGGTGGGTATAATAGTTTGGCAGCAATATTATAACAAATAAACGATTTATAACTTTTGAAACTATCATGGTTTTTAACACTTTATTATACAGTTCAACCGTAATCATGGTCCATGAAACTGTGCCGAAATATCGGCAGTCAACTCAAACATTTTATCATGGTATAAGTATCCCGTTGTTTCATAAAAATATCGATTTATAATATGTAAAATACTGTTTCTCCAACATGCTTGGAAATAAAATGTTTCATAAAATTGTAGAACCCGCGCTTGGTCTGCGTACGTCATAAATACAGCTTAGAAATTTAGCATTTGGTTTAAATTGTTATTTTTCTTTAATTTTATTTCGATCGAAGTTCAAACGGCAAATCGGAGGGGAGGTTTGTTAACTTATTTTCACCGACTACAATTTCCCTATCTACCCAGGTTATTGCCAAATTCCTAAATACTTGTTCTAATGTGGCCGTAAAAAGCTTAGAAGATAGTGGTTCTCCTTGTTTGACTCCTCGCTGTTTATGGAAAAATGGTTCTAAAGTGTGCAACTTAATAGCGGCTCTCTGAGATAGGTCAACTGTTTCTTGTGTATTTTGTAAATATTTTGTTTAATTGTAAATTTCTTTGTGTATATATTTGGCAGGATAGTGGCTTAAATGCATTTATTGATACAATTCCCTGCGTAAATTTATATATTTGGCAGGACAGTGGCTTAAATTCTTTTTTTGATACAATTCCCTGCGTAAATTTATATATTTGGCAGGACAGTGGCTTAAATTCATTTATTGATACAATTCCCGTTAACTGTCAACAATGTAGATAGTGGGCTAACAAATCTCACAGTTCTCTTATCAGATGACAGAACGGAGCTAATGGGTGTATGAGTCCATTTTAACGTTCCATTGTTCTTGAGAAAACAAAATGGAAAATTATTTTATCGTACTCCAAACGCAGTCATAGTAACCCATTCAAAGAATTTGTATATTTGTACTTATTAGCGTTTTGGTTTGTTTGTATGGAGTATTCAGATGTGATAGCCAAATCCAAGAATTCTATGTATATTAAGGAACTTGATGGTATCATTAAGTTAGCTGTCAAATACAGACATTTATAAAACAATCACGAAAGAAGTTAATCAATCAAATAATATATTTATTTAATAGGATCGCAAGGATCACTTTGAAACGTCTTAAAGCTAGGTGAGTCTAGGTGCCATGTCCACACGACCAAGCCTAGAAGAACAGGCAACAAACTACTATGCTTGGTCGCGTGAAACTAGCACTTAGCTTTTAGACGTTTCAAAGTGATAGAGTTTCTGATACTATTAAATAAAATATAACGTAGTTAACTTTTGACCTTTATTTTGTGTAGGTAATTGGTCTAAGAAACCGTTCTTATTATAAAAAACAAATTAAATTAAATTACCTAGTTTATGAGGAGCCATATCCAGCAGTGGACTTTTTTAAAATTACTGTTATCTAACACTTGTAAAAACTCGGTCACCAATTTATTAGTTCTGGAAGCTGAGTTATTATATTTAAGAGTATTTCAGATCGTTTCATTTTATGATTAACCAGTGTTAAATAAAAGTTTTATAGCGTGCTAAACGTTTTGAGACCAAAATGGTGCTAAAAGAATACTCCTTATACATGAGACTTTCATTCAGGCTATATTGCAAAATTATAAAGTGATAAATTACATAAAATACAACAGATTTTTAACTACATAAAAAAAAAGTATGTTAGTATTTTACTTTTTTTCTAATTAGCTACCTGGTTCCCGTAGTACTTACAAGCTTTGCATATAGTTTGAGACTAGATAGTACTGTGTTGAATGTCTGCAAATATTTAATAGTCAGTAGAGTGTTTTAAAAAGTGCGTTACAATTACATACATACGTAATACGTTCCCATAGTACAAGCTAATAGTAATGGCTAATTAGCCATTTCTGAGTTCAGTCAGAAACAAGACACAAACATAAGTATATAATCCATGCCAATGGCGCCATACACGTGCAGTTTTAATTTTACATAAATTTCAACTCCAATCAGCTCAGAAAGATAAATGAAGCCAAAGAGTCACAAGAACGCAACAAGCTAATCACGCAGTAGCACGACGATACAATAAATCTTGAAAACCCAAAGGGGTTCCCACAGGAAATAAATGATACATGAATACTATTTTGACGTTGGAAAACGTTTCCGCTATTTACACCAACATCACCTCTGAGAGACCACTAAGCACTATTCATATTGCGTGTCCAGTATGGTACCGCCTACGGGGCTTACAGCCACGATGGGTCTAAATACCTGGCCATCACAGTCATAAAGCCTTTTATACTCACCTCTTTCAATCTATAACGAACCTTATACTCTCTACTTTAGTATCAGAATCACTTATACGGGAGTATGGTTCTTGTGTTGGATGGTATAGTTGCTTTAAAGTCAGTAATGCTGGTAATACAAAAATATAAAACATTAGCATGAACTTACTAGACAGACCACGACTGTGTGCTGACCCCCGTGGAACAATGGAGTGTAACGTCCATAGAAGCAACATAAGTTGCAATGTTTATTTTATCTCATTCACAATGCTAAATGAATGACTCGAACCAAGAATATTTGAAAGAAGCGAAAATTATTCCAACCTTTTTGGCAAATTAACGTTGCATGTGTGTTTGCTTTTCCCAAATCGTCGTGCCAAAGTCTTGTCTCGTTACCCGTCGTCACGTCTCGCCTGGGGCTCAACTCAACCAGTGACTTTTTATCACGGTAGATATATATCACAAGAACTGTCAAATTCACTAAAGAAACTGACAGTTCTTGTGATATATATCTACCGTGACAAAAAAAAACACTGGTCTAGAATTGAGCCCCTGGTTCGTCACCTCTCGTCTCGTCTCGTCTCATCTCGTCTCGTCCCGTGGTGTCTTGAGATGGTCCCAAAATCAAAATACTACAGAATAACCTAAATAATGTCATGTTTATTTTTGACTAAATTCATATTCTCAATGTCTTCATCGACCGGATTCAGAATAAAAAATAACATTATGCATAATTCGTGTCATATTCGATATTCCGAACGAGCGTGTGTGGTACATTTAGCCGGCCATAACCACAAAAATGACATCTTTATCAAGGATTGTATGTAAATCTCTGCACATTTTATGCATGTATTCTATAAAGGCGCAAGCACAGAGCCTCATTATGACCCCTACCATAAATTTACTTCATTAGGCCTGTTTCACCGCTTCACAAAGGGGCACTGTCTATGTGTACTACACAGCACTAATAATGAACACATTTAGGACACGGCAGTGTTTAAGTTTTATGTTATTTTAATGGGAATTTAACCGTTAAATGAATATGGCTCATGCATCAAAGAATGCCTGTAATTACTAATCTTTGATTTATAATTATAATTTAGATTTAAATTGCTGGCTATAATAATCCTGAACTTACCTTGGTTGGCTATCTGACTACCTTATGGACTGTCAAAAATGAAAATCAAAATAACAACATCTATATTATTATGTATTGTTATTTGTTCACTTCGAAATGTCTTAGCTAGATGTCTCTCCCAAAACCTTCCAACTATTCTCCAGAACTTCAAGATCGTCTCGCCATCGTCTTTTCTTTTTTATTAGTCTGGCCTTATGTTTTTAAATTTATTATTGTATTCGACATTCCCATTCAAGATGTAACCAATAACCATGCATAATCCAACCAGTAATCAAATTGTGGTTATCTGCAATCCACCGCAGCATCTCCGAACCGCAAATTGAGATATTCTCCATTTTGTGACCATACATGCCACGTCGACCACGTCATCTGTTTATGCATGGATTACTTTTGTGTGCAATAAAATATATCCTTTAGTAAACAAAATATAATTTAAAATAAATAAAACTTGAGGATTAAAAAAATAAATAAAAAATTTGAAACCACGAGGTTGCACCTTATTGGCTGATGTACCAGTGTTAATTATATTAGCCAATGAGATACAAGATTATGACGGTCCCTGGAGGAAGTTCTAGAGAGTTACTGGTGTAAACTAAATTAGGAGATTATTTTATCATCCAGAAAAAATGATTCCAAGTAATATAATAAAGAAGCTAGAACAAAATATTTGGATGGAATCTGATTCAATATCCATAACACCAGTTTCGAATCGGATGAGACACACTACCACCACACTATCTAGACCCAAGGTAAGCAGAGCTTGTATGATGGGAACCAGATAGCTGATATAATACTTGAATACATTTTTTGTAATTACATACACACAACACAATATAGCACCCAGACAGAGAACAAACATCTGCGTTTACCACACAAATATTTGTTCTCGATGGGGATTGAACCACCAACTAGGCTGAGAGGCCAGCCAGATTTGTTTGAAAGAAAGATAATAAATTTATTTGACTCAAAGACATACACGTGACAAATACATTAAAAAAACCTACACAAAACGTACAGCTGAAGGCAAACAAATAATGTAGGTAAAACACCTTCCAAAACCAACAGAACTGGGTCCCAACCAGTCCCGTCCCATGCTAAATGGTACAAAGATTAAGCCAAATAGGCCCCGACTCAGCTTTTTGCTGCCTGAAATGGCAGTAGGATACCATGCCAAGCAACGCTGGTTTTCAGTCAGCTCAGTGTTTGAACTTGGTAAATTCCAGAAACAAGTGCTCAAGGCACATTCTCAAAGATACCATTTGAAACAGAGTATCCTTGCGTATCGTCTGACCTATCTTAATGGATTCCACTTCGCCTCGGGCGTCAAAAATCCTTGGATAAGGAACTAAGGAACAATACCAACCGGTTGTGATACCTCCTGTACTTGTTAAACAAGTTTTACTTATATTTTTTTATATTATTTATTCTATGTATTCATCCTAGTATTTATTCTATGAATGTGGGCGTGCCAAATGCAATGTTTTGACAACCTTATAGATCTTAGATTGCATAATAACAGTCTATTTTTAACAGACTTCAAATTAAAAAATTGGCTTTCAATTCGGTTGTTTTTTTTATGTTTGCTATCGCATAATTTCGTCAGTATTGAGTAATTTTTTTTATCTGCAAGTTAAGATTCTTCCAGATTGATCCTATAAAAATTTCATCAAAATTGGGTTAATAGTTTGGCTATGACATCGGTTTCTCAAATTTTTAAAACGTTTTTTATTTGTCGAGTATGTGCTACTGCACGGTTTTTTGCCGGCATAAATAAGTGGTTATTCCTCGCATGAACCCTTTTTTTACACTGTTGTATAAGTGTAAAAAAGGGTTTTTATAAGTGTACCTACCTACTTCTAAAAGTATAATTTTTTTTCACACAATAAGCTGACGGAACAAGCATCTGGTCCACCAGATGTTAAGTATCATCACCCATAACAAAGCATTGCCCTGTAGATCACGCACATCAGGAACGTGCCCTACGATGCACTGCCTTGCGTTCATCCACTTGAGGCATACAGATGTTCAGCCTCACGTGCGCGTAATTTCACCAGCACCCACACTCTTCAAACCGAAGCACAGCAATACTGCTACTATTATGTATTTGTACGCAAAAATAAAAATGTTACCTGTCAGTTTTAAATTGCATAAATTCTATATTTTCTACAATCCGACTTCTAAGGCCGATAAAACCGGATTCCAGTAAAAAAAAAACTTAATAGTGAGTCATAAAGTTTTAGGAACTCGTCTGGAGAAGGGTTTAACCTTTTACGACTCCCAAGGGTTCTCGATAATGCTCGGTATCTCACTATTTGATGGACCATTTGGAGTCATAACAGTTGAACTTTATCCTTGTACAATAAGCGTGGGAATCGATTCCTATACTAAAATACAATAATATTCAATACTTTGTGAGCAAGATCTGGTACATAGACACCTTATAATAAACAAAGGAGCCACTTTCAGTAGGCCTACCACAAGCTCTGTCTGGCTCTGTCTCTGGGTTTGGTTTTGAGTCTGTGTGAGTGTTGACTAAATAAATTATATGTCGAAACGTCACACACACAGTTCAATACACTGGTGAGCACTCACACAGACTCAAAACTAGAGCCAGAGACAGAGCTTGTTGTAGGCCTACAGGTATACAGTCCTTTACCGAGTAACATCTAATCCCGTAACTATGAATTGCCGTGTCTAATCAATTTCACAATGGTGGCTTTCAACGCATATCACTGTAATGTGCTCCACAACATTTGACACTTGCCTTACACGCTTTCCATCGCGCTAACACGGTGTGAACGAATGGCCACTGACTTTATGCATCAGTAGACCTTCCAAAAGCTCTGTCTGGCTCTGTCTCTGGCTATGGTTTTGAGCCTGTGTGAGTGTTGACTAAATAAATTCTACGTCAAAACGTCACACACATAGTATAGTACACTGATGAGCAGTCACACAGACTCAAAACCAGAGCTAGAGACAAAGCCAGACAGAGTTTGTGGTAGGCCTATAGTACGCCTTTCTACCGACCGACTGACGACATTGTTAAGATCACGGGAAGTCGATGGATGGAAAGGGCTCGCAAATACGACCAAGGTGTTGAATACCCACAGAATATGGTGCATACTGCAAGGATGAAGTATTGCAATACTCAAAGGCAAAGCCAATCATCCTTTATTCAGTTGTATCACAAGAATCACTTTGAAATGTCTCAAAAATGCCTCAAAAACCATTTCAAGTTTTTCTTGAAATCCATGTTTAGGCTTGAGTTTTACTATGTTTTCAAACGAAACAGTCGAATGAGTCGAAAGTGATCTATTTTTTGTAGATCTTGCTACAATCTACTGCAAAAATTATGTAATAGAATAGACCATTTGGTGATTGTTCACGCTTATGGACATACGCCTAAGATACCTACGACTTATATAATACTAGTGGAATTCTTTAGACTAGACTTTTGCTCTTGTTAGGGTTTAGCTCGCCTTTATTGTCAGCCTATACCAGCCACCACCAACCACTTGATATTTCCCAAGACGCGCCACTGAGCCCGAATTTCAGCTTTTTTCCTTCAGTGCTTCCCACCAGCTTTCCACCAGCTACATTTTGCATATCGTTGCCCCACCTTGCCGGAGGCCTATTACACCATGTCCTCTAATTTCTGTCTTGTACTTGAGTAGTTTACTGTGTGCAATTAGGAAATAAAAATCTTCAGTGCTCGTCTAGGGGTTAATTTTCAGGATTTTTTGTAAGTGCATATTATATTGTTATTTTTAGGGCTGAATTTTCCATCTATATGTATAGGGATCATAGCAATTAGTTGACCTAAAAAAAAAATGTGCTATGTTTTTACAATCCTAAACAAGAGTTGGATGTACTGTGCCGGATAAATTTAGCAGTAAGTGATAAATTTGCCCTTATAAATATAATATCGAGCAAAGCCGAAATAACAACCAACTGAATTTTTGATTACTCTTGAAAAAAGATGTTTTATCGCGTTTATAAAATAGGTCTACTCCTAAAGTATCATTTACCACGAATAAGTACGTAATAAAAAATTCAATCTCCATTTTACATTATGTTGACTTTACTTCCTCAGTGCCATCTAGGTCACCATCATCATCATTCGCCTGAAGAAGTCGTTTATCAAGTAGGTATACCTCATAGTTTTCAGAAATAAGGAGTATGGTATTATTTTGACTGTATATAATTGGTCGTTGAGGGTTTAGCTTGAATCTATACCATAATAATTATAAAGCTGAAGAGTTTGATTGTTTGGTTGAGCGCGCTAATCTCGGGAACTGCTAGTCTGAATTAAAAATTATTTCTTCCTGACAACTAGATTTGGCGGGAGTCTCATCTGACAGTGACAATGACATTTACACAGTATATCACAATAAGTATACTTAATAGGCGTCTATAATACAACGTGTATCAAAATATGTGTACTATCCTGAAGGGGGGTGAATTTCCACCCCCCGGGGAACAACTTTTGTTCAACGACTTTTCGAACTTCGACTGGTATCTCTGAAAAAAACTGCAACGAAGTTTCAACATTAACAGCTGACTTTATACAAAGTGACAAACCTAAACTCAGCTACAGAGGTAGTAGGTAGTAATAGTAGACCTACAGAGGTAGTAGGTCAAGGGGTCAAGGGGTTACAAGGATAGGGTTGTCAATTTATTTAGGCATTATGAAATTAAATATTTTTGTATGGGAAACTGAAAATAGGAATTTTTAATTATCTCCCCTCCACAACTGATCACCATTGTGGTCTGAAACCCCCCACCTTCGCATAGTACACATATTTAGATACACCTTGTATACTCACAGGCGTTACGCACGGCTCAATTGGTAGTAGCCTTAATAGTTTCTGTGTATACGTCGTGGGTTCGATCCCCATTCTACGTTTTAATTCTACGTATGTATTTACACAATACACAAAGCTGCCATAATATTACGGCGAGTCATAAAGGCTTATGAGAATTCTCCATTCACAAAATTCCCTTGATCTTCTTAATATTGTTGGTCCCGAGTTAACACAGAATAAAATAGCAGTCGTGATCACTTTGCCCACGTCAAAGTGACAGATCAACGAACTTCAGGAAATGCTCGTTCGAATTAAAATGTTTCTTGATTAAAACCCACTTCAAATGCTAACAGAAATGCAAGTATATCGATAAATAAAATCGTGGAGTACAAAAACATAAAAAACTATTTACAAGAACAACTGGATATTTACAGTGAATTAAATGCAACCCGTGATTATGGCGCATGCAACTGTGCCGAAATATAAGGAGACTCACAAATTAAAATGATGAGATAAATATCCCCTTGTTTATTAAAAAAGTACAAAAAAAAATAAAAATATTTCAATGTTCAAGAAGGTGTTGCCTGTGAGTACATAGTTCAAAGGCACGGTAGCCATCCCTTAAAGAAATTGGTGCACGTTAGGATAGACAGAAACACAAACAGACCAAAACTACACTTTTTATACCAAATCTAACAAACTCGTAGATACCACAACAACTATTTTTAAATCACACCATTTATAACTAAAATAAAAATGGTTAAAATTACAACGCGAGCTACAACTTCATTTAAATAAGGTTTTAAATTAATGAAAGTTATATAATATGAACAAAATGTATAATATTCTCTGGTATTTGTGCGTAGGCGTTATTTAGGAAGCGATAGAAGTATTTCAAATAGAATCTTGTTTTGGTTCAGCTCAGAAGTGTTGCTTATTTAATTTTATTATATCATAATAATTAAAAAAAATCTTATGGTAATGTTGGTTTTATTATCAGTGGTAAATTACCTGCAAAGTGTGGGCATATGCAAAATTAAAGTTTGGACTTACTTAGGACAGCCCTTAGACTTTTTATAATTTCTTAGGTATGCATTGAAAAAAGATAATTTCTACGGGGGATGTGGTTATAGAACTTTATTCTCAAAAGAAAGTGTCTTGATGAGAAATACTAATAATTAATTTTAATAGCTTTACAGGGATAGCAGTCATAATTAAGCTTATGCAAATGTTCAAATTACTGTTACTAAGAAACTATTTCGCTATAAAAACCATGTCTATATACCCAATCCATGTTTTTAAACTTTATAAATCTACTTTTCCTTGTGTATTTTTTACATTTTGTAAATATTTGTATAATTGTTAGTTTCTTTTGCATGTTCACCGCTTTGTCTTATATCTTAGAACGAATACTTAAAAGCTCTCGCCCCCTCACACTTCACAGTCATCTCTTCACACCTAAGAATTCAATTAATCTAACTAAACGCACCCGCACCACTGCCCATGAGACTCGTGACTAGTAATTACTTTTTGTAGAAAAAACCACCCGCTCCTTAGCGTGTTTACGATAAAAAGAAAAAGTAACCGACTAACGGGCACCGAACAATAAGCTATAATGGTATTCTGGGCCGTATCTTATTAAACTCTAAAATAGAAGGCAGTACACGGACAAAAGCGATAACTAGTGAACAGTAAATTACAAATAAGATTTACGCGTTCCATTCATCATTCGAGAATTAATCTCCTTGTTTCTTCGTCGCCTGAAGATATTTCAATATGGAAAAGAATCCCATTTATTCTAAGGCTGCCGACTTCGCCTCATATTTCTCCTGGAGTAACAAAGACTCGTAGGATCGTGGCATGACCTCTAGGCGAGGCGGGGAGACCAACACGAGCTAAAAAACATCTCGCACGAGCAAGGCAAATGAAATCGAAATAACGTAACGTCCAGGCGAGCCAAGGTCCCGCGGAATGAGATACGGCCCTTTGATTAACCATTGTCGGGAACGTGGAGTCGCCTGACTCTTCGGCACTGCTTTTGATCTTATAAACCAGATATTTGACCAAATTGTTCGTCTTTTTTCATGACGGTAGGTAAACGTGGCCGCTAAGATCTCGGCCAGTGCATTTGCATAATTATGCGTACAGTTCTGTCTTTGTATAGCCACATTTGTCCGTAACTTGAGACGTAAATTATTCACCTTATAAACGGGTTAAGTTACCAATTGATTTCAGCGTAAAATTGCTTACTGATAATGAGTTGATGTTTTTATTAGAGGGAGTTTCTAATTTCACGTTTTTATATTGCCTCCTAATATTTTAGGAGGGTTGTAGTCACGCGTTGGCCCCGAAAAGAAGCAAACTTCCTTTAGTTAATTACATGCAAGTCGGTGGCCTACGCTTAGGGTTTCACCCCATGTCACGCGATTTCGCAGAGCTAGAAAAAGTATATTCTACAACGACGGTAAGTATAAGAAGTCACAGTGTAAGTTCAAATTGAGTCTGAACTCATCGAAGTTTGAGCGCGGCTGGCACAACTTCATATTTAACTTGAGAGGAAACTTTTCAAATCGTTCGATTTGTTTGCTCCAAGTTATCAACCTTAAAATAGACTTTGCCTTCATAAAATATAGAACATCAGATTTTACATACAATACCAGCTCCAAAGGTTTTAGTAGTGCTGTAACAAAAAGTAGAGTCCAACTATGCGATAAAACGTGCAATAAGAATACTATGCCTATGGGTGCTATAGGTTTCATGTGTGGACGCTAGGATCACGTTGTACTTGTGTATCCAGTGATTCATCTTTAAACAGTATCTATTATCACACACACACACATTAGCAGAGCAGTAACTTGTGGTATATTTATTTGAGACACGATGAATGATTGAGTAAAATGACACACATTATGGTAGTAGTCTTTGTGAATATTTACTATAAAAACAACAAACTATCATCTCTCTCTACAATAAAAGCAAGTATTATGCAATTATGCTAAAAGCTTTGTCTTACTTAATGGTAAATTATTACCATCTAGCCTGTATGAAATATTTTAAAAATGCGGATAATTTACACAACCCTATCCCCCCAAGCTAAGCAGAGCTTGTACTATGAGAATCAGATAGATGACATAATTAAAAAAAAAATTGTATGCATTTTTTTCATTATATACATGGAATTCAATATAACACCCAGGCAGAGAACAAACACCTGCGTTCACCACACAAATAATTGTTCTCGGTGAGGATCGAACCCAAGCCCTTCAGCACAGAAGGCAGAACTACTACCGACTGAGCTGTGAAGGCAGCAATTATAAACTGTTTGCATCTGATGGAGTCTTTTTAAGACCTAGCTCTATTACGATTAAGCTCATTCTTCTCCTGATCCAGCTATTCACCTATGCTTTGTAAATCTTCGTACCACAGAATAGAAATTGTACGTATTACTGCATAGTTTTACTATGCTTTACAAGAATAGTTAGTAGTTACTACTAACCGGCCGGTCGCTGTCCGCGGTAGCTGGCCTAAGGTCCACACGCTAGTACCGTACGGTCGGAGAAGCGAAGCGGACGTATATCAAGCCGCGGGATTTATATTATAGTGTTTACTCACAGACTGTGTTGTGTTACGGCTACGGGGGTGACTGAGAAAGTGGAGAACGTTTATGTAACAGATAACAGGAGCTTTCGGAATAGTTGCGTGATAACAGTAAGTACTTCAGTTTAATACCTTTTGTGATTTATTTGTAGTACTTAAAGTCTAGGTGTTCAGCGTTGGTCAATTTTATAGAGCATGTTCTTGTTACTGTAGCTAGTTTTATTTTAGAACTAGCTCATACTTCAGCCAATCTTTTCTTCAACTACAAAAGCTAATATGGTGCCAGAAAAGTATTTCTTTTGGCAACTTTTAAATTCACAAACAAGTACATATTAAGAAAATGATTAGCATGTCACATAGTCAAAGTATGTAAAAAAGGTTAGAAAAAGATGATTGTTGAATTGTTTACAGTGCTTGAAGTTTTGGAGCTCTTTGCGCATGCCCCTTATCACATACCGTATCTATGTTTGTAGAGGAATCTCTGCTCTATGGTATCTTATCAGGAATTAAGAGAAAGAGTTTTGGATTAAATTAAAACCCTTTTTAAAAGAAGACACGTTAAACTGGAAGTTGAACCCAGTTTTTAACCCATCTAAAAGTGAGTGTGAGCTTATGGGACTGTTCATAGCTGAGATGAATTGGCTGCTTCACTACATTTATTTAGTTTAGGGTTTTTTAATTTTATTTTTTTTAGTTAGGCTATTATACTTTTAGGTGCTGGATACGTTTTCGTTTTGTTTGAAAATTGATATCAGCAGTGAATTTTGTCTCACAATTTGTAAGACTACTCGTGTTGTTTATCGTGAATATTGTGAATAAAATAGGTAGGTGTAAATAAATGAACGTGAAAATTATCTATCACACCTTTAGGTATTAAAAAAAAACTGTTACAAACATTTCACATTTCTTAAAAGATAGTCTCCAAGCCATCTCTTACCACCAACTAATGACAAACAGTGACACAACTTTAAGCAGTGACACAACTTTATGCAATGTAACTTAAGTACCGATTGTAAGTAAGGCCATAAATGTTTATAAATATGGTAATAGATTTCTACAATGTATTTGGTTACTGTCAGTTTTGACAGCCAATCAAATGTCACCAATATCTTTTGGTTCACGGTTTTGAGTGCCAGTTCACGCATGCGCACTACCCTATGAAATTAGTCAGGAGTGTTCCAGCTTTTTTTATTTTTAAGCTACGACACCGGTTTCATCCGTGCATGCATCATTGCATGAGTAGACGTTTAAAAACCTATTAGCTATGAGATCTTGGTAGGCTCTATTTCAAGGAACGTAAAGTTCATTTCCCTATAGATTATTTACCTAAGCTTTTTCAACTGATGGGTATTCAGATTTAGGATTGCGTATAAGCTTCAGTTTTTTGACTCCGAAAAAATTTACTTTGATGATGATCCGTCTCAAAGTATTATTAATGCTTATAATCTTTATAATCCTAAGAGATCAAGGTTTCCATTCAACCATTACAAATTAAGTATTATTGTTTGAAAACCGATTCTTAAAAAACTTACGACGTAATAGACAATAGACTAAAACTAAAACAAAATACGTGCATTTTGAATGGGAAAACTAAAAATCACTCAGAATTATCTTCTCTTTATTCGTGAAGAATAAACCTCATAACGATGGTTTTACTTCATTTGAATTGAAATTCTTGAACTGCCCATAACAAAACGGGCATCATTTCCTATTGATTTTTAAAAACCAACTTTACTCCTTCGCTGTAAAATCTATAATTGAGTAAAGTGTGGTCGGAAGATCAGGAACCCACTCAATGTTGATGGCGCGATCGTGATGCTCTCCAACGCCATCTAAACGACAGATCTTTGCACTTATCACTGTTGTTCGTTCTTGTTAGAGCCGAGATCATTTCCTGACAAATGTTGGCTGATACTACGTGCTTTTGTTTTGAAATACCTTCGAAATACAACACATTGGTGCTATATCACGATTAGACATCTAGTAGTCATCATCAGAAATCACAGAGGAAACATTATTAAAGACATTATTAAAAGTAAAAAAACCCTCTTACTTCTTCTTCTTTGTATCGTGTCTCTGATTCTTTTGAACCAAGTATCGTGAAATAATTTTAAGTGCACTTTAAAGAGGCTCTTTTCATGCGCTTGACACATATTTTTGAACTTTTTTTAGGTTCTACGATTTGCCGGTTGTCTCACGATGTTTTCCTTTACCGTTTGAGATCCCTCTTACTTAGAGGCGTCTTTATTATAATATAGATAGCTAAACATTTGGCTGCCAACACTGCTGATGGTAAGTGAGGTAACAGCCTAAGATGGAGCATGCTTAACCATAATCCACCTGTTCACTTACGTCTTAAAAATTCTAAATTGAAACGTTCTAGGAATACTGACTAATGGGTTACGCGGGTTTTTATACAACGAATAATCGTTATATTTTTCTGTAAACTCATGTGCAAAAATAAACATCAAACTAGCTTCGAAAGTAATCATATTTTATGGCATTTCCTGGCTCTTACATACAAATATTTATTTCTACACTCACCCATTCATAATCACTACACTCACAACAGCTTGCGTTTGCAATAAATACATTGATTATCAATAAAATTATGATCGTTGTACAACGGGTGAATTATCGGACCCTCGGATGCGCAAGCGCAGCGCGTTCAAGTCTTTTGTATGGGCTTAGAAACGCGCTTCTTTTTGGCGAGGTGTGGGTGCAAAAAGTGTTTCAGGCAAGTTTTTTTCCATTTTGCTGTTTTGGGCTTAATATTTTGGAAAAAAAAACTGTTGATACTTCTAGAAATTTTTTGATGAGTATTGGGCCATCGTTTTGAGTTATTTATTTTAAAAGTTAAGTATCGTTTATATTTTTTTAGGCTTTAGGCAAATTCAATGTCTTTGAGGGTTTAAGATCATATTTTCAAGATTATGCATAAATTAAAGGAAACGGTTAAGTAAGTTTTATCTAGGTAAAAAAGTATCCACTATTATTATTATGCACTGATTTTTTAAGTGGTCATTGCATATAGAACGTCTTGATTGTATTTTGTATATAAAACAATAGAATCTAAATAATATAGAAGGTTTAGTAGTTTACTCATAAAATAAAAATAAAATTAGGTGTAGGTAGTTTTACCACAGCGAAGAAACTAATAAAACTTACAAAATGTGACCTTTTTCTTCCTTTTAATAAAGCCTAATCTTGCGCAAATTGACAATGCATTGTACTATACAAACTACATACACAAATAAAAAAAAACCTATGAATAAATGGAAATCGGCACTAATTTTTACGCATTATCGTGATGTTTACTCGTAAAGATTTTTTTTCTTTGTTGCCTCGTCCTTTATGGCTCGTGGTTGACATAGTTACCACGACAAAGTAACACAACTTTGGGACTTATAAGGGTCAAATCAAAACATAGTTTTGACACTTACCCCCTCATTCTTAATGCTTGACACTTTTTAGCGGCTCATTATTAGTGTGCTGTCACTGTCAATTTCACGCTAACAAATATGATATGGTAACAAACTGAGCGGTCTGCTTAGCCGAATTCGCCCCTTTACCACCATTATGAATATGAGTAGAAATAAAATCTTAACTGCTTTAGCTCCATCTGCGCTTAGAAAAATACATGTGCCAACGATTTCCATCAAATACGTACACTCTGTAATGAAATGATGATTGGATGAAAACTTGGCAAAGGTGTCTTTGCCCGTATACAGATACATCACACAGGACCACACATCATGTTTTATAGCCCACACAGAAAGAATAATTAAGAGACGCAAGCGACCAGCCGACTAGTACGAGAAACAGAAAAACATTCGCTGAAGATCTTAGGCACGGTAGACATAATAATAAATAGGTAAATTGTGGACAATCCACACAAAACTTTCTAGCACCAAATAAAGTAGATCTTGTGCTATGGGAACCAGAACTTATACATAGTTTTTTTTTAAATACATACTTTATTTATTTTATTTTTCAGCCATACGACAGTGTACTGTAGTTTTACAAAGCGAAATCCCTATTCGATATCTTATATTTGCGACAACATTTAAAATAATGAAAGAACTCTACTCGTATCAAGGTCCATGCTTCATCTTTCGGTTCTTGATGATCTGTACATATTTATGTAAAAGATAATCTGGTCTAAGACACTATGACTAAGGGCAGGTAGGTTTGATACCTAGATCTAGGGCATAAGTTAGTACGTGCTCTCCATTATTCATGATCAATTGTTTGTTTGACGTAAAATCGTTAGGTGACTCATTAAAGAAATGCGACCAGCTGATTGCTTTAAGATTTCTGTTCTGATAAGATATTGAGTTGCCTATTTGTTGATTACAAAGACATTGTTGAAAGTATCTTGTTTCACTGGTTTATTAATAACTTTGGTTTACAACAAAGCTGATATAATTGAAGTAGAAAATAAAGATACATAGATAGATAAAAAAAACTTCATTGCCCATTTATTTATTTTGAATACAGCATAATGCTAATTCTAATTGAGTTGGAGGAAAGAGATCTGCACTGACGTCCCTCGGTAGGGTGTATTGTGCATTGTCCATTGTCCAATAATAAAACAGCGGGGGACAATAATATATTTACACAAAGAAACTGAAGATAGCTCAACAGGAAACAGTTGAGCTATCTGCCATTACAAACGATCTAGAGATAGCTCAACTGATCCAAATCAGCCAGACGGAAGCGTCCCCAAGACGCTGCGCTGGCAGCATAACCAAATACCAGCCCTTGGGTCACGCGTCGCTTCGATCAGTCGCCAAAGTTTCACGTAGCTGTCACTTTTTAATTGTTTATTGTCCATGCCTACTTCTGCCATGAAGCAGCATTGCTGTGATTTGGTTTTAAAGGGTGTGGGTGCTGGAGAAATTACTGGCACGTGAGGCTGAACATCTGTATGCTCCAAGTTGATGGACGCAGAGAAGTGCATCGTAGTGCAGTGGGTGACCTACGAGGCAATGCTTTGGTATGGTTGATGGTTACCACTTAACATCAGGTGGGTCATAATGTTTGTTCCTTCAGCTAGTTGTTTATGCATGGTGGTAGTACTTCCCCGGACGAGCCTCATGAAGTTATGAGTTAGTTCTGACCAAGGTTGTGATTTAACTCGCTTTTGTTTTCAAGTATCGTAGCTATTTTCAAACTTGTTATTGAGAAATATGACTAACTACAAATTAATATAATTAATATGGAATAAGCAGCTGGGCCAAGGCAATTGTATCGTATCATAAAACTATACTAAAGGGCTTACAAAACCAAATCTTAGAAAGGGAAACCTTCTATTTTCCTAAACAGCTAACTCAAATACTAAATTATTACTCGGAACAATGATCTTGTAGACTACCCTGGTGACTACCCTAGTAACTAGGGATAGTTCAATCCTTAATAAATAAGCAATTGTGTAAATTGTATTTATGATTTTTTATTTAAATAGTGTCAGTAAAAAGTTGTCGTATTTTACTCGTATCCGTACAGACGATAATACAAAAAACAACTGAATTCAAATTCAAACATTTTTTAAATTCTTGAAAATTTTTGCAAGTAATTTTTGCGATGTGCACTTTGCTTTATTTCCGTGTTTTCAAAATCCCATATCATAAAATCCCAAATCATAAAAATCAATATCTTAACCTTGCGTCATTTTCCTTATTGCTGAGTCACGATTTTTTTTTTCCACTGGACTATGCCTCACCAGCCAAAACTACCTTCGATGACATGATGATTCGTATAATATTATACAATTTCGCAATCTGTATATGAAATTAAACGAATATTCAAATATTATGAACTTACCCAGTTGTCGTTTAGGAAACCAAACGATTATTTAAATAATGCACCTAGTTGTTGTTTGTAAATTCAATCAACTTACAACGTGGTACAAAACATCTAAATTTACATATTCACTTACCATATTCAATATATTTGAATGAGACGGCCTTGACAAGTTTTATACAAAATGTTTGTATTACATTTTGTCACGGAATCCAATCGATGGTAATAATTAACCAATAGAAATCGACATGCTTTTAGCATGCTTTTAGTCAATTATATCATAGAACACAATGAATGAAATAGTTAGCTGTGGAGTAGTAGTAGAGCTCTTTGTGAAGGGCTCGTCCGGGGAAGTACTACCACCATGCCTATTTCTCCCGTGAAGCAGCATCGCTGTGTTTCGGTTTGAAAGGTGTAGGTGCCGGTGAAATTACTGGCACGTGAGGCTGGACACCTCTATGCCTCAAGTTGATGGACGCAGGGCAATGCAATGTAAGGCACGTTCCTTACGTGCGTGATCTATGAAGCAATGCTTTGTTATAGGTGATGGTTACCACTTATCATCAGGTATGCCTGTTCCAGCAGTTATTGTTATAATAAAAGAGAAAAAAAAATCAATCAAAGTTGCATTCTGATTTTAAAAAGCTATGTATTTTATTACTGAGGTACTCATTTTGTCCAAGATTATTTTTAGAATTCATTAAAAAATCCAGAATTCATTAAAAAAAAAATCGAAAGCTCGTCTCTATCTCTGGCTCTGTCTTTGAGTGTGTGTGAGTGCTGACTAAATAAATCCTGCGTCGAAACGTCACACACAGAGTATAATAAACTGGTCAGAACTCACACAGACTCAAAACCAGAGCCAGAGACAGAACCAGACCGAGCCTGTGGTAGGCCTACAGATTGGTTTTGAAAGCTTTTAAACTGAACTCACGGAAAAAACAAGCCTAATGACGTTCAACTACATAAATATAACCTCTTTATACCAGTTACCAAAACAGTTTTAATAAACTAGAGACATATAAATATAGGAGACAGTTATTGAAGTCTTTATAGTTTAACCCGGTTTATATTAGCTGTATAGAAGTTTCTCTAAAGCACCGAACATGAAAACTTTATTACCTCGCCTAAGACTATTAGAACTAATAAAGGGGAAAGTTAGTACAGTTTTCGAGTGTAAATATTTCTATTATACTCGGTGATAGTCGATTTCGTAATACTCTACCACAGTGAGTCAAAGAACAGCCAGGTAACAAAAGCACAGTCGATATCTGGCTAAAAACTTTAAAAACCTTTTGATAAAAGCTTTATTCTGGTTGATGCAGCAAAAGAGTGTATGTGAAATATTAATTTGAACATCAAAGTTGTTTTACTAATAGTTTAATCGATAAAAACATACGTGAAATACTAGTGCTCTCAAACGGTGAAGATAAATATCGTCAGGAAACTCACGGCTTAGTCAGCTCCGCATGTATTGATGTCTTTCCTGTGATTTGGCTGACTAAGCTGTGATCAGGATAGTATAGGTGCAAGCCTACAAATCCTGACCCAGACACTATAGCGCCCCGTAAATAGGGGCATGAAAAAACAGTTGTTCCAGACGCTATACAAACATACAATACAATATAACACCCAGCCAGCGAACAAACATCTGTGTTCACCACACAAATATTTTTTCTCTGTGGGATTAGAACCCGCGTTCTCCAGCGCAGAAAGCAGAGCTACTGATCTATGAAGGCAGACATAATATTTACATGACATAGAGCTGGATCGGTTTTACTTATTTATCAGAATAATCATCATCATCATCACCAGCCTGAAGAAGTCCGCTGCTGGACATAGGCCTCCCCTACACATTTCCAGGAAGAACGATTCTGAGCCCTTTTCATCCACCGTCTTCCTGCGATCTTAACAATGCCGCCGGTCCATTTGGTGGGTGGGCGCCCTACTTTTCGTCTTCCGGGTCGGTTATCAGAATAGTATATCTCTAAAGAATTGCACCAGCTGTTTTTTTTGGTTCTGTGCATTGGTAAGCTACTTACTGACATTTATCACGCGATGACACGAGCCTTCTGTCACGATCCGCATTAACACACTGTAACTTTCATTTACTATGCCTGGATGTTCTGCATTCCTTAGTATAAAATCAAAAACATTAGGTTGAAATCTTTTGTGTATACTGTGCGTAATCTGTGTTAACACTTTATTACACACGTTTAGTGTGTAATAAAGTGTTATCTATAATATACAGGGCGTCCCAAGGGTATGCCACATGGAGGGAAAGTACCTTTAATATTTTAGAAGGAACATTTTACTGAAAGAAGACATTATTCGAATTTAAAAAACTATTTAAACTGCATTCATAATTTTTTTTTTATTATTTTCTTTACGGCAATGTCAGTTTCTCATTTTTCTGAACAAAATTTCACTTCAAATCTTACAATTCACACATCAATATTTATCCCTAAATTAAGCAGATCTTGCACGATGGGTATTAGATAGTTTCTTCTTCTTATCGTGTCACTGGTTCTTTTGAACCAAGTGTAGTGAAAGGATTTAAGTGCGCCTCAAAGAGACTCTTAGATAGATGATTAGATAGCTGAAAATCTAATATTTAAAATAATGTATTTATGTATATATTAGATTACTAATTTTTTGAAATGTTAGGTAGGTATTACAACTAAGAACTACCAAATACGCGCTTTAATGCTAGGGCCTTTCTTTGGTCATTAAAAGCTGAATCACACCTTTACACGAACTTAGATTTTACGTCATAGCTTATGAATAATAGAAAATAAAATAGAATTGACCTTTAGCCACCTTTAGTGTTCGGTGAAATGGTTGATGACGCAACTTGGTCCTATAAACCTTGAAATACGCAGAACTAAATAAGTATACAGTCCACTTTTAATTGAAAATTTCAATACATGTCTAGCCTACACACACAATATTACTATACAAAGAAGTAATTTCAATCAATATCTATTTTTAGCTAACCTTTGTATACTTTAGGTATATTACTCTTTATAGGTACTTCCAGGTTTTTTTGTAATTTAAAGCCACAAAACTTGTGTTAAATATTTCACTGATAAGACTAAGAATATCAGATTCCGTAAAACAGGTTCTTATTTAATAGTCATAAAATTCTCAAAAGGTTAAAAATAATGATTTATTACAGAAAAATTGAGTATAAGCATACCAAATCAGTAACAAGCAAGAAGCATATATACGTAAAGTGTATATTTTTTTATTATAGCGAGAACTACTAGAATATTAGTAATGACTGGCCTCTCAGCTCAGTTGGTAGTAGCTCTGCCTTTTGAGCCGTAGGTCGTGGGTTCGATCCCCACCGAGAACAAATGTTTGTGTGATGAACACAGATGTTTGTTCTCTGTCTGGGTGTTATATTGTATTCTAAGTATGTATTTACAAAAAAAATGTATATAAGTTATTATATTCCATAGTATAAGCTCTGCTTAGTTTGAGGCTAGATAGTGTTGTGTGGATTGTCTATAATATTTATTTATTTAAAATTATGCCTGCTTAACACTGTTTGTTTCTGAAGTATTGAATGGTCTACTTCAAACTATTCCAGCAAAATAAAACAGAACAGTCGTGTATCGATTGCTGGTCCGCCGGTGACTCAAAGCTTAAAATTCCGACTAAACTATCCACCTACTTCTGAGGAATTCTCTTGGCGGCGATGTCAACAGTCTCAACCCCACAATCTCGGGCCATCAACCTCTCGTGGGTGACCATTTAGACGCAAAAATAGGCACTTAGTGACACTTCTTGCGCGGAATATAAAATAAAGTACCTTAAAGTTCCGACTTTATTCTTATCTTATGTCCTTTAAGGCTGCTAGAATAACTTTTTTATTATAAACTTTCTTGTATCTTTCCACGCATCATTTTATTTACACGATACAATTTTGATCATACTGTTTTCAGAGTTTCTATCTTTATAAAGATATTTGCCGCAGATGCGACGCCTCTTTTTTTAATTAACATGAAAAAAAAATTCTCTGAACACAGCTGAATATAAGATCTATGGTAGTAACGCAACGTAAATATAAAACAAAGTCCAGTGCTCTCAGTATACCTCTCAGTATACCCCTTAAGCCACGCACCAGATAAAAAAGAACCAGGGAAAAGTGGAAGAGGATTAGGGAAACCTTTGCTCTGCAGTGGGTGTGATACAGGCAAAAGGTTACATAAAAAAGAAAATTCTTCAAGCTTCTCAGACTGATAACATCCAATATTGTGGAAACTGAGTTTTTAAATTTGTTTTTAGTAGAAATACCTTATGCTTCTGGCGCCTCACAGCTAATAAAATGCGTGCACGCATTACAGAATCAGCAGTAATTGCAATCAAGGTGACATTCTTACTGACGATGCAATATTGATAGCTTTCAACGCGTTTGTGACGGCGACGGCGCCGGTCTGTTTCCTGTAGCGAATTGCAAACATTAAACCACACACCAGCTTAAATTATTGGCCATGAAACCCACGGATAATAATTTACGTCGATGGTGGTACTGAGGAAGAAGGAGTAAAAAGTCGTACCTATATCTATAACTATACTTCTTGTGGTCCCGGCACCACATTCTATGGTAATATTATAAAGAGGAAAGATTTGTATTTTTTTATGTTTGTAATGAATAAACTCACAAACTACTGTGCCGATTTCAAAAACTCTTTCACCATTGGAAAGATACATGTCTACCGAAATAAATGTCCACCCGTGCGAAGCCGGGACAGGCCCCTAGCTTACTTATACTTAGGTACGCAATTTACCAGGACATTTTGACTTTCACCAGAAAAACTGGCTTTAGGGCATAACTGCTGAACGGATTTTGATGAAATTTCTAAGAGATTAATTAAAAAATATTATGACCTTCCAGATAAAACAAATTTTTTCTAATCGGCTGATATGTAGGTATATTTATGCATAAAAACAAAGTTATGCAATAACAAACAAATTAAAAATACAACCGATTTGAGATCCTACTTCTTTTTTATTCGAAGTCGGTTATTTAAATAAAATAAGAAATAAGAGCGAGTACTTTGTAAAAACTAATAAAACATCTCTTGGAATGTTTCACTTTGAATGGCAATAACATGGTACTGAGACTGTGATATTGAAAAATATATTAGACGGTTTATAAATCATTTGAGCAGATTACCACTCAGCCTATACAAAACCCCATGTTTAGACAAGATAATTCAATGAAAACACTTACAAACCGTTTCAGCAAATTATTTTTCTTATCACTTACAAAATTAAATCAGCACCACAACTTGTTACCGCGTAAACTTGTGTATTTTGAAAATACATTGCCGTAAAATTACCGCCGTACTCAAGCAGTAATCGCATTTTCAGAACTTAGGAGTGATTGAAATAAATAAAGATCTGTGTGGTATATTTGGTGACTAACGGCTGAGGTTGTGTTTCGCGATGAAACAAATAGTTGGTGTTGGTATAATCCATAAAAAGACCATCAATGATAGGTATTAGGTACGTACTTACGAACTGTATTTGCTCTTATACTTGTTTTACTTCTTCAGAGTACTACCTAGACTTACATACTGGAACTTATGTTCTTTATAATATTGTGTTGTGATGTAACCTGTGCTTTTGCGTCATAGAAAAATATATTTTAAATATTTTTTTCTCCTCTACTCTAGTTTATTATATTCTCTCTGGTGTGGAGGAAACTGTTCTAGTTTAAAACTATGGTGATAAAGCAAAACTTCAACCAAAAACATTAACTGGGCCACCTGTCACTATCTAAACCGCAATTCGGTGACTCCTGTATGTTCCGAGTGGTTTTATTTGCGGTCGTCATTTTAAACGGTCACCACATTTAAAAAACGTAAGTTTAACAAGAAACCATGTAAGGCAGAGGCGATATTGCAGAACCACGCGGAAAATGCAGAGAGCTACACTATGTTGGGAAAAAGTGATCGGTTTATTACTCTTATGTAATTGCCGGTTCGTGACAAAATAACTGTTGGGAAATAAAAGTTTCACAGGATAGTGTATGAGCTTTATGGGCAATCGCAGTCATTGCGTTGGAAATGGCCACCTATTGCTTTTTGTGGATGAGTTTGCTCGTAGAAGTACCTACTACCATGGTATTTCTGCCGCAAAACAGTGATGCTTGTATTGCTGTGTTTAGATTCACGATTGGAATAGCCTTCAGGACATCTAAGAATTTTGTGGTGGCGATCAATAAAACTCTGTCAAATACCGCTGTGTGGTGGCAATCAGTGAAATGCTGTCAAATATCCCTGTTATAGTATGAATATAGGGTGCCGAAAGTTTAATAAAAGCACGATTGTTAAAACATGATTAAATAAGGAGCGACAAATTTCTGTAAGGTCCCTAACGCACACAAAGAATAACAGCAAAACCACCAATTCAGCAGTTTAAAGCTAAGTGAAAGCACAATGGTTTTAAACATGATTAAACTAGGAGTGAACCGTCATTCAAATTTGAGCCATGAGCAATGGCTGATGGCGATATTTATCAACGATATGCTAAACGCCAGGCGATCTGAATATGCGCAAGGATTTAGTCTACTTTTTAGGATGCCCAATAAAGTTCGTGCTCCGAAAACATGCAAACAAGATCCGAAGACATTCGACAGCGTGGTAGTGCCCTCAACATCACTCGCCCACGACCCGACATCGACAATGAACAAGATCAAAGCATTGTAAAAGCTGTTGCAGTAATACAACTTTGTTTGATTTTATTTATATCTGTATTATATGTATAATAAAATTAAAATATAGAAGTGGTTCTTATTGAAATTTCAACGTTATATAATTATGATTATCTGTCAAAAAACAGGGGTAGTTTTAACGTCTTCATTTTTTCGTCCTTCTGGTTTCCTTAAGGTACATTATTTTATAACACATTTGCTCATAAAGGGTCTCCTACTTCACCGATTTCAATATCGTTATGTATGTTATTACGTACTCGTACTTGTGCGTTATCGTAATGTAAAACGCACGGTTATCAATCCACGAACGGTACCTTTTTTAAATCTTAGCAAAGAGTTTTTATGTCAGTTTTCTGACATAAAAACTCTTTGCTAAGATTTTTTTGTGGTAAACATTTTATGAATAAAATTAACTTTGGAAGATAAAATATAGAAAACAAACATTTTATTCTTTAATTTAATTAATTTTGACAATAAATTAATACCATTTATATGTAGCAAAAACAAAAAATATTAATTTACTCGATTATTAATACTGGCTGTTTTTCTGCCTTTGCCTTTGCCTTAAAAAAAAAGCGCCGATGCGCGCGCATCGCTAATTTGTGAAAAAGTAAAAACTTATTCCGCGCGCTTTTTCTTTTCGCTGTATTGTTTTTGTTTGAAAATGTCGTCAATTAATGATGAACTTATTAATTCGACACCGCCAGAAGTCTCAGAGGCAGCGAAAAGGGCTACTTTAAGCCTCTTGCCCGAAAATCTAACGATAGATACTTACAAGCGTATCAAAACTTCATCTTATGGAAAACAAGCAAAGATGCCAATTCATCTTCAGAAAGTGTGTTTTTATAGCCTATTTCATGGAACTTTCTCAAAAATACGAGTATAAGTCAAGCTCATTGTGGTGCTACTATTCAATGCTAAAAAGCACTGTGAAAACAAAACATGGTATTGATATCAAGTCATACTCCAACTTGCTGGCATTTCTAAAAAGACGCTCAAGTGGCCATGTGAGTGAAAAGTCAAATTCTTCAAATTTTTCCAACTGTTTTAACAAGTAATTAAAGATTTATTCGTCCGAAAGTCAGAGTATTATTTATTTCCTCGCAAATGTGTTATAAAACGTCGTATGACATACGTGCGCTTTGATAATTACAGCCTCTGCTTTCTTGTAGCCCTCGCCTTCGGCTCGGGCTTGCAATAACGCCTCGGCTGTAATTTTCAACCTACCGCACTTATATCATAATGTACTATTACATAAGTCTGAAGTGCAGATGGTCAGGTTGCCAGAAAGAATGATGGAATATGGTCAACGGCGGTTATGGAATGGTGGTCAAGAAACGCACAGTCACCACGAGACAGACCACCCGCCCGTTGGTTGGATGATATTGACGCAGGAATGGGCAGCAATGGCTGAGACTGGCACAGGACCGAATAGATTGGCGTATTAGGAAATAGGCCTATACCCATTTAACCGATTTTCCGTAACAAGGCATAAGAATTTAAAAATATATTTGTGATCAAAATAAGACGTAAAACCATTGTATTTCGTGCAGTAACAATTAGGGCAATGGTGATAAAATTGATTATAGCTGGTGCTCTGGTTTTACAGCTCTACTACGTCTAGGCTAGCACAATCCCGCTGTTGTGAGATTTATCGGCCTCAACTGGCTGTGACCGTTATAGTATCTGATTCTCGTTGACATATTGGCTCCGAAGCTATGACTGAGCTACATGTAAACTGAATAGCCTGTAAAGAGAACAAATAGTGTTCTTTTATATTTGTTTTCGTGGTTTTATTACCAAAAGTAATGTTAGATAACTGCCCTGCCCTGCGTCTATCAACTTATGGTATACAGATGTTCAGCCTCACGTGCCTCAATTTTACCGGCATCCACACCCTTCAAACTCAAATACAGTAATGCTGCTTTACGGCAGAAATAGGCAAAATAGGACGAACCCTTCACAAAGAGCTCTATTAAACTATTTTACCTATGATAATTTATCGCATGAAGCCTTTGAAAAGGCAGTGCCACTTGCAACATGCCCAATACACATTGCGCACGAGAAAATATGGACACCACATTTATTTTAATCCGGAATTGTATGTATTTCTTTATCCTTACCGTATTTTGTAATAGAATAGACAATCGCCTAACCATAACTCACATCTGTAACAGACAGACAGAAATCGACACCAAGTCACGATTGAGCAAAACTTTCAAGCTTTGGGTTCCTATGTAGCGGGGACCGGTATGTGATGGAGAACCTAAAATGCAAAACAGTTTTTTACCTTGCTTCAAGCAAATAGACCTTTATTGGATCTCCTCGATACACGTACACGATACACATATTCAACTAGGAGTATTTGAATATCGAACTGATGTCATTTAAACACAATTGCTCCAAAATCATGAACCTGCACAAAAAAGTCTTAATCCTTTTTGGGGTTGGCACAACAGGTTTTCGTTCTTCACTTTCTTCTATTAGCCTTCTTTTCAGCAGTCACTCCTTTCTTACCCATGTCATCCTTCACACAACTCATATATCTTTCACCATTCAAACCTACGAGTACTCTTCTCGTTACATGACATTCTTCCCTTCGCATAACATGCCCATATCATGCTAGGTGAATGAAATGAAAAACCTTACCTTATCCACTCTCGTCACTCCACACATCCATGATAACCTTCGCATCTCCGCTGCATGCACACTTTTTTCATCAGTCTCTTTGGTGGCCCAACACTTAGACCCATGCGTATCGACAGGTCTTGTAACTGTCTTGTAAAAATCTTCCCTTTGAAACAAAGTTAAAATAAAAGCTGATAAATGGATGCAGAAAACGGTCATAGTTTCACAAGAATCCAAGGGTCTGCAAGCCAGGGCAAGCGGTGTCAAGTAACCGAGGATTTTGACACGCTGAGATGCAAAACAAGGAAGACAAAGATTAATAGCTCCTAACCTTCCTTACAAGCTGAACATAAAATTATGGATTGCTTGGGTCAGCTTGTACAAAGGCATTCAATGTTTCCTGGCACGGTATTATGAAAATTATATAAATTGGTCAGTGGCTATTGTTGCTACTTGTTTGCGGTTGAAGTTAGTTTTAACATAGTATATTTTTCATAATTGTTTGTCGGCACGGGCCGGCGAATTCACGGCGAATGTTTGCGTGGTACGGATTTTTATTTTATTGTAAAAAAAATGAATCGCTGAATAAATGTATCATTGCCCAGCCTCTCCCTTGTATTGTTTTTAAAAATGTGTTTTTGTCGCGCGGTTGAACTCGTCACGACGTAGCACAATAAAGAAAGAATATATAACCAAATCCCAAAGGGAGGTAGAGAGTAGCGCCAGTGATGGAGAAAATGAAGAGTAATCGTTTCGTATGGTATGGGCATGGTGCTTGGAAAGAAAAATGACATGTCTAGTGATGAGTGTATAAAGGTAGGCGGATTTGTGAAAATGGCTTTATTGTATGAAAAAAAATGAAATAAGAGAGGTATGACGGATGCATGGAGACGTAAATTACAATCTTACTTTATTGGGATAGAAATATGGGGCAAAATGATTAATAAAACGCCGATTTTTCATCCCTGGTATTAGAAATTTCAGTAAATATACGTATGTTAGTTTATATAACAATTACAGAAGTCATCATCATCAGCCTGAAGAATTCCACGACGGCTGGACATAGGTCGAGCAGTGGAGTTCTTTAAAATAAAACCAATTCTTGTGAAAAACTTGTATCTTATAATTATGATAGCATAGCTTTATCATTTGATAGTATTGCTCTTGCAAAATCACATTTCGAGGAAGAACGATACTTTAAAACTTTTTTTCATACAACTAAGTTAGCAAACACGGTTCACCTGATAGAAATCGGTTACTGTAACCCATAGACGCTCGCAACACCAGAGCCGTCACTCGCGCGTTGCTAACCCTTCAAATATTATAAAACGCCCTTTTTAAAGAACCCGCTACTGTAGTCTCTAGGTAAAACTATATCCTCCTTGCTTTTTCCCACGCGTCCAAAACTTAATTTACTAAACCGATTCCAATCATCGTAACAGCCCTTTAGGTCCTCAAAGCTCGATGCAAATTCAATTGGATAAAACAACGCGTAAATATTCACAGCGAAGCGAATAACTGAAGGGCTTCATTTGCATTTGTGTCAAGCGCTGGCCAGTCGTGTGTGGTCCTTGGTTTCCATGGTAACGAAGCTATCGCGGCCAAGACGATCGCTTTTACCAATGAATTCAACTAATTGTTGGCTAAGCCATGACTGCTTCATGCAACGACTTGGAAAGCCCTGGCTAAGCAATTTCTCTTCTTCTTCTCATCGTGTCACTGGTTCTTTTGAACCAAGTGTCGTGAAAGGGTTTTAAGTAGGCCTCAAAGAAGCTCTTTCGTACACTTGACACATATTTTCGAATAATGACTGAAGAGAATATGAAGAACTGGTATTAGCGGTACGCCCTAGTTTGGGTTACCCCCGAATACTGAAACGTGAATACTTAAGTCTGAGTTGCGTTTCAGTATTTGGGGGTTAGTCTCACAAACGCCCATTCAAATGACAAATAAAAATGTTCATACATTGATTCCCAACCATGCCGTATTTGAACATTCTTTTTTCAAAATGTGGTTTTAGTTCCAGCGCCACGAGCGTAATTTATACCTTTAAGTACGCTCGCAATCAAAAAGCTAATCCGATTGACTATAAGTAATGTTATATGTCCGTTAAATTTGGATGGGTGACTGCAGCATTTACAAGCGCTTTCGTGTTTCAGAAGAAACGTTCATCTGGTAGTTATTAAGCCATAACAAGCAAGACTTATGGTGGCCTAAAAACCCTGCCACCATAGTTGACCACTAACTCATATAAGCTTAATTACTTGACTAAATATACGACAAGATAAACCAAGTCTCTCACACCACGCTTTTAAATGTCACATGGACGCCGTTATTTTATCTGATTTGACTCCAATTAAACTGACTAACTATTTATACGTAAACATTGCTGCAATCACTGTAATTTATTCTGTAATAGGCATTGGTATTCTATTCGTAGAAATAATTTTATATAGCTTTATATGGAACCACACACGCATGGATTTTTACATTGCACCTTCCTATATTCAAGAACTCCAATAGCCGTAAATATTTTATTAGTCACAAATTATAAAAAATATTGTGAACAATCAACACAACACTACCCCCAAATTAAGCAGAGCTTGATAAATATGGAAACCAGCAGGGCTACCACGAGTTCCATATGGTTATAGCTATGGCTGTCAAATTGTGTATAGATAGGCTGACCCACACATTCATTTTCTTCTTGGGTTTGAATGTGTGGACACTGTTGACACAATTTTGACAGCCATAAACATAACCATAATTATGAAGCTCATGGTAGGCCAGCAGATGGCTGTTATATTACATAATATTTTTTCTTGTAAAAAAATATTTAGAATACAATATAACACCCAGACAGAGAACAAACACCTGCGTTCACCACACAAATATTTGTTCTCGGTGGGAATCGAGCCCTATTACTATTGTCCGGTAGCGCTGTAAAATCGTCAGACGATCACCAGCATAAATAGTCCATTCGTAAAAACCTTTCTACCAAGTGAGCAGGAGGGGCATGTCGAAAAATTATACTTAGTTTGTGTTACAAATTATCTGACTGTATGTTATTTAAATCGGCTACAGTAGGCCTACCACAAGCTCTGTCTGGCTCTGGTTTTGAGTCTGTGTGAGTGCTGTCTAAATAAATCCTACGTCGAAACGTCACACATGTAGTATAATACACTGGTGAGCACGCACACAGACTCAAAACCAGAGCCAGAGACAGAGCCAGACAGAGCTTGTGGTAAGGCTACTGATACTCGTAATCGAGTATAATTATGCTATAGAATCAGATGTTTAGTACTTTTTCAGATTTTTGAAATTTGACTCATTGACTCGAATTTACTTCTCAATTATAGTTAAGAACTATGTATGTAAATTAACTTTTATTTATTATACGCTTATGAAACTATCATTTATTTGTTAAGTGCTGGTTTTACCATATCTGTGTAAAGGCTGGTTTCACGGATTGTAAATTAACAATTAAACTCTGACAGACAAGCAGCAGATTTTTGCTTAGCAAAATTTTGAATTAAACAGTTATCAGTGTTTAATTTGTCGATTAGTAATCCGTGATACCAGCCCTAAAGCCTAAATGCCAGCGTGCATCTAGACAAAATTTTAATATGTACAACATTTAACCTCATTTTCCCTTTCAGTTCAAGTGACTTAGTAACAACCAAAAGCATGTTATTTTAGCAAACTAAATCACGTAACCAGTAATAAAACATGATTCAAAGAAGCTTATAGCAGCCACTGTAAATCAAGTTTATTACATTTTATGCGGGTTAGTGGTGTTAGGTATTTAGGTCACTATAATTAAAAACTTTTGTTACACGCGAAACTAAAGCGTTGTAACTATAAGCTAGCCTGACTAGTATTATTTGTAACAAAACTGTTGTTCCCGGGATACATGAGGCTAGTTTTTCAAGCCAAGATAGCAAGATGGTGATAGAAAGCTAGCAAGCTAGTAGGTTTAGCTTCGCGTAAACAGAACTGTTATTTGGATAAATTATAGTTTAAAAAACTAAAAAAAACGCTTCTATAACTAATTGAACTAAAAAGTTAAAAATAAAACTGTAATAATCAATTGAAAATTTATATTATTGTACAAAAAGCGTGGGGTGCTTTTTATAATAACTTCAGATATAATAAACTATTGATAAAATATTTACAACAATCAATATCAAGCCCCCCACGCTTTTTGTACAATAATATAAATTTTTCAATTGATTAATACAGCTTGCTAGGTAAAATACCACTATTTCGCTATTCTGGCTTGAAAAACTATTGCCTTGTGTATCCCGGGCATACCTACAGATATAACATTCAAACCGATCAATTTGCATGCCAGCAACCAGCATCCAGCTTCTAAAACAATTCCAAGCCATATCTAGATGCTCATTATAAAAGAACCATTAAGTGTACGGCCTGAGTGAAGAAGCGTCTAGCGGAGCGTTCAGCGTTGCGTTCATGCGGCGAAAGAGCGTTTGCCGAATGGCCTTAGTGCACGCTTAGCGTTCGTGTGAGCCGGTCACATTTTGGCAAAATAGAATGAATTTGTAAAGTACCTACATAAATAAACGTATGTAATATACCTACCTATCTAGCAATAAAACTTATTAAAACGATATTTACCTTCAATGTGTAGTTTTATTGCTAATTCCCTCCACACTCTTGCTTTAACTATTCTGTTCTTATATAAAGAATGCGAGGATAACCATATTTCAGGTTTATTTTGTATTTCTGAAATTATTTCTTCAAACGCACGTTCACCGCTGCAAAACACAAACTGGTTTGAACTTGCACGCGACGCCCCGCTCGACGCAAACAAGCCCGCTGCTGCCCACGCTCCGCTCGGCCGCACTCAGGACGGCCACTACGGGTAGCACGTGTTTAACATGAACGCTGCACGCTCCTCCCCGCCCGACGCTCGAATAGAGCGTGCACTCAGGCCCTACACTAAGAATTATTATACATACTTCAAAATACCACTTGGTAGTAACGCGGTTACTGCATGCATACTTTTGCTAGTGTATTTTTTTCTCATCAAAGGCTTGCATTTGCTACATAAAAAAGTTGATACGAAACTAAAGCAACTCAATTCGCTATGCTGAGTGAGTATACTAATGTGCACTTTTGTAACCGTTACACTGAGTTCAAATGATTCAGGTCAGCCCCCAAATTTATATTCTAAAATAAGTTTTTATGGGTGGAGGCTTAAGTAGAATGCAAGTGCTCTCAAACGATGAGGGAAAACATCGCAAAAAACCCATGGCTTAGTCAGCTCTGCACGTATTGACGATGTTTTTCCTGTGGATGAGTCCGATTATAGTGTCAGGATGGTATAGGTCCTGGGCAAGCCTATGCCATCCAAAATCCTTTCCCAGGCTGTAGGTAGAGCGTTGTAGTAGAGCTTTAGTAGGTAATCACCAGTTGTGATCGTAATAGTGTGTTCTGTGCCCAGTTTTGTATGTATTATTACCTTCTTAGGTAGCCTGCCTGCTTTCAGTTGTCCGTTCTGTGTGTTTTGTTTGTTTTATTTGTCTTACTTATGTCAAATAAATGTATTTTCTTTCTTTCTTTCTTTTTTGCCCCTAACGCTGTATACAATCATCTACAATAAATGCAAGTGCCTGTTTACTTACTTTAAGTTATTATGACGTAAAAAATTAACCTACTTAGGTATGTGCTGTTTTTGTAGCACTTACGCCCAAGTTGTTTAATAATTTTATCCAACTTCGTAATTCTTTTAAATAATTTTGTCAAAACATCCGACACTTAGATTTTATCGATGACATAGCGCAGACAGAAAATATTTAGTTGATAACAATCTTAGTTATGAGATTTGGTTCCAAATAGCTCATTAATGTTGCTACTGGGTATTATTATTAAGTGCTGGTTTTACCATACCTGTGTAAGGGATACCATGAACTCTGTCTAACTCTGTCTCTGGCTCTGGTTTTGAGTCTGTGTGAGTGCTTCCCAGTGCACTAAACTGTGTGTGTGTGACGTTTTGACGTGGGATTTATTTAGTCAACACTCACACAGATTAAAAACCAGAACCAGAGACAGAGCCAGACAGAGCTCATGGTAGGCCTACTGGTTTCACGGATTGTTAATTAACAAATTAAACTCTGACAGCTAAGCAGCAGATTTTTGCTTATCAAAATTTTGAGTTAAACATCAGTTATGAGTGTTTAATTTGTCAATTAGTAATCCGTGACAGCCCTAAAGCCTAAAGGCCTGCGTGCATCTAGACAAAGGCGTTGGCAATCAGTGTAACGCTGTCAAAATATCGCTGTCATATTTGACAACAATTGATCGAAGAGACTGAGAACAGCACGCGTCGGTATTTTTTTTTAAGAACTCTTCAAGTGTTTTTTAAACAACGCAAAATAATATTATGTTCTATGTTAACATCTCATAGTGTTTATGGCACGCATAATAAATAGTTTTTTTAATTATTACAAAATTGGTTTATGACCGCAAAAACATGCAAATCGTGTTAGTCATAAAATCTAATGTTATTATTCTACCTAGTTATCCTGATATTGAAATTAGTAAACACGTGAAGGCCAAATAAAATAACATGTAGCCACGAATAGCTGTTATGTATTCACACCTTATTTTTACTAACATATTAATATCTTAAACATCGAACTCCAAACTGCAGCGACCCTACGGAAATGTACTTACAAGTACCATTATTTTTAAGATCTTATGTACATTCTTCTTCTTATCGTGTCACTGATTCTTTCGAACCAAGTGTGGTGAAAGGATTTTAAGTGCGCCTCAAAGAGGTTCCTTTCGTGCACTTGACACACATATTTTCGAATTTTATCACATCATAAGTACATGAAAGCAATTAATAAATATATTACGCCAGTCTTCTCAACTCAGTTGCTCCTCTCTTAGCTGTGCCTTCTGTATTGAAGGCAGTGGGTTCGATCCCCAGCCAAAACCTTTTCTGTGGTGTGATGAAGCAAGGAGATTCTCCATCTCGGTGTCAAAATAAATTTAAAAAAATACAGCCAAAGCCTCTCCATTTTAGCCCTGTTATGTATCTATAGCACTTTTTAAATTAACGCGATCGTTCTGCATAATTATATGGAAGAAACGGGTATTTATCGCGATTACCTTTATTATTTCCCGACGTTTCGACCGTGTTGGCACGGCTGTTGTAACACGGTCGAAACGGCGGGAAATAATAAAGGTAATAAGTTTCTTATATATAATTAGGTACCTTTAGTTCGTAGCCTAGGTTGCCTTGGGCGAGCCCTTAACAATACTACTAAAATCATCCCATCAACCTTTTAACGTGTCATCAATATAATGAATTGACTTTGCAATAAATTATAGACACTATAAAATAAACCAGCCGTATTAAAACGGACATCAGAATTATATAATAATGATAAATCGTTTTGATTCATAGGTATCGTAACTTAGTCCTGCGAATTAGGTTAATTTAACAAGCATATGAAATTAATTTACGCAATAAAATTTTGTTTTTTTTTATATTATTGATAGGACTTGTGCCTTTTAAATTTTTTATATTCGATTTTGTTTTTTTTTTGTTGTTATTTTATTGCTAACGCTTGCGAATACTATTTTTATGAGATGCAAAATAACTTCAGATTTTATTTGATTTATTCATTTTGAATTATTGATGAGTTTGAGCAGGACTTGTGACTTTTAAATTTAGTATGGTTAGGTATTTGCAGATATTTATGATAGATTGTCTGGAAATTTGAGGACTTGAGCCTGTATATTTTCTTACCTCGGTTGTCTTAATCTTAGTATAGTTTATAGATAAAAATATGGGGCGTACTCAATGTCATATTTGTTCTAGTATTACATTTAGCACATAATACTACGCTTATTCTGATAACTATTTTAAAACGATATGATAATTATAGTTTGAAGAATTTTTCGCACTCCACAAAATATAATTTATTATGAAAATGCTTGTAAAATAAAATGTTTTTCAAACATAGTCAACCCTAAAACTGTTGATGCCACTTGGGTGGGTCTTTATATTATGATTCACTTACGCCACATTTACATAAAAAGCATGTCTCCACTGAGGAAACTGAGAGCTGACATAAATTCTTCAAATTGAAAAGTAGTGTCATGCTAGCAAAATTGAAAGATTTTATTACAACGAAAGTGTTTAGTGACAAGTATTTGGCAACTCCTATAAAGCCCCTAATAAGTTATATTGTGTAAATGTATGGTGCACTATGCCAGTACTCTCAACGGTGAAGAAAAACATCGTGAGTAAAGCTGCATGTCGTAGAAACTAACAAGTGTCGAGTGCACGAAAGGAGCCTCTCTAAGTTGCACTTAAAATCTTTTCACCGCATTAAATTGAATGAACCAGTGACACGATAAGAAGAAGACATGATTTCAGTGTGAATGCGTCAATGAATGCGTGGGTGATAATAATTTTCTCAATGGCGTAATCTGCAGTAGCCTCATAATGTACGCTTCTAATGGCTTATTTCATAGTAATCTATCAAATACCATAAATTTCTAAGTATCTTCTGGGTACTGCCTACAATTTGCATGTATATTCAACGGAGTTGGTAGTATAATTTGTTTGTAATATAAAAAATACAAAATACACAAGAAACATTTAAGCTATCTGTAGACCCTTACAAACAATCTAGAGATAATTCAACTGATCCAAATGTGCCTGACAGAAGTGTCTCCAAGACCTCAAATCCTAAGTAAGGCCTCAAATCACCACGGAACCCACGAGGAATAAATAAGTAAGGTTCCGTCAAGACCTGCATGTTAAGGCCTCTTTAGTTCAAGTTATAATATTGAGGACAATCCACACTATGTAGCCCTAAATTAAACAGAGCTTTTACTATGGGAACTAGATTTGCAGTGGAACTGGGCAGGTTATATAGCTTGAATAACCGACTACCATTGAGGAAAAAAGATTCTTGAATGGCGACCACGAACCGGAAAACTAAACGTAGGACGCCCACCCACCAGATGGACAGACGACATTGTTAAGATCGCGGGAATTTGGTGGATAGAAAGGGCTCGGAATCGTTCTTCCTGGAAATGTGTATGTCCAGCAGTGGGCTTTTTCAGTTTGATGATGATAACACCGAGACAGAACAAACATCTGTGTTCACCACACAAATATTGGTTATCGGTGGGGATTGAACCCACGTCCTCCAGCGCAGAAGACAGGGCTTCTACCAACTGAGCTATGAAGGCCGTCAAAGTAATAAGTAATAGTTTAAATTTAGGGTAAGCTGATTGTCTGTTTTACATAACCAAAACGCTTTATTTTAATACTTTATCCAGATTAATGATACTTGTTTATGCAACGTAATCTGTACGCGATAAGGTTCATTCTCGATTGCTTTTCGGCATCATTCATGGTTTAAGTGCGATTTATTTACAGAACATCAATCATAGTTACGTATCTTTTAATTTGGGTCAGTTTTTATGAATTTGTATAAAAACAAATATTGTTATGTTTCCACTGAATATCGTTTTCATAGAATTGACTGGCCTCTCAGCATAGTTAGTAGTAGCTCTGCCTTCTACGCTGTTGGTCGTGGGTTCCATTCCCACCGAGAACAAACATTTGTATGTTGGACACAGATTTTTGTTCTCTGTCTGGTAGTATTCTGATTAGTAGTCTGATTGTATTCTAAGTATGTATATGGAAAAAAATACTTAAGTATTATATCAGCTATCGGGTTCCCATAGCTCTGCTTAGTTTAGGGCTAGATAGTGCTGTGTAACTGATGATGATTATGATGGTGGAATTAACTAAGCCCGGTATTTACCTACCTATTATCTAGTTCCACAATCAACGCAATGTCCCTTTTATCTTCTAAATCTCTGTAGAAGGAAGTAAACTGCCCCTTATTTGGTTACAGTGCCACACAATTCTGAGGTAACGTTCGCATAAGAATTGATTTTCCTTGATACGTTGTGTTAAGTTTTGCGCAAAATTCAATAAACGGCTAACTAATAAACGTACACTTGTTTTTTTTCACATTCTTCTTCTTATTGAGTCGGTTTTTGGTTCTTTGAACCAAATATGGTGAAATAGATAAAACAAATAAATATTGTAGACAATTTTCGCAAATAAAGATAGTCTTATTCGTAAAATCTTAGAAACTGTAGTAAGATTTCGCTATGTTCAAATTTATTTAGGTACTCATTGTTTTTTTTGGGCAGTGCAATCATGTTTACCGTCTTCTGAAATGTCAGGTGTCATAATTATTATTTGTTCATAATCTACTTGGAACCTCTAAGTTATGTCATACTGTAGTAGTTTACAACTACCGTGAAATTACAGAATTCAATCAGTATCTTACGTTTAAACAAACGTTTAATTAACATGCTGTTATCTAGCTGAGAGTTTGTTAAATAAGTCTACCGCTTTTTAATAGGCATGAAAAAAGCGGTAGACATATTTTGCAACTCTCATAGTACTGTTAATTTATTTATTTTCCTGGTACAACAATGATTTTTTAATGGCAGCCTTCATAGCTCAGTTTGTAGTAGCTCTGCCTTCTGCACCGTAGGTCGTGGGTTCTATCCCCACCGAGAACAAATATTTGTGTGGTGAACCAGATGTTTGTTCTCGGCCTGTGTGTTATTATGTTTTACAAAAAAAAAACTTAAGTAACCAGCTATTTATTTCCCATAGTACAAGCTTTGCTAAATTTGGGGCTAGATAGTGTTGTGTGGATTGTCCACAATATTTTTTATTTTCATATTTACAGCCGTCAAAAAACGGTCGCCGTTTTCCAACCAAGGCTCAGGGGAGGTGTAGTTCTAATCTTTAAATTTGCATAGTTTTACAATTACATGGCGCATTCTTTCTTCATCTTGATTGCAATTCAGTTCGGGTCAGCGCAGATTGACGCAGAAATCCATTCAAGCATGTTTGAAACAGATCAATCGAAATCTTTTTTATGTGCATTCGAGCACGTCTTTGCTGAGATCAATTTGCAAATTTATACAACTAGCTACGAGGCAATGCTTTGCTATATGGCCTATAACAAAGCATTGCCTCGTAGGTCACGCACATCAGGAACGTGCCCTACGATGCACTTCCTTGCGTCCATCAACTTGAAGCATACAGATATTCAGCCTCACGTGACAGTAATGTCACCGGCCCACATCCTTCAAACCGAAACACAGCAATGCTGCTTCACGGCAGAAATAGGCATGGTGGTAGTACTTCCCCGGACGAGTCCTTCACAAAGAACTCTACTACTATTAAAGATTTTTAGTAGTAGTAGATTAGTGCTGATTCTGAGTCGTATCCATCCACCAATTTACTATCCTAACAATGTTGTACCAAAAGTACCTTCGCCCAATCAGCGAAAGTACTTACCGAAGTACCATCTTAAATAAGTCGTTATTTTAAATGCAACCTGTATGTGTGGCCATGAAACCGGCGTCGTAAACATGGACCCACACGGCGGGGGCGGCTCGTCATAGGAATTTACGGCCACATTACACTTTGATAGTAAACGACACCCCATCCAGATACAGAACTCACTCTGTTGTAACTTTCAAGGAAAAATGATCCTTAACACACACAAATTGCGAGTCAAAATAGGATGGCTTTGATAGTCAACAACATCGTACATAGAGACTGAAATCACTTTATTTTGATTTTCAAAGGAAAATAAGCGATTAAAAATTAAAATGATGTAAAAATGTAGAGGTACAACCTCTACATTTTGAATCACTGGTTCTTTCAAACCCAGTCTGGTGGAAGGTGTTTTTACATACAGTAGTTAGTTAAATGGAAGAAACGGGTATTATTCAAAGATAATCGCGATAAATACCCGTTTCTTCCACAACGATTTGCACCAAACCAAAGGCACCAAAGGTTTGCTGGAAGAAAACTCTTTTAGGGTTAAGCTCGCCTATGTACATGTCCTTTGTTATTACTTTTTTTTGTAAATATTTCTGTGTTCATTAAAGAATTAAAGAAGAAGAACGATCGCGGTAATTTATAAAGTGATACAGTAGTTACTTCTTCTACAGATTTTTTTATAGCAACAAATGTTTTTTTTCTCAATGCTGCTCCTGCTCGTACTTGCCTAGAAAATAAAATAAATAGAATGGAACTTCCTCCAGGTTTTAACCTTTTATTTCAATATCGTTTGAGTGCGGTCAAATGACTTCCAACGTGATACTTCTAAATAAAACCGTAATTCTTTTGTGACAGCGGAAACCCCATCACACCGAAACATTTCCAAATTCAGTAATAAAACTCACATAAGGGGTCCTAAAAACAATGCCGCATTTATAGGACCATATTGTGACATTCTTATGTTTTGATTACCTTGCCTTGATGCTTTAACCCCGGGTCCATGTCTTTCATTATATTGTACTTTTTACCGTTAGTTATTGGAAAATTATTTGGCTCTTAACTGTTTAAGTACTGTAGGCCTATCACAAGCTCTGTCTGGTTTTGAGTCAGTGTGAGTGTTGACTAATGATATCCTACGTCAAAACACACTGGTGAGCACTCACACAGGCTCAACACCAGAGCCAGACAGAGCTTGTGGTAGTCCTATGATCAGAATAATGAGCCAATTTGAAAAAATAAATGATTATTATTAACTTTCAGATCCCATAGAAGTTCCATCAGAACCAGATCAGCAGTTTGGCCATAAAGTGGGTTTCTCAAGTTTTTAAACTTATATTATTTATTTGAGTAACCCATAAGAATGTGTAAACACAAACAACCAAAAAGTGTGTCATCAATTACGCGTCCCAATACCGTTAGTGTTTTTTGTCGATATCGAGTAAAAAGTGCGAATAGAACCAATAGTAGTGTCGAAACCAATAAAAGAGTGCGAAAAAAGGTAGATCGATTTGTCTGCCAATAACATTTCGTTTACTCGTGGACTTCAGTTCAACCGTGATAATGGTGCATGCAACTGTGCCGAAATATCGGGAGTCAAAACTCATAAAATTTAATGATAGTAAATATCCCGCTGTTCATAAAAATAACAACCCATAAAAATGTTGCCGTCTCTTTTTGTTGGCATAAAAATTTCAGTGACAAGAACATTTTTTTATCTCTATTATATTATAATAGGATGTTCAATAGTAAATAATATAATTTTTAATGCACATAAAAAGATACTGCATTTATTATTGTAATTTTATTATTATTATACATATTGTAGGCATCTCGTGTAATACTTTTCGAACAATGGCCGTTACAAAGGCATTTCATAATCAAAATAAAGATGCATTCTTCTCGGGCGCAAATGAATTCAGTTTTTTGTAGTATTCGGGTTATTACCAGCCCACCTGTTGTTACAGGTATCTCTTTTTACTGGACATTAAGCTGCGAACAAAACTTTCGTATATTTATTTAAATTACCTACTCATAATGTCACAATCTTTTATTTGGTTCATCATCATCTTCGGTTGCTTACATAAAAATACACATACGTAAACTTTAAAAAAGAAAGTATTTACCAAGGCCTGTTGTACAACATGGAAAAGATCTATGTTCAGCAATACAAATAAATAAATAAATATTCTGGACAATTACAACACTTTCTGACCCAAACTAAGCATAGCTTTTGTGATGGGAACCAGACACCTGTAGGTTTACCATAAGCTCCATCTGGCTCTGTCTCTGGCTCTGGTTTCTAGTCTGTGTGAGTGCTTGCCAGTGTATTAAAGTGTGTTTGACGTTTCGACGTAGGATTTATTTAGACAGCACTCGCACAGACTCAAACCAGAGACAGAGACAGAACTTGCGGTAGGCCGACTCATATTGAAATCTAAAGTTGGCTACTTATCTCTTTGTTGTAATAAATGGAAATATTGCAATCGAAAAATGTCGCGCATGCGTTTATGCGAAGTATGATACAATTTTGTTTGAGCGAATCGAATTAGTTTTAGAGAAATCTGGGCATACACAACCTTGTAGAGGGAAATCTGAAATCGCACCATTGTATTTTGAAGTGAATTTCATATCAACAATACAATACTCGATTTAAATTCACGCCGCAAGGCGAATTACGTTTGATGCAAAATTCGTACAATTATGGCAACCACAGATAACTTAGGCGAGGAAAATCTCGAGTTGTTTGCCGACAACAATAATGAAATAAATCTTATTGATAACATCGATATCATGTTTTTACAGTATGGGTAAAATGATACTGTTTATTCTTAAGTTAAAATTCATAGATACCTACTTAAAATACTGTACAAACATTTAGACCACGCGAAACCATAATATATCATTATTTAATTCTTCGTAAAAATAAACTTTGTTGAAAATACATGAAAGTATCAGTTATCATTACTTTTTCCCTGCTTAGTTCCTGTTTCTCAAAATAATCAACTGCTAAAATCAAACTTAAATGTAAATATAATAAAATACGGTGTATTTACATAATGGTTGTATAGGCAATAAATATTGCACAATGACTTTTCTGCATTCTGACGCACACTACGCTCTATTGAAGCCGAAATTAGCCAATGTGCAATATTTGTTGCCTATTACCATGCCCATACATTATGTACTTTATAAAATAAAAATATGTAGAATAAGAAATAGATAAAAAAAACTCAGCCAAGTCATTACCATGCCAACAGCGTTCAAACTTTCCCTTTTTAGCAATTTACCACACAAAGCTCATAGCAATGATTGTCTAGATATTATGTTCACATGTTGGCGGTTATGTTCACCGACACCAAGTAAGAGAGCTAGATTTATTCGGTTCCTGGGTCATAACTCAGGCCAATACGTGACCGATGATCACGCCTACTCGGAATGTTATCTGTTATCGGCGAAAATATGGTAGCATGTGTTGCTAGCTCGCAAAATTAGAGCGATTGACTTTCATGATCGGAATACGTAGCGCAAACCTTTTGCATCTATTGTAGTATACACTGTTTAAGGGGCCACTGCCGTCAATTACCATATCACTTACCTTACCTTTTGAAAGACAACCCAGATCAAGAAATTGTGGAATGAGCTACCACCAGAGGTCTTTCCCCTCAGCTATAACATGAATAGATTAAAAAAAAATGTAAAGAAGTTCCTTCAGGGTAGGCAATTCAACGAAAGCACCTTGTGTTGTTGGTGTCTATGGGCGACGGTGACTGCTTACCATCAGGTGGGCCAAAAGCCCGTTTGTCTATCATTTGCATAAACAAAAAAAGTTAAAATCAGTAAGCCTATTTATAGCAAACAGCTACCTTTTACTAGTTTAGCAAAAAATAATTTTAATAAAATCACTGTTGAATGATCAATTGATCAATATCAATAAGTTGATGTGTGCCTAAAGAGATGGTTCAACAGTATCACAGTGACATAGGATAGCATCACTGTAAACTGGCACAGCCGTAAAGCCTATGTAAGCCTTAGATTACATCACAGTTCGCAATCGCAGTAGCACGTACAGTCATTCCATTAGTTCCATTAGTTCCATTAGTTGTGATTCCATACTTAGCAGTCTTGTTCTGTACTTATCAAGTGAAATGGCGGGGCAACGTGTCATGTGGTGACTGCCGGGGTCGTACTTATGGTAACCCTTAGTTATGGAGTCCGCAGTGGTTTTCTTACGACATGCTGCTGACTTGACAAAACAGTCACCGATGCAGGTGAGGTTGACACTGATTCTTATATTCTACATGTGTCTGTTAGTAACTCTACGGGTTGTTGTATGTCCGGTGGCTTGCATCTGAAAAAAAAATATTAATGATTAGATCGATGATTTGCTCCATATCACAAACAGACGATTTCGAGGTAAAAGAATTTAGCAAATAAATCTTAATTCTTTAGTTTCATAGTTTTTTTGGATCAAATGTTATGTTGGCCTTAAGATTGACAAAAAAAAACCAGTGTGCTACAACAATTGAAGCTCAAACAGGCTTATTTCAAAACCAATTGACCAACAGCGCTTAGTATGACGTAAGAGAGTGCTCGTGGTCTGTGAGACTACTCTGATATGCCCGAGATATGGGCCAGAGGCGAGTGGAAAGGTCAGTTCCTGTCGCCCACAAGCCCCGCTTTCTAGCTAACTAGTGCAGCATGACCATAGAAAGGTCACTCATCAAAAATGCAGTTTCCTGTTTATGTAATGTTTTTAAATGGCGTGGTTGAGGAAAGTGTGAGTAACCACCAGTAACAATGCACCAATAACAATTCATAATCAATTTTTTTACCACGCATTTGTTAACTATTGATTTTATTAGTGACGTTGACTAACCAATTCGACCAAAACGCAACGAATCGACCAATTATATTCTTTCCAAACATCATGTGGTTTATCTTTTTTTTTATACAACTAGTGATGGAACAAGCATAAGGTCCGCAAGTTTTTAAAGCAATGTAATGTGGTTACTATGGCCTCAAAGAAACCATTGCCTCGTAGGTTACGCACGTCAGGAACGTGCCCTACGATGCACTGCCGTGCTCAAAGATGAATTCGAAAAAACTGATTATATAAGCAATCCTAACTGTCAATCCCTAAACAAATTTCAATAGAACATGTAAAACCTAACCCCTTGTACTTATGTGAAGCTCCTTCCATTTAACCCCGTTGCTTTTGGATCATTGTTGTGTACTATTATAATGAGATCTATAACAGGTTGCATAACGGGAAATCATTTCTAGCGAGTTCAACAGTAAATTAATGATAGCTTTGTCGACTATCAATGAGTGATTGGATAACGCATAGTCTAGCACTTACTGAATGCCAATCAATCAAATGTGCAACCAGGAACGAAAGATAAATTAGATGAACTCTGAGACTAACAGCATTTTGGATAATTCAATTCATCAGGAATTGTTTGGATAAATTTATACATATAATACCTACATATAAAAAAAATTAAAATCATATTTAATTGACAAGTGCTATTACGAATTAAATGATTTTTTGACATAAATAATATTTTTATACCCACTCGTACAAATACTTAACTTACCAAATTAATTAAATCCAATGTATCCCTACTACCTATTACTATTAATAAAATGACACGTAATTAAAACTAATATAAATATTATACAAAAAAAAAACCTCGGTCTGCCAACCTCTTACTATTGTAGTGTCCTAAAGGGGCTCACATGTGCTACTTACCACTGTTTGTAAAATTAACACCTCACTTACCATTTGTTTACAATAAATCTATTAAGGATTGAGTATATAGTTCGACCAAGCTAAGTTGGCATCTCGCTCATCGATTGCAAAAATCGTCGGTCTGCAAAAAGCGATTTGTCTTTTTAAAATTAAACAAAATGTTTGCTAGATTTTACTTCGCATTTATTATTTTTAACATTATATTAACACCAAGTACATTAAAAAAATCACAAAAATGCAAAGTGCAAACTTAGCTTGGTAGAGTTATAGGTGTTTACGCATTAAAACCGTTTATATAGAAGTCTAAAACTTGTAAGCCCAGTTCATAAAGAATAAATATGGATGAAGGTTGTTCTTGCAATTATCACTGTATCGACAGCGTTTTACAAATAACATGACCACTATTAAAAACGAAACGAGCAATTTCACGGCTCTAAATAAATTGGCCAGCACCATAAAGCTTGGTTTCAATGCCGTCAGCATGAATAGAAAACGCCAGCAAACAGATAATTGACCGTAATGTCCTACAGTCTGACTGGGCTCCATGAATTTACAGCCCTATAATTGGCGCCGTGTTTTAAGTACCGAATAAATCAATATCTATTTGCATACCCACCTTTTGTCTGGTTATAAAAACGCGTTGATATAAACCGAGTTTTTTCTTGTTTTTAATACATAAGCAGCAATCAATCTTGCGTATCTTTTAGCATGAAACTCAAAGTATTTTGAACGCATTATCTTCATTCGCGCGTCGTCCATAAGCGGAACACTGGTATGAAAGAAATTCATTGAAAAGTCTATGGGAACGCTCTGCGCAATTTAGCGGCGTCCTGCGTTGATGAGCATTATTGCCGATGAGAAAAGTAGGAACTGTTGTACCCACGTTTCATAAGCGGCTTAGCGACTTTAAAGGATCGCGAAGCAAAGATAGCTGGTATTGCGTTGCCTCCTTTTATGGGAGATGGTTTTATTTTTGTTACATTGTACTCCGCTGCGAGGCTCATGTAAACTTTCTACGTTTTCTTGGAGCTGTTACATCAGTTCTGGGGAAACGTTTATGGTATTGCAGCTGGGAATTAAAATGATGCATTAAGATTATCTTTAAATCTTTGTAACTGTGAGTACTTTAAAATGTTTGGGTTCATTAAAAGTTATACTAATTGTGCTAACCAGTTCCATAAGGAAATTCATGTTCCGTGTTTGAGTTTTAGTTTTATCATAAATATTTCAAACTACCTCACTATCACTTCTAAGCACTATAGTGTAGGGTATCAGTAGAATTACTCCACAGCAAAATAAAGCCCTTCTAAGACCATCAACCGTAGCTACCGTTTAATCGACTTCCTTATTACCTGCCCACTTTCGATTTCGAAGCAACCAGAGAACCACTATTTATTCCATAAAGCTTGCAGACCACTCTCAGGTCGAACCACGCAAATTTCACCTCATACTTCCCAACTAGATAACCAAGCATGTTCAAACGTATTTTGAACTAAGACATGAGCATGTCATGTCAAAGTCGAAATTCATTTTTACAAAATATCCCCACACTAAAATTTATTTTAAATTTTTGAAATGAATGAATGTGGCTCTGATGAATGAATGTGCTTGTGGCCAGTGTTCCACAAGAAGCCATTAGAAAGAAAAAGCCATTCTGCAATTGAACGTCTGTGAACTATTTGTATCTTGATCAACAGGTTCATTTTCATTCAATTATGAAAAATTGAGGTCACCGACATAGCTCGTCGAATTAGTAAGTTGAAGTGGCAATGGGCAGGTCATTTGGCTCGAAGAACCGACAGCCGTTGGGAATAAAGATTCTCGAATGGCAACCACGAACCGGAAGACAAAACATAGAGCTCCCAACCACCAGATAGGCCGACGACATTGATAAGATTGCGGGAAGTCGATGATGGAAAGGGCTCAGAATCGTTCTTGCTGGAAATGTGTAGGGGAGGCCTATGTCCAGCATTGGAAGCTTCAAGATGAGGATGATGAATAATTGATCGTTCCTTTTTGTATACCTCACTGATTTTTGAACCGTTGTTCATCGCTCACCTCACCCAATCTTTTGCCTGCTTTCTGTGGACGTTCAGCCTTACATCACGGGTTTAATATCAGAGAGTTGCTCTTCATAATTATCTGTTGAAACCGCTAGGTACTCAGGATTAATCATGGTTGTTTATGGTAAAAGTTCGCACTTGAATATCAATTTCCTTTGAGCTGAGAATGAGAGAATCATTATAATCATCATTGCTTGGCATGACTACGCATTAGATGGAAAGTCATTTTTGATAGATTAAATTCTAAATTTCAAGCAATATCGTTTGTTTTTTTTTACTGGTTAAATAACAAACAAACAAGGTAAAACTATAAAGTCTTACCTACATTTAAAATTTTAGATGGTATACACAAGGCTGTAGGTATACATTCTGTATTATTATACGTTTTGCAGTGGCAATCAGTGAAAGACTGTTAAATATCACTGTCTTATTTGACAGCGTTTAACTTATCCCCACCGCAGAACACTTAGGACGTGCGCAAGGCTTTAGTTGAAACCGTTACCAGCTAATATTTCATTTAGAAATATTTTTGAAAAATTATCTCTTTGAAGCAACTTTGAAAGATTCTCTCATCTTTTTTTTCTCCCTGAGTTGTAAAACTGCTTTGAATATCATTCGAAATCTATGAGAACTCGCAAAGGTTCACAATTTCCTCTCCATAAGGCTCCATACTTACACATTGTTTTGTGGTCAGATGAACGATGGGAAAAATCTTGCTCATGACTTGAGTCTGCACGCTAACTTCGCAAGCCGGATGCATTATGTTATTAGACCCGGTGGTTATAACTACCTTACTTAATCTTTCAATGAAAACAATTTCAAAACATCATACTTCGTTGATGTTTTAATACTAGTCTGCTAGAATGCCTGTGATTTTTTTCCCGTGTTTTTTCGTAAAAAGCGAGCTTTTGCTGCAGTTTTTTAGATGTTGGATTTCGGTAAACACATTCTGATGCTTCAGTATTAGTAGTGGTCAGATTATGAAGAGTAGATTTGTTGTCAACCAATTTTAAGACTGTTTCATAACCTCTCTCCCTTTAATGTTTTCCTTTTGATTTTTTTATAGTTTCTTTTCGGATTGATATCAGAGAGAGAGACAAATTAGAAATGCCGGTAAACGCATTTCATTATGGTCAGATTATGCAGATTCTAGATTTTTTGTCAACTGATTTTTAAGACTAAATAATATCTCTCTCTTTATCTTCGGACTGATCAGAGAGAGGGATAAACACATCAGAGATTGCAGTCATTTTTAACCGACTTCCAATCAAAAAGGAGGAGGTTCTCAATTCAGTTGTATTTTTTTTTTATGTTTTTTTTTTTTTTTTTTTTTTAATGTTTGTTACCGCATAACTTCGTCATTTGTGAGCCGATTTGAAAAATTATTTTTTTATCTGAAAGGTAGTGCTTCCAGATTGGTCCCATTTTAATTTTATTAAAATCGGTGTTGCCATTTTTTTTTAAATATTTTTTTTAATGTTTGTAACTGCATGCCTCCGTCATTTATGAACCAATTTAGAAAATTATTTTTTTATTTGGAAGGTTATTCTTACGTCCAGATTGTCCCAAACAAATTTGATTTAAATCGGTTTAGCCGTTTGACAATGAAGTCGGTTTCTCAAGTTTTTTAAACTTATAATTATGTCAATCACAACATACAAAAATACTGCTCCGGAGCAGCTGGACAGACTGACAGCTGGACAGATTAGCAACTGAACAGATTAGCAACTGAACAGATTAGCAACTGGACATTATTAGCAATTGACTAGCGGCATAGGTGATCGGACATAAATATGCTATTTCCTAAAACAAGTTGTATCAAACAATCACTGTCTGTCAAAATAATGGTGTAACAAACCTTTGAGGTACAGACATCATGGTACAAACCGATAAAAGCATGGCAATGTGCTTTCATAACATCAACCAATACATCAACTGGACACGTCAATCCACTCAGTAATCTAAGCCATAATGATCGTTATGCCACTGCAAATAAATCACAATGCACATTAATTACTCGCGCATTACGCGGTCATTTCACAACATGCCACACTTTCTTGTACACTTTTGTTTAGATAAAGCCACCGCAAAAACACTTATAAAATACTGTAGGTGCACTAGCGGTCTGTCCCGGTTTCACACGGGTGGACATTTATTTTTAAACACATAAATACATCCTATGTTACTCAAAGTGAATGTAGCTTTCCAATGGTCAAAGAATTTTTGAAATAGGCACAGTAGTTTTTGAGTTTATTCATTGCGAACATACATACAAAAATACAAACCTTTCCTCTTTATAATATTAGTATAAACAAAATAAAAGCAAACACAATATGGTCTCGATAAGAAACGAAAGTTTGGCAAAAAATGTGGTTCATGAAAACCCGGCCAAATAGTAACGGAGTTTTTAGGTTTTTTAATAACTACTAGCTGATGGAACAAGTCTATGGCCCACCTGATGTTAAGTAGTATCCGTCACCTATAACAAAGCATTGCCTCGTAGGTCATGCAAGTCAAGAACGTGCCCCACGATGCACTTCCCTACGTCCATCAACTTGAGGCATACAGATGTTCAGCCTCATGCACGTGCCGGTAATTTCACCGGCGCCCACACCCTTGTAACCGAAACACAGCAATGCTGCTTCACGGCAGAAATAGGCTAAGGCGTAATACGGGGTAAGTAGGTATTGTGACTCATCATCATCATCATCAGCCTGAAGAAGTGCACTGCTGGACATGGGCCTCCCCTACACATTTCCAGGAAGAACGATTTGGCCCTTCTATCCATCGACTTCTCGCGGTCTTAACAATATCGTCGGTCCATCTGGTATGTGGGGGGCGCCCTACGTTTCGTCTTCCGGTTTGTGGTTGCCATTCGAGACTTTTTATTCCCCAACGGTGATCGGTTCTTCGAGCTATACTGTGATATAGATTATAATGTGACTATTACGAAGAGAAAGTTTCTATTATAAGAAATTAATTAATCATTCATAATCTTTAATCCGCGGGTTACACAACCCAGTAACTTTACTACGAGTAGCTTGAGTTGTTTTGTTTACAATTATCGTGCAACCATTGTTGTCGGCTAAAACCAGCGATTTCCCAAGAACCAGTTTTTGTTTTAGATGAAGATAGTGTCCTTACGAAACGTGTCTCGCTTTAATTAACTTATCAAAACTTCACAAGTATCATTTTACATCTGACACTTTAGATTAAGTACACTGCGGTAAGGAATTTACGCGCTAGTAGAACCTTATTCCGCAGTGCCAATTAAGAGATTTTTCAATCCAGAAATCAAATCAAATCAAAAGTGTATTTTAATAACAAGTTAAAAGTAAGCAGTGGACACGCAGTTTTATCATTAATATAGCTATATCTAGAGTACAACACTCTAAAGGTCCAAATTAGGCAGATCTTGTACTTGGGAACCAGAAAGCTGATATAATACTTATATACAATTTGCTTGTAAATACATACTTAAAATACACTATAACAAACAGAGAAATGATGGTGGTTATAGAAGAAGAGGTAGACCAAAGAAAACATGCATGGACTGTGTCAAAGATGACATGAGCAAGAAGAAAGGAGTGAGCACTAATATGACGAATGATAGAGGTGAGTGGAAGAAGAAAACCTGTTGTGCCGACCCCACTTAGCGTGGAATGGACATAGGAAGATGATGACAGAGAACAAACATCTGTGTTCACCACACAAATATTTATTCTCAGTGGAGATCAAACGCACGATCTACGGCGCAGAAGGCTGAGCTACTACCAACTGAGCTGAGAGGCCAGCCTAATAAAATGTTGATGTATTGAGAGAAAACTAACCTAATCTTATCAGATATCTTTTGAAAAATTATACAATGTTGAAGTTGCACTTTACACGTCGTAAGCTCTTTTGATGTACCCTTATTAGCAATGATTTGTGAAAAGTGACAACTCTTTTATACAAAAACGTTGACACGAAAAAGTACTATGATGGAAATTTTGTTGAATATTTTAATAAAGACATACAATGTACTCGTAGTAAGGTGGACGATTACAGCTCCCAGGATCGGCTTACGGACACTGACGCACGACACGAGAAGTGGTTCTTCGCTGTACAATACCAGTTTGTTTTTGGATTAGTAGAAAGAATTCTCCGAAGAACTAGACATAAGTTTAATTTAGTTTTTTTTTTTCAATGACCAACTAGATCTGGCTCGCTGCATCATGAAGCGAACGTACTAAGTGGCAAATTCAAGTAACTTCGTCCAGAGTTGTTTTCGTGCATAATAAGATATTAAATAATAAAATAATAAATTTGGGCACTCCTAATTAAAAATTATTCAAATATTGGACACAACAACACACCCCACACAATATATTATATTTTTAACGCAAAGAACGCTCTATCTTACAAGCTTAGTGCATTTAATTAAAAGCTTTTAACCCAACGAAGTCCAGAATACAAAATCCTGCAAGCCTAAAAATAATCATATAAGTTTAAAAGACTTGAGAAATAGACTTCAGGGCCAAACTGCTGGACTGATTTTTATGAAATTACTATGGAATCAATCAGGAAGTAAAAAATAATTTACCAAGTCGGTTCATAAATGACAGAGCTATGTATAGTGACAATATAAGCTCAATGGCCGATTCTGGTGAAATTCATATGAGACCTTATAACTAAAAGTTTTATTTGTTCATATCAGCTCATAAATGACAAAGTTATGTCCCACCGAATTTATAACCTCTTCCTTTTTATTTGAATTCGGTTAAAAAGTTGATTAATGAAATGCAAGAATGCACTTCTCGGCCTTGGCTTTACGCGTGCAAAAAGAAAAGCCACATTTTGTACGGCACGGAACCGACCGGGAGTGAAGGTAAGCGGCTTTCTGTAAGCCGGTATTACGACAGAGTGTAGTCTGAGGTCTACTTTACAAAGCCATAAACGAAGTTTCATAATGGCATTTTGAATTACATTGCGCGTTGAGCACGGAAACGATAACTCAACTGAGAAACGTCTCTGGTTATTACGCAGTGTAACGCAATGTGTCAATACCAAACTTCGTATATCGTTTTGCGGAGTAGACCTCTGATTCACACTATCAAACTCTAGCAGACGAACTCAAAGATTTTGTTTGCTAGATAAGTATGAAAATATGAGATTTTGCTTTAAATAGCGTTGAAAATAAAATAAGTTTGTACTATTTTGGACTATGCACAAAAATATTTTTGTCTAGGATTACCGTGGTCATCAATCACTCATAAATCTTATTCATTTTTAAGCTTTACTGGCAAATGAAATTGAATGTACTTCCAAACACATAACATGACATTTTTAATGCAGATTATGTATTTATATATTATATTTACCTAGCAAATTGGCAACGTTACAAATGCTTCGAGTAAGTTTGGTACTCACAGGAATTAGGTCTGAGGTAAATAAGTATATAACTGAGCTGAAGTATTTGTATCTTGGTATACCGGAACTATTCACCTTGTAAATGAATAAACATAACGGTTAGAGTACACAACGCTTTTCTTATCTGTGCTCGAAACTAAATAGGTACTGGCAAATCGTGACTCAGATTGTTAAGTTTTCATGGCACGCGCTTAGAGGTGTGTCTGCTTCCTTTAATTTTCTGTCATTTTTATATGCTATTGTTTATATTTGTGCAATTTTATATACCTACATGATATTATTTTGATATACACTTATATCTAGTTTTAATAACTTGGATCCATTTTTATATAGAGAAAGAAAAACTCAAGCAAAGGTTGGGTGCCTTTTGCTGCTGTAGCACTAAGAAGCACGACGCACTTCTCCAGTATCGATGTCTATTTGTAACCTTCTTGTTTTAGTATCCTTGTTTTTACTGGTTTATGTGTGCTTATGTAGTAAATGTAGTAAAAAAAACGACTAAGCTGCCAGGATAGTATAGGTGCTGGGCAAGCCTATTCCATCTAAAATCCTGTCCCAGGCATTATAGCGTCCCGTGATTAGGGTTCAATCACCACCTCTGACGCCATATAAATCATCTACAAGAGATGCAAAGGCCTGTTTACTTTTACTATAGGTAGTAAATAAATAAATGTCTATATATGTCTACGACCTCCGTCTAACAATTTATGGAGAAGAAAAAAGAAACAAACAACAGATTTCAACGTCCATCAAAACCCGTTTTGTTTTACCGCTTGTTAATGATTGCAAAACATTGGTTACGTAATGAGGATTAATCGTCATAACATCATCGAAAGTGCGGTGGATCCCGCCCACGATATGGGCTCGATTCGAAGCTGTTCTCAATACGAGTTCGAGAGCCTTATAAGCATAGTTTTTGAATCTATAACAGGGGTATTCAATTTATCGCGTTAATTACTATTACTACTAGCCCGAATCATCCCATTGCTGGGCAAAAGCCTCCCCTCGATTCCGCCACTCTGCACGATCTTGTGCCACCTGCCTGTCAATTCCATCAACATGGCTCGATTGAGTGATCGCTGAATCCGCGTTCCATTTTCAAAATTTTCAAACAAAAATTGACAACTCACATCGATTTACGCGATCGCTTGAGTGATTTGTGGTGCTAGAATCGACGCCCAGTTGCCAGTCCCTCTCAAAGTTGTCCAAGACGTACCGCCATAACTTGCGTGGTCTACTGCGACGCTTAACCTCCTCGCTGTCTCAGGACTCTATAATGTGGAGATTTTGGCCCACAGTGCGTCAGGCATGCGGCAAACGTGGCCGGCCCAGTCTCACTTCAGCCTTGCGGCTTTTTCCCGGCTATGTTGCAATAGCCGTGGTAGAGAGACTGTAAATACGTGAAACGGCGGAAAAATAAATAAAATAGGGTATTTAACGCGATAAATACCCGTGTAAATTCAGTATGTCATTGAGTTAAGATCTCGAAAGTTTATAGAGTACTATTGTTGTTTAAGCATCGAATAAAATGCAAGCTCTTTTTAATCAAATATTGACTGAAAAGATTATAAATATCTGTAGTCGAAGCCTTATGGCTATTAAGGTAAACCTGTGTTTAGGAGATGATTTCAAATGGGCACAATTTTCTTAGAAAGACGGTTGTCGGAATTACCATTTTTGAACGTTTCAGTCCGTTGTTGTTCAATGGAGGTTGTTTTAGCCTAATAAAAACAAATAGAAAATAATTTCACAATCTGCCAAGTTCATAAATTTGTTAATTGCACAATCTACGAATACAGTTTTCAACTACTTGCAACAACTTCAGTAAAGTGCTTGTGCTATTTTTGTCACGTTCAAATGAAATAGTGTTAAAACGAGAATAATATTGAATTCAATCAAATAATAGTGAAACGTGTTAATTTACTCTTGGTCGTTTGCATAACAATCGATAACAGCGAACTTTGCAATCAATTCAATTCATTTTAACCCTAAAACATATTATTATTGACAAGCGTCACGGCTCAGTTGGTTGACCCTGCCTTCTTGCGCCGTAGGCTGTGGGTTCCATTACTACCAAGGACAAATATTTGTATGGTTGCAAATTTTTGTTCTATATCAGGGTGTTATATTGTATCCTAAGTGTGAATTTGCAAAAAATATATATTTCAGTAGGTATTCAGCTAAGTATCTGGTTACCATCTTTATTTAATTATCATCAATAACTTCGACAAATATGCATAACAGTCAAAAAATAATTCACAATTTCACTAACTGCTGTGATAATAAAGAAAATGACTGACCTCATCAGTAGTTCATAGAGGCATATAGAGGTTATTGACGTTACGTCATAGCTTTTATGACCAAAAAAAGGCGCCAACTTTGACTTTGTTGTTAGCCTCATACATCAGTGTCTTGGATCCTCAAAGATACAAAAAGATTTGATGAAGTGGAACATGGACAAAAAGAATATGATGATGATGAGAAATTTCAACATCAAGTAATCCTAGCGTGAGCATAAAAACAATTATTTATAAGGTTCTGTTTAATAACTATCCTACCAATAATACAAATATCTTCATTAAAACATAAGAGGATTCATTACGTTTTTAATTTGTTTACCAATCATGTCTGATCCTAAGCCAGTGAAAACGATTATTTCTGTAATAAGCGTCGAAATTAATCGATAATCAATTATCATTGTAATAAATCGGTATCTGTATAAATAAATAATTATGGGCCAGCACCCAACAATTTTGACCATAATAAATATTTCGATCGCCATAATTTGGATTGGCAAATCGATAAAACTAACCATGGTTTGATATTATAAAAATAACCTGCAACCTGTCATGTTTGAAACCATAATTATGTACTGCAGAAATTTATGAAAAGCATGATCCGCCAAATTAAAGTTTTATTATGTCTCGGACTCGGACGTGTTTTATACAAATAGCCAAAGAAGAAAACAAGTAAAATAGCCAACGCCGTATAACAAAGCATTGCCTCGTAGGTCACGCACGTCGGAACCGTGCCTTACGATGCACTGTCTTGCGATCAACTTGCCAATAATTTCAGCCTTAACACAGCAATTCCACTTTACGGCAAAAATAGACACGGTGGTAGTACAGTAGGACGCAGCTCAAGTTACCTAAAAACAAAGAAAAATGACGTTTGCTGCAAGGACATAAGAGCTAGCAGTATTTAGTCTGATGCGTCTCCGTGTTACCTGGACGAGCACAGAGAGCTCTACACTACCTTCAAAAAGTACCTATATGTATATAATTTTTTTAAGTGCACAACTTGTTGTAGAAGCTTAAAAGCATAATGCGACAGAAATGTCAATCAAATCTGACACTGCGCTTAGATAATGTTGTTCTAAGCAACAGAGTGACAATCACGAAATCTGGTTAAGCATAACAATTCCAGTTGAAATTGCGTGCTTGCATATCATTATGGCTATTGACACAGTCCACGCAAGTACATAATAATGTTTTGATTTTATTACTATTGTAGTAACAGCAGGTAGTTTTTAGGTTTTAAAATATGGACCTGTTTTATTTTGATGTTGCAATGTTAGTACTTACAATTTTACTAGCTTTTGCTAGTGATCTAAGCTTTAAATTGTGCTTAAATTAAAGGTAAACCATAATCATCAGCCTGAAGAAGTCTACTGCTTGACATAGGCCTGCCCTACACATTTCCAGGAGGAACGATTTTGAGCCCTTTCCATTCATCGACTTCCCGCGATCTTAACAATGTCGTCGGTCTATCTAGAGGGTGGGCGCCCTACGTTACATCTTGCGTGGTCGTCATTCGAGAACTTTTATTCCCCAACGGTTGTCTGTGTAATTAATTGTTATTAGGTCTAATACTTTCCGCGACCAAAGCTGCCAAGCTTATGTGGGAGGGGGCTGGCCATGCCTGTCGCATGCATAATAAGCTTAGGCCAAAATAAAGACAGGGTGGTGCCCGCAAGAGCCAAGGCGTGTCGTGGCAGACCAAGAACAAGATGGCGAGACGAGCTCGACAAGTACAGTCCACAGTAGAACACGGAATCGCGACATGAAATCGGTTTCACAAGTTTTTTAAACCTTATTTGCACCTACAAGATCTCAAACATCAGGGCCTGAATTAGTATCTCTAAGAAAAATGTTTAATAATTCCCTTGTTGCTAATTGTAAAATCTACTCCACAATATCCTTTTGCATCTCACGACTTTTTGGAGCGGCCAGTGCTTACCGTTACCTTCCATGTTCTATTAATTATTGGACTGGACTCAAATTGGTCAGGTATGCGTACCTTTTGCTAGACACAACCTTATACAATATACGTAATATCAATACTATTTTGAACCCTAAAACGTTAGGCGTAAGGATGAATACACAACCTTATACAATATAAATAATATCATTGCTATTTTGAACCTTACGTCATTAAGGATAAAGATGTTTAGGGCTTGTGAATAGAAATAGATTTTATTTGCATTGTCTATTGGCACGTGCGCTTTACCTAGCACTCAATTAAAGGATATGCGAGTTATTTTGATGAAGAGAAATACTTGCAAATATAGCACAGAAAATTGGCTGGAATAGTGGAATATAGCCTTCTAGATTGTGTCAAGCTTTTAGTAATTATTATTGCCTCTACAGGGCTGTTATTTTGTGTATGCTCTCTTGCATTAAGTTCCCATAAGAACGATGCAATTTTTGTTTAGTGCAACAATGAATCTTCTATCTATCTATTTATGTATATCGGGCCAGTAGGCTTATCACAAGCTTTGTCTGGCTCTGTTTCTGGCTCTGGTTTTTAAAATAGGCAATAATTGTGGTCAAAATCCAATGCCCAAGAAAGGAGTGAGTACTGAGAAGGCGAATAATAAGGGAGAAGGAATAAGGGCAGGAAGAAGAAGAAGAAGAAGAAAATCATTTAATATTTAATTATGTTCAACATCTGTTACAACTATTTTCACTTGTTGTTGAACTGTTAGCTAATCAAGACATCCTTTTGTTTTATTGAATAAATTAAATATGAATAATAAAGCACCAAAACAAGACGGGCCGAGTTTTAAAACAATACCCAAAGTAGGTCCTAGGCTAGGCGTTGGTTTGAAAGCTCGCATAACTGTGGCATAACCCCGAGCTCTTATATAGAAATCTAGCTCAGTTTATTAGGAGCTCGGTCACGTGAAAACTTCGGGCTTATTTGAATTTACTACTCAGCGGCATTGGAGAAAAATCATTGTAATAAGATCTCTCTAGAAAATGGATTTGCCCACTCCAACTAGGGGTAGTCAGAGTGGGCAAATCCAGTTCTAAAGAAATTCTGACATTAATTTGTTTTTATAAGAATTCATATTCTGACCCATGGGTACGCGGTGTATGTAGCCCTCTTTCAGATTTTGAGAAATTATATTATATGAAGGGATGAGATTGTGGGGGAGGGGTGGTCTCAGTGAAGAGAGACACTGTACAACGTGGACATGAGGATGATGCAAGTAAAGTCAGTGTTCCTGCTAAGTTCAACATCAAGTGGGCTTAAAAGCAAACGCTTGTTTCATAACACTACTCATAAAAACTCAAAAGCTCAATTTCATATCCGGCCAGTATTTCTAAATCAGAACAATAACTTCAATAAATCAGTCCATAAAATTTTTTGACTGCTATTTCGGTCGATGTTATTTGATATTGTATTGTTTGAAAAGCGTTGGAGTTGGCCAGCTGCGCGAGCTTACTATTATCTATGCATCTAGGCATCTAAGACAATGGCCCGCGCATGCGTATTGCGTTATCTGAGATCTCTTGGCACACAGTCCTCCTAATGAGAAATGCTCCACTTTGAGTCTTGGTAATTGAAGTTACTCGTAGGTGAAATTTAGCCTATTCGAACTAATTGGTGAAATACGTGTGTTTGTAGAGTACTTTTTGAATTTAACGGAGTTTTATTTTTTGGCTGGCCTCTCAGCTCGGTTGGTGTAGCTCTGCCTTCTGCGCCGTAGGTCGTGGGTTCGATCCTCAATGAGAACAAATGTTTGTGTGGAGCACGCAGACGTTTGTTCTCTGTCTGTGTGTTATATTGTATTCTAAGTATGCATGTGTTTACAAAAAAATGTATTAAGTATGATATCAGCTATCAAGTAATAAACTTTTATTTACAACAGAATATACATTATTTACAAAAACCATCTGGTTCCCATGGTACAAGCTCTGCTTAGTTTGGGGCTAGATAGTGTTTTGTGGATTTAGTTATAAACAAAAAAAACAAAAACATTTTGGATGTAACGGAGTTTTATTTAAAAATCAACATTTTCTGCTTAGAAAGATAGCTTGTACAATTATTTTTTTTGCAGTTAGTCGACTGTACCTTATCTGTCAATTTGGCTGCGTGTCTATTCCATCTAAAATCCTGTCCCAGGCACTATAGCGTCCAGCGAACAGGAGCATGAGTAAACATCAGTTTGCCTGGAAGAGATCGCTTTTAGCGATAAAGTCACCCATTGTTTTGCCAAAAATCTTCATAAATCCTATATTATATTTCTGTGTGGTTAAAAATAAAGAATTCTATCAGTTGCCCCCGATGCTATATAAATCATCTACAATAGATGCAAAAGCCTGTTTACTCTTTATTATTTTACTGTACGGCTTCTGAAAAGCTTACCTATAGTTTCTCATTTTATTTTCTTTGCTTCAGATTACGGGGCTTACAAAGGATGAGGAGTAATCATCGATGGCAGTGGTACTTTCATCCGGTTTTACTAAAGTCAACAGGTGAGTCTTTCAGAAAAAAATCTTCCAGTGGTTTTGAAAATGTCGAAATCCGCGATTTGCCCCCACGCTGTAGCAAATGGCATTGTTGATTTTTATATGTTTTGACTGTTTTTGATATCATAATTTATCGTGTTATGATAGAACCAACTAATATGGAAAGATTCAGAGCAACAAGACAATAGGCCCACTCCTCTCTTCTATATCCATCTACCCAACAACATTGATCACCAAATAAAGATTTTATGTTGGTTTCATGATTTTTATCACCATTTTATGTGGACAGCTTGAAATACACAGTCGTAAAATAGACTAAATTTCCATTTACACATAGTTCTACACCAAAACTATGAACAAGTCGACAATACAAGCTTGTAACATGGTAATAACCACAGATAAGTGACACGGCAGATACGTCACTCGGTGATCAAGCACGCTTTGTTTTGCATTCGTGCGTTGTCATATAACACCCACACGATGCATAATTTCTCGATTCAATATACCCCCTTTCGAAACACATCTAGGCGGGACGATAAATAAGCAACAAATTACTGGAGTGCGCGAATGGTATACACGTGCTACAGCTTAAAAACACTTAGCTGGGTAACAGTGACGTTTGATGTTACTATTACCTGTTAGTGTCTCAAATACTTACCCCCATTGCCCGCCATTTTGTGGCGTTTGTATCATAGCAAAAGTGTTACCTTTTCTAATGATTATAATTTAACGGAAAGTCTAGGTTAGATGTTAGTTCTAGAAAGAGATTGGAACATTTTTCCTTTTTTTTTTAGACTATCGTTTTTTAAGAGCTCATGGAACAAGAGTTCTGAAGCTTGGCTGTACTATCACCTGATTTAAAACCGTTACTTCTATTACCTCTACCTAAACACCTAACAATTGCATCTCCTCACGGAGCACGTCCATTGGAGACGTGTTCTCTATAAATAATTACCACTTAATGTGACGTTTTCTAAAAATTGAGACTTTTGACCGTTACTACTAAAATAACCCAAAGCAACAAAATAAATCCTCTATAAAGGTTTTTTCGCGCACGAGTTACGATATTGAAAAACATGATTTACCAATGTTTTCCGTGCCGCTATATGCATGAACGGAACCAGCTGTCCATCGATTGCACATACGACGGTAACACGTTGACATTTGCATGCCTGAGAAATGTTTACAGCTTGTTGGATCCACAGCTCGTAGGTGGAGAATGAATGTGTGACGCGACGGCGTTTAATCAAACTATAATGGTCACGTTGTACGTGTGAATACGAGTGCATTCCATCTCAATCCGAACCACTCGAGCCTCGGCATGAAATAGTAGACGGAATAGAAGTTGCATTCTGCAATTCTACATAACCGTTCTGTAGCAAGCTTCAAGCTTTTTTTTTTAATGCTGCTTGCTAATGAAACGTATTGCCATGATATTGAGGGGATATCATCGCTTATAGCAAAGTATGAACGAGCATGGTGCTACAGAAAACTTTGGTGGTTTGACATGCAATAACAGATTATTATTATTATTATTATTCAGCCGTTTTTGTCCCACTGCAGTGCCTCCCTTCCCTCTTTCCACTCTTCGCGACTTAACGCAGTGACAGGCCACGATCTAAGGTGGGAGTCAAGTTCGTCCCGCCATCTCATTCTTGGTCTTCCACGTCGCCGCATTGCATTTTGTGGGACCCACTCAGTAGTCCTCTTAGCCCACGAGGTGTCAGGCATGCGGCAGACGTGTCCAGCCCAGTTCCATTTAAGGGTGGCGGCTTTCTGACCGACGTCAACGATGTGGATTTTGGAGCGCAGTATACTGTTCCGCAGGCGGTCTGACAATTTTATACCTAAAATACTGCGCTCCATGGCAATAACAAATAAATAAATAAATATTGTGGACAATCCACACAACACTATACAGCCCCAAAGCTTGCACTATGGGAACCAGACAGCTGATTATAATGCTTAATGTATACATTTTTTTGTAAATATTTTCTTAGCATACAATATAACACCCAGACAGAGAACAAACATCGGTGTTCGCCACACAAATGTTTGTTCTCGGTGAGGCACACGACCTACAGCGCAGAAGGCAGAGCTACTACCAACAGAGCTGAGAGGCCAGTCAATCAAATCAAATTAAATCAAAAAAATATTTATTCAGTATCAAAAGGCTGACTTTGAATCTTAAAGCTAGGTCAGTCTAAATCCCAGTACAATGTGAGGATTAAGTTTCATGTCAGCCATTATACCTAATGTCCTTAGATAATGTATTCTATTAGGAGATGGCAGATGATGATAACAATCACGTGAAAAATGTCAACCACTTTTTTTACTTATTTTAATAGGTGCAAAAAATCTGACAACTGTCTATTACCTCAACTATATAGATAGTTTTTATAGATAACAAAGATATTAAATGTTTTAAAAGAAAATATTACACCAAGTAACTTATAGGTCAACAATTGGTGGTATTAAATCTATTTGACTTGCTCCGACATCCAACGAGCTCAGCATAATTATAGTTAGCTCAAAGACTTTGTGACCCAATCCGGGAGCTAAGCCGAATTCGGCATGACTCTCTTGCAGGAATAGCTTTACAAAGCTATCTCAATAGTGAATTCCGTTGACAAGCTTTAGTTTGTAACTTGCCATAGCAAAAGCAGGTTACTCCCCACCAATGCCACGCTTTTTTCTCTACTCACTGAGATTTTAGAAAACAAATGATTACCACTATTTTTATGAAACAACGGGATATTTACCATGATTAAATAAACCATGATTACCAAGATTTATAAAAATTGCGTTAAAAACCATAATAGTTTCAAAAGTTAAATGAATGCTACTCCACAACAAGTTCAAATACTCAAGTATAGTCTACATCCAGCCAAAGATATAGCCAGACAGAGCTGGTGGTAAACCTACTGGTTAGCTTAATATATTTAAGTAAAATCACCAAATACAAAACAAAACCAAGACTAACGTAACACGGAAGTATGTAAACACAATTTTAATCAAACAAAATCCAGTACAAAAAACAACGCAAAATTCCGTTGTTGGTGACGTCTATGTGACGTAGGTATTGCTATTTGTCCTCGTATGTAACATGGGGGTGACACAACTGGCAAGGCTTTAAATCAAGTTCCCAGTGTAACACGCATGTTAGGATTCCACTAGCTAAATTGGATTTATACTTGTAGCTGTATTTCTTTTATTCTTTAATACTGAATGCAAATTCTGAGATGTATCTTTGTGAATTGATTTGTGTTAACCTATGACATAAAGATATTGGTTTATGAATATTATGCATTTTATGATCTGATAGACTCATGAGAGATTGGGGGGTCAGGTTCCGAATGGAGGACATTTGATCTATGTACCACCTACCTACTGAAGCTGTGTTTGTTGTGTTGCTTTTACCAAGATAGCCTGCAAGTTTATCACAAACGGACATCAAAGTTTTCTGATTTCTGTTTTCTGTTTACATACAATGAGTCTTCATCTTATTTAAGAGCAACGCTCTTGTCGTAATGTATGCATTTTTCTCCAGGTATTTTTTTTGAGGGCAACCTCTTTGACCTCCTTATACGACATGACGGCGATCTATGCTTTTATTTGGCTCATGTACCTTATCCTTGGTCTTCCTCTTCCTCTCTTTCCTTCTACCTTTCCTTCGATAATATTTCTGATAAAACTGTCATGTCGTACAAGATGGCTAATCATTTTTAGGGTTCCGTAGCCAAATGGCAAAAACGGAACCCTTATAGATTCGTCATGTCTGTCTGTCTGTCTGTCTGTCTGTCTGTCTGTCCGGCCGTGTCACAGCCATTTTTCTCCGAAACCATAAAAGCTAGACTGATGAAAGTTGGTGAGTAGATGTATTCTGTGAACCGCATTAAGGTTTTTACACAAAAATAGAAAAAAAACTATAAATTTTGGGGGTCCCCATACTTGAAACTGAAACTCAAAAAATTTTTTTTCATCGAACCCATACGTTTGTGGTATCTATGAATAGGTCTTCAAAAATGATGTTGAGGTTTCTAATATAGTTTTTTTCTTAACTGAATAGTTTGCGCGAGAGACACTTCCAAAGTGGAAAAAAGTTGGTCCCCCCCCCTCTAACTTCTAAAGTAAGAGAATGATAATACTAAAAAAAATATATGTTGTACATTACTATGTAAACTTTCAACGATATTTGGTTTGAACGAGATCTAGTCAGTAGTTTTTTTTTTATACGTCATAAACGAAAACTCAAAAATTTTTTTTTCATCGAACCCATACGTGTGGGGTATCTATGAATAGGTCTTCAAAAATGATGTTGAGGTTTCTAATATAGTTTTTTTCTAAACTGAGTAGTTTGCGCGAGAGACACTTCCAAAGTGGAAAAAAGTTGGTCCCCCCCCTCTAACTTCTAAAGTAAGAGAATGATAATACTAAAAAAAATATATGTTGTACCTTACTATGTAAACTTTCAACGATATTTAGTTTGAACGAGATCTAGTCAGTTGTTTTTTTTTTATACGTCATAAACCGTAAACCGCAATTTACCTTTCAACGAACTACAGGAACCTTATTATGTTACATCAAGTAACATATATAAAGGTTCTTGTAGTTCGTCGTGCTACGGAACCCTTCATGGCCGAGTCCGACTCGCACTTGGCTGCTTTTTTCCTCTTCTGTTCTCAACAACTTCTATTAGGGCTCTTTCCTCGTTGACTCTATTTAATACTTCTACGTTCGTTACTTGTATACAATGAGAAGTAGTAGTTTAAAGAAGTTATAACTAAATACTTTTTGTACTATTCTTGCGCCCCAGCCAAGCTTCATCAGATACAGTAGCTTTACTGTGGGGAATCAGTATATAGGTAGAATTTACATAAAATTTCTGATAACCCGAAGTTGTATTCAACCAACTACAAACCAACAATGAAACCAACAGCTAAATCGACAAATCAAACAGCATTTTAGTTGCGCAAAAAGTCAGCTAGCAATTTATTCAATGAAAATTAGGTTTCGCAACGACCCATTGTATAGTACGTATAACCATTAGATTTTCCCATCACAAATTATCGATATCGTCTCTAAGTGAAATAGTACTTCGTAAAGATCCAGTTCACACGATTTTGACCTCTCTTTCACAATACCATGGTGGGCGGGACGCGATCGCCACTGTAGGGTATCAGTTACATCGTTAGTATTGTGAAAACTACCTAGCTGTAGATATTTTGTCTGTATACTATGAGAAAACCGCAAAATTATTTTAAACAAACTATAAATGATAGACCTACTCTAAATAAGAAGCATCAGAGAGAAGCCAAGGTACCTTAGCGATATTTGAGGTTGCGTGAAGAAAATTGTTGTCATCATTCATCATGCCAAATATCTGATAAAGTTGTCCTAAGTGATATTTGAGGTTGCGTGAAGTGAATTGATATCATCATGCCATATAGCTGGAAGAGTTGTTCATATCCATCAGTGATCCTGAAATCAGAATCCAAAGTCCAGTAATTTTTTTTTTTTAATTATTATAGGCTTGGGTTTGACCTCAATCACACCGGGCCTTATAACTGTCACTTTTCGAGCTACTTCTTTTTGTCGAGAAAATATAAGTTTTTTTTTTGCTCTTATCTCCAATAGATTTTTTTTATTATACCTACATATAAATCAATTCAGTTTAATTTATATTTTCTCAAAGCATTGAAATTCCAATGGGAATACCTATCAAACTAATAGTTAGAGTGATATCTATGGAAATAACAAGTCCAAATTGGCACATGAATTTATGCAAACCAATAAACTTCCCAAAGGAATGCTTATTGAGCTTCTAGTTACGAGTGACGTCAAAGGAAGAAAAAAATAAACCAGACATGCAAAGGTTTCCTAGATTATAGCACAAGTCTGACTTTTACCAACAAACCTTCAGAGCCTTCTACATCACTATTTCCCCAGAACAATAACCTACCACAAGATAAACTGGTTTCTAGTATTATTGCAGTTATAAAATAGACTGAACAATCGTTGTATAATTTTAATTTGAATGGCTTATCAGGTTACAAAACAATAGAACCTTCTAATAAAGTTGAAGGCTCCTAATTCTTGCAATACATCCATCATAAAACAATTCTGTTCTATATTATATTATTCCGATGCGATGACAATAAGCTCACAGTATGTATACTATATTATGACATTGGTTTGAAAAAACTAGTGAGTCGAGAAAAAAAAGAAGAATCTTTAACATTGGGGTCTTATTGAGACATTATTAAGCCTGGTTACACGCTATCTACATAACTTTCCTGTTCTATGCATTCTGTGTACGCATGTTTTGGGGTACTGTCTAGCTCATAATTTAATAATATTTATGCCTGTAAATTATCGATTGTGCTCTGTTTTGTGTACCTAATAAACAAATAAATAAATTATCATTGATCATTAGGACTAGTAGCTAAAGCCTTGCGCGCATCTGAGCGTTCTGCGGCTTAAAACGGTACTTTTCTTAGCTATAAGCTTCTACTCCTCACTTAGAGCAGGACACAGTGCAATGCTACATAGGGCAACCTCCTGTCCTCCTGCCTAACTCTTTTCAGGGAACGTAATTTTTAAATCCGGAAGTAATCGCTAAAGATCATGTGGTCCATCAGCTTGCTCTGACCCTCATGATAATCTGCACAGCCGTAGGTTTCCAAACTCAACGTTATATTGTGAGTGTATTGGATATAGCTGTAATGTGGTACTCTTTTGATCAAGTTTAGTAAGGTTCAGATGTTGTATTTGAATTTTTATAAAATATATTTGGAAGCAATAACAGTGGCAATATTTCATTTACGCCAGTACGCTTGGATGTTACTCTGAGTTGGCATAGATAATACGAGGCATTGCCTTACCTCGCCACTTTGGTAAAATCCACCGGGTATATTGTCTGCCTACCACTTTATTAGGTCATTATTAAATCATTTCTGAGTTTGAAAGTCGGTAAATTCTCTAAATAGGGAGGCGGTACACTTCGGAACATTTCGCAATGGTAGCTATTCATTCAAACGAACCTTAAGATAAATGTTTACGATCGACTAATGGACCCTGCGTTTTGTTATGAGTGGTTCTTGTACTTAGAAATATATTTAACCTTGCAATAAAATATAATTTATAGAAGTAGTGCCGATAACAATAATTATCTCAAAGAACATTCGTAATTATCTTCTATATAATTATATTTATTTGAACGTTACTAATTACTTTGCCAATAATCACACAGTCTATAATGAAAGTTTTTGCCAGCGTTAAGGCTTGCGCACATCGAGGCGATGGCAATCAGCTGAAACGCTGTCAAATATCGCTGTCAAATTTGACAGCTATTCAGTTGATCGCCATCACCATCGTCTAGATTTGCGTTTGGCTAGGCTTTTGGCGCTCTCTCTTATATTATTATGCTGAGACTGCTGCTGACGACCAATTTTCATGTCATTTGTTACTTGTATATTTAATAAAATAAATAACATTTGATTCGGTTTAATTTGAAAATAAAGATTTTATAGGAGACCAGCAGCGTCAGTTCAAATTTATCACATGTTTAAAAATGATTTTTTTTTTGCAGTATGGAATTGGTTTAAATTGCAAAAACTAATGAAAATCTCGTAATTTGTCAGTATTCATACATCTAACATAGTTCAATCGCCATTTTTAGCATATAAATAAAAATATATAGTCACGTTCATAAAGGTCTAGAAAATAAAAGAGTCTTTCATTTATTTCTCCTGGACGTTCCAAGTTCCCATTTAAAATGTCTAAAAGCCTCGAATACAAAGCTATTATCGAATTATTATCGAGGATCGCGAGCTTCGCGTAATAACCCAAGATAATCGTCTACATCCTCCCTCGGTGCCTTTGCGGCCAGTTTTTAGCATTCCATTGTCTATTTTTAGTGAAATGGTTTAATCCAGTCCTTACAAAGTAATATTAATGCACACAATACACAAAATGTTTAATAAATGAACACCCAAGATTAGTGGGCGAGGAGTGTCACGATATAAGTAGTAATTGGTCTCGCAGAATAATAATGAATTGTAAAATATGGAAAAAGACACACCGCAGTCACATATTACAGTAAACAGACCATACCAAAAACAGGATTCTACATTGTAGTTACCAGGAATTACTAGTTATTATGGCTGGTGTCTACTTCAGCAGAACAAAGAAATTCTGTGATCATAGTATTCAATTATACAACACCAACTAAAGAGAGAATAAAAGCAGTCATTTCACTGTAGTATTGAAAACATTTGCCAGTATTTTTGAACAGACAGAGCACTACACAAGTTATTCCAATAATGTGACGCTATAGACGTCATGAAGAGACGGTAGCTGCTGAGCTTGTATATCAGAAAGCCGACAAAAACTATCATTGCAAAAAAGCCAACAAATTAAACCAGTGCTAACCCCCTGATGCCTATGTATGCGCAACCACGACGACCTAATTGACTAGCTCGCTAGACGCATGCAAAGTCCTGTCACATGGTTGCCGCATAAAGCTGGGAACGCCTAAAAAGTCCTTCCGTGTAAACTGGTTACAGAAACCAGCCTATTAGGGTAGCTGATATAATCTGACTCCGTATTGAAAAGCCTTTCGGATGACTTTTAAAACGCACGCTGTCGGGATAACGATCGTGAATGTTTTTAGAATGTTTCTCGTTTATTGGTAATGCCTTGCGCACATCTAAGCGTTCTGTGATGGCGGTCAGTAAAGCGCTGTCTACACGCGATATTTGACAGCGTTTTACTGATCACCATCATCATTGCCTAGATGTTTGCAGGCCTTAAGTAAATTAATGGTACAAGTAAGAATAATGGGCGAAAATAATCACAATTAAGCTCAAATAAGTAAGTAATGATTTATACTTGGTCCAGCAGAATAGAAACAAATTCAAAAATTCCAAATTATGAATTTGCTAGCATGGGCCTTGCATTTATAAATAAACAGTTATTTTTCAGGGTTGTAAATAATGCTATAAATGACTGTGGAGGTAATAATATAATATGGCGTAGTAATTCCACTGCTAATGATTATTTAATCTTTACGATGTTATTACAGCTATTGACAATGTTATTATTGCTCAATACAATGTGGCGCACGCGCATAGCTTTTAACGACCGCAACTTGGTGGCAGGCAACTGTACAGGAATTATAAACATAAAACATTTTATTAAAGAAAAGGTCGCTTTCAAGTCGTATTAAGAAGTAACGATGGCCGCATTCGAAAGACTTAATTGGAGAAAACTGCATCAAAACCCCGACATTGCAATTGTGTAAAGCATTAACATAATAATAATAATAATAATATATTTTTATTTCAGGCATTAAAAAACCCATAAATTACATTACATTAAAACAAAAGAGATTACAAAAAAAAAACTAAAAATTAAAACCTTAACTTCTTACTTGCGGTTTCCGCTCTGGTGTACCGAGAGCCAAAACCTGTATATAGGGCTGTATATATTCTCGGCCATGCACTGAAGAATACCATTTTTTGAATTTCTGAGGCCACCCCAAAAGGAGGCTACTCGCGAGCGTATAATGGCGAAGAAATCCGGAACCCGTGCATCAGCGAACATGCTTGAAGCGCTACAGAATCGGGGCTTTTTCATAAGGATGCGGATTTCATGATAATCAATATCTAATAATCATAATTATATTATATCAATATTATTGACGTGCCCCAAATGTTTATTGATTAAATTGAGCATACTAGCCACACTAAAGCACATCAGAAGGCAGAAAAACGAAGCCCTCAAACAAAAAACAGTAATATCAGTCGCCGTAGTCAAAAACGACCCGATCACCATTCTCATCAATATTATCATAAAATACATCTATAACATGCATCGTTTTAACAATATACATGCTGCATTCATCAAGTATAATAATTCTGTTTTACCTGATATTTATTGTCTGTAAAGTGTGCAAGTTATGTGTGTCTTTAATCTTAAAAATAAATTACGTCTTTCTTTATCTATGAGAGGGTGTTAAAGCTATTAGAAATCCAAGCATGTATAAAAGCATTGTACTGGGTGCACTGTGCAGTATCGTTGATCACACCACGTCCTGTCTGGGTTGTTTATCGAATATTAATAAAGATTATCAGAATTATTATCATGGGATTCATACCACACAGACATTTGATCGTAAGCTAGTGAACCCCACTGGTAGGTTATTCATTGACACTAAATCATCATCATCATCATTCTCTTCTCCTTGTCCCACTTTATGTAGGGTCGGCACAACAAGTTTTCGTTCTCCACTCTCCTCTATTAGCCGTCATTTCAACAGTCACTCCTTTCTTACTCATGTCATCCTTCACACAATCCATCCATCTTTTCTTTGGCCTACCTCTACTTCTATAACCATCCACATTCATATTTATTATATTTCATTGACACTAAAAATCATCTAAAAAAATATTTACTTACAATTTGTAATCTTCTTATTCTTATCCTGCAATTTTAAGTGCGCCTCAAAGAGGTTCCTTTCGTGCACTTGACACATGTTTTCGAGTTTTTTAGGTTCTACGACATGCCGGTTTCCTGCCAATGTTTTCCTTCACCGTTTGAGAGTACCTCCTGGCATTAGTGCACACACATTTTTGGACAGAAAAACTAATTGGCACAGTACTGGATTTAAACGTACCGTGGGTTCAAATCAGCTTAGGATCGGAGGGAAGTAGTTTTATAAAAATTCTAAAATATAAAATTGATGAAGAGGAAATGTAGTTTTTCAAGTTGTATTAATACAAAGTGGCATAGGTATAATACATCTCCAAATAGCTAATTGCATCAAAATAGCTAATTGCCAAGTCATGTTACTTATAAGGCGGCAGTAGGTATTTGAAATGTTTTGGTAAAGTGATACACTTATCAGTTTTTCAATCAGACTTTAGCATAATTACCTATGTAGATAGCAATCAATATATTCAAATTATGATAATGATGACTATTTAGATAAAATACATACAACCTTTAAAACATTTAATTACCTAGATAAAAAAGCCAAATTCTTTTTCCTTCTTTTTCTCGTCGTATCACTAGTTATAGCAAATCCGATAAAAATATTTTAAGCGCGCTCAAAGAGGTTTTTTTTGTGTGCACTTTCTCTTAAAGACCACCAAGAGTTAAAAAAACATATTGTCAAAACGCTGGTTTGGAGAGACTTCCCAGGTTCCCTAGGTTTGTTTTTTTTTGTACTTTTTGTTTTTCTGTTTTTTAAGTAATTTCTTCAAAATCTCTTTTTTTATAGTTTGTCTACCGTAGTCACTCGTTACATTATATCTAATTTTGTCATCTTTTTCATGTAAATTAATTAGTAAGCTCTAATAGTATCTCTATGCGAAAACTGATTAATGGTCCATAGTTGTCTTTTTAAATTATCGATTAGAATATAAGGTCTGTTTGTTTTCCTAAGAAATAAAAATAAAATAAAATAAAGACTTAGAATTTTGTTTATTTAGATATTTTAGTAAAGAAGGGTTATAAAATCTTCAAAATGATCCATTGTCCATGATATTCTATCAAGCCTACACTATACATCGTTAAGCAGATGCCATGGCCATTATATTCGCTTCACAATAAGACCATTATTCTAGTTAATTAATCCAATCTCGCCCCTTGAAGCCTGATAAGGGGTCATCTCAGTTAGCCTCTTGATTTAATAGGCAGTAATATACTTGCCCTTAATAATTCAACATAGGTATTTAAATTTAACTTTTTACGGAGAAGGTAGGCTAGTACAATAAGATTTTAATAGTTTTATTAGTATACTTACACAAAAATCACATATAAAATAAAATTGAAAGATACTATCCAAAAATATCTTAAAATAGTTCTAGTGATTCTCGATTCTCGACTAGACATACAGTTTTAATTCACGTTCATAAAAAATTACATGATGTATCTGTACTTACCTATTTAGTTTTGACCAATAAGCCTGATTTCCGCCTGACAAAGCCTCCATCAGAAACTAGAAAAATCTTCGTTGTATAATATACCTAGCCACAATATATTGAACCTTTAAAGAAGCAAAATTATTAATTTGAATTCAAGAATACCAAAGACATGTTCAAAGGAAGCGACATCGCGGCGGCACCATTGTTCTAAACTCATATGCATAATTTAAGAAGAATTTAATTCAAATTGGATTTGAATATTAAAATTTAATTGGTAACCATTTATTATACCATTATTATTATACATTTGACGAAATTTTAGACCACACAACTATACAATTGGATTTTACAACGAGTGACTAATTGTATCACTACTACAGATAAAATAAGATAAGAACTAACTCCTTACTACCAACCTTTAGACCTTTAGCCTTTTAGACTCAAAACCAGAGCCAGAGACAGATCCAGACAGAGCTTGTGGTAGGCCTACTGTATAAACAATAAACTCGTAATCAAGTTACAATAATTAATTATTTGTTGAAAATGTCATCAACATTTTACATAAGTTAAGAAACCCAATCGTCTTTTAAATTATAAGATCTTGTAGTCTGACCATAAGAAGAAACAATGATTACACACACCCAAAAATATAAATTGTTAATCTGTTGTCAAGTTGGTTGTAAATCATAAAAGTAGCTTACATAATTCGGCTTCTAGCGTCTCGGGTCTTCATTGTTAAGCCTTAAATATTTTTATGGTGTAACTTGATACTTTTAGTGTTGTATCTGCTCTTTACAGCTTTTGTAATACTTATCTACTCGTATACTCTGTGCATGAGTTGATAATCTTACTTACTGAACTAGCTATCAAAATTTTAGTTTTGTAGGATTGACGTTGGTTGAACCGTTATTTAGTCAAATAGATAAAATTTAGTAATTAAACTGAATCAAAAATTGCATCATACATAATTATGCGAACTTAGTGCTAGAAAGTATTCTCTTCCAGTTATTTTATTTTGTCATCTTTAACGGTAAGTGCACAAAAAATCAATTTTGTTATATGAAATTATTATTCGTTTAGTTTTGAAGGAAATTGTAAAGAGGTTGACTTTTGAAAATCAACTCAAAAACAAAAAATAAATATGTTAGTAAACGGGAGTCCAGTCCAAGTAACACGATGCAAGCTTTATTTTACTCCATTTAAATCTCCATGATATAGATTTTTTCGTAAATATTGATTTTTATTATCTAGGTTAAAGTCATGGTATCAAATAAAACAAATAATAACTATTTACAGTTCTATTCTATATTGCAGATATTTCTTTAGTAATTAATATAAGCTCCACGATTGAGGAACCGTATCAACTTCGTGTATCTTTCGATCATACCGGAGTAACTTATCTACGATCGTACGCACGAAGAGAATACTTCAACACCTCTTTGTGTGGTCGATCTATCTGTAATGTTATATTGAAAACTATCATAACAGTTAAATGCATTTTTTATAAAATCTAACAATAGTCTTATATTCTTCAATTTTAGTAATTATATTTTTGAGCCCACACCTTCAACCCACTTTGTACAATGTCCAATTTTGTAGTTGCTGTAACATACATTTTCAGATACCAACAAAACTGTTTTCGAATCCAATCTTTGAGACTCATTTTGACATCCAACGAATCAATCCAAAATTACCTAAGATTGCAGTGGTAATGGAGTTTGTTGTTGACTGCAATCATCTCGTAACAAACGGGCTGATCCGTCCTCCCATTAATCAATCTAACTAGGACAGTGTTCGTACTTAGGAGTAGAAAAACTACACGCATAACAAAGACTGTACCTTTAATAGATTTGGATAGGTACTGCTTTTGCTTACGCATAGTTACGAAATTCACGTTCCATGTATTTGTTCTGCTCTTCTGGTGTGTTGGTCTGGTGTTGAAATACCCCGTGATTTATTCAATCTGATTGAGTAAATCGAATTGTCCTAAGGGAAAGTCCTAGTGGTACTCACATGTTACGTGTGCTTCAAATTAATTTAATGGAGTGATCGGTTGGGTATTTTGGAATCAAACCTTTGGGTCGTGAGTTGAAGTTGTATAATTTGTAGAATTCGATTGCGTAGGGTTTGCAAATATTGATTTATTTGAAACAGAGTGTTAGCTCTTGGGACATGTAGGTTTCCGTAAAGTCTAGCTGGAGTCTTTTAATATTATGTATATGATACATTATGTGATAAAATATGTATTATATATATGGCTAAGATCTTGTTCTAATATTTAGTAAACTTACTTGCCTTTACTCAGTATTTAGTTTTTTCAAAATTGACTTAATACCTAGTTTCACGGATTGCTAATTGACCAATCAAATATTTGACAGTTGTTTAACTCGAATTTTTGCTTGCAAAATCAATTGATCGTAGGCGGTGTCATCATCAAAGTGTACAACTTATTACCTACATTGTTCCAAAATGTCATCACACCTATATTTCGTAAAATTCTGTTATTGGACTTTTCTCCGCACATCAGGGTTGTTATCACCAAACCCATAGCGGGTTATCTTCGATCGTGTAAAATAAAACCTCATGAAATAAGGCTGCCGTTTTCTTCATTACTCCAAAACGAACTATTTCACACAACTAAATGCAGTAACTATCTATATTTCATCAATACTAACATGGTCTTCTATAAATCAAAGCATCTTTGGCCATCGATTGATAAAGCCGCTTTCCGCCTTAGCTTAAAAGCAAAGATAGCGCTTCAAGCCAAGTTCGTCAACTTGAGATAGAACAGTTACTTTATCTATTATTTTGGTCTAGAAAGTTCTGATAGGGTTGTGACTGCTGGCGTTTTTAATCACATTCTGATTAATAAAGTAGGTAAAGATCCCAAGTACTTGAAACTGAAAACAAACTACGACCATGTTACAAATGTTAAACCTTTAAATCTCTAGTCAACAAATCAAGAAAAACTTGAAATCGATTTACCTACGATGGAAGAGATAGCATTTATGATGCATGTAAAATAAACGTATAAAATAGAGAATCACCTATTTTTATGAATTAGATTAAAAGTGAGACGTCTGGCTTCTATCCAGACATCAGCAAATACGATAGAAATGTAATAAATTCTGCTCAAGATCCCACCACGCCAAATACGACGCAATACAATGAATCGATTAATTAAATATTTGTCCAGAGAGGAATTTATCTGTCATCCGTTATTTATTTCATCGATACTGATTACTATTTCAGCATACAAAGTTATTTATGTGTGAAGATGCCAGTGCTAGGAGCTTGTAAAGATTAATGTGTTCAACCTTTTCTTTATCCTACTGCTATTCAATATTAATGTGGACGTTTGTATAATTGTTATCGGATGCACTGTTTTTTATAATAGTCACTGTAAGGCAAAAGTTTCCTTTCCTTCTCTCCAGTAGCTTCTGTTTTGGGCCACCGTATACCACATTGAAGGAAAAATTGGTAAACATTATAATTGTTTTACTTTGTTTAAAAATTGCGATTCCAAAACCCATTAGAAATACGCAAGAGAATCAAAAATATAAATTCTAATAACTGCTTTGGCGTAGGTACATCTTTGAATTTTATCTGGGACAAATTATTTACCTTAGAGAAAAAGATGAGCGAAAACTAAACCAATGGCTCAATTTTAAGGTTTGTCATAAAAAACTTTCAATATTCTTCTTTTGTGTATACCAAAGTGGTTATATCTAATCTATCTTTTTATCTAACTTTTGTCAGAACGTGCCTCATCGAAGGTAAGTATAAGTTCAAGCTTGTTCCATTCCCAATAATTTCTATCACAATAACCGTCTTGTAGGTCACAACTCAACCATTCTAATGTTTCCCTTATTTAAATCTACCTTCCCGTTATCTTGACGTGACCCCCACTTAGAGTAGATACTGGTCATTCTTCACAAATTGCAGATCTTGGCTCTCGGCATCACGCTCGCTTCGGGCAGCAACACACGGATAATGTGCTTGGAGGCTGCGTTCACGCGATGTACCGATTGTCAGCGCTTACCGGTACAAATACGCGGTCTACTATCATAGTTATTATAACTATAGATTTAATTCGCAAAAGACGGGTTTGTCTCAATGAGCACCAATAATTATTTACCTAACTAAAGAGCAAAATTCAGTCAAAATTATTTCTTCATAACACGCTACTGTGATTCAACTCCAGTGATAAAGTGTCTTTACTTCAGATTAAATATCCATTATAGTATCATAATTAAATTCGTAAATCGAATGTTAATAGTTGATCATTCGTTGCTGTAAAATATAGATGACCTTAAAGAGTTACTAACTAAATATATTTTTTGTATGACAAATTGCCACTGTAGTCAAGAAATTACTTTGCTTTTTGCATGTAAAATGGCTAAACGTGGCTCAGATTCTCAATTGCAGTTTAATATTCACGTTTGCACATTAGTGCACGCAACACAAATGGTACGAGAGGATACCTTCTCTCACGCAATAAGAGGTCTGCAAATACCACATCTTACATGCAGAAATGCAGTGGCTTAATACCCAGTTACAGATATTGACATGTATAGGACTCATATTGTTTTTGATGGAGTGATAATTTATATGATGAGAACATTTGGTAAAGCTTTGAAATTTTGGTTCATATGATCAACATCATTTCAGCCCGGTATCACCCACTGCTGGATATAGGCCATATGATAGATTGCCATAAAGACTAGCCTAAACAAAGATTCAAGGCAATTTCTTAATAATGCGGTGTCTACCATTATAACTAAAAAAACTACTTCTGTGAGACTCAGGTGAAGATATAGAGAGAAGAAAAGACACACACACTTGGTTCGAAAGAGCCAGTGAAGATATGAAAAAGAAAAAGATCATACATAATACTTCTGCTGTTTGTTCCGTCTTATACTGTTTGCAGCTTAGTTACAGTAAACTGTCTTCAAATTTAACTTGATACAGGAAGATTGCAATCCAATTTCAATGCGAATTACGCGGACATGATTAGGGCTGAGCCGTTCAATAAAACATATTCAATATTATGTTCAATTGAACGTATGATATTTGCTAATAGTCTCGGTTATTCTGTGCACGCAGCTAACAACGTAGATAACCCTATATAGAAGGACGCAATGGTTGAATTTTCAATGTTAAACATACGCGTAACTGTTATAACTCATGTATTATTTTATTTGGAATAAGTGCTTTGCTAAGGTAGGAAATTCTGTTGGTGCTGCTATTATAGCCTGACCTTCATGAAGATGATTTGTAAGTAATGGACATCGTATATCGATATTTATAACGAACTCAATAGCGCCTACGTTGAAGCCACTACCTACTAGTGCCTACGTGCGAGATATTTATGAATAGTTTAATTCTCACTATGACTGGTTAAATTGATAAATAACTGAGAACCAGGTATCATCTTACTCTAAACTACATTTTTATCAGTTTAGCTTGATCGTCATTCTTCTTTGTTTCAGCATGCGCCGATTTCCCACAAATATAGAGTCACGAATTCGTATGATCAGATTGTATACTAAAATTTGCCGCACTTATAGTAAAACATGAAAAAATTTGCTCACGTCTGGAATCCACACGACATCCTTTCAATCTTTTGGTACGATAATACTTTGAAGCAATGTATCAAAGGTTATACCTTGTGATATCTAAAGTCTATTTTGTTTTGTTTAGATCTACGTGCACCTAAAATTTTTGGGAATCGACTTATTGGGGACTGGCCTCTCAGCTCAGTTGGCAGTAACTCAGCCTTCTGCGCTGTTAGTCGTGGGTTCGAGTCCAACCGAGAACCAATACTTGTGTTGTGAACACAGAATGTTTGTTCTCTGTCTGGTTGTTATTATATAAGTACATATTATAATCAGCTATTAGCTATTATATGAGCGGTTCCCATAATATAAGCTCTGCTTAACTTGGAGCTAGATAAGATTGTGTGAATTGGTCTACAATATTTATTTATTTATGTCTGATTTCGGCTGCGTTGGAATTATATCACCAAAAGATACCATGAACATTCGTTAGCGATATCTTGAAAGATTTAAAGCGTGCAAAGCACTCGGTTATTTCATACAATCAGGGTTGCTATGGAGCATTCTGAAAACGCTGAGGCAATGAGAGCGCCTCAGGGTGCCGCCATACTTCATCTTTCATCTTCCGATGGGATGAATAAATCTTTATTTACGTCGTTACAAATCGCTATCCCGATAGATGGTATGCCTTGGCATCGTAATGGTACTTATTCTTAGCACGATATTGGAAATGTATCGATTCTCAAAAAGATGTTCTAACTTTAATTTATTTGCATCTCAATGAGCCGTTATGCAACATATCTTAATTTAATAGAGCCTCTCTGTAACACGATTTTATCTTTATGTTTACTTTAAGTGTCTGATAATGCCTTTATTGGCTGTTACAGCTTGTCAATACATTTTATGAGATAAAGATTTATTGAAACAAATAAACTGGTTTGATTTTGTACATAAAAATGTTTTTATATTGCTTGATAAGAGAAGCAACACAGAATTTAGTTAAAAATCACCGTGCAAGAATACAATAAAAATATGATCATATTACAAAAATATTTGATCACAAAAAGCTTGTTCACCCAAAAATGTATAAAAGTGTTCACCCACGATCCAGGGATATTATGACATAAATTATCCCATATCCGTATTGTTTAAAATGTTCATACCCACGCAAATGAGCGGAGCGCGTGCCTGCGTTTTGTAATCGTATGAAATGTAACGCATGACTTTGTCACCGCTTTGAATACAAAACGAGTATTTCCTCTTTGTCTGATATAATTAATTGTTCGTCAAATAAATATTCTTTAACGCATGGTTCTCTCTAAATCTAGCATCTTTCTAATTCTTCTCAGTCAAACACTTTACATTAAACAGCAAATATCTCTCTTTTGCTTTAATGTTATTTCTGTAAAACATACCTTTTGAAAGGATATATTTCGTGGGAGTAACTTTATATTTTATATTATGTATATTCAATATTAGAACAGAACCATAATCTTATAGTGAGAGTGAGTGACTTTTCCTTACACCAAAAACCCACCAAAGTCCCCAATATTAAAAAACATACTTAAATGAGTAGTGGTTGAGTTTAAAACCGCCTTGTTTTCAAGTTTTAGGTCTTTGACGAGAGTACTACTTGTAAGTAAAAAAAGCAAACTGCTGCTACAAAACAGTTTAGTTCTTTAATAATAACTGAAGGCATTGCTTATGAGGTATTATCAGCCGACACTTTCGTTCTATTCTAGGAACCAGTTTGTGAGTCAAAGCCGCTACATTAGTTAAACAGCTTTACTAGGTTAAGCAATTATCAAGCTAATAACTTTGCTAGCTTCTAAGAGTACCTAAAGCATACTTATGGTCTATTATCTATGATACACGATGATCTGTTCTACAAAACGAGGGTGGGTATTAATATATTAAGTCACAGTTACATTGCGTGTTATACACGCTACTACAACTCTATATGCAAGCGTGTTGTCACCTTGCCGCGTAGTGTTACTCAAAATTCCAATACTAACCTTCGTTATCATCGTTTTAGTAAAGTATCCCAGATTTTTGAACCATAGCGTCAAAGTTTATTTCATAATAACATTACGACGTCTTATTTACAAATGAGTCTCACGATATTGCGTAAACCACTAACAGTTGGAGCGTATACTTGTGTACCTAGTAGGTATGTATAGGTACACAAAGGTGATTCTTTTGTTTACCTTTCTAGTTTGTTTATTTTCTTTGTACATTTTTCTTTGCACGTCTTATCTAACGAGTATTGTGTTTTCTGTGATTCTTTTCAAAGATTAGATAGAAAAACAAAAGTTCTTGTTTATTGAAAATGTTTAGATGCCAAAATTAAAGCGATGATTCTGGGAGCAAGGAAGGTAGATAGTGTTGTTGAGCTTTTTATTTTTTTCATAGGCATGATAATCAGTACTTAAGTATAAATAATCACACATCCACCTTTATTATAGTCGGTTTTAGAACAGAAAATCAAAATCAAAAGTGTAAATAGTCAGTTGAATTGCAAACTTTGAAACGTCTTAAAGCTAGGTGAGTCTAGGTGCCATTTTTAAGTGACTAAAGCCTAGAAAAAATGGCAACAAACCACGGCTTAGTTCCTACTGTTTTTTATATGATCCTTTTACAAATAAACCGGCATATCGTAGAACCTAAAAAGTTCGAAAATATGTGTCAAGTGCACGAAAGGAGCCTCTTCGAGGCGCACTTAAAATCCTTTCACCACACTTGGTTCGAAAGAATCAGTGACACGATAAGAAGAAGAACAAATAAAAAATAATACTAGAGTCTGTTCAGAAAGAGAACCGTCGTGGTCAAATTGAGAACTAACGTTTCGATTTTTATATGGCAGCTCATCCCTTTCTTTCTGTCAGCATTTTGCATCATAAAAATTAAATAAAGGAATAGTACACTAGTTGTGATAGGATCAAAACGCAACAGACGCGCTAGTGTATTGCACACTAAACAAAAAAGGTGATTAAGCACAGCAGCGCCCTCCAATTTCACAAATACAAACACATTACATACATTTTCAAAGTAATAATAAAGGACCTACACAGAGATGTGTGTAAGAAGATATTTGTAGAAATGAGTTTCTGAAACTTTAATAGGTGAGTGAAACGTCGTTATTTGAGTTACAAAAACTTATCTCATTATTATCCAATATCCTATAACTCGTCCAACGCGGTCGTTTCATCAACTCTAATAATACAGAGGGAAGGAAATCAAATACCAATCCAATGCCATAATAATTAATAAGCAGAGTTTATTGTGACATGGTTGCATAACCACTACCACGGGCCATGGTTCACTGGGGAACAATACTGCCCACTATCAACGAGCACCAGGGTCGGATTAAGGAGGAAATCGCAAGGGCAATGTAATCGAGTTAAATAAAACCAGGGCAATCTTAGATGGGCATTTTATCGACAAAAAATCAAAAAAAAGCTAGCTGAACATAAGAACAAGCTACGGATGTTTTATAAATTCTGAAACAAAATATCTGCTAAGACAGGAATTTAAAAAAATGTACTTTTATATCACACACATAATTCTCGGAAAATACGATCATTTACAAAAACCATAAAACAAATATAATAGAACATAAAATTGTTAATTTTACGTTAACTTAATATAAACAGGTAAGTACAGATACCAACTTAAATGTTAAGTGCTTCATCACCATCATCAGCCTGAAGAAGTCCACTGCTGGACATAGGCTTCCCCTATACGTTCCCAGGAAGAACAATTCTTTCCGCCATTCGAAAACCTTTATTCCCGTTGGGGTTGTTTGAGCTGCCCATTGCCACTTCAACTTACTCATTTCAAGACCTACGTTAATGACCCCATGTTCTTCTACGGATCGATACGGTAAAGTACTTACCTTTTTAAGATACCCTAATAACTTATGATTCTTTGATTATGTCTGAAGCATGTTCAAACTTAATGTTCTAGAAATCATTATGTTGCTAGAGTTCAAACAGAATTTCTCACAATGTTTCCCTCGACATCCAAAGCTGACCTGAATCCAGCCCTGATCGAACCATCGCTTAAATTGATTAGCTTCTGACGTAAATCGGTCAAAGATGTCTCGTTAGCCAAATGACGAACAATAGATAGGTACGTAGTCGTTGTACACAGTACATACCGGTTCATTTGGATGAAGCAACTATAAGAGGCAACTTGAGGCACCTACAACGAGTGGTCACGACTGCTCCAAATTAAAAATTAATGGGCTATCGAGCTGGCCTACATTTTTAAGTAACGATTACTTGATTAGGACTTACTCACGATTACGTAGCTCGGATTCTGTTACTAGGTTAGTTGTTTTTTGCCTTCAAAATATACAACTACGCTGTGTACCAGTGCCACCAATATAAATGTATAACAAAAGATAGATACCAAAATGAAATCAAATGATGATGATGCTAATGAACCGCTGATGGTCACCAAAACAAATAAAGTGGTGCTCTATGAACATTTCAGTTTTCTCTTTTCTTTTCTCTTATCTTTTCTCTCTTTTAAGAACATATTTTAAGAATTTAAGTGAATGGACTCATATTTTTTATTGTTTTTTTTTATATTTTACATTTACAGGTACCTGCCTGAAATTCATCATCATTCATCGGACAAGTACCTACTTGTCCGATGAATTTCTGGTATTTAGCTATGAATCGATTAGAGATTTGAGCTCACGTTCTTTAAAGTAAACAAACACTATAAAACCCGTTATAAAGTATTAAAAATGAATATAATGTAAAAATATTCTCGTACAAGTACTCGTATATAATGTAATAATTTCTGAGAAAATTTTCCAGTTTATGCTAAAGATCCACTTTTACGGTGACAGCCCTAAAGGTTTACCTTTACAAGTGGCCTATTGTGTCATATGGAAAACGGAGGGTATAAAAATAATCAGATTGAGCGCTTAGCCGCTCAGGTCAGCGCTTAAGCTCCTTAGGAAGTCGCCTTCTTGACCGCAATCTTGTATTACGTAGTGCCAGTGACTTATAGTTATATGTTAAACACTTACTTATATTATTTAGTAGGCAGAAGCATTCACCCACAGCTTCATACGTTTGGTTTCCATCTGGGTGCTGGTTTTCTCCAAAAAGCTACTTCTAAAAATTATCAGCAAACGTTTACTATTCAACAACTTATTCAACGGCTTTTTCGTTTTTATCTTCTTAATGCCTTTATTTTTTCAAGGATTTCAAAGAGCCTTTCTGAGTTGCACTTTAAATCCTTTCACCTCACTGTTTTGGAAAAACCAGTGACACGATGAGAAGAATATCTATTTTTTTTTCTGGTGTGTTTAATGCCCACTTTACTGGATTAGATCCATTTACTAAAGCACTAATAGTATTAAAGTGGATGTCACCACACCGGCTTCTTTGTGTTAATTTATCAATGAGACGTTTATTCTAGGCCAACGAATTCAGGTGAGTTGGTAATCTTTTAATAGAATCAACAGTAGCACTAACAACATTTAATAGCTAAAATCGAATAGGATCAATGAATTGTTTTTAAAAAAGTATCTGTTAAAGAAAGCACACTAAAAAATACTGCAAAACTTAATGGCGGATTCAGTATTAAGTAAATTAAAAGGTGAGAAACATCAACAATAATTTATTTAAAGAAAGACACTACACCATAACAAATACATACTGAATAGCAAGCTACTAAATCTAAATTAAATCAAGAAGCAGCTCCTGACCTATGGCATAAGATTAACTCACAAAGCAAACAATAGAGTACATCGGCGAGGCTCTGAGTTGCTGTGAAAATAAGAACCCCAAGTCCCTGACAGATTTGTATAATGCATAGCTCAGGAGATAGCAGCCGTGCCATCCGTCCGCTAAGCTGATTTACCGAGGCCCAACAAAGCACCAACTCACAAAGACCCATAGAATTAAAATAATTCAGACTTGGAACTGCAAACGTGCGCTCACTGAGACCACCGGTGATTAAATATAAACCCTCTAAAGATTTATAAGTGTTTATTCCTAGACCGTACAACGTCGGACTTCGCTTTGTGTCTGGCCCTAATAAATGTTGTTTGTCGTAACAGAATGTATTGTTACATGAGATGTGAATGCGTATGAAAAATTTATGAGCATCGTTCAGATAATAATCGTCATACTCGACTTACCGATCAAGGGCTGCAAAAATAACATGTTCGCATGAATAACTTGAGTTTTTGTTCATCTTTTTTGCAGTAGCTCGTTTCTGTTTTACTTTTTGTGTCTTTATGATTTAAGATCGGCTGGAATGTTTTCGCGTCACGTTTTGCGAATGGAATGGGCTTGTTTCACAAAGTTTATTGAAACTATTATAAACAGGTTGAAAATAAAAATGTCAGTTGCAAAATTTGTCGACAATCTAGCAGTGTTCAATCATGAGCAAGGGCTGCCAAGCAATAAATCATTAGGCAGTTATTACACAAACATACGGCAGCATTACGAAACAGCAAGCTAACAATCAAAGCTCAAGCAGACCTCTGAATGGCAGCCCCTAATTAACTGTCATGTAATTCGACATTATTGCTATTATCGGGATCATTTCGGGGGCCGAACCCAGATAATGACCTTCTTAATCTAATTAGGGTTGACAGGGCTTAAACTGGTATCATGTTTTTTGGTATGCATCACAAAAAAGCAACCTTCTTTGCGAAACCAACCAGGAAGATTTATGCTACCGTATTTCTCTGCTTGAATCCGTTAATTTGTAAATAAAAGTACATAATTTGTACATGTATCCAGGCGATGATTCGTTCTTAAACTATCACGATGATAATGCATTGTATCCAGCCCTGCCCTTACGGCTTTGTATAACTGTTGCTATCACGCATGAGATGCTGTACAGCTTAGCATCGCCACGGCTATTAGCGCGTTCGGAAAGTGCTTCCAGCTACCCCAAGATCGTTGAAACGAGCGATCAGATCGCATTCGCACGCATATTACTGGCGCAGAGTGCCGCGGGGTATACTCGACCTAACAACACAGAATAGATGGTAGAACTATCGTTCATCAGTATCACTCTGGCTACAAAATACAATGTGAAAATCTGTGATACATAAGCAAAAAAATGATAGCGTACGCGTACATCACAATCACAATCTGACAAACTGAACCTTATTTTTCATTAGCAGCCCACAAATTGCCCGAATCAAAAGTAGAATTAAATTAATCGTAAGTAGTTTTGCATTTCATTTTCGGAGTAAGTATCATTAAAAATAGATGCATCCAACATTGCATCATCCACTATCAAAACATTTGATAATGTCATCCCTGGTCAATTTCAGCTACCGTTTGCTTCTGATTTTTCTTATTTTATTGTCTCGTGTGCCCTAAGATTGAATAGGCAATTTCGTCTTTAAATGTTCTATTTCATAATGTCTATCATGCTATCAATTATACCACACACTCTTGGGTGGACATAATAGATCTTTGTGTCAGCTATCAGGATCCTACGCTACTCTCATCCATTTACGGCTCATGATTAACAAAGTCTACCTATCTCAAGCCTTGTGCATTTACAACATCCCATTCAGATTTGGAGTAACATAGCTCGGTAACAGTACAACGGGCCGCGTGATTAGACGCCACACGATAGGGCCCATTGTCGGTACACCATCGCCTGTTGTACGTCTTGAAATTGCGGAAATGGACACGGCTAGCACCCACTCCACTAGCGGGACATTTCAATTGCAGTAACCCACGGGGCAAATGGCTCAACAACATCGTCCCTATCGAGAATCAGAGGGTCTTTTTCTTCTCAAACATACACTAGCTAAAGTAAATTGTATGATGTATCAATTTCAAAAAAATGCTTGCTCAAAACATAAACTTTAATTGTGTTGCATGTTTTGTAAAGTCAGATCATCAACTGTTTGTCCATGTTTGTTTTTCATAATCAAATGAAGTATTTATTAGGGTGTAGGTTTTCACTCAGGCAATTTGTTTATAAAATAGTTTAAAAAACCATAAAACCTTAAAATACTCTTCGTTTTGACTTCATTATTACGGTCGTTCCTATCGGTGATGGTAATCGGAGTCACACTTTCGTGTTTTTCGTTTTTAAAATTTATTAAGGACCTATCAGCGTTTAGGGCCGTTTGCGTCTTAAAATTGTGTCTCTTGGCCGTAAAACATAGACACGAGAACATTAGTAAGCGCCAAGTATCATTATTTACGATCTGTCTAATAAGATATGCTTCGGAGTAGTGCGTGACTAACTACTCTTCTTTTAATTTTATTTTCTTTCTGAGTTCCGAGTCTGGTCACATAAACGCTGCCGACGCTTTAGCTAATAGCTTGTTAAGCTATCCTTGTCCCTCATGAATAGGTATTTAGAAATTGCTAGTTATCTCACGTAGGGCAGTTTTAGACTTGTGCCAAAAGAGTTGATTTTTTATTCATTGACTGACCACAACATCCCAGTTGGTAGTAGCTTTGTCTTTTCTACTGTTTTAAGTTACACATGGGTTCAATCTCATTTAAAGACATTTTGTATAATGAACATAGAGGTTTATCCTTTATTTGGTCTTTTTTCTCTATATTTATTTTATTTTTACTATCCAAAAAAATATTTGTATATAACATATATATTTATATACATTTGTAATAACAAAAAAATATGCTTTTATGCATTTTCTTCCAAGCTTAGCTTATTTTGGGTCGAGATTTATTTCATTATATTTGTGTAAGAATCAAGATGCTTAGGGTCCATTGTTTTCGAATACCTTCATGTTTAACCGGACTTGCATGAACTTGGCTGAAAGGAGCAATCTAGGAGTGTTGTATGGAGCCTGGGGAGGTTGCTATTGCTCAATGTCTCAAGTCAGCTGCATAAGTACGCTACCAAATACCCTTCTGGGATGGCGTGTAGATTGTGCGAGATTTTCTTCATTGTATTTACTGGGACTGGTAAAACAAGGGCAATAAACAATGCTGCAATAAAATAGTTGCACTGTGTACGTGGTTTGTTGTGTCTTAGTACTGTAAATGGTCATTATTTGTTTTTAAAGTTAATTATAAAAATATTTAGTTTTACGTTGGATATTCTATTGGCGTTTTAATTCAGTGGACGTCTATTTTTTCATATACGAGTGTCGATTGAAAACGTTATAGCATGTATTCAGCTCATTGTTCTTGGGTTTAGAATATATGTTGCCTGTCTGTCTCTACTCAGAAACATGTATGATCTTGAAAGGATTGCCAATAAAATGTGTGACACTTCTTCTCATCGTGTCACAGATTTTTTCGAACCAAGGGTGGTGAAAGGATTTTAAGTGTGCCCCAAAGAGGCTCCTTTCGTGCACTTGACACATATTTTTGAACTTCTCACTGCCGTGAGATAACCAAGGCAACGAATTTTTTATTGCCAGCGTCTCTCTACATCTAAAACACATTATTCCATTAAAAGACTTTACTTTTTATTCCTAAGAGTTGTTCGTTGTTGTACATTTATTCCCTATACCCGTATATCAATCAGTATACCTGTCCAGGGTAAAAATGTAATTGAGAAGGGTCAGACAGCGATGCGATCGGCGCAAGAGCATAGGTTAATAGAGTAAGCGCCGGGCAGCATATTGTAAAGACAAAAGTGGGTTTCGGAGCAACACAATGTACGGTAGAACCCCTGATTTGAAATCGTAAGTAGAAGGATGCTTCCACGATATCAAGTTCATAGAACCATTAAAATTCCATAGTGCTACAGTATTATGAACATGTTGGTCAAGCTTCCGTACCCACATAGATTCCTATCAAGTTTATTTTGAATTAAAACCAAATAAACAACACATTAGTCGCCTACAAGATGCAATCCGACACGGGTGTCGTTTATCACGCTTAAATTAGAAGAAAACTATCGATTTACGGATAAAACTTAGAAAAATTTCAAAAAACCGTCTGCTTTCCGAATAAAATAATCATTTAACTCTCTTAATAACTTTAATGGCTATTAGATTTGTAGCAATTCGAGTTTTACAGCAAAGTTAATGTCTTCGCTTAAAATAAAAATGACACGCTATTTAAAACAACCTACGCATGGTCTCATGAATCCCTATCCCGAAGCATAAAAGGTTTAAAAAGTTGATTATCGAAATTTTAATGAGGTCATAAATAATTCTGAGCGATGATTATTCGAATAGGACAAATTGGTGCTCCCTCAGGCGATCCTAACAATGAAAGGAAGGGTCAAGTTTTTTCCGAACCTTTCTGAATGGAGCCTTGATTTTATGATTTATAGAAGCTGTTATCCAGTCTATACTTCCACGTATTCTGTTTTGATTGGGGGCTTCTTTCAGTGGCCGAAGATTGATTGTTCCCGATTCTGTGGGAGTTTTTGTGGACGCGGGAGTGTAAATATTTTAGTTCTACTTTTATCTTTTTTATTGACGGCATAATGGTGTGACTATTAAAGGGAGATGAGATAGCATCGAAGTAAAGCTGTTCTGATTTTGACAGTTTGAAGTGCTTTAGATTTGTAAGAACTCATCAGTGTTTTGACTGTGCCTCAAAGAGAATAATGTCTTTGTCTATCTTCTTTTGTTGACTTACGTTACTAACTCGTATAATATTGCCTCTAAAATTTATTTAGTTCATCTTTTCTATTACATTTTCAGACTAAAACAGGGCTTCAGAAAAGCTATCTTTTCAACCTATGTAGCACACAGAAACACGACGCACTTCTCCATTATCGATGTATTGTTTTTGTATCTTTCTTCTTTTAGTGTCCTTGTTTTTTACTGGTTTTTGTGTGCTTATTTAGTAAATAAATAAATGTCTATGTCTATGTAGGTACAGACAAAAACAGTGCCTCAAACTAATAACTCTTTTTCTTTTCCAGGTAAGCAAGAATCGTGATCCAGTGCTTTCCGATAAAATCCTTTAGACAAGTGAGTATTTTCCATAAAGTTGCAGGTCGCATAATTTTTTACTTCAATCTCGTGCCAAAAGCACCAGAGGTCAAAGTGTATACTGCATCATTCTGAACACAGCCCGTTACTTCGTGCGCTCCATATACAGCCACTAAGATAGCTTTATGGTGATTCGATAGCATTCACTTGAAAATTGGCGTTTAGGGTGTATGCTTAACTAGCGGACATGAGAAGCGGATACTTTTTTATACGCGAGCGGAATTGATTTGATCCTAGTTTTTTTTTAATGAGACAAACAATTAATTATCTTCTCCAGGGTTTGCCTTCTTCTTACTATAACAAGACTCATTATGATTACTTGGTCTCTAAAGTTTTTGAAGTTGTAGATTAACCCAATTAATTTGGCCTGTGGGCTTAACTTCAAAATGTATTATGATTTTGATCATCTTTAAGATGCTTCCCTAAATGTATCGTTATTTACAAAAAGAAATACTTATCTCTGCTCAAACTCTTTCATTCAGTTGATGATTAACTTATAAAATGTAACTAAATCAAAAGTTGAAAGTTCTCAATGCACCATGTTCTCAATGAACCAGTTGGTTCAGTATTGTAAGTTTACAATACTGAAAAGCATTACATAATCAGATTCATTCATGCCATTTTTGTCATCATGCTGTGTATTGATTGATACTGCAAAGCGGAAGCGGAGATAAAAGCTGCTTGTGCTTGTCCGCTAGATATTCATAAATTCCGCTTGATGTCCATAGGTTCAAGTGCAAGGTCTTGAACTGTGCAACGAATTGCAAAACTTGACTTTGAATTGTCATGTGCGAGAATAACTTTGCACCTCGATACGCCTATCACTAATGTATAAGTAAGTACGCCAAGGGCAGTTTATTTATTGCAATATTTATGGATGTTTGAAGGTATTCAGATACACTGGAATTTATAGTCAAGACATTCTATACTGTTAATAGTTTCTAAATTCTACGCTATAACTATGAAGATTTCTAGTATTTCTATATCAACAATGCAGAGCTATACTGTACGTAGTAGAAAGTTCTTTGTGAAGGACTCGTCCAGGAACGGGTCGGGTCCGTAGTACTACCACCATGCTTATTTCTGCCGTGAAGCAGCATTGCTGTTACGCATTGAAGTTGATGGACGCAGGACAGTGCATCGTAGAGCACGTTCCTGACGTGCTTGGCCTACGAGGCAAAGCTTTGTTATATGCATGGCATGAATGAATCTGATTATTGTAATGTTTTTCAGTATTGTAAGTTGGTTCATTTAGAACATGGTGCATTGAAAACTTTCAACTTTTGATTTAGGTACATTTATGAGTATAACCATAATTTAAATAAACGTTGAGGTTGAGCAGAAAAAGTTCATTACTTTTATGGTTACCACTTAACATCAGGTGACCCATATGCTTGTTTCATTAGCTACTTGTATAAAAGAACGTAAAGACTTTTAACAAAAATTTAGCAGCTTCGAATACACTTTCTCTTAATACCTCAAAATACATTTCTTTATATTTCGGGGTGGTCCCATCCAAGTTTATTACTCTACGAGAAATATCCTTGTACTTTTACTGCTGAAGTTAACATGCCCAGTTGCCCTGATTGTACATTTTACGAGCTTCCCAACAATTTCTTTGGCTTGACTTAACAAAACAAACATCTTTAAATATATATCTATCTATATATACAAAAGAAAGTCGTGTTATTTACACTATTTATAACTCAAGAACGGCTAAACCGATTTGTCTGAAAATTGGTACGGACGTAGCTTAGCCAGGAGTCAGACATAGAATTTTTATAATGAAAAAGAAACGGGAACAGGTTGAGTGAAGCCGCGGGTGGCTGTTAGTGCTTTTATAGAAAATATGCCTATATCCCATCATACAAATACCATGGATACTTACCTAATTTTTCAATATTTTTTTTCTAGGAACTAGTCTTTTACTAACAATTTAAAATCTAATATCTTTTTAATTTTTTCTGAGAAATGTTTCTTTTAGTTATTCTTTTATGTTACACGTTTTGCTACATCATGGTGAGGTGTTACTAAATTTGTAAAAAATGCATCGCAAGAACTCAACACTTACGAAGTGAACTGAGACTAACAAAATGTCTGAACAGTTCAGTTTATTTTATGAATACCAAAGCTCCTGTTGTTGAAGATCTCAGTAAATACACTTCAACACTGGAAATATCCAAGCAAGAATGCAGAATTACATCGAAAGCTTATCCAAGTACTTACCACTACTGAAATAGTCAATGAGAGATTCTACTCAGTAAAAGTAGGGCCACATTATAAGTTCCTTGTGCCAAATCTAATATAGACAGACGTTAAGATGGCGACAAGCTGCTATACTTGACAGCGTTATATGTAAGCTTATTCTGACCTATTAACCAATCTTTGGATTAATTAGTACACCCCAATTATTTTTTTTTAACAACGTGGAATATCATTACTTTTCTTTAATGGTACAAGAAAGATTTGAGATACAATGTTGTGTCACTTGTCACGTTGAAAAATTAATGGTACAACTGACACTAAGGCAAAATGACTTATCGATAACAACTGTTATCAACCCGGCTTATAGAGAAACGATGAGCGCCCCTGTCGGGATTGCGAGAGTTAATGTTACGTAAACAAAACTAACAAATTTATATTTTTTTTTTTTTTTTATTATTATTATTATTATTTTTTTATAAAAATAACACATAAATAATCGCAGCTTACCGCCTAGATGTGTCCGTTTCATCATCGACAACCTAACTTCACCCACTGCTAGGTATATGCCTCTTTCTGCATGTGCCACTGTTGACGGTCTTGTGCTAATCTCATCCAGGTCTTGCCCGCGATGTTCGCTACATCGTCTACCCAACTTGCTGCAGGACGATCGAAGCTTCTATATTCATGTGGCCGTGACTTGAACCATATATATTCCTGATGGTGACTGTCAGTTACATGCTTGGGTGATATTAAATGGTCTACTATTACATGACAACTGATTATAAAATTGATATGAATAGGTTTAGTTAAACATCTCTTTGACATCGGTCCCGTAATAAATAAGTTGTGACAAGTCGGCGACAAGCGTAAATAGAAAACCACGGTAGTCAAGCATTGCTATTAGTGACTTACAAGACAATGCTTTGTTAGAATCGTTACCACTTAACATCAGGTTGGCTATATATTCTTCTATTGTTTTTAAATTGATATTATTTTCTGTGTTTTTTGAGTAACAACTACTATTCATATTCGTGTATAGCACATTGAATATTATTTAGCGTTATTATTATTATTTTACTATGGTGCCACTGAAAATCTGCGCTGGTCAGGTTTACCTTTTTTGCCGTCATTAAATTCTAGTTGAACTTTACCTATTAGTTTTAAGCTGACGCAAAATAAACTATTTATTACTATTGCTTTTTACACCAGATAGTTGTATGGAAAAAGCTGCTAGTTAAGGTAATAGTGAACAGTGGGATAAGAAGAACAATGACGTTGCAAATTAAAATAACGAGACGCAAAGCATCCAAAACAAAAAAGCTCAAGCGCGCGCTGTCACGAATAAAAACACTCAATATAGAATAACAAAGAGCTGTTTGCTATGTAATATTCTTTAATACTCTATCTGTATGTTTGTGTTGCATAAATGTACGGAGTGACCCTGACCTAAGGCCGTCGACCCCGCGCGTGACACTTCGATTCTCTATCGATCACGACTCGATCGGAGTGCGGAAGAATTCGATACATCGATATTTTTGTTCCTTATCTGATCGAGTTTGGGATCGTAGCGTGACTTGGGTTTTCCGATGGTCACTCCAATCATTATAACAGTTAGGTTATTGTGTTGTTTTTTAGTACCGTTTTCGTATCTATGGCAGGTGTCTATGATATTATCTGTTTGTACCTGCTAGATGTGATAAAGAAAAAGCTTGCAAAGGTACCGAAATGCAATTTTCTTTCATAAATGGTGACATTTTATATTGTGTTGCTTTTCAATTTGTGTGTTTTAAGATTTGTATTACTTACTACCAATCGAGCGTGTGCAATAGTAATTCATACCAATTACGAGTATCTAAAAAAAACATACAGGACGCGCAGGATAGGGGAGGCTGGCAAAATATGAAGGAGGCCTATACCCAGCAGTGGGTGATACCGGGCTGAAATGATGATGATGATGATGATGATGAAAAAAAACATACAAAAATAAACATGATCACTTTTAATAGACAGGTAGGGACCATAGATGTTGAGGTCACCCTTTGTTATCAAATATTTTTTTTATTACCATAGATAAGGAACTAAAAAAAAGTTAACAAAGGTTTGTTCTTTCAATAAAAGAAAGACATTAACATACTTTGGGATCACAAGTATTCTAAGCATTCTGCGGTCGCGATCAGTGAAACGCTGCCAAATATGACAGCGATATTTGACAGCGTTTATATGATAGATGTGCGAAAGGGATGGCGATCAGTGAAACGCTGCCAAATGTCGCTGTCACATTTGACAGCGTTTCACTTATAGATGTGCACAAGGCTTTAGATACCAATAAATTGGTATTTTCTTTGTACACAGTCTATTATTATCTAGCACATTATTACGCCCAGACAAGACACCCAGACATTATTAGGTGTGATTTTGTTGATAATTTGATTGCTGTTTTTTTGTTGCGGAACTAATTTTTGAACGAACGATTCTCTTATTAAGACCAACTGTAAAAGCTCATAGTATTATTATAACGATAACATTATAACAATAGCCAATCAAAACACAAGGTTACGGTATTCTATAATGCTTATTTCACGAACCATAAACGAAATGTCTTCTCGAATCTAGTATGCGAGATATCTCGGAATGTAACATCGTGCTTGACCTCTGATTATCTAAAGTAGATGTCTATTATAAAAAGAAGTAATACATCATCCACACAATAATAGACAACAAAATAATACAAAAAAGTGCCAAGCGAGAATCGATTTATTTGAAGTTCGAAAATCGATTTTTAAAAAGAATACGATTTTTGAATAAATAACAGTAAACTGTGGTAAGTATTTTTTTATCCCTCTTGGAATAGCATTTGTTAGACTGGTCGGAATTTTAAAAGTAAATTTTCTTGTCATCTATAAAATTTATTGCCATAGTTTGTCAATGTTCAAATGAACTATTTTTATAATGTCAATAATATGGTAATTGATATACTCGTACTTTACTTCCTATGTTTTTTTTACATATTGAACACGTAAAATAAATAAACCTTTTATTTTTAGTTGCATAAATATATTTCAAAGTTAGCATTAGCACATTACGTTTAAGCCTAGTTGCTTTTTAACCAACTTCAAATAAAACCGAGGAGGGTCTCAATTCGGTTGTATTTTTTTAGTTTGTTTTATAACAAACAAAGTGCACTTTTTTATTAAAGAGCCGATTCATAAAAATGTTATCTAGGGTCATATTTCTAGATTGGTCCCATATACATTTCATCAAAATCGGTTAAGCATTTTGAGGTCGGTCATGAAGTCGGTTTCTCAAGTTTTTTAATGTCTATATCTCACACATAGCTTTGTTGCAAGCTCTATAACAATTTTTACGTCACCAAAGGAAGAAAAACCAATTCATTGAACAAAGAGCTCAAGCTTTTATACCTCCTTTTTCAAAGGTTCTCTAAAAACCATTGGATCCATGTCAAAAGGTCATTCCTGATTAGGTTGTATCCTCCTTTAAAAAATACTTGCAGGTAGACAATTGGTCATGGTTCTTAGATAATAATATCGGCTGATGATTGATCACCTTTTATGACTTCCTCATTGCTTTTTTGTCTGTCCAAATTGAATTACGTAATAATAATAAGTTTAGGCCGTAATAGGCCATTAAACTATTCGGCTCTTAGCTTTTTAGCAAGCATTATGTTTTAGTAATGATTTATAACCGATCAAGCGAAGCAATGTTTTGTTTTGTGTTTCTTCAATTTATTCAGTTTAATTTTGAATTTCGATTGTTCGGTTCCATTTTAATCACCAAATCTTTTTTTCCTTTTAGCACGCTGACAATTTTTGTTTATAAGTATTTCTATTCAATTTAATCAGTTTAATTTTGAATTTCGATTGTTCTGTTCCATTTTAATCACCATTTTTTTTTCTTTTTACCTCGATGATGTAACTATACCTTTTAAGTCTGTATTCCAAAAAAGTCTGAGTCTGAGTCGAGCTTTAAGCATTCTCAAGCATAGAAATTATCAATTTCCATTGAAAAATGACAAAATTCTATGCTTGAGGCTTGACTCAGACTTAAGCACTGCTTCAAACGTAAATTTCACCATTACTAAGACACGCCCAAAACATAGTAGTATTTTTATAGTAAAAAAAGGCATAGTTTTAAAACAGTTTAAAAGTTCAGTCACGAGTTGAGTTCGTCGACCTTTTTCTTAAAACGTACTATCGAGTGCAAATCTCTGTAGGAATACCACAAGCTCTCTCTGGTTCTGTCTCTGGCTCTGTCTCTGGCTCTGGCTCTATCTCTGGCTCTGTCTCTAGCTCTGCCCCTGTCTCTGGCTCTGTCTCTGGCTCTGTCTCTATCGTTTTGACGAAAGATTTATTCTCAAAGGACTCAAAACCAGAGCCAAAGACAGAGCCAGTCAGAGCCTGTGGTAGCCCTACAGGTCAAACTTAAAGTGCCTATTTTATTTTAGTGAAGTCTAGCAGTACAACTATCGGTGTATCTAGATGTTATCCTACGCAGCCTTAGGGTAAAGTACCTTAGGACTAGGCTTTACTAGGAAGACGCGTATTTCTCGACACATCTGTACATTGGTGATCTTATCTAAGGCTATTTAATTTACATGCAGTATTTTCTACACTTGTACAGGCTTAGAGTTTTGCGATACTTTCTTACTTATGCCTTGCGTACGCCTAAAGAAAAGAAGACGAAAGAAAAATCATTTTCAACCACCACAATTAGGTATATATTTTTTTTTTTTATTGTTTTTTTAATGCTATTAATATTTTTTTTTATGCAAATGATAGACAAACGGGCTTATGGCCCACCTGATGGTAAGCGATTACCGTCGCCTATAGACACCAACAACTCCAAGAGTCGTTGCGTTGCTTACCCTGAAGGAATATACCTTACAAATAAACATAAAAAAGAAGCAGAAACTTTACATATTGTATACAAAAATCAATAAAACCTAAGCACTTCTTCTTATCGTGTCACTGATTCTTTTGAACCAAGTGTGGTGAAAGGATTTTAAGTGCGCCTCAAAGAAGCTCTTTTCGTGCACTCGACACATATTTAACTTTTAAGGTTCTACGATATGCCTGTTTCCTCACGATGTTTTCTTTCACTGTTTGAGAGCACTGGCATAGTGTACATACATTTTTGGTCAGAAAAACTCATTGGTACACGACTGGATTTGAACCCACGACCTTGGGATCGCTAGGCGGGGTCGCTACTACTAAGCCACCAGTGCTCTACCTAAGCTCTTTGCGGTGGCGATCAGTGAAACACTGTCAAATATGACGGTGATTTATATGACATAGTTTTCCTTGATCGCCACCTTAGAACGTTAAGATATGCAAAAGGCTTTTTACTATTACATTAGAGCTTGTAATAATTATGGGAACCAGATAGCTGATATAATACATAAATACATTTTTTTGTAAATCATCATAGATAGATAGATAACTCTTTATTGTTTACCACATAGAAACATAATACAGGATTCATGAAGATTTTTGGCAAAGCAATGGGCGACCTTATCACTTTGAGCGATCTCTTCCAGGCAACCTTTGCACGGAAAAGAAAACAAAACATCATTATCAGCATGAAGAAGTCCACTGCAGGACATAGACCTCCCCTACACATTTCCAGAAGAACGATTCTGAGCTCCCTCCATCCATCTGGTGAGTGGGCGCACTACGTTTCATCTTCCGGTTCATGGTCGCCATTCGAGAACCTAAATATATACTTAGAATACAATATAACACCCAGACAGAGAACAAACATTTGCGTTCACCACACAAATATTTATGTGTTCTCAGTGGGGATCGAATCACGATCTACGGTGCAGAAGCCAGAGCTACTACCAACTGAGCTCAGAGGCCAGTCTAGTCTTACCTAATTCTCTCCATGACAGGTTAACAAGTAGACAAGTACAACATTATTTAAATCCATAATAACAAGCTTGCTCCTATTTTGTTATTAATTTTACAAGCACTTACACCGTCACAAACAATACGACGACATTAACACCTATCTATAGATAATGCATTTCAAACCCATGTTCACTGTTTAGTAGCTGCAAGAAATTCTCGGCTCTATTTGAATGTGGATTAAGGTCAGTGTTGTGTATTTTTGTAAGTGCAACCAGTTCTACCCACTCAATCTACACTTTCGACACTCAAATAAGCAATAAATTATAATTTTAAAACGCGTCTGGTAACACGCATGCGTCTCTGATAATAAACGGGTTTACGCCACGCCATTAATACTTCGATGACTGATCGGAAATGTGTGTATTTGTAATAATTGTATAACAAACCAGAATCGTAGTAGAGTTAGTTTTGAACATGTTTGTCGGGGAAATGTACCTTTTTATGTTTTTATACACCTTTTTATGCCATCATGCAGTGATTCTCGATAGAAATTGATTTGGAAGTCATAAAATAAACTGTTTCTTTTTTTGTTGTCCTAAAAAAAGAGCCTGACATGAAAACGAAATACTTTTCAGAGCACCACCGTGTTAGGTTCATTCACAAAACGAACATGCAAGAGCTTTAAAAATTAAAGAAATAGCTTATTCTTCTTCTTATCATGTCATTGTCCTGATTATTTCAAACCAGTGTGGTGAATGGATTTCAAGTGCGCTTTATAGAAGCTCCCTAAAGAAATAGCAAAAGTTTTTTGAATTTGAATTACTTCACAACACCTTATACCATTATAGGTTGTATATGGTATGGTACACTTTTTCACACTATTATTTTGTATTCTGGTTCTAAATTGAATTGAATGATTCCAGCGCCGTCCGTTCAATTACAAATAGAATGATTCTATTTACAATCTCAAAGGATGCATTCATCACACGCGGGATAGGTTTGGTTTGTCTTGAGCAAATATAATCGTGTTGTGGAATAGTGATGTTCTCGTGTCGATATTACTCGATTACTTTTTTATCAACCGAGTTTAACAATACCAAATTATAATTTTATGGCATAAATTGTACTTATTGCTGCTTAAAAAAACAGAAAAATATGAACGTTTATAGTTGTAAAGATTACACAAAATATTTTTTTTTGCAATAATACCATAAAAATTTGAACTCAGCTCGTTTTTTCGTTACTGCGTATAATGTTTTTGAATTTATTGTATTATCGATTGAATACAATATTTTTAGAACAATTTTTGACTACGACCTCCGCTAGGAGGTCGTGGTATACTTATTTAAAAATTTTATGAATGCTTACAATATTCAACTTTAACTATTAGAAAAAGGTAGCATGCTACATAATAGGTATTTTTTATTGGTTTTATAGTGTTTACTACACTTATGGAAATCATAAAGATTTTTATAATGTCCCAAAAGTTAAGAGCCGAGCTAGATTTGAACCCGCGACTTGAAAGTACCTATAAAATTGTCCGCAATTTTTTTATTTTATTTATTTTATAGATTCACAATAACTTATAACTTAGATGTTTTTAAGAGTAGAGTGAACAGGTATCTTTTAGGTAAGCGTGCTACACCGTCGACCGCATCATCACTTAACAGCAGGTGAGATTGCGGTCAAACGCAAGCCTATACTATGTAAAAAAAAAAAAAAAGATTCATCGATAGCCACCCTTCCCTAGCCAGTCTTGGGAACAATGCCCACGGCAGTTGACCGGCAGTCTTGCCCGCTGATTGTACCTTACGACGACAGGCTGTGCTATCGCAAATAAGTATTTATTGCAACCGCACAGCCTTCACCAATATGAGCCTTTGTTTGCTTGTGTAAGACTGAGCTTGTGTAGACTGAGCTCGTATTTTTCAAACCCTTACCGAGGAAAAATCAATATATTCACTTGATCAATACTGCCAACATTGATTGTCACAGCAAAACATATTGATTCTTCTTTTTCCTGCTCTTAACCCACTTTACGTGGAGTCGTCAAAACATATTCTTCTGTAACAGTCGTCATCTTTATATTCACTTCTTTCTTATCCATGTAATTTTTCACACTAAACAAAACATATTGATTGTCTTAATTAATTGTTGTTTTGGTCATAGTACTATCATAGAAGCAATTTAGATATTTTATTTTTAACAAACCTATTAGCAATTACTATTAATGTTCTAAGGTACCAGGATATCAGCATTGCACGCTTTAAGTAGGTACTAAAAAGCAAAGCCATAAAAAAGCGTTCAAAATATTGTTCTGAGGCTCAAACTTACCAGGAAGTTATTGCCAAGAAGCTATTACTCAAAACATGTAATTTCACTCAATATCGATAAATTTTGCATTGTTTTCCGTCTGGTAATACCAGCCGCATTCCAAGTACGTTGAAACTACAGAAGCTCAAAATGCCGAGACATCTTTATGATTTCGTTAGTTCGTTGCTCGTTTGGTAACAATTGTGTGCTTATACCGACCTTTGTATTGGTTGTGTAGTCCAGTATGTTTTACTTCTTGGGAAATGGTGTCATTATGGTGTAAAGTTCCTTAGTTGTAACAGAAATATTATACTATTCGATTGAGTAGGAACCTAACTTGCAATCATCGATCAAACATTTCATCATTTCAAATAAGCTTCAAATCTTATTATCGTCAGGTGTCAAATACAAGAGATTATCGAAGATTGCGATAAGTATCAACAATAATCTCCCGTGGACCACTGCTACAGATAATATTAGTTCATGTGTACAATCACCACCAAAAATAATTTCATTAAAATTGAGTTTGTACGAACAGCGTAACACACAACATGAATATAGGAGAGAATGGAAGAAAAACATTAGTTGTGCCCACCCCACGCAGTGGAATAAATGCAGGAAGAAAAAGAAGAAGGTCTGATGAGTATTTCAGACATGATTCTATTCGTAGAATAACTACTAAAAACGAAGTAAATTGCTCACTTTAGTGTGCTTGCAAGGTAAACATCTCATTGATGACTAGAACATTTTGGAGATTTTTTTCCAGTTGTAGCAATACTAGCATGCTCCGCCCTAAAATACACAGGCATACGTTAATTAAAATCATGCACTGCTAATGTTCAATTTCCAACAGGAAAAAATCCAAACTGCTTCGTAGCAAGGCACTTTTCGATACGAATGTATCGACTAGAGTTCAACACGATTATTAGAGGTTCATAGGTCAGATGGTATCGGTAACAAACTATCTAACGATCTTAGTTTAGAAGCTCTGCTATAACGAATCGAAAAAAAAATAGATGGAGAACGATAACAGTTAACTGGCCTTACAAGTAGGTATTTTTCTGGTCATCAGTCTGAAGAAATCGACCGTTGGATAGATCTACCTTATAAAATTTGGGGGGTTTATCGTAACCACCATAGGTACGCTTGGTAAGAGGATATTGCAGTATTGTTTTTTTACGCTAGGGTCTATACCTTAAATCTGCTAGGCGGCTGAATTTCAGCCGCACACCCTAATACGTCACGTAAGTCGCCTCTTAAGGCCTGCGCACACCTAGGTCACTGGCGATAGCGATCAGTGAAACGCTGTCAAACTTGACGAAATTTGACAGCGTTTCATTGATCACCATCGCCAGCGACCTAGTTGTGCGCAGGCCTTTACACATCCACTGCAGAGTATTGACATAATTAACCAGGCTTGAAAACAAAAGTCATGGCATTATTTAGAAAAGTATGATCAAAATGGGTACTACAATTCAAATTGTGCTACCACCAATTCACCGGATTTGGGCAGAAAGATGATAATGATGTTAATGACAGAACGTGGGCAAAAGAGGGATGTTTTTCTGGAGCCTTGGCACACAGAGTCATAGAACATAAATAATAAAACACTGGCCCGTATTCCGAAACTGTGTTTGAGTCTGAGTCGAGCACAGATTTTTGACACTTTTCAACGGAGAACTGTCATAAAATTTATGCTTGAGGCTAGACTCAGACTCAATCATTGTTTTTGAATAAACTACTAAAAACTAGGGTGATTAAAAGAAACAAAAACTCACACCCCAACCACACTTTATAAACCAAGAAGGCTGCAGTCTTTTTATAACACATTTGCTACTGGCGTGAAAAGCCAAACCAAATTCTACACTTTACGTAAAATCACGTACGCAAACTTTATAGACTCCGTCCAATTCTCGATCGATATGAACTCGAGCCTATTTCAAATTGATGCCCTAAGGTCAGCCCCATGAGGTTGCCAGTACTCGTTTGTTGCCTGGCCACTCTAATAATGTGTTCAATGTGAAATGAGCTTTATTTGGCTAAAGCTAGATACTGTTATGCAATTTTAGTAGTTAACAATAATAACAACCTGCATGCAAGGTAAAGAAAACTTACATGAACGAGAGATGCAATTTTTCGAGGAGGCTCCGTTTTACTTCCTCCGGGCAGTTGTGAACTGACCAGAAGAAAAATTAGAATACTAAAACATCAAAATTTATTCAAGGTTATATTTTTAATGACCCTAGGTCACACACATACACGTCTAAACACAGTTTAGGTAGTCAGTTTTGTAATTGGACAAGTTAAATTATTTTGGGTAAATTTATTTTCGACTGTCATTAAATTTTACATTGTTAAGGTGTACAAAAAAATATTATTTTTATATATTTTTTTTCGGTATCAATTTGTTATGAAATACACTAACACTAAAAACATAATATCAGCTATCCATAGCTATGTGTAGGTATTTATGTTTAGTATTTTTTTTTAATATTAACTCCCGAGCCGACACGCTGACTCAAGAAATTTCCTACTATTATCCCTTCTATACTAGGCCTTTGCTACTTCAGATGACCCCGCTACCCCGCGCATTCCTTCTAGGGCTTAATAATACACGTAAGTCGGACGTAACGATCTGTGTTGGCTCTCATTAAATTGTGTATTCGTACTGCTCGCCAGTTATGGGTTCCTGGTAGTCGGTAAGGCACATTGGGTATGGGAAATGTATTTTTGTCTGGAAAAGATGACTGTTTTTACCAGAAAAGTATTAAAAATTAGCTTGTTGGGGAACCAATAATTATATTACACTCTTAAAGATTTAATAATTATAGTCTCAAAAGTTATGAGCTGAGTGGGATTTGAACTCACAATTTTCTCTGGTACTTGTTACTGGTACTTTCCTGGTTCCCTGATACGGGGATTCAGATATAAACATTAAGAGGAATTTTAAAAATAGGTGTAGGTCTCACGAGTTTAGGTAAAACAAACCGGATTTATAAAAAAAAAACATTACCACACGACTGGACTCTAACCCACGGCTTTAATATAAATACTCCCTACCATCCTTCGACGCTCAAGTAAAATTACAAAAGACGTCTCCAGAATGAAATTTTAAGAAAGCAAACGAAATAAAAAATATCAAGCAGTGTCACAATACCATTTTTAAAGTCATTTAGTACTTTATTGGCCTTCCTTGAACCAAAACTTACAAAATCAAGAAATAATGTCACATAGGAGAAAGCGATCATAAATTTTTTCAACATCTTTATTCCATTCCCGTAGTAATTCCAAGCTTTCCGGACTCATATAAAAGTGCTAACAAAACTACAGATAAAAAAACTATAATAAAACGATTTCCAGAGTTTTATTGGTTAAAGCGTTGATGTTGAGTATTGGATTCTGTGAGATAGAATTTTAATATGGTAATGATGGTAATAGAAGGCGATCTTTGGCATCCGGTGGGGCTCACTCAACGCATTGTTGAGGCGACGAAAAAATTTGTTCCCAGTAGTTCGGTTGAACAGTTCTGTTGACCGAACTACTGGTAACTGTCCCCACAAGTTTTATTACGAAAAAAACACACACTAGTACAGAAGTATCTGGGATATTTTTTTCACTATTCCTGTGACTAAAAAGAACACCCTTGCACATGACTACTGGGTTATTTTTCCTCCCACTGTTCTGCGTTTTATTAACAGACTTTGAACCACCCACGGTTTGTGGTTAGAGAACTTTATTCTCAAAAGAAATTAACAATTTCACTTAATATTATTAATTAATTTCACTTATTATTTATTTATAGCGAATAAGAATGTCACTTTGTAAAACTAGATTGACAGATGATTTCGGCGGCACCTACTACTACCTACTACGTTTTTTTATTCCACTTATAAGCTTACATCTTTAGGTTGAACTTACTCAACATCACTATGACTAAAAATATTCATGAACTGAATTTATTTAAGCCGCCCCAACGATTAAATTATGTGGGTAAAAGGTCGCGTCATCCCACACTCTGCCACAAAGAAACCACAGGTTGATCCACTGTGTGATATCCTTACCAGATTATGAAGTTACCGGAGACCGAAGAAAATATGGTTTTTAATCTGACATTTGTTGTCCAATATTTTTTTTTGTAAATCTGATGTTTGCTGTCAATCCGACGTCTGCTCTCAATCTGACGTTTGCTGTTATTAAGTCAACTTTGACATTTGGCAAACCTATATAGGCAAAGCTCCTTTACCCCACATACGTACTGGGTAACCTAACAGTTATTGTTATTTTTTTAGTTAAATTATCAAGTCAGCTTTATACGTAGATATTTAAAGTAATTTACCTAGTTAGTTTATATACGCTCTGCATGCTCGCTGTAAAGCACTTAAAATTAGTTATTAGTATTTCTCATTATAATGTAATGAATATAATGTGGACGAGAGATTCGTTTTCTGTCATTTTGGAAGTCACACAGCATTTTTATTTTTATTGTTTTTTTGGTGTTATTCTGAGTTTTGCTGTGTAGTTTCGGTGGTATTTTAACCAACATTACTTGAGGTCTTAGCTCAAAGTGTTAGCAGTTGGAATAAAAGTGTATTATGTGATATTCTGATTTGATCGAAAAGTTTCTGATGGGATTTGAAAACAAAATACCTTCATTTTGATTTCAAAGCCAAGTAGGGCCGACTCGACTTTGACTGACTTCGACTTGACGGAAAAGTATTTTATCTATGTAATAATATATATTATCATTAATCTCATTCTCATTAAACTACTCGACACTGGCAAAATTGATCCAAAAAGGACAGATGCCATTCATTAAGAAGAAGAAGAATAATGTGGACAATTGACACACACACTTCAATACATTTTTTTTGTAAATACATACTAAGAATACAATATAACACCCAGACAGAGAACAAACATCTGCGTTCACCACACAAATATTTGTTCTCGGTGGGGATCGAACCCACGACCTACGGTGCAGAAGGCAGAGCTACTACCAACTGAGCTGAGAGGCCAGTCTATTATTGCTATATTATGCTATTTCATGTTTATTACGTTAGCATTAAGTTTTTATTGCAATCGAAGCTCTAAATAATGTCAAAACAGACAGGCGCGACTAGATTTTGATTGCAACAAATGTGAAACAATCCCCCCCACTGGAACGAGAAATTAACATGCAGGCAAAGCCCCTTGCAGCCTTATGTGATTTAAATAAAATGTCAAAACTTTGAAACCACAAAAAACGCATCAAAACTCCAATGTGCTTGAAACGAGGTCTTTCTCGTACATCACCGAGACTTGATCCACTTTCTTTAGTAACTGTTTTATAATTTATTGAACTTCAAAAAAAGTATTGTCTATTATAATTAAATTAACCGTGAAATAGACAGACACTGTTCTTTATATAGTTTTTAGAATAAAATAAGATAAGGATTCGTTTGTTATTTAGTTTAAGGTAAGTAGAGCGTTAGCGTGAACAAAATAGTTTGAAAACAATTTATAAGCATAACAGAACTTTTTAAACTTTCGTGATCATAACAAATACTGAATTCATTACACGGGGTTTTAACGTTTTTACGTCGGGAAAATAAATAAAATATGTGTACGTGATAAATACCCGTGTAATAGATTCGATATAGTCAGATCAGTAAGCCTACCATAAGCTCTGTGTGCTTTTGTACCTGGCTCTGTGATTTGAGTCTGTGTGAGTGTTGACTTAATAAATCCTACGTCGAAACGTCACACACCCAGTATTTTAATATATTTTGTACACATACAGGAACAATTTTTTTAGTTCTATCAGCTGTATATCTTTCTTATGTAAACTACCATTCAACGAGGTATCGAAAGCTCGTATATTTTATTACCAACAAGTTGATTAATTATGACTCATCAAAGCCTCATAGCTTAAACTAAGATACACTTTTATAGGCTCATGCCATCAATCTTATACCATAAACGTCACTCTAAGATATATCCCTAATTCCCATTAATACTTTCATCTCTTTCCTACGTATGTGTTAGGAGCGAGATGGAGATCATCTCGCCTGCTTTGGGACGATCGGTCATTCCCACAGCAAAGTGTTAAAAGCCTTCATTAGTATAATCAGCATGTGGAAAAACATTTTTAAATGCTAGATGAATTAGAAAAGAGATAGGGTGGAAGTTTTTTGATATTAAAGTGTGAACGCTCTAAGTATTGACATGCAGGTACTCAAGATTTGAATTTATCAGACATTATTTTTTGTTGAAATTATTTTTATTTACAATGTGTCTGATGTCCACATGATTTTTTTTTACTTAACAGAGTTTTATAGCCTAAAGCTTTCTGTGAAGGGAAGTACTTCTTCTTCTTATCGTGCCACTGGTTCTTTTGAACTGCAATTTCGTAGCTTTTCGGTAGTCGTAAAATAACTAATGCTCAATAATTACTTTCCGAGCATTATTTGTAATTTGGCAAGCAATGCGCTAAAACAAAGTAATACTTTATTTAAATCTTCCTTCCTTTCTTATAAATATTTTAAATAGAACATTGAAAACATAAAACTGGCGACAACAGTCCCGGTACAAGCGGCGCTTGATCGCCTTTCTGCTTTTTTCTATTTTCTATGACGAGTTCCATCTGTGTGTAAAAAAGTTGAATTAAACAGTGATCTTATTTACGTTCTCAGGTAAAACAGTATGACAAGTGACAGTGACACATGGCTCATCTACATTGCGATTGGACGCTGTTGGTCTGAATAATGCCACACGTATCATGCACTGTGTAACGGTAATAGTTCAACAAAACACCCAGTAATCGATCCGACACCGAGAGTCTCGTTAGCACTGTAATTGGACAAATCAAAGACGCCCACCGCTACAGTGCTGCACCGTAATGACCACGTAACTGTGCTATGTAGTACAGGTACATGTGGTTTTAACTGGCCTCTCAGCTCAGTTGGTAGTAGCTCTGCCTTGCGCTGTAGGCCGTGGGTTCGATCCCCACCGAAAACACATTTTCAAAATAATCTTTAATTTGGATCTTTTAGTACAGAAACAGATTGAAACTGTGTCGCGAACATCAACGCCCTCCTCCTACTTATTAAGTTTCAAGGTTCCAAATATTTGTGTGGTGAACACAAAAGTTTGTTCTCTGCCCGGATGTTACGGCTATACGGTGTATTCCATGTATGTATGAGTATTTACAAAAAAAATATTTTGGAGCTAGACAGCATTGTGTGGATTGCCCATAATATAATTATGTAGGTACAACCCTGCACTTATGAGATGTATATGTTATGAACCAGGTGATTAATGCGGGCATTATGAATAATGTACGAGCATTATGAATAATGTCTAGCTCTATCGGGCTAAGTGATTAACGACTACCATAACTCCGTTATTTATCACATTGCGCGGTCATTATTATAAGCGCGGTGCGAGGGCGGGGAGGGAAGGACGCATGGCGTGATACACTTTGACCAATCAGAGACCACCATTCAGCGTGCGGCAGACTTCAAGCGCTATTGTATTTGTTTAGTTTTGAATTGTAAGCGAATACGGACGGACGCGGATGGGTTTCTCACCTTTCGTAACTCAATTTTAACGCGAGTGTGTTAGCGAACTATAGTGAAACAGCTGTTGATGTGTATTTTAATCATTAATCATGGATATTTCGATAATAAACGAAATGAATCGTCAATTTGACGAAAAATTGAGTGAATTAATGTCACTTAAAGGACAAAATACTCAGTTTTTCACCAATGAAAGCTATACTGAGATGATTGAAAAAGTTAAAACTGCAAAATCAAAGAAGTCGCATAAAAAATCCGAAGATTATCAGCGTTTGCGAAGATTTGATGTCATGGCTGTTGGAGAAACAGAGAAATTGATTGTTCCAGTCAAAGACAATATGATTAGGTATTACGTGAAAAACAACGAGATATTTCAGATTCTGCATGATACCCACCTGAGTCTAGGGCATGGTGGTAGAAACCGGATGGAGAAGGAGCTTAATTTTCTGTTTAAAAATATTACGAGGGAAATGATTGCCATTTATTTAAACCTTTGTGAGAGTTGCGAAAAGAAACGCAGCATTCCCAAAAAAGGATTAATCGTTAAACCTACTCTTAGTGGTGAAATGAATTCAAGATGTCAAGTAGACCTTATTGACATGCAATCACAAGGAGATAATCAGTATAAATTTATACTTGTATACCAAGATCATCTCACAAAGTTTATGCAACTCCGTCCGCTTAAGACCAAAACTGCTGAAGAAGTAGCATACGTACTACTTGATATTTTTACAATATTCGGTGCACCAAACATTCTTCAAAGCGGTAATGGCAGAGAGTTTGCTAATGAAACTGTTCAAGAAGTTTGTGAAATGTGGCCTGAATTGAAACTTGTACACGGTAATCCAAGACCCTCTCAAAGCCAAGGGTCAGTAGAAAGAGCAAACCAGGACATAGAGAATATGCTTAGTACGTGGTTGGAGGAAAACAACACTGAGAAATGGTCGGAAGGATTACGTTTTGTACAATTCATGAAAAATAGAGCCTATCACACAGGTATTAACTGTACTCCATATGAAGCCATGTTTGGAAAGAAGTTGAAAGTTGGGCTTAAAAGTTCTTCTATACCACACGCAACTCTGCTTAATATTCATTCAGAAGAAGACTTGGAGAAACTATTATCTACTGAGAGCACTATAACCGAAAGGAATATGGTGGTTTTCACCGAAAATGATAAAGGAGAGTCCGCCAAAAATGATCAATTAGATTCTGCCAAATGTTATAAAGTAGAGTTCGCCAAACATGATCAACTAGAGTGCATGGAATAGTAATGAAATGAATTTATTTCCAGCTAGCTCAAGTCAGTTCTCTTTAACTTTTACAGTAGATGAAGAGTCAGACTTTAAATACAGAAAATGTTATGGCATTTAGGAAACCAGCTTTAAGTAATTTGCAGAAACAAGCAAATAAAATGTTGGCTGTATCAAGCGCTAAATATCCCATGGCTGCAATTTCTGACACTGTAAGAGTCCTAGTTTCTGTTATTGATCGCGCTCATAGCAATGGAAGAAATATGCTTGCTACCGGTATCAAAGTAACAGCTTCTTACTTTTATAAACTGGAAACAAAACAAGGTGGTTTAAATGACTTTCCTTAAGTTTTAAATGCATAAACTAGAGGATTTTTAATATATAAGTGCTTGATAACTAATTCAAATAATGATTCTGATTATTTAAATGGATAAATGTTTAGTTTATTTTAAGTTAAATAACAATTAAAAAATAGTAATTACATGCATTTGTATTATTTTGCCCAAACGACAATGGACAATATGTATAATGCTTGGCCAATTTGGTTATTTCAATAATTATTATCTAATTGCACTCTCATAATGGGCATTCTTCATAATGACCGGGCAATATGTATAATGCCCATTTATCACTTGGTCCATAACATTATCGTACTGTCATAGTAGTGTTACAAGCTTCAAATTGACATTTACAATAAGAGCACTGGTGGTCTAGTGGTAGCCCTCTCCTTCCAATCCTTAGGTAATGGGTTCAAATCCAGCCATGTATGAGTTTTTCCGTCGAAAAAATTATGTTCACTATGCCAGTACTCTCAAACGGTGAAGGAAAACATCGGGATATACCTGACATATCGAAGAATCTAAAAAGTTTTGTGTCGAGTGCACGAAAGGAGCCTCTGAGGTACACCTGAAATCCTTTCAGGTTGATGTCATGTATGAATTGAACTGGTTTGCAAGAATCAGTGACACGATAAGATTAATGCCGTCGGCAGTTTTTCCTGACCACTACAACCTGAACCTCTTCAAGGCAAATAAATAGATGAATTCTAGACCATCCTGCTTCATCGTCGGCTACATCGTTGCTTACCATCCAGTGAGATTGTGGTCAAAGTCGAATAGTCTATATCATGTTAAAAAAAAGTGGTTCATGAAATTCTAATTCTACTTAAGCATGAATCGTAGCCCAGTTATTCTTTATTTCTAAACCAACGTATAAAACATCTTATTAGCACACAGTGTATGAATAATTGAAAAAAAGCATCAATAATGATCAGGTAACTGTAGAACCGGTCCCGACAATGGAGAATGGCAATGCTTTTTGTAATGGGCAGTACTGGACTGGAAGCTAGAATAAATGAGTTGATCTGTTTCTTAGAAGTCTATTGTTACCTAGACGACGAGAACAGGAAACTTCTATTCAGGGTAGACACAATCACAGCAGGTTAGTTTTAATTAAAATAAACAATAAGCTATGATCTTAAACCAAAATATAATTATATAATTTAATACTGTCTCCAGCTGAGTTATGAAATACTCGTTATGATTGAATATAACTCATTGCATAATATTTCAGATTTGATTCAAACTTTGCACACCTGTCAAAGGTCGATGACAATGCAATAATATGAAAAAAAAATTAAAAAAATATGAAAAAAAAAAAACCTACTTTGAACGATCAGATTTGATTCAAACTTTGCACGCACCTCGATGACAATGCAATAATTATGAAAAAAAAAATGAAAAAAAAAAAAAAAACTAAAGAGAAAAAAATAAATTATAGTTTAAAAAACGACAAAAAAACGCTTTTAAAACTAATTGAACTAAAAAGTTAAAAATAAAACTGTATTATTCAATTGAAAAATTTATATTATTGTACAAAAAGCGTGGGTGGCTTGATTTTGATTGTTGTAAATATTTTATCAATAGTTTATTATGTCTGAAGTTATTATAAAAAGCACCCCACGCTTTTTTGTACAATAATATATTTTTTTCAATTAATTATTACAGTTTTATTTTTAACTTTTTAGTTCAATTAGTTATAAAAGCGTTTTTTTGTAGTTTTTTAAACTATAATTTATTATGCTTGCTTGTTTTGCCTAATAAGTGGGTGATCCATTGGCGTAACAAAGGCAAGTACTACATATTATGTGGTTTTGATTTATTTACGACCTCGGCGAAGATGGAGAGACGAAATAGATGTCTACTTACGCATTACGCTGAGCTAGAGCCGATTTGCTGTAGTGGCTCTTTTTGTTGTATTTAGTATGTTTTTTTTCAATGTAATTTTTCTTTAGTAGTAGAGTCTGTTCAGAAAGAGAACCGTCGTGGCCAAATTGAGAACTAACGTTTCGATTTTTATATGGCAGCTCATCCCTTTCTTTCTGTCAGAATTTTGTATCATAAAAATTAAATAAAGGAATAGTACACTAGTTGTGATAGGATCAAAACGCAACAGACGCGCTATTGTATTGCTCACTAAACAAAAACGGTGATTTAGCACAGCAGCGCCCTCCAATCCCACGACGGTTCTCTTTCTGAACAGACTCTACCTAAGTTGTAATTTTGTATTATATAATGTCAAAAATGTCATTTTTCTTTAGTACTTAGTTTGTAATATCGTCGTATCTATCTTTTTTTCATTTCTTATTTTAATAGTGTGTATATTATGTGCTGAAGCAGCAAATAAATGAATGTCTATGTCTACTTTATGGATTGGTCCACAGTAGAAACGACACACAGTGGAAACGGCTTTTAAAAATAAAAATAATTCATTTGAGAAGTATTTGAATTTAGACCCCTGGACCCGTATGAATTTTACGATAGTAGCCCACATCTCACGGATCCATTCACAAAACTCATATTAGTACGGTTACAAAACACATTAGCATCTTCCACGATAAACAGAAAGTACATAAAAGCTCTTAGCAGAATAATATTCATTGTTCCAAAACAAACATGGTGTTGGGCAAAAATGCTAGTATTGTGAAACTCTTAGAGTTATAAGGTTAAAACTATGGCATAGGTGTGCAAGATAGTCCTCAACAACATCTGGGAAATAAAGGATCTTAAAAAACAGGCACAAACTTAGAGGAAAGCTAAGCTGATCTTAGCGGACTTGGCTTTGAAGAAAAATACGGCGTTTACGGCAAAACCATCGGAAACACTTTTGTTCAAATCAGAATATCACATAATCACACTTTCATTTCAACTGCTCACACTTTGTAATAAGACGTCAAGTAATATTGGCTAAAATCACACAACAGAACTCAAAATAGCAGCAGAAAAACAATAAAAGTGAAAAAGCTATGTGACTTCCCAAAATAACAGAAAACGAATCACAGAGGCACTTATTCTTAATCACACTTTCATTTCAACTGCTCACACTTTGTAATAAGACGTCAAGTAATATTGGCTAAAATCACACAACAGAACTCAAAATAGCAGCAGAAAAACAATAAAAGTGAAAAAGCTATGTGACTTCCCAAAATAACAGAAAACGAATCACAGAGGCACTTATTCTTACTCTCACTAGTTGTGATTGAGCAATCTGACGTTTGAAAGCCAGTGTAACCAGGTCTTTTTGGACACTCCCAGCCTTTACCCTTATCTTTAGATTAGAGATCATAGTAAACTGGTCGCTTACGACAAAGGTAGGAAGATAGGAGTGGACTGGAAGGCTGTTTGTTCTGTGTTGCCAAATAAAAGCGATTGGCGACGAATCAAAGACATGTATTTACATTTGGCTTTAGGTGTTTACGTTGGTCCAAAGGCTACAAATACTTCACCACTGTTGATGCCAGTCTAACTAAACAGACAAACAACACTCTAATGTAATGAATCCGGATCACTGGCATAAACCTTGATATAGTCGATTCTGATTTAGTTTTTTATTTTGCGGACAATTCACACAATGCTATCTAGCCCCAAACCAAGCAGAGCTTGTACTATGGGAACAGAATAATTGTTTGTGTGGTGAACACAGATGTTTGTTGTTCTGTCTGGGTGTTATTTTGTGTCCTAAATAAGTATTTACAAAAAAATACATTATTATTATATTAGTTATCAGGTTCACATTACAAGCTTTGCTTACTTTGGGGCTAGATAGTGTTGTGTGGATTGTTCACAACCTTTAATTTTATTTATTTTTAATTATAACCCAATTATCTTAAATGGTTAAGCGTGCAAAGTAGCAGCAAATTATCGTGACTATTAAAGGGTATATACATACGATACAAACCCAAAGGTCTGCTAATTTGTTAACATTCAAAAGACGTGACCGAAGAAAGTGCTTTATCAAGTGCACCAGATGTTGTTAAGTTACGCAACTGACACAGATAACTGCGCACGTATGGTACAGTTGCCTGCATTATGAAGGTTAAAACTAAATTTTAAAAATTGAATTGTTTTACCATGCTATTAGCCTTGCAAACATATAAATCACCTGCGATGGCAATCAGTGTATCGGCGCTGTCAAATGTCGCACTGTTTAAGTTTGCAGTATTGTATGCGGATGTACGAGGTTATCTAACAGAGAACCAAGATAGATGACATAGTTCAAAGGATTAGTAAGCTGAAGTCATGTCTGTCGTAGAACAGACAATCGTTGGAGCAAACGAATAGAGTGGAGACTGCATTTAGGAAAGCGTAGTGTAGGACGCCATCGGGCATGGTGGAGCGACGATCTGCGAAATGTAGCTGGCAAGCACTGGAGGAGAAGAGCCGAAGACCGGGCTCAGTGGCACGGCTTGGGAGAGACCTACGTCCAGCAGTGGACTGATATTGGTTGATGATGATGGTGAGGCGGATGTAAGCAAAACCTGAAACTCATCACCATCGTTATCGCAGCTGATTGCTTAGATACTAGAAGACTACCGCGAACTTTGACAGTGCGATATTTGACAACAGTACACTGATCGCCATTACAAGCGATCTTGGAAGTGCTCAAAGTTTCATAAAATCGTTTGTTGATAATCATTATAATCAAAATCTTCGTTTAATTTAGTAAAAATATACAACAATTATGAGAATGTGATTGTTTTGTATACTTTGACGCTCAATTCTCTTGCATAACATATTTTTGAAGTTTTAACAACATCCGCATACAAACCACACTCCACCTCAAAACACACCCATTTTTAAGACAGATCGATTTAAATATAGGCACCTATCTTGTCGATGCAAGACAAATCACCGATTACGAAATAGCAAAGTTACGATTAAATAGAATAAACAATTAATCATTTTTATCAATTAATCAGTTTTATCTAGAGCGTTTTAGTTCTTCGTTGGCCGCTCCGCCTTCGATTACAAAAGCTTAGTTTTCATCTGATAAATATAAGCACGTAGGTATCTATTATTTTTATTATTTATGGGCTGTAAGTGCAGACAAAAATTTATTCTGTATTAAGATAGTTTTTATGATAAAATAGTTTCTAGCGCTTGATGCCTTCGGCAAATTTTTATCATCCGCACTTGATGTGCGGGCTGGTTTTTCCGCAAGTAGGCCGCTGTCGGGCCCTTTTTGCGTGACCACGTGTCACTCGAACTTTTTTAGGTTCTACAACACGCCGACTTCCTCACGATGTTTTCCTTCACGGTTTTAAGAGTACTGGCATAGTGCACACACAATTTTTGACAAAAAAACTCATTGGTACACGACTGGATAACTTAATATCAGCATTCAACTTCTAGTACTACACTTTTTTGCAGCGCATCAGCATTGCTATTCAGCGTGGCAAAGCCACCAGCGTCTTAGGGACGCTTCCGTCTGGTACTGATTTGGATCAGTTGAGCTATATCTAGATCGTTTGTAATGGTCTGCAGATAGGTCAACTAATTCTTGTTTATTTTGTACATTTTATAAATATTTGTTTTAAGTTTCTTTGTGTAAATAAGTTATATACTTTTTTTGTAGGTATCCTTCTTCTGTAATGTAAGCGCTCAGTTTTAGTCGAGGTACCAATTCAGTTTCCTCCAATTTACTAAAATGGCTTCTTTGACTGCCATTGCCTCTTTTTTCCCTTTTAAGTTGACGTAACTTATTATTGGTCATCCTTTTCTTCGCTTTATTCTCACAAATAAAGAAAAACGATATAAGTGTAGAGTTAACCTTTAAGTACCGACGTGTGGTCTGACAGACACTTTGACCGTTCGCAATTCCGAGTTATCTAGTTTAGCGTAGTTGTATTACCCTGCGCTTCTATCTACCCCTCCAGCAGTCGCCCAGGAGTGTTCATGGAGAGTGGCAGTGTTGGTGCACACGATATCGATAAGTTATGGCTATTATAAGATCGCGAGTGGACTGTGAGACCACTCATCGGTACTTATGTAACTTTTTTGGACTTCTTCATTTCTCATTTTATATTGCTTTTTTGGTCTAATGAACCAACCAGGGTTTTCAGGCACTACGGGCAAGGTTAAATGACAATAATAGTGGTTCTGTAACAAGATAATATTCAACACGACCCTATAATAGCCAGCATGAAGAAATTTTGGCGAGATGGTTAGAAGATGGCTGCTAATCAGGCTCTGAAGTTATTGACTCAGTAATTTCATTGTTTTCTGATACCTCCTCTTCGGATTCTGTGTTATGATTACTGTCAAGAGTCCAAGAGCAAGAAATCAAGCACTGCCGTTAATGGAACAGCTCATCTGCAAAGGCTGTTTGTAACGCCTTAGATACCGATTTAGATGGCTTGTAATATTATAGATACCGGCTGTTTATGCCAGCTTTAATGATGACGATAGTTTAAAATGGGTTTTATTTATAAGGAAAAAGTATTTTTTAGAACTTTTCCTAAGTTTAATTATAGTTTATGTGGTTTTAGTAAAACACCATATATTTCAATGAAAAATCTTTCGTTTGTGATTTATATGCTCATAATTAATAATGAATGTTGAAACATTTCTAGTTTGACTTCATTTAATAAACACAGATGTATAGACATCACGTAGGAACAAAATTTATGGAGAAATGCTAGAAATTCAATGTAATATTTAACATTAAGCTAGGGTGGACTGTCAGACCTCACGTCGGTACTTATGTTACTCAAATAGCACGTCGGTACTTAAAGGTTAAAAACTAATGAGTTCTTAAGCAATTACCTTACCGAAGTTAAATGAGGATCTTTAACTATCTGCAAAGATTAATAGAGGTCTTCGGAAGGCGTTTTGCTGGTGCGAATATTTGACCCCCAATCCATCACGGCTTATTGCTTGTCCAACTCAAATTACACGTAAATCCCTTTGACCTTTTTACATTAGACTTTCCAAGAGTTATTTACAGGGTGGAAAACAAAACATTATGTACCCATTATTTATTACGGGTCAGGGTTATAGGTAGGTAAATTCTCATATAGGTACTTAATTTAGCACATACCCAAAAAAAACAAAAACAGTAGCCCTATCACAAGCTCTGTCTGGCTCCGTCTCTGGCTCTAGTTTTGCGTCTGTGTGAGTGCTCACCAGTTTATTATACTGTGTGTGTGATGTTTCGACGTAGGATCTATTTAGTCAGCACTCACACAGACTCAAAACCAGAGCCAGAGACAGAGCCAGACAGAGCTTGTGGTAGTCTTACAAAATACCTCAACATTCCTAATACTTGGTTCGCTAAAAATTTCTTGCCACTATCATGCCAACCACTGGCCGCCTAAATGACTACTATAGGACCAATATGAATATGAGCCATATCCGTTAGTTTGTGGTTAAGAGATTTATGATTTTAAATAGTGACTGACCTATTTGATTCCCAGGCAAGTTAGAGATTTGTTCTATTACAGCCAACTCCAGATTCTTAAAAAAAAGCAATTAGATTTAATTAAACGTCTTTCGCCAGGGTCGTAAGAGCTGAAGTACCGTGCTGTACTTTTATTGTGACCAAGCCCTTATACGAAACCTGTAATGAGGTCGCGAAGGGTCACTTCGCGTGATCCCTACCATAAAGTTACGTTTTCAGATTTACAGCGCCACGATACCCCTTATATAGAGGTCACGAACTGCACGCCATTAATACACTTTAAGTTAGCCCACTCTTGTTTATCTAGTTCGATATCTTCATTAGGGCAATGATAATAACAAATTTCTGGGAACCATTTAAACCCAAAACTTGGTTAAAGATTTTTTTGTATCATCAGGCCAGCACTGGCTGGCCAGAAATTTAATGCATCTAAAAGTGGTCACTGTAATTTTATGACAAACAACCCGGCAACGACGAAAATGGCAAAAGATAAATAACAAGAATGGCAACATCACATAATGTACTGCAAACATAATAGAAGATAAAACACGTTTTAAAAACAATGGAAAGAAAGAAGTGGTAAAAAGATACATTGACGCTAATAATGCCAAATATTATGGATGACTAACCTTTGATTTGAAAGTTCTCAAACGGCTAATAGTTTTGCAAGCTCAGTCAGCTCACACGTTTCATTTATTTCAAAGCCTGACTGTTGAGTAGTTGGAATAGAAAAATCAATAGCTGTTGGCCGACATGGTACAGGCACAGAATAAAAAGTATAAGGTACAGGGTCGAGCGCTGACCGCTAGTTGTTCGCACGGTGTGATTTTATCATTACCTGTGTTCTGATTTTGTAGACAACAATCTACTTACGTATGCCAAATTATATGCCAAATGTATGCCAACGAACTGGAAAATTTAAGTTCTATTGGCGTAGAATTGATACAATGAGATTCAATTGCTTCTTGCACATGTTTTTTCCGCGAAGGGAATTCCATCAGGGCTTATAGTCCGGGAGCTTGACCAAGTTGTCTTAAAACGAATGACTTATCACCATCTTATAACTGTCATTTAGTCATAGTATCTGTCATAGGTTCCAAGAGGCAAATCCTTTAGATCTTCTACGGTTTAAGAGCAAATCTGATCTGGCACAATACTATTTCCTCGCAGCAGATAAGAATCAGCGTGATAACATTACGAACATCTAAGTTATCGATGATTAAATAATGGTACAGTAACCAAAAATATTCATGAAAAAGCCCTAGCGAAAATCCGATGGCAAAATAAATACCAATTTTTTGCAGCAAAATTACCAATTGACGAGTTTTTTACGTTGGTGAATAGCATCAGCGGTGCCGTTTACGAGACTTGATTATGCTAAGCCATGGATTTAGTGATCATCCGCCCAATATAGGATTACGGAGTTAATCCTATTTTCAAAAGACTTCCTACGAATTCAGTTTTGTAAAGTGATTCTTTATTTACACCACGGATTAGGGATAATGACCTGAGAACTAATGGGAATGAAACCTTATTTATATGCCTAAAATCCTCTCAGTTCGTTGCTTCGGCTTTCATCCAGCTTTCATTCATGTCTTTGGTCCTCGTTCCGGTATACGAGTAAACCTATACATCAGTTGATAGTCCTTTATTTTGTGCCTGTAGTGGTGCAATAAACCTAAACTAAATTAGCAATAAAATTTTATGGTATGGCGTGGAAACCTGACCTCGTATCACATTGAATCGATCAGCTCATAATGCTGTTGTGAGGAAGAATTTATAATAAGCGGGAGAAGCTATCAGTGCCTCACGTCCTCACACGCTTAGTGGTGATAGTATCCGTGACTAAAGTTCTAGTGGTTAACGATTTTAGCACGGGATATTGAATGGAGCAAAGATAAAGGAGAAAATAGCACAAAATAGTCGTGACACGTGGAAAAATATCTTTTAAAATGGCAAGTTAAAGCTTTGCCTACACAATACTTTGATTGGGTATCCCTTTTAACTACTTCTGTGAACAACTTAGATACTTACAGATTAACACCATTGTACAACTTTGTACAACAGTACAAAGTCCCATGAAAATTGATGTTTATTTAGTATTTGATGATTGATGTTTAGCAGTTTCTTCTGCATTTCATCTCAAAACACGTCTGCCGAAGACCCTACGCAACACTGCACTGGGTCTACATCGGAACTAAAGATTTGAATAGGAATCTGAAGTATCATGAAAATTTGTTACACTGGCATCCAGAATCCAGATCTTTCAAATTGGAACACAGTGGTGCAGTAATCAATTCAGTTGGCGGCAGAAATAGTTCTTCCCCGGACGATCATTATAGAACTTGCCAGTTGCTCAAAATCTGTGCAGGTAAAGGTCAGTGGCGTACAACATGCTAGATTTCACTGTAAAAAGTAAACTAGGCCGTGAGCATCATGGAACATTCGTATAGGTAAACTCAAGCTGCAATTTGTCAAAGTTGCATCGCATAGCTGAAGTTCGTTGAATCGACAATTCTGTGGTAAAGCTGAGGGTCAGCGCTGCGACATCGTGCGCCAGTCGTTTCACAACCCAACATAGTTTGAACCCCGCTGTTCATGCCCAGGGTCTTATTCCCGCTACTTCTCATCAAAACCGCAAGGCTCATAAATAATAATGACAAATGGTTTATAACTGACACTCCAGGTAACGAATACTGATTCCTCTAGTCAAAGGGATTTAATACATTTGTATCAAGTGTGTTGTTTATATTCTCGAATGTAAATTGGCATTTGGCACTTGCAATTTTTCAGTGAACAACTGATTCATCTACTTCTTTGTGAGTTTCACTAAGTGCGCCACGGATCCCTCTCAACTATAGACTTTCCAATTAAACCAATAATATTATTATGAACAATAACGTACATACTAGGTCTTTTTAATGACGAGCAAGCAAAACTGCCTTTCCAACGTACAAGGAAGGAATCCTGAATGATTTAAGAGCTGAGTTCCGTACTCGAAGACCACGACGTAATAATACCCCGACGTCCCTGCGCTTTCCCGAATGATCGAAGGACCATAATTGCTTTCACAAACAAAACAAGTTAAATTGGCAACGAGAATGTGTGGGTCCATATTTCAAGATACGTACGTACTCGTATCTAAAGATAAAATCAAATTGAATTGAGTGTAATTTGAATAAATTGCGCTCGTTGAAAGATAAGTTATAGTAATACGTAAGAGTTATCATGATATTTTAAGGATCAAAGTTTGTAACAGCTTAGATTGTACACAAAGTATCTAAGTCTAGAAAGATATTCAAATCTTTAGTCATGATTTTAGCACGCGATGAGATTATCAACTAGTCATTGATGATGCAGTATCATATCCTAAATATTTTATACTCAGATTCGGTGGATGTTCTACAAAAAAAAATGTCATGATAGGTATCTATAAGTCTTCACTTTCAAACGACAACGTCACAAATGTTTATGCTAGCTTATGCTCAGCATTACAAATGTCTTTAGATTCTGATTTATACAATTCACATCGGTGGCGTTTCCGGCTGGCGCCATAGCCAAGGTGAAATATCTGTCTGACTAGCAACTCTAAATCCCGTCGCGTGTTAGAGCCGTGAACTAAGTTCTCTAACCTACACAAAGTTTACCCCGTATCTGTGGTAAAGTACAAAGTTTGTATCAGCTGTTGATTTGTGTCGTTCAGCTTTCAAATCCCAGTCCACAAATCTTGCTATTTTCAAAAGAGATAATGTGGGTTGTTCGACACACAACGGTTCTTCTGCTCTGTTCTAGATTGCGAGATTTCAGCTCATGGTTGCCTCGTGAAAAAGTAAACGTAGTTAAAAGCAGAAATAAATAAGCTTGAAATTATAAATGACATACTCGAGAGCACTATTATCATAATCATTAATCTGAAAAGTCTATATACTGCTGAACCTCCTGTATATAGACTAGGTCTCTTCCATACATTTTTTAAGATGACTGATTTCAAACCTTCTTCTGTGATTTTCAAAATGGCCGTCGGATAATCAGGGGCATCCTACTTCTTTGTTTTTTGTTTGTAGTCGCCATTTCAAAACTTTCATTCACTAACTAGATATTTTCTAGTTGTATTGTAATTTCAAAGAATAAAATGGTAAAGTAGGTAACACTTTTGCTGGCAAATACCTATCTAGATCTACTGTGTTTGCTGACCACGATAAGCGCAACCTAGAGGCTAAGATTCACAGCAGCTTGTTAACACCTCATATTTACGATCAGTAACTCGTCCTCAATCAGGCTTAACGCGTTCAGAGCAGAATTACGTTCGCATTCGTATATTAGGACTGCCGCTGACCTTCCTGGGTTAGCTGACTGCAAATAAGTTGCTTTTATATCGTGGTAATAACTTTTCAAAGGAGCTACCCACCTCAGCTACTGGAGAGCTTTGTTTTATGTTCTGTCTTAGTCTTAATTAGTGTTCAACAGATAATCTAAGCTGTTCTTAGGTATGGGAATGTCTGAATGGAGCAAGTAGTATGAATGGATCATATTACATGACTGGCCTCTCAGCTCAGTTGGTAGTAGCTCTGCTTTCTGCACTGCAGGTTGTGAGTGATCCCAACCGAGAACAAATACTTGTGTGGTGAACGCAAAAGTTTGTTCTCTGTTGTCTGTTGTTGAGGCATACAGATGTTCAGCCTGTCTGTTCGGTAATTTCACCTGACCCACACCCTTCAAACCGAAACACAGCAAGCAAGTTTACTTTAGTACTACGAGTAGGTGCGTGATTTAACTAGGGGACGCGAAATAGGACGCGTCAAACACATTTTTCTTGGAACAACAGTTTTGCATGTTTTTGTAATATTTTCCTTTAAAAACCTCAAGATTGTTTCCATGTCTAGAAGTTCCTTACAAGTCAGACATGCTGTATGTAAACGTGCCAGTGAACTTGTTCGTTGTAAGGCTCTGTGTACACGGTAAAGGTGTCCCATGACTAAAAAACTATAGTTTCAACGATGAATTTGGGATATAATATTCGGTGTGTGTGTCCCTTATTCCCTTATTAGATTCGATGGGCTTGGCACTTAATTTTTTTTTCATAGCATCCGTCATTGTCAGTACACAGTTACACAGTCTGTCATCTCATATTAGTACGTTATAACCAGCATATTCTTCTAAAGTTGCTGAAGTAGGTTCTAAAATCAGCTATAACTTCGTGATTTCGATTACGAACGCCGTGGAGTGAACAAGTGACCACTTAATCGCATTTTCATCTAAAATTATAATTTTTAGGTCACAATCGCTTTACGGTTTATTAAATCTTCTTACAATAACAGTACTGGTGGTCTAGTGGTAGCGGCCCCGCCTTCTGATTCCTAAGGTCGTGTGTTCAAATCCAGTGAGTTTTTCTGTCGAAAAAATTATGTACACTATGCTCTCAAATGGAGAAGGAAAGCGTCGTGAGAAAACACGTGACTTAGTCAGCTCCGCACGTATTTCCTTAGTTGTGGATTAGGCCAACTAAGTTGGCAGGATGGTATAGGTACTGGACAAGCCTATTCCATCTAAAATCCTGTCCCAGGCACTTAAGCGCAGCCTGACGTCAGATAAATCATCTACAATAGATGCAAAGGCCTGTTTTCTTTTATATTTTATAATGTTTGTTAGGGTTCTCCACAAAAATTTACTGATTTAGCCAAGCGCATGTGTACATGGCTTTACACAACTGCACCAAATAGATAAAACACGACTAAGGCACGCTCGAGAGTGTTGTACGTACTCCAGTTTACTATTAGAATTCAAATCCTTGATACATAAAATAAGTGTTACAATATGGAACTCGGCATGGAAATTGGCAATAAGACGGTAACAAATAAACGTAGGACAAGGAACGCTGGAGTTTTAGTACAGTGGCCGATGGCTTTGGGAAACAGTGGCCGTTATATTGACGACCGTAACTAGTAAAACAAAATAAACAGTAGTACTTTGGCAGTGCCGACAGAAGTAAAAACTTGAGCGCGTCTAAAGAAGTTTTATCTTTAGACAAAGGTGTTGGTAACGATAACAGTGTCGCGTGTTCAATGGCTTCTTCTTTTATAAATAATTTCGCCTCTTTTACGGTGGTAGTGCGACGGTTTCGACTTCTTTAAAATCTAGGGCTACCTGAGAGATATATGGATACTGTTATCGTTTCCTTTATAAATAAAACGGTAGACCGTTTTGAAGTGTAGTAAATTTAATGCGACAGACGGGTTCGATATTGAATGTAACATCGTGTACTACCGCGTTTGCAATAAACTATTTTCTTACCAATTTTCGAAATAGGTTTGTAAATATCAACTTCATAATGTTGACGCAAATTTGGCGCATATTTCAGAATTTTCTCAAAACAAGAAGTTATTTTGTAATGATTTTCAATTTTATAAGTTTTATAGGTACATTCTTTAAACCAAATCTATCTCCATCAAAATAAGAGAGAAGTCATCAGTGACTCATTATAAAATTTTCAAACTTCCGAGGCCTGATAGAGGATAATTGAGAACAGATCTAGGCACAAGCATAAGCCGTAAACGTTCATAATGAAATGATTTCTGATAATTCATACCGTAAATCGTCATAAAGAAACGCGAATTTTAATTACTTCTTTTCTAAGGCAATCTCATAAAAGCTTTATAAACAAGACCTACGTAATTCACATAAACTGTCTATAGTAACAAAAATTCATTAAAAAGTAGAATAAACATGAATAAATACTCGACTTATTACGGTTTAAAAAAAAGAAATGCATTTAATTTTTGAAAATAGAACAAAACCCGGCGATATCTTTGGTATATTGAGTGCGTGTAGAAGCGTGCATTGCGTTGCAGTTATACAGAAGTTTATAAAAAGGCATTGGTGCGAAATCTTTAGAATTTATGTATCATGCCTGTAATTTATTTTACAACAGTGTAAATGATAAAGCAGACCCATATATTTGCTATAATTTTCAATCTGTTGCCGTCAAGGTCACAAAGCATTTACTTAAGTAGGTAAATAGGTTGGTATGTTTATAGGTTGGTATGTTTATTTAAGTAAGTACTAATAATTATTATTACTGTTTTACTTCCTCGCAATCGTAGTAAGAAGTAGAGTGTAACACGCGGCGCTGTTTTCTTTAACAAATTAATACAAATAGGTATCTTTGACTATTAACACTGCAAAATATCTACCTACCTAATTAATTGGGTATCAACTATCAACTCCGATGACAATATTAGATAGCCATATTTGGAAACTGGGACTAATTTTCTCGCAACTATACGTGACTATTATTTCAGTAATTTAATCAATAAACCGAGACGGTTTTACTTTTTGTCACTTTATTACATTATAATAGTGTCTAAATCAAGCTAAATGTACAGAAAAAGAGCAAAATCTGCGAGCAAGAAGTAAATTGACGATAGTTTTCACCTTAACTAAAGAAATCTCAACCCAATATTTGAAAATTAATAAAAATACTTTTGATATTTGATTTGATATTTGACAAAGTCAGAATATCACTTCTGGACCACGTACCCAATGACAAGATTCGACGCCAGACTCAAAGACCACCCGCCCGTTGATTAAACGACGTTGTTGCCTATGCTGGGAATGAGTGGATGAGACTAGCGAGGGACCGAAAAGAGTGGAGCAATAAAGAGTAGGCTTACCTCAGCAGTGGGTGCAAACGGGCTGAGATGATGATGATTTTATTTGGAATGATTTGATCTCTTCTATCTATTGTTACCCGGTTTTGGGAATAGGACATCCCTGGTCGGAGCAAGCAGTGTGACACATCTGGTGAAAAAAAGAAGAAGAGGAAGGGTAATGGCGTCGCTATACGTAGTTGTATATAGTTTGTGGTGTAATAAAGTTAAACAGAATTTTAGCGATAATCAATGAAGAGTTTTCACCTTAACATTATATAATGTTTTGACTCAACAAATGAAGATAATAACAGGATAATTTCTTTCTAGGATGACGATCGCCCTGGCCCTGGTATTGCTGCTAGCGAGCGGGGCGCAGGGCGGGGACCCTGTCTTCGATCCCAGCACCTTGATGCGGCTGGTCCTGGTACCATCCGATGCAGCAGTGGGCTCCGTGATCTACAGAGTACGCGCTTCTGATCCCGACTTCGATTATCCACTGCACTTTGAGCTTATTGGTAAGTGTAGCTGTAATTTAGCTTACATGTAAGACAAGTGTTAGACTGGCTACAAGTATAGCTAGTTCATCCTCTTCTTCTTCTTCCTGCCCTTATCCCACTTTATGTGGGGTCGGCACATGTCTTCTTTCTCCATTTCCCTCTTTCAGCTGTCATCTCTGCATTCACTCCTCTCTTATCCATGTCATCTTTCACACAGTTCAACAATGTTTTCCTTGGTCTACCTCTGCTCACATAACCATCCACATCCATACTCATTACTCTCCTAGTCACATGACTATCTAGTTCATCCTACCGCATTATATACCTTTGAGTCTAAATGCAGACACAGGAATCCTAACAAAAGAGGCTGCAATTTTAACGACTGAGTTAGTGCCTCGCAAGCGTCCATAGGCTACGGGTCTGGGTAATGTACGGCCAGTTAATGTACACCCAGTTAAAACCAAGATGATTATGTGACTATTATGTATTTCAGAACAGAAAAGGCTCTGCCCAGTGTGGCATTTAGAAGTACTTGGTTCAAAATAATTATGTAGTTATCGAAGTTGAGCTAATAAACGCTGGAATTTATATCGCAGAATAAACGAAATAGATCACTTCTCTCTCAACTGTCATAAATTTTCCCATTTCTATGGTAATAATTTCTATACAACCATTCGTTTTACTTTATCGCCCACTCAGCTATCTGATTCAATTACCTTAGCAAATAAATTTGGTTCCAACACAAATCTGTAGCTACAAAACTAATTAAACCTTACGAAGGTTTGTACAGTCGGCTGCACAAGAATGTGGATAACTCGTAACTTTCAAGGTGGCAAAGGAGGAGTAGAAGGAAAAGGCATTGCAATAGACATTTATTTATCAGGCAAAAATTAAAATCATGTAATTAGTTGATTAGTTCTCTTGCTGCCAGTACTCTCAAACGGTGAAGGAAAACATTGCAGAGAAACTGGCATTTCGTAAAACCTCAATAATTTGAAATACAAGAGATGGCTGCCACTTACCATCAGTTGGCTATGCTTCTTCCATTAGCCTTTTGTATAAAAAAAAGCATGTGTCAAGTGCACGAAAGGAGAATCTTTGAGACGCACTTAAATCCATTCACCACACTACTTCTTCTTATCTGTGTCATTGGTTCCAAAGAACCAGTCTGGTAAAAGGATTGTAGGTGTTCTTCAAAGTGGTTCCTTCACCACACTTTTTCAAAAGAACTAGTGACACGACCAGTAGAAAAAGAAGCATATTCCCAGTTCATTATCATCTTCCTGTCCTTATCCCACGCTAAATGGGGTCGGCACAACAGGTTTTCTTCTTCCACTCACCTCTATCATTCGTCATCTCAGTGCTCATCCTTTCCTGCTCATGCCATCGTTGATGCAGTCCGTCCATCTTTCCTTTGGTCTACCTCTTCTTCTATAACCACCATCCACATCCATATCTAACACTTTCCTCGTAATATGACCCTCATCCCTCCGCATGACGTGCCCATAACATGCCAACCTATTACTCCTCATCTTTTCTGTCATCAGTGCCACTTTCAGACATATTCCCAGCTTCTTCTTCTTCCTGCCCTTATCCCACTTTATGTGGGGTCGGCACAACATGTCTTCTTCCTCCATTTCTCTCTGTCAGCCGTCATCTCTGCATTCACTCCTCTCCTTTCCATGTCATTTTTCACACAGTTCATCCATGTTTTCCTTGGTCTACCTCTGCCCACATATCCATCCACATCCATACTCATTACTCTCCTAGTCACATGACTTTCATCCCTCCTCATGACATGCCCGTACCACGCCAACCTATTGCTCTTCAGTTTTTCTGTCACTGGCGCTACTTTCAAACTTCCCCAGACATATTCCCAGCTATCGTTTGCAAATTCTTCGATACTAGGAGGTCACCCATTGCAATGTCTTGGTCGACTGTATCAATGGCTATAAACACTTACTTATGCTAATTCCACAGGTCAGATGGGTCGGCTAGATGTCGGCGTGGAGACATTACCCTGCACTCGGTACAACTCCGTGTGCCAGGCAAATGTTATACTCCTGCGAAGGTTGGAGCCAGGCCGATACGTGGACTTCAGACTTTCGGTCAGAAACACCAGGGGAAGGAGTACCAGGATCGCTTGCTCGATCACGGGAACGAATGCGACTACGCCGAGAGATACCATCTTCCCACATCAGCCCAGTATTATCTTGGTGCAAGAGGTAAGTTCACAAATGTCAAGTTTTTGTTTACAGGTTTGTTCTGGCTGCTGCTCGTTTTCAAGTTTCTTATTAAGCTTGCATTTCCTAAGCCTCGGGTAAATCAAGAGCATCTGCGATAGTGATAAAGATCAGAAGGTCTACCACAAGCTCTGTCTGGCTCTGTGTCTGGCTCTGGTTTTGAGTCTGTGTGAGTGCTCGCCATACTGTGGGTATGGCGTGTCGACGTGGGATTTATATAATCAACACTCACACAGATTCAAAACCAGAGCCAGAGACAGAGCCAGACAAACCTTGTGGTAGCTACCACAAGGTTTGTCTGGCTCTGTCTTTGAGTTTTGGAAATAAACAAAGAATTCCAAAATTCTTTGTAGTAGTAGAGCTCATTATGAAATGCTCGTCCAGAGAAGTACTTCCAACATGCTTATTTCTGCCGTGAAGCAGCATTGCTGTGTTTCGGTTTGAAGGGTGTGGGTGTCGGTGAAATTACTGGCAATCTTTTTCATAAACATGATACTTTTTTATAGATTCTGTTTTGCAATCAATCAAATGGAAATATCGGAGCTGTTTTCAAGAGCCTATAATCTTTGACCGGAATATCAAAAGCCCTTTTCAAATCACCCGAAAACCCAAATGGGCCCATTTGACACAGATTATGACTCCTCAGAAATTGACCGCTACCAATTCTTTTCAAATGCGGCATTTTTCTTTCACCGCTTTTAGTCCAATGACTCGTGCAAATCGCTGTTCCGTGTCGATAAATTGGAGATCTTACCTTTAAATAATGAATCTCATCTGCACTTATCTTGAGTTGGCTCATCTCAGATTGTCGGAATTAGAAAAAGAGAAATTACCAAAACCTTGGTAGATGTAACTTTCCGCTCGCGTATTCTTCTGGAGATAAAAGTAAGCTCTATCAATATAGATAATATAATACCTTCTTCAATGAAAGATTATATTACTATTCCAGGATAAAAACCCGGTTCTAAGCTACCTCCCCACCAATTTTCAGTCAAAACAGTCGAGCCGTTTTTGAGTTATAAATATTGTAACTAACACGACTTTCTTTATATAGATTATGTTAATTTTGTGGTCTCTTATAAGCAATGATTTGTAATTGTATGTGCTAAAGTAGCTATACATGTATGTCCATAATGTTTTATGCCTATGTCTAGTATAAACATGTTGTATTGTATGTAGAGAGGGGTTAAATGAGACGATGCCAGATGTGGATCGCGAGGTTCCATGATTGATGATGATGACACCAGCGGATATCACATATCGGAATTAAAGCGCACTCTATTAAATGACACAATATTATAGCTATGCAGTAAATGTGCTGTTTCTCTTGAATGTCTTGAATCTGAGTGCTGTATTTTAGCATTATTTTATTGGGTTTGATCATCGATGTAAACTTCAAGTTCATTGTTTTGACAATTGCTATTTTTGATACCCATAATGCGGAAACTTCTAGCTTAAGGTCTAGTCCACAAGAGTAATATATTGAGCATCAAATCCTGCGCCTTTTTCTATGCATGTTCCTTGTATTTATAAGCCATGTTCCTTACGTTTCTATGCATGTTCCTAAAATAGCCTTGCTTTTTCAGGACGCGAAACGTGGGACCGATCTCGAGATAGTAATTGCGAGAAAAAACCCCTTGTCACCGAAGCCTCTGGAATTGGAGCTCTGGGTAAGATATTAACATTTTAAGAGATTGATTTCGTATAAGCTATTAATCCCGTGAAAGAGGTTAGGTTTGCCTTGGATTTTTGCTTTTGTTCGGTGTATTTTTTCTCTCTCTTTCATTGACAAACTGGCTTGACTGACAGAGAAAGGATAGTTTAGGTAATAAGATGCTCTAAACAGAAAAAAACTCCAAGCTTAAAACTCCTAGAACTTCCTTACTTTGGTTTACCTGCAATCTCGTTCTCATGACTTTTAAAAATAATTTGTCTTTCACCGTTTCCAAGGTTTGTGCCCATGGGGCCTTGTTTCAAAATGCTGCTTGGAGGTAAATTAGCGCCAACACTTTACAAATTCCAGAGTCTAGTTTGTTTTTTAATTTCTCCATCTCCGCCAACTGGAAACTACTCTTCGACCACAACGGGGAGTGGAATATAAATTAGAACAGAATGCTCCTAAATGTTTTAGAATTACTTTTACATCTGAAATGATCTGGAACCATTTGAAATTATATAAAACAGTCACTCATCATCCAGAATGCCTATCCTAACCGTTCTAGATGTTGTTAAATATTCTAGAATGATCGGGAATAAGCAGATTTAATTCAAAAACTAACCAAGCAACGCCGGGCTTCGCTTTTAGTTTTCTATATGTTTCTTAGTTTATTTTTTCGTTTTATGAACTAACATTATGAGTTTTAGTTTTCTATATGTTTCTTAGTTTATTTTTTCGTTTTATGAACTAACATTATGAGTTATGACACAAATTGCGAACAAACAACTTAGGAAAAGTTTTGACTCAAATCACTTGCTGTTAAAGTTCTATAGCACCAATTTTAAGAGACAATTATGAGCTGATGATAAGAATTCCTAATGACGTTTCTACACGCACGCCGTTTCGCTGTAACCACATAATGGAGTTTCCTTACCTTAATAGGATCATTTTCTCGCGATACAAGCTCTGATGTGGGATCCTGTAATACTCAATTTACGATCTAATGTTGTTGAACAAATTTTGCGGGATGAACGTAGCTAATAGATTCAGGAATAAATTGGAAGATACCACTAATTTATTCAGCTTCCTGTTGAATAATCTGTTTTCATTCAAAATACATCTTTTTGAGATATTTCAAATTGATTTTAATAAATTTTACGACTTAATAAATCACTTGGAATCTAAGGTCGTGGGTTCAAATCCAGTCGTGTACCAATGAGATTTTTGCCCAAAAATTTATGAACACTATGCCAGTGCTCTAAAACGGTGAAGGAAAACATCGCAAGGAAACCGGCATATTTAGAACCTAAAAAATTCTAAAAGATGTGTCAAGTGCACGAAAGGAGCCTCTTTGAGGCGCACTTAAAATCCTTTCACCACACTTGGTTCGAAAGAATCAGTGACACGATAAGAAGAAGACTTGGAATCTTAAATAAGTATTTGAAATATTTTGATAAACTGTAAAACAGTTTAATAAAAGTAGAACTTGGTATAATAAATGTTACTTCGTTTTTGAAACCACGTATCTTATTTTGTAAATAATTTATGTCACCTTACATATTCATGACAACCAAGGCAAATTTCTTGTTCATAAATATAATAAAAATTGCAAGTGACCTTAAAACAAGTCCACTTATACCCTACAAAACACTGATGGTCTCGCTTCTTTGATGATGCAATTACTGAACATTATGAGCGCTTAAACGTGTGTTAAAATTCTCACAGTTTGAGGCAAGGGCCACCACCCGAGGTAACTTAAATGCTACAAGATGAAAATCGTGTCCTTACACGTAATTTAGCATATCGTTTTAAGTGTGGCCATGTCCAGTTTAGTGTTCGGTAATTTAAAAACACGAAGTTATTAGAGAATACAATTTCTTTTTTCGTTTAGGCATGGTATTTTTTCTTCACAGCTGACGGCTAACCGATAAGGGAAGAGGAGAAAATGTTGTACTGACCAAAGTAGAAGGAAAGTAGAAGAAAGGGGAGGAGAAAGGGGAAAAATCAATTTGGAATAAAGGCAGGAAGGACCGAGCAGATAGTAGACATATACCAGTCAGAGCTTGTGGAAGGCCTTCTGTTTCTGAATTGGGTCTTAGAATACTCCATCGCATCCGTAAACGACTTTAATTTTGGACTTTTGAAGTTGCGTCTATAGCCAAGTTTTTAAATTTACATTTTTGTTTTTTCTCAGGGATCCCCACTCTTCGCAATCCGTCAGCGCCGTGTCTCATCTGAGAATACTGAAGGCACCATCTTCCTCGTCGGACCCCTTGACTTCGAAGCCCAGTCTATGTACCACTTGACACTGCTAGCTGTGGTAAGCAACTACTATTACTACTACTATAATTACGATATATTGTATGCAACTAGTCTCTGAAGTGCAGTAGCAATTTTGGAAAATAAATGTGCACATTAATGTTGTGCAAGACATACTTGCAGCGAGCGTCACAGTAGTCAACATTAGTTAACGCGAGAATTAGGTGGATGCGGGGTCTCAGAATTGATATTCCTATTACTGTATAAGAGAGGCCTATGTCCAGCAGACGACTTCTTTAGACTGATTATGATGATGTTGATCACTGATCCACCTGCTGCTGTTCATCAGAATGAAAAAAAATCATACTCTTGAGAGTATGAAATTGTTTAAGAGTAAACGAAAACACGTGGAAATTAGGTCTTTAACACAAAAAAAAACAAACGCAGTGAGTTAGCATTGGTGGGAGTAACCCGTTTTTTATGCGCTTAGATAATAAATCAAATCAATTACTTTTTATTTTGATGCCACACAATAGTATTTACACAAGGACTATATGAGTAAAAATGACAAAAAAATAATAATAAATTATGGTGCACGTAAAAAACCATGTTTTTACCAATATTAAATTGGTCGTAAAAATCGTTTCAATTCCATAATAAACCTAGATGGTATTTAATACATACCTAATAGTAGTAGGCAACAATAAATATTGCACATCGGCTAATTTTGGCATCATAGAGCGTATTAGTACGTCAGAAAGAGATAGCGCTCCACAAAAACAAAGCTGAAAAGCCGATGTGCAATATTTATCGCTACAACCGTAGTTCGATCGCCGTGGCTAACTGGTAAGGATCGACACTAAAACCGGTATTATGAATAGGAGAGCGGGGTTGGCACCCACTTAGACTATTCTCATACTTAAGGTAATTAGTCCATATTTTAAACCCTTTTCTGTATGTTTCTGTCTATAACAGAATATGCAGCAATGTCATACATTTGCTAATGATAAATAATTAAAGCAGTGTTAATTGCGTGCTGTGTAAAGTTGAGTTCTTGGACACGATTATGCTTTTAGCGACATAAGTGAGTTATTTTGCCTTATTTTTAGTCTAATAGTCTTATTTTAGTCCACACTTCCAAGACTTGGGGGCTAGTATCTATCAAGCGTATTTACTGGTCTTTCCCCCGAATACTGAAACGCAACTCAGATTTAAGCACGTCTCAAGCGACGAATATTTGACAGTTTTCAATGAAAATCTGTCAAATATACGTCGCTTGAGACGTGCTTAAATCTGAGTTGCGTTTCAGTATTCGGGGGTTTGTTGGTTACCGCTTTTATGTTAAACCCAGACAGAAATTAGTTAAGTCTTGTGTACATTTAAGCGTTATGCGGTGGCGATCAGTGATATACGCTGTCAAATATCACTGATCACCATCGATGTGCGCCAAGCTTTATGCTTTTGACGTTACAACGTCTTATAATTCGATGGAGCCGGCTGCACGCACGAAAAAACATGACTCATGCGGCGTTACCTCGCTCTGAGGCGATCCATTTAAGGCTTGAAGTGCAAGCGAGAGCGCGGAACGAGCGACAGAGAGGCACGCATGGCCTCCGCGTTCGGCAGCGTTCGACATCTGTCTCTCTCCTACTTGAGTGAGCGATGCGTCCGCGTGGACAGCTGGATGACGTTGGCACGTTCAACTATCGTCAGTAAACCGACTTTACAGACAACCGATGTTTTATTAGTTAAGTTCCATTCATAAACGTGTTGGTTGTGTAAAGGCCTTAACAGCCATACAAGCATCGTTGTCATGTTATCGCAGATCGCTGTGTTATCACCTTGATGTGGCCAGGCCTGAATACGAATCAAAATAAAAGAATCTACCGGAATTCAAAATTCTCGGAATCTGGAACAATAGTGGATACAGGAATTCCTTTCGCCGGTGTTCATTAAAAAACAAAAGAGCTTGCCGTCGCACGTCTCTTGTTTATTAAAACAACATTCCGAGCAAAGGTTTTACGTTTGAGCTTTCAGCAAAAATGGTTTGGCTATGAGTAAAGGCTCTTCCACATAGAAAAAAAATAGCTAGCTTTTAATTTATCTACTTTTCAAGACTTCGGCCCGCTTCCACTCCAAATATTGCTTTGCCCTAAAGATAAGGGCCTATTATATATTCACAATTTAAATACAATCAGCATCAAAGGTATATTAGAAATTTGGATTATTCAATATTCGTTTTGGCTAGATTTGTCAACGATATGGCACCTTTGGTTTGCAAATAGTTCTGTCCTAAAGCGGGTTTCAAAATAAAGATCAAAACTTCATAATTGTTTACTGCACACACAGAGACATTTACGAATAAGTACAAAAGACATGTACAAATCAATTTTTGACGCTGACTGCACATTTTGCAAAACGTTCAACATTGTGCAAAAACCACTAACGCAAGCGCTGGGTTAATATCGCACTGTGTGAAAAAGTCTTTATTCGGTCTATCTAAAAACGAATGTTATACCAACCACTCATTATGTTGGTAACTAGCTTTTGTGCATTTTTGCAACTCGTTTTCGATACGAAAAACTTGGGGTTATCGCTCTTTGCATAAATTGTTAGAACGTTCAAACCACTAATAAACGTGCTGAATGCGTTTTGATATTATTGAATAATGCTGATACTTTAATGTATTGAAATTAAGGTTAGTTTTAGTTAGTCAGTGGCCAACTAAAATTAAATCGCTCCTCGATTGATTATTAAAAATACGCTATTTAGATATGCTCATAGACAGCATTATTAGGTATTTAAAGTTAAATTAAAATAAAATGAAATATATGATTATTGACACAACATAATCAATAAACAAACAGTAAACAGTGAGATCAGCACTTTATGTTTTATTGTTATCAAAATTAATTATCTGTTATTGTTATGAAATGCAGTGTTAGACGAATTATACTGAGTTACAAGAATTATAATAAAATTGAAAAGTCCATTTTATTCTTTCAAAATGTTGATAATTTTATTTATTTTAAGTATAAGAACGCAGTATTTTCGGATAAAAGCACTCCATTCAGTAAACTAACTCTATTCTCTACCTACAGGATCCCTACGTAGAACTGGGCAAAGACACTCGCAACATCGCCGGTCTAGAAGTCGTGGTGGTCGTTCAAGACGTCCAAGACATGCCTCCAGTCTTCACTTCAGCGCCTCCCATCACCCATCTGCCGAGGCAGGTGGCTCCGGGAGACATGGTCGTGAGGGTCCGTGCTGAAGATGGAGACAAAGGTGCTCCAAGGCAAATCCGATATGGCCTGGTGTCAGAGGGGAACCCGTTTACCCCCTTCTTCAACATCAATGAAACTACAGGTGAGTCAGTGGGATATGATAGTGAGGATCTAAGATGGAGACAATGGTGCTCCAAGGCAGATCCGATATGGAGCTCAACATTTTAAGGCATCCCAAGTGCAAAAAGTGGCCTATGCCCAGCAGTGGGTTAAGATTGCCTGTGAATAATGATGATGATGTGACACTAGTTACGGGATATATTAATATTGATATGGTGCACGAAAGGAGCCTCGTTGAGGCGCACTTAAAATCCTGTCACCACACTTGGTTCGAAAGAATCAGTGACACGATAAGAAGAAGAAGAATATCTTTCAGTCTTTTACCGAAAAATAATTAATGTTCTATGAAATTCTGTTGCATCACAAAACATGAATACCTACCCTTATCTTATTATCGAGCAATATCTAATCTTGTAATAAAAAGTAAGGTGTCTGAAGTACCTACCTACCTACCTACTTAGTACATACCTACTTTGAGTTAGTACTTTCAAACCAACTATTGAGATAAGCTATATATAAATACCACCTTAGGTGCAAAATAATACCACTTGAGGCTTGCTAAGTCAGGTTTCGTGAACCATTTGATTATACCAATTTAAAAGTAAAATCACGGCCTTGTTTACTTGACCTCATTGAACTACCCAACCACAATATTTAGATCAGTTTAAATGAGTTTTAGTGGTAAGGCAAGGACATTCTGACCAATTCGAGAAGGTTTGAAATATTTTATTTTCTCATAAAACTAATATAGTACATGCATATACAATAATGCCATGAGGATTATAATGTTACCTACATTATAATATAAATGAAATGAAAAATGCTCATTGGAGTAATGAACATTATAATAGCAGTAAATCATTCAAAGTCGGTAAATTATAAAACTAATACAATTATAAGTGTGACCTAGTTAGATAAAAAAAATGTGTGACCTAGTTAGACAGATAGAAAAGTATACCCTTTTTTTTTTACATAAAGGCAGTTTCTCAAATTGGTAGCGAGTTTTCGACATAGTAACGATTTTCTTCAGTAGGTATTATAACATGCTCAACATAAAAAATCTAGTTACAGTAACAACCTAGCGTCAGTCCATCAATTTAAAAACTGAAGTATTCTTACCATCTATCGTCCAACAACGTCCAGCGGCTTCCGTTGAATAACCCACTTCCTTATCTTACCTCCTCCTGCCCCCATTTGCCCCCCCACTTGCCCCTACTTCCCCCACTCACCTCCACTGACCCACTGCGTACTATCAGATTTACTTTAAACTAATTTTCTAAGTTCCGTCTAACTTTGTAAAACTTTCGTCATTTAGTGAGACAATTAGCCGAAACCGGTTCGAAATTCGTTGCAAATTGAAAGGTTCGTAGAGCTATTTGTTATGTTACCTTGCTACCTCCCAGCTGCTTGAAAGCGCAAACCCAGCTAATATTACTGTGGAACTTTGCTCGTATTTTAAACCGTACCAATGACAGAATCAGTAATTGCTTGAGTTCTTATACGAACGCAAATTTGCAAGGCGTATTAGACCTTACTATATCACATTTGTTTTTATAGGCCTGCGCACACCTAGTCCGCCAGCGAACTAGGTGTGTTCGAGCCTTAGGCACTGACACAATCCGGCGACTAATTACGCGCAAAATACATTTTTGACTCGTCCGGGAAAGTAGTACCATTATGCCAACTTTGGTTTTAAGGGGGTGGGTGCCGGTGAAATCACTGACACGAGCGGCTGAACATGCCTCAAGTTGATAGACGCAAGGCGGTGCACCTTAGGGCACGTGCATGACGTGCGTAACCTATGAGACACTGCTTTGCTATGATGGCGGTGATTACCACTTAACATTAGGTGAGCCATATGCTTGTTCCACCAGCAATTTGATCAACAACAAATTGTTAAAGTACAGTTCTTCAAATTCTGGCTCTACAATTGCATGACAGTAAAACCGGTGCCTACAGTTCTTTGGCCTTACAATGCATGACGGTCCCCGCTAACAGGCTCAAACGAACGAGCACATAATACCTCATTAGAACTTACCGTCTTGGTCCGGCATCTATTGTTTGTAAAGCTACAGGGATTATTATAGGCACTTCTTGAATAGTACTGAGGTTGTTGACAGTACAATCCTTTTCAGATGATCAAGCATAAGGGCTATATAACTAACAACGATGAAGGGCAATCATGCAAATGCCGAACTTCGTATTTTAAAATACACAATACTTAGTACTTTTTAAACTTTTACTTTCTTTACTCCTTCTTCTTCTCTTCTTCTCCACACACACCTTCCAATTAAAATACACAATTATCCTCGATTAGTGCACGAAAGGAGCCTTTCTGAGGAGCAGTTACAACCCTTTCACCACACTGGTTCAAAAACAATCAATGACACTATAAGAAGAAGAAGAAGAATAGGAATATAGAACCGTTTACAATATAGTCGAACCTGCAACTTCACTTTGAGAGATTCAAAATAATAAAGCTCTATAAGTTTATGGCCCCAAATTTTAATTAAATTTTCCAAATCTTAAAAAGCTCTCTTTAAAAAGCTCATTATTTTAAACTAGTTAATTGGAATCCCCAAGTTTTGAATTTGGAATGCAAATCAGTTACTTGGGCTACCAAAGCCTATTGGTAACTGAAGAGCCCCATTTATCAAACCTAACGAATCGTGAATGGAAATTGAGATTCAATGTACTCAGTAGTGTTTCTATTCAAAGCTTACAGTTTCCGGAAGTCAGAATGGCACATGATCACCTTTATTGTTGACGATGTAGGTAACGACCATGCTCTCCTGCATTTCAAACTTTCTCTTTTTTTTTTCTTCGCGAGTCGTGACAATAAGACTTGATACTCGAGATGGAAATAAAAAATCATGCAGTCTAATCCAAGTGTCTTAGTTTGTCTTCTATTTGCTAGACATAATCTTAGTTGCCATGCTCACTGCACTAGAAAATGGGACTTACTAAAATGTATTTACTACTGTTAAAAATATCATTACTAGAGTTAAGACGAGAAACTCGTAGGTCTATTGACTAAATCCCCTTTGTACCATTTATTCTGTAAAAATAACCTACAAATGGGGCACGTTTTATGGGAAATCTTTCTTTTGATAACCCAAGACTGCTCCGCAACAGAAGAAGCGAGGTCCAAGACGCCCTGTCTTGGATCTCAGACCAGGGAATATATTGAGTCTAGTCCTTCTACATCCACATCTGTGTCACCAGCCGGTCTACTGGAACATTGTTGCCATCAACGTGATGTTCTACTCCGCTTTAAGAGTTGGGCTGGCTAGGGTGAGGTTAGCAGGTTGACAATGCACATTATACCCCGTCGCAGGACGTTAGTGCAAACCTTACGTTTCCAACTCAAATTAGATCCCAAGACTGACTAAAACATGCCATTACATAAGCCAGTAACTAGAGTACTTCAATGCAGAAAATTATTACCGTATTGTGCTTGTAAAATCAGCAGTAGCGGCTTCTTTATTAGAATGTCTCTGTAAATAACACGCGATTTTTGTATAAAGGTACACTTTCAAAATCAAAATTCTAAGGAGATTCAAGCAAGTTTTTTTTATAAATAAAGCTGGAAATTTAAATAGGCATTTCTTGCGTATATAGGATAAGATTATGAATAAGAGTCATTGTTCCCTACTCCTTGGTACCTTCCATTGAATCATGACGGTAGAAGATACCTCGTGATTTAATATTAATTTATACCGTGAATGAATAATGGGTCTATGTAAAGGCTAGACATTGCCTATTAAACAGTGAGACGTGGAGAAATGAATAAAAGACGCAATCAATTCAGTTCATTAGTTGTGCGGGTACAGGAGGCGGCGGAAGTTGCTCTTTGAAATAGTCGTACGCAGTATGATGATAGACAGTCTTTTGCTGTTTATTGTACACTTGGGTAAGAGTATGCAACATATTGAGGAAGTAACTGAACAATTCGAGAAATCAAAGTACAACCTCCTATAAATTCATTAGCACATTAATTTATAAGCGCTGGCAGCTGGCAGGCTACGTACTTAGGTAATGTTTAATTCAAGTAATTTATTGACTTTGTTACTTGCAACTTAATCTAAGAACTGAAAGATATTCGTACATAATTGAAACCCATGAGCGAACATTTGAGTTCAATCAAATGTTACCTTAGATCGGATTTAAAACTCCAGTTATCGTTCAAATTTCAGTCTTGCAAGGAAATAATATGACGAACTTAAAAATATGCTCAGCATTTTTTTTAAATAGGTCAAGGCGTTTGTCGTTGTGGGAAGTGAAAAACTCATTTCTCTCATGCCATTATCATACAAAAGGTGACTCAGAATAAATGCCATTCTCTTTCATCTGTCACCAAGACTCATTAATTATGTAACACGCTAATAAGTTGAAAGGTAGCTCCAGTTGAGCTTACGACACGTTTTGGTAGTTAAATTAGTACTTCAAAACGAGAAACAATCACAAGTTAGTGAATAGTATCTTTATCCAGTGCGTGGAACTGGCACTTAGACTCACCTTACTTTAAGACGTTTTAAAGTGATCCTTGTGGTACAACTGAATAAAAAAAAAATGAATTTCCCTTACAATTTTTTTGGAAAATGTTGTTCTTGTCTAGACAATTAATAAACAGACGCCTGCTGATCACGTTATGACTGCTGATCAAAGGATGACTTTAATCTCTCGAAAAAATATATTATGTTTGTATAGGGCAATTTTTTTTTATCTACACAATAACACAATTTTTTTATAATAAATCCCAGTCTTTGTTTTTGACAAGCCTAAAATAGAGATGGATATATTTTAATCTCGATGGATATACTAGATAAATTTATTTGCAAAATGAAAAATTTTCCCTTAATTGACTTGGATGCGTACGATAAAATAGAATACTTAATCAGCACTGAACTATGAACAAATTTATTAAAACAATTGTACAAACAAAGCTTTCATTGTTCAAAAAGCCGCAAAGAGGAGCCGCGGACATTGTCCAATCCGTGTCGTGTCTGGGCATTGAACAAATAATGAACAACTAGATACAACAGCACAATGCTCCCATTTTATTCTCATCTATCACCGACTTCTGCCGTGAAGCAGCATTGCTGTGTTTCGGTTTGAAGGGTGTGGGTGCTGGTGAAAGTACTGGCACGTATGGCTAAACATCTTTAAGCATCAAGTTGATGGACGCAGGGAAGTGCATCGTAGGGCACGTTCCTGACGTGCGTGACCTACGAGGCAATGCTTTGTTATAGGCGATGGCTACCACTTAACATCAGGTGGGCCTTAAGCTTCCGTCAGCAGGTGTATAAAACAAAATATTATGTTTGAAAAGACACAAGCACTTACTGAGCCGGTTACGACATTCATTTATTTTGTGACTAGACTACTCTTGCTCCCTAGCTTTTAGGTAATTATTTTCTTTTTCTGTGGCATTGCCATCTACCTAAAGTCTTAGAAACGTTGATCACTTTCCCTGCGAATGTCATGACTTAGTTCCTTAAAACTCCAACAGAGGGCAGCCAAAAACCCAGCTCATTCTTCCAGGTTTTTCGGACAAAGTCACAGATGGCGCAACGAGACCGAAATCTTTGCACGCAGTAGAACAAATTCTATCAAAATGATTTTATCAACGCGTTTTATATGTTTAACAATTATTGTGTATTGAGCTGTGTACTAAGCCCTGGTGGTCTAGTGGTAGGGGCCCTGCCTTCCGATCCTAAGGTTGGGGGTTCAAATCCAGTCGTGTACCAATGAGTTTTTCTGCCAGTGCTCTCAAACAGTGAAGGAAAACATCGTGAAGAAACCGGCATGTCGTAGAACCTAAAAAGTTCGAAAATAATATCAAGTGCACCAAAGGAGCCTCTTTGAGGCGCACTTAAATTCCTTTCACCACACTTGGTTTGAAAAAACTAGTGACTCGATAAGAAGAAGAACGCGTTATAAATATTCAACGATTATTGTGTATTTTTCAGGTGAAGTAACCCTAGAACGTCCAATCGAAGAAATCGCAGCCATATCCCATGCCGGCACGCCAATCCTGCTGACCGTGGTCGCTGAGGAGGTGAGGGTATCGAGAGAGGAGCCCGAAGCCATGTCCTCGACCGTCCAACTCGCATTCATACTGCCTGAGAGGGAAAACTCACCGCCGTACTTTGAGAACCAGTTGTAAGTATTTGTGGTGATGATAGTGTAATACCAATGCTTACGGAAGTAAATTCATCGAGTTAATGTACGTACTTATTGCAGCGTGATCAATGATCATTGATAGGCAAAACTAATAGAAAATAAGGATGAGTATTGCTACTTTCGTTTGTCGTTTGTTCTGGTGACCTAGTGGTAGCGGCCTCGCCTTCAGATCCTAATTTCGTGGGTTTAAATCCAGTCGTGTACCAATAAGTTTTCCTGGCCTTTTTTGTACACTATGCCAGTGCTCTCAAACGGTGAAGAAAAACTTCCTGAGGAAACCGGCATGCCGTAGACGTAGAACCTAAAAACCTTTAAAATTGGCGCTTCGCACCACAAGCGATTTGAACTTGATTATAGAGATATTTTTCTAAAGCCATCAATTCAAACATGTTAATCAAACTGTCGTTCTTTTCTTCAAATGAGTTAGTTATAACCAAACACTATTTTCATGCTTCCAGCTACATCACTTACCTAGACGAGAATGCACCTCAAGGCACAGCGCTAACATTCAACGATCCCTTCATTCCGCAAGTGAACGACAACGACTCAGGCAAGAATGGAGTATTCTCTCTCTCCCTCGTTGGCAACAACGGGACTTTTGAGATAACTCCCACCGTAGCGGAGAGACACGCGCAGTTTATTATCAAAGTCAGAGATAATACCATGCTGGATTTTGAAGCAAGAAAATCTGTTGTCTTTCAGGTAAGCATCATAAAACAATTTTCTTTTAAAGAACAAAAAAAAGTGAATACCGTATCCTTATATATTTTTGTTTGAAATTTCAGATTTTAGCCCAAGAGCTTGGTCCTGCAACGAATTTATCAGCCACTGCAAATGTCACAGTGTATCTAAATGATGTCAACGACAACCCACCTGTATTCCTTGCTCAATCATACGATGTTGAACTACCAGAGAATGTTACCGCAGGCACCAGGGTCGTTCAAGTCGCCGCCGATGACGTAGATACTGGAGCATTTGGGAAAATCCAATTCACTGCCATATTAGGATATCTAAACACATCCCTCAACTTAGATCCTGTAACTGGCATCATCACAGTTGCCACAAATAATCACGGTTTCGACAGAGAAGCGATGCCGGACCTGCATTTTTTAGTAGAGGCTAGAGATAATGAAGGAGTAGGATTAAGAGTAACCGTGCCATTAATTATTAAGCTACTAGATGTAAATGATAACCCACCAGAGTTTGAGAGGGAGTTATATGAGTTCGTGCTGTCGCCGAGTTTGAATAACTTTACGTCGGCAGCGTTTGTCAAGGCAGTTGATAAAGACGCTGAACCACCAAATAATGTTGTCAGATATGAAATAGTACAAGGAAATAGCGATGGAAAGTTTGCTATCAATGAAGAAACAGGTGGGCTACTGAGAATATTTACTTTTATGTTCTCATAGTGATATTAGAGAGAGTATTTAATTTTAATGTCTTTTCAGGAGAGCTGTATCTACTTGAAGCTCTAAAAAGAACAAAAAAACAGAATGTTCACAGACAAAAACGTCAATCAGTAGATGATGACGAAGAAAGTGAAACGTATGTGCTCACCATCAGAGCATACGATCTTGGAGTACCAAGATTGCACTCAACGACTGCTGTAAAAGTATATCCTCCAGAAAGCAAAACGAGGACAATGTCGTTCATAGTACCAGGTGCTAATCCAGATAGAAAGAAGCTTGAAGATATCCTAAGTACGCTGTCTGGAGGAAAAGTCAGCATAATCGAAATTAAGCCTTATAAAGGCGATGGCAATGGTGCTACCGTTATAAGTGGTCAGGAGTCTAGTCAAGAAAAGTATGTTTAACTCAATACTATGCATAATATTATTTTCAGTCAGATCCTATAAATATCAGTTATTTATATTTATTTTGTTTTCAGAAGCGAAGTGATCGCAGTGGTACGCTTATCAGGTAATTCAGCCATTAATGTAGCCAAGCTGCAAGAACAGCTTGCGAAAAACATGACGATATACTCATCTAGTTCAAGCAACAGTGGAGCAGGAGTCAACACGAATACTGGAAATGGGAACAAAGATCAAACATCAAGCGATGCTAATAGTGACTCTGTAAGTTTTGCTGTTGCTACAGTGAATAATATTTGAGATTATATTAATTGTTAGATTATTCAATGTATCATTTTCATTTGGTCAGATTGTTTTATTCTTATTAACTTCAAGTAGTCTAAGTAGTAAATATTTTGTGTTAATTTTTCAGGGTCTATATAAAGCAGAGAGTAGACTACTTTTCTGGCTGTTGATTCTACTTGCAATATTAGTAGCATTAGTGTTGTTACTACTAATCTGTTGTTGCATTTGTGAAGGATGTCCTCTGTACATGCCACCTAGGTAAATATATTCACTATAAAACGTACCTTTCGCTTGATTTATTAACACAATATCACGATTTATATTAGCAATTGTCACACGTTTCTTACTAACACTATTGTTTTTCTTAACAGCCTAAAATGCACCAACTAATTCCTGTACCTACACACACCAGCTTTAAAAAACCATAGGTAAAATAAATGATTCCGTAATTTTTAGTGCTCAAAATCATTCAGGATTGTTATATGATTAATGTATGTAAATTATAATACCTACTACCAGTACAATCTTAAATGTTTTTGGTGTATTAGAGTTTGAATTTGTTAATACTGAAGTTTGGCATGTGCTTTTTGGAATGACGCCGACAAAGTCATAAGTAATAATCGCTTTATGTTTTGCACTCACACTTTGTTCTGTTAACGTAAGATTATAAAAATCAGCTAGGTACATAGATATCCATTAATAAATTCTAGGAAAAGAGTGATACGTGTCAACTCCACAGAGGACGACGTTCGTTTAGTAGTACGCGACAAGGGACTTGGCAGGGAAAACAAGTCGACGCAAAATATACAAAATAAACCAATACAAGCAAACGAATGGGGGAGGAGAGAAGCGTGGAGTGCTGAACAAACAGATTTGAGGACAAGACCAACCCAATGGAAATTTAATAAAAGGAACCAAAGATCTAAGGAAGCATCCAAACCTGCTTCAACTCCTGGTGATATACGACAAGAATTTGTACAAATGGCGACTGACAATGATTATAGATATAATGACAACAGACAATCCATCCGACAAAGGTACTACATTTTATTTCTACTTATAATACGAATTATTATAATGTACCAAACTGGTTTGTTGATTTTTTGGTATGCACTAGCATTAAATATATTTATTTTACTTTCAGAGATGGCCCCAATGTTATTTACACAAAAGAAATGCAGCTCCAAGAAACGTTCGCCAACAAACATAAGGAATATATCGACGACCTTGAAAATGGATACGACAGGATAGCCACTTTACACTACAATCGGCGGGATCAAGATAATGATTCCATACGGAGACACGAAATCGACCGCGGCTCCGATGTAGGTGTTTTAATGAAGTCTGATGAAAAAGGAAAAACTGAAAGCAAAACTAAACGTGATATTCAAGACAAAGCACATGGTAATTCATCTTTAGCTAGAGATCAATACTTCATCAAAGAGGGCAACACAGAAATATTAAGGCTAGTTACAAGAGGGAATAACGAAGAGGAAAGGTATGTTAATCTTCCGACATATCAACAAAGACCAGTGACTTTAATTCCTCATACACAGTATGTCGTTGTTGATAGTGGAAAAGATTTATTAATGGAAAGATTTATTCGAGAGCAAGGAGAAGAAGCTAAAATTATAAGAGAAAAAATGGGGAAAATAACAACCGATTTAGATAACATGTCAGCAAAAGAAGGAAAAAGTTTTGGTCAAAGATCCCAAGCAGAGAGTGACATACAAAATCAATACCACGATTATAATAACATGGCACCAGAGATTCCCGGTACAGTTCCATTAAAATCAGAGTTTTTACAGTCTGCATTATTAGAAATCCAAAATAAATCTACAATAAACCAGGAACTACTAGAATCCTCATTGCGAAAACAAAATGAATTGTTGCATCAAATTCTAATAGAACGTGAAAGAATGTTGCAAAACCACGAAACAGCTTCCCAAATAGAAAGTAAATTAGAAACTCAGAGCTTACCTGGACACTCGGTTATGGCAACCCAAACAGAATGTCATATAGGTACACAAACTGAACCACAAGTTTTCAAACCTTCACGTAGAAAAGCAAGAAGTGATAATGACTCATACAGCGAAGACGAATCACAAATCGTTGCTGAAGAAGACACTAACGCTACATGGGTAAAACGAAAAAAACCCAAGAAAAAAATTAAGTACAAAGATCCACGACGAAGTATGCGAGTGTATGATATAAAACGAAAAATAAAAACACCCATTTTAGAGGAAAGTGAAGTGTCTCCATCTTTAGAGAGTGAAAAGTTTGTTAAAGTTAGCAAAACAAACGAAAGAGAAGAACGTATTAAGAAGTATGGCGATGTAACTAAGTGCACAATTACAACTTCAAAAAATGAAACAGTCAGTTCAACCCAAATTAAATTATCTGAGGCAGAAAAACTTGCGCGACAAAAAAGAGAAATATTAATGGAAATTTCAGATTCACTGGAAGACAAAATTGATTCTGATATAAGTGAAAAGAGATCAAGACTTCAAAGGCAGTCTCCAGTTGCTATAGAAAATGCCACTTCCAAACTTGCACTTTTACATGAAAGTAGTAAAAGCAGAAATAGCTCTGCTTTGTCTCGGGATGGTCGTAATTTAGTTTTCTCTAGGCAAGGTTCATCCACGGAGGCAAGAGATGAGGCCGAACTACTTCAGCTTAAGACCCCTGATATCGATGAATCTGTAAAAGAGACATCAAGTAACACCGAATCCAGTAAAAAGAAAGCTACAGAAACGGAATCGGTGAAATCTCCAGAAGATTCAAAGCCAGCTCAGAAAAGTTTACCACGGTACATGCAGTGGTATGGTAACAAAAAAACTTCAGCGTCCAAGCAACAAGCTTCCGAAAAAGCAGCTCCAAGTAAACCGAAAAGATTTACTAAATCAAAAAACGACGAAGAAAAAACTAACCGGTACGGAAAAATAATGAGCAATCAGGACAATTCTGAGGTAAAAAAAAACTTCAAAGGAAAAGAAAGTGAATTTATTCACCCACGGATGCTTAAGGAGGAAAAAGTTACTCCTGTACCCGAAGGACCATTACCTGATGTCCATCCGTTGCTTCAGCACTCTGAACATCGCTATGAACATCAATACGAGAACAAAAACCCGCTTTGCTACATCCAACCCACTCATATTCCAAAATATCTTGGTGGACAACCCAACATTCCTTTACCGCGAAGGCAGTCTGTCGAACAACCAATTTACGTCAATCAGGATGATGTGAAAAATAAAAACAAAGTACAAGAAATTTCTGAAAGTGCCTTAACTCACAGTATATCAATATCTACTAGTTACGAAGAAGACGAGAGAAGAAAGAACACCGAAGTTCACGTTTCTAAAATTAATATAGGAGGAGATAATGATGTGAATCACAGGGTTACATCTAAGATTGATGATAATGATTCTGGCATAGCCATGAATACGTTAGTTCAACAAGCTGGTCACATTAAAAGATTGCCGATCACAGAAAAGAAAAGTGTTTTTACTATAGCTTATGACGATGTTCAGACAAAGCAATTGAGACCAGACAGTAGTTCAACTTCTTACTAATAAAATTGGTATTATAATTATGAGTGCCTTATTTGTAACCAAAAGAGTATTATTATTGTAAAATTGATCGCTTTCTTATTTAAAAAGACTTAAAGTAGCCGTCCAATAAGAAATGTAAATAATTGATTATAATCCACAACTGCCTTTTTGACTGTTTTTAAAGTTAGAATAGTTTCGTTAATATACATTTGTAAATAAAATATAGAGTAGTGCATGTAGTATAACAGTAAAAAATAATTATTTTTATTTTAAATTATAAACTTAGATATATAAAAATACTCATTTTGTAAATATTCTAAAATTAAGAACATAATTTACAGTTAAATAACTTTACAAACATGCTGAATGTTGTACCAACCTACGCAATTATATATTTGTTACAAAATAAAAAGTTTTAAACTTGATATATTTTGGTTTTATTCGTACAGCTAAATTCACAAAAACAATCCAAAACATCGTGAGGAAACCGGCATATCGTAAAGCCTAAAAAGTTTGAAAATATGTTGTGTCAAGTGCACGAAAGGAGCCTCTTTAAGGCGCACTAAAAATCCTTTCACCACACTTGGTTTGAAAGAATCAGTGACACGATAAGAAGAAGAAGAATCCAAAATATCAATCACTTCTATTATCGATCAAACGGTTCGTCCATAGACATTGATTCCTCTTGTAAGCAGTTGAACAGAGATAGCTGAATTGAAATTCTCCTACGCAATTAGATGGTGAGCGACCTAAAGACAGGAACGAATTAATTTCAGATTAGCCATTATTATGTACATAATGGAAAATGACATGGTTATTGCAATGCATGTAAATAATTCCATAATATATTTCTGGTCTCTACAAACTCTACATTATTTGAACACCATAAAAATACTATTAGGCACCTTTAGGTTCTGGTTCAGACGTTTTACTTTTTTCACTCAACCATAGAGGGCACTACTAGTAGTCAAAGGTGACTTCAACGGTGAAACAGTTTCTTAACTTTCTGAGAACCTAGTAACTTTACTAAAAAAATATTCACCGCTACTCTGACTTCCTAGAAAAGAGTAACAGCTCTTTACATATTATTTTCTACTAAAAAGGGTTCGAGAAGTACAAATACAAATCACAAATTATGTAAAATCACTGGGACTAGTGAGAACTGAGTATATCAATAGGGCCAACAGTTATTTTTTTGTTCTTAAAATTGTATTAACTTTAGGTATTTTTTTTTATTTAATGCATCTAAATTAATTCAAATCTTTTTTGTTGATTAAAATAAAAGAGAAAAATTATCTTTTGAGACTCTGACAATTCAAAATTAACATTATTAGCCTCGTGTTTCCATTGGTGATGGCAAATCCGTGGTGGCAAATAATCATAGTCCGACCATTTCATGTATAAGTTCGAGTCTGCGAAATTTGCCAACAAAAAAACATTAAAAGTTATCATCAAGTAAAATTTGCCAACAATGAGTGTTACCACGAAATTTGAATCTGTGTGCTGCCATATTTCCCAATTTTACTTTTGATTGACCGAAAAAGCGTATCATAGCCATAATTATCACGGTCAACAGAAATAAAATGATCAAGGCTCGGTATTGTGATAATAACGAACCTTGGTTGGCACGGTTGCGCGATTCTTTTGCCACAATTTCTACCAGGGGATAAGCATTGCAAAGAGGTATCAGGTTTTTCTCAAGGTTGCTATCCTACTCATTTTAGACTAGTTTCTGCCAGGTAGAAAGAGACGGTTCACGCAACGCAAGGACGTTGGAAACAAGGAGTTTCCTAAGTTTATGACGCAACACAACTTATTGCGTATTATGCACACACATTCTTACGTCGTCGGCGGTGCTGCTTGCTCGTCCAGTGGCATTTTAGGATTGAGAGCATTGTTGGTTTCCCTACTCCACGCTAGAGGGCGTTCAAAGTTAGCTTAAGTCATTGCTACTAGATGGCGCCATACTGTGTATTCTTCGAACAATAACTCAGTTCTTAATAATTATGTACGAGTAGAGTCGTAAGTTGAGATTTTTGCAAAATGTTTTGCAATTATGTACCACTAATAAATATTTTTTTTAAACAAATGCCAGACACTGACATGAGTTTTTTTTCACAATGACTGAAGAATAGTCACCCATAGTTCCAATAATGATATAATTATTATGGTAAGCACATAATAATAATGTATTTGAAACACGACGAGTTATATTATAAACCTATCTCTAAAAATAGTTCATGTGCTAAATTGCCAGTAGGTACGTATATTCCCAGATTTCGCAATGATTGAGTCAATGAGGGACTGCTCAGTGCATACATACTTAATATAGATTGTTTCATAACAGGCAGCAGTCAATCATTCGCGTGAGTTGGCTCATTCAGCTCATTTGCACAGCCGAGTCGCGCGGAAAATTATTTCTTTTCATATCCCCATTTTTCACGTCTTATACTTAAACTTTGAATTGGGAAGTTTACATTCGTTTGTTTATTTTTGTCGATTGTTCTAAGGAGGGATTTATAGGAAGTGTACCCCCACCCACAACATTCCGGGTCGAAATAAATAACATTAGAACAAACACATGCGGAGGTCGTCATTTTAAACACTAAGCGTTTCACTGATCGCTACCGCCAGCGAACTAGGTGTGCGCAGGCCTTAAGGATCTTATTAATAATACTAGCGTAGCGTTGGACTGGTTGATCCGTGTTTTGTCTCTTGCATTGACATGCAATTGTCAACTCGAACAAATATGACAAAACACGATTTAACTACTCCAGCGTTGCGCCAGGATTATAACTAACACCCTAAAACACTGTGCTTAATTTAAGTGAGGACTTGCCTCTGCAGTCTTATATTTTGCAAACTGACGGTTATGTTACAACATTTATTTGTTTATTATTAGGACATCCAGCAAAGAAAACACGAGAATAACAAAATACTTACAAAACGTTGTAAGACTACACGTCCAATCCAGTCCAGTTAGAGGAAGCCAAAGCACATAATATTAATAAAAGTATGAACCGCTAAAAAGGTTCAATTTAACTGGTAATCAACCAAAAAAGATTTAACTTTTAATAAGAAAAGTACTAAGGTGACAGAAGCATGGAGGAAGTATGGAAATGCCTCCCCGCGGCATTTGCTTTCACGGTCCACTGAGCTGATCATAATAAAAACTCGCGCAGTCACCTTCAAAGTTTGACCATAAATTCACTGGTCGCATACCACTCGCCTTCGGGTATCCAGACCCCACGATCTGCTTTTAATATAATAATAAATATCACAGTGTAATAATATGCAATGCGAATCTAAAGAGTGTAGTAATACCAGAGTAAAACAGAGGTGTCTACATTCTCTACGTTGACTTGAAATTTAATGAGTATATCAGTTATTTAGTTAGTTACTGTTATGACAGTATAAACAGCAACTGTTGTTTTATGGATCCTCCCTCTATTACCCTTTTTTGTATCAAAATGAGAATATTCTTAAAAGATAGATATAGAGCGTTAAGTACGCAACATGATACTATAGAACTACAAAATCAAGAGCATACAAAACGAATGCTGAGTCTGAGTCGAGCCTCAAGCATAATTTTTTTGACAGTTCTTCATTGAAAAGTGTCTAATTATGCTTGGGGCTGGATTCAGACTCACATACTTTCTGCATACGACCCTATGTGTCACAAAAACGGACCCTGACTCAGCTCAGCCAGCTATAGTAATCAACGCCGCTATTCTATCAGAGACGCTTAGCAACGTCTTATAGAACTAGTTACACGTCTCTATTTACTACACCTTTTTGAATCTTTTACACACTTTGATACTCACCCACACTACTTTTTGCAAAGTTTTTTGCGCATTGTTTTCCCCTTAGGGCTAAGACCATTAAAAAGGTTAGGGCGATATTTTATGCGATTTTAAGTGTGTAACGGCTCTAATGTCCGTTTTATTGTAGGTGAGGTGAGTTATGAAGCCAGAGGTCGCTGTTATTTGATCTGTAGATTTCTCTGCAGATTATCTAAATCAATATGAAAAAATAAACAAATTATTGTGGAAGATCCACACAATACTACCCTTAGTACTTGTAAGTAAGCGGCTGTCGTAACCAACTACGCTATCCAGCTCCAAATTAAGCAGAGCTTGTACTTAGGGAACTAGATCGTTTATATAATATTTACATGCCGTTTTTTTAATACATACTTAGAATATAACATAACACCCAGACATACTCGTAGAACAAACATCTGCGTTCACCACACAAGTATTAGTTCTCGGTGGGGATCGAACCCACACCCTCCAGCGCAGAAAATAGAGACTCCTGAGTGGAGAAACCAGGCAATTTTATTAAATTACTTTTGGATATATTCATATTGGTCCTATAACGAGCTTATACCGATAAGTCTGTTACCATCCTTATTTTTTGACATGATAAAAAATAAAAAATGTCAAGTATTATGAATGTCCCCCCCCCACATGTTTGTAAACGTTGTAAAGCTGTTTTTGCTTATTTCTGCAAAATATGGGTATGTGCTAAATCTAATTTAGTTATGAGGACGTACTTAGTAAAGCTGCACCGGTTTGACTTTACAGTTTTGTAATCAACAAAACCCTATCGAAGAAGTATTGTGCGGTGTTATCCGTCTCTGGCACAAGTGGCTCGCCCATTCGAAGGGTTAACTTTGAAGTATCATTGCCATTAATAAATGGTCAAGTACAACCCTACCCTCCCCAAATTAAGACTGATCTCTGTAACTGAATTATTAAATTGACGTCATTTGTTATTGGATATTTACATTAAAATTGTAAAGAGAAAAGTCATAAATTGAGAAATTTAAATTAGTTATTGTTTTGTTTGAAGTAAAGAGAGATATAACATTATTTAACACATCAAAAATTAAGAAAAATCAATCCAAAAATATTTTAACGAACTGTTTTTGGTTGATTTTTGTTATAATGTTTGAAAGAAACTATGGGTACTTTTTATGAGTTAGTAAATTTATTTCAAACTGGGTAGATATTTCTAGCAACATAAATAAAACATCATTGCTTGATCTCAATAATACCTATCTTCCTAGTCTTATAATAATTAAAACACCGTAGGTATAAGATTTTCAAGTATCAGAAGTTATTACAACTTGATTCTCCTCAAACAAACACTAATGAACAAGCAATCCCCACCAAATCATTAATTAAAATTTCCCAATTAATAAAATTTTTGCAATGAATTTGCGAACGACTAAAATTGACACTTATTGCGACGCTAGAGTTTAGAGAAAAACCAATTAATCACGTAGCTGCGTCCAATAAATCCCCTACGAAGTTTAATTATTTTCTTATAATTTTAATTTTTGTTCCCGGATTCGTTCCGAAGTGTTCTTAGTCACTCACTGAGATGGGACCGGTTTTGGCTCACGCGCGTATGGACACGCGCACAGACAGACCGATTTGTGCTCCATTTATTTGTATTTATTCTTTGTTCTTTCTGTTTATTTTTTTATGTTTTATTTTTGTGTTACTCTGTTTGTGCTGTGTTTTTGTGTGTTGTGTGTCCAAAAAAAATGTATTTTCTTTCTTTCTTTCTTTCTTTTTTGACTCAATAACTACTAATACGATGCGATTTCAAAAATTCTTCCCCCATTAGAAAGCTACATTCACCCTGAGTAACTTAGGCTACTATCTGCGAAATGTAGCTGGCAAGCACTGGTGGAGAAAAGCCGAAGACCGGGCTCAGTGGCACGTCTTGGGAGAGACCTACGTCCAGCAGTAGACTAATATAGGTTGATGATGATGATGATGATGAACATAGGCTATATTTATGTGTTTCAAAAATAAATGTCCACCTGCGCGAAGCTGGGACACCGCTAGTTATCAGTATAATTATTTTTATACTATTCGAAATTGGAATACCTACCTATTTTCTTCTGTTATTTTTTTTTACTATGTAACAACGTATCTAAAAATCGCTATGTTCAGAGTACAATATTACAGGTACCATTTATTTTCAGTTTGCCCTATCTGAATCATTGTGAAATTGTATTTTGTTTAGAGCGCTTAAGAGTTCGCCTGTTCCACACTGGCCCACCCTCCCCAATCACAGATTAGAACAACTGTCTCCACTCAATTTTTTTTGACTCCCAAGTTTGAGACTTTTATTAAATAGAACAAAGATAATTAATACTACTTAAATTTTGTTTAAGCAGTGCTGAACTTAATGAGAAAGATTGCGAACGAAAAAAACTAACAATGAAAATATGTTTTTTTAATGTTTGGCCACTTTTTCTTATACTGCTACCTAAACTATAATATTTTTACCAGGTAGGTAAAAATATTTAAATTTTAAAGCTTTACTATTTTTAAATATTAGGTGGTTAAAAAGTTATTGTGGTATGCTACTGGGAAGATTTTTACTCGCTGTTAATATAATGACTTAAATAATAGCCAGCGTCCCCATAGTAAAATTACCAAAAATGGCAATTAAAATAATCATCGGCGACAAGTCAGCCGATTCTAAATCGTGGCTGAAAAACCGCGCAATTAACCGCCATTCGTCCAAACAAAGAACCCCATCACCCCCCTTTCTTCGAAATTAGTGATGACTTCAATAAAAATAATTCTTGTCTTTTAAGCAAATTGCATCGCGAAAAGTCCACGAAAGCCTTTAATTAAGGCCCTCACCCCGTAGCCCCCCGTAAACAGTCTTGGCCGTCACCTTTTATTTTTGTTAATTCTTGGGGTATTTCTTCGCCGCATAAGTTACTTCACCCCTACCCCGTGATTCTTTACGCCTTTTTGTCACCGTTTTGAATTCTTTTGAAGACCCCCTTTATACCCATCTGCTCCCCGTCAATATTAACTCCGCTCCGGACGTAGACGGGTTAAACTTTTTAATATCCGTTAAATTTCGTTACACTCTAAGTAATTCCATTTAGGAGTTTGTAAAAAAATACTCCAGCGACACCTTTTAAGATTTTTATACTTATACCTACTTACCTATAGTTTTCCATGACACATTCAATCGTGGTTGTAGATTTATGGTACAAACTAGTACTTCTCATACTTTATTTCTCAAATCTACATAAATTTATGAAGGTCTCAATTCTATCTAGCCTCAAATATTTTCTGGCTTGTACGTACAATTTCTGTTTTTTGCTTAATAATCGTGTGTACTTTGTATATTTAGCCGACTCAGGAAAAAGAATTCTTACTTCTAACAAAACGTTCTCAATTCGATTCAAGCCAATTTGAAAAATTCTTCTTTTATCTAGAACCTTCCAGACAAGTCTCATACCTTTATTAAGTTTCATGAAAATCAGTTCAGCGGTTTAACGATGAGTCAGTTTCTCAGATTTTTTAAACATTACTTGTCATCTTAATCTTGATTTATCTGTGACATTGTGCTTTGACAGCTCACACAAAATAAAATAGACCACCGTAGATTTTTATAATAATTGAGTTACCAAAATTGTATTCTACCACAATTATGTAAATACAAAAAACAAAGTCGCAATCAAAACGAAATATCCACAATTATTCACAAGGGAAAGAAAAAAAAATGCAAATGAGAAGTGGGATGTTTAAAAAAAAGTTGTTTGCAAGAATCTCAGTTGTAGGGACAAGGAATTTTTAATCTATTTCCTTTGTCGATTAATATTCAAGACCCGGCCGGTCTGGTTCATCTCCTCCTCTATTATTGGACGCTCTGAGGCTTTGATTTCAAAGCTAATTACCTTCCTTGCGGTTCCATTTGGACGTGTTTCTATCGAAAATGGTAATGACATTTTGTTAAAATATTTAGTAACGAACGAATCTTAGTTCAAATAAAGAAATAATATAAATTTAAGAAACTTGAGAAACCGAATTCATGGCCAATCTGCTGAATCGATTTTCATGAAATAACAACAATTTTTTTTTGGCCCTTCAGATAACAAAGATTTTTTCAAATCGTCTCATAATAAAATTATGTGATTTCAACATTTAATAAAATAAACTGCATTAAGAATTTTCTCTTTTTTTAAGTCTTCAATAAGGATGAGTGCTTGAGAATTTAAAAAAATTTACAGGCACGTCAGGCATCTTTTTATATCTCATGGTACCTTACCTAGTAAGAACCGTAACAACAACAGGTACATTTTGGCTCATTTAGCTTACATTAAAGGCCTGCGCACACCTAAGTCGCTGGCGTCGGCGATCAGTGAAACGCTGTCAAATTTGAGAGCGATATTTGACAACGTTTCACTTTACGTGATTGTTTGCAAATCTTTGTTAGTAGGTATTCTAACATAGATTTGTTTTCCTTCACCATTAGAGCCATGTTATAACAAGGTACAACAATACCAATAATAGAGCATCTATAAATTATAGCAGACATAACAGAGTATCCCGAATCTTCCCGATTTCCATAACCACGGCCCGATGATCCAGGGACCCTGGCAATTACGCAAATACACTTTGCATCACACACAAATATTAGTACGAGAGAGGTGGTGATTTTCTTACGTGGCCAACATAATAGAAAAATATATATATCGTACGTAACATTTATAAAAAACAACCGATTTTCAAGCGTACACAAACCAACATAACATTTTTATATGTATATGGAAGAAGAAGAAGATTGTATATGTGAAAACATCTAAAGTGTAATTTTTTTTTTTATAGTTTTTTATAATTATAGATTGTACGAGTATTAACACTGTTTATTTTCCGAAAAAAATAAATAACAAAAATAAAATGTATGTAACCGATTCTCTTGGGCGTGATTTTGACCTACTGGTCAAAATCACGCTAACTAAGGTACTCTAAACGGTCAGAATTCATTCAAACTTTATAAATTTAATTATTAGAAATTGAATAAACATAATGTTTATACTACTGTCTCCCAACCTACAATTCCATAATGTATTCAATATCCGGCGAATGATAATTCTGGGTAGAATCTATTAAGGGTGTTTACTTGACCTGTGCTTAGTGCTTACTAAGACAACAGGGGTGACCGCTGAACTACCCCCAATGCTCTTGGAGGTTGTTGTCTTATAAAAGTGCTTTATTGGATTCTTGTGTTTGTTGGGTCTAAAGTAGTTTAAAATGAAAAGAATGTTCTTTCGAGGTTTATGTACCTGATAAAAAAATCCATTTATTTATTTTTTGAGTTAAGAGACACCTCTGACTGGTGACCACGAACGGGAAGACAAAACGTAGGGTGCCCACCCACTAAATGAACCGACGACATTGTTAAGATCGCGGAAAACTGATCGATAGAAAAGGCTCAGAAACGTTCTTCCTGGAAATATGTTAGGGAGGCCTATGTCCAGCAATGGACTTCTTCAGGCTGATAATAATGATGATACCACAAAGCCATGGTATACCAATTCAGTACACAATCGTTCCTCATGCAGTCCGAAAGCTAGAAATGGTATTTGCTGAATTCAGGGTTCTCCAAAAAACTTTGCTTCGATTGTTGCTAAGCTTTTTTACGTCAAAAGTACACTGACAGTCTTTTGCGATGGTAAAAGTTTAAAAATACAAAGGGTTTTTTTTTCCTGTATACTTTATTTTGCTTTATCTTAAAAACTGGTGCTAAAGCTACAGTACGCCGATAACAAAATAGAAAGAAGAAAGAAAGATAAACAGTGGAAACAGAAAGGTGAATCGGAGGTTCAATTTGATATTCAAATCACGTGACTTTCGCGCCGCAAGTCGCAAACATCAAATAATACTGAATGCGAGATAGTGAAGTGTTTTTTTTATAAATTCTGCTTTGTTTTTGGATGGGGATGCCAGGTTTTTCCTACACGTTCCTGACGTGCGTGACGAACGAGGCAATGTTTTTTAAAGGCGATGATTACCACTTAACATCAGGTGGGCCATATGCTTGTTCCAACAGCTATAACATATTATACAACATAAAAAAAATACATCAATGGTCTTGCAGTAATGTGTAGATAAATGAGGAGTTGCAAATATCAAACAAAATTGGAAGTGATAGGTATGTTTTTTTGTCATTATTGCATGCTTCTTCATAATTTGTTTTTTTTTTCTTGATTATTGTACATAATGGTTCATTTATTATACAAAACTACTAGCCTCCATAAAACCAAGATAAATAAAAAAACACTTTTATGATTACACTCAGCATATTTCAAGTCGAAAATCCAGGATAATCTATAAATATCGCCCTTGACACTTTTGCCCACGGAAATTCTAAAGTGACAATATCCCATACTGAATCTCCGAAGTGAAAAATGTATGCGCACCCTTTTTTTTTTTTTTTTTTTTTTTTTTTTTTTTGGTACCCAGGAAAACCTTTTATAGGTACCACCGATGTATGCGCACCCTACTTTAAGGCTGTAATATATGGCGCGCGTTGTGAGTTATTAAAATTATAGACAAATAAAATTATTCTGTACGCATTCTTGAATATCCGCGGTTTGAATTTAACAATCTACAGGGTTATTCATTATTAGCTGCAAATACTGAGGAATTAGGTTCAACAAATAGAATAAAAAATATTTATGAAATTATTTTTTTTAAATTTGATCAAAAAAATTTTCAAGTTTTTGTATCAAAATTTTATTTTTATTAATTTCTTTACGGCTATTGCATAATGATTTTCAAAACAAAACTTAAAAAAAATCATTTCATAAATATTTTTTATTTTATTTGTTGAACCTAATTCCTGAGTATTTGCAGCTAATAATGAATAACCCTGTATATATTTTGGGTTTTGCTGAACAAAAGTAATTTATTTTTATCCAAGTTTATACATAAAAAATCTTCGAATTTATATATTTTATGACTTTTGAAGTGTAAGCTCTTCATCAAATGCGACTTAGTAATAAGTAAACATAAACTAAAATAATAGTAAAACAAAATCGGAACACAAAAAAGGTTCCGGTCTAGTTTAAAAATATAAACAAAAAACTGATTTTACTTTGAAAGCAGATAATGTTAAAAGAAAAGGCAATTTCCGTAGACCCGATCACATGTCGACGTTTTTCATATATCGATATCGTGTGTTCCCTTTATTTTATATTAAAGCGATAAACATGTCGATTGGTAGATTCGCGCTTGGCCGCCCTCCCTTCGCATCTTGGGGATCTACTCTTAAACAGAGAACACTAACTGAGAACACAATAATTATTCTACCAACTGAGTGAGATAGTAACTTAAAATTTTTCGATAGCACTTGCGTAGCGCTTGGTCAAATACGTTGTGGATATAATTATTAGCTGCACTACTTATTAGATAACATGGTATTTATAAAGACTTGATATTATTTGATATAAGGTCAATAAAATGTTTTTCTTTCTTTCTTTCTTCTTTCTTTCTATATTATATGATACTTTCATAAGGTTTTCTCTAATTTTTACAGATCTTTTATACATCATCATCATCTTCCTGTCCTTAACCCACGCTAAGTGGAGCCGAGCCGGCACAACAGGTTTTCTTCTTCCACTCACCTCTGTATACGTCATCTCAGTGCTCACTCTCTTCTTTCTTTGTTACGGACCTTTCACACATTACGAAAAATAAAAAAAAGGTTTGTTTATTTGACCAACATGACAGTGAAACCGTACTTTTACATGAAAAAGGTACATTTTTGTAAGGCATAACTGAGAAAAACTTTAGATAAACTATTACTTTAGTCGTAAATATGATGCAAATGCCAGTGTCGCAGTAGCCCTCTCCATCTGGTAGCATAACCTCGCTTCGAATATGCAAGTCATGAGAAAACGCTTATCATGGCTTAGATACCACGCGGAAGATAGATAGAGGGATGGATTACGGTCCCGTAACATATTGAAGTGTACGTGTGCTTGATTACACTTGAATTGTACGTTATTTTTCATTATAAACATGAATCATCGATTTTAATAACACATATTTTTTCTTAAAAACGAAATTTTCAATGAATTCAACACGAGCTCTCATTCTTCTAGTTTTAACTTCTTCTAGCAGGTATAATTAAACTTATTCGAGCTATATTCGAGATTATATTAGAGCTACGCAATCAGTAAAAAATTTTTTTTTTATTTTAAGATAAATCTACAGAAGATACTGAAATATTTTAATCTGAAAATACGTAAATATTAAGATATTTGTCGTGGCTTTTGCAAAAGTTATGGGTCCGTGTGAGTTTGAAATCATAAAGTACATTATAGATTCCAAAAAAACGATTTAAGTGTCTCTAAGAAAAATTTAAGACACTGTTTCTAAGCGACTACAATACTTACATTTCCTAAATCCCTCTTGTCACGATGTTTCCAACACCTCTAACCGAAAGCTCCCGATAAAAAGTAGCACTTTGAGCCCCTTCACTAATGCAGTTCCTTCACCATAAATTAAGTGTTGACCACCATCCCTTAGGGCTTCACTTCACGGGTATCAGTAGACACTTCGACAATGGCATTAAAAATGAGCTCCGGCCACTGTCAGCCCTGATGTATCGCTTGGGTGCACAGGAATGGATTGAGTAGCCGTTATTTGCACAATTCGGGTTTCTATCAATCAGTTTTTGATGGTTTGGTCTTCATCTGAGTGGGTACACTCCTTCCTAACAATAAAAAAAATCATTTCCGTGTTTTTCAAAAAAACAAACCCAATTAAATAGCTTTTTTTGTTCAGTGAGAGATTTTAGCTTGGAAAAGTATTGTTGTAACTGTGTTTTGTCGACGATAAAAAACTATCACGACACTTATTTCTTTAAAAAAATCTACAACTCAAATATACACAGCAAAAATAAGATACTATCCTCATTATTTAAAACTTTAGCTGGCTAGAAAGTGTTTTGCAATCATTTACTTACCCAAGAAGTTCAAAATTAAACTCCTCCAAGACATTTGCCTTTTTATTGCATAGAGAGCGACGTTCATTGCAAGATCTCGTTAGTACTTCACGTGCTCAATTGTCGTGACAAATTGCACTCATAAACTCGTGTGAGTTCCTTCCTTATTATGCACTCCTGGTACTTATGCTTGAAACTTTTCGAGCAATTAAAAGGGTGGGTGACATTCTCGGGAACAAATGAGCTTTTGGAAAATCATATGTGTCACGGAGCTTTCAAGCCAGTGCACGTTTAAAATGATCTTGTTTTGACTACTAACTAACTCTGAATAAAGAAGTCATTTGTTTTGATTTGCATTCAATATTTTGATCTTGTAGAACTTGATATTACGAGCTATAAAAAAACATACTGCAAACAATATCTTAAGAAAGACAAAGCGCACGTAAATCTAAAATTGACGTTAATTAAACATTACAGAAACAATGTACTGCACGAAGGGGTTTACAACTCTGTTATTAGCAATAGCACATACGAGCCCTTGTAAAGGGGCATAGGTATTTCAATAGCTGTAGGCCCATAAAGGCCCCGTGTTCAACAGCCGATTGTGTGAACAAGCGGCCGCTTGGGACGCAAAACTTGCAGATTCCTTGTCACAGCCAGAGTTTTACGGCCAAATTAATATGGCAAATTAATGCGTACGGTATAATTTTCGAGGGAGCGCGCTCACGTTTCTTGCGACACATATTGCCTTCCACGCTACGCAATACTGCTCGACCGGGATTCGTATCATTTTTACATATGGAAATGAAGAACAACGGAGCGTACAAGACAACAGTGATATGCTAATTAAAGGAAAACATTTGGTTCGTGTGTTTATTTTGAGTCGGCGACGAGAAGGTTTGTTTTTAATTGATGCGTGGAAGCTAGAAAAAGTTTGATGATGGTGGAGAATTTTTTATGAATCCGCCGCGTTGACGCAGTAAAATGCGGGACTACTTACTTAGTCCGGAGCATTTGAACTCTATAACACACTAGTTCGAAAGAACTAATAGAGTTCGAGCTGGAATACAAGGAGCTTAAAAAATATGGGTATAGCTTAATTTCAGTCATGATGAAGTCAGTAAAAATGTAGAAAGAACACCGTTATGGTTTTGAAAAAATATCATAATAATGCAATTTTCCACCACAATCCAATACAATCAAGAAACCCAAATCTACAAACAGACGGCGTACTTACTAAATGAATGTTTTTCTTGCAAAGCCGTCTCCTTCAAAATATTAATATTGGCTCGCAAGGGTGAATACTAAATTAACATTCGCTACCTTTCGCAAACATCGTCAAGACACCCGCAATACAATGTTTGTTTCTGTGTTAGCACAGTATGGTAACTATTAAATAGTATAAGGACTAACTAGCCTCTCTTGCCGTTTGTGTAAAGCAAATAAATCAAATAAAGAAAATATTTTCGGTTCTATAAAAATTTACTATGAGTATTTGCAGTGTTATGCAGATAGTTTTAGTTTCGTTAACTCAGTTTCATTTTCACATCAAATCAATGCTGTTTTCATAACATTTTAATATTTTATTTGAGTAAAGTCTAATTTTTCAATCTACTGATAAATTTATCAGATTTTTGTTCCGTTGATAAAATAAGTCAATCAAGATGACCAGCTTTCACTTTTCCTAGTTTAGTTTGAAAAAGTCTTGGAAACGTTAGCGTCACTTATACTGCAATTACTTTTACCAACGATGGTCAATCGATACTTATCCAAAGTTGTCTTACTGCTTAGCGTCTAGTTTGCACAGCAAGACGCCAACACAATGTTTGTTCCATGTAAGGGCCTTCCAACTTCCGATGAATCTTAATCTTCCTGACTCAGACTACCCTCAGCCCGCATATACAAGGTTATACCTTAATCGGCGCTCCCCTAACATGCCTCTAATTGTTTGCTATCGACGGGCATATTCATGTTCTATTTGTTATCAAATACAACGTTATCTAAACCGTCGCGTTCAGCGTTGAATATATTGTTGATGAATCTAAAAACTAAGGATTTGAAAGAAATTAATACAGAGAGCGGCTGATAGAGGAGAATGGAAGAGGAGAACATGTTGTGCCAACTTCACATAAACTAGGATAAAGGCAGGAAGAAAAAGAAGAATCTGAAAAGTATGAATTTATTCTTGCTACACTAATCAACTAATCAATTTTCTAGTTGATTAGTTGTTTATTTTTACGTAGCTGGTAGAATATGCGTATGGCTCGCTTGATGTAAAGTGATAACCATCGCCTATAACAAAGCATAATAAACAGCATAACAAAGCGTCAAGATGTATGGTAGGCAGAAAAAGCCCAAAGTAGTTCGTTTTCTACGAAGTAGAAAATGGGACTTTCTGTCCAGTAGTAAACTTCTTCTTAAAATTATACGTGCTAACCCGTCTAATAGACAACACATAGTATTGATTTCTTAGGATGTTTATGATTCAATCAAGTCGTAACAACTTGGACTTTCAAAAACCTTACAAGGTCTTATAAAGAAAATATTCAGCTGCCTCTATCAAAGCAAATGAAAATTGTCTCGTCAGTATTTCCTTTATAATGAACAGCTTTGCCCAACACAAGGCGCCATACGAACTAATCTGCGGTAACTAGCAAAGGGAGGTTCCTTAATGCTCCCGAAACGCCTTCAGGCTATCACACCGCTTGACCGCCGGGATGGCCGCACTATTAAAGTGCTAAGAGGGACATTAGAAACCCCAAGGGCCTTGTCATCCGAATAATTTAAGGGCATAACTGTTGGTTGCGTGGGAAATGTGATGATGACAACTTGATCGGGGGAAACTAAAAAGTAAAGATAATTATATGCTCGTCAAAATCATGGCTAACGTGAAAAATACTTCTGCATTATAGAGATCAACCTACTTACCGCTAATCATAGCTTTTTAGATGATAATGATCATATCTTCTGATATCAAGAATAGATTTTTATAATGTTCCAAAAGTTATTAGCTTTGATTTTGTTGAACCCGCCGATTTCCTCAAGTAGTAAATATAAGTACTTATTAAACTCTTTAAAATCAACAAAAATATTAAGAATAAGAAGAAAGATAGAATCTTTAACACACAAATAATAAAACGACTCGGTTTTAGTTTTTATTTCAATTTTAGTATCCTAGTAAATATATCCTCTATGAATGAAATTGAACTAAAAAGTTAAATTGTAAATATCTTTACGGCAAAGAAGCTACTTTCAAAAAAGAAAATTGTGGAAAATACCGTAAAATATTAAAAAAGCTAATAATTCAGACCGTTCAGGCTGGGGTTCTCGATAAGCAAGTTAATCCTGAAGACAAATAGAGCACAATCATTGTGACCAGTGTCCAGTGGGGCGGTGAGTGATGTGTTTCTTTTGTCTCGTTCCACCAGCGGGCATGGAGACAATGATGATTCAGCATTGGGTATTGAATTTGAGATTGGAACCTCCTAGATATTTACTCGGTACTCAGCAGAAATTAAGATGCACATAAGAATTGAAAAATAAAACAGCGAAAAGAAAGACAGGATGAGACAAACGCACACGTCATTACACAATTTATAGCAGTATAGTAGAGTTAAATTATAATCATCGCTGGTGTTTCAAATTGATGATTTAAAATCTAATAATGATCTAGACAAAAAACCTTGGCTCAGTTTGCCGTAATTATAATCGTAAAAGGATTTGAATGTTTCTGTTAAAAAAGACGAAATCTCAGAATAAAAGACGCTAAAACTAGATTTGTATGATTTTGTCGAACAAAATAGATTATGCAGGACTCTCCATTCTCAAATCAACACAATCGTCGAAATTCCGAATGTCCAGCACATTAAGCACAGACCACAAGGCGGGGGTCGGTTTGTCAATCGGGGCGCCTTTATTTAAAATCATCGCCTATTGTGTCTAAGAAATAGCAGCCCCTATAAATCTTGTAATCAACGGACCGCCTTTATTTGAGATAAGAATGGTCTTGGAAGCTTGTTAGATGTTTACAAGCTAAAGCTATTTAAGAATTCAAGGTTCATTTCTTGAAACCGGCTGAAATGTGTAAAGAAATCATGATTTTCTAAGGTTACTGAACACATCGCAATAACCCACAAAAGTTATGTAACAAAAGCTCCTAAATCCCCCGTTTTATTTCTTGGCAGTTTCCAGAATTATCGGCAAATCTACCAGGCAAACATGAGTCGGGAGGATATTCGCTGAGATTTGCGAACAGACTATCGGATAAATTGACCGGTAATAATAAAATGTAAGGGGTAAGAATGTAGATGGCTATTTAGATAATTGTTGGCTGACCGTGCGTCCAGTGTATTGGAAGAGAAGAGATCCGGGGGGTTTTTATTGCCACCCTGGCTGCCCTGAGGTGGTCATTTATGGGAAAACTATCAACGTCTGGATTGATGACGGAGCATTTCTTTGTTTCCCATTTGGAAGGCGAGATATTGATGTGTTATTTTGACGGCTGATGTATGGAAACGCCTCTGAGGATGTCATTTAGGAAGTTTTCTCTCTTTTTGTATCCAATTTCGCAAACATTTTATTGTGCAAACTTTTCATGTGTCTTCAAAAACTTGGCATGTTGGGACGTGACCGCCATAGCATCAAGTTGGCTGTTTAGCGGCACCTGCCAGCAATCGTCTCATAATATTCGGCTTAGCACGCCCCGCCATGCATACTTGAGTTTTGAACTGCGGGAGGAGAACAAACAGTGATTTTATTGATTCCGTATGAAGGGTGTGGGATGTAAAGTTTGATTGTAAAACAGCTACGGTTTCAATAAAGGCAAGATACAGAACACACATAAATATAACTAAGTTTTTAATAGTTTTATTTCAAATCGCCACATCTTTTTCACAGATTAACAAAGACAGAGCTAAGATAGAAGCTATGTATCTAAAAGTATACCTACGTACTAAAACAGAACATAAGTAAGAAGTAGCCGCAAAAATTAGCTACAAGTTTTCTGCGAACACGATTTTAAATAAGGCTCTGTTAAACGTCACGACAATGAACTAAAAGATAAGCTAATACAAAGACCTATCTACAAAGGACTGAATGTTTGCCGATCTGATTATACGTTTGCAAACTGGGTGGCCAGTTGACCGTCATAATTTGGGACCAGAATGCGTTCATTGGTGCATAAAATATTTGAAAGGGACGGCGGAAAGCACAAACGGTGCAAACGTACCATTACACCTCACACCTGCTATTTGTTCGGTCAAAAGAAAACAAGAGAAATAAACACTGTGGAGGGTATTTAGCATTTTGAACGTAAACAAAAGACAGTTGGATTGTTCTGTTTTGAAGACTTTCCATCTGTTGACTTTGTGAAGTGTTTTCTTTTTGAGTTTTCTCGGTTAACATTTTTGAAAAAAGAAGAAATCTGTATCTTTTAAAATAAAACATTTTAGAAAAATAAGAAATCTGTATCTTTTAAAATAAAACCCCTTGAAAATAATGGTAGAACTTTCTTGAAATTATTTATCTTGCGATAGGCCACAATAAACGTCAATAGGACTTAGTCATATTTGGCAAACAAATTTTTTGACAAAAAGTAAGAAACGAGAAGAAAATGATTCTCTAAAAACAAAACAATTCAATGGAACTCCATAAACCATCTCAACACATTCACCTCAATAATAACAAACTTAACAAAGCAATAAAGCTACACTCGTGATACATTGCGGCAAAATAATATTATCCTTCCCCGTACTTATAAACGAAAAATCAACATAAAGTGAATAAAAGAAAATTATGAATCGCTAGAAAATAAATTACTGAGTTTTGGCGGCAAAATAACATCACATTTGAATGCCTTTTATGCTTTATGGGCTCGTAGGCCGTAACTACATAAAATAAGGCCCGGTGCTTCTTTATGGGACATAGGAACACGTACGCGGCATAATTTTTGAGTTGTTGCAAATTCTCGTACACTTGAGAGTTCAGTTTTGGTAACAAAAGATATGAGAAACAAATCAACTCTTATAAATTACGATCGTTGCCGAATATGAATTTTACTATTCAGAATCATAATCACAAAACAATAGATTATAGTGAACAGGCATTTGTAACTATACAGGTACATATTATAGATGATTTATGCAGTGTAAATATTTAACAATGCTCAAACGAAATGCAAGGCATGAAAGAGTTTTTAGCTAGCTGTTCCATTGCCGATACCTTTTATTATATTTTACAGATGGTCTAAAAGAAATCGCTTTCAGTGATAAGGACACCCATTGTACTTTATTTAGTTACCTTTAGTTACTGTGATATAATTATCCTTGTGTACTATAAAGTGTTGCCTATCTATCTATTTTTTATCCTTTTACCCTTGACTGTATCCAGCACAACATCAGGTGGGCTATATGTTTGTTGCATCAGCTAGTTGTAAAAAAAAACTGTTTGAAAGTTTTGCATTGCACACACATTTTTCTTATTGAAACATCTTTCTAAAAGTTTGAAACTAACCTCAGGACCTCTAAGGCCTTAAAGGTAACAACTACGAAAGTTTATAAATTCGAATTCAAATTCAAATAGCTTATTGCACTTATGTTGTTAGATACATGTGATACAGTAGACTAGTTTCAAAAATAAACCCTGTTAAGGCACCGTAAGAAACTTTTCCTACTTACAAAAAGTGGTTAGCCTAGGAACTCTAATAGTCAAAGTTTCTGGAAGATTCTAAAATATATCGCAGCAATTTGTATCACAGACTCTTACCCATCAATAACACAGCCATGTCACACCATCCACTTAGATCAGAATAAATTTCCCCTAATTACATTATCGAGAAAAGTAACCACCTCACCTACCGTTTCTCTCAGCCCACGTCGGCAGCCCATAATTCCTAATGACATGCAATAACTGAACCCCCAATTTTCGACATAAGCCCCTCCATAACAATATCGACATCAGCGAAATTTTTCCTTCGAGAATTTTTTATTCGAGAATAAGTAACACTTTTCTGTGTAATCAAAATTTCGTGAGCTGTTTATCGGCCGCTCGATTTATTTTACCGCAAGTGGTTCTGATTTCACTCGGGTGGAATATTAAATTAGTAAAAAGTGCAAGTTGGAATTTATTATGTCATAGAATAAATTGTATATTATGGATTTACAACTGCGACAGCCAATTCTATCAGATTTTCAAATTTAGATGTAAAGTACAGCATTTTATCGATAAAATATATCAATTAGTAGTAGTAGACCACTTTGTGAAAGGCTCGTCCAGGGAAGCACCACCATACTTATTTCTGCTGTGTTTCGGTTTGAAAGGTATGGAATCTGGTGAAATCACTAGCACGGGTGGCTGAACATCTATATGCCTAAAGTTGATGGACGCAAGGCAGTGCATCATAGAGCACGTTCCTGACGTGCGTGATCTACGAGACAATGCTTTGTTATAGGCGATGAACAATTAACATCAGGTGGGCCATATGCTTGTTCTATCTGCTAGTTTTATAAAAATAAGCCTTACCGTCTAAGTTGGTTACAACAACGAAAATAAATTTTCAAACAAATCTTCAATTCTATATAATAACGAAGAAATAACGTCACATTCAGTGAAGCAGAAACACCGTATATTTAAATTCAGTCCGGTCCAGTGCTGCGATGTTTCAATTGTCACATCCTTCGTAATCCATTTATGGAAGGGTGTTTTTATTTGGGTTCTTTTACGATACTTTCTAAAATCTCCGATTTGACCGTCTTATATAGAAACTAACCTAAATTCAATATTCGGTATTTCAAAAATGACAAGTTTTTGACCAATATAAAGTACTTTTATGTTCTCCTGGTCACTGGTTTGTCTTTGCTCAACTGAAGGATTATGTTCTATGAGATCGTGCTTTAGTCAAAATAATGTCTTTGCATCTATTTGTAGCATGATTTTTGTAGCATGTTAATTTAAAGTGAACATTCAAACACGATTTGTAAAGGATTGTTAGTGAATAAATGAAATGAAATATTGTAGATGATTTAATAACGTTAGGGGCAACTGGTGCTTTAGTAAGTAATAGTTATTAAAGGTATTCCTGAATTAATTTATAAAAACCTCTTTCGCCATTTTCTCATCATCATCAACAAAATTGCGTGCAAATCCTCTTATAAACAAAAGATTTTACTCCTCCCTTACCTAAGTGCCCATGTCCTGATAAGAGTCCACTTCAGTTTCTAGTCACGTAGGGTCCCACCTCCCGAGTTTATGACTAATGACGGGCTCACATGCAGTCACACCTCATGAAGCCACTTTACATTCAAATCATACTGCTTCCTGACCCTGATTAATGCCGTTTTCTTCAAAGATACTTTGCATGTATGTCAAGAAAGATTTGGAGGCATTTTGTGTATGTCACATGATACGATGAGTGTATGAAGACAGGAAGATTTATGGAGACAGCTTATAGGCTCATAGTCATGTTGACAATGTTTTTTGTTCGCAATGACTGGCATAGATCGATACCTTCTAGACAGTGGCTTAAATTTAGCGTTTTGGAACATTTTTAATGTAATACCTTTGATCGTTTTGTGCAAAAATAAAATCAACGTTCGTCAATCTACATAAGTACTACATAATATAAGACGAGTATCCAAAAAAATCTCTTGGGAGTAAAAATATTACTTTTTCTTCGTTTCCACAATGAACTAAGTTACATTTCTAGAAAATGATATAGCTTCATACAGAGCATTAAGACGTCTTAAAAATCTCGAAAGTATAAGTGTGGTTCAATCCCTACAGGTCCATAATAATCTCCTTTATTGGCATTGTCTGAGTCTAAAGTATGATGGTCTTGGTGTAAAGTCTGAAGTCAGTAGCTTTACAAACATTTGCACTCCTCACTCCGAACTCTCATTAAGACGTCTGGGTCCGCCAAAGACAAATTAATAACAAGATAAAGAAACTCGTCGGTTCTTACTCGTTATTCATTAATTAAAATAATTGTATTTGCCTCGGTGGCCATTACCATTTGCGTGATTGTAATTTGTAATTCACATTGAGGCCTAAGTTTCTTTACCTAAGAATTGGTAATTAAATAAATAAATTAAGTAAAGAAATACCTACACATAGTGAAAAGTACTTATTAGAAAAAAAAATAACCTTAACTCGCTGATCTCGTATCTAATTTAAATGCACTGGTAAAAGATTAGAATTTCCCAGTAAAAAATACTCAACAGGTATTTTATATTGATTAAAAACCACGGTCACTCGACAGTAAAACAATACTCAAACCCGCAAAAATAAGTGAACTGGGTACTTGTTTTTGTAAGCGTGAAGTTTTCTTCCTAAAAGCTTTTAAATGTTATTGTATGTTGGTATGCGGCTGTCGCACGGGCGCCAAGAATCGCCTGATTGCTCAAGAAAGGGGTCGAATCAAAAAGTTCGCGGGAAAAATTTACCCAATTTCGAAGTAAAGGATACCCAACGCTGCAAACTTTCCAAAGATTTTTCACTTTCAACGTTAATTGCTACCAAAAGTAAAATAAATCTCTGCTACTTTGCTTTTCTTGAGGCTTGTTTTAAAGCCCTAAGCTAATCAATTAATTAAATTGTTTGTATTTCACTGACTTATAAAATATTGCTTGATGTAACTTTTTTTTGTATTTGTTCCGTTTTCGTTCATAAATTGCTATGGGGTTGGGGTAGATGATAGCTTTTCTGATTGCGAATATAGTATCAGTATAGAAAAAGTTTGTAAATAAAATAGATACAAAATATTACTATCGCCCCCGTGTGCTCATAACATTTTATCATAGGTGTAACAAAATATAGGGACAGTAAAAAAGTTCGATTCGGAACGTTATATTCGAAGTTGGTCCTAATGTTTATTGTTTGTTTTTGATGGATCTCATTCAAAACATATCAGTGGAAATCCAGTTTTCCCCTTTCGAGGGATGTAATGATTCATAGCTTTATTATTTTTTACTAAATTACCTACCTCCTGTCTGGGAAAATTCAGATTACTTTGTCTAAGAAAAACAACGCTCATCTCATTCCAAACTTTGTTAAATCTTTCGTTTTTGAGTCTGAAAATACCTGTAGTTTTCCAACATGGAGATGGACTTGTCCAAAGAAAATATTAACTTGGGATGGAGAGCCCTCTGCACTTGGAAAAGATCAACATGTCTCCAACACTTCACGGACACACAATTTAAAAAGTTTTTTCTGTTCTTTGTTTTGTCCTGAACAAACTCAATAAAGTGCCCTTTGCCTTTGAATAATTTAATTTTTGTGTCCAGTCGTTCTTGTTGCCTTTTGATACTTGCTACCTGTCTTTTTTTTAGTTTCATGAAAATAACAGCGTTTGCTAAAGGTATGATGATAGGAACCTTATGATGGAATTGAGTTGTAGCTACCTTTTTTTTAATACAAATTACTGATGGAACAAGCATTTTATGTCCTATCTAATGTTAAAAGGTAACCATTGCCTATAGCAAAGCATTATCTCGAAGGTCACGCTCGTCAGGAACGTGCCCTATGATTCATTGCCCACCATTATTGTTGGTAAAGCACATAAACTCTCTGAAACCTAAAAGGCATTTTAATCAACGCCAACAAGTAGGTACCAGGCAATCAGGGAAAGTAGGAGGTGGGTCTGAATTAGAATTGAATGTAAATGTGCGGGCTTTATCGGGGATTATAGTGTACGTCTGCAACTCAGAGATAGTTGCGGCCCATCGCTGGCCCGTCCACAGCTCTATATTAATACATGTTCAACTAACCCAGTGTAAGTAGACCCGCAGCACTTTCAAAGGTCTTTACAAGAAAAGGGGTTGATGTGAAGTTAAAGTGTCAAGGTATACCGGTTGGATTTCAAGCTACAGAGCACCCGTATCATGATGTCCTCTTTAACAAATTTTACGGCGAACTAATCCACCCTTTTCGCTACATACGAATACGACCCTTGAATGTCTTGTATTCGTACCAGTTATGCGATTATTATGCGTAAAATAAATCTAGGTAACACGGGGTGGCTTAACTAGGCTTTGGTAACATAATTAATTTAGAGATATTAGTTTATTAATGGGTCTGGCTCTGTTTGGACACTTATGAAAATGTTGGGTACCTAAGCTGTTAGAAAATGCCAAATTGTCCACCTATTAATTTAAAAGATGCAATTAGTGGTGAATAATAATGAATGACGGATGAGAGAAGAGTTCCTGCTGAAGAAATGAGAATGTTGTGATGGATGTGCGGAGTGTCAAAAATGGATAAACTAAGGAATGAGAGCAAGTCTGAAAGTAGCGCCAGAGACATACAAGATGAAGAGTAATAGGTCAGTAGGAAAGATGAAAGTCATATTACAAGAAAAATGTTAGGCATAGATGTGGATGGTGGTTACAGTAGAGCTAGACCAAAGAAAAGATGGATGGACTGTGTCAAAGATGACATGAGTAAGAAAGGAGTGAGCTCTGAGATGACGAATGGTTGAGGTGAGTGGAAGAAGAAAACTTGTGCCGACCCCATTTAGCGTGGGATAGGAGCAGGGATATATGATTTGTTAAAAATAAGTAAGTAGATTTTACCTACATTGCCTGTGATTTATGGCCCGTGGCCGAATGTCTAAATCTCTAGATACATTTAATTAAAACTGTTGATTAATTAAATTCATGTAGATTTGGGAAGGGTTTCCCTTTAAATCACAGTGACATTGGGATACGCGCCCACAATTCAAACTACCATTATAGTTCTGTTAGTTAGTTGAAACTGAATAAGGGTATGGTTTGCTTGAATACAAGCGGGTAACTTAGTGATTTAGTAGACTTTCCAAATATTCAAAAAGCTTTTTCATGATCATCTTTTTTCATCTTTGCCTACCTCTTAGTTTATAAAATAAAATCTGAGCTCACATCTAACAATGCTTTATAAACGTATATAAAAAAAATTATGTCAAAAAAAATATATGATGTTTTGTACGGGAAATTGAATCTACTAATCTATCTGCTTAGTTACACTCAGCCAACCTACTTGCAAACGCTACCTGCCTACACTGTCATCCTCTACGCCACTCGCTACGTTATCTGCCCACTACACCATCTGCTATGTTACGCGCTACGCCATCTGCTACGTCACCCGCTACGTCACCCGCTACGCCACCTGCTACGTCACCCGCTACGCTATCCGCTACGCCACCCACTACGCCACCCGCTACGCTATCCGCCAGCTCTCCGCCCAATCACCACCAGTTACAGCTGTCAATCCGTTCAAACCGCGCATTAAGGTAAATGGCGCGAGTAACGGGATCGGCCCAAGGGGAGGAAATAGTAACGTAGTTACTAAGGATACCGAGGATTGGAGCCAGTTATGGACAATAAAACAATGGTAATGGGTTGTGTTATTTGATGATTCTTATGGGTTTAGAGACACAAAATTGAATTAATAGCTTATTTTTATTAGGACTAACCGTTTTATAGGTTACTTTGAGAACTTTTTTTGTGTATTTTTCTGTGACTTTTCTAAAGTCACTTTGTCTGGCGCGTGGCAACTGCAGTAGTTAGTCTACTATGGATAAAAATCATTAGTTTAAAATATTATCTTTTTTTATTTACTCTCCTACGAATCTGATTTTGAAAAACTTAATTGAGTAGAACGTTTCAGTACCTGAACCAAAATCTTGGAAAGCATGCCAGTCTAACCCAAAAATACATAAATTTTCTTAGCGAAAACATTAAAAGCCAAATTAAACTTCCACCTTTATCGCACTTCGCAAGATCAATAAATCGGAGCATCTTTATCTCCCAGTAAATACTCTTAAGTTCAACTTAACTGCGTTTCATTATATAGATGCTTAGGCTTACGTAGGTTGAATTATGGTTATTTGAATTGTACGAAACAAAATAAATTTACTGAACGTGCCCTATAACGTGCCCTGCCGTTCTGCTCTTTGCATTTTTGAGTGCTTATTTCGAGCGGGATAAAAGTTTCCGTTATTTATGACCGTTTCTAAGATTTAATGTGAAGTCAAACGGCGATAATGCGAATCTCGGCTGAATATTTCGGAATGTGACGTCACTGATGCCTATTTTGATTTGTGGTTGTTTTTGTTTAGTGGCACTTTGTGGTGTCGTGCTAGGTAAATATTTGTTGAGATTATAGTCTCACAAAAAAAATCTAATTCAAATATTTTATTGCTGTTATGTTCCACTAATGGTCAAAAAACTTCAGTTACTGAGGGTCACTCTCAGTAACAGAAGTTTCCTATATCTACTCTGGTGTACGAACACCGCTTGCATACCGCTGGAAGTGACTAGCACTTGCACGTGCACTATGACTTGAAAACTTCTAAAAGGTATATGTAACGAGTAGAAACTGAAATTGTTATTTGGTGTAATTTGTCAAGGCATTGATGAGGAAAGAAGAACGAGTGACTCACAAATCATACAAATAGTTGAACGAAAACAATTAAATAGTAGGGCACACAATGAAATAAACCCATTATATTGCCTAACAAAACGCATGGCTAGAGGGACCCTAAAATAACAGTGGATATTAATATTAAATCAACACCAGCAACTCAAATAGGGACCAATGGACTACTAACTACTATTCGATTACGAATAAACATAACTAATAACAAATTCAATTATAAAAATTACAAGATGAAAGCCACGTGTCTTGGAGATGCCTCTGATTTTATAAGAGACTCAAAACCAGACCAAGAGACAGAGCCAGACAGACCACCAAAGAAAACCAGACTCAAAACCAGAGCCAGTGACAGAGCCAGACAGAGCTCATGGTACAGATTGATCCCATGGAAATTCTTCTTATTTGACTTCTTTCTGTTCAATTGTACTATTTTGTTTTTTAACTACTAAATTATCACGATCAATCACCCTCACGTAGGTTCTCAGACGTAATTTAAATTCTTAAAAACCTTACCAACTTTCCAAGCCACTGCACAGATCTTCTCAAAGCCCAGTCAACCATGAACACCTGAAGAAATTTCCCCAGTAAAGTCCGCCATCTTGGGCATTTCTTGGGCATAATTAGGCTGTTTGCATGCAGCCGACGAGCGGTGTATGAATGCTGCCTATTGTCTGACTTTGGACCTTTGGAGCTATATCTTTTCGCACCTATCGCTTGCCGGGGGAGCAAACGTGCGTGGAAGTAAAAATGGATGTCAAAATTTACAGATGCAATAAAAATTTAAATAATTTGTAACGGGTCTGTAGGGGCTTTTTATTATTTAGAAGTGTGTGAAGAAGGCTTAGAATTCTGACAATGCAATCATTAGAATCTCGACTACAAAAATGCTTGAAAATGACAGCGGAACTAAATCAATCCTTTGGTATTGCTCGGAAAAATTGTGTTTCTATTTAGCTATACCTAAGTACCTACCGACGACATTGTTAGGATCGCGGGAAGTCGGTGGATAGAAAGGGCTCAGAATCATTCTTCCTGGAAATGTGTGGGGAGGCCTATGTCCAGCTGTGGACTTCTACAGGCTGATGATGATGATGATGCATTAACTCTAGAGTCAATCTGAAACAAAAAATTGAAATTACTTATAAAAATTTAAACAATTAAAAAGTAAAAAATTGTTATTTTTTCCTTAACATAATATTGTGAAGGAAAAATAAACAACTTTTACTTTCTTTTACTTTTTAATTTTGTTTTCTTTCGAACGACTAAGTAAGCAAACGGTAATACGCTCCACTAGATGGTATGCAGTTACGAGTACCGTAACTTATAAACGCGTAGTTTATCATTTATTACATTTGATAAATTATTTCAGTCTACTTCTCTGTTATTGAATCAGCTCTAAACACGTTTCAATTAAGAACTCTACGAACATAAAACATTTACACAAGACGATATAAAAATAATAGCTGTTCTTGTAAAGCTTTCCATTATCCACAGACAAAACAATTCATAATTGCAAACAACCCAAAACATTAAAGAAATATAAACAGTCGAAAACCCTCACGCCGCTAACTACCCCCTTGTTTGCCAAGGAGTACCACAGAGTATTATTGAACTTACCTAGAGTGCATAATGATCAAGCAGGTTTCGTAAGCAATCGAACAACCGTTCATCATTTTTGCTAACAACATGCCTGATTCGCAAAGTTACATCAGCTGTTATTGTGAACTGCTTGCTGACCAAAGAACCAAAACGCGATCATCCGTCAAGAAACAAAATAATCCGGATTGCTTTTCATCAGTGTATTATTATAATAAAAATGATGATCGCTAGTTGTAGGTATCGTACCTCTAAAATGCTCAAGCCCGTCGAAAACAGTTTTCACTTTAAAAACTCTGTCGTGGCTGACGGAAGTTCTTTACTAAACTGAGTTTTATAGGCCTTTTTTATATCACACATTTAGTTGATGTAGGGCTCTCACACAAATCCGCAAATTCATAGCGCCTATCTATTTATATGAAGTGTATCGTAGAATTATGTAATGCCATGCCAATTCTTGCGTTTGCGTTTGTATGGGAGCCCTTCGACGCTTGAAAACCTAAATTCTCCAACCATTTCATGCACTGAAAATGGCAAGCCGAAATAAAAGAATTCTCAACTCGACAGTCATGCGCGCTCTCTGGTTTCTTTTTACTCCGCTCTCTGCATCAAACCTCGTATAAAATAATATAAAATTATACGTATAAATAGGTACCACGATAAAAATATTAACCGCAAGCTTGATAGATATTTATGCATGAGCGGAACCAATTTCAACGGTCTGCTAAGTATGTTGCATCCCATAAGATAATGAGATGTTTACTACCAATATTCAGGTTTAGATGTTAAGGTTCTTTTAAATTGAATTTTAAAACTCATTAAGTATCTCAATAAAATTACTTGAAAATACTATAAATAAATAAATACTGTGGACAATCCACACAACACTATCTGGCCCTAAACTAAGCAGAGCTTATACTATGGAGGATTAACACCCAGACAGAGAACAAATATCTATGTTCACCACACAAATATAATTTGTTCTCCTGACCCACCTAATTTTAAGTGGTAACCATCGCCTATAACAAAGCATTCTAGTCAGATACATGAATTAATTAGTGGCAAAACCCGTTCTGAATATTTTCGATAGTTCAAATTATTATATTAAATTATAGTATCTGTGTTTGTTCTACTTTGACAATGTTGAAAGCTTATTGCAAGCTCCATTGTATTCGCTTTCAAATCAAGTATTCACCTATACGCTAATAAAAATGTGACGGCAAAAACGACCACACGTCAATTCTAATTTCATCCCAATCGAACAGTCTGATCGTCTCCATCAAATTAAAATTATAAGGGCAGAGGTTTTAAATATGTAAAGCTTGCACATTAGGCGGTCTGGATATGTACCATTCATTATTAAAATGCTTTCGACTTTGAGCTCTATATTTTTACTATAAAAGTTAAAATTGCAAAGCAGATGATTCTGCCGTCTAGACATGGCTATGGTATGAATCTTCATTGAATGAACGAGCGCGAATATTTGATTATGTAAAGAGGATAGTGTCAATGTTTGTAATACTCTGGCATAATTTGAAAATGTATGAGTATGTTTTTGTTTGAAACGTACTATGTACATTGCACACGGCATACCTCATAGTAAAATTAAAGTTAATTCAAAATGCCTGACGCTTTTTAAAGGCTCATTAAAAGTCTCTTGTCACTGTAATTTTCAATTTATCATTTCAACAAAGAGATGGCAACAGACTTCTCGTTTTGTGTGAACTCTTCACTCCTAAAACTATGTGCACCTGTTATTCGTAATATTTTCCTCCTATAATTCTGTGCACTTACTGATAATATTTTCTGTTTATTTTATTTTATTATTGTAGGTATGTTTTTTTTTTATTAATTTAACCATAACATAATTAATACAGTATAAGCTTAATATTGTACCCTTTAAACCATCTTGGGTTTGTGTGGGTACTCACACTCAAATTTTCACATGATAAAGGTAAACGAGCACTTCTATTATGTATATAATTATTTATGTTCTATTATGTATTAGCTTTAAGAATGGATCTTTGTTGACATCTGAATAATATTTTTTTTAATTAATTTATTTTAAGCTAAATGCTACAAGACCATGACGGATAGATTTAACATGAGCAAGACCATTGGTTGTTATGATAATATCATTTTATTTGCAACCAAAATACTCTATTTGATGTAGAAGAGAGACTCTGTAGTCATTCGCACAGAATAAATATATCGCTTTAATCACAAGGCCACCGGTGAAATGCAACGCGTCCTAAAAAGACCGAAAAAGTGGCATTCCCAACTCGATCATAACACATTCCGTTGAACGGCAATTATGCCCGAACGCCTGCAACACGAAGGAACCAACCCCGTTGTAAATTAAAAACGTGTGAAAAAGGAGCATTCAAGGCCCCGAGACCGGTTATGACAAATATGTGAGCCGATGGCATTAATGAAATGAACCTTTTTGAAAAAAGAATTCATTGAGATTGTCGTTGTGTTTGCGCAGCCGAATCGAGAGGTTTTGGTACTGGGGTGTGGACTTTTCATTTTCAAATTTCAATCATTGGATTGTGAATGTATCGGAACGATGGAATTTGAAAAGGGCTAATAAACTTTGAATACGAGTTGATCTGCATTTTCCGAGTTCTGTTTATGAAAACTGAAACAAAAGAAAGCGCGTACAACTCGGTGATGGAACAAGCATAGTTTCTTAATAAGGTTTGAACTCATTTTATTAAAATGAGTTCAAACCTTATTGAGAAACTCAATATAGACTATTTTTTTATAAACATACGGATCAAGTCAACAATACCAACGAACTTTACTTATACAAATTGGCAAATTTTTCGCCACAAATTTCAGCCAACCGGCCAATTTTGCAATTTTGCAAATAACCAAACAAATTGTACATCTGAGAACTTAGCAGACAAATGGTTTAATTAACCTGATGGCGTGGTGACTGATCGTAGTGGATTTGGGAAATTTCCTAGCAATTAGTAGCACTTGCAAATCTCATCCCAATTAGGCAGACACCCAAAATCGCGGCTGTAATTGTTTTTGAATGCGTAGTTTGTTTGTTGGTGATTTATTCCGTTTTTAGTAAAGTGTTAATTTCAAATGTAAGCTTGTTACTTTTATTTGAGTCGGTTCTCTTTTGCACAATATTTCTCGTATACATTATGCATACATGCATACATTTAGTACAAATGTTACATTCGGTAAAAGTAGATAAGTATCTAGGAAATAATGCATTGAACTTAACCTAGTAAGATAATTTATTATTTACGCGAAACTATTATAAAAGTAAAAAATACTGTAGATAAATAATAATATATAATAGATAGATAAAAACGAATAAAATGGTTTTGTTTTCTTTTAAAAAGGAGGTGTTGAACTGCTCTCCTATAAAAATAAATATTCCTTTTGTTTTACATTATTTATTATTTCTTTTTTACTATTTGTGTGTTTGTTTATTATAACAGAATTAATATAACAGAAATTCTGTACAGGAAAAATAAACTTACAGATTCTTCTCATTAACCATTTCCAGAATCTTTCAGTTTTCTTTAACTAATGTACGAGTAAATAGTTTCACATAAATAAAGACTAATTTAAAAGCCAGACTCAGTTATTTTAGTGTTAACTTATACTACCATCGCCCATAAATACGATATACATCAATTTGTATGGAAATTTTACCTATTTAAACTTCTCATCCAAATGTTTTGTGAAATACTGAACAAAATAAACTTACAGATTATTCCCATTAAACATTCCCAGTGTCCGCATTGAATACATTATTGCCACAACTCCAACAAAAGAAATGCGTTTCCTACCCGCAACGTTGCACAAAACGAAAGAAATCCAGAGACATCCTTCTGAATTATTCGTTTCTGGGGTGTTTCTGGGATAGACATCCTGAGTCTGCAGGCTTGACAGCTAATTAGAGCTTCTTTGTTAAACCAACTTACCACACCTGAATAGCTTGAAAAAAATACACTGTAAGCCCTTCTAAATAAGGTCGGTTATGCTTTGGAGATGCTTCAAGATTCATTAATTCCTTTTCTTGAAACGAGTGGCGGAAAAATACAATAATCCAGTGTGAATGGGGCATTGTATTGAGCCAGTGTCCAGGAAGGATTTGTACTTTTTATAGCCAAATTTGCGTTTTATGGGTAGGGGAAAGTGACAAGCTTACTCCCTTGTCTGTTTTTTGTTGTATGATTACTTGGGTGAAGTCGATTTGGGATGCTTATTGGAAATTGTACGCAATAAAATAGTTTATTATCTTAAGAATACTAGTCGTATTATGTACTAAATAAAGTATTAAAAAAATCATGAAGCATACACAAAATATGGATGAATTATGTGAAGGATGACGTGGGTAAGAAAGAAGTGACTATATACTGAAATTAGAGAGAGAGTAGAGGAGAGTGTAGAACGATAACCGGTTGCCGACCCCATAAAGTGGAATAAAGGCAAGAAATGATGAAATGATGATAAACAGTCAGCATTAGAAGGCCTTCACCATAGTTTTTCATAACTAAATTTAATTTTAGGTTTTTTTTCTTCTTATAAAGGTTGTCAAAACGCTAGTTGTGATTTGTAACGTCATCAAAAATAATGTTTCTACTGTGACGCTTCTGTTGTAGTAATCTTCTATGTGGGCGTGAAATTGATCCTTATCAATTATTCCTAAGCCCCTCTTTTCTCAATAGCCTATGTCCAGATGCAAGCGACTTTGAATTATGAACGGTATTTATAACGTCCTTCGCATTAGGGACGGTCAATTTAAATTTAGGAATCTTGTGTGTTTTGTTGTTTTAATTTGTCACACACAATGCGCATGTTCTTAGCTAGTTGGATAAATCAATTTTGATAAGAATTGTCAGTAAAAAGTTTACCTAAGCAATAAGGCCGTCCATTGTACTTGTTTTTGTAATGTTTACTTTAAATTAAATCTTCTTTTGCGTATATTAAATTATATCTAAGTACAAAAACCAGTTGGGAGAACTTTTAGCGGCCGCTAGTATTATGTATTATAACTTTACCTTTGATTAGTTTGTCATTAGTAGTTCTTTCTGAGGGGCTCATCCGAGGAAGTACTACCAAATATTTAATAAGTACGAAAACCAGTTGGAAAAACTTTTATTGACTGCTAGTAGTATTATAACTTTACCTTTGATAAGATTGTCATTAGTAGTTATTTCTGAGGGGCTCATCCGAGGAAGTATTACCACCTATTAATTAAGTACGAAAACCAGTTGGAAAAACTTTTATTGACTGCTAGTAGTATTATAACTTTACCTTTGATTAGTTTGTCATTAGATAGTAGAGCTTTTTGTGAGGGGCTCATCCGAGGAAGTACTACCACCATGCCTTTTTGGTCGTGAAGCAGCATTGCTGGGTTTTGGTTTGAAGGGGGGTTGGTTTCGGTGAAATTACTGGCACGTGAGGCTGAACATCTGTATGCCTCAAGTTGATGAACGCAGGGCATTGTAAGGCACAATCTAGATGTGCGTGACCTACGATGCAATGCTTTCTGGTATTTACTTGTTCCATCAGTTGTATAAAAAAATTACATATGAATTGAAATTCATTGCTTTTTTTATCTTTAAATATTTTTTTTTATATGAATAAGATAAAAGAGAATATAAAGCAGTCTCCACAATACCGATCGTCATTATAGTTTCCTATTGGTTGGTTTTCACTTTCGATTACCCACAAAATGTCACCAGGCGAGCAGAGACCGCAAGAGTCAATGAAATCGCGGTGCGTGCAAAATGAGGCCGGACAGTCAGGCAAAAAATGCAAAGTTTTATTCTTGAGCTTGAATTTTCTTTCACACAAAACGATTAATTTATTTACAGGAAAAGTGCACAAATTTGCATTTCATTTTTTTTTGTAGAGATCACGGGTTTTAATTATCATAAATCACCGAATACTTAAAATGTTTCTTTGTATAGAAATGTAAGTCAAGCTTATTTATACTTTTTAGATTCTACATTTAGCTGCTGAAAATCTTTATTAGGCTTTTTTTCAGGCACTTCTGATTGGCCTGTCAGCTCAGTTGGTAGAAGCTCCTCTTTCTGCGCCGTAGGCCGTGGGCTCGATTCCCACTGAGAACAAAATATTTGTTTGATGAGCATAGATTTTTGTTCTCTGTCTGGGTGTTATTATTGTATTCTAAATAAGTATTTACAAAAAAAAACGTATTATATCAGCTATCTGGCTCCCGTATTACTGCTTAATTTTGAGCTGGATAGTGCCCTGTGGATTGCCCATAATATATATTTTTTTTTACAGAAAGACAAGGCTGTTAGAACTTTCCGGTTTACTTTTCTCTTTTTTTCTTAAATTCTGTTTTATAATGCACCATAAATATTGATAAGATTCCGCTAACACTTTTCTCGTGTAGTGTACGAGAGAATGCTGACGTCCGCGGTCGGACATGACGCAGCTTGACGAAGGTCACTTTATTGCTGACCTCTGTCTGGCGCTGGGCTCCTGGTCACTCGCTTTGGTTACATTGATTTAATTCGGCAACTTTTTGTTTGGTCGGCGTTGTGGTTTTCATTTGAACGGTTGAATAGCAAAAGAAGTATAAAAAAGTGTTTATTTAAATCGTATGAAATACGATCACATTACACCAAGTACCAAAGTATGAACTAGAGGCTAAAGATAGGCGAGTTTTAAGGCCTGCGCACATCTAGGTGATGGGGATGGGGATTAATGATTAGGCTGTCAAATATGACAGCAATAGTTGACATCGTTTCACTGATCGCCTAGATGTACGCAGGCAAGGCATCAAAAGCAGCTTAACATGCCACTAGTGGTCACCCATCCAAAAAAACATGAACACACGCTCGTCACTTTTTATCACTCTTACCCCCGAATACTGAAACGCAACTCAGATTTAAGCACGTCTCAAGCGACGAATATTTGACAGATTTTCATTGAAAACTGTCAAATTTAATATTCGTCGCTTGAGACGTGCTTAAATCTGAGTTGTGTTTCAGTATTCGGGGGTTTCTCTTCTACCACCACCCGTTGTAAAGGCAACAAATACTAACCGATTACGAAAAACAATCTGTAAACTTCTAACAGGATTAAACGGATTAGTGCCATTAAAACTGGCCACTCGGTTCACTCTCAGCCAAGCTTACATGGATCACAGTCTAATGTACGAGACGGACAACCGTGACGATGAATATTAAACGTTTTACAAGTTTAAAACAAAACGTATTTGCAGGGATGAAACCGTTGATTGAAATGAATATCTTGTTAAAATAAACCCGCTTTGTTGTAGGATTTGCGATTGGGGTAACTAGGGTTTGGACACAAAATGTGACGCACCATAAAATGCATGATAACGTGCAAAGTTTAGTCACACAAGAGATTTTTATTTAACGTAAACGGTGAATATCAATAATTGTCAATTACATAATTAAATATAATAATTATAAACAAATTGCATTTATAATTTTGGTTTATTGAACTTTAAAAGTTATCTGCTAATAAAATAAAATAAATGTGGGTGGAATTTTGGCACGGGCGGGCGGCGCAATTGGGTTACCTAAAATATTTCCCCTTATATATTTTTTCAATATTAATAATTAACTTCTTGTAATCAAGTGATCATCTTCTCCTACTCGTGTGTGTGTCAATTTTGATGTTTAATTTTCTTAAGCTGCCGTAATTATTCATGTTGTTATCCTCGTCGTCTCACTTTTTCTCTTTTCATCAACGACAAATACAGAAATAGATATTCGTAGCGCTGTGAATTTTAATTAATTTATCATAACGCAGCAACAGAATCCACAACACATTACCAACCACTCTAAAATAGATGGGTTGGTCGGCCAAATCCAATACAATAGCATAATCCATGGCCAAGTCCAACACATAGCATATCCCACGGCTAAGTCCTCCGTATTTGCACTCTGGTCGCCTAGGAGGCAGCTTTCATCTCCCAACTCTCTCAATATTTAATAATCCACCGGTAACGAGCTATCTCGCGAAAAGTTTAAATGGGCAGACGAACACATACTAACCCGAGGGTAGACACATAGCTTATGTAAACTCGGAGCATGGACTGTGGTTCTTTTTGTCTGAGATATTCTGACTGAATGCGGTTTGTCTACCGTATCAGCGTATAGCAAAGGCAAGAGCAAATAGTATGTAACAATGTGTGGCCAACGAGAAACGAAGACAGATTTTGACTTGGGCGAGGCGTATTGGTGAACATTTTCACGGATCGGGTCCCAAACTAGTCAAAGAAAGTTGATAACTGGTTTCCATCTTTCTTCTGGTATCTGTATACCAGATAGGGTACTAAAGAGGAAGGTCGCGGGTTCAAGCTCCATTCGGATCTTAAATTTTGGGATATTATAAAAAAAATTGAGTGCCAGACAACTTATCATACAGTACATCGTATTTTTTTTCTTAAAGTGTTTACTAAAATTACTCATGTCTTAAAGATGAAAAAAACGTTCCCGCTGTCGCCTTTGCGTCCTGGTACATTATGTCCTCAATAGTTTATTAGGTAAGTACTGTTTATACAATCATACATGCGAGGTCTAGTTCTAAATCATGTTATAAACACAGATTAGTGGTAGAGAATAAATAAAAAAAAACGAAATACCAGACTGGTTCTCAAATCCTTCCCCTTGTGTGCTCTGGATTCAAACTTACTAGAGATTAATGAAAGGCTAACGGGCAGTTTATCTTTTGTCTAATGGACGCTGAGTCCACACGTTATAACCTTCATTTACATTTGGTAATGTTTACATTTGCTAATATTTATATTTTAATTTATAACTGGTACCTACCTGATAATTGCTAATAAGATGAGTCACACTATGAGTCAATTGGTGATAGTCATTTATTTGGTAGTAAATTAATAGGTCACTGAACTCTTTGATGTTCAGAGTCAAAAAAATAATTTAAAATTAAAATTGGATAAAATTATATTCACATCACATAAAAATAAAACCTTTATTTCTGATAAATATTGTAGGTGCTACTAACATTACATACATACTAATTGAGCTTATAATGACAGTGACTGATATTAAGTCTTCGTCGGACCATTTGGTATAGGCAGAGGTAACCACTCACCATAAGGTGGGCTATTCGCTTGTTACTTTTTCTGATAAAATAAAATACTTTCTTCAACATTCAATTTTATTTATTAATTGTTTTAAAAATAAACAAATAGGTAAAACATGTTTTGATCCATGTGAAATAGAAATTATAGTGACATTAAATTTTAATCTTATGGCTTACTCCTACTTACGTCTTTGTTCATCTCAAATGCAATTTTCAAATCTACAAAGACGCAAGTCACCCAGTTTATCAGCATAGCACAGGGTGTTTAATTGTGAAAAGAAATCTTTGTCCTTTGTCAGCGTCGAGGGGAGGCTATTGATTTCTTTTGTTTTATGCTGATTGAGACACCTTCCCCTCACGGTAACACTTTAAAACGAATGGGAAAAAATACGCGGCGCGAACTTTATTAATGGCTGTGGGATAAAAGGGATAGTGTGTTGGAAATAAATTTTGCGATTGACATTATTTTGTGTCAGTTTTAAATTGGTCTGGAATGTTTTCAATAATATTTTTTATTTATTTTTAACGTATTTTTATGACCGTTTGTATTTTTAATTATTTCGGTTTAAAAGATCTAGGAGACGGAGATGACGTTACTAATGAGAATTTTAATAACTTTAGTAGAAGATTTTGTCACTGCTAAAATGTAACCCTCCAAATTTAGTAAGAACAAAATCAGAAATAGCAATAAACATGATAATCGAATAGTTTTCTTTAAACATCTTCAATATCCTCAAAATAACGTCTCTCATACATCTTCGTCAAAGATACACATCCGACAAGCGACAGCATACAACAACGCATCTCTAATTTGAGCTTTATCTCATTTGAATAAAGGTCATATTCGCAAATTCGTTTCCGATCAGGGTGCGGTAAGCCAATCAACATTAGTCCCTTTGACGATCGCTTCTAGGCTCATTTCTCTTGTGATTGAATGCGGCTTAAAAAAAATTAGATTGCCATTGCCACTTCAACGCGTAAGATACGATCGGCGATTTTTTCCAAAGTCTCACTAATGGGGCTCTGTTTTATCTCAAGTCCCTTAATGTTCTTATGCGGGTGACAATAATCAGATTTTGACACGTAAATGATCAAGATTGTTTGAGCACTTTGAGCAATTTCAAACGCGAGCAATTATCGCATTGCAATCTGAAATTACGTCATTCTTTTTTTGTTAGCAATTCACATCTTGAACCGCCTATTGAAATCATAGTTAAGGTTTAAAGTTATTAGATATTATTTTATTTACTTTTGTAGAAGTTTTTTTAGCAGTGTTTATAGAGGATTAAAGGAACGAAAAAAGAAAAACAAGTATTAGTTTTGAAGCTTTTTATTACTGTGTGTTTTTTTTAATATCCCGTTCTTTATAAAAATAAAAGCTTTTTATTCTTTCGGAGCTTTGACTAAATGTTAAGGCAAGACAAAAAATTTAAAAATCACAAGGTTGGTTCCATGATTGACAGCATTTTTTTAATTTATGAAATCCATCAATTTTTCTATTCACCTCAGGTGTCTTCCTCAAAGACGCTCTCAAGAAGCACTCTAACCTAGGAGGGTGTGACGTCAGCGGCGACTTTAATTGCGTACCACTTCGTTAAGGCTTTAACGGCCGACTTGATGGCATTTTTAATGAACACCCCGACTTAATGTAGTGGGCGAAATCGAAAATCGAAGAGGATTCGCAATTCAAAATTCGTTTGTTTAGGATTGGCAGACTGCATTACTTATTCTGTGGCTACCTATAGAACCGACTATATTCAAAGACGGACGGTGGTCTGGTCAATTTGAAGTGTTTTGGGTACAGTAAAGTACCTACTTGCAAATACATTATCCCACAAGAACTTGAAACTGACTCGGACATTACATTATCCTACATTTAAGTTCTTGAAACTTAACACGGTAGATTATTTTGAAATACAATTATTAAACAGAGCACAAAAAGATAGATAGATAGATAGATAGATTAATACTTTATTGTACACAAAAGAATACATTTAAAAGAAACATTACAAATAAAGCTAAAATGGGCGGCCTTATCGCTAAAAGCGATCTCTATGTATACTATGTATACTATGTACTATGTTACTTATGTAAGCTGGCACACAGACGTTTTGGCCTAGGCTGTTAGTTTGTAATGTTTTTGATAAATAAAATAAAATAAATAAAATAAATCTCTTCCAGACAACCTTAAAAGACTGCTACTGAAAACTTAATGCACAATTTTCTTGGCTTATAATTAAACATGATCACTACCAAATAAATAAATAATATCAAAACAAAAATAGAGTCATGTCGACCCTATTTTAGTTAGAACTACGAGATACCCTATTTTAGCAAGGAATACTTACATTAAAAAAGTAACTGTATTTGAAAATATTTTGTTCATAAAGTCTATAAAATCAACAAAAACACATTGAGTTATTCTTACAATCCGAAAAAACTCATTGTTGTTTTACTCCGAAGAGGTATAATTGTTCGAGACAATCAACTTTCGAATTGGGAAAAATACGGGTCCAACTCCCTTCGGGGTCCTGAATAAATATGCTAAAACAAGACTTTAGATGACGACTGTACCACATTATATTATACAGATAGTATACTATTGGAAGAGAAGCCTGCAAAGTGCGCTAAAGTTTATTATGAATCTGTCATATCAATGATGATATAAATCATCCTTAAGAACTATTAAGTGTCCTTGTGAAAGTTCAATAAAAACACGATTGTTTTAAATACGATTTTATTAAGTACGACACGTCTCTGAAATTCGGGCCATGAGCAGAGACTGACTGGACTACCTCTTGAGGTCCTTAATACACACAATGAATAACAACAAAACTACCAGTTCAGCATTTTTACTTTAACACTTTGTGACTATCGAATTGAAACTTAACAAAGATTTTTATAATGTCCCAAAAGTTAAGAGCCGAGCGGGATTTGAACCCGCGACCTTCCCCTCGGTACGGGGCTGCGCTGACCACTGCGCCATCGGATCCTAATCACACTCGACGAATAACTCTTAGGGACTGTTCGGCACTAACGCGACCGTGGCTCCATCTACAGTTTTGACGTTATAGTCAACTAACCTGCTCGATAACCGAAGTTGCATTCAGTTGAATCGACGAGAGATGTCACCTTGCGTTTTTCATAATTTTTTATTAATTTTATAGTGTTTACTACACTTAAGGAAATCACAAAGATTTTTATAATGTCCCAAAAGTTAAGAGCCGAGCGGGATTTGAACCCGCGACCTTCCCCTCGGTACGGGGCTGCGCTGACCACTGCGCCATCGGATCCTAATCACACTCGACGAATAACTCTTAGGGACTGTTCGGCACTAACGCGACCGTGGCTCCATCTACAGTTTTGACGTTATAGTCAACTAACCTGCTCGATAACCGAAGTTGCATTCAGTTGAATCGACGAGAGATGTCACCTTGCGTTTTTCATAATTTTTTATTAATTTTATAGTGTTTACTACACTTAAGGAAATCACAAAGATTTTTATAATGTCCCAAAAGTTAAGAGCCGAGCGGGATTTGAACCCGCGACCTTCCCCTCGGTACGGGGCTGCGCTGACCACTGCGCCATCGGATCCTAATCACACTCGACGAATAACTCTTAGGGACTGTTCGGCACTAACGCGACCGTGGCTCCATCTACAGTTTTGACGTTATAGTCAACTAACCTGCTCGTTTTTTTGCAGTTTAGTTGACTATAACGTCAAAACTGTAGATGGAGCCACGGTCGCGTTAGTGCCGAACAGTCCCTAAGAGTTATTCGTCGAGTGTGATTAGGATCCGATCGCGCAGTGGTCAGCGCAGCCCCGTACCGAGGGGAAGGTCGCGGGTTCAAATCCCGCTCGGCTCTTAACTTTTGGGACATTATAAAAATCTTTGTGATTTCCTTAAGTGTAGTAAACACTATAAAATTAATAAAAAATTATGAAACTTAACAGTTACCACGCATGGAAAAACAACATTACCTACCTACAAAATATGAATATTTGGACTAAGAGCTGGTTTGACGGATTACCAGTTATAATATTTGACAGCTGAGCAACTCTAATATTGCTTGTCTAATTTAAACCACTATAGAGAGTTTGCATGTGCTTCTAATATTTTGTAATTATCAATACGGAAGACCGAGGTTTTTTTAAAGTTTATTTTTATATTGGTAGATAAAAGCTTTGTGAAGTTTTCTTTTGAACTAAAACGCCTTAAATAAACCAATGACATTTTTTATAAGACTTATCAAACAAGTAACAAGCAAAAGGTAGTCTGGAAGAAATCGCCCCAAGCGATAAGACCGCTCATTGTCCTCCTGTCCTCCTCCTGTCCTATTTTCTTTTAATGTACTAGTTTTTAAGTTTCTCAGACGTTGTCTGAATAAAGTTTTTTATTTTTATTTATTACATGTCACTTCATGATACAAAGTGTGTTTTCTGTAGTGCGAGTCCATTCTGTGCAAGGGATGACGAGTCTACTTGAAATCGGGATGAGGAGGGATTCCGAATAAAAATTGGAAAGTTGAAGATTGACAGGTGCGTCTTAATAAGTCCGGCGACAGCTGCTTACTTACAGACGAAATGAGAAAAGGTACTGACATTATTAGAAAAAATATTTTCGTTTGTTCATTAATTTTGTTTAATTCAATAAATTTATGTTTTTATCAGTGCGATGAGCTGTAAAAAATTTTACTTATTTGCACATTTTATAAAATACCCTTTGTTTATCTAAAAAAAAACTAATATTTTACTTGTCATGTTGACTCTAAATTACTGTACCTACCTATTTCTAAATTACAAAAGTAATCGAAAAACTTGTATTTATCTTAACTTTCTTTGTTAATAAAGGTAGAATGTTATCTCAACTAAATATTATAGTCTAATTCCTGTCCCAAAAGTTATGAACCGGATTCAAACCCATCCAGGGAACCCATCCATCTAGGGAATCTTTTGGAATTTTAGAAAACCTTGTTGGTTAACATTGTGTAGAATATCCTATTTTTTTTAGTGGATTTGGAAGATAAGTGTAGATGTTAAACTAAATTTCATTTGATTGTAGTATTTCCATAGAATATATTATATGCCTTTCATTATTAAGCGTGCTACAGTGCTTTACTGCAGATAGTAAATCTTTAAGCTAATACAGATGCAAAACCTTACACATACTAATAAGTTTTAATGTCTCGGACACACGGATCGCTATTTAAACAATAGGCGAAAGAAAAGATGATTGAACGCTGACTTGCTCATAAAAAACCACATTGCACGCACATCCTAAACCAAACATACACCCACCCACACACAGATAACTCATTTAAACTAAAAGTATATACCCATATACCCGTATATACGGTTTAATCTCCCTGCAGACAATGGAAGGTCCGGTTCTATCTATCCCTATTCCGCTGGCCTAAGCAAACCGCGCTGTTGGTTTTTCCCCGATTCCCGTTTCTTCACTTCTGATTATGCTATTTCATACTTTGTACAAACAATAGCGAGCAACCCTTTGCACTATTGCGGGTGGTGTTACATTTTGCGTGTGGAGTAGGATTTTTCAATATAAAGACAAAAAAACCGTAGAGTACGAGTAAGTGTAACTTTTCAAAGACTTAATGCACCTGTCTTTTTTATAAAACACTAGTGGCTGCCCGTGGTTTCAATCGCCCCTTACCCGTTTCCATTACCTTTTTGGGATAAAAAGTCCTATCTTATGTCCTTTTCCCGGTTATAAAGCTACCGCCCCACCAATTTCCAACCAAGTCGTTTCAGCCGTTCTTGTGTTATAAATAGTGTAACTAACACGACTTTATTTTATAGATTTTTAATAGTATACATAATTGTTGAATTACCCCAGGTGAACTAATTCTACGGCGCCAAAAAAAGTCTGAAAAAAAATAGCATCACTACTCGGCCTTATAAAGAGTTATCTATCTATTTGGTAACAAGCATCCACAAAATAAAAACATTAATGTTACAAAACAAACTAACAATGAAACTAACATTCGTCTATTGTTTTCATACGATACTCCACATTATTATGACAAGCCCTCTCCACACTTCGCGAGCGTTTTATAAATATTTTTCCACTGCTCTAACCGCTGTAAAAGGTTTTTGTATACGTTGCTTTTTGGCTCCTTTTGGCTGCTAATCTAATATTGACCAGCCGGCTATTGACTTGTGTTTGTACTTCTCATAAAGATCCTTTTGAGTTACAGCGACACGGAGCGGGGACGATCGCGTCGAGCTTGTTATTAACCAACTTTAAACAAGAAAAGAGGTGGTTCTCAATTTAGTTGTGTTTTTTTTGTTATCACCTAACCCCGCCGTTTGAAAAAATGTTTTTATCTGAAAAATCCAGGATTGGTCCCATATAAATTTTATCAAAATCTGTTCAGCAGGTTGGTCATGAAGTGCGAAATAAAAAAATAGTAAAAATTTAAAAATACCATTAACAATATAATCCACTTGTAGAAATTTAAGGGTAATTTTCTCATCTAAATAGTATTCTTTTTTTATACAACTATAGCCGATGGAACAATCAAATAAGGCCCGCTCTATGCTAAGGAGTAACCATCGCCTTTAACAAAGCATTGGCATCGTAGGAGTATAAACGGACCCTTAGCTTTAGGTAGTCATAATAATACGCCGTGGAACATTTTATTATTCAAAATATCAATTTGCTCGGCTGGCTTTCTTTGGGTAGCGCCGAATTCATTTTAATATTAAGTTGGTTTTAGCAACATTTATTAATTAGTAGAGTTAAAACGATAGAGTTTTTGAAGGTTTTCTTGTTTTGGGTTCAAAGTTCTTGCAAAAAAACAGAAAACAAAAGACAAACCTTCTATAAATTATTTTGAAGAAGATTATTTTTATTTCGTTTTATATTATTTTAGTCTCTGATCTTTGTTTATCTATAATATCTAAGTATGTTGCTTTGTTATACATCATGTGTCGTCATAAATAAATAAATTTATTTTTTTATTTAAGTATCTGCTATTTCCAGTAGTATAAATTGAGATCCCTGGTGATCTGCTAGTTCCAGTAGTATAAATTGAGACCTCCTGGTGGTCTATGGGTAGCCGCCCCACTTTCCAATCCTAAGGTCGTGGGTTCAAATCCAGTCTTGTGCTTATGATTTTTTCTGGCCAAAAATGTAGGTTTGTGCATGTTGTTCTTCACTCTCAACCGGTGAAGAATATCGTGAGGAAACTGGCATCATGTAACCTAAAAAGTTCGAAATCATAATATGTCACGTGCACAAATAAGACTAATTAATTGGAATATGATTTTAATAAACAGAATTTGAATTTAAAATCCTTTCCCCACACTGGTTCAAAAGAACTAGTGCCACGATAGGAAGAAGAAGAAGTATCTTTATGCCTCTTCTGCGGTCCTATAATTTCACATCACGCACCACGAGATTATTTTACTCATTTATTTCAATATCTAAAAGTGCGACCAAAAAGGAACAAGTTCCGGTCCCAACAAAGAGTCCTGCGGTATCTAAATGTTAATCTTTGGTCAGTCGCGCAAAAATTATGTTTTTCGGACACTGCCTAAAGTAACTGGGTTGGAAAGGAATACCATGCAAGCTTCATTTAATTTTAATTCAATCGTGTAAAATCTGCACACGCCCTACAATCTATATAGTCTACCTTATAAAGTCCGCACTGTAAGACTGACCAATTAAGCTTCTATGCAAATAAGTTTTCAATCAATAAAAAAACATGTGTCAAGTAAATCGAAAATCAAACCAACAGTGATCACGGAGTGCACCAAATAGTACTTTAACTGAACTCAGTTAAAACATGACATTACATTTTACGCTGGAAAAAATGTCTAGCTCTTCTTGTCTGGTCTTGCATGATGCAAGTTGGTTTGTAAAAGGTGAAAGACTTCTTAGCATAAAAAAATGTTACCCACTTATTCTATATGGCACTCACTCGAAAGCTTTTAAAACTCAATAGGACATAATGGTAATTTCAACTGCCAGTTTCATTTTAAAACGGCTGAAAAATCTCATTACCACCAACTTAATGCTAAAACGCTTTCAAAGGCTTCGTTTTATTTCGCGTCAATTTCCACAAAGCAAAATGACTTCAATTTGAATATGTAATGGGGGCTTAAGATAATCGTCGTTGGCTTACACTAATAAAGGCGCCTGGTCTGTTTTAAAGTATTCGTATCAAAAGAATCGAACTGTTCGATTCGTGGGGAGCAGTGGGGAGGGTAATTTATTCGAGAGCGGCTCGCCGTTTTGTGGCGGGGGCGGCCGTATCGCGCCGGAAGACGCTTTAAGACATTGATGCTGATTCTTTTTTTATTATGCTCCCCTGGTTTCCTTAAAGACGCTAATATAAAGCGGGCATCATCTACTATGAGAATCTTTATTCTGACATTCAGACACATCCTAAACCGCAGGTTGTAGAGACGACATTTTCAGGGTAGTTGCCTATATTTTGTCTTGGTATTAAGCAGTAGAAGTGTAGAAAAGAGTTCCGTTTTTATTCTATTCTGAATATGCAAAAACACTTTTACATTTAATCAATATCAGAAATTCTAAAACCATAAAATTGGAAGGTTATTTTTTTTATGTACTGTACAGGGGTGCATTATATATACCTCTTTATACTGGTTACTGGTTCCTAAAACACAGTTTATACTAGTTCAGAAAACTAGAGATTCAATAATAATATGTGGTGTACCATGCTTATGTCAATAAAGTTATTTTGTATGTGCATTGTATTGATGTAAGAAATATTCTTAACACAGTTTGTGTAAGACTGTAGTTTATATTTAAGTTTGTAAGAAAAGAACGTCACAAACAAAGTCACGTGAAATTGTACTAGTATAAGTATAAATAAGCCGCCTTTGTGAGCCGATTCTCAGACAGGAAGAAGACCCCCCGAAACATTCTAAATTACATTTTCACGCAACTTCAAATGTCTTATTAATTACGTACGACTTTTCAATGCCATAAATTTCTTTTAACGCGCTCTCCCTAAACCGGCTTATACACAACACTGGCTTTGCATACTGATCACTCAATTGTATTGTGAGATAACTTAAAGTTTCCTTTTCTTTATTTCCGCATTGAAGAATGTAATTATAAATTAGACATTGAGTCTTATTCGATTTAATTTAACCTTCTGTTGCTATAGATTAGGTCTGGGTGAACATAAACGTTTGTATAAACGTAATTATCTTCAAGAAGTTATTATTCAAAATCAGTTAAGTCTTGGCATCAGTTCCGCACAACCCAGTCTAGAAAAAAAATAAAACAAACCGCTTGTCTCTTACTGCTTTTAAAAAATTAAATGATTCTTTAAAATAAAAAAAACGGGTAGGTAGGTACACTTAATAAAGCTGGTCGTGCTTTTTTTTAAATCAATCATGTTAACGTTTGTTTTAAAATGAAAAAAAACGTAGGTAAGCGTTTTTCCTTTTTAAAAATAGAACACAGTAGTATGCCCTATACAGCTTGAGTGTGGTGCAAGAATTCCGGAGGTAGTTTGAACAATCACTAAAGTCCATTCCCTCTTTCAAAACACAATCAAGTTTAAATCATTTTTATAACGTACATTCAATTCAAATCCTGGCTATTTGTTTAAAAGCCGAATACCTGGCAGGAAGGTCATGATTTACTGGCTTCGCACACACGATACGGGTGTCATCACCTACAGAATGACCCCGCATCCCTCAAGCTTCCACAGATAATATGGGGGATAGTGTCGCTCTCCCCAAGGATTTGTCAGACAAATGCCTCACATTGTATCGGAAAAAATCGCCTTCTTACTAGCCGTTAACGCTATTTATTGGCGATTTCGCCAGACTTTTTTATTAATAAAACGTATATTATGCGCGCAAGTGCGTTTTATGCGGGCCTTTTCTTTGAGGATATTATCGTCCATCTTCGGACATCTGATGTAATCGATTTAGGGAATATATTACTTCTATTCCAACGTGTTATATTTATTGAAATACTAGCGGCTTACCCATGTCAAAATAAAACTTCAATCATTCAAAACACATTCTAAAAAAGTGTTTTTTTTAGGTTATAGTAGAGAATAAGTATACTTTTATTGTACACTAACTAAAGTGAAAGATTACAAATAATGAAAACAGAATGCTTGAAAAAATTAGAGGTACAGTGGGCGGTCTTATCGCGATAGGGCGATAAAACCGCCGAGTGAGATATTTTCCAGGCAACAACAAAAATACGTAACTAAGTTACAAAAGAAATACGAATCTAAAACAGATTACAAATAGTTTGAACATCTCTAGAATGCAAGTTATCTTTGTTCCAAAGTAATCATTCCGATCAATTCACTGTTTTTTGGAAACGTAAACGGCAATACCCTTTGCATTTAGAAATTGGTAAAGATTTTTGTTTATCAGAGACAGTAACACATCTCAGGTATCTTATGAGATTTCTTCCATGAGCGTGTTTACCCGAAACTCGGGGTACAAAGTAGTTATGCAAACACAAGATACCGATATCAATACCGAACTTTGTGACAGACAAGAAAAACAAAAGTCACATTTATATATTAATATCTACGTCTGGCGAAAATATTCCAGGAAAGCTCAACATTTTTCAATACGACAGCAAAGCATGGCATCAAAAACATTTGGCTCACTTTATTGCAAATAAAATTTTAAGGACTTATAAACAATTTTGATTAAAATAAACATTTCCCGAATCTTATCCCGCAATCACGGGAATTGTCGGGAGTAAAATCATTAATTTCAAACTGAATAACGCATTAAAAGTAACAGCTTGTGCTCGGCTTACCACTTGGTTGTACCCACTCTGGAAGGGTTTGTACCCACGCTGTACTCACTGGAGGGAAGAACGGAACGGGGTAATCAAAGTCGGGTTTCGCATTTGTTACATCTATTTATTGAATATTACTATTCCGCTCGAGGTTTTTATCGACAGGTGCCCGATTAAAAAGCACAGTTACCTAATTTATGACCAGTTTTTTGTGTATAATATTATTTATTTGGTTAGCCTCAGTTTAAATTTGTACTCTCTCTCTCTCTCTCTTTAAAGATTCGCGTGAAAATTGTAAAGGACCAAACAAAAACGTCAAGTGACCTCTGTCAAAGAACAAAAAATTTTTTTTTTTAACATTCAAGCAACACTTTTAATTATTACTTTGTAACCTAACAAGACAACAAACCATTCACTGGCTCGTTAAGTTTTCCGCAAACGTGTCACGGTATTTTCCGTACGTGCTAAATGCTGCCAGCTCCCAGAGTCTCCCAGACACTTTGTTATCCGGTACTTTTACATGTTTAATTGGTCCCTCGAGACGAATCGAATCGGGGGCACCGCAGGTGATCTTGCGACGTGCGCTCGTTCTAAGACGACGTTAATTTCTTACAATGTTTCTAACGACATTTGGGCTAATTTGAAATGAAAAGGAAGATTTTTTTCTAGATTTTCATTACTATCTATCTATAATGTATATAAAAGCAAGTAGTTTTAATAAAACTATTTATAAATCAAGAACGGCTGACTTGATTTGGCTGAAAACTGATGGGGAGGTAGCTAAAACCCAGGAAACGGACATAGAATACTTTTTTAGCGAAAAAGTAACGGAAACGGGAACAAGGTGAGCGAAGCCGTAGGCGACCGCTAGTTTTCATAAATTTTAAGTGTTATAAGATATTTAAAAAGCATTTCCCACTACATTACCCAAAGTAATTAGTTGCAATCATGTCTCGTAAACATTTCCACCGCGCTCTACAAATCTTAACCATCAGACCCTAAGTGGGATTTATCTTTGTTTTCTTACGGAACTTTCCAATCTCTTGTGTTTGTGCAAGAGCTTAGAGAAATGCTTTTTATTCCGTGTGAGTATTATTGTGGTTACTCGCATCAGTACATGTCAATACTTATAAGTATGCAGTCAAGTGTGAGCAGACTTTTCGCGTCAGAAGTTTCGTTGACGAAGGATACGAGGAACGAGGATATTTTGCAGGTCAGAAGTCAAAAATACAACGTGTTGTTTTAATTATCGTACAAATTCCCTACAAAATAGGGTCTGCTAGACCCTGATTTAGACTAGATTTCGATGAAAAACCTACAATGGCGAAGACACTTTAACTTATTTCAAACTATAAATATGAATAGTTAATACTCATAAAAAAATATGTTACATAAAAAACACACTTAAACCTTGAGTGGGACTTGAGCCAAAGACCTAAAACGCAGGACTGGAGCATGCTAAAATTTGCAAAAAATCAAACCCGTAAATTTTCAATCAAAGGCTAAGCAGATACGAACAGTAACAATGCATACAAACTCCTCATTGTTCCATCCGACTGATTCCGCGGCGGACAACGGACACATTGTAAAAAGCGGTATTAATATTTCGCTGGCACACCAACTCATTTGAATAGGGAGGTGTCCCCTGATCGCGTCTTATCCACTACGCAAACATTCTTTACAAGGGCTGTTCATTCTATTCACTCTAGTGCAGTCGTGCCAAACATGGGGCCCGCAGGCCGCATGGTGACTCGCGGCTTTCTGCTATCCGGCTCACTAAATGCAAAAAAACTCGACTTAAGGTTTTTTAATTCAACGTTAGATTAAGCACTCTCTTGATTTTAGTTATCGTCATCAATGAGTCTGTTGCTATTCACAAAGAGTCTGAGTTTTTTCCTACTACCGATTTCCCACTAGAAAGAAAAGAAAGAAAGAAAGAAACGTAGATGTAACGAGCACTGTTTTTTAACCGACTTCCAATCAAAAAGGAGGAGGTTCTCAATTCGGTTGTATGTTTTTTTTTTTTTTTTTTATTTTTTTTTTTATTTTTTTTTTTATTTTTTTTTTTAATGTTTGTTACCGCATAACTTCGTCATTTGTGAGCCGATTTGAAAAATTATTTTTTTATCTGAAAGGTACTGCTTCCAGATTGGTCCCATTTTAATTTTATTAAAATCGGTGTTGCCATTTTTTTTTTAATAATTTTTTTAATGTTTGTAACTGCATGCCTCCGTCATTTATGAACCGATTTAGAAAATTATTTTTTTATTTGGAAGGTTATTCTTACGTCCAGATTGTCCCAAACAAATTTGATTAAAATCGGTTTAGCCGTTTGACAATGAAGTCGGTTTCTCAAGTTTTTTAAACTTAAATTATTATTAATAATTAATCTCAAAACAAGGCGTCATGTCACAAAAACGTCACAATTCCTGTGCGTATCGCGTTAAATTTTGGTAACCGGTTCTCTAGTAAGTACAGTTTTCCACTCCTGCCCTAGAGGTTATCTTTTATTATTTCTCTCCCGACATCCACGTTTTATTGCCTCTCATATTGACTTTTTATACGGCTCGCGAATAAATACATTTTGATTTTTCATCGCGTCGACACTCTTTTTATGCAGTTCGTCAGACAGAGGCGAATTAGTACGCCTGAGGTGTCGTAAAATATTATTCCTGTTTTTAAAACCGGCACTTTGTTTTTAGGGTTCCGTCAGAAAAGGCAAAAAAATAAGTAAAATACTGGTTTTACTATAATTCATACAAAAATATTTTTATAATGTAAAAAACAATACTTTCGTAGTTTTGTTACTAATTGCATAATAGCTTTATGCTTCTTTAAAGATTTAGGTTTCTTTTATTTAGATAGATATAGTGGGAAGCTTTTGTCGAATTTTAGTGTAGAGTATGACTCTAATGTATGTAAATTTACAAGTATCGTGGATGTTCTATCATAATCATAATCTTTATTTTTCTTTAGATATCTTCACATATAAAGATCTTAGATACATCATACAAAATAATATAAAAAAAATCTTTATTAAAAATTCGTCAGACAACCATCGGTGATATGTATGCTTATAATCATCAGAAAAATAGTACAGCGTTACCTACAATAACTTAGGTAAAACATTGAAAAGTACAACGTTACAAGCGTCATTATGTCACCTCCAAACTTATCAAGTGCCAAATTAAAATAAAGTATCAGAGTCGTGTGTGTCTTATTAGCCGTACTTTGTAAGGTTCATTCCTAATTCTGTCTCGTGCCGGCATTAAGTCGTTACTGAACCCTTGAGCTTGTACGACTAGGGTGACATTATTTTCTTATAATGCAAGACTCTGAATTATTAGAAATGCGGAAAGACTGGGTTAAGAAAATATCAAATTATACTTTAAAATGTGGGTTAACTTAAAGCATAAAGTGAGATTACAGGCAAAAGCAAGAATATAAATTGTCAAAAAAAAAAACTACTATTGTGAAGAATGCAGTCGTGAGTCTATTTAATTTAAGTTGTCAGATCAAATCAGTAAACGATTCATACACTACAAGTTTTGCTTAGAGAAGTCTAAAAGGCAGTGATATCTTTTTAAAACTAATTTAGTATACCATTTTTAATGCAGTACTCTAATAACATTACAATCTAACCAAGTAACCTAATCAGAAATTACGAATTTCGACTTATTTTTATAGAAATAAATATTGCTAAGAATGTTTCAACTGTGAAAACGGCTGTGAAAATGGATATTTATTAATATTAATTCTGCCTCCAAACGTTAAAAATATAACTATTTATAGTACTTAGTAGTTATTTGTTCCTGGTAGGTATTCTTGTCAAATCCCTATCGTTTGGTCACCCAAGTCATGCTGTAACTTCATTTGTGTAAGACCCGTTTCATGAGTAGATTACAAGTAATTAATTTATAAGAATATGGCGGCAAGGTACGCCTTTGGAATTAGTATCGTTGTTCGAGGGGAAACTGTCTGACCGGGCTTTGATATTTTACCTGACAAACACTGCATTATGTATTTGTACTACATTTCAACAATTTTGATTATTTCAAAATCAAAAGTGTATACAGGGATATACATTTTTTTGCTGCAAATACTCAGGAATTAGGTTCAACAAATAAAATAAAAAAATAGATATGAAATGATTTTTTTTAAGTTTTACTATAAAAATCCCGAGAAAATCGAAAAAGAATATCTTTTGGAATCATTGGCGCCTGACCTATTTTGACCTTTGATCCGCGCCCGCGCGCCGTGAGCGACACTCTGCGTTCAGTCACCGCCCGGGTGGGTCATCGTCCTGTTCTCCATGGCAATCATTATGCAATAGCCGTAAAGAAATAAAAAAAAAAAAATGATACAAAAACTTAAATCAAAACTTTAAAAAAATAATTTCATAAATATTTTTTATTTTATTTGTTGAACCTAACTCCTGAGTATTTGCAGCTAATAATGAATAATCCTGTATATTCGGTTGAATCGCAAGGATCACTTCAAATCGTCTTTAAGCTAGGTGAGTCAAAGGTGCCAGTTCCACGCGACAAAGCCTAGTAGAACAGGCAACAAACTACGGCTTGGTTTCTACCGTTTTTAATCGATACCTTCAGATATACATTGGGAATTAAACTAAAAAAAAATGATTGTTACTTCTTCCACATGGCTTTTTTGCAAATATAAAAAAATACACTGAACTCTAAGGTGTTTGTGTCACTCTCAAAAATTAACAGACAGACAAAATCACTCTAATTTCGTATTGTGGGTTGATGCAGTCAAAAGTATTACAAATTTTTGCTAATTCAAGTTACACAAAAACTCATCCATCAAATAAAGTCCCAAGATTTCCCGAAAAATAACGAGAAACCGCAAAAATTACTTCTTTGTAATGAATTAACGACTTTTGTTTGCAAACTGCGATTATAATAATTAAAAGTGTCATTATAAGTGCCATCAATTCCTTCTCAAAGGAGACATTAGTGTTTTTACTGGCTCTCCCCGTGATAATAATGGCAAGTTTGCCATTTAAAACACTTGTAAAATGAAATTTTACGAGATTATTTCGATGTGGAGTTGTAAAATATCCTATTGCATTTCATTACAACCGCAGGATCAATCGCATTAATTCAAATTCAGAAATGCATGTATTCAGATGTATTTGAGTTAAATTATATAAACCGTAAATATAATTTCTATAATTACTGTTAGTTAAACTTTTGTCCATAACTTCACTTACAAAATAGGTCTTCTTATGATTTTAATGGGATTTTTTTTCAAATGTAAAATCTTAATTTATTGGGTAGAAAATAAAAATGTGATGACATAATATTTAATTTGGTGAATCAATATCAATCAAGTACATTTTAAATTTGAATTATAGCACGTTGTATCGTTTTGATGATGAAAATGATGATTTACTCTGTAGTTTCGGATCATTGTTTATACTCTATGAGATAGAATGCATGGCTTGACTGTTTCCTTATTTTATTTGCCTCCAAATTTGTCCTCCACATTTGTGTTTGCATTAATGTTACCAAAAATGAAATGCGCGTAAAATATAATCGTCTAACATTTTGCCCGAAAATAAACAATAATTCCAAACTCATTCCACCATTACACGTCTACTACACAGCAGCCGCCATGAAAATTTTCTTATCGTCCAAACAAAACGGCTCAGGCGTTTTCTTAAACTGTAATAGAGAAAGTTTAGATACGCGAGTTTTATCTGACTCGCCCTCCAGGATCAATTAAAAGTGGGAACGCTTGACAATTACTGTTGTAATAACCAACGTGGAAGAATTCCTAAGTTCAGGCTACGTTTTATAAGAGAAGTTTTTGGGAATTACATGTTTTAAAATATACGACAAGAGAAAACTACGGATATTTTTTTTTAAATGATATTTTTTTTATTTAAAACTAAAGTAAATGTTACGAGAGAGAGAGTTAAGACTAAATGTAATACGAGTATAATATACTAATGTACCTCCTGTATACCAATGGACCTTGTATGTCAATGTACCTCGTTCGATACCAGCTCTCAATGTATCATGTAATTGGGTATCATATAATGTTCTAGATCTAATTTTATCCTTCATTTTATCGTCTTAGTGAGAGAATTTATTTATAGACAAATACAAAATATATAAATAATAAAATAAATGCTGGATAATTTAAACTGTTACAAATAGAAATCTGTTTACAAATCTCGTCAAAATTTTTAGTAGCGTGAGATACGAATGTATGTTTCCTTAAATATTTATGAAAACAAACATATAAATTACAATTTGTTTCCAAGTTTTAGTTTAATTTTATAATCAAATCTTGCAGACGGGTTGGGGTGCGACGGACAACTTTCAAACGGTGAGTATTCGCGCTTTACGATAATGATCGTCATAAAATATGGAAGTTTGCTATACGTCCCCACTAAACGTTTTATTGTAAGCAAAGGGTTTAACAGATGAATGAAGAAATCCTAGATAAACATCTATAAAATAATAATTTTTGAAGTAAAATATAATAAGGTATTTTTCCGTTCAAAATACCCCTTGATAGCTTTATCCCTAATTCTGCCACGTTATTTTGAAAATGCGCCAAGACAGAAGTTTCCTTAATCACCTCTTTGGGCGCAAACACATAAATTCTAGCAGAACTGCCTTTAATTGTCTTGTTTCCGATGCTTTACAATAGCAATTGATTCTTATTTATTTGTTTTTGTCCAAAATACTTCTTATTATTGTTACAAACTGGGTATACCTATATACCTAATGCTTTGAAAACTGATAGAAATTTCTGAAATGGATATCGATGGATTAATAATGCAAACTTTCAGAACTGGGATTGAAAACCAATTAAAAGAATAGACGCGCTGAAAATTGCTCCAGCAGAACCAATGCACCGGACTAATGGGTTTCCATTGTTCTTGGAACCACTATCTGGGCTCTCTTTTGTCACGCATCGGACCTCTAAAACTGGACGATTAATAAACCAAGCAGACGGCAAACAGAGCCGGTAGCCGGCAGAAAACGTAGCTAAAAAGCCTGCTTGAAAGGACTAATTGAGTTGGAAAGGACGAGCTATCCACAGACTCGGATCATCGCCTTCCGTTTTCGGAGATAGTGTACAAAATACGACGACCACCGCGCCGTTCGAAACGTGACAATGACGGCTTAGAGCAAGGAGCGTTTTACTCCTTTTGTATCCTCACGTCCACACGTTTTCTGACGACGTTATTTTTTAATCAAATATATCCGTGGAGCGGGTGACGGACGATAGGGTCGCGCCGCCAATGAAAAACTAAAAGGAAAAAGACCTCTTTTAAGCAAATACAGGCGAGACCAAGTTGATTGGTTTTGTTGGCCGCCCTGTTGATTGGCAGGGGCGTAAACAATACGGTTGTTTAAGTTTGGTGCGACAATAGACTTCTTTTAAGCAAATAGAGACGAGACGCGTTGATTGATTTTGTTTTCGAACTAGTCGATGGCAGTAGCGGCATGGTTGACACAGGCTGAACACTGAAAAGCACCCCTGAACAAGCAGTCAAACGGTTGGAGTTGAAGTTAGCGCGACAATGTTTTTGTGAGTTGGGCGGTGTGGTTTTATTTTGAATGTTCGATGATGTTCTGGGTTTTATGAATTCAATTTGAGGGTGCATAGGATGTAACGGTATTGATACTAGCCAAGCATTTGATGATTATATCGTGCATATGTGTTAGTTTATTTGGTCGGAAACACTACACAATGTCCCATACATGAGTATGAGTTACAAGTTGTTTCTAACTGTATTTTTCTACACAACTTGCTGATGCAACAAGCAAATGGCCCAGCTGAAGGTAAATGGTAGTACGCCTATAACAAAGATTTGTCTCGTAGGTCACGCACATCAAGAACGACCCTTAAGATGCACTGCCTTGCGTCCGTACACTTGCGTACATACATATTATTATGTTAAACCTCACGTGCTAGTAACTTCACCAGCACCCACACCCTTCAAACTGAAACAGCAATGCTGCTTTGCGGCAGAAATAGGCATGGTGGTAGTACTTGACAGCACTTCCCCAGACGTGCTCCTCATAAAGAGCTTTACCACCACTACTATATTTACTACTATTTTTTATAAGGCATTTTTTTTAACCTACATAACACAATAATATTATGTTTCTGTCCTATTGTTTATTTAATAAAAAAAAGAGGACTTTATAACCTGGAACTGCGCAAAAAAAAGGACAGCAAGTACATACTACGATATTAGGCATAATCTCAAAAATATTACACGGTATTTTTGAGGGTAACCTGTAAATTTCTAAAGTTCATAAATTGTCCGTTATATTATTCACGGCGAGTAACCAAGCCTCATAAATCAGAGCCTCTTCTATCTGCCCTCCCTCCATTAGTGACCGGAGTGTGAAGAATCTCTCCTTATATTTTTGCATGTTTTTACGTTTATTTGTTTCGGAAAAACTAAGGGCCTACATGAGGTGAAACCGAAAATGTAAAGGAGCATTTTTTTTCGTTGTATGGACGAATCCATTTATTTTTTTTGTAAAATATTACAATTAAATGGTGTAAAAAAATTATGATTAGGCTAGAAATTCTCCTCAACTCACAGGGTTCGATAAAATTGAACGCAAAGTTTGCCAAAAACTCTCAATTTTTTTTGGATTTGAAATGGTTTTTTTCCGTTGCTGTTAGAGCCATTGCAATGAAAGTTTTGTTCCCGTTTACCTTAATAAATACGTAAAAACCTGATGTTATTGCATTTTTCTTAGTTGCCGTAGTTTTTATAAAAAAATAAAATTTTCAAAAATATAAATAGATAGGTTTCTGTACTTACTTCTCAGTACAGCCCGAGCGGCCAAGAAGGTTGGACCTATGTCAAATTTCGTGACATGACATTTCATCTCTGACTACGTAAAATATACCCTAGATTAAATCATAGCTACTACTGGTACTATAAATTTGCCACAGTGTAACATAAAACAAACTGTCACAGTATAACGAAATGACATAAAACCATCTTCATCGTACATTATGATCGATAACCTGTATTCACATCATCATCAGCCTGTAGAAGTATATATTTTATGTAGCATATAACTTATCTAGTACATTCTAGGGCACGTTCCTATCGTGCGTGACCAGCGAAGCGCAATGCTTTTGTTAAATACCTCCATTTTTGTAGTTGCATAAGTAGCTATCTTCCTATCTACCCAGTGCTTTCCGTCATCATCATCAGTAAGTAGAAGTCCACTGCTAGTTAAAGACCTCCTTTATACATTTCCATGAAAAAACAATTTGCCGATTTCCCACGATCTTTAGAATGTCATCGGTCCATTAGGTGGAGGGGCGCTCTGGTTGCTTAGCACCGGTTATATTGTCGTAGCGACCCGCTTTTTGATTCTAAAGGCGTGTGTTCAAACCCCGTCATGCACAAATTAGTTTATCTGCCAAAAAACCTATGTGCACTATGTCAGTACACTCTAACGGTGAAGGAAAACAATAAATGAAACCAACGTGAAGTAGCAAAACTTTTGAGGCACATTCATAATCCACCACACCAGCTATAATTTTCTATTGACATGACAAGAAGAAGACTCAAAAACTAGTAGCCGATTTTAGGCCTTTATAAAAATAGTGTCGATTTTGCAAAGAGTTTGGGAGCCCATTACAATGAAAAGGAAGTATATATATATATATATATTATGGACAATCTACACTACACTATCTAGCCCTAAACTAAGCAGAGTTAGTATTATGGGAACCAGATAGCTGATGTAATACTTAAATACATTTTGTTTGTAAATACATAGGTACTTGGAAAACAATATAACATCCAGATGGAGAACAAATATCTATGATCACCACACAAATATTTGTTCTCGGTGGGGATCGAACCCACGACCTATGGCGCAGAAGGCAGAGCTACTAATAAATGAGCTGAGAGCCCAGTCATAACAATAATATCATGAGTTTTGAGTATTTTTGATTGCCGTCTTTTAAATCTGGAGGTGCCTGTAATGTCCCGAATTCTGGAACTTTCTGTCAAAGGCTTCATGCACGGTGCGCTCAAATACCCAAATACCAAAATACATGTGCCTATTTCTATACACGCAGCAAGGAGTTTCCCAAGATTTTGCGTTTGACAGAACTTTGAAGAGTCAGTTGGGGTTGTCGAAACTCTTTGGTATACCTAATATTTTTAAATGCCGATAAAATACAATAATATAAGTCGAATAGACAGTGTTATTTCACAATGCTTCACTGATCTCCACCGCAATGAGCACCGAAGGCCTAAATGAGTGCAAAGCTTAAAGCCACCCATAAATAATTTCCATTTCAATTCATTTATGAATTGAAATGAAAATTATCTATGCATGTAATGTATTGTATTATGTATATCAGTTATCTAGCACCCATAACACAAGCTTTGCTTAGCTTGGGGCTAGATAATGTTGTGTGAATTGTCCAGCATTATTATTATTATTATTATTATTTATTTCCATACGCATGAATTCTATGCACTAAGTTATACTTACTAGATTTACATACAGATCTGGAAGTATAACCTTTTAGATAAAAGAAAAATTTACTAAATTGGATCATAAAATTAAATGACGAAGGTATGCAGTAACAAACAATAAAACAAAACGGCTTAGCCGATTTTGATGAAATATTACTTTTCAGAAAAAAAAAGATTAAAAGGGAGAAGACGAAAGAGAAGAAAAAAGATAAGAATATTATTGTACAAAAAAAATTGCCCCCCTTGCCCCCCAGGACCCCCCCTTTTGTGAGTGCTACCGGATGCCGTCGAGATAGGGGGTTTTCGATTAGGGTTTCGTATAGAGGGTTTCTTCCTGAATTGAAAAAACAAAAAAACACCCCCCTCTTGCCCCTTTTTTCACCCCCCCCTTTCGTATCTTCCAAGCGGAGTGACTTGCAAGACTTTTTTTTGGGTCATGTAGGGAAGGTGAGATTATTTTGAAAGCAAAATAAATTTTGCCCCCCTCCCCCCTCTAGACCCCTTTATTATTTTTGACCCTTTTTTTCGAGTGGAGCATTGCGGCGAGCGAATGGGGAACAGTGCGGCGAGCGAAGCGAGCCGTGCTGTGACCCCCCCCTCAAGCCCCCAGAACCCCCTCCTCCTGAACCCGGGGGGAACGTTGCGGCGAGCGAAGCGAGCCGCCTCGCGACCACGCCCACCCTACTGAAATTTAGAACCCCCTCCTACTGAAATTTAGGGTGTCTTAGGGGTGTGAAAAAATGTTCACTAGACTGAGTTCAAAATTCAAAATGGCGGCTGTGCCACTTCCGGTTTTGCAAAAATCGTCCGATTAAGGTCGTTCAAACGGTTCATTCGACTGAGGACTATGATTGGAGATTGAATTTTAGGTTTTTTAAGGTGTTTGATTGGATCTTCACTTGGTTTAGGGTTCCGCCCCTGTGGGAACGCATTGAGGACGCGAGCTGCTTGCAGCTCGCGATGCACGCGACCCGGTAGTCAACGTTTGGGTTCCTTCCAGCGGTTTCGACCCGTTAAGGGTTTTGGCTTGACGTACAATTTAGGGTTCCGTATAAGGTTTTGATTGGGGTTTTACTACATTGAGCAATTTGATTAAGTGTTCGACTTTTAGGGTTCCTTAGGACTTTGATTGGAGTTTCAACTACACTTAGGAGCTTGATAATGTTAACATTTTTAGGGTTCCTTAGGACTTTGATTGGGGTTTTACTACATTGAGGAACTTGATAAAATAAACAACTTTTAGGGTTCCTTAGGCCTTTAATTGGAATTTTACTTCACTTAGGACCTTGATTATGTAAACAATTTTAGGGTTCTTTAGGACTTTGATTGGGGTTTTACTACACTGAGGAACTTGATTCACTGATCGACTTTTAGGGTTACTTAGGACTTTCTTTACTACTTTTTGGGGTTTTACAAGTGCAAGTGTAATGTAAAACTGGGAGTAGCACACCGACACGCGAGCTGCTTGCAGCTCGCGCACACGAAAAAACTAGTTAAGGGGCTGACGTATGGAAAATTTTCATACAAACGGAATACCAAAATGATTTCTAATTTAGACAGATTTACACTATATTATTGTAATAATTGTATTTGCATAGTATTTATCTAGGTTCCTCAACAGTTTTTATTTCAAATTACTTACCTAAAATGAAATAAACACCAATCGCATTTTGCACATTTTTATGCTAAACTTATCAAGTTTTCTACCTATTGGTTTCGTACTAAAAACAACAATATCTTACGTGTTTTTTGTTAAGGAACCTAGTTTATATTGTCTAGTTACAGAATAACAATACTATGTAAAGAATACAAAAAGTTTTCAGTCATCATTTTTGGTATTACGGAACACGATCAAATTCATGGCATTTTCGAACGGCTACTATTGCTATCGCGCACGCACGGTGCGGGTGGCGGGGTGCAGGGGGAGGAAACGCTTGAAGCACACGGGACACTTCGGTTGTGTGTGTGAATCGCTCGGACTTCGGACTAGTTAAATACCTACACTGGCATAAAACATAATGCTTAGATATTTGATAATAATTGTTAGTTTAGGAAGGGTACTAAGTGAAGATGGGAAATACTAAGTACCTAGGTAGGTTGTAGGTTGGGTAAACGAAATTAAGGTGCAGCACTAGGTCAAAAAGTCTGCCGAAATTTCGAAAAAAGCCAACATTTCGACTAAAACAAATTATGAACCATTAATTTCTATACAGGGTGGAATTTTGTAATGCCACCTGGAGGGAAAGTACTCTTAATACTGCAGATAGAAAATTTTACTCAAAGGAAACATTCCTTTATTTTTGGATAGAAAGCAATTTCTAAAATTTAAAATAAAATAATTTTTAAATTAATTTTTTTTTTTGAAAGGAATAAATTTATTCTTTTAAAGAAATGAATTCGTTAAAAGAATAAATTTGTGTATCCAAGAGAATGGAGCCCATTTCAAGCAACTAATTTCAAGTAACTAGTTAGTTATCCATTTTTTGTAAATAATTAAATTAATTTAAGATTTCCTGGTTTTTCTTTCATTTAATTTATCATGTTTGTTAGAGAGATTTCATCCTTATAATTGACTAACGATCGATGCAATAAAAGTACAAGGTATAATTTTTCTGATTTTAGCCGGTTCAATTCCCGGGTGTGAGAGAATTTTCGAAAAACTTTGAATGCAGTTTGCTTTCTATTCAAAAATAAAGGAATGTTTCCTGTGAGTAAAATTTTCTATCTGGAGTATTAAGAGTACTTTCCCTCCAGGTGGCATTACAAAATTCCACCCTGTATATGAAGTATTGATAAAAGGTCTAAGAAAAATTACAACAAATTATTTTTTTTCTTTATTTATTTGTAGTTCAAACAAAGCAGCCAAGTGCGAGTCGGACTCGCCCATGAAGGGTTCCGTAGCATCAATTAACATAATATAAAGGTTTTTGTAGTTCGTCGAAAGGTAAATTGCGGTTTACGATTTATGACGTATAAAAAAAAACTACTGACTTGATCTCGTTCAAACTAAATATCGTTGGAAGTTTACATAGTAATGTACAACATATATTTTTTTTGGATTTATCATTCTCTTATTTTGAAGTTAGAGGGGGGGGACCAACTTTTTTCTACTTTGGAAGTGTCTCTCGCGCAAACTATTCAGTTTAGAAAAAAACGATATTAGAAACCTCAACATCATTTTTGAAGACCTATCCATAGATACCCCACACGTATGGGTTTGATGAAAAAAAAAATTTTGAGTTTCAGTTTCAAGTATGGGGACCCCCAAATTTATAGTTTTAGAAAAAAACGATATTAGAAACCTCAACATAATTTTTAAAGACCTATCCATAGATACCCCACACATATGGGTTTGATGAAAAAAAATTTTTTGAGTTTCAGTTTCAAGTATGGGGACCCCCAAAATTTATAGATTTTTTTCTATTTTTGTGTAAAAACCTTAATGCGGTTCACAGAATACATCTACTCACCAAGTTTCATCAGTCTAGCTTTTATGGTTTCGAAGAAAAATGGCTGTGACACGGCCGGACAGACAGACAGACAGACATGACGAATCTATAAGGGTTCCGTTTTTTCCATTTGGCTACGGAACCCTAAAAACTGCTACCACTCAACGTCCGGTGGAAATATTGATAAAAGGACTGAGAAATACTTGAACAAAATAGTTTTTTTTTTATATAACTGGAGCTCAATAAACAGAGTACCGCTCAACGTCTGGTGGAAATATTGATAAAAAGACTTGGAAAAATTTCAGCAAAATATTTTTTTTCTTTATTTATCTGGATCTCAAAAAACCGACTACCGCTCAACGTCAGGTGGAAAGATTGATGAAAGGACTAAGAAAAATTGGCACAAAATATTGGGGCTTAAAAAAACTGCTACCACTCAACGTCAGGTGGAAATATTGATAAAAAGACTTGGAAAAATTTCAAAAAATATTTTTTTTCTTTATTTATCAGAATCTCAAACAACCGACTACCGCTCAACGTCAGGTTATAATATTGAAAAAAGGACTAAGAAAAATGGCTACAAAATATTTTTATTCTTTATTTATCTGGGGCTTAAAAAAACTGATACCACTCAACGTCAGGTAGAAATATTGATAAAAAGACTTGTAAAAATTTGAACAACATATTTCTGTTTTATTTTTCTGGAGCTCAAGAAATAAACTACAGCTCAACGTCAGGTGGAAATATTGATAAAACGACTAAGAAATTAAAAAAAAAACTTAATTTATTTTGAGCTCAAAAAACTGCTACCACTCAACGTCCGGTGGAAATATTGATAAAAAGACTGAGAAATACTTTAACAAAATAGTTTTTCTTTATATAACTGGAGCTCAATAAACAGAGTACTGCTCAACGTCTGGTGGAAATATTGATAAAAAGACTTGGAAAAATTTCTGTAACGTTCACTAGAAGTTGCTTCATGCAATCAAAATTGAGTTCTATATAGTAATTGTGATAAGACATAATTTTTTTTTTTTTCAGTTTGTTTATAATCATTATATAAGTATCCACCTATAGTAGGTTAGCTTGGTACACTTTTTTCGCGAGTTTTGTGCGAAAGCCGAGGTCCATGTAATTGTAGGTCGATGTTCGCAATCGTTGGTTTTGCGAATGTAAATAAGCAGAATAAAAGCAACCTAATTACTCAACGAATAAAGTATATTTTTAAATGCAGTCACATTATTAGACTTTCTGTACTTTGGTAAGTGAGCCGCTTTGCGTGTTTTTTATTGCTGTGTGTGTGTGATCGATGAGGTCTGGCGAACCACACCCCACCTGATGTTGAGCGGACCTCCACCCATGATCTTCAACTGTAACGTCATGACTGGTTTTGAACCCACGCCCCCCAACCGCTAGGCCGATGAGGTCTGGCGAACCACACCCCACCTGACGTAGAGCGGATACCCACCCATCATCTATTACTGTAACGTTATCACTGATTTTGAACCCGCACCCTCCAACCACTAGGCCAATGAGGTCAAGCAAACCACACCACACCTGATGTTGAGCGGACTCCCACCCATCATCCTCTACTGGAACGTCATCAACCACAACTCCATCGCTCCGCGCCGGGGTCAATGGCTCTCTCAACTCAACTCGGAGTCAATGGTTCTCTTTACTCTTCTTCAATTTGGTCCAGAACCCGCACAAACCCTACCTGATGAATAAACTCACTCGTATCATGTTAGAGAATTTCCTGGTGTCTTTTCTAAGTGCGTAAATAGCTACTCTGAAGGTTCTTTATCGGTTCAGGAATGTTGTTTTTTTTTTTCACTTTATTCTTGCATTCAGAGCATGACCAATCCTTGCTTATTGAATACTAGAAAAGCGAAACAAGCAAGCAATAAGCTTAGAGGGTTAGTCAGGTAATGCAGCCACAAAAAATAAAAACATAAAATTGTAGGGTGCAAAAAGTCAACTCTCTTTGACCAGATTTGAACTCCCGCCCACCTCGTCCTCTCAGTGTGAATCCGCACGCCCTAGCCACTAGCCTATCTGACGCTTAGTAACGTTGACGAAATTAGGCAATGCATAAAAATCGTTAGCAGTGGCTGACGCACACGCACAAGCGCGGCACTATGGTTGGATTCACGTATAGAAGTAGCGCGTCACACGAGCGCCTGTGTGTGTATACTACTATTATATATTCCGTGGCGCCCGCATCAAATGAATAGAGATAGCTATATTCGGAGCAGTTTTTGCTCACGCCTCGAATTGAAGTTGCGAGCTGTGTACGTCGGCCCGTTAATATTTAGGCATCCGATTTAGGCGTCGCCTAGGTTTAGTGAAAACGGGTGTTAGTAACGTTGACGAAATTAGGCAATGCATAAAAATCGTTATCAGTGGCTGACGCACACGCACAAGCGCGGCACTATGGTTGGATTCACGTATAGAAGTAGCGCGTCACACGAGCGCCTGTGTGTGTATACTACTATTATATATTCCGTGGCGCCCGCATCAAATGAATAGAGATAGCTATATTCGGAGCAGTTTTTGCTCACGCCTCGAATTGAAGTTGCGAGCTGCGTCCGTCACCCTCTTAATATCTAAACTTAAACATTACGGTATTCTAAATCGCTCCATTGACTTATTACAATCGTACTTGACTGATAGAATCCTTAAAGTTGATGTGGGCGGTGAGAGATCTTTTGGGTCAGTTATTGACATAGGGGTGCCACAAGGTTCGATATTAGGTCCTTTCTTGTTTCTAGTGTACGTAAATGACCTTCCTTTTTTGGTTAAAAAACTATGTGAAACAGTACTATTTGCTGACGATACCTCATTAATTTTTAAAGTCGATAGATAGAAGGCTAATTACGATGACGTTAACGCATCTCTGTCGTAAATACTTAACTGGTTTAATAATCTTTTACTTAATGTTAAGAAAACTCATAAGTTTTATGAAAAAATATTTTTTGAGTGTCAGTTCTAAGTATAAAAATCATAATGCGGTTTACAGAATACATCTATTTACCAAGTTTCATCAGTACATATAGCTTTTACAGTTTTGTAAGTACCATACTTCAAGCAAATAAATTATTTCTTTTCATTTCATTTCATTTTTTTGAAAAAAAGTGACTGTGACATACGGATGGACAGACAGACAGACATGACGAATTTATAAGGGTTCCGTTTTTTACCTTTAAAAAATACAAGTGTTCATTCACCGACTACCGACATTTATGAACTTGCAACTCACTCTGGTTTTGCATAATATGAGGAAAATATCTCTTGGTGGAAGGTTTCTTTTATTAAATCTGGGGCTATTTGCTTGTTATACTATATAAATTAGACTACTACTACTACACTACTATATAAGTTAGATTTAAAATGTAGCGTTCGTGGTAGTTTAAAAAATACCGCACAGCTTGCCATTGTTATCACCAATCCTGGATGAAAAATATGCAATGGAAACTCTGCGACGGGAATCAGCTAACATAACAATTGGGTTATATTTATTTACTGAATATCTGTCTGTGTTTTTGTCTAACGAAGCGTATTCTAGTCAACACATTGTAATGTCGTGACAAATGTCAGACCCAAGCACAGAATAAGTAATAGTTGGTATCAAATACATGAATTCACAGCTCAGGTCAGGCAACGCCATCTTTATTTTAAATTTTTCCAACTTTCCGGTCGTGTTTTGTTTTTAGACCAGCGTATAGCGGAGGCTTAACAATTTGAACTTTGCATTGTGTAATTTAAAAAAAAAAATTATAATTAAGTACACAATGCAAAGTTCAAAATTATTCGTGTGGACGTTATTGTAATTGTATAATTAATTTTTAACTGACTTCAAATAAAACAGGAAGTGGTTCTCAATTCAGTTGTATTTTTATATTGTATGTTATCGTATCTTCTTCTTATCGTGTCACTGGTTCTTTCAAACCAGCGTGGTGAAAGGATCATAGGTGCGCCTCAGAGAAGCTCCTTGTTATCGTATAATTTGGTCATATAAGAGCCGATTGGAAATAAATATTTTTTTATCTGAAAGGTTCCAGATTGGTCCTATAGAAATTTCATCAAAATCGGTTTTGCAGTTTGGCAGTCGGATTCTCAAGTTTTATGAACTTCACTTATCCGCTCGGTTGTCCCGATGCGCTTTCCGCGCACCCCCACATTGTCCCGCCATTTTTAGGGTTCCGTAGCCAAATGGCAAAAACGGAACCCTTATAGATTCGTCATGTCTGTCTGTCCGTCCGTATGTCACAGCCATTTTTCTCCGAAACCGTAAGAGCTAGACTCATGAAACTTGGCGAGTAGATGTATTCTGTAAACCGCATTAAGATTTTTACACAAAAATAGAAAAAAAACTATAAATTTTGGGGGTCCCCATACTTGAAACTGAAACTCAAAAAATTTTTTTTCATCGAACCCATACGTGTGGGGTATCTATGAATAGGTCTTCAAAAATGATATCGAGGTTTCTAATATCGTTTTTTTCTAAACTGAATAGTTTGCGCGAGAGACACTTCCAAAGTGGAAAAAAGTTGGTCCCCCCCCCTCTAACTTCTAAAATAAGAGAATGATAAAACTAAAAAAAATATATGTTGTACATTACTATGCAAACTTTCAACGATATTTGGTTTGAACGAGATCTAGTCAGTAGTATTTTTTTTATACGTCATAAATCGTAAACCGCAATTTACCTTTCGCCGAACTACTAGAACTTCTATATTACTTATTCTATTACTTATTGCTACGGAACCCTTCATGGGCGAGTCCGACTCGCACTTGGCTGCTTTTTAGGGTTCCGTAGCCAAATGGCAAAAACGGAACCCTTATAGATTCGTCATGTCTGTCTGTCTGTCTGTCTGTCTGTCTGTCTGTCTGTCTGTCCGTCCGTATGTCACAGCCATTTTTCTCCGAAACCGTAAAAGCTAGACTGATGAAACTTGGCGAGTAGATGTATTCTGTGAACCGCATTAAGTTTTTTACATAAAATAAAAAAAAAGCTATAAATTTCGGGGGTATACTTGAAGCTGAATCTCAAAATTTTTTTTTTCATCGAACCCATACGTGTTGGGTATCTATGAATAGGTCTTTAAAAATGATGTTGAGGTTTCTAATATCGTTTTTTAGGGTTCCGTAGCCAAATGGCAAAAAAGGAACCCTTATAGATTCGTCATGTCTGTCTGTCTGTCTGTCTGTCTGTCTGTCTGTCTGTCTGTCCGTCCGTCCGTATGTCACAGCCATTTTTCTCCGAAACCGTAAGAGCTAGACTGATGAAACTTGGCGAGTAGATGTATTCTGTGAACCGCATTAAGATTTTAACATAAAAATATAAAAAAAACTATAAATTTCAGGGGTCCCCATACTTGAAACTGAAACTCAAAAATTTTTTTTTCATCGAACCCATACGTGTGGGGTATCTATGAATAGGTCTTCAAAAATGATGTTGAGGTTTCTAATATCGTTTTTTTCTAAACTGAATAGTTTGCGCGAGAGACACTTCCAAAGTGGAAAAAAGTTGGTCCCCCCCCCTCTAACTTCTAAAGTTAGAGAATGATAATACTAAAAAAAATATATGTTGTACATTACTATGTAAACTTCCAACGATTTTTGGTTTGAACGAGATCTAGTCAGTAGTTTTTTTTTTATACGTCATAAACCGTAAACCGCAATTTACCTTTCGACGAACTACAAGAACCTTATTATGTTACATCAAGTAACATAATATAAAGGTTCTTGTAGTTCGTCATGCTACGGAACCCTTCATGGGCGAGTCCGACTCGCACTTGGCTGCTTTTTTTCTAAACTGAATAGTTTGCGCGAGAGACACTTCCAAAGTGGAAAAAAGTTGGTCCCCCCCCCTCTAACTTCTAAAGTAAGAGAATGATAAAACTAAAAAAAATATATGTTGTACATTACTATGCAAACTTCCAACGATATTTGGTTTGAACGAAATCTAGTCAGTAGTTTTTTTTTTATACGTCATAAACCGTAAACCGCAATTTACCTTTCGACGAACTACAAGAACCTTATTATGTTACATAAAGTAACATAATATAAAGGTTTTTGTAGTTCGTCGTGCTACGGAACCCTTCATGGGCGAGTCCGACTCGCACTTGGCTGCTTTTTTATACCTGCCGCCGCACCGCACCGTGCGGCTCGGGTTTCACAGAACCATTCATTGTGCCCAAAGTTGTTTATAGAACGCTCACGAGTGTTTTGTTTTTTGTGTTGACTATGAATGAAGCTATTGAGATAAGTGTTTTGTTTATTATTATTCAACTACGGTGTAGACTTATGATATGCTGATCTGGCTGAACACAGCGATAGCGCGGCTATAAACACGGCTTGTGTTTAAACGATAATATTTCAAAAATGAAAGCGATGACACAGGGTTTTTTCTTTTAAATCACAATATTAAATATATCTAAATTACGATAAAACATAAAACCATACACCTGTCCGTATGACAAAACAGCCAAAAAACATCAAAAAATGAAAGTAAACAAATGACACTCGCGATTTCACACCACCGTCAAGCAATCTCGATTGTCTTTTTTTGTTCCATGGCATAAATTGCCAGTTGGAGCTTGATTTGGTTGAAAATTTTACGAAGAGCAGGATAGACCTATACAAATAATCCTTAGACAAACAGGGACAGGCCTATATCAATAAAAATCGACGAGGGTAGAGCGAGATATTTGTGTCAAGTGGTAGTTGACAGGGCAATTTGAAGGTAAAAATTATGTCAAGTAGTAGTTGACAGGGCAAGCGAGCGGCAGCTACAAATAAAATAAAGTGCTTCAGATATTTAATCATGTTAACAATATTCTTGAGATCAACACGGACTGCGATTTTGTTTGGAATTCAATACTAGCGGCTAGTCTAAAGTATTCTAAATGTGACATGTGATTTGATTTTATTATTGTTCTTTGATTTGCTTATTCATTATTTTTGACTTAATTATTTAATTTTGGTGTTTGTAACTATGATACGCCTGGTTTTTATAATGTATCCTTGTGTCCAATAAAGTGTTATCTGTCTATATAATCTATGTTTTGATTCTTAAATTAATTAATTAGTTGTACCTAGTTTTTAATAATTTTTCAACTATTGTAATTAAGATATTCTATCCCGTTCAATGAATAAATATTTTTTACGTTTAATTATTTCCTGATTGATTTGATGATTCATCAAAATCTTTCCTCAAACTGAAACACAGCAAGACCTCGGCATGTGAAAACAAGTAAAAACTACACCAAAAGATGCGAGTAAACCCGAATCTCTCAATCTTGCTCTTAACCCCTACTTTTCTGTCAGCACTAGATCACCATAACTTATTTCCTTTTACCATGCAATAGGAAATTGCTGCAAGAAACGTTTCCATTTCCTGGGAGATCTTTGCACACTGAATGAAAAACTCAGGGTGATGTAAAACAATAGAGCTTAATATGAAATTTTAAGGAGTATGAACGCTCGCTGTTGGAAATTTAAATGATCTAAACTGCTCACGCCTATGCAAAAATTGACTACTACTTACCATTTTGTATAAGCCGAGCTATAATTTCTAGACATTAAAATACTTACTGTTTTCTGTTTTTGTTATAGTTATAATTTTTAGACATTAAAATAGGTAGGTACTATTTACATAATATGAGTTAAAAAGAAATAAATAAATAAAACGAATTTATTCGTCATATTAAAGGCATTACACGTAGATAAACAAATTAAAACATACAGAACTATAGTTTTACCAGCAACAACTCAATCAAAATCCATATCTATCCCAACATTACTCTTAGATCTGAAAACTGAATGGTATGAGCAGAGAATTAAAATTTTCGGTTGAATTAATAGGGGTATTAATATACGCAGATTATTTTTGTATCAGAATTATGCACACTTGAACGCTTGGTCCTTGAATAAATTTATAACTGGCCGAGAATTTTGGGACGCTCATTACCGGTATTTATGTGAGGAGATAAAAATATTAGGGACAGTTTTAATCTAAAAAGGATGAACAGGGAATGTGGGGCCTTAACTTTTTTGGACAGTTGAATTTTATGAATTATATTTATTTAGGTTTGGTTTTAGATTGGTGAGCTCGGAGATTCCCTACGTGATAGAATTAGAAATCTGTATAGAAATAAGTTGAATTGGCAATATTCTTATAGCTCAAAGAACTGACACCCGTTGGGAAAAGGCTTCTCGAATGGGAACCGAGAGCCGTAAGCCCTTGCGCACATCCAAGTGCTCAAATATGTGGTCAAGTGCACGACAGGAGGGTTTGAGGCGTACCTTTCACCACACTTGGTTCGAAAAAACCAGAGATACGATAAAAAGAAGTGTTCTGCGGTGGAAAACAGTCAAAAACGTTTCTATCTTTCTTTCTAGATGTGCACAAGGCTTAATAAAACGAAGCGTAGGACGTCAGTAGGTACTTGGTTGTCTTTTGTTTAATTTCCATCTCCGTACCGTCTTTTCATTCCGATTACTGCTAACAACCACTGACATTTATCAAAACCCACAAAGTCAACGCTTGTTTTGGACAGTTTTTTAAAGCTTTTAATTAATTTCCCCTGATTTCCTTTAAGAAGTTGTAACTCTCCAAGTGGGGATAATGCGATGATATATAAAAAAAGGTCCCACAGAGCCTGAGCCCCTAATAAATTATACCCTCGATAACAATGGGATTTTTTCGCGCCCTTTGTTGCAACTTTTGATATCACCTGAACGTACGGACATACTTTGAAACAAAAATGCGGGGCTTTTTTTGGAGGTTTTGGGTTCTAGCTAATGGGCCACTTGTCAGATTTTATTTAAAAATTAAACGTTATTAAGAAACATTTGTTATGTAATTGTCACTTACCGCATCAAATTTTTATGCAATATAGACATCATATTTCAAATAAGTATAAAAAAGCTTATCTGTTCAGGTAGTTATGTACTGCTAGTGCCATCTAGCGGCTGACGATATCAACAACGACAGTGACAGCACCACGAGATGTCTGAAGACCAAGCTGTCACTTGTCATACATCACTCAACGTCACGTTAAAAGAAGAAGAAGACCCGTGGGAACTTTTTTTCACTCACTCGCTTCAACTTCATTGGACTTCATTATTTTGTTTTCCATTACAAATGACAAGTTTAAAATCGCTATATAAAATACTCGTTAAATATTTTAGAGAAAGTATAAATAATTGAAGATGTCCCTGGTTACCTCCTCAAGTAGGAGCCCAAACCGTAAGCTCTAACATATCTGTTTCAAGTACGTTATTTTTCAATTTCAATTCAATTTGTTATAGAATTGTATAATATTAGGCTTACTGACCAACATGAGTGAATATGACTCTCAATTTCCCCAACAAATGGACAATATAAAGTAGCCACTTCGTAAAAAATATCGTTTGAGCTCTTTTTGTCCCAAACTATAAAAAATAAAGCCCTAATATCGTTAAATGTTCCTTTGGGGAGTGACTGGCCAAATGCGGAAAATTTAAAACCTAGGGCTGACAAACAATTTTACTCTGATTATGAGAATCAGATTCTCGTAATGCCATGCTGAAACTAGTTTTTGCTATTTCTATGGTGAAAAATATTAAAATAATTCAAAGTGTTTTTTATTACTTTTCTACAGTATACCAACAAATAGAAGACGAATTAGACAGTTACACGTGGTGGAAGATAAGCAAAAGAAAACTATTTTTATGAAACAACTGGATATTTACCATGATTAAATTTTCAAAAGTTATAGCATAAGAAAAGTATTTATTACCACCTGCCACCGCGGTGGTTGATGATAATGATTCAGATATCCGTTTCTTATTGTAGACAATTTGCAACCAAGCATTACACTATTCGATTATAGGGTGCATAAACATGCATAAAAAAAAATGTTTATGTAATAAATCTTAAATAAACATTTAAGATTATCGAACTCAACATAATAATCTTTCAAATAATATATTAAACTCATCCTTGTCAGGAAGGAAATCATATCAGGAAGACTGGTAGACCATGCTATTAGCATTAAGTCCTCTTAACAATAAATGAATAGTGTGAAAGTTGTAAATAAATAACAGTCTTTCCAGTAAAACGTTGACAAACGTTGACGTAGGTAGTAGTTTTAAATTTTTTTTTTATTTTGATTTTACTCCTTAAATTTATATTTAAATGGTCTAATAATCTTATAATGTGACCCTTGCGTCACTACTGAAACAATACAGTTTTGAATGTTAAATCATAATGTACTCTTCGCTTAATTTTTGGTCAATAGTCAATTTTAGCTGACAGCCCTACCCAATCGAATGGGCAACTGTGGACAATTTATATCGCAATAATCCGCGCGGACATTACGGACGGGCGAAGTGGCACCGCCGATATTATCGGACGCTAGTTTGAGGACAAAAAACGAGCTCTCATTTATATCGGCCGGTAAGCACTTCACGCCCTACGTCATTGGTAGGTAGGTTATGGTTGTGGTCGAGTTTGGTAAGATGTTGTTTCTGTATTATGGTGGCCGTTATTGTTGAAAATCAACGTTTTTCACAATTCATTTACTGATAACGGGTTGTGGTTACAATTAAAAATACAAACTCAAATGTCTTTATTTGGATCAGAAAAATATGGGTTTCTCCAATTTTTTTTCTAGATGCTCTCATAGACCATAAAGGAAAGATATTATACAATTTTCATGTTTCTAGGACTAAAGGTTTAGTTGAAAGTTGAATGTCGTAATGCAGTCAATGAGTTAGTCAGTAACGTAAAGGCCTGCGCACAAGGCAAATGCGATGGCCATGGCGATCGGTCAAACGCTGAAACATTAGCCTACTGAAAAAGTCATCTGCTGAAGATTCCCAGATTTTTGACGAATAGTTTTAAAGGTCACAAAATAATGATAGGTAATACAAAAGATTTTTATAATGTCCCAAAAGTTAAGAGCCGAGCGGGATTTGAACCCGCGACGATTTCAGGACATTCCAAAAATCTTTGTGATTTCCATAAGTGTAGTAAACACTACTACACTACTACTACTTTACTATAAAATCAATAAAAAAAACATTTAAAACAGTTGAGCTATCTGCAGTCCACTACAAACAGTCTAGAGATCCGAGTATCTCAATGTGTGTAATAAAAACGGCAGAAAAGTTATTTATTCCATTTGTTTGTCACGTCTGAGTACACAAAACGTTTCATTGTGATGTAATTGGAAAAATCGCCGAACTACAGCCGGCCAGGGTATCTATTATTCACACGACAATCACGTGAAATTCCAAAAAACGTCCTGAAAAACGTTTTTGTTCCACGACAGTATAAAAAATTCAGGAACTTAATCGCGACGGCGATCAAACAAAGTGAATCCGGCGAGTAAACGATCTATAGTGGGTAGTTTGCGAAAACAAGGAGTGCATCATGCCACTAATTTATTCAGGAATTCTTTTTTATTTAATTAAACGATGCGCCGCGTGGTTACACTCGCAATTTTGTAGTATTTGTCTATCTACTTCAATCCCTAAAGTATACACAAAAAGAGTTTCTTAAAGGCTTATATCAAATTCTTTCGCCACACTGGATTGAAAGAACTAACGGCACGACAAGAATGAAGTTTTTTTTCCCTGCTCCTATAGATATCTATAGGAGCAGGGAAGAAAACTTCATTAAAGATTTTCATAATGTTCCAAAAGTTAAGAGCCGAGCGGGATTTGAACCAGCAACCTTTCCTTTGGATTGGGACTGCGCTGACCACTGTGCCATCGGAACCTAATCACACTCGACGATTAACTCTTAGAGACTCTTAGGGTCTTATTAATAATCCTAGCGTTGCGTTGGACTAGTTGATTCGTGTTTTGTCTCTTGCATTGACATGCAATTGTCGACTCGAACAAATGTGACAAAACACGATTTAACTACTCCAGCGTTGCGCCAGGATTATTAATAACACCCCTTAAGTGTAGTAAGTGCACAATCAACGATTGAATCAACGACGAACGAAAAGAATAACGTTAATTATAAATAAGCCTTTTATGATTTTATACTAAACCTGCTTACAATCTGCGTGATTATAATCATATCGGCCTTCAAAACTAAATCTTGTGCAATGCAGTCTGTACAAAACCCTTCACTTTTTCACATTTCTTCTCAACTCAATCTAACTTTGTAAGGTAAAATTCATCTTGGAATGTACCTCGTTATTTTTCTACAGAATAGAGGAATTTTTGTTCGTAACATGCTGGTGCACCCTACCCCGCATGTAAGGGGGAGTTTCAGCTGACTCATCAAAACAATAAACAAAGTATCGGGGGCCAATTTATTTTATTATTATGCACACAGCCTTATGATTTACGCTGAATAACTTGCAGATTCAACTGTGGTGGTTTGGATGAAGCTTTAGTCTCGTGGTATTCGTGGGTTTCAAAAATACTGATCATTATTCAAGCTCTTATAGTCTACGGCATTTATGGGTTAGGGCCAAGGTGATGATGACATATCACATGCACAATGAACAATATTTTGAGCACATTTACAAGTAAGTTTTTGAAATTCTTTAAGAATAGTGCACTTTTTGACAAATTTTTTTACTGTGACCGCTATTATTCAATTGAGGAACTTCGTTCTCGAACTTGTCTTGTATGATTCTCAGAAAGACTAATTACTAAGTTCTACCTTTGAATTTATAATTATACACAATACTAAAAAAAAACAACAAATCTTCAATATAAAATGCAGTATTTTGGTACTTTTCGACGCGTGTTTGAACTCAAGATTATCAATCAAGAAGCATTTACCAGTACAAATTCATCCCGGATGCTTACGGCGACGGATAGCACAATATCTAGCGGATATCCGGAGGGGAGTTCAACATCATATTTTTATCATCATTATGTCAAGAAAAATTCGAGGAAACGACAGTGTGGATAATACCCATGAAAATTCTCCAAGACAAGGTATATTAAAAAAAGCTGCTATAAAGCGCTGGCGTGTTTATGTCACAAATGTCTTAAAATTCAATTCAATTGTGTTTTCAATTTTGCTGACAGACGGCAACTTCATTCTCAGTGTTGTTATTGATTTTGATTAAGTAAAACCCATGTTAGGTTAGCAACGAAATATATCAAACAAAAACTGATAGTAAGCGTAATGAAAAACTAAATTACAAGAACAGGCAATTAACAAAAGCATAAGCAATTACACATAAGTCAAAAAAAACCGTAGACATACTGCTGTAGGCATGATAGACGCAGTCCACATAAAACTGACGTCTATGTGGACTGATTCTGAAGTAACGCAATTATTTAAGGCAGAGGACTACTTTAAATTAGGTAGGCCATCTGCTTTTTCTCTCTATAAAAACGCGGCTTCTCTAAAGTTGTTGTTTGTTACGATGTCTTATCCATGTTATGATAACACGTCATGTTTTGATTCCCCGGGTTTTTAACAGGAGGCCTATATTGGCTGATTAATGATAGCGCAGACACCTAGATTAAAACTGAAAAACAAGGATGAGAAATAGGTTTTCTTCAGATGTTTTTACCACACACTTACATACAAAATATTATGTTTGAGTGTGTACGAATTAATAATGCCCTTAGAATAGAATAGAAAGATATTGTTTTTGAAGCTTGTTTGTAAGGTACTCAACCTCTTTTTTTGTTAAAATAAGTTTTTTTTATTTAATCCATGAAAAAAATTCGAAATATTTTCTTAATGTGCAAATAATACAAAAAAATATAAATATTAGAACATAGCGGTGAGATTGAGGAGAGGCACACCGTCGCCATACTATGAGCCATCTAGAGCAAAACTAAACAAATCTTATACTGTGCGTTAGTTTAAATGAATGCATGAATGATTTATTTTCAAAACAAGTATAATATCTTAAACTAATATAATAACTAAATTACTAATACTAAATCTCTATGTTGTGAAGCTTGTGTATCGCAAAAAAAACTCCAACTCACCCTATGCTGATTGGCTTACAACCAACGCTGGTCTGCCATTAGAGCCGGTGATTGAATAGTGCATTTTATTTTGTATAGCAAAATAAATTGATCTGTATTAATTAAGTATTAACTTTTTTCAGGAAAAAAATATATTATGAATAGACAATAATTTTAAGCCTGGCACACACGTATCTATAATATTAATACTATGCCGTGCGATAATATTAATTACGGTATAAGTTAGTGACGTCATATAAATATAATTATAGCTGCAGGGCACTTGAACATTTTTGTAGTAAATATATCGTAACTCAGGTGAGTTACGATATATTTACTACACAAATATTAAGCAAGGTTGCTATAGTTTATATTAATATACATATATTATAGCTACGTGTATAACGGGCTGTTACGTCCGAAAGTGTTCAGTTTCTGAGCTGAACATTTCAGACCACATGTTTAATCAATCGTCTAGAAAGTTCTTCCGATCGATATGCCCATCGCAATTGCTATAACCCAGCTAAATTAAAAAGCCTACAACTACGGTATCCTTCAATGTAAAACAGAACTTTTGAACAGCCAGGGTTGTAAGGAAATGTCTCGATGGAAAGATCTCAAGCTGTGTAGGTGGTGGGCGTGGGAAAACTGACCACGCCTGAAAGTAGGCGTGTCTAAAAGATATTAAAATTAATTCAGTGCTGAAACGTGGAAGAAAAGGACATGATGTATGTCTACTTTAGTATGAGTGTGCATGAAATTACAGTACCCACTTGAAAATTTCATAGCAGTTACAAGCAATAAATTATTACATGAAATGTTATTCCAATACAATCGTTTGTTTTCTAAGAAGAAAAAGCGTTTTTTAGGAATTTAGTTTCATAGGTATATAACTAACTACAAACGTGTAAAAAAAGATCCGACCGTTATCCCCGGCCATAGCATCCAATCAAAAGTGCGTAGGCACGAAAAGACAATACAATTTTGTTATCCTAATAATTAAAAAAACTATAAAAATAAAAATTGTATAATGCTTCTAAGAGCCTATAAATTATGATTCCTAAAAAAATACGTCATGAATTATTTTCTAGCCTAAAGGGTTGTTTTTCTTACCTGGTTCCACGTTTATCAACTTACCCGTTGTTCAAATAATCCTTTTTATGTTTTAATAACTTTTTATATTTTTTGATATAAGAGCTTTTTATATTTTTTTTTATAGTAACAAGACAAGTAAAAGTACTACTGCGAACGTCTACGCCGTAGACTGCTACGCAAGGCGGAGCTTGCACATCGCCATAGAAACGAAATTTCCCGATCAGCTACGAAATCTAACCAGCTACAAACGACCCCTAACTTTACTTGCATTTACCGTTTCCCAAGGTAATCAAAGTTGGGCGAGAGGAGAGGGGAAGGTCAGGGTTTGTTGGTCGGTGGAAGAAGGCTGAAGGGATTCAGGATCTGTTACGTAACGTCAGTCGAGTGTTGGAAGCCTCCCGGGAGGCACGTCCGCTACAAGGGTAATAAACAACAACAACTTGTTTATCGTAAACAACGCGGTAAACTTTTTGGGACTTTGCTGGGAACTGACTTTGTAGGTAAGGTATATTAATATTTTTTTTTGATTTGTGGATTTATTAATCAATTGTGATGTGTTGCTACGCAGGCGACGTTTTTTTAAATAAACATCACACAACCCCTCCTTTTAATAAAAGAATGTCTTGCGTTCGTTATGATAAGTGTAATAATTATGAATATTTTTACAAAATTAAAATATAATGTGACGTAAGTATTAATACTCATAATTATTATAATGACTAATTTGTTTATTCTAACTTAATGAGCCCAGACTACGATACGAGTAAACAAAAAAAATACGCATAAAAACCGTTACAAACGGTCTACAGATAGCTTAACTAATACTAAGCTATTGTAAAAAATAAGGTAATAAGCTAAAATTATTTTTAGGTGTGCAGTAACCGTCAAATGCGGTCACAACTTCATGGGTTAAAAATTATTATTGTTATGACTCTACAATTTATTAAAAAATGCAATTTTTAAAATAGTTAATCTACAAGATTCGGTGTTTGATATTCAATACATAAGTTAGGTACATACTTTAACTGATAATAATTTGTGTGGTTAACATAGATGTTTGTTCTCTGTCTGGGTGTTATAATGTATTCTATGTATGTATTTACAAAAAAAGTATTTAAGTATTATATCAGCTATCGGATTCCCATAGTACAAGCTCTGCTTAGTTTGGGGCTAGATAGTGTTGTGTGGATTATCCGCAATATTTATTATTATACTAATACAGGTATCATTATCTATCATGCCTGAAATAAACAACTTTTATTTATTTATTTATTATTTTATTTGCTCCATGGTACCTAGGGTATGGCACCATGGAGGTAGGTTGAGGTTTAAAGTTCTATGTTTTTATTGTTATACATTTTAAATTCATAGACCCTAAAAAGTAAGACTACCCACCTACATACTTCTACTTATCTATCATCTGTCCCATGTCAAGTCTAGTTTCATTCTAAACTACCTTCACTTTCATAAAATGTTTCGATTACAGCCAAATTAAGTTGCAACATCCCTTGTTTACGAGTCCACCCTCTGTTTACCCTGTTTACGGATGCGCCACCCTCGGGCAGGGGTGGCTCGCCCTTGATCCGTGCACCCTTGAAATGCATTACTTGAAGTTTTACTAATATAAAATACTTACATCTATCTAAGAAGGATTTTTTGGCAAAGCTTGAGTATCTGGTCATCTGTACAGTTGTGTACAAAATAACATTAGATTTCTTCAAATTTAAGTACTCAGTAATTTAAACTAGTTTTGTACTAATATGTTGGTACCTGCACGGGGCTATTTTGAAATTTAAAAAAACATTTCAATCCGACTGAAATAAAAAAAATGCAGTTTATGTCTCTTTTATTAGAATCAACTTTTTTTAATTCTTTTTTTTCTAAAAATATTAGTAATAGCTTATTTCCTGAAAAACTAGTTATCAAACTGTAGATCGTTAGGTTTTACTGAATATAAGTTCGTTTTTTTTCGGCATAACTCTGGAATAAAAAATTGTTATCTCTCTCATGTACCTACATATTATATGAGTACATGACCCAATTTACTGTTGTTACGCGCAACCAAAGCCGCAGGCGAAAGCAAGTATTAAATAACTTATTAATCCATACCTCAAAACAATGTCTTTCTCCAAGACCGTCTGATTGAACCAATATTTATTTTGGAAATTAGCTGGAACCGGGCCCACTCTTACAATAAATATTCCAAATTGAACCAACCCCCAGGGACAATGTCTAGCTATTGTTTAATATACCCCTTTAATAACCCCCCCATTTCCAAAGATTTTCAAAGATATAGATATAATGTTAACGAATCTGTACAATTGGAAATAAAAATTATATGGAATATGTAGAGAATTTGTTTAGAATTTGGTATATAGAATTTGTTTTATAAAAAAACCAGTGGAAAGTTTAATTATTTTTTTTAATTATTATTTTATCATAATTATCCTGGACTGAAATTTGATTGGCAACCCATATAGAATATATTTATTGGCATGTTTAAATAAATATAAAATACGTTTCATTAAATAACCAGCTCGATGAAGGTCTTTCTATAGCGGGATCTTAGACTAGTAGTGCAATAAGAATCTTCAACATTTAGTCCATTACAAAAACAAGGAAAATAGAATAACGCACTGGTTTTAGGAAGTAGAACAAAGAGTAGAGGTAGAAAAGACTCATAATCATACACTTAGCAAATTTTTACGGTAGTAAAACGAATACAGTAGGCCTACCTTGAGCTCTGTCTGGCTCTGTCTCTGTCTCTGGTTTTGAGTCTGTGTGAGTGCTCACCAGTGCACACTGTGTGTGTGACGTTTTGACGTAGCATTTATTTAGTCAACACTCGCACAGACTCAAAACCAGAACCAGAGACAGAGCCAGACAGAGCTCATGGTAGGCTTACTGTGCGATTAACATGATTCGAGTAATAACACTGGTTTTCACAAATATATCGTCCTTCAAGCACGGCTTTAATTCATTACTAATTTAAATATTTAACAAATATTTAGGGATGCACGCACACTGAGTTTTCTCATGAATTCGTCAGAAGTTGTATGAAGTTGTCAAAATAAATGTTATCTAGTATAATATCAAAATATATGCTTTACAATCTTCGCAGAACACACATAACTTCAACACAAATAGCGTAGTAAAATTAAAAAAAAAGCAATTACTTCTTTATTTGCTGCTTTTCTCTCTCGTAATTTTTTATTGGTTGGCTAAACGGCAATTTAAAATTCTGCAACGTGCGTTTAGCTTAGATTCTACGGATAGTTTTTTTTATTTCCAAAATAGAATGCTTTTCCGGCAATCCAAAAAAATACTCTGCTATGAAAATGTCACCTGACTATGAGAATTTTGATGATAAAATGATAATTCATTTCATAGTCATGCGGTATGCGCTGCCAATCTCATTGTCACGGCTCTAAATTATGAATTTACGGTTACCCTCTTTGACAATCAAATATTCAGATAAAATTGTTTGATAAGTTACATGGAAATTATTGTTTGTAGAGAAAGAGAATTAGCTAATTGGAATCTTAGAAGGTATAACGGGGTTTGTTCGTTAAGTTAATAGGAAACTGACATTGGGGTGTGGCAGGTATACTTTGCCTTATTAAAAATAATTCGGTCTTTGTTTTTGACAAGTCTATAATATGTTGAAGGGTATATTTTTATTTAACAGATAGTTTCTTTGAGATGGTTAAACCAAGGTGACCCAAGACATACGCAAATATTTAACATTTCTTCTCAAATTTATTTAAATTAGAATCAAAAATAGAGTTAAACAACTGTCAAAAAGAGCCTTAAAATATTAGCTCTTGCATTAGGATTGTAAAAACAATTGCAGTTTTGAAGAAAAAATGTGTTTGTTATACTTATAAATACTTCTAATACGATTTTTTAATAATTAATAAATAAATAAATAAATAATAAATAGTGTGGACAATCCACACAATACTATCAACCCAAAACTAAGCATTGCTTGTGCTATGGGGACCAGATAGCTGATAAATACGTACCTAGGTACTTTGAATACAATATAACACCCAGACAGCGAACAAACATCTGCGTTCACCGCATAAATATTTTTTTCTCGGTAGGGATCAAACCCACGACCTACGACGCAGAAGGCAGAGCTACTACTAATTGAGCGGAGAGGCCAGTCAAAAATCGATATAATAAGAAATTCCTTTTAAATTAAAATTATCGTTTAGTTCGTTTAGTCATGTTTACAGCGTTAGCTCTCAATTCTGGTAGAGTAGCTGTAGCTTGTTGTGCCAAAATAATTACATCAGCTTTCCTTAGACGTCCATCTCCATAGGCGCATTGTTTTCAATAAATTAACCGAAGGACAAGAGGAGAGGCCTCCGCAAACAGCCGCGGGGCTCCGTCAACACAATTATTATACTCGGACAGCGACCCTCGATAAACACCCTCTAAATAAATTAACTGGACTGCGAAAACATTTGTACGAATCGCTGGTATTAATTGCTTTAGTTGGCAGCTGAAGATAAGACTGGAAATTCTGTTCACATTCTACGATGGTACTTACACACTTGTAAACCAAATATACCAACTGATTTGTGAAAGAATTTGAGTTACAAGATATTCAGAATTTTGAAATGTTAATTATCTCTATCCACACACTATTGGGACTTAAACCTAGTTACTCGTTACTTCTAGTTACTTACTACATTTACTGCTTAATTTTTTTTGGTCTTTTAAAATAGACGCTCTTATTTTCCAGTATTTTAATATTCACACACGTTGCAAGCCCGTTTTTGGTATAACACTTACTAACCTATCTTATATTTATTTCACATACCACATTTATTTTAGATAATTTTACAGCACACTCAACTTTTCGTTTCATTGTTCCCAGATATCAGCATGGCTCTACCAGCGGCTTCAGCACCACGAGCTAAAAAACAAAACCACGCCAACATACCCTGCCCTATCGAAAACTGCGGTCGGTTCACATACGGCAAGCTTCCAGACCATCTCACAAAAATACATGGTATAACCGGAGCTGAAAGAGATGCCTTGAACGAACAGCAAAGGAAAAGGTTCTTTAATGGAGAGTTATGCCAAGTACGATACTTGAAAGAATCAGCTATTAGAGACCTCTGGGGCAGCGATTACGAAGACCCTCACATCAGAGACAAAATTCACCAAAGCTATGCTCTAGTCAAGATAAGAATCATACCACTAGCAGCCGTGCAAAGAGCCCGACCGCTGACAGAACAAGATGCTAATGTCCTCACTGCTTATAATGCTAGGACCGCTCCACGGCCAGCTCGCGTCCAAAGACCGAGGAAGCGACCGCGACCCTACCCGGAACCTGTAGTCAAGCAAACACCGGAGCAATCTTCAAGTGACTCCAGCGAAGAGGAACAGAATCCTTTACCTCCATCTCCCCCTCCATCATCACCATCCCTACCTCGGTCGCCATCTCCATACGAGCTCCAACCAGTTGAAACTAGACTCCAAGACATATTTGACTCTAAAGGCGACGCTGGATACAAAGCAGTCATTGATGATATGAAGAAGTCAATGACCATGGGGCGTACTCTTGGACAGCGAAAGCGAAAAGCGTATCGAACCTACAGGCGGTATGCCAAGCGTCTGATTGCGTATTTGCATCGAGAGCACTCCCCTTTGGCCTATGATGTCGACGTCCTGCTATGTGGAGAGAGACAGGTCTGTGCGTTCTTGGATAGAGTTAGAACTGAGCATAAAACGAAGACCTTGAGGAACTACATCGTAGCAGCAATCAAACTTCTCGATTCTAGACTCTTTGCAATTGAAACGGACCCTTCCTGCAAAGAGAAAGTCCGTTCCATGACAAGAGTGTACGACGTTCTCCACGGTAGATTGAACGAATGCGATAGACTTCTGGCGCAGAATGCTAGACCTGCTACTGCGGAGAGCTTTGATAGTGTAACTATGGAGCCCAGTTTCAATAGTTACGATGACTTGGTGTAAGCCGATTGGTTTTTTCTACAGTTTTGATCTCATTTATATTTAGAGTTTGTAGGATTGTTATAAAATAACATGCAACTTTGTAAATACCATTTTGATACCTTATATTTTGAAACAACGTATGATAATTTATATGCTGATAAATATTCGACTGTACATATTAAAAATCATGGCATACAATTATTTACTTACTTTCTATGTATAAATTATGCTTTTGTTTTCAAAGCGTTTCAAGTTGTCTGCTCTTTGTTTGAACAGACAGGTTTTGATAAAATTTTGCTTCAATTATTTATTCTTCACGTAGTTCATTATAATTATTGCCAATACTCTCATTATTCTAGTCACTGTAGTAAATTAGTTAGGAATAGGTGCAATAATCGTTTTTAAGTAAGAAAGTCGACGTCTCAATGTAAAATAAAATATTACGTGTTTCAAGCAATAAGCTTCATTTTTGTAGCATAGGTTTATTGTGACATTTTTAAAGTGTATTATTGTTTTTACAACATCATCTACGAATAAATACGTACTGAACGTAGGTGCCCAGTAGCTGGAAAATAAGTTCAATTTTGAAAAACTTGTCATTATAATCGACGATCATTTTGACGTCATTCGGCAAGTGGCAAACACAGAGTTCAACTTATTTGTCGGTAATATTTAGGAAGTCATGTAAATAAAAAGAAATCTTTAAATATTGTGGTATTTTTGTTATTTCTTCCTTTGAGACAGGTTTTTTTTTATAGATAGCTAAGCATTTGGCTGCCATCACACCTGATGGAAAGTGAGGATGCAGCCTAAGATGGAACATGCGCTTAGCCATAATTCACCAGTTCACTCTTGCCTTGAAAATTCCCAAATTATAGCGTTCTGGAAATACTAACGCTCTCATCATTATTAGCCTTATCAGTCTCCTACCGGCCTCCCCTACATTAAACAGGAAGAACGACCCCGGGCTTCTTCATCCACCGGCTTCCCGCTATTTTTAAAATGTCATCGTTCCATCTAGTGGAAATCACTTCTTCTTCTTCTGCCCTTATCCAATTTTATATGAGGTCGGCACAACATGTATTTCTCCTACCCTCTACGTCAGGCGTCATCTCTGCATTCACTCCTCTTTTATCCATTATCATCTTTCCCACCGTTCATCGATATTTTCTTCGGTGTACCTCTGCTCACATATCCATCCACATCCATACTCATTACTCTCCTAGTCACATGACTTTCATCCCTCCTCATGACATACCAATCTAGTGAAAATCACATCACTAGCAAAACGCAGTTGATAAAAAGACTTTCGTCACGCAGGTATGCGGTATCTGTGTCGAAAATTATGTGGCGTAATTATTCAGTCTACGCTTAAAAAAAACACAAACAAAAAACTTAAAATAGACCTACCACATCTGTGCAAGATAGACACATAGGTAACTATAGGTAGTTTCGTACAGAAAACCATGTTGTTACCAGCCAGCGACATCTATCTATTTGAAGGCGAGAGTCGCTCAGTCTCAAAACCAAACACGCTCAAGTATTAAGTTCCTCTACTCCCCGCTAGGTAGAGCTGTTTTAGGAAATGTAACCTGAGAATGCAGAGCCAACTCCTACACGTTGCTAGTCGCCTAGTACTTGGCGATCGTAACCGCCTGCTCCAGATTCTCCACACGCTGGCCTTTACGTTCCAAGCGTGCCATCGCAACGGAATCGCGCGAGCTACGAAATAACGATGGCATAGCGACGAGAAACGAGAACAAAGATTGAAATATTGATGGTTGGTTGGTGGGTTTTAAAACTATTTGAATTTAGAATTGGAAAGATCGTTTTCTGTCATTTTGGGAAGCCTTATACCTTTTTCATATTAATTGGTTTTCTGCTGTTATTTTGTGTTATTTCAATGGTATTTTAATCAACAAACTTGAAGTCTTAGCACTAAGTGTGAGCAGTTAGAATGAATGTATACCTAATATCTGATATCCTGATTTTAACGAAAATATTTCCGGTGGTTTTGAAGAAAAAGCCACCATTTTCTTCAAAGCCAATGACGGCTGACTTGTTTATTGACTGACTTGACTAAAACTATTTTATTTATGTATTTATTCAAAAAATATTTTAGGTATGGCACTTGACAAGATGCCATTAATTACGAAGAAAAATTGGCAGGGTAAAAAAATACACAAAAAACTGTCATTTGAATATTGTTTTTCATTGTTTAAGTTTTTAATCTTTTTATAACTTCGTAACGTTGTATTTTACAAAAACATTTTATGTATACCTACCGTTATGCTTTATCTAAGAGCAACGACGGATTATGCCACTCGCCGCGATGCCCTAGTTTTGCGTTTTTCGTTTAATTTCCGACTAGGTTCACCATTGTTTTAGGAAAAGAAAGTTTTCTTGATTCATACAAAAAATATTGATATTGCAAAATAAATTATAAAAATCATAAACCAAAGGAAAACCTGCAAATTGTTAAATTTATTAGTAGTATTGAAAAATGGTTCGATTAGTTAGATTATATAATCTAACTATAATCTCCCTAAGGAAATAGTAAAGAATGTAGTGAACAGATTAATGTTGAAGTAGTAGGTAATCTAAAAACTCCAGATGACTAAGGTACCTCGATACCCACTCTGACGAACTTGCCGATAGACGAGCGAGAGAAGCGTTGAAACAAATCTGTAGGACGGCGTTATTTTAAACTGTTTACTCATGTTCTATTCCCGTACTCGTTCGCTACCTTGAACCGCTGAAAGTACGACCTATTTCAAATTTTACTCACGAAAGAACATTCTCGATCTTGCCACGGAGATTATAAAAGACGAGATCTACTGTATCGCTTAGCAGAGTGTATGGAGTAGGAAGAATGTATATAGGTGTCAATGAGTCTTAGAGAATACCTTGCGTTACGCGTACAAAATATTTGACACAAAGTCCTTGGAAGTGTTAATTTTTGTTAGCATTCTCGAAGTTCTTGTAGTCCTTTTTTCCAGGTGGCCATAATTTGATAATTATATCGAAGCGCCTAGAAACAACACGTACATCAAGGTTTTTATAGAAGTGCATCTATGCGAAGGTAAATTGAGAGTTATTATCCTCAAACTATATATGCAACGGTCATGACCTTATTTTTTACCTTATGATAGAATGACTAGGACATTTTATAATCAAGTCATTTTTATATTGTTTACTTGTGTTTTTTACATGCAGTACAGATGTCACTAGTGTAGCAAATATAATCGCGCCGTGCAAACAAATGTGCAGCGGTGAACAATGCATTACGAACTGGCAATGACGTCACCCATTCAGTGCAAAGTGCATGTATGCAATTCAACCTCCTCGTATTTATGGCGGCCTAGTGCTCATTCCTTTAGCGAGCTACACCAAAGGGGCCCTATCCCCTTTAACACCCTTCTCTGGGTCATCAACTCGTCATCTTTAGTTCATTCACCGAGAAATTGTATCTGCTAATGTTGATTTTAAATAACTATCAAAATTATTATCTTTATTTATTATAATGTTTTTAAAAGATTTCTAATTTTTTGTTGTAGGGTAAAAAATAATATTTTAAATATTATTAAAAAAAATTAAGAGAGTAAAAAATGTAATCACGTGTTACTAACGATAGGCATATTTAGTTATCTTTATAATAATCGTTAAAGCTACATAAATAAGCACCTATAGAATATTTTAATACTAGTAAAAATGATATTTAGAACAATATCTAAGTTTCATTTTCTTGCTTCTTTTACAAAGGTAGGTATTGAAAATATGAAAACTTGTTGTACCAGGAACTAGCTGTACAAGGACAACATAATGTTGAAGTGGTGTGCAGTGTTGCACAAACCTGCATAAAAAGGATACGCAATTCAACACGTTCGAAAACACAAAGAATTGCATACAATATTTTCAAGGAGATTTTCAAGGGTTCTTATATTTGTTTAGGAACCTAGATGCAAGTAAGATGATACTTAAAACCATAATAATTATGGTTAATTATTTAATAATTATTTAATGATTAAATAGCAAATTAGGCCTAATGTCAATGATCCAAATGATCCATACAAAAGAAGAAGGAGAGAGGCTAATAATGTCACGAAGGTAAGCAGGAGATGAGTTCTGAGCAACCTTACAAGGACCTTCTGAAATAGTACAAAAATACACAGCATATGTAGTAGATTAAATAAGATGACCTATCCATAATTTTTTTGCCAAGGTTATAGAATCATAACTCGTAAAACGAAATTAAGAGGCAGCATCAACGAGTATAAAACGTTGAACACTTCGCGTTGAAGTTATTTCTATCACTGCTATGCAGCCACTCGTCAATCACTTACTTTTATTGCAGCTTTTATCAAACTTTTATAAAGAAAAATGCGATTGCATCATAAACTTAAAATAAGCCACAGCGTGGACATCTTAAGCCTCGTGCTACTACAGTAAACCTGGAATGAAGACTATAAATAAATTGATCCAATTAAAATGAGACAAGTCTGTGGTGGATATCTTCATGAACGATTTATTTTAGTTTGTAGTGAATGTTTGTAAGCTTTTAGACTGCATTTGAATGCAATCTGGGGGCTAATTCTCGGGCCGATCTCGATCATTTTGAAATTTTATTTTATTGCTTCTTTTCACGACCCCGCACTTTTTGTACGTTTTCCGTATATCGTAGCTGTCGAGGCTTTTACGAAGAGGTCGTTTATGAATTACTCAAGGAAATTATCCATTCCCCCTTCGAAACGAAGCAATCAAATAAAATTTCAAAATGATCGAGATTGGCCCGAGAATTAGCCCCCAGAATAGTTGCAATAGCTGTTTTTCTCTTCATATCAATGTCAGAAAAACAGTCAAAAATATTATAACTATTTAAGAATTTAATTTGTTTTTTACCTAAATTACCTTTAAAATACAATTTAAAACATGTATAGGCTTTAGGGCATGCAATTATCGAAACTTTTCGATAATCGATAATACGATATTTATCGCTCTATTTTTCGATAATTATCGATAATTATCGGTTGTTGGTAAAGGGAAAAACCTTCATGTTTCGGTCTCTAATTTAACTGCTTTATTGTCATATCTACACTCAACAAGAAGATTAAGATTTACGTATAACCTACTATTATCTACCTATTTCGACTTATATCATTATTTTTCTATCGTGTCGATGTTACAATAAAATTGAGTGAAAACTGGATGAAACGGCATTAAATAGAGGATGCCTTCTGTCACTTTCTTCTATAATTCTATAATTATTTATTGCACACAGAGACATTTACAAATAGAAGATAACACAGGACATGTACATAGGCGAGCTTAACCCTAATAAGAGTTTTCTTCCAGCAAACCTTTGTTTTGTTTGTTTCTTGTTTTGATTTTTACATAAAAAATTTTTTAAACATCTTTTGGTTGTTCACTGTTTGTTCAAGGATTGCATGTACCATTAATATGGAAAATAGCTAAAAAATATTGAACTTTACATTACAATTTTGGGATTGATAACTCATTATTTACTATTTTATTACATATTATTTCGATTAGTGTCACTAATCGAAAAGCTTTTAATTAGATGACACTTTCCGTTATAATAATTATGAGCTATTTTAACGATTAGCAGATCTAAATATATAAAACTCTTACGTTACTGACTGACTGACTGACAATCAACGCACAGCCTAAACCGTAAGTCCTAGAAGCATGAAACTTGGAGGGTATGTTCCTCTTATAGCATAGGGGTGCACTAAGAAAGGAAATTGGAAAATTATTTATCTAGGCGGAGAAAATGAGGAAAAACTTTTAAAAGAAAAAGCGACGGGGCGAGCGAAGCCGTGGGCGGCCACTAGTATACTTATAAACGCAATTTAAATTTAGTCATTGTTTAAAGTTAGCCCTGCCACTATTTGTCATTATCCAGTGGTAAGAGATGGCAATAGTTTAAGCACTGCTTATCTTTTGACATATTTTTATAAGTAAGGTCATAGGTTCTTAGGTAAATCAGTCAGTAGAATGCTTGGACTAGTAGGTAATCATTATCTATAAAAGTTTTTTTATATAAAGAAACCAAATAATAACAATCAATTAGAATGTACGCATTGTTTAACATTTTGTTATCGTTAGGAATAAGAATGAACTATTCGTAATAATAGTTCATTCATACATTTTTGAATTTATCGTTTATCGGTTTTTATCGTTTTTATTTTCGATAATTATCGCTGGCGAAAATGAGCCGATTACCGATAATTTATCGATTATCGATTATCGGATTGCATGCGCTAATAGGCTTTCTTTTTATACATAGACAAACCTAACGGCAGTCAATAGAGTAAGCAATAAGGGAACAACGGTAATAATTAACGTTACATATTTTTACTTTTAAGTGCAAACCTTATCTAATTCTGTAGTTAAATATTAGTTTTGCTATAAACTACTGACATAACTTTCCCGATAATTATTTGCAGCCACGTAAGGGATATTTCTGTCGATCGCATCTGCGTCGTGTTCCTTCGCACCGGTATTTACGCCGATAGCTTTCCCGTTGTATAAAACACGTTATTATGAGGGAGTAGTGCTTATTTTGCTCGCAACTTTGGTGAGAGAGCCATCTATTGGCAGCCGCGCGAATCGAGAACTCGTGTTTTGTGTTTGTGACATTATTGGGAATTCTTCAATAAATAAATATGCCTGGACGTCCTATTTGGCAGGTAAGAATTGTGATGTTCTTGCTATAAAGTTCATAATTTTAATTGATATTTATTGCAATTCAATGATCATAAATATTAAGTATAAGTAATATAGGTTACCTTGTCAAAAATAGAGCTTCATAAATAACATTTATTTAAATTATTATTGGACTAAATATTATCGAAAAGAACGCATAAAGGAATTTTACAGCATTCCTTATTCTATTTAAATCTTTGTTGATACACTAGTCTGACTCACTTAACTACGATTGGTCGTTCAGATATTATTTTGAATTTTGGTAGACAACACGCCTTACTTTTGTATTTCGTTTCACTTCATACCGGTAGTTTATAGTATTTACAATAGCTTCTTAGCTCTCAATGTTACCTTAGCCTACCTGAAATATCGTAGGTAAACTATTCTGCTTAGTCATCTCACAAACACGTCTTGGCACCTTGACAAAACTCTAATCCATCAATCATCCTGGAGCATACGAACAAAATAAAATAACGGCATTGGGTTTTACAGTTTATTTACAAATTAATTTAGTATTCATACAAAATTAAAGAAATAGAAAATCAGTCACATTTATTTTGTAATATTTTGAATTTGAATTTTTACATAAAACAACTTTAGTTTTCAAATGAGCTTCTACCTCTAATTACTTACTAATACTTACACAGAGGTTTCTAAAACTAATTTATTTAAGTCTTATCTGTTAATTATCTCGATTTTTTCTCATCTTGGATTTTACACGTTAGTGAAAGTTATGTCTGTTTTTGTTATTATAATTAGGTAACCAACTAATCAACGCTTATGACTTATCTAAGTTTAACCTTATCTTAAGTTCTGGAACTAATTAACTTTTTTAGTTATATCCTGTTTTTTACTCTGTAGCGGTTTGAGATCTCCAATAAGGTAATGCCCAGGTAGGTTATGGAAAAGCTGCTGCATGAAGCCTAGAAGTATATCTTCGATGGTCTTCGATAGAATCGGCCGGAGGGACTCCGAAACCGGCCGCCAGTTGGCGTTCAGATAGGCGTTGGTACTTTCCTCTGTAAAAAAAATATTGTTTTGAATCTGAGATAGAATGCCGATATAAAGAAACATAATCAAAACTCGAGATCAGGTTAGAATGCCCTATCGAGCTTCTGTCAAATGGTATGTAGCCATGACCTACTCAAGATTATAACTAATGATTGTTGCTCTTTCAGCAACCCAATTAGACAATCAAATTGGGCAGATTTTTCCATATAAAGAGCCTAACCGTCAAATTTCCTTGTAGTCTTTGCCAAAAACGAGGGCTGGCAATTATTATATTTTAATAACGAACAGCGTTACTCCATAGATGGTAAAATCAGCCCAATCTATTGTCTAATTGGGTTGCTGAAAGAGCAATCATTGGTTAGAACCTTAGATAGATGATTTATTTTGACAGTAGCTCGATAGAGCATTCTAACTTGTTTGTGCGTTCAGAAACCTAAAACCCTTACGTTTCTATTGATCAGAAAATTAAAACAACAGTTTAAGAAGTCTGAAGGGACTTGAGATTTGTTCAATGCCTTCTGAAACTGGCCATAAGATAAGAAGAATAAGGTTAAGATCAAGACTATAGGAGGCATAAACACGCAATTTCGTTACAAAAATTTACAGGTCTTTGAAACAAAGTTTGAAGGTTTGTAGCTACCAAGCACGGCTAATGAAAAACGTAGGATGACTCAGAAAACACACACATTATCATAACAATGTAAGTACATAAATAAGTATATCTACCTATCTACAAAAATAAAAGAGATACTTAGATGTATGACGAATTCACAAAATGTGACGCAAAATGACGCTAAGCAACATGCGAAAAAAATTCGCAACTATCAAACAATGTCGTGAAGTGGTTGTCAAACGTCAGACGACGTTCCGAAACGTCTCAACGTTGCAATTTGTATCACGTTTGTACCAAGGCACCATAAGCCATAAGGTGAAGATAAATGAAGTTAGGTAGATGGTAGTAGCGCCATCTGAGGAGTAGTAGCACTAACGCTGACGTTGAATTAAGAGTCTGTGTGGGTGAAACATTTACAATGTCACTGCTTACTCACACAGGCACACTTGCTATTTTCTGCATAGTTCAGCTACTCTACAACAGATGGCGCTTCTTGTTTAAATTGTATAATTAATTACTAAGGTACAAACCAAGTGATTCGATTCCATCGAATAGGTTGTTCATTCGCAATCGCAATCCGCCTATATTGTATTTAACATGCGCCGAAGTCACGTTGAAAAATGTAATATCGTCTTTACTGTATAGTTTCACCTCACTTACAATATCGATAGTCATGTTTCCTGTAAATCAAAACGTTACATGAAAAATTTCTCTCATGTTATTTATTATTTACCTATTAGAAGAATAATACAGTACATACTAGGTTCAAACCAACAAACTCCTCGGCCAACTAAAGGTATCAGCAAAATCTTTCCTTTCAAGTCGTAGGTCCCTTCAATCCTTATTTTCGGTACACGTACTTTAGTGTAGAAATCGTACGTTTTTCCATCGACCCTGAAAACACAGCTTTTATTAATAAAATTTGAAAATTATCTATCTGCTTGGCAGTTTTTTATTGGTTGCGTTTCAGTTGCCTTGATCAAGTCCAGTGTCAATGTTCCCCGACTCAGTCGATCAAACAGTTGTCCGATGTACCAGGCTATCATAGGCTAGCAAGATAAATGTATACTCACTGGCTCACCAATACTTCTGTTCGGCCAAAGCCCGTCACAGTTACATCGTCCAAAGCAGCATTGATGTTCACCGGTCCTTCACCTTGAAGGATTCTAATTTTTGGAATGTTGAGTGGATCTAATGGTGGCAGATCAATGTCTGGAAGACCTGGAATTTAAAATATAATCAGAAATCAAGTATCTTATTATTTGATACCTCATTGGGTCGCATGAGTGTGGTGAAGAAATAACGCTTTCGCTTTCCGCAAGTTATGTACAAAATGTTTCGTAATGAGGCTATGTGACTAGCCCAGCGACCTGTTGGTAGACCTACCAGTCCACTATCATCATCACTGTTGATTTTAGAAGTAATATTGCCTTACTGGCCTATTGATTAAATACCTACCAACAAAAATTATCATTACTGTGTTATTTATTTTTCTTTGTGATCTTGTTGACCTTATTCCCTTATCGAAATCAAATATTAGAAACCTATCAATCAAATTTTAATACTTGGGTTTAACCAAGTATCAAAACTGATTCATAGGTATGTACTGATTATTGCAATAATAAAATTGTTGGATTTCAAGTAGAAGTAGATAATAATCCACGAGAAAACTTATTATCATTATCGTTGCAAAGTTGAGTGTCCTTGCGTCCAGTTGACACTCAAGTACTAGGACGGCAGAATTGCCAAGATGTGGGCATATAATTACACAGTGAGTGGTTTGAGCAGCTTAGGTGGTTGCACAACTAGGCGAACAGAATCTATGAACTGCTTGCTAGTTGCTACTGGAATTAATACCTACTGCTAAGGCAACAAAGAATTAGTTTAAATTACCTACAACGCAAGAAGATTCCACTTTTTCCTAACCATCAACTTTACGACGTTAAGAAATCACAAATATACCTTATATTTGTGTTTTCTTGACACTATACATTGACTATTAGTACTCTAAGTGCTTAGTTTGCATAATCGGGGAGAAATAGGAAGATAGACGAAATTACCCGATTGCTCAGAAAGAGGGTAATTTGTTTCGAGTGTATGTAGTACGTCGGTTCATTTTTTACTTCAGTGCAGCCTCAACGTTTCAAAGAATTTTGGTTGAGGCGTTGTTGGATTTCTCTGGACCATGAGACTGAAGTATTCAAAATTAAGTAAGCATGTACGTGTAATTATGAAGTACCTGGTCCCAAAGCATTGAATAGTTGCTGAACTGCTTCACGCGAACAGTCATCGAACTCAGGGTCGCTCTTCGAACATGTCTTCACGAAATCCGCTGAAAAAACAAAACATGGAATTGAGTAACCAAACTTTCAAGTATATACAAATTACAAGTACACATTTATAAGTAGCCATGTGTTCGTTTTTAACCAACATAAAAAAGAGAACACTCCGAAATTGTATGTACCTACCTATCATTTAGGAACCGATTTGAAAAATTATACTTTCAGATTGGTCCCATAGAAAACTCATCAAATCAGTTTAGAAATGAAGTCAGTTTTTCAAGATTTTAAACTATATAAGTTTATCTATAACATGTTTTATATTATATATTACCTAATTATTTTTAACCTTAAACTTTCCAATCGATCGATTAATATGACGAGTATGAGAAATATGTTAGATTCAAAACTACTCGATAAATTGTTATTAAACACTACCCGTGCCGTCACCATAAAGAAACACCATGTGAAAAAGTGGGGCTACCCTTATGTTTTCTAGGTACGCATAATGATGTATTACATAGCAAAGCATCATTATAATATACCGTGGGATTGGTCCCACGGTGACAATTATTGAAGTCTTGCTATATGACCTATAAAATAGGGTACCTCTATAGTATTATGTCACCCTGTGAACTGGAGTAGCGGAAGATATATTTATATAGGTAAGCACTCGAAAACAGGAAGATTAGTTTGATGTCTTATATCTATCAGAAGCTTTATCCTTTTTCAATTCGTTCTAAGCACATTTTATCGAGCATTAGTTGTATTCTAGTGGTAAACTCTACCTTCCGATTTTTAGTTCAAAGGTTTGGATTCGGTCGAACTAACTAACTAATGCGGTGCCTCAAATTGTGCGAAGGCATCTTTAGATTTATCTATATAAAAATTCATAATTTCTTTATTCGGTTGTATCACAAGGATCACTATGAAACGTCATAAAGCTAAATGAGTCTAGATGCCAGTTCTAGAATAAGGTGCAGCGTATTCTACTCAACATCAAATATTAATACAGGGCATGCCTAGCCCACTCCATTTAAAATCCTGATTTCCAGCAAATAGAGGCATCATTGACAAAATTCTCGTGATGATTGATATAGAAGTCCATCTTTATAAAAGTCTAAATAATTTTCTTCGTCCATTTTTCAAGAACAAATTGCTAAAGAAGACGCTTTAAGGCGTGCGCACATCTAGGCGTGGGCGATGGGGGTCAGCTGAAACGTTGTCAAATATGACAGCAATATTTGGCAGCGTTTCAGCTGACCGCCATCACCATCACCTAGATGTGCACAGCACAGGCCTTTACCGTCATCAGTTTTCCAGATTATTACAAGCATGAGTAGGTAATATAATAAATGGAAACGCTGGCAAAAACTAAACCATAACCAAAGTGGCAAGTTTGGTTTAGTTTTATAATAAGCAGCTTCCAAAAGCATTGCACATGATTTTACCAAGGTTATCATTGTTTGAAAATAGTTGCACAAGATACTCCTAAGCACAATGCTAGTAGTCCATGGTACTACATTTCAAGGCTAACATTTACTGGCATAACAGAACTGAACTCTAAACACACCAAGACTATCATTACCCAACATAATTTTAGTAAGAGCAGATTTTTCAATCTACAGATAAAACTTGTCTTGAAACTCATTGCATTGTTGTTTAATTTCGGTTTTCGGAAAAACATTTTATCATGCAACGAAGCCTACAATTAATAAGAGAATTTACAAATTGTACAAAACACAAGAAACATTTGAGCTATGCAGGCTGTTACAAATGATCTAGAGATAGCTCAACTGATCCAAATAATTTCCAGACAGAAGCGTCTCCAAGACGTTGGCGGCATTGCCACGCTAAAATATTTTGATAACTTTAAAGTTGGTCACCATTCTTGTACCTGGCTGCACTATGGATTGCATAAAATTATAGAAGTAGGTAAAATAAGATTGTGCCGGTCATCGGCCTTTGGGTATAAACAATATTGACCGCTTATCGTCACAATCTTTAGAACGGTCTTTCACGCTAAAACCTACACCATGATATTAATGATATATATATATATATATATCTGCAATTAATTTCATTCAATATACCCTGTATTGCCATTAATATAATGATATATCTGCAATTAATTTCATTCAATATACCCTGTATTGCCATTGTGTCTACAGGGCGTCCCACGCATATGGCCACAAGGACAGAAAGTACCTTGAATATTTTAAATGGAAGAAAGAAGATATTATTTGAATTTAAACTGCATTCATAGATATTTAAATATCGAACCCGTTACTCGAGAAAAGCTCGATCGAAAGGCTTCATCATAATGATGAAGCCTTTCGATATAATATCATAGTGACCGAAATAAAAGGAAGAGCATGAATTTTAACATTTTTAATACAAAATTAATCACTTAATTATCAAATGCTGCAGATGAGAAATTAAAAAAAAAACTATGAATGCAGTTAAATAATTTTTTAAATTCTAATAATGTCATCTTTCAGTAAAATTTTCTATCTACAATATTTAAAGTACTTTCCCTCCATGTGGCATACCCATGGGACACCCTGTATACTATTGCAGAATTATTCACTAACCGTATATTTACTTACGTTATTTTTAAAAATACACTCAATTTGGGTCAATCCGTTTCATTTAGGTCATCAAAACAATACGCTCTCGAAAACGGTACTTACGTTTTGTCTTAAAATATTCCGCTGCGGTACAGTGGAGCACAAACGTCACTAGTAATAATTGAAATTGCATTTTCGTTGTAAGTTTTGCCCTGAGTAGGCTCGAGGTGGTAGGCAGATACTAAACCCCGCTTTGCCAGTCTCCAGTTGCCTCAAGAGTTCCAAAGGAGGGGAGCATACGCAATTGCAAACTATGTAAATAAAGCTTGAACTTTGCTTGCTTTGGCTATTATTGCTAATATCGGGTAAACATTGATTTGTCAAAAATATTGGATTATGTAAGCTTGTGTAATCTAAGTTCTTTGATTACAAAGCGCTTAAAGGGAGTTGCAAGTTTTTTAGTACAAGGACAACAGGTGGTGTGGAAAGTGTGTACTAATTTCTTCGGAGTTTTGAATACTATTGGTTGAACTAGAACGGTTCAAATTAATTAACTGAATGCAATAGTAACTGTTTAGTATCTGTGGCATTATATGCAATAACTGTTACATTCGTTCCGTAACATCAATTCCTCGTTCTTTAACAAAGCATGTGGTAATCGTGTAAACTAAGTAAAGTACAGTTAGCTTCAGAAGTAGATGAATAAATAAATAAATATTGTGGCAAATCTACACAACACTATCTAGCCTCAAACTGAGCAGAGCTTGTAATATGGCTTGTAATACTTGATAATTGTATACCAATACTAGCTGTCACCCGCGACTTCGTCCGCGTGGTTAGTATAAAGTCATAGTTTGAGTTAGTTTAAAAGAAACTATTTTATGGTGGAAAGCGGACAACTATTGATATGTTTTCACTGTTTTTTTCGTATTTTTTGTGAGTTATTTTTCGTGAATTTGTCTTAGTGGCTCAGTTGGGTTATGTATGCGTTGGTTTTACATGACCAAGTGCTGATTACCTTAATTTTGAGTTTGCATTCAAAACTATATAAAGTGTATTCGAAAGATGGTAAATGCTGTTGTAGCCGATTTTTTTCAGCTGTGTTTAGTTTTGGTATTATAGGTGCTTCCCGCGATTTTGTCTTAGTGTTTATCATGGGGTTTTTTGTAAACCTTTGTGTGTATTCAAACCTGGTGTCAGATGCTGCGGTAGCAGATTTTTTTTAAAATGTTTTTTGCGTAAAGCTCTTTTTCGTGATTTTATTTTAGTGGGTAATTTGGGCTATCGTATTCGTTGGTGTATAATCGAATCTTTTTTTTTTAGTTTGACATGATCAAATGCAAGTTACCATCGTTTTGAGCTTGTACTTTAGAGCTTGTACTTTAGAGTGTATTTGAATTTGAAGGCGAGTGCTGTTGTAGCCGTTTTTTTTCAGCGGTGTTTAGTTTAAGTATGATAGATGATTCCCGCGATTTGTCTTGGTGGTTATCATCGGTTTTTTTGTAAACATTTGTGTGTATTAAAACCTGGTGACAAATGCTGCGGTAGCTGACAATTTTTTTATGTTTTTTTTGCGTATTTTGTAAAGCAGTTTTTTGTGATTTTATGTTATATAAGTGGCTAATTTGGGGTTTCGTATGCGTGTTGGTGTATAATTGAATCAGATTTTTTTTATTTGACATGACCAACTGCCGGTTACTATATTTTTGAGCTTGTACTTTAGAGTGTATTTGAAGGCGAGTGCTGTTGGAGCCGATTTTTTTCAGCAGTGTCTAGTTTAAGTATGATAGATGTTTCCCGCGATTTTGTCTTAGTGGTTATCATTGGTTTTTTTTTGTTAACATTTGTGTGTATTAAAACCTGGTGACAGATGCTGAGGTAGCTGAAAATTTTTTATTGGTTTTTTTTGCGTATTTTGTAAAGATATTTTTTGTGATTTTATGTTATATTAGTGGCTAATTTGGGAGTTTGTATTAGTGTTGGTGTATAATCGAATCAGATTTTTTTAATTAGACATGGTCAACTGCTGGTTACCATAGTTTTGAGCATGTACTTTAGGGTAGGTTTGAATGTGAAGGCGAGTGTTGTTGTGGTCGTTTTTGAAGCGGTGTTTAGTTTCGGTATGATAGGTGTTTTCCGCGATTTTGTCTTAGTGGTCACGTTGGGTTTTATGATTGTAAACTTTTGTGTGTATTCAAATTTGGTGACAGATGCTGCGGTAGCTGAATTTTTTTAACTGTTTTTTTGTGTATTTTGTAAAGCATTTTTTGTGATTTTTCTTCAAACTATTTTTCCCTTTTTTCTTCTTTAAGGGATTTTTTTTCCTATTTTCTTTCTTAGTGCACCTTTGCTCTATAAGAGGAACACATCTTCCAAGTTTCATGCTTCTAGGACTAATGGTTTAGGCTGTGTGTTGATTTTTCTTTAAACCATTTATCCCCTTTTTCTCCTCTTCGGGAAATAATTTTCCAATTTCCTTTTTTAGTACACCTCTACGCTATAAGAGGAACATACCCTCCAAGTTTCATGCTTCTAGGAGTAACGGTTTAGGCTGTGCGTTGATTGTCAGTCAGTCAGTCAGTCAGTCAGTAACGTAAGAGTTTTAAATATTTAGATTAGTGGCTAATTTGGAGTTTCGTATGCGTTTTGGTGTATAATCGAATCAGATTTTTTTATTTTGACATGACCAACTTCTGGTTACTATAGTTTTGAGCTTGTACTTTAGAGTGTATTTGAATTTGAAGGCGAGTGCTGTTGAAGCCGATTTTTTTCAGCTGTGTTTAGTTTTGGTATGATAGGTGCTTCCCGCGATTTTGTCTTAGTGGTTATCATAAGGTTTTTGTAAACCTTTGTGTGTATTCAAACCTGGTGACAGATGCTGCGGTAGCTGAAAATTTTTTAATGGTTTTTTTTTGCGTATTTTGTAAAGCAATTTCTTGTGATTTTATGTTATATTAGTGGCTAATTTAGGGTTTTGTCTGCGTGTTGGTGTATAATCGAATCAGATTTTTTTAATTTGACATGACCAGCTGGTTACCATAGTTTTGAGCATGTACTTTAGCCGTTTTTTGAAGCTGTGCGGTGTTTAGTTTCGGTATGATAGGTGTTTTCCGCGATTTTGTCTTAGTGGTTACGGTGGGGTTTATGTAAACTTTTGTGTGTATTCAAATTTGGTGACAGATGCTGCGGTAGCAGATTTTTTTTACTGTTTTTTTGCGTATTTTGTAAAGCAATTTTTTTGTGAATTTTCATGAAACTTTTTTCCTTTGTTTTCTTCTTTTAAAGAAATAATTTTCCGATTTTCTTTCTTAATGCACCTTTGCTCTATAAGAGCAACACATCTTCCAAGTTTCATGCTTCTAGGACTAATGGTTTAGGCTGTGCGTTGATTTTTCTTTAAACCATTTTTCCCTTTTTTCTCCTCTTCGGGAAATAATTTTCCAATTTCCTTTCTTAGTACACCTTTACGTTATAAGAGGAACATACCCTCTAAGTTTCATGCTTCTAGGACTAATGGTTTAGGCTGTGCGTTGATTTTTCTTTAAACCATTTTTCCCCTTTTTCTCCTCTTCGGGAAATAATTTTCCAATTTCCTTTCTTAGTACACCTCTACGTTATAAGAGGAACATACCCTCCATGTTTCATGCTTCTAGGACTAACGGTTTAGGCTGTGCGTTGATTGTCAGTCAGTCAGTCAGTCAGTCAGTAACGAAAGAGTTTTATATATTTAGATATATATTTTTTAGTAAAAAAAATATGTGACTTAGAATACTGCATTATATCACCCAGTCAGAGAACAACTTCTGCGTTCACCACATAAATATTTGTGCTCGGTGGATGTGATCAAACCCACGACCTTTACGGTCTAGAAAGCAGAGTTACTACCAAGTACCAACTGAGCCGAGAGGCCAGATCGAGATGTAGTGAATAGATGTTTTTTTGATAATTTTCAAAATTGTTATCAATTTCAATTAATCTATTTTATTCTAAGTAGTAGTAATCTTAATTGTAGAAATAATTACCATAACGTTGATGCAAAAATGGATTTAGGTGGTTTTTGACCGTTCAGTTTAGAAAATATTCTTTAAACATTGAACATTTTTCAAATCAGAAATGTTAAGTTACTTTTGTTGCTGACTGTACGAGTACTACAGTACTGTGTTTCAATTGTTTTCAAGTGTGTGATAGACGTTGGGTAATCTTAATTCGTCTCTATAAAAAGAATATTATTGTGATATCTGTCCCGCGCGAGAATCAAACATGCAGTCTTTGCGTCTCAGCCAACCACTACGCTGAATAAAAAGGCTAAGAGCACTGGTAGCCTAGTGGTAGCGTCCCTGCCTACCGATCCTAAGGGGCGTGGGTTCGATCCCCACTGAGAACAAATATTTGTGTGGTGAACACAGATGTTTGTTCTCTGTCTGGATGTTATACTGTATTCTATGTATGTATATTTACAAAAAAAAAGAAGTATTTAAGTATTATTTATATCAGCTATACCTGGTTCTCATAGTACAAGCTCTGCTTAGTTTGGGGCTAGATAGTGTTGTGTGGATCGTCCACATTATTTATTATTTATTTAATCAAACTTGTAGTCTTTGCGTATCAGCCAACTACTGTGCTGAAGAGATAGGCATATCACATTAATATCGCAATTCATGTGGATAATGATGATGATAATGTTTAATAGCAAAAAGCAAAGTAATTTACGTAGAATGTTACCACAGACACGAGCAATATATTAGTGTGATTTAAAGACACTAAGATTCAAATGTTTACATAGATATTTATGGAACTAAGCAAGTTTTATTCGTTTATAGTCTAAGATCCCTAGAAGAAGGACCTTCACCGAGCTGGTTATTTAATGAAACGTATTTTATATATAATTAAACATGCCAATAAATATATTCTATATGGGTTGCCTATCAAATTTCAGTCCAGGATAATTATGATTAATTAATAATTAAAAAAAAAAAAAATTAAACTTTCCACTGGTTTGTTTATTAAACAAATTCTATACCAATCGAAAGTATAGACCCCAGTATTTTTATTCAATAAACATACCGGTGCAAAATGCTAGTATCGATTTTCCTGTTTATACTTGGCTACCCGAGAGTTGTGACCGGAAAAAAATAGGCAACCTAACGTTTGCATAATATATTCTATGGGGTCTATACTTTCGATTGGTATAGAATTTGTCTAATAAACAAACCGGTGGAAAGTTAAGAAAACATTATTTGTTTTTTAATTATTAATTAATCATATCCTGGACTGAAATTTGATAGGCAACCCATATAAAATATATTTATTGGCATGTTTAATTAAATATAAAATACGTTTAATTAAATAACCAGCTCGGTGAAGGTCCTTCTTCTAGGGATCCTATACTATTATTTTAAACCGACTTCAAATAAAAAAGATGAGGCTCTCGATTAATTCGTATTTTAAGTGTGTTTGTTTTTGTTGTTGTATTACTTCGTTATTAAGAACCGATTTAATTATTTGTTTATTTGACAGAATTGTCCCATAGTTTTTTTTTTAAATGAGTTTAGCGTTTAGCCATGATGTCGGTTTCGCAAGCTTTAAGCCTCTGCGTTGATTGGTAAATTTGTATTTTCTCTGTGTCCTAATTCCTATGTTTTTTTCCTTATCTGTCGGAATCGAACCGCGCCTAATAAACAAACCGGTGGAAAGTTAAAAAAACAATTTAGTTTTTTAATTATTAATTATCATATCCTGGACTGAAATTTGATAGGCAACCCACATAGAATATATTTATTGGCATGTTTAATTAAATATAAAATACGTTTAATTAAATAACCAGCTCGGTGAAGGTCCTTCTTCTAGGGATCCTATACTATTATTTTAAACCGACTTCAAATAAAAAAGATGAGGCTCTCGATTAATTCGTATTTTAAGTGTGTTTGTTTTTGTTGTTGTATTACTTCGTTATTAAGAACCGATTTAATTATTTGTTTATTTGACAGAATTGTCCCATAGTTTTTTTTTAAAATGAGTTTAGCGTTTAGCCATGATGTCGGTTTCGCAAGCTTTAAGCCTCTGCGTTGATTGGTAAATTTGTATTTTCTCTGTGTCCTAATTCCTATGTTTTTTTCCTTATCTGTCGGAATCGAACCGCGCCTAATAAACAAACCGGTGGAAAGTTAAAAAAACAATTTAGTTTTTTAATTATTAATTATCATATCCTGGACTGAAATTTGATAGGCAACCCACATAGAATATATTTATTGGCATGTTTAATTAAATATAAAATACGTTTCATTAAATAACCAGCTCGGTGAAGATCCTTCTATAGCGGGATCCTATACTATAAGGTGCGAAGAAAAAAACGCGTCGCAAATTTGAATTCACATGTCAAAGTCAAAGTCAAATGTTTATTTACAAGGATCACTTTGACACTCTTAAAGCTAGGTGAGTCTAGGTACCAGTTTCACGTGATCAAGCTTACGGTCGTCGGTGAGTCTAGGTGCCAGTTCCAAGCGACCAAGCCTAGAAGAACAGGCAACACCTACAGCTTGGATTCTACCGTTTTTCGTATGATCCTTTTACAAAATAATAATAGTAGTAGCAGTTTCGATACATCCAAAAAGGTTATTCAAACGACACCAGTCCTTTCACAGTAAGCCTTATTTTGCACAACGTTGCAAGACTGTAGATTGTACCCATATTGTACTCACCTCATCATGATCTTAAGTTTATATGTCATGCTCATGCCCCATTGCCCAACGCATTTGCTAAATCCATCGTACCCATAGCCTATGGCAATATTACACTAAGCATTGTATTCGTATTCGGGCTTACAAATTGATTCTGAGGTGTTGCAATGCTTGACTTGCTCGAAAACCAGTAGGCCTATCACAAGCTCTGGCCTGGCTCTGGTTTTGAGTCTGTGTGAGTGTTGAGTAAATAAATCCTACGTCAAAACGTCACACACACAGTATAATACACTGGTGAACACTCACACAGACTCAAAACCAGAGCCAGACAGAGCTTGGAGTAGGACTACTGTCCTACTACTGTCCTGTAGTTTGCCTACGCAAAACAAACAAGCATTGAAAAATAGAAGATTAATATTTTTTCGTGTTTGAACATTTTTTAAACTGTGTTAACGAGCCCCAAGATAAGCAAATCCGGTTCTGGGGAAAGGCTATAAAATAAAAAAATGCGTTAATCACAGAAATGTTTGATCTTGATGGGGATTTAACCCACAACTAGGAGTGGAGAAGGCATTGTTACCACCAAATGAGCTGTGAGACGAGTTTGTGTGTAGGTATATAAAATATATAATAAAAAAATGGTATAATAAAAAAATAATTCTAGAGCAGTTTAGTTTATCTTGTCTTGTAGTTATAATTTAGATTGATAAGCTGTGTGTTTTGTAGATACTTGTAAGTTTATTTGTGTAAATAAAGGTAAGTACTGTTCAACTATAATATACAGCTTTGGACATAATACTATAATGTTTATTGCTCAGTTTATCATTAGACCATTCGATTAATGACTATGGTTACTGGTTAACCAACTAAATCTAGGTTTTTATGCAATTATTACGTAATTGCGTAGCCATAATGTGTTTTAGGTTGCTAGGTTCCAAGGTTTCATTCAGTTTTGGTATTTAAGGTACCGAATCTAGGGCATCTACTAGTATTAGTCACGGACTGACTGGCCTCTCACCTCAGTTGGTATAAGTTCTACCTTCTGCTATAGGTCGTGGGTTTGATCCCCACCGAGAACAAATATTTGTGTGATGAGCGCATATGTTTGTTCTCGGTCTGGGTGTAACATTTTATTAAAAGTATTTAAAAAAAAAAGAAAGAAAGAAAATACATTTATTTGACATAACAGGTACATAGGTGTAGACGTTCACAACTTAAAACAATAATGAAGTACCTATGCCAAATAGGCCCCGACTCAGCTTTTTGCTGCCTGACAAGGTATCATCTACCATGCCAAGCAGCGCTGGTTTTCAGGCGGAGCCCTTTACGAAGAGGTGACGTCACACGAAAAATAAAAACAAAAAAGAAGTATTATTATGTATTATATCAGCAATCTGGCTGCAATCATATAAGTCTGCTTAGTTTGGGGCTAGATAGTGGATAGTGCTGTGTCAATTGTCCACAATATTTATTTTTCTTCTTCTTGCCCTTAGCCCACTTTATGCAGAGTCGGCACAACATGTCTTCCTCCTCCATTCCCCTCTCTCAGTCGTCATTCTGCGTTCACTCCTCTCTTATCCATGTCACTTGTCACACAGTTTATCCATGTATTCTTTGTTTTCTGTTTTTCTTGTATTTTTTATTGTCTACAATATTTATTTATAAATAAAAACTTGCATTATTGTACAGACCCACACACCAAGGCTTCAAACCCTCTTTAGGGCGGAGGTTCATTATCTTTGGATGCCAAGAAGTTGTCACTGGTTGGATATTAGGCTAATGATAAAATGTATAAATTATTATAAATGGTCTTCAAAATTAGTTCATCCGTAGCAGCATAATTATATTAATTCTGCTAAATTTAGAGAGATTTACAATTTGTGCTCGCAAAGTGGCCAAAATATTTTCTATATTGGGAACATGTTACAAGCTTCATAAGGCGGCCTTGCGTAAATACTACAAAGTACTACTAATTAGTACGTAAATACAGGGTGTTCATTAATACAAGCATCCGAGCACAATTTTTATTTTTTTATTTACATATATTTAATTTTACGGTAGCAGCATTGCGGTGTTTCGGTTTGAAGGGTGTGGGTGCCGGTGAAATTACTGGCACGTGAGGCTGTATATCTTTATGCCTCGAGTTTATAGACACAGGGCAGTGCATCGTAGGGTAGTTCCTTCAGTTAAATCTAATGGCCCACCTGATGTTGAGTGCCCTAACAAAATTGCCTCGTAGATCACGTACGTCGTGACGGTTGTATAAATAAAACTAATACAGAACACCTTATTACACAACAACTGGGATTATTTTTCTCCAGTGATTGAGCCACATTCATCCAAAATTTGTCATATTTAATATCAGTAGGAACTTAGTGAGAGTTATGTTTTACAGTTTCTACACCCTGTGTTTGTAATTGTAATGTCAAGGCCCTGTAGATGAGAGCACCGTCCATCCGACTGTTGGCAAGCTTTCAAAGTAAACATCACACAGCACCCCACGGATGATGGAATAACTCATTCTGGAATAGTCGTAAACTGTTGCGATTGCGAACAGCTTAGAATAGAACACAAAAGATTTTAGTAAGCATTTTATTAGGCTAAGTCAGCTCCACACGTATTGACCATATCTTTCTTGTGGATTAGGCCAACTTAGCTGTCAGGATGGTCTAAGTGCTGGGCAAGCCTTAACCATCTTAAAATCCTGTCCCAGGCACTAAAGCGTCCCGGAAATCTAAATATATAAAACTCTTACGTTACTGACTGACAACCAACGCACAGCCTAAACCGTAAGTCCTAGAAGCATGAAACTTGGAGGGTATGTTTGTTTTATAGCATAGGGGTGCACTAAGAAAGGAAATTGGAAAATTATTTCCCTAAGCGGAGAAAAAGAGGAAAAACTTTTAAAAGAAAAATCAACGGGGCGTAACGGCTACGGGGCGAGCGAAGCCGTGGGCGGCCTCTAGTAGGGGTATACAAACAGTTGTCCCAGATGTTACATAAAACATTTTTATTAGATGCAAGTCCTGTTTTTTTTTGCTCATCATCATCATCCTGAAGAAATCCACTGCTGGACATAGGCCTCCTCTACACATTTTCAGCCAGGCAGCAGGGCAGGTTTTTTTTATTACATTAAAAAAAATTTATTGCACTTTGTTGTTACAAGGTACAAATTGGTATATTTTTAGGCTTTACTAGGTTTGGTCTCGTGGAACTGGCACCTAGACTCGCCTAGCTTTGAGACGTTTTAATGTGATCCATATGATTATGATATAATACAACTGAAATAAACGGTTTTTACTTCGTCTTTTTTTTATGACAATCATAAATACCAAAACCATACCTAAAGAGCACTAATTTTCTATCAACAAAAACACACGGCTGTATTATCATAGCATTAAAAATAAACCTAGAAATAATTACGTAATACGTAAAGCCGTCATACCTACTTACTAAATAAGGTTTCTAGTTTTCGACAAAAATGTGATCCAACTTAGTTGTGGTTCTCCGAAATAGGAAAATATTTTAGCCAACAAAGTAGACCGGTACTGTCAGCAACGAAAGTGGAATAACAGTTTGAGTTTATTTTTATATCTTTATAGTCTTATTACCTTTGAATTGTTTCTAAAATGATATTAGAAAAAAATTTAAAGGTAACAACTTTGTGTCTTGAAAATTATAAGCATAATGAGCAAGGCGAGACCATTTTCAAATCCTAGCCAAAATTTTGACTGATTTCGGATTTATTCGAGATTTAAAACTCTTCAGTTATACAGTGTGTTTTATTAAGAATAGCGGTGATGGCCAAGTCTAAAACCACGAGAGTTAGGGAAAAGTCGTGAAAAGAGTCATGCCCTCGATTTATAGGAAATCAATCACTGCCACCACCGCACCGCCCTTCCCAAACAACCAACCTGTATACTTGGTACTCAAAGAGAAATATTGCTACAATTAACTCTTCACTGTTTCTAATCCCAAAAGTAAATACATGAGAGTGGTTGTTTTAGACTCTGATAATCTTTTGACAGATGCCTAAATCTTTAGTTTGTAACAACTTCTGCTGCTGACTGTACACCAAGTCACGTTAAAACCAATGCCAACTAACCACAGTGCACCGACAATTTTATAGTCCCAAAACAGGTTAACGCATGACCTAGTAACGAGCACAAAGACATTAGGCCTAGACAGATATTATGCACTGTATTGCACTAGTATTTCAAGCTAAAATTATATTTGTTTACTTTCACAGTGTGAGATGCTAAAAGGTGTGGGTTTGTTTTATGCTGCGAGACAAGTTTAAAATAAAACAAGTTGGAAGGAGCAGACCACCGTCGATGACCTTACCGCATAGTTTGACCTTTTGAAAGATTTTGAATCGCTGAACCTGTCACGTTTTTCTACTAAAACGTTTTCTTATGTAGGTACGAGTAAAGAAAACTTTTTAGTAGGAAAACGTGTTTGGATGATAAAATAATTCTTTTGCTTAACTATGTGCAATCGTATAACACACAAAAAAGTTGCTTTCGATTTATGCGAGAATTTGTTCAACGGTGTTCATCGCCTCCTCTGACTCTTTTGAACATAAAAACCACATTCAAATTGAAGCATTAGGTACTATCAGAGCTTTGAGGCCTTAGTAGGACTATTTTTATAATCAGAGTGTTAATAAAATATAGGGTCTATTTTATACCCTTCTTCTCTTCTTCTTTCTGCCTTTATCCCACTTTATGCGGGGTCTATAGTAGTTACTATTAATTACTATTAGCCCGTAGTGTCCCACTGCTGGGCAAAGGCCTCCCTCCATTTTCACCAGTCACTACGATCTTCTGCTTTAAAATAGTAGTATAGTTTAAAAATAAAATTACGATGAGAGGTCTACCTGAGATCTCGATCTCTATAATATTTAAGAATGAATGGGTTGAACGACCTCTGCGTGTCTTGGTGGAAATAGCCTAGACGCGGCTCATCCATAAATTATATTACGATGTGACATTGCGTGACCAGTGGGCCTGTGGCCTAGTGTTGCCAACTAAATAATTATTGACAGATTTACCTATGGGCCATCTGCTTGTTCCATCAACTAGTAACATAAAATCTGTCAAGAGGTAATAGATAATTTCTTTTAAACACTAATAAAAAGTCTTACAAACTTATTGAAATACTATTTAAAAAAAGTAAACGTTCTTATTATTAGTACACAGATAAAATTAAAACGATAAAAACTATTTAATTTTAATTTAATTTAAATACTAAATCAGATAGATAGATAGATAGATTAATACTTTATTGTACACAAAAGAATACATTTAAAAGAAACATTACAAATAAAGGTACAATGGGCGGCCTTATCGCTAAGATCGATCTCTTCCAGACAACCTTTGGTCATCAGTACCATCAGTACCATTTTTTGAAAAAAAAGCATCTACTCGTTAATTTAAAGTTGCTACAAACGCCACAAAATTGAGAGTTTCTGGCAACACTGCCCTCAAAATAACTTTATTTATGACAAAAAACGTGTGAGCACTAGCGTTTGAAAAATTAATGTGTCGAGCGTCATTTGTTGAAATTGTGTTTTTTGTTGGTCTACATTTAGATTAGAGAAATATTATGTAATAGTATACATAAAACGGCCCAATTTACAAATAAAAACACAAGGCTTCTGCAAAACAACAGATGTCACGCGTACATTCATGTGATGTAAAACTACAGAATTTTAGAAAAGTAAAAAAAATCCGTAAAAAAAATGATTTAAAGAATGATACACAGATAGAGATAGAGAAGAATGACACACAGAGAGTATCATTTAATTCATCATTTTTGTACGGGTCTTATGTCCTTGAACGTTATAACCCCTTATAAAATGTTATTTATATCTTATAAGCGTGAAAATCTAAGTACTTATTTCGCAATATACCTCCAAAATAATTGTATTAAATTCTATGATAAAAAACCCATGAATATAGCCTTGTGTGCAAATGTTGATGATATTTTTGTAGATTGGTGTCAGACCTACCGCACATACCATAACACCAAATATTGTATTGTTCGAAATAGTTTTACTAACAATAGATTTATAAGTTTTACCATCAAGATCTTGTGTTGATTGAAATTAATGAATTACAATAATAATTTACATTTAATTTTATGTGTACTATAATATTACTTACAAGTGTAGGTGTAAATCTTGTAATGATGCCAAAATAAAACCAATGGCTAATAATTTAATATCAGACTGTATTAGAGTGCAACATCTACATTCATCAACATCTAAATTTATACCTCACAGCTGTTTGATTTCACTCAAAACGATTACAATATTCATTTCGAAATCTTAATGAATACAGAAATAACTAATAGGGCTTCACTATACAACTAATAATATGTTCCTTGTAGATAGTAGATAACTGGTAGTTAAGCTAACTGGTAATCTGACGTTTTAATTCTAGTTCAATTCTTTTTCGGATTTTGTTAGCTTGAAAGGTAAATGTCGGGTAAATGTAGTGTTTTTGTGCGTGCTTCTGACTTTTGATTAAAGTTGTTAGACTATTAAAAGGATCATAAAAAACGGTGGAAACCAAGTTGTAGTTTGTTGCTTGTCCTTTTAGGGCTTGGTCGCGTGGAACTGACACTCACCTTACTTTAAGAGGTAGATAAAAGTTAATCAAAAATATATCAGCAAGCATTTAAGATCCGTTTCTGAATAAAAATAAAACAAGGTGTTTTCCTTAAAAAGTTTATTAAAATAAAATTTATTATTTACAAGCTATATTAAAAGTTATCTCAAAAAGCTTAACAAAATAGAGCTTGTTAGAAATATAACTATGTAGTCAAGTTTACAAACAACAACCGCACCATTTTAAGCCATAATAAAATTATAATAAGCGATAAAGAACAACATTATTGAATTTGATGAAGAGAAAAGCAGAGGAAACTAAGAACTTCAAAAATGAATAGATACAAAACTGAATTACTATATTCCAATCATTATAGCAAAATAACTTCTGGCTTGCTTTTATAACTTTCTGCATAAATATAATTTTATTTATTAAACATTTAATGGCCAAACTGCTGAACCGATTTTGATAAATTTTCTATAGAAAGAAGTCTGTAAGTATAATATTCCCGATCAAAAAAACCACATAGGCTAATAACTGACGAAGTCATGCGATAAAAAACATAAAAAAAATACAACCGAATCGAGAAGCTCCTTATTTATTTGAAGTCGGTTAATAAAATAAAGTTCTAATACTGGCTGGTTATGTTTACTTCTAATATCTTTACATATGACGGGTGTTTCCGAAACCACCATGACCCGATTGCGAAGCTCCCTTGTTGAAGCCCATTTGAAGGTTCAACTCAGAGTTGTGTGCCTTTAGCTGCTCCTCAGTGAAAGTGCGCTCATTCTTTTCCGCCATTTTGGGGCCTAGTTGAGGACCAGTCCATTCGGGATGTTTTTGGGTCTGAAAATAAATTTAAATTCTAATTATTTGTAATTTTGGGTGTGGTCAGAAATTTTATGAGAAAAGTCATGGCTGTCTTGTTAAATTTCCTTTAGTCAACATCTGTTTTTGTTTAATCTTTTTTTGGGACTTGCTCCAAAAATGTATACGGCCATAAAAATTATATGATCATGACTGACAGTCATTTCGGAATCAAAATATAGTAGATAGGGGGTACTTACAATTCTTCCTAGCGAGTATAAGCAAAGTGTGACTTGGGGAATGTTACGCCTTTCGAAGAGATCAGCTGTTTGGAAGATTTCTTCTTCTGGTACTCCGTACTTCTTGATCGCTGCTTGGAATCTGAAAATAAATAATGAAACTACTTATTATCTGTTCCACTAAGCAAAAGCATTTTTGCAAGCTTTATCACTTGAGTATGCAGTTACTTTAAAAAACTGTTCCAGGAATCATCTTATCAGTGTCCCTACATGACAACAGAAAGCCACGTCTCGTCCAACTTCTTATTCTTCCTGCCCTTATCCCCCTTTATGAGGGGTAGACAACATGTTCTCCTCTTCCATTCTTCTTTAACAGCCGTCATCTTTGTATTCACTTCTTTTTTATCCATAATGTCATCCTTCACACTGTTCATCCATCTTTTCTTTAGTTAAAATCATGGTTAATTACCCATCTACAATTATACTCTTCACTCTCCTAGTCACATGACTTTCATCCCACCTGCCCGTACCACGCCAGCATGTTGCTTCTTAATTTTTCTATCTCTTCAAACTCCATATTTCACTCCATATTTAATTTAGCCGAGTATTGATTGTCACTGAGTCAGTAACGTATGAGTATAAAAAAATATTCATGTACCTTTGAATGTTCTCCATAAGCTGGAAGTTTGTTCCTCTCTCCTGGATTTTCTTGACTGACCCCGGTGCCAGCTTGTTGATCAGTTTGCATAGCACCACTCCATTCTTGAGGATATCCTCGTAGTCACCAGAGAGAGAATCGCCGGTCACCTCACTGATCCAGTTGATGACCTCCTGTTCTTGTTCTTTGTTTCTAGGCTAGATAGGACATCATAATTAATTATTTACTGGGTTTTTACTCTTAGATACTCTTGCGATGTTTGTGCCTAAGTACTTATAAAATGGAACTTTGTTTGATGTCCTGATTACTAAAAGTAGCTCTTTGTAGGACCAACCTTTCAGGAAACTGCTCAAGAATATATTTGTTTTGTTTGACATATAAAACAGAATGACAAAAACTGAAATATTTATATTATGTATATACCTACTGTATTAATTGTTAGTTTCCTTGTGCAAATAAAATAATTGATTTAAAGTTTAAAAACAAAATAAAGATAGTAGGTAAAGTTTAAAGATGATGATGTTAAAAATTGAAAATAGTCCTAAAGATTCGGTATTCTGAAGTCAATTACTGAGTACATAGGCTCTTAAACCTATTTATTCAGGATAGAAGCACAAACTAAAATAACATCTGTCAAAATGCTCTCAACGTTGAGCGAATGAACGCCTGTTAAACATAGAGAGCCGTAATGTGTTTTTCCTAGATTTTATGATGTGAAATCAGAATTAGAAATCAGAACTACAAAGCTGAATCTCATAATATAACAGATGAGACTAAAGAGACAAGAAGCTTTTGATTAGTTTTAAAAAAAATGGGGCAATGGCAATGAAAGAGTCATTAAGCTTAGCAGGCTAACCAATAAACATAGCAGTAGACTTGTGACAGTGACTTGTCACTGTCACACTTTTACCACTACTTTTTAACCGACTTCCAATCAAAAAGGAGGAGGTTCTCAATTCGGTTGTATTTTTTTTTTTTTTTTTTTTTTAATGTTTGTTACCGCATAACTTCGTCATTTGTAAGCCGATTTGAAAAATTATTTTTTTATCTGAAAGGTACTGCTTCCAGATTGGTCTCATTTTAATTTTATTAAAATCGGTGTTGCCATTTTTTTTAAAATAATTTTTTAATGTTTGTAACTGCATGCCTCCGTCATTTATGAACCGATTTACAAAATTATTTTTTTATTTGGAAGGTTGTTCTTATGTCCAGATTGTCCCAAACAAATTTTATCAAAATCGGTTTAGCCGTTTGGCAATGAAGTCGGTTTCTCAAGTTTTTTAAACTTATAATTATTTATACTTTTTGTCAGACTTTTAGCGAGACGCAAAAATGTATCAGATGTTAGTACTTATGAATGAGGGCCTTAGAAGATGCATGATGAGGAGATAAGTCAAACTTGAATGTGCTTCCAAAAAAATTCCGAAATATTCGGTGCAATAGTATTTTGTGATAGGATGTCAATAATAATGCACTTTGATATATTTTGTTTATTTAAAGAAAAATAAGGTTAGTAGTGGAGTGACCTACTCTCTGATGTTTATTTTATCAAAGTTAACAAAGTTCATTAAACTTTATCAACACCTTTATCTAAAAATTTTTTAGACGTAGTCTAGTTCATTTACAAGTGTGGCGGCAAAAATGATATTTTTCTTTTTGTGTCACTAGATATTTCAAACCAGAGCGTGGTGGAAAGATTAAAGTTTGCCTCATAGAGGATTTACTGACTGTCTGACTATTTCTTATTTGTGGCTGACACGTCTTTTAAATCAACGTGAAGCGTCTTAAAAACATAGCCGCATGCAATTCTTGAACATCGGCCATAAAACAGCGACTCCAGTGCCAAGTCATTACGGCGGGCTCCAGCATCACCGAAAATAACGCGCTAACACAAACTTTGTTAGCATGGTGTCTGGGAAATTTCATGTGTTGATGCGATGTGTATTGATGATAGGTATACAAGAAATAAATAAATTTAACTTCCTCGGACTGACGACCAACAAATTACATGACTAACAAGGTTACAAAAACAACAAATCAATTTTAACAAATATTAAAAAGACAAATTGAACGTTATCGATCTTGTACAAAATAATATTCAAACTAGGTATGTAGGTACAGCAGACAGATAAGAATATGCGTGTTATATGGGTGTCGATAACAAAATAATTATGCTCACTAAGACAACAATCTAGACTCTAGGTACCATACTAATCACCATAGGTATCAAAGAAATTTAAAAAACTTGTCACTTAGTTGCTTACAATCCTGACCTAAATTAGGTGCTCTCATGCTGGCTCTAGAAAATAGTGATCGAGAATACAAAAAATAAAAACAACATCGAAGAAATAACACTTGCTCTAACTAATAGATGGGCCGGCGTGCTCTGAGGCGAAACAAAGTGGATTTGAAAATGACTTTCCTAAAACATCGCAAGGATCGGAGTTTGGCTTGATGCGATTGATGTGTTTGCTCGTAAAGGAAATATTATTGAGTAGAGAGTCAGTTATAAATAAAATAAATAAAAAAATAACACCAACTAACATGCAAATATCAGCTCAATGACGTATTGAAATGAAACAGAGAGCTGTGTGATTCGTTCAATGAATCTCAGAATTGAATCCAAATGTATTGACGTCACTTGTCTGAGGATGAAAAATGAGTGGCCGCATTCAGAGCCGCCAATTAGTGGAGTTCACTTTCATTTGTTTGTTTGATATTTCATAATTGTTGATTCGTGTTATTATTTTATATTCAAAATGTTAGGTATATCTAGAGATTGAAGAGGATTTCTAGATAAATTGTTGCTTGCATTTCAAGTTTTGTTTATAAAGCGTCAAGAACAACCTTTTCAAGTCAAGATACTGTGAATATATAAACAATGTGAATATATAATATATCTTTTAAAATTCAGAATTTGTGGTCTGGTATTCGTTTTATTCGCTGGAACTATCATTTTGGCATATTATTATATTGTTTAGCCGTTGCACGTTGTCTCACACTTATATGAGTAGAGAGAGAAAAAAATATTTAAGAGAAAGAGAAAGAGAGAGAGAGAGAAAAATAGAAACATAATCAAGTTTTGTACCATGTCTATTATTATAGTGGCTTTATTCAAAATAAGTTTTAAATTATTGCGCGCGTCAGCTGTGTGTTTTAAATTGTTATGATTTATGTTTATTTTTAGTTCAATTTCAGAAGTTTATTATGTAGTCATGGTTATTAATTTACTGTATTTTTAGTATCGTGTTTATGTTTGCCGTTTTTCATATTTTGTTTTACTATCGACTTTTTGATTATGCTCATTAGCAGCAGCAAAAATACATAAAAAAAGTCTTCATTGTTTTTTGTGACCTCTTTGGATCCTCAATAAAGTGGCGGGGGATAAAAAAACAGTGTGGTGAAAGGATTCAATGCGCCACCGTCGCATGAAAATGTTCTGTCACTCAAAATATTTACTAACGAAACTGTTATTAGTACCTTCCGATTAACACTGCTTTTATAACCGTACGTTTGTTTAAAAATACATTATTTTTTATTTGCAAGTGATTGTATTAAAAGATTGTTAGACAGTTGCACACAATTATACATGATCTGTATCTTACAGCCATTTTATCACAGTATTTGACACTTGGAGCAGTATCTGACACTCGGTCTGGGGCAGGTTACCACCGTGGTATCAGCAAGTAGACTGAGGAGTAGGACCCGCCCGCCCAAGCCGATGCCGCGCGCGGGCGGGCGGATGCTCCTGTCGACTGAAACATAGCAAACAAAATACAGCTGGTTCACTTTTAAGATGTGTTACTACTTTTTTAGTTCATTAAAAAACAAATTGACTTTGTTAATAAACTCTACCTACTACTCAACGTAAGCAATTTTATAGTTTATTAAAGAAAATACCAAATTGAACTTGTTATTAGACAACCTATCACTCAACGTAAACAAGTAACAAAAAGTAAACAGACATTTGCATCTGTTTTAAATATTACCGTTTTTCCCCCGAAGGGATAAAAACGGATATTTTGAGTCCAGCCGAAGCTTGACCCACCTTGAGATTACAACCCTTGTTTTTGCCCCTAAACGTACCCTTCAGATCGTTTCCCTACCTATATTTCCTCTAATGGCAACACTGCCGTGACGTCACGGTCGGTTACAGATAAAACCGCGCGCCGGCTAGCTGTGGCTTCAGTACCTTTTAATTGCCGGCAAGGCATTAAACTACGGTGGGTCAAGCTTCGGCTGGACTCAAAATATCCGTTTTTATCCCTTCGGGGGAAAAACGGTAATATTTGGAGGTCCGAGCCTTTGCTTGACCCACCTTGAGACGTGTTTGGATTCTGCCGGCAAATATGCGCGGTGTTCGTACTGTGACTATGATTGTATCAACGACAGTGTTTCATTTATGATTAACATAATTAAGCGTACCACATACCTACATAGGTACATTCAAAATAAATCAGTTTATTTACAGAGTACGCAATAATAATATGTAATCATTTTTCGATAAAGAAATTTATGTAAAATTGTATTGTGATTGAGAGCAATCTGCTAAAGGCTTCAATTTCCTTTTGATTTTAATACATAATGTGCAATTATTTGCATACCTACATATTTTTTATTTTGTACCGTTACCGCAGTTTGAACCCTGCTGATAGTACTAATTCCTGCTTCATTATAGCAAGATTATTTTAATCGAACTTGTTATTGATAACTAACTTATTAGACAACACCTCGAGTGTAGTAATAAAATAAAAGCTATCTAAGTCCTAGTGGACTGATACGTAGAATTGTGACAATTCTAGGAGTTTCTTTACCCAAAATACGATGTCAAGATTCTTTAGCCCATTAATTATTATCAATCTGTTTTAGAGCCAAAAGATGGTCAAGGATTCATACAGCTTTCGGTAATTTGAAATGGTTTACCGATATGAGTTATGCAACGTGGAACACTTCTTGCAGAATGCAATAAGATTAGGAAACGCCGTATTCTACTTACAGATTATCTGAAATGCAGGGGCATTCAATTTCTTCCGAGATGTAAATGGATTATAAATCCAGTGTTCTTTTGGTATAGATTATCTTCCGCATGCTAGTAGCCTTATAGATCAACAAATCATTGGAAACAATTTACGTTCAGTGGAATGTAAAAATAATTCTTCTTCTTCTTCTATCGTGACACAGATTTTTCCGAGCCAAATGAAAAGATTTTAAATATGCCTCAAATAGGCCCCTTTCGTGCACTGTGAAAAGTATTAAGCAGACCAGTAACAACAATTCGATGTGTTTATGTTCATTAAACAAGCAGTGATTATCCCAATCCAGTTTTTCCATACTAACTGGGCAGCGTTTTTACTTTTTCTCCATGAATTAGTAGTTCCGTATTCTCGTTATATCAGAAGGTATTTATGTCCTTGACACTAGAGAAGTCTACAGTGCAGTGGAGGCACAATAGTCTATTGCACTTAAATACGGCTGCAATTTCTCGGGATTTGAGCTTGGGACGCCAGTAAACCCAAAACCATCTCGTATGTATGCCCGATAGGTCTGTCATAATGATCATTGTCTACAGTTATCGGTGAATAGGCGAGACATTGAATAGATGTAGTCTCTGTGTAAAAAGCAGCATTGACGTTTGCATAAAGGCACCACAAAGCTAAGATTAAAGTTAGTCGTCCCAAAATACGTTTTGCTTGTTGCAGCAGGTAGCTTTGTGACATCTAGTAGCTGTTTCTACGTGTTGTCAAGGTGTTGTGGCATGGTTTTTGGTTTGCCAAAAGAGGGTTGTCCCAGTATGCAACAACCAGTATTTCTTGATTTTGGAAATGTTCGTTAACCCTGCAAACGTCAGTAAAGCCGAGGCTTAACTAAAAAGTAGGCCAGTTATTTGGTATGGAAATATCGTGGAATTTTTAATAGAAAACAGTGGTGTTTTATGTCAATGGACTCATGGCTTGTGTCCATTTCCGTTGTTGAGCCTTTATTACCGTTTAGTTTACGTTGCAGTACTTTCTAAGTAATACGACAGGTTATTAGTCAGATTGTGAACTTCTTGTGTTTGAAATATTTGTAAAAACTTTCAGGTCGATCAAATAGTTTGTAGGGTCCCGATGGTTTTTTCCTTTTTGGAATATACGTAAGAGGGATTCCGATTGAGCTGTTGACAGCTCTATGCCCATAATGTTTGTAGTTCCTGCATTTCCGATTATATTGCGGTGTTAAAATTCGTTTTCACAGCGTTGGTAAATCGGATAATAATAATCTTCACAAGAAGTTCTCTGATGAATAGGTTCAGTAGCCCATGATATTCAGCAACCTGTACTGGCCATTGAATCCACCAAGCGTTCTTATTTCATACGAATCCTCTAACCAGGCACTCTGCAAGCTGTTCTTGCTAAAACTCCGCAAGTCTGTTAAAATTTCAGGAGTATTATCTGCACTTGCACACATAGTTCCCAGACGTGCTTAACTCTAGTTCAGATAATTAGGAGTCAGCTTCGGCTATCTCCAAATCAGAAGCCGATATAATTTTTTGAGGATTATTTGCAATTCAAATTTCATTTATTACCACAGTAAGCATAGTAGATGAAGCATTCATCATGTCCTCAAACATCAGTTCTATTTTATTTGGAAGAGTACCATTCATTGTTTATCGAAGCTTTAGCCACGATGTCAGGTTTTGTGGATTTGACAGCAGTTTTGTCTACTTGGATTACCATGGATTAAGGCGCATAAAATATGGGTTCTTGTGAACGGCCAACTGTTTTAACTTTATGCTGGGTTAAGTAGCTTACTTTATAAGTGATTTTGGATCTGGTGGATTGCCTAACAGAGGTCTCCGTTGGAGGTCCACTATCTTTCAGGCTTTCCAAAAGTTTGTATCATATATATTATGATGAAATTGCCGCGAGCAATTTTATCCATGATCATCATCTTCTGCACTAGACTAGAACAAAGTTATTTCTTATAGGCACCATCTCGAATCTTCTCGAAACAATCCGTCGGCTCGATGGACGTGCCTAATTGATCCGTCGGCTGGACCGGACGGTAATGTTTGGTTGAGCCTCGATGGTCGTGCCAAATTGATCCATTGGCTCAATCGACCCGTCGGCTCGATGGCCGTGCCAAATTGACCCGTCGGCTCAGTCGAGCCGTCGGCTCGATGGACGTACCAAATTGACCCGTCGGCTGGGCCGGACGGTAATGTTTGGTTTAGCCGTTGGCTCAAAACAAGGTAATGGCGTGTGCGCAGTTACCGTATAGTATAGATCAAGAGGTTTTGATCTGTAGACTATTTAGTAGGTAGTAGGTACGCTACTAAACGTAATAATTGTAATGCATAGTTGAGAGACAGACAGGTCCATTTCTCTTCCATAACCCACAATTACTTAGAATTCCTTGGTCCAAGCTCGCTTGGGTTTTATCTCTGGGTGAGGCTGAAGCCGTCGACCCGAGTCGGGATTTTACAAAACCAGACGTCGGCTCGATGGACGTACCAAATTGATCCGTCGGCTGGGCCGGACGGTAATGTTTGGTTTAGCCGTTGGCTCAAAACAAGGTAATGGCGTGTGCGCAGTTACCGTATAGTATAGATCAAGAGGTTTTGATCTGTAGACTATTTAGTAGGTAGTAGGTACGCTACTAAACGTAATTGTAATGCATAGTTGAGAGACAGACAGGTCCATTTCTCTTCCATAACCCACAATTACTTAGAATCCCTTGGTCCAAGCTCGCTTGGGTTTTATCTCTGGGTGAGGCTGAAGCCGTCGACCCGAGTCGGGATTTTTCAAAACCAGAAACGAGACGTCTTATTGAATCTTATGTGATCCTCATCCTCATCCCAAGTCGAGCCTTCGGCTCAGTCGAGCCGTCGGCCCAACCAATCGAGCCGTCGGCCCAATCGAGCCGTCGGCCCAATCAATCGAGCCGTCGGCCCAATCGATCCGTCGGCCCAAGTCGAGCCGTCGGCCCAATCAATCGAGCCGTCGGCCCAATCGAGCCGTCGGCCCAATCGAGCCGTCGGCCCAATCGAGCCGTCGGCTCAAAATAGGGTAATGGCGTGTGCGCAGTTACCGTTTAGACCAAGATGGTCTGTAGATTATTAGTAGGTAATAGGTACGCTACTATACGTAAGTATGGTGCATAGTTGAGACACAGACAAGTCCATTTCTCTTCTATAACACGCAATTACTTACAATCCCTTGATCCAAGCTTGCTTAGATCTTATCTCTGGGTGAGGTTGGAACCGTCGACCCGAGTCGGGATTTTCTTAAAACTAGAATAAAAACTAAAATTCTTACCTTAAACGATCTTCTAACGAAGGGTTTTCTTTATGTTACGCTTGCACGAACGATCACACGACGTTATCGGGGAAAAAACAAAAGCGTACTGAAGCCACAGCTAGCCGGCGCGCGGTTTTATCTGTAACCGACCGTGACGTCACGGCAGTGTTGCCATTAGAGGAAATATAGGTAGGGAAACGATCTGAAGGGTACGTTTAGGGGCAAAAACAAGGGTTGTAATCTCAAGGTGGGTCAAGCAAAGGCTCGGACCTCCAAATGTTTTATTTTATTTTAGTGGCAACTGGTGATTACTCAAGCCCTACTTGCGGGACGCTATAGTGCCTGGAAGAGAATTTTAGATGGAATAAGCTTGGTAAAAGACCATCCTGAGAGCTTAGTCGGCCTGATCCAAAGGAAGCAAGTTACGAGTATCTAAATATATAACAGAGGATAGTATGTGTGTAATTTACGCTACATCGATTTCGTTTCATGGGACAAAGCTTCCATTTTAGAATTGTATCTCTAAAAAGTCATATACCTACCTAATGGCGCAGTAAATTAGTGATAATAACCATAAACAAACAGAAGTACTTTTTAAATTTTCGCGATCATAACACAATACATAATGAATCTATTACAGGGTATATAACGCGTTAATTACCTTATTTTATTTATTTTCCCGACGTTTCGTTGCCCGCGACCACGGCTATTGCAACATAGCCGAAACGTCGGGAAAATAAACAAAATAAGATAATTAATGCTTAGACAACCAATCATCTTTATCTAAGTAGCTACTCATAGAATATATTAAGAACAAACGAATACAATTAGAAAATTAACATGATGGTCACGTTGACAGGTAGAATGTGCTCATCTGAATACAAAATGATTCAACCGACGCATAATTTGAAGTCCTACAAGCACTAGCTCTAAAAACCAAGAATAAACAATTTCTTCTAATACAAGAAAACTAGCTAAAAGACATTGGCGAGACGATTTTGTAGAAGCTAATTTATTTACCGTGATCTTGAAGTTTACGTGAAAGATTGGTGGGAGACCGCCAAATACTGGGATGAGTGGAAAATATTATGGAGTGACCTTTGGCCAGCAGTGGAAAACAATAAAAAGTAAAAACTGTTTTTAAATATGTACTTCGGTGTAAAGGCATTGGCGCAAAATTGATTAATTACATAATAAGATTTATTTGTATATTTTTTTATACAATTAGCTAATGGAACACGCACATGGACCACCTGATGTTTAATTGGCAACCATCGCCTATAACAAAGCATTACTTCGTAGGTCACGCACGTCAAGAACGTGCTTGCATGCACTGCCCTGCGTCCATCAACTTGAGGCACACAGGGCCTCACTTGCTAGTAATTTTACAGGCACCCACACCCTTCAAACCTTATATAGATTGGTCCAGACTGGATCTTGGTTGTAGATTTGTGCATATATACGTTTATTTCTAGTGACACAGTCGTCGATTTCAAGATTTCTTGTTCCTGTAGTGATCTAGCCATTCTGCGGCCATCTGTGCCTGAAAGCTGTACTACGCCTACGAATAATATCCAGCGTCATTTTTATTTACATCTTCCGCTAACGTCAATTTTCTACAGGAAACTAGTCATAAATTCTGACTAATGAATTTTCAGCATTTTCTTTCCATTCATTGTGACAGGAGACCTTCATTCATGTTTTGTAGGTTAGTTCATACATTTTAAAGATGGATGTGTAACCAGAAGTAGACCAAAGAAAATATGGATAAACTGTGTGAAAGATGACATAGTTATGAGAGGAGTGAATGCAGAGATGACGGCCTCTCGGCCTCTTTCATTCCCCTGAATGAAAGAGGAAGACATGTTGTGACGACCCCACATTAAGTGGGATAAGAGCAGAATGAAGAAGAAGAAGATACCTAGATACCATTTGCTTAACTTATAGAAACTTACAATTAATACACATTTTTACAAAAGGTACAAAATACACGAGATAGTTTAACTGTCCAAACCAGTTTTTCTTAAACTTTATATTAATAATTAGGAAGATTAAACGGTTGATATTCACAGTATTTTTATAATTATACAATACAATTTGCTGCACAAAGCCACATCGTGAGCACTTATTAAGTATTTTTGTATTAGAAGTAAGTAATTTTTAAATATTTTTTAATAAAAATGAAGTTATGTACAGTTGAATTTATTGATAGCAACACTGAAACTAAACTAGAACTGAATTAACAGCGCTTACAAAATATATACACTGTAGAACATAATGTTTGTTTGGATGATTTCAAATGAGCTTCGAGAAAGAAACATGGCGGCCCATGGCGTCAGTGTATTAGTCTATAAATATTCAGATAATCTCCAGAACAGCTGTAACATATTGCGTTATATAAGATTTAATGGTAAGGTTATTAATGAGTACAATGACTTTATCAAACGAATATCGTCTCACTAAGTGAAGTGGCACCACACTGGAACTTCATTGCTATTATTTTAGATTTGCTAAGGATCATTTAAAAAAGCAGCCAAGTGCGAGTCGGACTCGCCCATGAAGGGTTCCGTAGCACGACGAACTACAAGAACCTTTATATTATGTTACTTGATGTAACATAATAAGGTTCTTGTAGTTCGTCGAAAGGTAAATTGTGGTTTACGGCTTAAAAAAAACTACTGACTAGATCTCGTTCAAACCAAATATCGTTGGAAGTTTGCATAGTAATGCACAACATATATTTTTTTTAGTATTATCATTCTCTTACTTTAGAAGTTAGAGGGGGGGGACCAACTTTTTTCCACTTTGGAAGTGTCTCTCGCGCAAACTATTCAGTTTAGAAAAAAATTATATTAGAAACCTCAACATCATTTTTGAAGACCTATTCATAAATACCCCACACGTATGGGTTTGATGAAAAAAAAAAATTTTAAAAAACTGAATAAATACACTTTTGATTTTGTTTTTTATCTACTAGACGTGATCGATCATAAGGAACTGGTAGATTTTAAGATGAAACAATACTTGAGCCTGCATAAGGCATTATAACTTTCAAATAAAAGAGATTCTTGCAATACAAATTAATTAATAATTGTTGACTTTGAGATGATGTCAATCTATAAAAAAAACATCGTCCAATTTTATTTTATATTACACAATATTTATTATTTTATTTATCTGTTCTTATTTTATAATCATGTTGCATGAAGTATGTATAATATAATAGGTGAGAAGGTTTAAAATAAACTGACTCAAAAATTTAGCGCAACAGGCAAACAATACACACTGTTAATAAAAAGAAATCTGAAGTTAATTCATACTTACATGTTCAAATAATATTTCACTGCAAAATATTAATTAACTTTAGCTAAAATTATTTTCTTTTGTTTTTAATGTTTCTTAGGTTTCATCACAAGCTATCACATACCTACGATTTAATTCACAAGATTTATTGTCTATTTTGTCTAAGGTTTTCCTCTTCGCACACTGAACTTCATTTTTTTTTCGGGACTAAATACTCTTTCGAAATTCGTTCACCCACTCATTTATTTTGAAATGCACGGTTCTCCACCCACTGGTCAATCACATAACTTTCCTTCCACACGAGATATAACACTGTTATTATGTACTTCAAAAATATGATTTACTATAAAAGCAATATCATTTTTAGATTTGTATAATAAAAGTATCAACAACGCTGGGTTCGTATTTACCGCCAATGTGTAAAATAATAGAGAACACGCCACTATCATGAAAATCATTTCGAAAATACGCGGGAACTTTTTGATGCGTCCGTTTTCATAAAAACGCATGCGACGATAAGCGAGGGTTTTTAAACTGAGAACAATAACTAGTAAGACAGTAAGGTCTGCGACCTGTAGGACAGTAAGTAGTACAATAAGTGTCCTTATGACATTGGCGTAAGAATCCAATCAATGTTATTGGTAAACTCAACTGCATTTCTGAATCACCTAGGTATAATGCGACTGGCCTCTCAGCTCAGTTGGTAGGAGGTCAATCTTCTGCGCCGTAGGCCGTGGGTTCGATTCCCACCTAGAACAAAATATGTTTGTGTGATGAGCACTGATGTTTGATCTCTGTCTGGGTGATAAATTGTATTAAAAGTATGTTTTTATCATAAAAAAATATACAAGTATTAAATCAGCTATCTGATTCCCATAATACAAGCTCGGCTTATTTTAGGACAGAATTCGTCATGCATCAAATTGTTATATAGCAAAAAAATTATCGGCCATTAGTGGCCCATTAGTATAAAAATATGTCAATAAACAGTGCATGGAGACTATTGCCATCTCTTACCATTGGGTAATGAAAAAGAGTGACAGCGATTGCTATAACCAATTGTCAAATTTAAATTGCGTTTTTATGTAATATAGCTGTAAGTTTAGACTTGAAAACGACTTATGATAACCTAACTGCTGAACCGATTTTGAGTAGTGGACTTCTGCAGACCGATGTTAATGATGATAATGAAGTGTTTCATAAAGCAGACAGACAACTGTAATACTGACCTACCTAAATATACTTTTACTCCACAAGTTTTCAACATAAATCGCAGATTTTTAATTATTTTTATTAAGGAAATAATAAGATGTTATGAGTTGTGGCGTTGTTATATCGTAAAATTATGTGCCATCTTCATTGGACATTGACGGCTCTTTTCAATAATTAATTCGGCACGCGAGAATTATAGGTATTCCTTTTAAAATTCAATTTTATAGCGGATATAATTGTTTGCATTCACTAAATAAAGACAGTTTTCTCGATAATTTTTTTTTTGACCAAAAACTTACATGTTCTAAGTAAGCCGTATGCCAGTACCTACTTTCAAACGGTGAAGGAAAACATCGTATTGGCTGCATTTCGTAGTCGTGCCAAAATGCTCAAACTCATAATAATATTAAGTCAAGTTCACGAGGAACCTCTTTGAGGAGCACTTAAAATACTTTCAGCACGCTGGTTCGGAAGAAGAAGACTGCATCTGTATTTTGACCGGTGCCAAAACAAAAAAAAAACAAGGAGTTATCTTTATCAACACATGGCGCAGACTAAAATCCAAAGTCTAGCACATCGTCGCAAAGTTGCTTAACCAATTCTTCTTCTTATCGTGTCACTGATTCTTTCGGACCAAGTGTGGTGAAAGGATTTTATGTGTGCCTCAAAGAGGCTCCTTATTTCATACCAATTGGAACTGCATGATGTCTTACCACCATCTCCCTTCCACCATAAGACTGTAGGCACACCTCTCAAAACAGTTTTCAAGGCAAGTTTTCTCAAAACGATTTTTTTTTTATTCCAGTGTGCTGGCAAACGCGAGCCGGAGAAGGAGCAAGAAGCTCAGGCGTGGATCGAAGCGGTGATCGGCGAACGATTCCCAGCTGGCATTCCGTTTGAGCATGCTCTACGCAACGGCATCATCCTCTGTAAGCTGATGAACAGGCTGCAGCCCGGGATCATCACAAAGGTCAACATCAGCGGCGGGGACTACAAATTTATGGATAACATCAACCAGTTAGTATTGTTTTGTTATTTGCGTACGACTGCAAGCTGGCCCTTGGCCAAAGAGACATTCTATATGAGCAATGCTCTTCGCAACGGCATCATTTTCTGCAAGCGAATGAGCAGGCTGCAGCTCTCAAGTTCAACACCAGTTCCGGGGACTAAAAATATGGATAAAATCAATCTGTTAGCATTTTGTCCACTGCAGGCAAAATGCCTCCCCTACACATTTCCAGGAAGAACGATTCTGATCTCTTTCTATCCAGCGAATTCCCGAGATCTTAATAATGTTGTCGGTCCATCTTGTCCTTATTAAAGTCGGTTCATTGCGTTCTACAAACCAAATGCTGTTAGGTCACTCCCTTTTTCTATAGTATGAAAATAACAGAATGGCTCGCCTTATACTTTATAAAATGACCATGATCATCTCCATGTTTGTTTTATTTTCTTTGTCGTTTTATTTCCTTGTATATTGTATATTTTTAAGGTTATAGGCCTTATTAAATATCAGGAGAGATAGGTAGAGGAACAAAAATATAGCACATTTTCACTATGTAACGGGAAAGTCATTTGATAAGATTGCTACAAGAAATACTTTTTTAAAATCAGTTCCGTAGGTACTAGGTACCCACTTGTAAAGAGCACTTAGGGCGTTCCATTAGTTGATTGAATTGTTATTTGTTTGATTTGTATGCATGCACATGCGTCTACCATGTAGACCAAGCATGGCTTACAATGGATTTTAAATACAATTTAGGAGCTAACACACAATCAGCATATTATTGTGTAGTGCCTACAGTTACTTACCTAAGTACAAACATTCAGTTGTATATCACAAGGATCACTTTAAAAAGTATTATTTATAGCTATGCGAGTCCCCAGTTCCACGTGACTAAGGCTAGAAGATCAGGCAACAAACAACGGCTTGGTTCCTGTTCCGGTGGTACTTTAGACCATAACCATATTTTCGGTTGAGGTTCGGTTTCAGTGGGTTTTGCATGCGCAACAAATTGTAACTGGCAAGCATTATAGGAAAAGAGCCGAAGACCGGTCTCAGTATTTTTTACCAATAAATGCTTATGGCATAAGACAGTGGCGCGTCTTGGGAGAGACCTACTTACATATAGCAGTGGACTGATAATGATGAAGCGACGAGGAGAACTGGAAATCTATAAACCTTTAATCTTTTTTTTTTGGAGACCTTTGCCGAGCTGTGGGCTTCTTCAGGACGACGTCGATGACGTTAAAGATATTTGACTGGTATACTAGGTGCATAGGAGTAGGTGGTACTTAAGATCTAGATAAGTAGATAACACTATTGTACACAATAATACATCAGCAAGCGTACCAAAATAAAGTATAATGAGTTTCTACTATAGGAGATGTCTTCCAGGCAATCTTAGCTATGTACCTGTTATGTTAAATTGGTAGTCTCGAGTGGTTCAGTTTCCATTTCCTTTGGTGCGGGCGTCTTGCCAACATTTCAGCATCTCCCTCATATTTTACGGGAATCACTAAATTACATACCAACATAGCTGCTTAGTTATAAATAGGTAAGATTTATCAAAGGTAAATGCCCGCTAAATAGTTCCCTGATGTAGTTTTATGGTCAGCTTATAATCAGAGTTCTGGTGTGGAACTGGCACCTAGACTCACCTAGCTTTAAGACGTTGCAAAGTGATTCTTGTATCGTATTGAATAAACGTTTATTGAATTGAATTGTTCAGGAATTCAGGATTGGCCTATTAGCTCAGTTGGTAGGTAGTAGTTCTGCCTTCTGCGCCGCAAGTCGTGGGCTCGATCCCCACCGAGAACCAATATTTGTTGTTCTCTGTCTGGGTATTTTATGAATGTATTTACAAATAAAATAAGTATATAAGTATTATATCAGCTATCTGGTTCCCATAATACAAGCCCTGCTGAATTTGGAGCTAGATAGTGTTGTGCGAATTGTCTACAATACATAAATAATAATGATATACTTTACTTATATAATATATATTATTTTAATGGGGATTTTTATTAGGTTCCAGAACGCCTGCGTGAAGTACGGAGTGCCAGACGTGGACTTGTTCCAGACCACCGATCTTTGGGACCAGAAGAACATTGCTCTCGTGACGTCAACCATCTTCGCTATCGGCAGGACGGTACGTCACAATTATGATCTTTCAATATTCAATGGTTTGAACCTTGCTAGGTATACCTATACAATACGGCCGGCAGAGCCGTTTGGCGAATCTTTCGTCAGTCATTGGCTATTTTGGCACAAACGACTCACTTCAGACCAGACAAAATCCGCCAACCGTTTGTACTAATGTACCTATACCCATGAAAGGGGAAGATAGTGGGTATTATTTTAACACTCCTTTAAAAAACATAATCAGAGATTCCAAACCCCTCGCTGAAACTCGAGATTCTATTCAAACCTCACGATTATACAGATAGTTATTAGGTTAAGTAATTATTTTAGCTGTACTACCCTTCTGGGATCAATTGTCGTAAGAGCCAACTCATTCTGGGATCAAATGTCGTAACAGCCAACATTGCCAGCATTGAGTTACGACATTTGATCCCGGAATGAGTTGGCTTTTACGACATTTGATCCCAGAAGGGTCGAATATGTAAATATTTTTTATTTGTCTTGCCACCATCACCTATATTTAAGAGACTTATCTTTTGTCAATATTTTATGAGTAACCTTGACCATGAAAGTTCCTCTAATGGGCAGGCTAGGTTCCCATAACTGCCTATATGGACAAGGCGCACTCTTCTACCAGAACTGCAGTTCTTTACAAAGTTTTCCTTCCCACAGGCACACAGGCACCCAGAATGGCGCGGTCCCTCCCTAGGCCCCAAGCCCGCTGACGAGAACCGTCGTGAGTTCAGCGAGGATGTACTCCGCGCTGGCGAAGGCGTGATCGGCCTACAAGCTGGCACTAACAACTACGCCACGCAATCTGGCCAGAGCTTCGGAGCCAGCCGCAAAATTATCCTGGGAAAGTGAGGCGTTACGAACCACAGACAATATAACTATCTGTAGTCTGTGGTAAAGCAAAGCCAAGCTGGAGTGAAGGAATCACGAAAATCATCTAATGGCTGTCGTATTTATTACCCCTAATACCAACTTAGCAAGGTATTCCTAAAGTATTAATAGAAAATAATATATTAAGTAGGTACTTAATATCTACTTAGTACTAACCATGTACCTACTAAGTTTAACTTATCTGTATTTTACTTATACCAACCATTTCAGTTTACAGCTAGGTTTATCTATTAAGTGTATGTCGGTACCTATACCTACTGTAACTAAAAAATGTGATATTTAAAAATACAAAACACGTTAAAATATATTTATATGAATTATAAACCGTATTTTATTACCTTTGTGTTAATAGTTACTAAGGCTGTGCCTGTGCTGTGGAAAGTGCGATACATAGGTAACCCGCCATAATATTATACACAATGCTCGATTCACGAAGCATTCGATTTTTGAAGTTGTCTGTAGATTTTTCGACACATCTCACTTCACACACTATGTTGCACCAAGAATTGGAAAGTACCTACCTATAGGTAGGTACTTACCAAAAGGAGGAGGAGCTAGGTGGTGGGTTACCAGTTAGCCTTGACATTTTTAATGCTTAGCAGGCTTGAGGGGTGGGTTCGATTCCTGTGCCCTAGATTGGCTCTGCACCAGCTGCACGCAGTACCAGTATGATGATGTTCTTACAAAAATATTGCTAGGTTGCACCCTTGCACCTACCTAACTAGCTTTATGTTTGTGTAGGCATCTACCTCTTTCATGCATGATAAAAAAAGCTAGGTAGGCGTCTGGTTAATGATTGATTACAACATTTCATCGAAAAGAAAGTAATTTGTAGAGTGCCATCTTTCGTCAAACCTTCTTCAATAATTTCTGTCATTAAAAGCGCCACCTTTTAGGTAAAGGCACAGAGTTTTAAAGGTGTGGGACAAGCGAACTACATTCGATGGCGAGGAAGCGCCATCTACATTCATTTTTTGTTAACATAGTTGGAAAACCATATTTTTAGTCAACATACTTTGCCAAAGATGGCGCTGCATTAAGCTTTTCAAGGTTAAAAATAGGGATGCGCTAAATTACACTTTGTTACAACAAGATAACAACATTCATGACGATCATTAGCAAACTTTTTGTATTAGTAGAAAGAGATGGCAGCGGTGGTGGTAGCATTAATCTTGATGAACACAAAAGTCAAGATCAAGATGAACGTAAATAGTAAAGTAAGAAAGTAAGTATCTCAGGTTCGCAGAGAATGATTGTTGCATTATGTGCGGGTTTTGCTTGCGCAAACACACTCCCTCCACCTTTTCGTAAAGTTATTTTCATGTAACGCTCTTTATAAAATGTAACAAAATTCATGCGACGAGAATACTGTACTACGATGAACGTCTCGTCATCGTGATGCTGATGTAGGTAAATACCTGCATAATAGGCACCTAGGTAGCACCACCTACACTACCTACAGCTACAGCTAAAAGTAGCTATCTAGTAGGTCTAAGCATGCAGAAACGCAAAGTATAGGTACATGCAACAATGTCAATATTATAAACGTGCTTTCCGTCCGGCAAAATGAAAAACTTATTGAACCTAAGTCGAGTTATTATAGGTACCTACAAGATTTTGTTTATTTTGTGTGAGACGAGAGGAGTGAGACAATCAACATTGGAATGAAAGCATGAAAAATATTTTAGTTTTTTTTTGTTACAACAAAAAACACGGTAAGTTGTGTTGTGACAGCTGGTTGACAGACAGCGGCGCGGCAGCACAACACTAGCGTTAAATAACACAAGCTCGCCGTGCTACTTGTTGTGGTGGAATTTCTAGCTCAACCTGCGTGAATTGATCAAAAAATGTGTGTGTAAACTGTCCAAATGCTATCAAACGTGATAAAATGATAACTTTCGGCAATGCTAACACATCTGCGGCGTCTGAAGATACAGGTGCGTTGAGGGTTGATTGGACTTTGTTTTCATGTTGTGGTTTTCGATTCTTGTATTTACTGGTTCTTTTTAGCTGGAGAAGTGAGAAGTATTTGCGAAAGTGTGTGTAGTGATGGCTCCAATGCGACTGTGCAGCCTGGGGGCTCGAACCAGCGCCCTCGGATGGATATCGCTTGCGTTGTGGATGTCACGCAAACCTCGAATCTGTCTCACAGAAAACGGGCATTGGAGGAAGTACGGCTAGCTTCTGAGCTGGTCAACGCTAATGTACATCATATCCATGTGAGTTTACAACCAAATTTTTCCTTTAACCTTGAGAATATTTTAGGGAAACCCATGCATCAATCATAGATAAATATCTAATAAAGGGGTTACATACTAAATATAATAACAATAATAGCCTGTAATCTATTTAATAAAAATTAAATTACATGCATTTTAATAAAATACCTGTGAAACTGGCTTGTTTTGGTTTATTAAACTGGCATGTTAGGCTAGTTTCATCAGCAAGTTGTTTATAAAAAAACTTGGTACTTCTCTCATTAACTTTATTGTAGTTTGGAATAGGTGTTTTTGACTGATCAATGGCAATTTAAATATTTTTTTCACCATAATTGATTTGATCATATTTGCCATTGAACAAAGATAACCTTGCTTTCATCATGGTTTCAGTTTGAAAAGCTAGACTTTGGCGAGACCAATGTCCTTGACACATTCTACAACGCCGATGTTGCATTAGTAGACCTAAGTTTGCAGCTGCAACAGAGCTCGTTGCTATATCATCTCGGAGTGAGGGAGAGCTTTGATATGAAAGAGAATGTGTTGCTGTACAATGATGTTGATCCAGACTCTACGCTGAGATTGAAGGTAGGCTTTATTGATTACTACTTTTATGTATGACCCTGAAAATCTGACTGGAAGGAGCACTGGTGGTCTAGTGGTAGCGGCTCTGCCTTCCGATCCGAAGGGTGTGGGTTCAAATCCAGTAGTGTACCAATCTGTCGAAAAATTTATGTGCACTATGCCAGTACTCTCAAAGGGTGAAGGAAAACATAGTGAGGAAACCAACATGTAGTAGAACTTAAAAAAGTTTGAGCATTATGGGCTCTCCAGCCGCCTACTTGCGGAAAAACCAGCCCGCACATCAAGTGAGGATGATGAATTTGCCATATTTTGCTATAACTAACTGACTGGAAATACCAAACAAATCATTTAATTACAGAAAATCCGCACCTCACTCGGCCCTTTAGAGATTTCTATAAGTAGTCCCTAGCCACTCTTCTCATATAACTCAAGCTACAAAGCATTATTTCATCCTATTTCCTGCGCCATTCATCTGCATACCCCAAGGGGCAGACAATTACTATTACTCCCAATTTGTCAAACAGTCCTGTCCATGCTCAATCATACAAGAATGACAGACCAAGTGCCTGTATTATTGCTTAATTGAATCAAAGTGATGTATCTATTTTTCAATTTACAATCTAGCTCAAGCAGAATACCTTAGCCAACAATAGTAAGGTACTTATAAAAAAGTGGGTATAAAAAAAAAGTTGTTAGCCCTATACTTGATTCTAAATTAAGAATAGTAGGTAAGCAGGTAGGTATGGTTGTAGGCAATAAATATTACACATTGGCTTTTTTGCATTCGTAGAGCTTTCTGACGCACACTACGCTCAATGAAGCCGAAATAAGCCGATGTGCAATATTTGACGCCTACTACTTACTGTAGGTGGTAGGCAGTAGGTACATGCTACATCTTATTTAAGGGGCCGGCGGAGGGCGAATTTTCATACAAACGTAATACCAAAATGATTACTAATTTGAGCTGATTTTCACTAGGTATATTATTGTAATAACTGTATTTGTATGGTATTTATCTAGGTGCAAAATGTGATTGGTGTTAATTTCATTTGAGGTAAGTAATTTAAAATAAAAACTGTTCAGGAACCTAGATAAATACTATACAAATACAGTTATTACAATAATATAGTGAAAATCAGCTCAAATTAGTAATCATTTTGGTATTACGTTTGTATGAAAATTCGCCCTCCGCCGGCCCCTTAAGAATTGAATAAATCCTAGAATCATAATCCAATTCTATATCACCCAGAATTTCAAGTTTGCAAACTGAAATATCCATGAGTAAAAATAATTAGTCTTGCTAGACTATTCATAATAAACCACAACATGAGAAACCATACCATTCATAGTTGGTATCAAGCTACTATTGTTTTCAAATTGACCATTGAACACTACTAATTCCCAGGAATTTTTCCATTCAAATTCAAATAAGTACCTAAACTTTAGATTTTCCCGTACCTACTAACTAGGCCAAGATGTGCAAAAATATGGTTTATTGTGGTGAAAAACCACAAACATTTAGAACTGGTGTCATTTTTCCCGGTATATGACCAAGTATCTTATGTACCTCGCACTTTTGAAGCTCGAGTACATATCAACTTTGTTGGTTTCATTTCGTTTCGCCTGGATGATTTCTTTGCTGACATCGGGTCAGTAAGAAAAGCCTCTACTCAGTCTCTATATTGTCGGGCTGCTAGTTCTTTCGAAACAGTGTGGTGAAAGGATTTTAAGAATCACATATAATACAGTATAACACCCAGACAGATAACCAACATCTATGTTCACCACACAAATATTTATTCTCGGTGGGGATCGAACCGACGGTCTACGGTGCACAAGGCTACTACCAACTGTGCCGTGACGCCTGTCTGTATAATACACCACTATTTTGTAATTACCAAAAAAAAAAATGCGGATAGTGGCAGCTGTTACTGAACATATCCACGAAAAAAAATTCAAGTTAATTTTTACTCAAATATTAAGAAATGATTCAACAAGATAAAATCATTTCATTCATAAAAGCTAAATACCAAGTGGAACCGAACAGCGTAAATTTGTTTCTCTCTAGTACTACGTAACTAATATGTCCATAATTTTATGCAGGATTTCTGAAAAATTTAACATTTAATAACTTTGTCATTTTATCGAAACTAAAAATTCTGATTGCACATTCATAATGTTCTACCCCTACTACATTACCCTATTTTTTTTTGTTAATTACAAAATAGTGGTTTATAAACATGTATTGGTTACTCTTTAAACTTTTTATTATACTTTTCAGATATCCCTACCGAATTTTCTATTCGTGTCATACAAGTTGACAGATGTAGGTACTTGCGTGACCACGAACCCGGCAGCTACTAAATTCAAGGGCGAAAATTCAGCTGATCCCAAGCAACATCTCACATTGAGGCTGAAGAATATATTGCAAGATGTTGAAGTACAAACTAAGTAAGTTTATGCATCCATCTGTCTATTATGGTACTGTGGAAAACTCACTCGAATATAAGGGACCTCCGTGTCCAGCAATGGAAATAGCTGGACCTTTTAAAGTTAATTACTAATTTAAGAAGAAGAAGTTTTTGTAAATACATGCATAGACTACAATATAACACCCAGACAGGGAACATCACAAATATCTGTTCTCAGTGGCACAGATAAGATAATACTATACTAGTATCAGTGGGAATCAACCAACTGAGCTGAGAGGCCCTAAGGATGTCTTTAAAACTATTCCACACAAAAAAAATATGGATGGATTGTGTGAGAGATGATATATCCAAGGAAGGAGTGAGTACTGAGATGGCGAGTGATGGAGAATGGAAGAAAAAGACATGTTGTGCCGACTCCACCTAGTGGGATAAAGGCAGGAAGAAGAAGAAGATGATCAGCTATCTGATTCCCATAGTACAATATTTGCTTAATTTGGGGCTAGTTATTGTTTAATTTCATTTTATTGATTGTTTGTTCAAATGTACATTAAATAAATAGCATTCTTAAGGTAGCTTAGGTCTGCACAATATGTGTTGTGTGGATTGTCCACAAAATTTATTTATTTCCTATCCTCTAATTCTAATTCAAATTGATTTGGGGGATTAAGATCTGCACTGACGTCCCGCAATAGGGTGTATTGTGCATTGTCCCCTTGCCAAACCTCACCCCAGCCAGCCAAACTCCTTAAAATAGCGTAGTAGGACTTTGGGTTGGTGGCAGCAATGTTCTAGTGAACCGGATGTGGATGTGGAGGACAAGACTCAGTAAGTAATTATTTATTTCCTTTTCAGAGCACATCTCCAAGAGAAATTTCTCTCAGATCTCCGCAAAGCTCGTGAAACGTACAGCGGTCAGGACTTGGCGAAAGTACTGCACGCAATGCGCCGTCGTTTAGACGATCCCGCCGTACTATCTGGTGATACTATCCTGAACATGTTGATTTCATACAGGGAGATACAGGACTATGACGCTATTGTACAAGTTGTGGATGATCTGAAGACCATTATGAATAGAAAGAACTATGTGAATATGCCGATTATAAGGTTTTTGCACGCGTTTGCTATGAACAGGTAAGTTATCAGTCTTCTTCTTCTTCTTATCGTGTCACTGATTCTTTCGAACCAAGTGTGGTGAAAGGATTTTAAGTGCGCCTCAAAGAGGCTCCTTTTGTGCACTTGACACAAATTTTCGAACTTTTTAGGTTCTACGATATGCCGGTTTCCTCACGATGTTTTCCTTCACCGTTTGAGAGCACTGGCATAGTGTACATAAATAAAGGCTAAACTTATAATAAAAGGTAAAAAATAGATTTTAAAAATTACAATAAATAAAATTATACCTCTTCAAATACCTTTAGTTACTCTGATGATTTGTATTCAAGATTTACATTTAAATTTAGTCTTTGTTTCTTAGACAGACTTGATTTTAAGTGCTCCTCAAAAAGACCTAAAGAGTACCTAGCTCAAAGATGTTTCAAAGTGGTTCTTGCGGTTTAAATAATTTTTGATTTTGTTTTACAGAAGGAACAAAGAAGGTGACCGTGAAAACGCACTCAAAGTGTGCGTCAAAGCGTTGGAAAAGAAGGAAAACAGATTTCCAGACATGCTTTGCTTGTGCGGCCGTATCTATAAGGACAAATTCGTTGAATCTCAGCACTCGGATAAGGAAAGTTTGAATAATGCTATACATTGGTAAGAAATTAATTTATAAACAACTAGCTGCCTATCCCGGCTTTGCACGGGTGCATATTTATTTTTTAAACACATAATATATAGCTTAATAGTACTTAGGGTGAATATGTAGCTTTCCAATGGTGAGATAATTTTTGAAATCGGCACAGTAGTTTTTGAGTTTATTTATTACAAACATACACACAAAAATACTTTATAATATTAGTATAAATCAATATACAGGGTTATTCATTATTAGCTGCAAATACTCAGGAATTAGGTTCAACAAATAAAATAAAAAATATTTATGAAATGATTTTTTTAAAGTTTTGTTATGAAAATCCCGAGAAAATCGATAAAGAAATCATTGGCGCCTGACCTATTTTGACCTTTGATCCGCGCCCGCGCGCCGTGAGTGACACTCTGCGTTCAGTCACCGCCTGGGTGGGTCATCGTCCTGTTCTCCATGGCAATCATTATGCAATAGCCGTAAAGAAATTAATGAAAAAAAAAATTATGATACAAAAACTTAAATCAAAATTTAAAAAAAAACATTACATAAATATTTTTTATTTTATTTGTTGAACCTAATTCCTGAGTATTTGCAGCTAATAATGAATAACCCTGTATAGGTGTTTTTCTACATTGTTTCTGTATTTAAAAAAAAATTGCCTATTTGGTAAAACAGGATACGAGCTGTATAATTATATTCATCTAAGTTTCATCCAAATCGGTGTAGTTATGGTGATATTGATCCAAAAACATAGAATATTCGTATATTTGCGCTCGTTTCGTTTATTCGTATATTCGTAACTGGTTAGATTTAGAATGTTCGGTGATTCTTGAAATAGATAAACCTCGCATAAAAGACAGCTTTATTTCTTTAGCTTTTTTAGTGGTAAATAAAGATAAGTAAATAATCAACTCTGTTAAAATGTAATACGACTCAAAATGGTTTATTTCCAGGTACAGACAAGGTTTCGAAGTGCAACCAAACGAATACGCAGGAATCAATCTCGCTACTCTTCTAGTCATAGCCGGGAACGATTTCAAGAACTCACAGGAATTACAACATATTGGTAATTTGACTATTATCGACCATAGACTAAGGAAACTCCTTGTTACGCAGTACAGACTTGCAGTAACGGGTTTTTAAGCGTGCCGCGCATTTTCGAGTTTTCTGTCAAAAACCGAAACAAAAAGTTGCAGCATGTGAAAATATCTTCATAAATCTTTACTGAGACCACTGATTAAATTCGGCACGTAATTTATTTATTTGAAGTCTTAATTACAGATGTATTTTTATAACTAAATTTTATTTTACACTACGACATCGACACTGTCACTATCTGTTTGCCCTTTTTTGGCAAAGGCCTCCTCCAAGCTCTTCCACTCCTCTCTATCTCTCGCTATCCGCGTCCAAACTAGTCAAACAAATGACATTTCCTCTCTATTGTAATGGGTTTCCAAACTCCTTGATCTAAGCATTGTTTATTTTTTACTGGATCAGTGTCGGGAAACCCGAAGAACGGTAAAAAAAGCAGCCAAGTGCGAGTCGGACTCGCCCATGAAGGGTTCCGTAGCACGACGAACTACAAGAACCTTTATATTATGTTACTTGATGTAACGTAATAAGGTTCTTGTAGTTCGTCGAAAGGTAAATTGCGGTTTACGGTTTATGACGTATAAAAAAAAAACTACTGACTAGATCTCGTTCAAACCAAAAATCGTTGGAAGTTTACATAGTAATGTACAACATATATTTTTTTTAGTATTATCATTCTCTCACTTTAGAAGTTAGAGGGGGGGGGACCAACTTTTTTCCACTTTGGAAGTGTCTCTCGCGCAAACAATTCAGTTTAGAAAAAAGCAGCCAAGTGCGAGTCGGACTCGCCCATGAAGGGTTCCGTAGCACGACGAACTACAAAAACCTTTAATTATGTTACTTGATGTAACATAATAAGGTTCTTGTAGTTCGTCGAAAGGTAAATTGCGGTTTACGGTTTATGACGTATAAAAAAAAAACTACAGACTAGATTTCGTTCAAACCAAAAATCGTTGGAAGTTTGCATAGTAATGTACAACATATATTTTTTTTAGTTTTATCATTCTCTTACTTTAGAAGTTAGAGGGGGGGGGACCAACTTTTTTCCACTTTGGAAGTGTCTCTCGCGCAAACTATTCAGTTTAGAAAAAAACTATATTAGAAACCTCTACATCATTTTTGAATTTTTTTTCATCGAACCCACACGTATGGGTTCGATGAAAAAAAATTTTTTGAGTTTCAGTTTCAAGTATGGGGACCCCCGAAATTTATAGTTTTTTTTTTATTTTTATGTAAAAAACTTAATGCGGTTCACAGAATACATCTACTCGCCAAGTTTCATCAGTCTAGCTCTTACGGTTTCGGAGAAAAATGGCTGTGACATACGGACGGACGGACAGACAGACAGACAGACAGACAGACAGACATGACGAATCTATAAGGGTTCCGTTTTTGCCATTTGGCTACGGAACCCTAAAAAACGATATTAGAAACCTCAACATCATTTTTGAAGACCTATTTATAGATACCCCACACGTATGGGTTTGATCAAAAAAAAATTTTTGAGTTTCAGTTTCAAGTATGGGGACCCCCGAAATTTATAGTTTATTTTTTATTTTTATGTTAAAATCTTAATGCGGTTTACAGAATACATCTACTCGCCAAGTTTCATCAGTCTAGCTTTTACGGTTTCGGAGAAAAATGCCTGTGACATACGGACGGACAGACAGACAGACAGACAGACAGACAGACATGACGAATCTATAAGGGTTCCGTTTTTGCCATTTGGCTACGGAACCCTAAAAATCGGTAGAAACAAAGCCGTAGTTTGTTGCCTGTTCTTCTAGGCTTGGTCGCGTGGAACTGGCACCTAGACTCACCTAGCTTTAAGACGTTTCAAATTGATCCTTGCGATCTTACTGAATAAATACACGATTTGAAGCTATGGAAGATACAGAGAAACAGTTTTTATTCACCCAAAAAAAATAATTATAGTTTTAGTTTAAACTAAATTATTGTTATTTTTCCAGGCATGGTTCTAAATCATCTAATAGGTAAGAAAGGCAGTCTTTCCTCTCTCAAAGACTATTGGGACGTGGCGACATTCTTCGAAATATCAGTACTAGCTCAGGACTACGTGAAGGCCATACAAGCGGCCGAATGCATGTTTAAACTGAAACCACCTAACTGGTACCTCAAGTCTACTATTGGGAATATAGAGCTTATTGATAGGTACGTGAGAAGGTGAAATATTTTTATATATTACATTTTATGGGAGCCGCCCGCGGCTTTGCTTGCGTGGTAGCGAAGATTTTTCTCTTATTCTTAATTTTTTTGCTTCGTTTCTGTTTTTTTCCTGATTAAATTTGACAAAGTTCATCCAAATCTTTTCAGTAGAATACGTACTATGGTGATAAACTTTCACTACGGGATACAATTCTATAACAAATAAATCCATAAAACAAGATTTTAACATCCGCACGAAAACAAAATAGCACATTAAAGCTCATTTAAGCGTTCTACGGTGGTGATCAGTGAAACGCTTTCATATTTGACAGCAGAACGCTTAGATGTGCGCAAGGCTTAAGTTAGTCACTACACCTGCATAGCTCTCATATTATGTTCTAAAGCCCGTATTCATAAACATTGCTTGAGTCTGAGTTGAGTCGCAAACACTCTCAGGCCCGTATTCCAAAAAAGTGCTTGAGTCGGAGTCGAGCCTCAAGCATGGGTTTTATGACAGTTCTCCATTGAAAAGTATCAAAATCCTGTGCTTGAGTCTTGACTCAGACTCAAGCACTGTTTCGGAATACGGGCCTTAGTCTCAAGCTTAGATTTTTTGACAGTTCTCCATTGAAAAATGACTAAAAGCTATGCTTGAGGCTACACAGACTTAAGCACTGTTTCTGAATCATAGCTGTAATGTAGTGAAGGCATGTGACTATAACAAAATATTCTTAAGCTATTTAGGGTAAGTTTTATCATCTCAAAGTAACGTAGCGAGCCTCTTTGAGGCGCAATTAAATTCCTCTCACCACACTGGAGCGAAAACTAGTAACAATACAAGATGAGGCTATCCGCTAATAATATTTTTTTTATCACACAGATTTTAATAAATAAGCTCATTATATTTTTTTATGACAGATTTAGAAAAAGCGAAGACACGTCTCCAGAACAGCGAGTGTTTTCATTCTGGATGGAGTATTTTGTTGAAGCAACTAAGAGCAGCTGTGACAATAGTATTAGGTTCCCTGTAAGTAACAAAATCCATAAAGATAAAGTTACAAAAAAAAAAAAAAGCTTTTACGGCTTTATTTACTAGGCACTGTAAATAATAGCACGCCCGGTAGGAGTTATAGCTGTTACTGCGTGTGATTATCGCACAATAAACGCATTGCTTATCGCACAATAAGCGCTTCGCTTATCGCACAATAAGCGCTTCGCTTATCGCACAATAAGCGCTTCGCTTATCGCGCAATAAGTGTTTTGCTCATCGCACAATAAGTGCCTCGCTTATCGCACAATAAGCGCTTCCCTTATTGCGAGTCAGTATGAAACCTACTGAAAAACAGGTTCGCAATACATAAAACTAAAGAAGAAACAAAATTAAGTACATACTACAGTTCACGATTGTTTGAACAAAACCTGCAGTTTTCGAATGTGATCCTTCGCAAAATTTGTGATTTGGGGGGTAAGTGGGCTCGAATGCTAAAAGTGATCAGATTTATCATTTGCCCTAAAGCCTATTATTATTATTACCCCGAAACGCACTGTTGAGCAAAGACCTCCCGCTGTCCCGCCATGCTTCACGGCTGACTTTAACCTAAGTTTTTTTCAGGTGATAATTTTAGAGACTGCAAAAGTATACATGCCGTCCTACGTGAATGTAAACATGGGCGCTGAAGAGAAGTCCGTAGAGATACTCAACCTTTGCCTCGAGGCTATAAGCGGCAAGTGCAGACAGGTGCATCGATGGTTGTTCACCTCTGACATGATTAGGAGCTACAGGTAAGTGCTTAGAAAGGCAATCCCCACGTCATTTAAGTACGTGTTTTCGTTTCGCCTATTTGTCTCTCTATTGTATGGAGAAAAGATTAGACGAGAAACGATCGAAACGAGTTGTTGTCTCATCTATTTTCCATACAAAAGAGAGAACAACATTTGGTAGACGAAATGTGGTAGCATGTACATATCTGTTATTTTAGATCAAACTGAATGTAAAGTGGCTAAAACTGCTACGTTTACTAATGCTTGTTACAATAACTGAACGTCCATGAAAATTATTGTGGATCGTTGTAAAATTTTATAGTGACTTCTAAACCGAAAGCACGTACGGTATAAATAATCGAAACTTGCATTGTATGAAATAACCCGATTTCCCTTTTCATTCCTCTCTAACAGCAGTCATCTCTGCATTCACTCCTCTCCTGTCATCTTTCACACAGTGTATCATGTTTTCTTTGGTCTACCTCTACTCACATATCCATTCACATCCATACTCAACTCCCCTAGTCACCTGACTTTCATCCCTCCTCATGACATGCCCGTACCTCGCCAACCTATTGCTCCTCAATTTTTCTGTCACTGGCTACATTTAAACTTCCCCTGATATACTAATTCCGTATCCTATCCATTCTACTCACTCCTCACATCCATCTCAACATTTGCATCTCTGACACAATTGTAGCTTTTCAGTTCAAATTGATTACTGTCGCTTATTGTAAAAAATCTTTCCAGTTTATACAAACGCGACGAACGCTGCCTATTTCTGTACGTGAGCGAGAATTCAGACGACTTCCAAATATTCCTGCCGTCGGAAGGATGCCGTCAGCGGTTCCACGATCTATTGGGTGAACTGACGGCTGATCATGAGATGGTCACTGACCTAGACACTAGCGGCATGCACGATCAACTCAAGGTAAGTCTACTAATTTATCTTTAGTGTTCTTACGGACTGTAGAAGAAGAGTATTTTTAGGGTTCCGTAGCCAAATGGCAAAAACGGAACCCTTATAGATTCGTCATGTCTGTCTGTCTGTCTGTCTGTCTGTCCGTCCTTATGTCATAGCTATTTTTCTCCGAAACTATAAGAGCTAGACTGATGAAACTTGGCGAGTAGATGTATTCTGTGAACCGCATTAAGATTTGTATACAAAAGTATAAAAACAAACAAAAAATTTGGGGGGTCCCCATACTTGAAACTGAAATTTAAAAATTGTTTTTTCATCAAACCCATACGCTATCTATGAATAGGTCTTTAAAAATGATGTTGAGGTTTCTAATATAGTTTTTTTCTAAACTGAATAGTTTGCGCGAGAGACACTTCCGAAGTGGTAAAAAGTTGGTCCCTCTAACTTCTAAAATAAGAGAATAATTAAACTAAAAAAAATATATGATGTACATTACTATGCAAACTTTCAACGATATTTGGTTTGAACTAGATCTAGTGAGTAGTTTTTTTTTCATACGTCATAAATCGTTGTTGCTACGGAACCCTTCATGGGCGAGTCCGACTCGCACTTGGCCACTTTTTTTTAAATGTCAGGCAGTAGACTTCTTCAAGATGACGATTTCAGGATGACGTCGTAAATAATAAGAGATTTTCATTTTCAGTTCGAATATGAGCTAGACGACTGCAATAAACGAGTGATTCTTGGCAAGGGAACGTACGGCGTGGTCTTCGCGGCACGTGATCTGAACACACAAGTCAGGATCGCCGTCAAAGAGATACCTGAACGAAACCTTGGCGATGTTCAGCCGTTGCACGAGGAGATATTGCTGCATTCACAGCTAAGGCATCGGAATATTGTACAGGTAAGAATTAGCACTAGCGAAAGATCTGAACGGTTAAAAGATTCCTGAACGAAATCATGGCGACGTTCAGATGATGCACAAGGAAATATTTCTGCATTCACAGCTGAGGCATCGAAATATTGTAAAGGTAAGAATTAGTTCTAGAAGGTTAAGTTCACGTGGCAAAAGATCTGAATATGCAAGTCAGAATCGCAGTCAAAAATATTCCTGAACGAAACCATGGCGACGTTTAGCCGTTGTACGAGAAGATAGTGCTGCATTCACAGTTGAGGCATCGGAATACTGTACAGGTAAGAATGAGTACTAGAAGGTGAAGTTTACGCGGCTAAAGATCTGAACACGCAAGTCAGAATCGCGGTCAAAGAGGTCTTCTTCCTGAGCTTATCCCACTTTATGTGGGGTCGGCACGACATGTTCTCTTTCATTCTCCTCTATAAACTGTCATCTTTGTATTCACTTTTTACTTATCCATCTACATTCATACTCATCACTCCTAGTCAGCTGACTAGGATGAGGATCAAAGAGATACCTAAACAAAACCTGCAGGCCGAGCATGTATCTTTTGTTGCAATGGTTTCAATCAAAATCTTATTGAAACTGACAATTTGCTCACGTATTAGTTCGAAAATTGTCAGTTTCAATAAGATTTTGATTGAAACCATTGCAACAAAAGTTACATGATCGGCCTGCTGATCGGTCGTGGTCATTCTCCAAAGCCCGATTGAGAATGTGTATTTGCTGGTTCCCATTACACGCCAAACAAGCCAAAGTTACATAAAGCCTAAAAACTTACGCTTATTACAAGGACATAAAAGCGAGCTGGGTGTCGATTCTGAAAACACAAATCACTCAAGCGATCGGGTAAATCGATGTGAGTTGTCAATTTTTGTTTGACAAATTTGAAAATGGAACGCGGATTCAGCGATCACTCGACGATCACTCAATCAAACCGTGCTGCTGGAATTGACGCCCAGCTTAGCTTGATAGTGTTTTGTGAAAATGACCTCTTTTTTTCAGTACCTCGGCTCAATATCAGAGGACAACTACTTCAAGATATTCATGGAGCAAGTCCCGGGAGGGTCTCTGTCCGCGCTTCTCCGATCGAAGTGGGGACCGCTGAAGGAGAACGAAGCTACCATTGCTTACTACACTAAGCAAATATTAGAAGGTACATTCTATATACTTAATGTTAACCGGTTTTGGGAATAGGACATCCCTAATCGGATCAAGCAACGGGACACATCCCTAGGGGGAAAAAAGGAAGATAGCGTCTTGCGTAGTTGTGATTGTTTTGCCGTGTAATAAAGTAAAACAGAGTTGTAGCTATATTCAATGAAGAGTTTCGCCGTAACACTAAATATACATTTTTTAAGCTAACAAGAAGAGTACAGAAAAATATTTTGCTAAAAGTGTCCCCCTCATTTATAATTCAACTGCCTTAATAAAAAAACTAAGTGCATAATGTATTTTTAAAAAGAAAGTATTTAGGTTGTATATACAAGCTCCGCTTAATTTGGGGCTAGATAGTGTTATGTGGGTTGTCCACAATATTTAGTTATTTTAAATCAAGCTCAACGTGAGTCTGATGCGAGTTCCAACCGACCAAAGTTCTTAACACTAAAATCCTTCACAGGTCTAAAATACCTCCACGACCAGAAAATCGTGCACCGCGACATAAAAGGCGACAATGTTCTAGTCAACACATACAGCGGCGTTGTCAAGATATCGGACTTTGGAACCTCAAAACGGCTCGCTGGCTTGTGCCCCTCCACTGAAACCTTCGCGGGGACCCTTCAGTATATGGCCCCTGAGGTTATAGACAAGGGCCAGAGAGGATATGGTGCCCCTGTAAGTATTTATTATTACATACAATGACGTCATGATATCGTATTTCAAAACGACTCGCTGGCTTGTGCCCCTTTACTGAAACATTCGCGGGGACCCTTGAGTATATGGCCCCTGAGGTTATAGACAAGGGCCAGAGAGGATATGGTGCCCCTGTAAGTATTTTTTATTACATACAGTGACGTCAAGTTTAGATATCGGCACATCTAAACGACTCGCTGGCGTGTGCCCTTCACTGAAACTTTCGCGGAGACCCTTCATTATATGGACCCTGAGGTTATCAACAAGGGCCAGAGAGATTATGGGGCCCCTGTGTATCGCATGCAACGACGTCAAAATATCACATTTCGAGATTTCGAAGCGGCTCGCTGGCTTATGCCCCTCCACTGAGACCTACGCGGGTACCCTTCAGTATAAGTCCCCGGTATTTATAGACAAGGACCAGCGTGGATATATGAGGCCTCGATAAGAATCACCATCATCTTCCTGTCCTTATCCCACATTATGTGGGGTCGGCATAACATGTTCTTTACTCCAACGACTCACCTCTTTCAGCCGTCATTTCTATATTCCCTCCTTTCTTATACATGTCATCTTTCAGACCATTGCAGGGCCATCCCCGGGAAGAATATCTAATAATACAAGTGTCATCTTGTTTTTTCTAGGCTGACATTTGGTCTTTGGGATGTACCGTCGTAGAAATGGCTACAGGAAACCCACCCTTCATCGAATTAGGATCTCCGCAAGCTGCTGTATTCAAGGTAACTTAATTTGTATCTTATTTCCTGCGGTATAACGGTGATTTTTACATCCACAAATTTGCCTCTTACTTACATACGTTACTTCTGTCTGAGACATTGCTCAAAGATATTCATGTCACTGTTTGTCATTACCCAATAGTAAGAGATGGCAATAATTTAAAAACTAATAATCTTTTGAAAGAAAAAACTATACGGAACGCCGTTTAATGATAACTTCTCTTAGGCTCTAAAGATGTTTTTTTACTCAATTTAATGATAATTTCTCTCAGGTTTGATGATAACTTATTTTAAACCTTATTTCTTGTGCTCTAAAGTTGTTTTTTTACTCAATTTAATGATAACCTCAGGTCGGATACTACAAAATACACCCTGAGATTCCAAGTGAGCTTACGCCGAGAGCGAAGAGCTTTATTCTCAGATGCTTTATACCAGAACCAGAAGAACGTGCGACTGCCGCTGAGCTGTTGGAAGACCCGTTCTTATGCGAGTAAGTATTTAATTTGCTACCTCAAATACTTGGGGAATAGTGATAGAAGTTGAAATTTATTTGCATAAAATGTGGTAAGGTTTAGATGTCAGTAATTAAATAGTTTATGTTTGTAACTGCATGCCTCCGTCATTTATGAACCGATTTAGAAAATTATTTTTTTATTTGGAAGGTTATTCTTACGTCCAGATTGTCCCAAACAAATTTGATTAAAATCGGTTTAGCCGTTTGACAATGAAGTCGGTTTCTCAAGTTTTTTAAACTTATAATTATCTACTATATGATGTTACATGGGTGTGTATGTGTTTTCCCTATTGTACATGTTAGGATCGTAGTAAATGGAAACCCTTGTCTCTGCCTACCCTTAATGAGAAACAGGCGTGATTTGATATGTAAGTTTAATATAATCTCAAGAATAACTTAGAAACTCATGTGTTGTATATTCCAGAAAGAAAAAACCTACCAGCCGTTTAGGCGGGAGTATGGACTACAGCCGTAGTATATCAGTCCCGGCCGACAAAGCCCGTCCAATCGCCCACAAGAAGATATCCGAGCCAGGCATGCCAGGTCTGCCTACTAGTCCGGAAATCGAGTAAGTTTGTAGTTATTAGGGGTTTGATTGAGACAATGCCTTTTTTATCTCACTGACTTGCGTTGAATCGACGTGAATCGATTAGTGTAGTAGCTTGGACTTGATCGAAGGGTATTGGTCGATAAAATAATCGATTCATCAAATTATGATTATTGTCGTTGGCAATTTATATGCTGTTGGCTTGTATTGTTTGATTATAATCAATAAAAATCGAGCAATCGATTTGATTATAGACGTTTTTAGATTTTAGATGCCAATCAAAACTTTCAGGCCATACATATAAATTACAGTGGTATGTAACAGGCTTTGTATGTGAAACTAGGTAGGGTTTTTTGAAAAATAATTCCTAAATGGGAAAAGTAGGAGGTTAAAGTTATTTATTTCACATAAATGCAGACAAAGTCACGGGTAGCTGCTAGTATATTACAACTCCGAACAAGGCATTGTCTCAATCAAAAACCCATTCTTTAAACACAATAGAAGCACTCTAGAATTGCTTTTCCTAGATAAAAGCATGGACTAGTGAACAATTTTTCTTTTTTTTTCTGAACCTTACGCATGGCATTGAGTTTCAAAAGAGTTGTGTGATGTGTTCGATCATACATACCATTATACAAAACTCGGTGAAAGGTAGCTTGTAAGATCTTTAGGCTTCTTTTCCACCAAAGCGGGAAGCAGCAGAAAAAAACGAGAAAATCGATCATAATGTGTTTGATTTTAGCGCGCTTTGGTGGAAAGACAGCCTCTAAAAAACAAATGAATAGCAATATAAAAATTGCTATCTCATTCATTGTAGTCGCAATAGAGCGAGATAGAAATATTTGATTGATGTTTGCTTGTTTCTTCGTGAGCTACCTAGTAATAACATTGTGGTTTTGAGTTTTACATGAAAATAATTGGCATAACTCATTCGCCCTTTCAACCATTGATCCGGAACAGGTGTGGATTATAAAAAATGTCATGACATTGTTGACGTTACACTAGAGATGTTTGTGTTTATAAAAAGTGTTTTGTAGTGAAATTGGTTTGGGTAATATCGAAATCCTTTTTTTCATTGTTGAGTAAGCCAACTTTTTTGAGTTATTAGAAAAATGCTACATAAAATTATCTATTTAGCGATATTATAATAAAGACAGGGGCTCAATTCTACACCAGTGACTTTTTGTCACGGTAGATGTATATCACAAGAACTGTCAAATTCACTAAAAAAACTGACAGTTCTTGTGATATATATCTACCGTGACAAAAAAGTCACTGGTCTAGAATTGAGCCCCAGGGTAACCCTTTATGAGTGTATGACTTTATCCAATCAATCAATAAAATATTGTGGACAATCCACACAACACTATCTAGCCCCAAAATTAACCAGAGCTTGTACTATGGGAACCAGATAGCTGGTATAATACTTATCAACATTTTTATACACAATAATAACACCCAGACAGAGAATAAACGTCTGTTCACCACACAAATATTTATTCTCGCTCGGAATCGTCTGATAAAAAACTACTTGAATTTCTTTAAGATTATTTGAGGCCATGATTGAATGCTAGCATAGTATGGTGGTATTATACTGCGGTATTTGTTTTAGTGTAGTCTATACTAATATTATAAAGAGGAAAGATTTGTACCTATTTTTGTATGTTTGTAATGAATAGGCTCAAAAAGTACTGGGCCGATTTAAAAAATTCTTTCACCAATAGAATGCTACATTCTTCCAATTTGACATAGGCTACATTTCATTTTGAAATAAATTAGGGATCCTTGGTAAAATTTGAACAATGTAACCGAAGGTGTAGAATAATGAGTCTTAAAATGTCTTTCGTCGAATGCGCTGCCGAAACTATTAGCGATAGAACAAAATAATGTACAACAATATTGTCTACCCCGTGCGAAGCCGGGACGGGTTGCTAGTATGCAATATAATGCCACGCATTCGATACACGAGTATTATGCGTAGAATCCGTTAGTACAGAAAACGGGACGCAGGACGCTTCTCTCAATGGACCGACTACATTGTGAGTTGGTTGCTGGAAGTTTATGGTTAGAAGGGCTCCCACAAAAAATTCGAATTTACAGCGTATCGCATTTCACAGCATATGCAACAATTTATACGAAATCTCATACAAGCCCTCGCAAAAATTGTTGCTTTTTCACGTTCATTGTAGGTCACGCACGTCAGGGACGTGCCCTACAATGCACCGCCCTACGTCAACTTGAAGCATACAGATATTCAGCCTCGCGTGCCAGTAATTTCGCCGGCACCCACACCCTTCAAACCGAAACAGCAATGCTGCTTCACTACATAAACAGGCATGGTGGTCGCATTGCACAGCATAAGCAACATTTTGTACGAGATCTCATACAAGCTCTCGTACAAACTGTTGCTTATTCTGCAATGCGATGCGAATTCAGTTTTGTGCGGAAACCCTTAGTTTTGAGAATCGTTCTATAACTGTATATGAGGCCTATGCCGAGCAAAATTCTCGTCTCACAATGATAAAGATAAATCGTTCTAGAAATGTATATGAGGCCTATGCCGAGTAAAGTTCTTGTCTCACAATGATAAAGATAAATCGTTCTAGAAATGTATATGAGGCCTATGCCGAGTAAAGTTCTTGTCTCACAATGATAAAGATAAATCGTTCTAGAAATGTATATGAGGCCTATGCCGAGCAAAATTCTCGTCTCACAATGATAAAGATAAATCGTTCTAGAAATGTATATGAGGCCAATGCCGAGTAAAATTCTTGTCTCACGATGATAAAGATACCATAATCCACAAAGAATGCCAAGCACAACCACAATTTCACTACACAACACGTCATAACTGTTATAACATGATTGCTTTGCACCTAAGCGTTGTTTTTCCGTCAAGGGTGAAGACAGTGCGATCTAACCCGACGATCACGCGGACCGCGTCATCGATGCTATCGCCGATACTGATTTACCCGCCGGATTATTCCAATAGCAGGTAACTGATGTTAGATATTACTGGGGAAATTCATAGAATACCATATTTTTTTAATACACCCGTGTAGTTCTTTCCTCTTAGGAATCTCTCTAGTTGTTGCGAGGAACTGACCTTTGCAAGTTTTATGCTGGCGGGGAGAATTTATACACCACTATTTTGTAATTACCAAAAAAAAATGCCGATATTGACTGCTGATACTGAACAAATCCACGAAAAAAAAAATTGAGACACAAAAAAATATTTTTTAAATAACCACAATTTTTAGCCAAATATTGAGAAATGATTCAACAAGCAAAAATCATTTCATTCATAAACGCTAAACACCAAGCGGAACCGAACAGCGTAATTTTTTTTCTCTCTAGTGCGTAACTAATTATGTCCATAATTTTATTCAGGATTTCTGAAAATTTTAACATTTAATATATTTGTCATTTTATCGAAACTAAAAATTCTGATTGCACATTCATAATGTTCTACTCCTACTACTCGTACATTACCCAATTTTTTTTTTTGGTAGTTACAAAAAGTGGTGTATAATACTCGTACCATTTTATTCCGTAGTGAGCATTGGTGGCCTAGTGATACTTCCGACCCTAATCGACACGATTGGATTTGAACCTGATCATGGGTTCAAATCCAGTCGTGTACCAATGAGTTTTTCAGGCCTAAAATGTATATGCACTATGCTAGTACTCTCAAACGGGGAAGGACAACATCGTGAGGAAACTGGCATGACGTAGAACCTTAAAAGTTCGAAAGGAGCCTCTTTGAGGCGCGATTTAAATCCTTTCACCACATTAGTTCGAAAGAAGATTTCGTAGTACCCCGTATGTTTCTTACCTCTTCCGGTTTAGTTACGCGGAACTGACGAATTTATGTCAGTTCCGTAACCTAAGCTATGGGCTCTTTAGCTGCGGAATATGATATTCATTCTGAAGTCTAGCTTCCTAAGTAAAGAAATTGAAAATGTAGTCTTTATTTAAAAAAAATGCCTACCAATAAAAGGCAATCAAATGCATTTAAGTTTTCTTCCAGTCATAAAAATTGAGAGCAAACTGACCTTTCAATAGCCTCTCCTTTACGAAATCGTACTAAAACCGCTATAAAATAGAAATAGTCATAGTGTCAAAGCGCTTAAGGCAATTTTTATTTTAAAGTTTTTTAACGTATTTAATTTTGTAGAAACATACCCACATCATTTAATTCCTATAAAAATATAGCATTCTATGAAGCACATTTTGCACATTGCTGGCATGTCATGCACAGAAAACACCTGCTTTTTGAATTTACATCTCGTTCATCCAAATTACGTACACGCCCGTACTTAACGTACACACATCCGTACTTTACGTACACATGTCCGTAGTTTACGTGCACATGTCCGTACTTCACGTGCGAATCAAAAGCTTTTGAAAGGGCTCATAAAAATCTCATTTAATAATAACATTTCGTGTATCGCTCAAGTATATAACGCTGCCTAACACCCTGTCTATACGCTTTACTTGTCTTCTTTATTATTGTATGGGATATCTGATATTTTGTCGTGTTTTAGTACAATGCCTAATACGCCGTCTACTGATGAAATGGATAGTAACGACGCTCTGTTGAATAGGCGCAGTTCTTCGGGCGGCTTGCTTTCACCTGAGGTTGGTATCACTTATTATCTCACTTAGGTGACTTGAGTGTGAATCGAGCCCTAAGCACTCTCGAGCATAGATTTTTTGACAGTTCTCCATTGAAAATTTCAAAAAATCTAGGCTTGAAGCTCGACTCAGGCTGGCACTGTTTCTGAATACGGCCTTTAGTCTGTACTAGCGCTGGTGGTGTAGTGGTTCTAGCAACCACGCCTTTCCATCGTAAGGTCGCTGGTTCGAATCTTACGAACCGTTTGATTTCAAGTTGTGTACCTAACTTATGGATTTTTATATACATATAGAAAATACAACATTCATTAAATTCGAGGATCTTCAAATAAAATAGATGAAAATGCTAAAGATATTTGTAATTTGCAGGTGGACATGACAAGCGTGCCTCGATCTTCCATCGATATTGAATCTGATGGATTTTACCTACTCAAGAAAGATTCACAGCGCCGTCTTACTCTTTCGCGTGTGTTAGAGCAGGACAGCGAGAAAATCTGCTCGAAATGGATGCTGAGTGTTCAGCAGGATTTTGGCAACACCGTTTTGACTATGGTTTGTAGATTATATGATTTTTTGTAGAGCTCTGGTAGAGCTCACTTGGCATAACTTGGTCATTTATAACCCATTTAAAAAAATAATTATATTATCTGAAAACTATATTTCCACATTGTTTCCATAGAAATTTCATCAAAATCGGATTAGAAGTTTTGTTTTAATGTTTGTTACTGCATGCCTCCGTCGTTAAACTGATTTAGTAAATTATTTTTTTAACTTTGGGTGATACTTTCAGATTGGGACCATTGCAAAATTTCATAAAAATCGGTTTCATTTAAAAAAACCAACCTTATGGCTAAGTTGGTTACTTAAGTTTTTTTAAATTTCCATTATATTTATTTACTTGATGTAAAGTTTACTTTGTACTCTCTACAGAATCATCTAGAAACGCTACGATGCGCGCTAAAAGGCTACATAATGGACCAAAACCGCAGCGCCATAGAACAGGCTATCACCACACTGAAAGAAGAGCTAGACTTCGACTCCAATGCTATAAACGAGCTACACTCCGCTATATACATGTTCCAAGAGGCTGTGAACGTTGTGTTGAGGATGCATAGTATTAAACCGCATTGGATGTTTGCGCTCGATAATCTGGTTAGAAATGCGGTACAAGCGGCGATTACGGTACTGTCTCCAGGTAAGTGTGGCTTTGCTTTTTAAAGGCGATGTATGAATGTCTTCAATCAGTGCGTGTTGCCAGTGATGACTTATAGAACTAAGACGTGGTCGCTAACTATTTTGGCCTCGTACACAAGCTCAAAGTCGTGATGATGATGATGATGAATGTATTTCGGAATGTGGTGCTGGTGGAAAATGAAGAAGATTTGTTGGAAGGAAAAAGTTACGCACGAAGAGCTCTTAGAGCGAGTAAAGAAAAAGAGTTATACTTGAGACGATACTTAGCCGAAGATGAAAATAAATAAATAAATAGAGCCAGATATAAGAAAAGGTCGCTGTCATGTCATCAAATTCAAACGGTGAAGGAAAACATCGTGAAGAAACCGGCATATCATACCAACTGAGCTATGAGAGCAGTCAACTGAGTCATCAATTTAAACCGAGACAGAACAAACATTTGTGTTCGCCCCACAAATATTTGTTATCGGTGGGGATCGAACCCACCACATACAGCGCAGAGCTAGTAGTATTTAGTGCATAGTTAATAGTTGCATGCTTAAAGCACTATGTCATTACGGTCTTTGTCATCATCGCCTTCTCTTCCTATCGCGTCATGTTTTACAAAGAACTATGAATATGATTCACGGTCTTTTTACGATCCATAAGAACCGACATGATGCATATTTAGCTATTCGTGCATGGTCTATGGCTGCATACAGTTAAAATAGCGCTACTAGCATTTAATATTGTTTCAATTCGTTTTTGTGACGATCTGGTGCCTTATTTGTTTAATTTAATTTCAACATCCATTAATACAAATATTGAAATGTCCACTTCATAAATAAATGCATAATTATCTCGCCATTTGTAAGTATTGTATTGTATTTATTTATTTAACACTAGAGTTGATTACATTTTCACTTAAACAGTACCCGAAGTCGGAGTTTTGCTACCACATTTCGTCTTCCAAATGTTTTTGTGTGAGCACGTGACTCTTTCTCCTGTATGGAAAATTGATGTGACAACAGCTCGTTTCGATCGTAACGTAACGTATTTTTGCTGTGTCATCGTTTCTCCATACAATAGAGAGAGACAAATAGGCAAAACGGAAACAACATTTCGTAGAAAAATTGTTGTAAATGAAGTGGAACTTGCCCTTCAGTACTTTTAAGCCTAAATAAGGTAGTAATTCATATCCTTACGTTTATCAATCTATTTACAACGGTACTAAGGTACGGTTTGAAGTGCACCTAAACCTTCATTAAATAAGGTTAATTATCCTAGAACTGGGAGCAAACCTCGCCGGTCAGGATTCCCGGCGCGGCGGCGGCAGTGGCGGCGCCTGTGGCGGGGAAGTGGCAACTCCTTCCGCGATGTCAACTGCCACTTCTACTAGAGACCACCAGTTGCATCAACTGAGGCAGGACAATCACAAGTAAGTTTAGGGTCGTCGTCTTTTTTAGGGTTCCGTAGCCAAATGGCAAAAACGGAACCCTTATAGATTCGTCATGTCTGTCTGTCTGTCTGTCTGTCTGTCTGTCTGTCTGTCTGTCCGTCCGTCCGTATGTCACAGCCATTTTTCTCCGAAACCGTAAGAGCTAGACTGATGAAACTTGGCGAGTAGATGTATTCTGTGAACCGCATTAAGATTTTAACATAAAAATTAAAAAAAAACTATAAATTTCGGGGGTCCCCATACTTGAAACTGAAACTCAAAAAATTTTTTTTTATCGAACCCATACGTGTGGGGTATCTATAAATAGGTCTTTAAAAATGATGTTGAGGTTTCTAAAATAGTTTTTTTCTAAACTGAATAGTTTGCGCGAGAGACACTTCCAAAGTGGAAAAAAGTTGGTCCCCCCCCCTCTAACTTCTAAAGTAAGAGAATGATAATACTAAAAAAAATATATGTTGTACATTACTATGTAAACTTCCAACGATTTTTGGTTTGAACGAGATCTAGTCAGCAGTTTTTTTTTTATACGTCATAAACCGTAAACCGCAATTTACCTTTCGACGAACTACAAGAACCTTATTATGTTACATCAAGTAACATAATATAAAGGTTCTTGTAGTTTGTCGTGCTACGGAACCCTTCATGGGCGAGTCCGACTCGCACTTGGCTGCTTTTTTAATAATGCATGCTGCATTTTCTTCAATCCCTTAAATACTCTACCCACTCATAGATAATGGAGCCCAGTACCCCGATTCAGAGTTTTGCTAGCACATTTCGTCTACGAAATGTTCGCTTTTTTGTTTCTCTCTATTGTATGGAGAAAAGATGAGACAGCAAAAATACGTTACGTAGAAATGATCGAAACGAGCTGTTGTCTCATCAATTTTCCATACAAAAGAGAGAGACAAGTACTCACACGAAAACAACATTTCGTAGACGAAATGTGGTAGCAAAACTCCGAATCGGGGTACAGGGATGGGAAAAACAGGTTACGAACATCTTGTTTTTTTCCATTGTTGAAGTTTATAAAATTGGTTTTTATATTGCAGGCTACAACAGGAACTGCTGGAAAGCTACCAACAATACCAAGCTTTGCTGAGGACTATGTTGGAAGAACAAAGAACGCAAACGCAATTGATTCGAGAATTCATTGAGAAAAGGCCTCGGTAAGTTAATTGCTTATAATATTTAATAATAATAATAAATAATGCGGACAATCCACACAACACTATCTAGCCCCAAACTAAGCAGAGCTTGTATTATGGGAACCAGATAGCTGATATAATACTTAAATACTTATTTTTGTAAATACATAGGAATAGAATATAACACCCAAACAGAGAACAAAAAACTACGTTCGCCACACAAATATTTGTTCTCGGTGGGGATCGAACCCACAACCTACAGCTCAGAAGGCAGACCTACTACCAACTGAGCTGATCGCCACCACGCATTCATTTAGAATTTAAATAAATATAGAAATAATTTATTTTGCGTCAACTTAAAATTAAAAGGTACAGTTCATACATATACACGTAAAACCACGCCTCATTCCCATGGGGGTAGGCAGAGATCACGGATTTCCACTTGCTACGATCCTGACACACCTCTTTCGCTTCATTCACTCTCATAACATTCTTCATACATGCTCGTCGGTTTAGGTACAGTTCAACTTGATGAAATGACGGCAAAAAAGGTTAACCACTCAGCATTTGCTACAAGGGCACAGTAGCCGTTGCAGCGCTGGTTTTCAGTAATTAATGGTTTTCAGGATAATTTGGTAATCTTTTCAACTCAATTCTACAATTACAGTACTACTACTTCTACTACTCCTACTTCCGAAGAACCGGCCGACCCAGAGCAGGAGACTCGAATTAAAGACTGGATGGATGGGCGTGGGATACCCGAAAGCGCGGTGCGAGCGCTTGTATCAGAACATTACACGTTGGACGACTTATTACATCACGCACAGAGAGAAGACCTCACTAGGCTCAATCTCAAGTATGTTGCTTCATTCATGATAATAGTTTATAGAAGAAAGATTTGGGTTTTTGACGTGACAACGTCTTATAATTCGATGGAGGCGGCTGCACGCATGAAAAAACATGACTCATGCGGCGTTACCTCGCTCTGAGGCGTTCCATTTACGGCTTGAAGTGCAAGCGAGAGCGCGGAACGAGCGACAAAGAGGCACAATCGGCCTCCGCGTTCGGCAGCGTTCGACATCTGTCTCTCTCCTACTTGAGTAAGCGATGCGTCCGCGTGGACAGCTGTATGACGTTGTCACGTTCAACTATCTACACATCATCTACTATTACAGGCAACCGATTTTTTTTTTATTGGTCCAGCAGTAGTAGTAGAGCTTTTTTTGAAGGGCTCGTCCGATGTACTACCACCATGCCTATTTCTGCCGTGAAAAAGCTTTGCGGTGAAATGACTGGCATGCAAGGCTGAACAGCTGTGCCTCAAGTTGATGGACGTAGGACAGTGTTCGTAGGGTACGTTCCTGACGTGCGTGACCTAGGAGGCAATGCTTTGTTAAAGGCCATGGTTAACACTAGTTTTATTAATAAGAAAGTATAAAAAGCTCTCTCAATTATCTCCTGGATGCTAGTCCTGAGTGTGATCTGTTTGAGGATGGCTGGATGAAAATTATTTCTGAATGCTTGACATTCCGTGAGCGTGATATATAGCTGTATGAAGTTCAAATTTATAGTGATTATTTTGTTTTATATTTTCCTATTGACATTGTATAATAATATATTTACCAAAAATGTTGATGCTTTATTTATTTTTATTTTTCTCTCGGCCTCTAGTATCTTTAATTATTGTAATTGGTGTCAACCGTTTTAATTAAAGTAAACAATAAATACAAATCTTCTCAATAATCAGTTTAATTTCGTATTCTTGATTAATCCATAGTATTTTTTTTTTTAATAAACAGAGGGGGCGTAGAACTCCGCTTATGGCGCGCGATCCAAGAGCACAGGATCACTACCGCCCACCTCCGTCGCACCAGCAGCATTGAAACTGACATCGACAACAACTCCATTGTCGTCGTCGAATGCCAAGCCTGCAAAACTACACGGAGGTAAGTCCGTCTTATGCTCTCAAAGATTACCTACTATGCTCTCAAAGATGACCTACTATCCTCTCAAAGATGACTTACTATGCTCTCAAAGATACGTACTATGCTCTCAAAGATGACCTACTATGCTCAAAGATGACCTACTATGCTCTATAAGAAGTTCTACCAAGCTCTCTAAAATGACCTACTTTGCTCGCTAAGATGTTCTACCATACTCTCTAAGATGACCTACTATGCTCTTAAAGATGACTTACTATGCTCTTAAAGATGACTTACTATGCTCTTAAAGATAACCAACTATGCTCTCAAAGATGACCTACTATGGTCTCAAAGATGACCTACTATGGTCTCAAAGATGACCTGCTATGCTCTCAAAGATGACCTAACCTTTAAGTTGGCCTAGCTGGTTTTTGTACTTGGGTAAAGTTTTAAATAGAAAAACCCACGACTTACGGCGCAGAAGGCAGAGCTACTACCATCTGAGCTGAGAGGCCAGTCAACGTTGTTTCACGGCACGTATCTTAATAAACCCCTTTGTGGTTTCCAGAACCAACAGCACCGGCCATCCGACTATAGTGATCCGCGATCAGCTCAACGGGGATGAAGTCGCCGAGTTTTATCCCGACAACGGGGTTGTGAACCTGTGACAATTGCGTGGATGGTGCACTCTGCAATAACGGCCTTATTATCAAGCGGTAGGGTTTCAAATGCCTTGCAAAATGATATTAGAATCCCCATGCTATTCTATTTTTATGAAACAACAGGATATTTAGCATGATTTAGTGTTAAAAACCATAATAGTTTCAAAAGTTATATCCCCATTCTATTGTTTAACAGAATGGTCTTTATTTATCAAGCCGTAGGGTTTCAAATTGTTTACAGGAAAATTGAATGTAATAGAAATAATCATCTCAGTGACCTTTCTTGTTGACCATGATGCTAATGTCACGTGATCAAATCCTAGACAAAGCGTAGTATTTCAATTTTATGATCAATCAATAGTAATATCTAAACTTCCGCGATCATAACACATTTTGAAACTATTACACGGGTATTTATCGCGTGTACTACATTACTTTTTTTCAAGCCTATTCCATCTAAAATCCTGTCCCAGGCACTATAGCGTCCCGCAAATAGGGCTTGTGTAATCACAAGTTGCCCCTGATGCTATATAAATCATCTACAATAGATGCAAAGGCCTGTTTATTTACTTATTTACCTTATTTTTTATATTCCCGACGTTTCGGCTATGTTGCAATAACCGTGGTCGCGGGCCGACTGGAGTATTATGAGTGCTACCATCGGGAAAATAAATAAAATGAGGTAATCTAGGCGATAAATACCCGTCTAATAGTTTCAATGAAGTAAGTAATATTAAATGTGTTATTAAAGGCTATAATATAAAATATAATATTAAATGTGAAGCGCAGCCAAGCTACACATTTTACAAACGTTTTCGATTATCATTAATCGAATTATTTTCCTATAACCGACTTCAAATAAAAAGGAGGTTCTCAATTCAGTAGAAGTTTTTTTTTATTAAAATTAAAGCAAATGCGTTTTGTCTAGTCCCTCTAAATCACATTATTTTTTTGATGGAATATTGATCATAAATTCATAACATAACCTGCCTTAAATCCAATCCAATAAGTCTACTTGGGTTCACAGAATTCTTCTAGGTATATTTTGGCTACTATTTGTAAATACACCCAGAATTCAGTTTAATAAACTATTGAAAATCAGTCTTTCATGACATCCTCATAAAGTTGTGAATAAGTCTCAAATTAAAAACAACTACCTAATATTAAAAATAATTTCAGCTATTTTTTCTGTGTGATTTTGTTTAGTTTAGCTTTTTTACTAATCAGTATAACAAACGGTTTGGCACTTTATAACAATAGTACATTGTTACCCGAGTGTTGAAAGTCACGTTTTTTGAGTCCCGAGACGGGTTTGGCGCCAGAGCGATAGCGAGGGCGCCAATGGAGCTTGAGGGACTTAAAAGACTTTCACCCGAGGTAAACACTGTGCTTTTCATTACGAATACAAGGAAAGTAAAAATAAAAACATGAAAGAATGTGAAAATGAAGATTGAATTGCCGCCTTCCCGGTTTTTTTTTCTTTTTCTCTGGCCTGGCGGGCCTTCGGCTTCGGCTCGCCAGCATTATTCAGCCATTATTTTCATTCTCATAATTTAAAAAGTTGTAAATTGTTTGCTCAAATCTATGTTATTTTAAATAAATAGTTGAAGCTATATATTAATCAAGTAATTTAGAAGATATATTATTTATTTAATACTATCTTTATGTTATTAAAATTTTACATTGCGCTATAATTAGACTTTATAAAAACTTCTTACCGTTATAATGGGTTTCCAACCTACTTGCTGAATAAAAAGTTGTAATTTCAACGACCTCCTTGCAGTTAGAAAGACTTTAGAAAGTTGGAACATGGTTGAATAAAAACGAACTTGTTTTTTTTATAATTTGACAGCTGTCAGTAGAAAGCGATTCTCCCTAGGGCTGAAAGTTTTACTTTCAATTAGGCCCCTCAGGCAACTTCAGACCTACTTTCAGAGTATGAGTAATGAAAAAGTATTTTTATATAGGTTCTAGGCGCAGTAGACATCAGTGACTCTGGCTATCTAAATTGACACCTGGCATTGGCATTTGTTCCTTCAATTTGCATTTGGATGATTTTTGCAATAAAGTTAAAGCCTGCGCACATCTAAGCGACGGCGATGGCGATCAGCTGAAACGCTGTCAAATATCGCTGTCATATTTTGACAGCGTTTCAGCTGATCGCCATCGCATAGATGTGCGCAGGCCTTTAGCTTCACATAGTTCAACTGACACTGGTCACTATACCAATAGTTATTTCTTTGATCCTGAATTCGGTCACGTGATGTAGTAGATGGCTTAGTTTGTCTCATTGATGATAAAATTACCAGTGTGATGCAAAAGGTCTCGATAACAAGCTTTTCGCATTCACAACTAATCAAAATTAAACAATTTGTGGTACACAAGGATACAAGGATGTCATTGTGTACCACAAATGGTTTAACACAATGGTTTTACACTGCTCGCTCTTATGTCCTTCTAATAAGTGTGATTTTTCTTTGTCTTTGTACCTTAAGTTGTGTCTTTATGTACACAGTAATATAGTAAAATAGGTGTTTTTCGCTTGAGGCCAAGAGTGTATCATCCAATAACATGTATATATTGTTATACATATGTATCGCTTTGTATTTATTGCACTCACACGTAACTAGTCTTGTACATTTTTGTTTTTTTAATTCTTAAATATTAAGGACTTTTAAGGTAGGGTCACATCAAGGCGGTAAGCTACAATATTTGAGCGATGCCTGTAAAGCTGTGAATTAAAAATATCGCAGCTTATCGACAGAATATAGCCTAGATGTGACTGCACCTTTAGTCGCAGTATATTATTTTTAAGCATAATATTTTGTAAGTTTGAAGCCTCGTGTATACTCAACGTACATAACAACGTACTCAACGTAACACTACGTCCGAGTGTACGTAGATATTACGTACGGCTGTACGTACAAACTACGTACGAATGTAAACACGAATGCGCATAATGTACGTATTTCATTACGTTCATAATCATGTGAATGACTTTTTCCCACAAAATGAGCTTATAGAGTCTATTAAATACAAGTCTAGTGGTTGAATAAAAATGGTTACTTTTCATAATTTTCGTAATTACACAATTTATTTTGTATTTAGGGTAAAAGCAGATGTCTGGTCTGTTTTTACCGAGTCAGCGAGAAAATTAACTATTTCAGTTATTCAATGACATTTTTCTGTGAATTTAGTAAAGAAGTTTTAACTTGGTTTAAATAGTAGCAATAGATAAAAAAAAGTTCTGACTTTGGCTTAATTTTTATACCTCCATCTCAGAAATATATTTTTTTAATTGCTAATATTGAGCATGATTGAGAAATCTTATTTTAAAATAATTTGAATTGTATCCATATTCACTGAAAAGACTGTACCTGATTCTTGGAATCCAGATTACAGATATTACGGATTTATATAGAGTTTTGTGGGTAGACAGTTTGAGAAACTTTACCTCACACGCTAGTAAGTGTTACGGTAAATCCATAGCACTAGTTTTGTACACGAGGCTTGAGATTAAAGGTTGTTTTTGAGCAATACGCACAAACAACGGTGCTAACGTTGTGATCGTAACGAAAAGTGCCTACAAGCTTGTTGCAAGTTTTATCTATAAAAATAAGCAATAACATTTTAAGCGGTAACACAGCGGTGCTTAACCGCTTTTTTAATGCTAAGCACGTAATTTAAGAAGTATTTTAGTCTGTAGTGTTCCCAGTAAATATCTCTGATAAATATCTTTATTTTTTAAAGTATATAGGTACGCTTGAGAGCAATGAATTAAGATCACCGTTCTTCTCGACAACGAGCCGAGCTCATCCACACATTTTAGATCCATGGGTTTCTCGTATAGCTCGCTTCTCGAGATCGTTTCTTCATCATACCCATAAATTGTGGAATGAGTTACCACCAGATGTTTCACCCTTTAGGTACAACATGAATAGCTTCAAGAGAAACGTTAAAAAACTCCTTCAGGGTAGGCAACGCAAAGACATCACCCTGGTATTGTTGGTGTCTATGGGTGATGGTGACCGCTTACCATCAGGTGGACCGTAAGCTCGTTTGTGTAACGTTTAAATAAAAATAAAAAAAAGGTTTCATATCGGAGTCCTTGACTATTGAAACAAAGATGAAAAACTGAAGACACAAGAACACATTTAACAAAATTAAATGACATAATTATTATTATGTATAGCGTTGTGCTATATAGTAAGCTGGCATTTGTAGTTTTGCCGATTTAATTGCTCTCAAGTGTAATATGATAAAATAGAAGACCCATTTTTGCGATCAAAGGTCAATTAAATCAAATATTTGTATTTAATTATATCGTTCATTTTTCAGTGCCATATACATGTATACGTTTGTATAGTTATATGCATCGCTATATTACAAATAACTCGTTACGTAAGCATTTTAAAGTTATTTTGAAATAGCCTTGTTTTATAATCATTGAGAATTTGTTTTGATTTTATTATTATGTTACGTTTAAGGTGTGTATATTAATTTATGATAGCTAACATGTTAATTCACATTGTATCTAGATTTAAAATACTCATAATAATTAATTAATGGAGTACACATACAAAAATACCTGAAATTATCCTGAAATGTAATACTTTGAAGCCAAACTTTAAATTCTTGGACGGGTTTTAGACATACGGAACTGTAACTGAGGTACAGACAGCGATAAAAGTAGATATATAAATAAATAATAAATGACATTTATTCAATGATAATCCTTATACCGAATAGAGGGAACTGGAAGTCCTTGGGGGAGGCCTTTGCCCAGCAGTGGGAAAATGTAAGCTAATAAAAAAAAATCCTTATACCACACTTGGTTTGAAAGAACCAGTGACACGATAAGAAAGAATAATAATAATGTTTTTCTCGTCGTCTTCTTCTTCTTATCCTGTCGATAGTCGATGTCGTGGCGTGCAATCAATATTCAAAACTTGAATCTAAATTCGGCCGTCGTAATATTTGAACGTATCAAAGAGGTATCATCTAGTTTTGTCGGTGACTGTACCTACATTATTTAAACTGAGGCCCGATTGAAAATATTTGAAAGGGAGGCCGTCTATGTCCAATATCACTCGGATTTTTGATTTAGATTTTTGATTTGATTTGGATACCTCCCAGTGAGATTTTGTCGAACGTTTTAGAACAAGGCCGTTGAAGTGTGAAAAATAATTATAAAGGCAAATGCTAACAACATGGTATTCAAAGTATCAAGTGTACAAAAACGCGTACTTCATTATTATTGGTTCTTCCAAATAAAACAAAATAACTTAGGTTAGGTTAACTTACGCATCTTTTGGGCAATGTTACTAGAAATAATAATATATAATACATAATTATACAATACATAATTGTATTTATAATTATATCGAAACAAGTTGCGTGTACAGTTTTCGCCTTTAAAGCTAAAAACATAATTTGATAAGCGTATTTGCAATGAGAAATATTCTCAAAAATATTTAGTTCCATAAGATCAGTGAATCTACACCAATTTGAAAACTTGTGTACGCAACTGCCACATCTACTTACTATAGTTTGTTAGTGAAGCAAAGCTAAAATATACAAAATAAAGCAAATATCAAAGAAAATGTCACATGAAATCTAATTTCGTTGTTGGTGCTGAAATAATTCAGTTAAATTGTATTGTTAACTTTAATGTTTTTTATGTAATCTGCCCACATAATTATATTTTTGGAGTAGTTGATTAATAAACAATTAATAAATTAACCTTATTTTATTTACACTTACCTTCATACCCTTTTCTTCATATCTTTTTCTTTAAATATAAATAAATTAAAGAGGATTATTGGAGAAAAATGTCTAGTCTAATTCCGCCACGGATATATTTCCATGGAAGTTTTCTGGAAGAATACCTACCGTGGCAGAATCCCAGTTTAAACTAAATGTATACCTATAGCGAGTCGCTACATTGAGACATATTCCATCCAATGTTGGCAGGCTTACGTCGAAACTAATTAACATACCTCCGCATAGGTATACGTAGGTACCTACCTACTGAAAACATATTAGCTGCCCTTATGTAAGATGGTGTTTGTATTAGTTTGTTGATGTTGGGTCTACGTCTTGTTTACACTCGAGCTTTTAGCAGTAGACGCACTTGTGTGTGAGTAGTAATGTGCGTTATATACTATCATTATGCACCCTACGTACCAATTGACATAAAATAAAAAACGGTAACATAGGAAAATGTTTTGTTCAGTTAATTTCTGAAACATGCTCGTAAACTTGATCATTATTATTTTGAAACCCTTCTTTGAGATCATTCAAAATTGAAATAGGTACCTACAGGCGAGCAACGACCGGCCATATTGTATGAAAATCCAATAATGTCGTGTTCGGCGGCTAAATAACATAGTAAACTCTTATCTGCCGCGTAATTTGAATATGGAACGGCCTTTTATTCCTATAATTATTATTGGCAACCAAGGAGGTAAGTTATCCAAGGTTTTATTCAAATTTGGAAATGGATTGCAAAATTAAATTTTGATTCTTGAATTTCTTGATAAAAAAAAAAAACAAAACTAAATGATTACTTCAACGCGAGAAAAATTAGCAGGGCAAATTAATGTTGTTCGTTGTTAGTCATAATTGTATTTGACCTTTGACAGAATGGGTTCAAGTAGGTACTACTTATTTTTAATTTCCTCGCATTATTTGAGAGAAGTAGGTACTACACACAAGTCTTAGGGCTTAGGTACGTATGTGGGAACATTTACACGTTCGTCCATCAATGCCTCTTTTGCTGGTCGCTAAATTTAATGTACTATTACCGTGTGCTTGTGTATTGTACCTACTCACAAAGAGATTCCGCTGCGTATAACTTTGGTTCGTACTTGCTTTACTGTAAGCTTGATGCTACGCTGCGTAGCAGTCGTAGAGATGCTTACATACTTTTCGTTCTAGGTCTACGAAGAACGAAAAATAGTTATTCTAATTTAATTCCTGCTTCACAGAGAAAATAAAATTAAATCCAATAATTAGTGTCAATTTGTAGCAATCGTTAAAACAGTCCGCTAAAATGTTGCTAGATTTTATTACCATTTTTATTTGCAAAGTTTCGCTAAAACAAGGGTGGATGTCTACTCAATTACGAGCCGTCTAATTATATTAGAATATGCTCCAGACATCGGATTTGAATTTCAATTCTGGTCCCTAAACTCGTTATTGACTGAAGGGAACAGCCAGATTAATACATACCTACCTAAATATGCAAACCACTGCTTTTTAGACTTGTTGGGCAAATCATAATTTTGATTTCCAGTGGTATTTTTCGTGTATTTACTGACTTAAAAAGAATGTCAGTCTGCATAGTTTTGAGAATTCTGGTTTACACTACACAACTCTCAGGTCCAGTTTTCTTCATGCAGTTTTCAGCGTTTGGGGTTTATCTCGGAATAATAATAAATCTAAATAAATAAATATTGTGAACAATACACACAACACTATCTAACCCCGAACTAAGCAGAGCTTGTACTATGGGAACCAGATAGCTGATAGATATGATTAAATATTTTTTTGACGTGACAACGTCTTATAATTCGATGGAGCCGGCAGCACGCACGAAAAATTATGACTCATGCGGCGTTACCTCGCTCTGAGGCGTTCCATTTAAGGCTTGAAGTGCAAGCGAGAGCGCGGAACGAGCGACAAAGAGACACAATTGGCCTCCGCGTTCGGCAACGTTCGACATGTGTGTATTTTCTTATGACGTTGTCACGTTCAACCATCGTCAGTAAACCGACTATAAAGACAACCGATTTATTTTGAATACCTACTTTGAATACAATATAACACCTACACAGAAAACAAACATCTGTGTTCATCACAGAAATATTTGTTCTCGGTGGAGATCGAACCCACGATCTACGGCGCAGAATGCAGAACTACTACCAACTGAGCTGGGAATGTCCCAGCTGTTCCTAAAGAGCCTGTGGTTCGAGTCTGGTGGAAGAGTAACCGTTAATTTCATTAGTTCTGCCCACGGCTTTTAAATGTAAATCTAGCGGTGATCTCGTTACGGATTCTTTCTTTTACGGTATTAATTGTCGTGCGGTGACGAACTGGAAGACAGAGCGGATACTGATAGATACTGACGGTAATTGTGTGTGGGATGCTAACTATATTGCAATGATCGCGGGAAGTTGATGAAACGGAGGAGGAGGCTCAAAATGTACCCTGAAAATGCATGGAGGAACACTGTGACTGGATGGCACCTGTGGTCATGAAGAAATGTATTTAGATGAGTGCCTGTTACATTATTAATTGACAGGCGTCACGTATCAGTTGGTTGTAGGTTGTAGGTATAACACTGCCTTCTACGTCATAATAATATGTCGAGGGTTCGATCCCCACCGATTGTTTAAAACATGATTTAATTTGGAGAGAACACATCTTTCAAATTCGGGCCAGTAGGCCAGTGTGTCGTGACCACCTCTGTCATCATCATCATCATCATCAACCTATATCAGTCCACTGCTGGACGTAGGTCTCTCCCAAGACGCGCTAATACCTACTGAACCCGGTCTTCGGCTCTTCTCCTCCAGTGATTGCCAGCTTCATTTCGCCTCACCTTGTCGGAGGGCGTCCCACACTACGCTTACCTCAACGCGGTCTCCACTCTAGTATTCGTTTGCTACAACAATTTGTCTGTTCTACGGTAAACATGACCATCTCTGTGAGGTCCTCAGACACACAATGATAAACAACAAAACCACCAGTTCAGCATTTTTGCTCTATCAAAACCAACGAAACTATGAAGCATGTTAAAACTTGGAGCCTAGTTTATTAAATTACGTACATTCAGCCATTTAAAATGAAACGTCTGGTCTAGGATAATTATATTTGTGGCTATGTGAGTCTGCTGGCAGTGAACCAAATCGTTGTTACTTGCATAACGGGGATTTATACCGGGCGCAAGAGGGTGTGAGATCTCTACAGACGTTGCTAGGGATGTAAATACGCATTAGAGAAGCTATGTACTCCAAAGTTTGAAAACTTCAAAGTTATAAATATTTCTTTGAATCGATCAGAAAACGTTTCAACTAGAACTCAAAACAGGTTATCTGCTAAGGCAAGAGAGAAATAGGTAGGTATTTAGAGGTTATGTTAGAGAAACCTGATTCTTCAGAGTACCTAGTGATTTATAAATTACTCATCTCAAACTTACCTAGGTCGCTGTAAAAATACTGCTTATCATGTCACTGGCTCTTTTGAACCAGTGTGGTGAAAGGATTTTAAGTCCTCTTCAAAGAGGATCCTTACATCTACGAAAAACTCATTGCGCTTACATAATAATATACGAGCCTGTAAAAATACAAACGAGTCCAGAAATATTATACTATTGTGTCTATGTAGGTACCTGCACGTCAGAAGCGTGTCCTAAGATGCACTGCTCTACACCCATGAATTTGAGGCATACCTGCAGATGTTCAGCCTCACGTGCCAGTAATTTCAGTATTACATTAGACACCACATCCCTACGGCTGAGCCCTGAGCAATTTGCAAGAAGTGATGCGCTTCTACGGTACGTGCGGCGTATTATCTCAATCTCAATTTATTCTAACGACTTTACTTTATCTTACAGGTATTTACTTTAACCCGCCGATAAAATATCGCTTAAAGGCACTGACTCATTAGAATCGAATTTCATGCGTGAGGTTTTCGAATTCTGGATGCGTGGGTGCCAATTTAAGCCCTCTGTCAATAGAGATATTCAATGAATAGGCAAATACCACTAAGTGTATTCCAAGATGCTACGACTTTGCACGTACTGCATCGATATCACCTTTTTATAAGTTTATTCAAGCTTCATACGTCGTGTTTTGCTGAAGCGAACACTTTTCTCTTTACCCAAGAGAGACGGGAATCGAAGATCGGTCCGACAGACGTTTCACCACGTGTTGAAAGGTCTTAGATAATATAATATAAAAGCTTTCAAGAGAATAGCGCTTCTCGGCGTGTCTGAAGTATCAATTCAGCTTGTAAGACTACCTCTCGGATGCTGCAGACTCTGATGGCTGTATTGGAAAATTGCTCCGTCCCGTACCGAGGGAAATCTTTAGGGACTTGGTTTTATTAAAATTTTATAAAGAGGTGCTTGATCACACGTACTGCCAATTTCGCGTTATCGTTGTTGTTATCGTGAGCGTTTATGCAAAGTTTTCTTTTAAGTTTTCGTTACAAGGTATTGTTGCACACAATGTTTTCCGACCCGCTGGTCCGGGGTAAAGGAATCAAAAGAATGCGCCACTACCTCGCGATATTTTATCACAAATGTAAAGGAAAAGATTCCTACGTTGTTTTGAAGGCGGAAACATAAACTCGCTTTTATTTTACGTATTCGAGTGATTCAAAGGGTACAGAGCTTTTGAGGTAAAGGGTAGATGTTTGTAGTAACTGGCTGAAATGCTTTCTGTGTTTCAATTCAGCTAATAATGATATTTGTATAGGATAGAGTGTAGGGTTAGCTTCAGATTTGCATATTGGCATCGCAAGCTGTCTTAATTTTGCCGTAATGTGTGAGGGGTGTTGAATCCGGGCAAGGGTGTGTATCCCACATGTTGCTATTACAATGCAATTTACTGTTCCAATCTGTGTAGTCTGAAATTAGAATGACATGAATATACAAAGCGTACAATGTGTAAATTTGCATCCTGTTTTAATAAGAAGCTTACTGTAGGAAGGTAATAGGAGCATAACAAATGTAGATTATGTCATAGCTGTGTGTGATTCAATTGGATAAAGTGGATATTTCATGAGTGAGAGTAAACATTAGTAGGTAATGTTATAGATAGATCGCGTATACCTATATAAGTCACATACCCATAACGGAGTTTTTAAACCACATTTATGGCCGTTATGGCCTTAATACTAGCTAGAGCCAAAACCGTGTCCTCCGAAAAAAAACACTGAGTTCTGGGTTGCTTCTTAAATATTTTTAAAACAATGCTAGCTCTAAAAATATTTGTGTTTACTTCCAAAGCAGCATGTTGAAGGTAGATTTCTCCCATATTATATACCTGAAATTGTTAATCTATTTGTCGCTAACAGTTCTTGGTTTGAAAACCAATTAGATTAAGTCCCATAGCCTTTGGAGGATTAATCAATATAATCTAGCAACAGGCTGATGTCTCTCAGTGTACACAACCGAGCTAAAGTGAAACGACCTATCTCGCATGTGTAGCTAAGGGCTTAGACTTCAATACGATTACTGAAAGGTATTTAAATATTTTATTCTGAGTAAAAAAATAGCTTCACCACTTTGATCTAAGGTAAGGTAGAGATATCCGATCATCCGACCAAGTGCTCATTCAAGATTATTTTGAGAATGTGTAAAGGGGTAGACATCTGACAAATTACCAAATCAAAAAGATTTTTATAAAGTTCTAAAATTGGAAGGGAAAAAGGGTAAGGTTGCGGGTTCAAGTCCCGCACGGGTCTTAACTTTTGGGACTTTATAAAAACTAACAATTATTCGATTTGGCACATACTTACAAATTTTTGTAGTTGGTATTCCATACATATGGTACAAGACCATTGCCACTGATATAAATAAGTTATTTACAATAAAAATAAACCTAAAAATGTGTTTTTATTTATTCAGTTCAGTTTATTCATCTGTAAAGTTTTTCGATTCTAAAATACATTCATCCTTTTATCTATAGAAAAATAAAGCGATTTAAAGTGTCGCCGAGAACTAAACCTTTCAAAGGGTCTCTATACTTTCGAAGTATTTAAAAGCTTGGGTTTCTCTCACGTGAAAGGCCGAGACACCCACTCGAATGCAATAAAAATACCAACTGGAGGGTCAATCAGGTTAAGTGTTTTGTCCGGTCTTCATACATTTTTATTTTGAACCTTGTTCTACTAATTTATTTTCTATGCATCAAGATTCAATAAGAGTATTGAGGACTCAAGCACTGCTCGAGACTCAAGATTCAGACTCAAGCACAGATTTTTGACACTTTTCAATGGGTCATCATCATCATCAGCTTAGAGAAGTCCACTGCCGCGACAGACCTCCCCTACACATTTCCAGGAAGAACGATTCTGAGCCCTATCTATCCACCGACTTCCTGCAATCTTAACAATGACCATTACAATGACAATTAACCGATAACCGTTGGGGAATAAAGGTTCTTTTATGGCGACCACGAGCTGGAAGACGAAAAGTAGTGCCCACCCACCAGATGGAGCGACGACATTGTTTCAATTGTTCCAAGTCAATTCAACATCATGCCACTGTTGAGTTACCTATAGTATGTCTGTGTGCCTGAGTGTAGTTTCCTATCGACTAGCTAAGGTTAGCTTGAACTTCGTCTGAATAGTTTGTTTACGCAGGAGGTATTCGGGAAATGTTCCCGTCCTTAAATTCCCAACATAATCGAATGGAAACCGGTTTTCATTTGGTAAACCAGATGCTTTCAATACCAGAAAAGGCGGATTCTTTCAAGGTTTGTTTTTTATGATCTTTATCTGTAAGAAAAAGGTTAGGTTAGGATATCATGAGTGGAGAAGGTTAGAACGTGTTGAAAACATTTTGAACTAATAAATAAATATTGTAATTTATTTATTTAAGTTGATAATTTTATTTTTTCTTAAGTTTGTGAATAAATAATATAATATAGCATATAATATTGTTGACTTTCCATAAAACACTTTCTAGCCCCAAATTAAGCCGATTTTGCACCATGGGAACCAGATAGCTGATAATATACCTAATACATAAATATGTAGACATATTTTTTTGGTAAATACATACTTAGAATACAATAAGCAACAAGACAGAGATACTTAAGCTATACTACTAGATACCTATCGTAGTGCCATTGAACAGCAAAGACAATGTTGCCACTTTAATTAACACTAAGATGGTTGTGTCTGTAGACTTACAGTTTTCATAATTAATGAAAGCGGAACGAGGATTTCTTTAAGTTTGTCTGGTTGAGTGCACAGGGAATGATATTAAAGAGTCGACTGATTAAATTTTAATGAGTCTTCTCGATGTACCAAAACACGATATTTTTGTTACCTCTTTACGTCTCCTGATATGTTACGGTATGCATTATTAAATAAGTAAATAATATTCGTTTAAAAAACTTAAGCAACCGACTTCATGATCAAACTGCGGAACCAATTTTGATAAAATTTCTATGGGACCAATCTGGAAGTAACCCTACAGATAAAAAAAGATTTTTTTAAATCGGTTCATAAATGACGAAGTTATGCGAAAATAAACATAAAATATGCATACAGCCGAATTGAGAACCACCTGCTTTTTTATTTGAAGTTGGTTAAAAAACAAGCGAGGATATTTTTGTCGTCGTAGATGAAGACCGAGCCTAGCTGTGTTCTCCGCACGTCTGAATTCAAACACATGCCTTAGGATCGACCCTAGGATCGACCCTAGGATCCCCTACGATGCCCTAGGATGACCCTAGGATCATTGGATCTTTTCCCTAGATCATCGATGCTCTATTTTTCGAATGAACTATCACTAAACTGTTATCGATTAATTCATCTTTATCGAACTAGGGTTAAAGGTTCTTTACTAAAAACACATACATACATGTATATCCAAAGTATGTTTGTTTACACCTATTCCAACACAGTCTACTCCATAATTATAATATCGGAGCGACAGGGAACACTAATTGAAAATACATGAGTATTAGCATTTTACTTTGTCTGCCGAACTCCCGCGGGGGCTCTACGAACTCCTTTGTAGAAGCTGAAGTGTATAGAAGGATCTAGATCAGGGATTCCCAAAGTGGTCGATATCGACCCCTTGGGGTCGATATTGGTTTCCTAGGGGTCGACATAAACGAAAACTGATTTTGGGGGTCGACGAGGTCTAACAATCGACCCCTATTAAATTAACACAGGTTCTTATTTCAAACTTAAAGTTAGGTATGTAAGTACTGTATTGTTTATGTTGTGTTACGTGTACTAAGAATAATTAATATTTTTGTAGGAAATAGCATTGTTGTAGATAGTAATGTAAAGTCTCAAGTTCGTACAACGTACGTTTATTTTGTTAAATTTTGATGAGAAAATGGAGTCAACTTTAATCACCTAAACAAGTGCAAATTTTCCAGTTGGTACCTTAGTACCTAGGTATTTTGTATCAATAGGAAAAAACTAAAGATACGCCGCATACTTTAAGTCAGCAGACTATTATTCATAATAGTCACATCTGCAAAACAGCAATAGTCACATATAATAGTCACATCAGCAGACTATTATTCATAATAGTCTGCTGACTTATTTATGAGAGTGAGAATTAGCATTGCTAATTCTCACTCTTTCTTCTATTGACCTAATTCGAGAAAGACCTATGAAAAATAACACTCTGTAGCAGCTGTTTTAAGTTAGCGGACCATTGCGAATAAGGGGGTTGATCTTAAAAGTAGGTAATTTGGCCATGGGGGTCGGAGGAAACTGTTTATTTTGGAAAAGGGGTCACTTGTCCAAAATAGTTTGGGAATCCCTGATCTAGATTTATTATTAGAGATATCGGAGCGTGTACCGTTTGTTGGGGGTGAACGTTGAGGTATTAGGTATAGCTAGATACAACTTTTAAAACGATATAAGTTACTGTATGTTTCTAAGTTGCTACCATTGTAACCAGATGGATTTCTAAAATAAATTAATAAATAACTATGGTAATAACATGCAAACAGTGTCGAAATATTGCAAAACAATCAAACTCATAAATCGTTGTAGTTGGTACCTAACCTAAATATTCTATCTAGTTAGTTTTGCTCAGTAAGAGAAAATGATGGTAAAGAAAATAGAGATACTTTGATGTTGTAAAGTTAAGTTTGACATTTGATATTTTTTTATATTTAATTATTGAGCCATGGCGTTACAGTAAAGCATTGGTAAGTAAATTTTTCACAATGAAGGCTTTTTTTTACTTATTATATATTTCAATACACACACACATAATACTTTATTATAAAAAAAGTTGTGTACTTGACGTTTAAAACTCTAAAGCTCACGATATTTATCCACCCCTGAATCAAAGATTGATATAGAACATGAAAAAGTTTGTATTCATTGTTCAAGTAGGTTAGTTCTATAGAAACTTGATCCAATTATCATTAACTTGGCAAGGATTAATTACGCGACAAGCAAACACACAAACGTCGTCAAAATGTCTCGTGGGAGTCTAGAAAACGCTGGAAATCACAGCGCTCGGCTCGTAGTGAACCCATTACGGGTGAATTAAGCTCGATCAGACTTGTATGCAGATTCAGAGTGCTTATCTACCCACTAAGGTATAACACCACATAGTAATTCACACCTGCGGCACATTGGAAGCGAGGAATTGCCGAGAAAACTAAATTAAAAGTGCGATACTGCCAAGGGATTTGGCGCGAAGACTTTCTGTGAGATGAGAAAGATTTTTTTAGAGTTCAAAGTTGATTGGATTTTACGCTTATTTTAGTATATCTACCTGTTCATAAGTGATTGCTCATTCTCTCTTACAGTAGGACAATGCAAAGCTTTTTTGCGAGATACATTTTTCAACAGAAAAGTCTGTTGCACGATCGGATTTGAGCCCATGAGTCGGGTTGTTGCACGATGGGATTTGAGCACATGACCATAACATTACATGACCCATGACATGATCGGAAGTCGGGGTCGCTAATAGTAGACCACCAGACTCTCCATCAGCTACTTATCTGGTTTCAGTAAAAGCTTAGCCTAGTTTTGGGCACGTAGATAATATTGTGTAAAATAAATACATACATACATAAAATCACGCCTTATTCCCATGGGGGTAGGCAGAGATCACGGATTTCCACTTGCTACGATCCTGACACACCTCTTTCGCTTCATTCACTCTCATAACATTCTTCATACATGCTCGCCGGTTTAGGGTACTCCTAACCTGGCCTTTCTCTAAAACGTCTGCGATCTGATTGAGATACATGCGCCTAGGTCTTCCCCTTCCAGCAGTTCCATTCACGCTCGCCTGATGCAATTGTAAAATAAAACAGTAATATTGTCTCCGGCTTGTTCTAAGAATCTTAGTTCATATTACTAGTATGAGTACTACGCACGTTCAGCTTGTATACTTACCTACTTTAAATGAATGGACACTATACCTTGTTTATAGCACACAGTGCGCGTACAGTTCCTACACAAAGCTTTACATTATAACCAGGTAGATGTATAATATATATACTTACTTATAACCTTGTTGAATTTTTGATAGGGAACAATGCCATTGGACTGTGCTGGTGGTATCGATGACCGCTTCATTAACCACGATTTTAAACAGCGAACAAAGGATTCAGGGAATTTCATGAAACTGCTGGTAAGGTAGAATAAATAGGTAAATATTATTGGATGGTTTACACAAAATCTTTTAGCCCCGAACTAAGTAAAGCTTGGAAGTACCTGCTATGGAAACAGAAAAATAATAGGTGTCTATGGGATCCAGTTACAAGTTTTTTTGTAATACAGTGTTTAGAATTTTTTACACTTTTACGAAGTAGATTATGTTTTGGATACTTACTTATATGGTCCAGATTTTGGAGTGAAAACTTCTTTGCTGGAGCATTTTTGAGGTGAGGAGGTCACGTCACGTTACGTGACGCCTCTTCGGTAAATCGCCAAAGGTATCCGACTGCAGCTCTACTGGAACGGTCTCGATGAAACACCCTGTAAACGTATTACGTATCTGCATGTATTTGAGTGTCCATTTGTCCATAACAAAGACAGACAGACAAACACCACGCTAATGTATTCACAGCGGAAATGCCACCGACATGGTGCTGCATCATTTTTCAACTAATGGATTTTAAGGATAGGTTTCCTGCTATTCCCAAGTATTATTAAAACCATTTCGGCACAGGTCACGTATGAAATTCAAACTACTTAAAAAATAAATTATTAAATTTGGGTATGTGGCACATGATATTGCAATAGATTTTGAGAATAGGTACTTCTATTGTACAATTATGACAATAAGTCAGCCATTTCAGCACAATTCACGTGTGGAAGTCCAACTATTGAAAAATGTGGGCAGGTATATACGTGGCTTGTGTAAGTTGAGTCTACTTATATTTTTTCTGTTGTTGTGGTCATTCTAAAGGCTGGTTTTTTGAGAAGAGCGGTGATGGTCAAGTCCGAACGAAACCACGAGAGTTAGGGAAAAGTCGTGAAAGCAGTCATACATACCTTCGATTTATAAGAAAACAATTACTGCAATTTTTTATTTTTTATTATTAATTGCATAGATTGACCCTTATCAGCAACAGAATCTATTGGGTGTGTTTTTTTTTTTAAATCAGATTTTAAAAATTAATAAATATACAGTTATTGTTTTCTTATAGGACGAGGGTATAACTCCTTTCACGACTTTTCCCTAACTCTCGTGGTTTTGGACTTGGCCATCAACGCCCTTCTCAAAAAACACCCTGTATAGATAGCTTCGTACACATGCCACAGTATAAAATAATAGCCTTACACAAGCGTAGAGTTGCACAACTGTAGGTATCACGTGGCACATCATACATCATCTAAGTAAAGTGATACCTCCAAAGTCATTCATCTCTGCTCGCCTGTTATGCATTTTTTCCTAATCGACTGCCCTCCAGTTAAGTAGCTCACGCCTCCCTTTCACGCACCCTTTGTGAGACAGAGACAACACATTTAATATCAGAGATTAATGGAGAGTTCACCCTAAAAAAATTACAATGTCGTCGAAGGGTTGTGTCGTATCGAAGTGTCGTTAGTGTTGTGCGACCATCACTCATGCGTGCAAATGCGATTTGGATTAGTTTGATACGCAACTCAATTTTAGTTGCAATTGATTATTCCGTGTACCAAATATCACACCAACCTATCTTCTAGTTCTTGGCTTGGACCATGTCGGCTGCCCAAAATGTAGGCGGATGCCAAAATTTTTTTATTTTATTCCTAACAAAAAATTAAAAATCGTGAAATAAAGTGACGAGTTTACGCATTAGGCCAGTATTGCCCCTGTACCTTCCTTTTTTTGTGTAGTGCAACTCAATCTGTCAATTTGCTTTTTCAGTTTTGCGGAAACTCCCAGACTGCACACATCACAGTATTCCTACTCTAGATACAGTACAAACTACAACCTACAATCAATCTCCCTCCCACACGCGTCCGGCCGATTTCAAACTGTGTCTGTAGCTCTCTATAGCTAGGTATGCAAAGTATACCTATACTTATAAAGGGTGCCTACCTCGTACTATTTCCATTTAGCGCTGTAGCCAACCGGCCGCCAAATTCATAATGCAGGCATTTCACACGCGTCGGCTACCGTACGCCTTTTCGTTCTTACTCGGTCGCTGACTACTTCCAGGTTTAACTTTCTGGTTGAACTTAACATTTGAAAGTCCATTTTTTTTATTAGATGGAGAAAAAATAATTCCAACTTAATAAATTTAACGCAATTCAGTTCACAAATTTTCTAAATTCGTATATTATTTCATAAGGATAGCGCATGAGAAGAGGCATTGAAACATTTGCCAAAAAAATGGCTATGAGGTACCTACAAACTATTTAATTTTGTAAAGCTGAAAGTAGGTGTTTTCCAAAGTAAAGTTATGTGGTAACGATACCGTGGTCTTCATCAGGCTGATGATGATGGCTATGAGGTAGCAGGAAGCTGTGCAATCGTTATTAAACCAGCAATATGAATACTGGGGGTATTCAGTACAGCAACAAAGGAGTCATTGAAGCAACGATGGATAATGAATATTGTTGTATTAAAGTACCGTATCGCGAGAGCGGCGCCGATTTGAACGCAGCCATGCATGCTTCATTCCATAATGCTATTAATGTTTAGAACACTTTTAATTAGCTGCTTGGTTTGAGATGGCTCAGCCTTTGTGTTTGTGAGCCTGCGATTGGCGATATGAGCACTCATACGAAGTTATTCGTAAGCTTTAATTCCCAATTATTTATTGCTTTGTAACGCCTCTGTTTGGTTGAGATACTCTCAACAGAATTAATCCCATACCTACTTTAATAGCAACACTACTTTAATATTTTCTTGATTGTTTTATTGTTTATTAGCGTGTTTGTATTGTTTTTTTAACTAACAATCAAGACGCAGTACCATGAATAATGTTTAGTTATTCTTATTACGAACCTAAGTGCTTTAAAATTTGAATGTATTGTGAACGTGAAAATCACATCTAATTTAATTTACAAATAATCTGTAAACAAAAAAGTCAATTTATTTCCCCTTGAATTGTCAGTAGGCGGGACTGAATCAGTTTCTTAATAAATTCAAATTTATTCGTTGATCGGTGCGTCTCGCAGCTAACGTATTTAAAAAGTGATTAGAAGTTAAATTGACACAATATGAACTTTTTGTGCACGGGGACATGGGCCGTAATAAGAAACAAGATTATTCAATTTTCCTTAAAATATTCAACGTCGATTACATTGCCGCCGCTTTTCTTTAGCTTTTGTCCCTATACTTTATGAGAATATAAGGCATATTAATATAACCAGCGCCACGGCGGTGTTAATCGCTAATTCCAATCAATATAAGTAACTAGCGGCCGCCCGTGGCTTTGCTCGCCCCGTTCTCGTAACTTTTTCGAGATAAAAAGTATTCTATGTTCTTTTCCCAGTTCTAGGCTACCTCGCCACTAATTTTCAGCCAAATCGGTCCGGCCGTTCTTGAGTTATAAATAGTGTATCTAATACGACTTTCTTTTTTTCATAGATTTGTATTAAAGTTCCGTAAAATAAAATGTTTTTCATTTTTCAATGAGAGTGTGGGTAGGCACATAAAGTGTATGGTATTTACGAATGCTTCGCTTATGTTGTACCGTCTGTTTTGTTATGGCATTCATGAAAGCAAACGTTTGGTCCCACGGGGCGAACACCGAGCCATCCAAGCTAACTTATGGTAATTACCTTCGCATAATCCGCCTGGAGCCAGTAAGGAAGTCATCCACATACCGAGAACTGGGAATATTGCCGAGAATGCAAAATTCATTAAATAATTCAGACTGTATTATTGCAACAATATTAACATTCTTAGAAACATGAATGCTGCAGGCCATTTGAGAAATAAAACATACGTTCAAATCACAACATACTCTGATGCACAGTATTATAAAATAAGTATCTACAAAACATCATTTCTTGTTTTCTTCCGCCTTTTCTGAATTCTTGGCTGTCTTTTTGTCAATTTTGCGTTGCCTGGGTGGCTCAAAACTAGTGTAAAGAGCTTTGCTGAGTATATCACATTCTTTCAGCGTTCTTTGAGCTATGTGCGCGCGCTTCATCGTCTTGATATCTTCAGCAAACATCTGACTTGTCGCCGTTTTAACTGTCTCTAGGTCTAAGTTATCTAAGCCTGAGCTAATTTCAATAAACTCCCGTTCTAAGCGATGCATAAGTGAGGTGACGCTGTCTTTAGGGTCCTCGGGACCACCAAATACTCTGGTATTTACATACTGCACGCAAGTGAAGACCTTAATATTTTCCGGTGATGCATACAACGTTTGAAACTCTGTAAACAGTAGTTTTTCGAACACAACCTTGTAATCTAGCTCTTTCTGTTCCATAAACGTGACGTTTGCCTCATACAATTCTATAAAATCTTCAATTTCTTCAATCTCTGCTTTGACTAAATTCTTTAAGAAATCCCGCGACTTCTGGGCCGAATAAACAATGGTTGCGGCGAATACTTCTATTTTCATATAATTCAAACATTGCCTGCTCAAGTCGTCAAACACCGCCATTATTTGCTTGGGTTTTTTGAAGTAGAGATGAGGGAGCATTTTCTTAAATCTGGCCATGCTGGTTTTATATTCATCAAGAGAAGCAATAGAAGTCGCTGCCACGTCGCTTTTTCTAAAAGATGAACTTGGACAAATGCTACTTTTTTTATCAGTCAGATAATCAAAATCAGCTCTCCAACACTCCGGGCTCAAAGAATTCAAAAACTTTCCATACCTGCACAGGGTTTCAAACGTGAACAGAATACTAGATAGTTGATTCCTCAATTTTACGTATCTAAAGCTAAAAACCTCTAGCTGATCAGTGACTTTGGTTACCATAAGAGCTTTTTCTTCCGCGGTTTCCTGTATTAATTTAGCTTTCTCATAACTCTCCTTAGCGAACTGAACGAAATTCGCCTTTGTTTTTTCGTAAAGATCATTAGCTTGACTGTGCTGTTCTATTTCAAATGCGTTAGTTGTCTCAAATTGTAGTATTTGGTCATCAAGGTAGCCTGCATTGGCTTTGAAGAGGGTAATATCTCTGATGGTTCTCATATATACTTTGACGTCGGTGAATTGCCTCAGCGGTCTCCCTTCGATTACTTTGTAGAAAGTATTATCAACATCACAGATCGTGTGTGGTTCACTCATTATAAAAGGGTCCGGTTTTACTTTCCTTGGGCCCTTGCTCTTACTGAATAACCTCATGTGATCAGGTATATTAAAGGTATTGCGGAGGTTGTTGTCTTTGATGTCCCTGTCGTGTATTTTGTAGGTGTTCTTTTTGATGTTGTTAACGAAGTGTGGATTTTCATTCTCGTTACTGAAGAAATTTCCTTCATTATTAGGTATTTTCATTAATTTACTTATAGCCATTCGTTTTTTGTTCAATTCTTTTGGTGTTATTTTAGGTGGTTGGGACCTGAAAAGAAAATAAGATAGCCCTTAGTAATTTATTTAATTTTGCGAGCTTATAATACAGGAATTTAGATCACAACGTTCAAAGATTTTGTTTATTTAAGATTTTACCTATAGACAGTGTAGATTTGCGGGTCTACTACGTTTTTAGTATAATCTGTAACTCTGACTGATATTAATAATCACTACGCTTTACGCTAACTTGTATTGGAAAAATACTTACTTCTTCATTATCCCGCTGGAAAAACAACAATTTTATCATAAACCTTGAAGCAAGAGCTCTTCATCAACTTTCCTTGAAGACGATGCATCTGTCACTCAAAAGATAGAAAAGGTAAGACAACTCTTCTGTTTAAATTCAACCTTTTTAGTTAACGGTTTAAAATTTTACCAATGAGTTAAGACTTATTTTTAATTTATATGCAGGGCTGTGTCTCTTAGCGACCATACTGCCCTTTAATAATAATAAAAATTACAAATAATAACATACCAAGAAAATCAACCCCTTTCTCATTGTTCTAACCGTTCATGAAGAGGCTCAAAAGTAGCTGGCTACTTTTGAGACTATCCATTCTGATATTTCCTCACAAATGTTATTGTTCTCTAATGACTCTCAACAAAATATCTTTTTAACGCATCAGCAATCGCATAAAGCCATTTTTACACGAAACAATTTAACGGAACACTACTTATCTCAGTTTGATCCCAAGAGGCATCAGACCAAAGAGTATAGTTATGGAGGGGCATCAGACGTGGCGTCTGTAAGGGCTGCCAGTCAATTAAACGCCTTGCCCAACTGACCACTGCCCTCGGCTACTTCGTAACCGCTGGCGGAAGTGTTGCCTCCGACACCTTCATGATTGGTCCAAGGCACAGGAGCGGCGAAATACTTAGAGGCAGCTAAGACGTCTTGTTTTAAATAACAAAAGTTATCTGTGTACATAATTCACTCAGAGCTATCCAGCCCCAAAGCATCTGTACTATGAGCTGATAGGGAGGACATAGTAGACTTTTAAACTCCTTGCGTTTCTTACCTCTTTGTAGAAACCGAAAAACTGATAGAATACAGCGGATCTATAGAAGAGCACAATTCGTTCAGACAATCGCTGAATCCACTGAGCTTTAAATTGTTTGAATAATTTGAAAATCGAACGCGTATTCAGCGATCACTCAAACGAGCCGTATTGCAGGAATAAAAAGACTGTAAGTACAAGTTTTTTTCATAGATCTGTGATTTTATGATGAGTAGGTAATGTGTGCATATTTTTTTGGAAGATTTTTCTCAGGATTACAACAAACTAAACAACTGCGGCCACCAGTTACAGTTTACACTGTACCTGTGCCTACAGCAAACTGGGTAAGATTGCAATAAGTTCATTTAAAACCAGCCAAGTGCGCTTCGTAGAATTTTTTGTTTACGTATGGATAAGTCCACCGAGGAGTAGAGTTACGGGAACGGTTACTCGAAACACCACATTCTAAAGTGATCAACGAATCAAGAAAGATAACACTTTAATAAACAAGAATACATTACAGAAGTAGGCGCAACTTAATAAACAGGCGGCCTTATTGTTGCAGGTGATTTCTTCCAGGCGACTTCAACTCTTAAGGTCTATTTAGTCAATTTTAACATGAATAACAATGGTGGATATAGCCGCATATTCATCTCTCTTTGATGGATGGTATGGCTGGCACAAGCAGCAGCTGAGATGAAAAAATTGTGGGTTCGATTTTTTCAGTGGGTTATTATTTACATTTTGACTAGTTTAGGCGATGTGCACCACAAAAGTACTTACCTAGAATAGAATAGAATTTACTTGACAAAAACGGGTGCTTGTATAATTCTAACACCCAATATTTATGCTATATTATTATTTCTCAATTCCCCTTCTTGTGCATGTACCCACCTCTAATAATCACATCTATCTATGCTCAAGGTTTGCTGTAAGAGAACTCTTTCTATGGTTAAGCTCGCCTTTGTACACGTCTTAATTTTAAGTTTTCTACATGTATTTTTCTATGTGTACAATAAAGAATAATTTTGTATTTTTATAATCTTGAGGCACAACCTAAACAAATCTTATGAGGAAGCCGGACTGACGGCGGAACCGCTGAAACCAGGCAAAGGGTCAACCGCGTTTAATTAAATAACCCTTGATACCGCTACCGAAATTCATATTTAGTTGGGCTTTTCTTGTGAGAACGATACAGCTAATTGCTATTGTTCGTTAGCAAACATGAAAAAAAAAACGAATTGAAAACCTCCTCCTCCTTTTTTTTATACAACTAGCTGATGGAACAAGCATATGGCCCACCTGATGTCAAGTTGCCTATAACAGAGGATTGCCTCGTAGGTCACGCACGTCAGGAACGTGCCTTACGATGGACTACCCAGCGTACATCAACTTGCGGCATACAGATGTTCAGCCTCACGTGCCAGTATGTTTTAATTTGAAGTAAGTTAAAAACACACGATAGGGTTTAAAACTTGTAACATCCCTATTTTTGGCTAGGGTACATAAAACAGGTTCCGGAGACAAACTTCCTCATTGAGTAGTTATTATGACTGAAAAGTTTCCCTACGAAGTTTGAGTTACGCGTCTGGAAACCACAGAAACTTGTTACAAGTTTTACTTCGTTGAAATTTATCATAAATTTGCGAGTACCCACTTTGCTTGTATTATTTTACACAACCTCTATTCTTCAGTTAGCAATCCTGAAACTCTTTTTCTGCTCAGCGCTCGACAAAGCAACACGCCTTTTATTACACAGAGAGTCAATTTTCCTGAAGATGCTTCGTAGAGAGGCGAAACACATATATCGAAATCTTGTTAAGTTTTTATTTTGTGGTATTTTTGTTGTGGGTAACACACCTTATTTCTCTTTGCAGGATTTGCGGTTGCTGCCTATGGTGCACACAACTCTACATCAAGTTGACTTACATACTTAGATTAGATTAGTGGATTAGTATATGGAATTCTGCTAAGTCACGCCTCAATAAAATAATTACTGGAAGTAGGCGTCTCTTATAGAACTATCAGGAAAAAATATTGTTAGCTCTCCCCTTCCAACTGACTTCCCGCTGTTTAGATAAATTATTATTATTTTGAAAGCATCTGCTACTTTGAAACTTTTGCTTTCATATTGCTAACGTCTTACTAAGTTGGAAAGGCACCACACCAACTAGATTGCAGTTTTTTTATAAGGATCATACAAAAAAAATATAGAAACCGTCGTAGTTTGTTGCCTGTTCTTCTAGGCTTGGTCGCGTGGAACTGGCACCTAGATTTACCTAGCTTTAAGACATTTCAATGTGATCCTTAACTGATGTGATACAAATGAATTAAAAAAAAAATGATTTTGTCCTTTACAATGCTATCTAAGAGTTACTATCGAGAACCAATTCAATTAATTCTAATGGATATGTATAAGTTAAAAAACATTTTAGTAAAATTGTATCTTATTTTATTAAACGCAAGAGCTAAACTAGATCTTCATCACCACAATTAAACAGTGATCGTTCAATTTTCGCTGAGAACAGTTGTGTCGCTCGCGACCGCGCGTACCAACAGTGCAAAGTGCTAACGCATCATAACATAGCCAGCCGCGGCTCGGCCTGACCTCGACGATGACCTAGTTCTTCGTTGCGTAAGGCATGCTTACGGACGGCTAAACATATTGTTAAGGCGAATTTAATACCAGCCTCAACAATGGATACTCCGACAAAAAGCAGGGTTGCTCTGCAGACAGAAACTGAGCACCTGTTATATAAAACTTATGAAGAAGAACGTGCCCGCTTCAAAGAAGAAAGGCGAGAGCGTATTAAGCTCGAAAGCCTTGTCAACGACCTAAAAAATCAGATAGACATTCTCAAGCAACAGCTGCAATGTGTAATGGAGGTTGAATCTGCATCACCATCTACCTCAAACATAAAAGGTTCCTCTCAGCAAGTGGAATACAAAACTGATGAGGAAGAACTCGCTAAAGAAACAGAGTGGATTAGAACAAAAACGAGGAAAAAAAGAAAGTTGAACACCTCGCCCTCACTCTCACCACCACAAAATCCAAATGCTGCATTTGAAAATACTAAAAAAGTCCCACAGCCACCTCCTGTTATAGTTGATGGCGTTAAAGACTACCAATCCTTCTATGACTTTTTGTCTAGAAACACGAGCGCAGACACATTCAAAATAAAAATGCTAAGCGGTGACAGTGTCAAAATAAACGCTTACAACGATGAAGCTTACAGAGCCATAACCAAGTCATTGACTGACGAACACTGTTTCTGGCATTCTTACGAGAACAAGCAAGATAGGCCGATCAGAGTGATGGTGAAAAAGCTGCCTTTTACCTGCAAGCCTGATAGAATAATTAGTGACCTTCAATCAAAAGGGTACCAGATCGAAGATGCAGTGAACAAGTTAAGCTGGAAAACAAAGGAGCCACTTAATATGTTCATGCTTACCTTCAATAATAAAGAAGAGATAAACAAAATCTACGAGATAAGGATCATACTGGGATGTACGGTTGATATACAACCGCTTAGATCTCCTAAGCTGATACCCCAATGTAAAAGATGCCAGGTGTATGGCCACACGCATAAATACTGTGGCAAAGAACCTAGGTGTGTTAAATGCATCGGAAAACACCTGACAGTGGACTGTAAAAAGCCCACAAGTGAGAAGCCAAAGTGCGTGCATTGTGGAGGCGCACACCCAGCTAATTATCGAGGATGCATGATAGCAAAGGAAATGCAGAAAATTCGAAGCAAAAATGTTAAAAAACCTGATACGATTCGGCAAACAGCTAGTGGTAAGCAACAAACGACTACCCAACACTCTAGTGTTGCTAAACTGTCGTCAACTGCAAACAAGAGCGTTAGCTACGCGCAAGCTACTGCCAAAAATACTACGCCTGTTGTGCAAAACAAGGGGCATGACGTCACTAACAACAACAAACTAGACGAAATCCTTAAGCTGATGACATCTTTTGATGAACGCCTAAAAATAATAGAACATAGCAACAAAATAGCTATGCCTAGAACTTCAAAATGATTTGCAAACTTAAAATCATGGCTTGGAATTGTAATGGGCTACAGAAACATCAAAATGAACTGCAAGTAGTCCTAGATATAGAAAATATAGATGTGTGTCTCATATCAGAAACACACTTTACAAGGCAATCACACATCCAATTTAAAGGATATAAAATATACCATGCACTACACCCGGACAATAAAGGTAGAGGGGGCAGTGCAGTTATAGTTAAAGAAAACATTAAACATCACGAGAAAGCTAAATACGAAGAGCCTGAGATCCAATCTGTTGCTATATGCATCAGTACTGATCAAAATAACATTACAATAGCTTCAATATACTGCCCACCACGCTATACCATAAAAAAAGAAACGTACAAAAGTCTGTTTCAACTACTTGGGAAAAGATTTATACTCGGAGGAGATTTTAATGCCAAAAATAAGTACTGGGGCTCCAGACTAACAAACACAAAAGGCAAAGAGCTCCTAAGTGCAATGAAAGAGCTAAAATGTGATGCTACATCCACAAGATCACCTACTTACTGGCCAACTGATCAACAAAAAATACCTGATTTAATAGACTTTTTTATATACAAAAATATATGTCCTAACTACCTCCGGACAGAACAGAGTTATGACATGAATTCGGATCACTCTGCTATATATTTAGAAATTACTGATAGTATACTGTACAAAGAAAACACTCTGACCCTAGTAAATAAACACACAGATTGGGAGAGTTTTAAGATAGAACTAAATAACAATATAGATTTAAGAGTACCGCTTAAAAGTCCAGAGCAGCTCAACTTAGAAGTAGACAAATTTATTAAACTTATACAGAAGACTGCGTGGAAAAACACTCCAGTATGTAAAAGAAGGGCTACAAGAAATAGCTATCCAAAAGAAATCAAGGACATAATACGACAAAAAAGAAAACAGAGAAAACAATGGCATCAATCTAGGTCTCCACAAGACAAATCAAAGCTAAATAGGCTAACCAAGAATTTGAAAAACCAAATTCAGAACCACATTGACGTCTCAACTCATACATACCTCCAAAACCTAACCAGTGACCGTAGTACAGACTACTCGCTCTGGAAAGCAACTAAAAACCTGAAACGGCCTAATACTCAGATCCCACCAATCAGTATAGGATCCGGTAAATGGGCTGTCAACAATAAACAGAAAGCCGAAAAGTTTGCGGAGCACTTAGAAAATATATTCAAACCCAACGAAGCTCAAATAATTGACGAAAGCACGATACATGAGGTATGTGATGAAAATTATGATATAAAGCATGTCTCACCTCGAGAGGTAGCGAATGAAATAAAACAACACATCAATCCAAAAAAATCCCCGGGTTTCGATCTCATTTCAGGAGAGGTTCTCCATAATCTCCCAAAAAAAGCCCTCGTTAAATTAACAACTATTATCAATGCAGCACTAAGGCTAAGACATGTACCAGATTTATGGAAAGTGGCTGAAGTTATAATGATACCAAAGCCAGGAAAACCACCACAAGATGCATCGTCATACAGACCAATCTCTTTATTACCCATTATGTCAAAATTATTCGAGAAACTTCTCCTTAAAAGGCTGAAACCAATAATTAACAACAAGAACCTTATTCCAGAACATCAGTTTGGCTTCCGTGAGAAACACTCTACAATAGACCAAGTCCATAGAATTACAAACATAATCGAGAGAACTCTTGAAGACAAAAAAGTCTGCTCTACTGTCTTTTTGGATGTAGCTCAGGCATTTGATAAAGTCTGGCATGAAGGACTCATGTTAAAACTAAGAAAGATGTTACCGAAAGTATTGGCAGATATACTCGAGTCATACTTATCTGATAGAGTCTTTAGAATAAGACAAGATGACGAGTACTCCGAATTAAAGGAGATCAAAGCTGGGGTTCCACAGGGAAGTGTTTTAGGTCCGGTCCTGTACCTTCTATATACCTGTGATATCCCTAAGCTCAAAAACAACACTATCGCAACCTTTGCTGATGATACTGCCATAATGGCTGTGGGCACCACCCATGCAGAAGCAGCAGAAAAGGTTCAAGCAGCAGTGAATAAAATCCATGACTGGACAGTAAAATGGAGAATTAGACTAAATGAAACCAAATCGGTTCACGTTAACTTCACAAACAAAAAGGAAGAATATCACCCAATATTTATTAACGACACGCTCATTCCATATGAAAATACGGCAAAGTATCTGGGCATGACACTTGACGCGAAGCTTCGCTGGAAAGCTCACGTCAAGAAGAAAAAAGTTGAGTTAGAGCTAAAATACCAAAGGATGAACTGGCTACTCGGAAGAAATTCCAGTGTAACAGTACCCAACAAAATTTTATTGTATAAACAAGTCCTTATGCCAGTATGGACCTACGGTATTCAGCTTTGGGGCTGTACCAAGAAGAGCAACATCCAAATCATCCAACGATTCCAAAGTAAAGTACTCAGGGGAATAGTAAATGCACCCTGGTACATAAGAAACGACGATCTCCATCGGGACCTTAATATAGAGTTCGTCGATAAAACTATTCAAAAATACGCGGAAAGTCACGAACAAAGACTCCATCACCATGTTAACGTAGAGGCTATCCAGCTCCTCGACAATACAGACCTAGTAAGAAGACTCAAAAGGACCAAACCTTTTGAGTTAGTGTAGTGATAAACTTAATATTGTGTAGTGATAGTGCTACTTTAATGAACACATAAACAAAGTGTCACCTTAATTAGTTAGAGACAGTAAGAAAAGTGCCAATGGACACATTCTTAGTACCTAATACTTATTTTATAAAACTAAGCTAAAGCAAAATTACTCATTAGCCTACTAGGCTAGATTGTAATATTAATTAGGGTACCGCATAGATGTAGTACACTAATTTAGTAAAAAAAAAAAAAAAAAAAAAAAAAAAAACCACAATTAAACATTTTATACATCATGTGTAAAATGTACTTGAAATTGAGTGAAATGTACTAACTCAATCTGAGGCATATCTGGGGCTCAATTCTAGACCAGTTACTTTTTTGTCACGGACGTCACGGTAGATATACATATCACAAGAACTGTCAAAGAAACTGACAGTTCTTGTGATATATATCTACCGTGACAAAAAAGTAACTGGTCTAGAATTGAGCCCCTGAGGTATTTTTATCACATAGCCTAGCGGTGTTATAACTAGGCGATCTGCGAAGGCGATAGCGCACAACTGCCGCGAACTTCGACTGTGTATTATATTTGACAGCGTTTTGATCGCCATCGCAGGCGATCTAGATGTGCGCAAGGCTTCAAACATAAATCTTTATGATCACGTAAAGAAAGTTAGTTAAAGATAGTTTTCTGTACTGCTAGCATATTTATCAGCGGGTTTTATAAGGAGACGTAAATAAATAAAATATTTATAATAAATAAAATAAAATATATTTCAGACAATCCACACAACACTATCTAGCCCCAAACTAAGCAGAGCTTGTACCTAGATAGCTGATATAATACTTATACATATACATTTTTTTTGTAAATACTTACTTAGAATACAATATAACACCCAGACAGAGAACAAACATCTGTGTTTACCACACAAATGTTTGTTCTCGGTGGTGATCGAACCCACGACCTTCAGCTTGGAAGGCAGATCTACTACCAACTGAGCTGAGAGACAATCCAGACGTTAACATTGCAACTCAACTACCTAATAGATAACGCGTCTCTTAAAAAACCCGCTAGAAAAATTGGCTCATTAAATTTCTTATCTAACAATATCTATACAAAGACCAAAAAAACACAGAACGAAACTAACTGGAACTTGAGGTAAAGAAAGAAAGAAAGAAAATTTATAAAATTTATTTTTAGTATTAATATATTTTTTTTATTTTTATCAGGTAGGTGCTTGCTTATTTTCCACAATAATAACCTAAATTGGTGCATTTCTGGCATAGTTCACGTGGATGCCGTTTATTTGGATTGCTTTTATTCAGACCTTCAGGGCGATTCAAAGGTTTCTGCAAAGAAAACAAAAATATGAAATGAAATGAATCTTATTGGATTATATAGTTCGGCCGTTCAGAGAATGCGTTCCTGACACGTCGCGATTGAACTGCCGACGTAACTTTGTAATGGCGTTGCAGTTACGATAAAAATATTTTTGCTGGTTGTTTACCGTTTTAACAATTGATGAGCATTAAAACAACATTATTATATCAATAATCAATGAATTTTATAATTTTGTGCCAAACTGAGTGTCAAATAACATAATAAACAATATTTTTCTAAATCTTTACTGCGCTATTACAAGGTTATGTCAGCTACTTACTTTACTAACTGATCAAACTGTCAAACGCATTCTCTGAACGGCCGAATTATAACAAACATTACAGTAACATTATTACAGTTAGGTTACAGCTTATAATGTAAATTTCCTGGTGGGATAACATTGGTATATACTTTACCCAGACTAAGGATTACGTGTTGTGATATGGCATACCAATGCCCTCTGCCGACAATAAAACTTTCCGCAAAATAATAAAACCTATAATAAATATTTTATACAATCCACACAACACTATCTGGCCCCAAACCTCAAACTAAGCAGAGCTTGTACTTTGGAAACTAGATAGCTGATATATTACTCATGTAATTTTTGTTTTGTAAATACATAATTATAGTACAATATAACACCCAGACAGAGAACAAACATCTGTGTTCACCACACAAATATTTGTTCTCGGTGGGGATCGAACCCACGACCTAAAAATGCACTAAAACCTAATGACTTCATTCATTTTAGTTATAGCCCTATATTATTAAGTAGACTAAATAAAAAAAAAGTAAACAGGCCTTTGCATCTATTGTAGATGATTTATATAGCGTCAGGGGCAACTGGTGATTACTCATGCTCCTACTTACGGGACGCTATAGTGCCTGGGACAGGATTTTAGATGGAATAGGCTTGCCCAGCACCTATACCATCCTGACAGCTCAGTCGGCCTAATCCACAGGAAAGACATGGTCAATACGTGCGGAGCTGGCTAAGCCGCGGGTTTCCTCACGATGTTTTCCTTCACCTTTTGAGAGCACTAGCATTGTGTACATAAATATTCGATAGAAAAACTCATTGGTACACGACTGGATTTGAACCCACGACCTTTGGATCGGAAGGCGGGGCCGCTACCACTAGACCACCAGTGCTACTACGTACTACGGACTAGTCCGTAGTACGTACGTACGTACGTACTTGATTATAAGGCAGAACAAAGCCTTCCTTGCATGCAAAGCATTTCTGTCCGAATTTGTCCCAGGAGTTTGCACTCATCCACTGCCGATTGCATTTCGGACATCTGTATGCGCCAAAACAGCGAGTATCCGGAATTAATTCTTTCTGTGATGACAAAAAGGTTTGTGGTTAACTCCTCAGTAATATGTTAAGAACTTTTTGTTATTCATAGCTCTAAAATCGAACGTTTAGGTCCATATTCAAAATTTAAATATCTAAGCAGAAAAACAACGGGACAAGCGAGAGTCAGTTGTTCTCGGTTGTGCCTCGCTCTCGCATCTGAGGAGCTGAATAAAATTCTTGAAAGACAGGCTGTGTTTTTTAAGTGATACATCTCGACGGTAGGAAGAATTAGGAACAGCCACTGGTTGGGCCTCTCCTAAAGGTTGTTTACGGGAATCCTATGTCCAGCAGTAGACTACTTCAGGCTGATGATGATGACAAAAATCACATCCAAACCACAACTCATATTAATCCATCAAGCTCAAACCAATGCGCTCATCTGCGTACCTACGTTTACGTAGTTACGTAGGCCTTGCGCACATCGAAGCGTTCTGCGCTGGCGATCATTGAAACGATGTGAAAATAGCTCAAAGAACCGACAAACGTTGGGAAAAAAAGGTTCTCGAATGGCAACCACGAACCGGAAGACGAAACGAAGGCACCACCACCACCAGATGGATTGACGATCGCGGAAAGTCAGTGTGGCTGGAAAGGGCTCAGAATCGTTCTTCCTGGAAATGTGTAGGGGAGGCCAGTGGTAAATTTGCCCTAAGGCACAGTAGGCCTTGGCCTAGAGCGGCAGATATTAGAGGCAGCAAATCGTGACAAAAAAATCACAGCAAGAAATTATCAAATGCAAAATATCTAAATATTTAAAAGGCTATATACACACATATTACGGCGCTGGCGGACCGAACCGCAACGCAACGTGTAGTATCTTTCTAAATCACTTTCTTTAGGAGTTACGGTACTTATAGACTTAGTTTTATATAGGTACCTATTTAGGAAAAGAAGAAGAAGAATACATTTCTCGTTGCGATTTAGATAAAAGTTGGCAATAAAGTAAATTCATTATGTATCTAGTCTCTATAATGATACCCATCATATATACTAGATACACAGGTATACATACAACTGAAAAGAGGCCCCAGGCTGGGGCCTAGGGCGGCCAAGACTACAAATCCGCCACTGGGGGAGGCACTATGCCCAGCAGTGGACTTCTTTAGGCTGATGATGATGTGTGCAAGGCATAAGGGCTTGTAGTACACAAAACTGCGAATTCGCAACGCATCGCAGAAATCTATGACGTCATTCATATAAATAGATAGGCGGGTGTCGCAGATTTTTGCGATGTGACGTCACATCGCAGTTTTGTGTACAAGCCCTAAGACGTATAGTCATCACGAAACTTGTTCATAGATGTGCATGTAGGTATACATATGTGTGTTTTATCTACCACTGCCTATTTACAAAACACTGACCACCGTTGAAGCATCAACGTATTGGTTTCACATTCACTCAAAAACAAAAATACTCACTGGACGTTTACGTCTATTCCTTCTTCTCGGCATATTTAGAAAGTTCTTAAAATTACTTCCTAAGACTGAACCACTTCAAAAATCATTGAGGTGTTCTCACTTATTTGTATTTTCTTGCACGACGCTTCAAGGTCTGCAACAGATAATGATTCTTTACATAACACAATATTGAAATACCTTGGGTACTTACACCTTTTTAAGTACCTAACAAAATGAACACCACTTCATTATATCCCAGACACAATAAAACTATTGTTTGTACCCATAACGAGCCAGGCAGTTCAAATAACATCCCATAACATACGTACTTATGTTAGGTTAGGTACGTAATTTCTACGAATCAGCGCTGGCACATTTGCAGGAGTTAGAAACACGAAATCACAGTACTTATAGTAGGTACTGGCCTTAGACTATCAAATCTCTGCAGGGGCACACAACTCACAATCACATCTTTATCCAACTAAAAAATTTGGTATGTAGGTAAATACACCGCCAGAGACAAAAATAAACTTATTTTTAGATACATACCACGTTCTACGTGCATGCAGCCCCGGTGTGTAATGCGGGGATTCACCGCACCACCGCAGGGTGACCAGATTCAATTTTACGAAAAACCTAAAAAAATACTGAAAAATACTTACTCGCCACAGGGCGAATATACTTACAAATCAAAATACTGATTCTTTTAACGTTTTAACACATTTTTATTAAAAAATAACATCACGATAAATGTTAGACAAGGATTTTCACAGTTTTCTACGTCTGTGTTTGAAAACCTAGAGGTAACAAGAGAATCGCAAGCATTTTACATTTTTGAACGGAATTGGGCAGGTAGTCAAGTAAAATCTTATAAACTCTTATGAAAATGTGGTTGATTTGTGGGTCTTCAAAAATGATGTTGAGGTTTCTAACATCGTTTTTTTCTAAACTGAATAGTTTGCGCGAGAGAGACTTCCAAAGTGGAAAAAAGTTGGTCCCCCCCTCTAACTTCTAAAATAAGAGAATGATAAAACTAAAAAAAATATATGCAAACTTCCAACGATTTTTGGTTTGAACGAGATCTAGCCAGTAGTTTTTTTTTTATACGTCATAAATCGTAAACCGCAATTTACCTTTCAACGAACTACAAAAACCTTTGTATTATGTTATTAGATGCTACGGAACCCTTCATGGGCGAGTCCGACTCGCACTTGGCTGCTTTTTTTATTATTGGTTGGATGAATGAAAGGCTACAATTCACCATGACGCATTCTTCCGCAGTTTAAAAGCTGTCACCACGACATGGATAGCCGATGATGTGTTTTTTTTTAAGTGCGTTGTAGAAAAGTTCAAAGTTCATTTTTAAAAGATAATCAGTGTGTAAGCAGCTGCCGTCTCTTACCACTAGGTAATGACAAACAGTGACAGGACTAACTTTAAGCAATGTCAGACACATAAGTAACGCTTGTAAGTAAGACCATTAGTCATTTTCCTAGTGTTTTTTACGTGACAACGTCTTATAATTCAATGGAGCCGGTTGAACGCACGAAAAAGCATGACTCGCTCTGTGGCGTTCCATTTAAGGCTTGAAGTGCAAGCGAGAGCGCGGAACAAGCGACAAAGAGGCACAATCGATCTCCACGTTCGGCAGCGTTCGACATCTATCTCTGTCCTACTTGAGTAAGCGATGCGTCTGCGTGGACGTATGACGTTGTCACGTTCAACTATTGTCAGTAAACCGACTTTACTTCACTTCACTGGTATTCTAATGAAAATAACTTGAGGTCATAAAAATAACTTGAGGTCCAAATCAATTAAAATTAAATTCTTATTTGAAGTAGGTAAAATGTTTCCCTTTGAAGAATAAATTGCCCGCCACCATTTTCTGCCAAAAGACAACAGACTTTAGCACAACTATTAAAAAAAAAGACTTGACACTAGCAAGTTTGCCTGTCGAAATGACAGATACGATGACAGGAGCTCTAAGAAACATATGAAACTAAAAGAAGAGTAGATTTGTTTTTTGTCATTTTGGGAAGTCACATAGCTTTTTGATTTTAATTGTTATTCTGGTGTTATTTTGAGTTCTGCTGTGTAATCTCCCCACTACTTATTATATTCTTTGTGTGTAATTTCGGTGGTATTTTAACCAACTTTACTTGAGGTCTTAGCTCAAAGTGTTAGCAGTTGGAATTAAAGTGTATTATGTGATATTCTGATTTGATCGAAAATGTTTCAGATGGTTTTGGAAAAAACGGCTATCTTTTTTTCCAAAGCTAATTAGGGTAGGGCCGACTTGTGACTGAAGACTGACGACTTGACGAAAAAGTATTTTATCTATGCAATTTATCATCATTAAACTACTCGACACTTGCAAAATTGATTCGAAATGGACAGATGCCATTCATGAAGAAGAAGAAGAAAAGAAGAGATTTATTGATGCGATGTAAATTCGTCTAAGGATGTAAATAATAGCCCAAGCGCATCTTAATGTAACCTATCACACATCTTACAAAAGCAAAGGTATAAAAAAATCGCGTCATTTTTGCTTCAAAATCGCCAATTTCTATTTTGGATACCAGCAATAGCGAAACCATTAAAAACGGTCGACAGTGCTGCCTCTACCTACCTACAGGACAACTCAAAACAATGTGCATTCTATAGTTTATACGATGTTTTCGTAGTAATAGCTAAGAGACCAACAGCAACGTGAGAACGATTGGCAAGCAATTTGATCTAAGGCCTGCGCATGCGCACACCTTGGTCGCTGTCAAATTTGACAGCGATATTCGACAGCATTTTATTGATCGCCATCGCCATCGACCTATAGGTGTGCGCAGGCCTTTAAAGACAATAATCTCTTTGTTGATTGTGTTGTTATTATTATGTGGGTACCTACCCCAATAACATTATCTACAATAAATAAATAAATATTGTGTATTCACGCAACACTATCTAGCTCCAAAAAAAGCTGAGCTTTTATTGGGAACCAGTTAACTGATATAGGTACTTTTTTCCAAATATAGTCTTAAAATATGTCCCAGACAGAGACATTGTTGAAGAGATATATTTATGCAGGAAATACAGTTCACGGTGGGATTCGAACCCACGCCCTCCAGCGCAGAAACCAGAGCTATAAGGACAGTTGAAACTAAAGTTATTACCCTGTAGTTTAAGAAATCGGCGATACTACTCTTCTTGATATCTTGCTATACGAGTATATACTTTGAGCAACAACATTAAATTAAACATTTATATTTCATACAATATACAAGTTTTTTGAAAAACTATTATCTTTCGATAGATTTTTTGTAAGACCAAATTATGAGTAAAAAATATTATTATTTAGAAGTACTCTACCTAACTAACTCAGAACGCTTCTCTAGGGATTAACGAAGTAACTTCTACCTATAGTGAATTCAAGCGTTTTTAGGATACATTAGTCAAGGACTCCAAAAATAATACAAAATAGATAATTATGTAGGTAATAGTATAACTTTTATTTGATTTAGGGCTGGTTTTCACATCTATGTACATATTTCTGCTATTTTGACTGAAAATTTTTATTCATACAATAAAAATATTTGAAAAACAAGCTTACATTTCACCAAAAAATATGTTTGAGGATAAAAATCTACCTAAAGATGTCAAAAATAGCCCTTATTTAAACAAATTAAATCACCCATTTGTGTTTCAGTGCACAGCACGGCCTTCAATCAATTAGTAAACAAATGATTTCACAAACCCTCGTCTCGAGTCAAGATGTCCTTCTTGAACCCCAAGAGGTCTATCTACCCTCAGTGGTCTAACCTACCCTCATTGGTCTAACTTACTCTCAAGAATAATTGCTTCAACTCAGAGCTACGTCTGCGGTCAGCGAAGATACAAATTAAACTTTCATCTTTTATGCTTTCATAAACAAATGTTTTATAGAGATTTTTCACTAAAAATAATTAACACACAGAGAAAAATTCAATCTTGACTTTTACATGACTTGATACAGAACAGTCAGCATCAAAAGTTGATTTTGTCTTTAAATTATTTTATGGCTCTAACTACAGTTATCATCACAAAACTACTAGTCAGACATTTAATAAAAAAAAACCAGATCTTATTATATTTTAAAAAACCATTGGTTAAATTTTTTTCTTAAAATTATTTGCAAAACCAGAAGTTAGTATCGATAGATGGAACTCCCGCAGAAGTGACCAAGTGATTTACACTTCTGGCAAAGCTCTTGCGGGTGACTCTTTTGAGGGTCGCTCTTGTTCTTGTCCTTAGACCTCTCCAGTGGCAACTGTGGAAGGAAAGTTCAACTTCAATACTATCTTAAAATTATAGGTACCTACTTTATGGCGAAACTATTCATTGAATATTAGCAAGAACTGTATTTTACTTATACCTAGAGACGGCAAGTTTTTTCAAGTTTATTCTTTAAAAACATAAGAACATTTCCTCTTTATTGTAGTATGATAAACAAAGCTCCACTGCTTTTACCTTGTGCTCGATTGTCGTAAATTGATTTTTAGATACAAAGTTTTAATGAATAGACTTCGTAACTTCGTGAACGGTAATTTCTTATGAGCACCAAAAACAAAAAACAACTTAGACTTGCTTAGAGCTGGCCTAAAAATATTTCATTTATGGCTTTGCATAAATAAAATTAAATGATTATCAGCCTGAAGAAATCTATTGCTAGACATAAGCTTCCCAGCCATTTTCAGGAAGAACGATAATCACCATCCACCAACTTTCCACGATCTTAAAAATGTCGGTTCATCGAATGATTGGGAGTCCTTAGGTTTCATCTTCCGGTTATCATGATAGAAGACAAGCTCACCTGGTTGAAAGGAAGCACGTTGATCTTACAGCTGGTGCACTCCTGCCCGAAGCCAACCCAGGAGTTGCCACTCATCCACATGCGATGGCAATTCGGGCATCGGTACTCGCCGAAACAGCGGCGGTTCTTATCCAATTCTTGCTGTAAGAAAATAAAATAAAAAAATAAAATAAATAAATAAATATTTTGGACAATCCACACAACACTATCTAGCCCCAAATTAAGCAGAGCTTGTGTTATGGGAACCAGATAGCTGATATACTAATTATATATATTTGTAAATGCATACTTAGAATACAATATAACACCCAGACAGAGAACGAACATCCGTGTTCACCACACAAGTATTTGTTCTCGGTGGGGATCGAACCCACGACCTCCGGCGCAGAAGGCAGAGCTACTACCAACTGAGCTGAGAGGCCAGTCAAAAAGTTAAGGACTATAAAATACCTAACTAGTTTTAAAATAGTACTTAGCTAATTTACTACTACCATTATTATTGTACATTCAAAACGGATAGACTGTTGTTTCCATAGTTTATTGAGACCTCTATAATGTACACAGTAAAACAATAAATTATTCTTATTCTTAAATATTTACTTCTAGAATTTATTTCATATTTTGTTTTTATTAAATAGTGGCCGACCACGGCTTTGCTCGCCCCGCTGCGCTCCCGTTACTTTATCGGGAAAAAAAGTATCCTAGGTATGACCGGTTCCTGGTTCTAAACTATCTCCAAACCAATTTTCAGCCAAATCGATTCAGCCGTTCTCGAGTAATAGTACTAACATGACTTTCTTTTATTTACCTATACAGATTTTTTATTAATAAGTATATTTTTTTTGAAAATAGTTTTAGAAACCCCGACTTCATAACCAAACAGCTGACCAAATTTTGATAAAATTTCTAGAGCTTTTAATTTTTTTTGGAGAACTACATAGTTACCTAAACCTCTGCGGTAACAAACAAATCAAACCTCTTGAAATCGGTTAAAAATGATACATACTTTCTAACAGAAGACTTAGAGCGATTGCGATTGTTTTTGAGTGTTTAGTGTACAAACATTTTTTTATAACACATAGAGGAAACAGGAGTTTTCCAAATTTCGGATAAAATTGCATACTGTTAAGTACGTTTTAGGTACGTTAGGTTACACACAGATAGATAGGTACCTACGCACACGCAGAAATAAAAGTCAAAAGGACAATGAAGGCAAGAGAAAAGAAATTCAATTGAATCCAAAATATCACTTTGAGCCGCTCTAAAAATAGGTGAATCTGTGTGCCACTTCAAGTTTCCAGTTCATTTTACTTTGAACGTAACACTGATGATGATGGCAAGCAAATAACAACAGCTCAAGACTTCTGGTCAATGTTGAAGGTTAAAAATTAAACCAAAATATACTCACATGGAACATTTCTCCAAATTCCTCTCACAATCCTCGTAAGTATAGTATCGTCACAAACAAACCAACTATTCCACAACACAAATGGTTATTATTGAATTTAAAATCAAAAGATATTTGATTTCGAAGTCCCAAATTTTGACCGGATGTATCACCTAGGGCAACGTTAGACGAATGAATGAGAGGAAAGGAAGAAAGAAACATTTATAAAGCGAACAGCTACACAAGTCACCAATTGAAAACAGTCATCACAATTGATAAATATTTTTTGGGAATTCCCGGGAATAAAATTTAAGAATAAAGCGTAGATAAATTCGGCTGAACATTTTGGTAAAATGCCAAACATGACGAATACAAAATCATCAATGTTTACTGTAACTAATTGAGGTATGCACGTAAGTAGATTTCTGTCTATGACTCAAATATGGTGCAAATACAATGGTGTCATTACACCTACACAATAAAAATGACCTTAGACCTTTGACCTCAAAAATGCCTCCTCGAAATATTGGAGCTCAAATGAATTTAGCCTTGAAAATTCATTTGAGCTCCAATATTTCGTTATTTAGTCTGAAACAATAAAGTTTGTCAAAAATGTCATACCCTTTCCAAACTATTTCAGCTGCTCTAGAAAGTCATTAATGTAAAAAATTGTCCCAGGTTACCATAATAAAGTCAGAATCAAAAGTCACTCAAGGTCAAGGTCACTGCCTAGTTTTGATTTCTATAAATATTGCTTCTGATTCGTAGGTTTTTTTTTTTTTTTTACATTCATTCATTTCATTTCTGCCGTGAACCTGCATTGCTGTGTATCGATCTGAAGGCAAAAGTTGATGCCGGTAAAATTATTGGCACGTGAGGCTGAACGTGAACATTTGCATGCCTCAAGTTGATGGACGCAGGGCAGTGCATTGTAGGGCATGTTCGAGACGTGAGTGACCTACGAGACAATGCTTTGTGATGGTTGCCACTTAACATCAGGTGGGCCATATGCTTGTTCATTAGCTAGATAGATATATAAAAAACGCCTACTGAAAGGCGGCAAATATGTAGGTAATTCCGCCACTGAATGTCTCGTCTACTGCAAATTGAACACCACCATCAGATTCACAAAAAAAACCCATCAGTGGATAAGCACGTGTATTATTTCTTGGTGATACTAATAAATCTTATACCTTTAAACGAGAAAATCTTGTATATATATATGTATATAATATATATTTATGATCTCGGAAAATGCGCCAACGATTTTCATGAAATTACGTATACAGAGGGTTTCAGGGGCGATAAATCGATCTAGCTAGGTTTCATTTTCAGGAAAGACTCGGGTTAAAAGTTATTTTTATAAGAAAAAAAATTAGCGCCATCTCTTGCCGAGTAGTCGAAATCACGAATTAGTGTCACGGAGAACGCCATCTATTGAGCTTATACGTAAACACTCGAGACCAAAGTTCCGGAGATTTTCATGAAAATTAGCAAATAAAAATAAGTACCGAGCAAAGCTCGGTCATACCGGCTCGTAAACAATAAACATAGGAATTTCTCCTTTATTTGCCAGACAGTGCAGTGTACTTAGACGTAACTCGTGTGGCAAATTATATTTGCATTATACTGACATGCTGTGAAACCTACCCGCCAAACAAATGGGTGCCAATTCCAGTAAAATGGCAACCCCAGCCAAGTGACATGGCAGCTCGCCAGCCGACTACCGGGTAATCCCCGAAATTTGCTTTCGCTCGTACAGACTTAGGCCAACCGCATATTATCAGAAAATATCTGGCAGATTGCACGCCGGATAACATAATCAGCTCTCTGGTTCCCATAGTACAGTCGGCTGCACTAAATCTATGCAATTCTTTACTTTCATTGATGGACGCAAATTGCAATGGATATTTAATTTAATTGGTCAAAACTTCTAAAATTTTTAAATCAGCTGACGCATTGACATCTTAAATATTTATACGTAATAGTTTTTCTACGTACAGGTGGCTACGCTAGATTGTATATTACACAGTAATTATCGCCTGAAAACAACATTATTTTACGGCAATTGCGCGCTATTGCTCGCTACCTATTGCTTGTTCTTATGTCATCAGCCGATGAACCAACGACGACCAACGCGGGAAGTCAGTGGATGGAAAGGGCTCAGAATCGTTCTTCCTGGAAATGTGTAGCAAAAGGCCTATGTCCAGCAGTAGACTTTTTCAGGCTGATGATGATGATGTATTTAGTCCACCAATGTATTCTGATAGTTTGCGACGGAACATTACAGATAAGATAATTAGCGCCCACGATAAACCTAGATTTTAGGTAGGTATTAGTCATTATCACTCTAGGTTTAATACTTACGTATTTGATAGTATTTGATGCTTTGACTAAGAACTACGGGCTGTGTGCAAAATAGTGAATGTGTCTGAGTCGAGTTTCAAGTATAGATTTTATGACAGTTCTGTATTGAAAAGTGTCAAAAAATCTGAGACTCGACTCAGACTCAACCATTGTTTTTGCATAAGAAATTAAATTAAAAATTAAAAAAAAAAACATTATTTCTAAGTCTGCCCTGCGTAGGCCACGCCAGGGCAGACTTAGATACAATGTTTTTTTTTTAATTTTTACATTTTATCTTATGATCAATTTAAGCCATTCTCACACCTAACGCTTTGATATGAGCAAGCTTCAGATTCTATTACTCCTTCAGATTTCGATAGTGGTTCGATATTTCTATCTATCTATCTATCTACCTATTTAGTAAAAACATTGTATTGTTTTTGTATGCGTACCTTACAACCTAAATATTATAATTTTGTCGACTTGCAAAACCTTTTATTTTATTTGTATTACGCAGAACTCTAAATTTGATAACGAATATCTTACACAGCTTTGTTTGTTTATATATTTTGCTGATGATAAGGATGATATACCTTTTTAACTGTATACCGTTGTTGTACCTTGAATTTGAACAATCAGAGTATGCAACAAGCTAGAATCTGATACTATTACGGCTCTGTGAACCTTTTCTTGTTTTAGCATTTGAATAGATTTAAAATCGCTGAAATTGTTCTTTTAGAGCTCTATAACTCAAATGTAAATATAGGAAACTCTACCGTTTAGCTCACGGCACGGTTCAATGATTATTGCAAATATTTTATTTGCAGGCGCGTAAATTCGAGCAATTTCGAATTTGCTCGATTGACAACTTTTGAAATATTTAATTAAAATTTATTGAAATTATTATTATTACAATGGATATTTTACTGGATGTTCTTTGGGCCAAAATAGGAACCATTTGGGTCCCACAAGGTCGGCGTCGTAGAGGTAAACTGGACTAAAAGATAAGAATAAGACTCCGGAGAAGATGGCGGGACGATATCGATTCCTAATTGCATGATTATTAGCGCACTGTATTAGCCAAATGTCAAGAGGGGGAGGCCCTTGGTCATTGGGACGATTCAGGCTATAATAAACGGATATTATAAGTTACTATGAAAAAATAATGGATGTTTTTATTTTAGTTACTTGGGTAAGTTGATGACAGAGTTTCTCTGATCGCCACCGCTGAACGCTAAGTGGATGTGCGGAAGGCTTTAAAGTTTTTTTATTTGTTGATACATTTACCTTCCTCAGATCGGTAGGTACCTTAGTAATAGGTAGGTGAGTATGTACTTAGCACTCAAAAGGTATTCTGTGCTTCAGGATCAGCCCCTTAATCGTTGCAACCCCTAGTCAACAGGGCTGTCACTGTCACACCCCAACCCTATTAGGGTTGTCACAGCCCTTGAAATGGTGATCGTCGATAACTAGCTAATTAGCTGAGTTCGTTTGCTTTTTCTCAACACTTTTTAAAGGGAGTTAAAAAGTAAAATTCACAATAAACAGCTAAAAACATTTAAGTTCGGGTTTTTTTTTAAGTAATAAGTCTTAAAACTGTCACCGTTTTATGTATCGTCAGAAAACATACTTGTTTTAAACATTTTTTTTTAATATCAAATTACTGACGCAACTATGCTTTGAAAAATCGCATACAACATAAAGGTTAAAGCCTGCGCACATCTAGGCAGTGGCAATGGCGATCAGCTGAAACGATATTTGACAGAGTTTCAGATGAACGCCATCGTCATCGCCTAAATGTGTGCAGGCCTTTATACATTTCAGAGGCATCTTACGAAGGTTCTAAAAAATGTAATTCTATTTATACATTTTCCCAAATTCATAAGTAGTTTTCTACTGAAATCATGCTAATCGTGAGCCGTGCACCAATTTTTTATTTTCTTTTTCAAGATGTATTTTCTTTCTTTACTATACCTAGGTACATGCATACCTAACTAAATGTATTGGTCCCTATATTTACCCATCCATCTAAATATGCAAATACAAAACCGAATAAGGTAGGTACACATGAATGACTTTTCAATTCCACCGTACCGAAGCCTTCTAAATATTCCATGTGCGGTCAGTCGTAAAATCTACAAAGAAAACGTATTAGGGCTATCTTTTATTGCGTTTTCTCCCTATTTTTTATTCGATAACACAATATTACGACAGTTTTTGTATCAATCGGCATTAGATCGCACGTGTGTTATTGGTTTTAATATTTAATTTAGTTGTAAAAGTTTTGCTGGCTACGAATAAATTGAAGAGATCGTTTCGTAATTCTATATAAGTAGCAACGTTCTTATTTTACCACATGAACTGAAAATGTAATAAATAAAAATATTTTACCGAAATTATATCAGATCTATAGAATGAGAACTAATTAAACTCCTGATTCCTTAGATAAGCATCGTCAATGCTGTTAAAGCACAAATACAGTAAAATAAATAAATAAAAGTTTTATTTAAGACAACCCATGGTCCGCAGATTTTTAGTAAAAATATAATTAAAAAAAATAAGTAGGTAAGTAAAAGTTTTTTATCGAAGACAACCATGATCCGTAGATTGTTAGTAAAACTTAAGTCTCGGGGGTATAATTTTATTAATAACCAAATCAGATTAAAAATAACAGTGGTAACCTACTCCAAGAGTGCCGATGTAAAGAGAAAACAAAAAAATGGTGTTTCTTTGGTAGCAGCTAAGGCTATCAATGAAGATTCATCACAACCCCATTCCAATGGGTTCCAATATACTGGAACCAAAAAATGAGAATATCTCTATATTTTTTATTGAGAAGAGTAATATAGGTACGTAAACTTACGAGTACATAACAAATTGTTTGTCTAAAAAGGTTTGGTAATTATTTACACCTGAAAATAATTAAATCATTTTCCAACTTCTATTTTGAAGATTTGCGCCTCTGCTTTCACTCTTCAACGAAACCCTCAATTAGCATCGTTTCTCGTTAATTAGAAGCTTAAAAGGCTAAACAGAGCTCTGAGTGTCCTCTCAATCAAAATCCATTTCCTGTGAAGAATTAACCCTTTTTAGTCTCCGATGTCAAGTTTCTTTCGTGTCATTCCCACTTTGAAGGGATGTAGAGTAGTAACGAACAAGCTATGGTATTCTACTCATATTCGAAGGACTGTATCCAGAAATAAAAATTGAGACTAAAAATAATGAAAGAAAGAAAGAAAACACATTATTTGACATAAAGGCAAATACATGAAAACATAGAAGGGACAGTAGAAGACAGGCATAAAATGTTGGTTCATAGCTATTATAATATAAACTCTTGAAAACTTCTTTTTTATACAACTAGTTGATGGAACAAGCATATGGCCCTCCTGATATTAAGTGGTAACCCCTGCCTATATCAAAGCATTGCCTCGTAGGTCACCCACGTCAGGAACGTGCCCTACGATGCACTGCTCTGCGTTCGTGCATTTTTATGCCTCTGACTGTACTTTGCTACAATTCATGTAATGACGTCTCTACAACTTATTTTTACTTCGTCAAAAGGGGAATCTTTAATTGAAATAAATATTAGCACAGTGAATTTTCTTTCGTTTCTTGTTCTCAATTAGAAGCAATCCTTTATGTGCTTTAGAAATTTCACCTTATTATGAATTAAGACTGTTTGAGAAGCTTGTCAATTGCAGAACTAATTAATTGGGTGACGCTTTGTACCCCCGTCCTCCTCCCCTGTGTTGGATAAATTTGTATTCCTCTTTTTGTTGTGAAAAAATTAACAAAAAGCTTAGTGATCCAAAAATCCAAAATAGATAATTGATGTATACTTAATGTTTTTTGTTATTTTATTTTATTTTATTATTGAATCTTGGGTGCTGTTTTTTGCTTAGTTATTTTTATTTGAAGAAATTTTATTTCCCAGCTGTTGTTAGTTTTCGCACGTATAGTTATTTGTATTTATTGATTTTTTATAGCTAACACAGGTGCTTTATTTCTATAGGGCTAGTTTGATTTTCTACTTTACCGATCCTGTAATATACCTCATCCAGATTACGAACTATATCTAATGATTTGTAGTTTCATACGAATTGGGTCCAGTCAGCCAGTTTACTTGCATCAGTGGGAAAAATACAAACAATCATATATTAATACATTATAATTAAGATAATGAGATACCTATGCATCAATATGCCAAGCAATCGAATCCGACTAACGTGTCGTTGCAATTGAAACAGGTCGGAAAATCACGCAATAAGTATGCACGGGGCGTCGGTCTGCGGCCGATGCAGTCGAGATGTCTAGCGATTCTGTCATAGATGTTTAAATATAGGCAACAGATGTACTGTATATCATACATATCATAAGGTGGGACATCAAATATGCTTATTAATCACTAAGTCATAAAAAAACCTGCCACCAACTCTCAAACTCTTGAACTTCTCAAAAAAATGCCTCAAGACCTTAATATAACTTTTACAACTATCATGGTTTTTAACACTATTTTTATAAACAACGTGAAAATTTGATCATGGTAAATATTCCGTTGTCATGTCGTATATGGAAGTCAAGGAAGCCGCACTCGAAAGACTTAATTGGAGAAAAATCCCCAACAAGAGCTAAGATCTTAAATTTAAGAATAAATTTTCCGTTGTTCAAGCAAATTTTTTTATTTTATACAAATAACTGACGGAACATGCATATGACCCACCTGATGTTAAGTGGTAACCATCGCGTGGTAAACTTTGCTTTGTTATAACAAAGCATTGCCTCGTAGGTCACGCATGTCAGGAATGTGTTCTACTATGCACTTTCTTTCGATGTTTTTTATTCTTCTTCAGTTCCAAAACGCAAAACTTGCAGGCAATTTTTTCCAACTTCTATTTGAACTGTTCCATCTATTCTTTGCGCCTAGACTCAATACCATTAGAAGGTACATACAGCTTATAATACGAGTTTGTTTTCAACATGTCGGGCAATACCAATAGAAGGGAATGGATATTGAATGGGACGTGATACGTATCGTCTGTCCTTCAAAGTGCTTTGTTTTCCTTGCAAACTCCTGAGAGTCATCCGTCAGACATCATCTCGCTTGAAAACCACACCCAAAAATATAACTTTTGAAACTATCATGGTTTTTAACACTATTTTTATGAAACAACGGGATATTTACCATGGTTAAATTTTGTGAGATTTGACTTCCGATATTTCAGCACAGTTGCATGCAACATGATCACGGATGAACTGAAAGTGCATGAAACTGTGCCGAAATATCAGAATTCAAATCTCACAAAATTTAACCATGGTAAATATCCCGTTGTTTAACAAAAATCTTCAAAAATGATTTTGCAGATTTAAAATCCCTGGATATTAATTGGAAAAAGTAACGGGACTAACTTTACGCAAGCATTGATACAATTATATAATTGTTATATTAAAAATCCCATTACAAAATGAGGTAAAAATGATTATCTCATCTACTCCACGATAGGAACTCATAATCTTACATACAACATTCACGAGGATAATAAGGTCCACGCAATGTGCAGACCAGGCGAGCATAAGTTAGAACTGGTCATCACATGCAGCGAATGTCCACTACCAGAGGGCTTATGGTTATTTGAGTGGGCAGAACCGCTAACGTCCTTATTTATAACGTTAATACTGCAGGCATGATGGCCACTGGCCCTTGATATTACAGCGTGAGCACTTGGCTTGGGGAATATTATAAGGGGCCGGATTAAGTACATTTTCTTGGCATAATCGAGACAAGATGTTGCAAGAAGGCCTCGCCAATAGCATTCACTTCTAATTCCTTGTTCATAATCTACGAGTGTCCGCTAGTAAGACATGGTCGGGTCAGTTGGTAAGTTAACAAGTCTGTGTGTGCTACCAATGTATTTTTCACTCCTCTTGCCTCTTGCGGTCAGACGATAGTTTTTTTTTAAAGTTTGTCCGGCAAATGACAATCAATCTACAAAAACTAAATCTTTAGTCATAAGTAGAATAATCATGAATAGACAGTGCTTATATTTCTGTTTAAAAAAAAAAGAACAACATTATATTTTTGAAAATGGAACTAAAATCGGCGCTCTCGTAGAATGCATGCAATGCGTTGCGGCTACAGAAGAAATAAATAAAATATATATTGGCGCGAAATCTTTAGAATTTGTCTCAACTATTTCATATTGTATTGGATTATTTAATCACCTGCATCATCGATTTCAATTTCTTAAGTACAACTGTTATCATAGTATTTACGTGATCTCAAATGCAGTGTTTTTGATAAAATCTTTGCTGCGTTTGCTACAGACCACAAACTACCTTTTTATTTCTTTTCTTGTGTTTTCTTTGAAGAAAATGCAGAGAATCACTGCAGACTTCAAAGGCGGGTTTTTCACAAACAGATGTTTAAGTAAAGTAAATCTAAAGAAATACTTCGAACTTGTGTAGGTATTGAACATGCAGCAATTCAATGGTGCAAGTATAAAGTTTAATTTGCAAAACAATCGCTTATTTACCCACATTAATTTACACCAACCTAAAAAACCGACATAGCTCGTAGAATTAGTAAGTTGAAGTGGCAATGGGCATGTCATATAGCTCAAAGAACCGACAACCGTTGGGGAATAAAGGTTCTCGAATGGCGACCACGAACCGGAAGACGAAACGTAGGGCGCCCACCCACCAGATGGACCGACGACATTGCTAAGGTCGCGGGAAGTCGATTGATGGGAAGGGCTCGGAATCGTTCTTCCTTGTGAAATGTGTACGGGAAGCCTATGTCCAGCAGTGGACTTCTTCAGGATGATAACGATGATGATGATGAACCTAAAAAAACAAATCTTTATTCAGTACGCGCCCGTTTAATATTTTAGGCAACAATTCCTTACAACCAACACTGGTATGAATGAAAAGCTAATTTCCAGAGGGTATGTGACGAAGACACGATATCGGGTTGGCTGAGAATATCGGTAGTCGGAGTTTTCGCGTCATACAAAACCCGCTAAATCAAGCATGTAAAAAATGATTCATTCAATGGTACCGCCAGGATAATTTTGAACTCAAGGTTTGTGAGTCTAGGTTCCAGGTCCACGCGACCAAGGTTAGAACAGGCAAGAAATGACTAGACCATCCCCATCGAACCATCGAACCATCGAATCATCGAATATCGCTCGGGATTCGCAAACGCTGTATATGTATAGTTGTTTGATTGTTTGCAACTGCAAGTAACGAACCTGACCGCGACATGGCTCGCATAGCCATTTGATTGCTTAGGGCTGTCGAAAATACGTTCAAACATTCCTTTAAAAAGTGTCTGTCATCAGGACGTTATGATAAATATCTTTGCCGTTTTAAACGTTTCAGAGGACAAAAGATACTCCAGAATCAAAGCTCAAATCAAAACTAATTTGTTTAAAAATATATTTTGTGCAAGTACACAATACCTATATCAACAATAGTTATTTGTTATACAAGAGTGCAAAGCTGCTTTTTAACCGCGTGCTCAATTTTGATGACCGAGCAAGCGCAGGATTCTAATATTTAACCACGAGCGGAGCGAGTGGTTTAAAAGTTAGAATCCTAAGCGTTGGCGAAGGAATCAAAAGAGCACAAGGTGAAAAATCTTTGCACTCGAGTGCAACACGTAACTTTTCATCCCACCTCAGCGAGGAAATGACCAAATGCAAAAAAGAACATGGCGCGACTAAAACACACCAAGAAGGTTCCGAGTATGAGTTCTTAACAAATTTAAAAATGTTGCATGATAAATTCGGCACCATGCAGGTAGAAGTAAATAGGTTAAATGATGTTTTGAATTCACAAATACACCAAGAAGGTTAAGAGTGCGAGTTTTTACCAAATTAAAAAAGGTTGTATGATATATTCAGCACCATGGAGGTAGAAGTACATAGGTTGTGTATTCACAAACTTAGTGAACACGATATTCTAAATTCAAATTTACTTTATCCTCTAGCGGATAAAAACGGGTTTTCCACTCAGATATTGAACAGTAAAAATACACTTTCCGAGATGGTGGGATGAAAAGATTATTAATAAGACCCTTAAAGTGTATCAATGTGTCAAATGCGTTTTGAAAAACATCTGAAAACTCAATAAGTAAAATACGAGTACGTATGTGAATCATGATGGTTTGTCACGTCGATGACTCACACTTTACAAGGCTACGGCGTAGTAAATATTTTACAATACAAATGAAATAAGTTTAAAATAAGGTTTCGTTCGATGACTCAATTGAGTCACTGTAACCTAATTTAAAAAATACTTATATATTTATATTTATACTAGGGGCCGCCCGCGGCTTCGCTCGCTGCGTTCCCGTCACAATATCTTTATCAATTGTAGCATAAGTGTTATTCTGATGTATAAGCTATATTATTGTGAAGTTTCAGTTTTTACGTGAAAGAGTAACAAACGTCCATCCATCTACTTATACTTACAAGCTTTCGCGTTTATAATATTAGTAGGATTGTAAACGTATTGTATGATACTTATTTTTGCAAGGTTCCCGAATGGCGACCATCAAACCGGAAAACGTAGAGCGCCCACCCACCAGATGGACCCACGACATTGAAAGATCGCGGGATGGCGGTGTACGGAAAGGGCTCAGAATCGTTCTTCCTGGAAATGTGTAGGGGAGGCCTATGTCCAGCAGTGGACTTCTTTAGGCTGATGATGTGAGTGAATATTTTTGTCTTGAATAATTGTGTTTGGTAAACGTATAAATAATTGCGTCAAAAGTACATTAAAGCTCAAAATAACTGATTTGTAGGTAAGTGTATGTGTCTACAAGTACTAGAGTATTTATAGAAAATACTGAACTAAATGTAATGAATCTTTATACTACTGAAAAAAATGTCTTATGTTTATGTTAGCGAAAGTCTGCTAGAAAGATAATATTAAAAAAAATATACTATCGGGGTAATAGACATTAAAACAGTTTTGACAGCCCTATTTAAATAGACGGTTGCAATAGGCTGAGGCTTGAATCTTTTACACATCCCTTGTAAAGCTTTGATTAATTTGTTTCTTTGAACGATTGCATGGGTAGGTATACCTAGCAACTCAAAAACGGCTGAATCGATTTGGCTGAAAATTGGCGGAGAGGTAGCTTAGAACCAGGAAACAGACATACGATGCTTTTATCCCGAAACAGTTATGGAAACGAGGTAAGCGAAGCCGCGGATAACCGCTAGTCTATACTAATATTATAAAGAGGAAAGATTTGTATTGTTGTATTTTTCTAAGTTTCTAATGAATAAACTCAAAAACTACTGTGCCGATTTCAAAAATTCTTTCACCATTAGAAAAAAATAAAGCTACATTCACCCTGAGTAATATCGACCCTTCTGGGATCAAATGTCGTAAAAGCCAACTCATTCTGGGATCAAATGTCGTAACAGCCATCTCAATGAGTTGGCTGTTACGACATTTGATCCCAGAATGAGTTGGCTTTTACGACATTTGATCCCAGAAGGGTCGATATGGGCTTTTTATGTGTTTCAAAAATAAATATCTACCCATGCGAAGCCGGGACAGGCCGCTAGTAAAAAATAAAATGAGCGTAACTCACAGGCACGATAGTTATATCTGTTTGTACTGTTCTATGTAACATTCCTAAACCGCCTTTATACTCGTAACAGACAGCCCTTACAATCCGAAACAAACGGGAATGCTCGGAATAACTTAGACAATGCGTCTGAAATCTTGTCTAACTGCCTGACATACCGATCGTTCGATAGACGCTGAGGCTGTGGGTTCGCGTTTACCTTTCGACTCAAATCTCCCCCCTTTACTCTACGTACAGTCTATATCAAAAGAAGATGATAATCAAATGAAATTTCCAATGATTGTGTCTCTGGCCTCTCAGCTCGGTTGGAGTAGCTCTGCCTTCTGTGCTGTAGATCGTGGGTTCGATCTCCACCGAGAACAAATATTTGTGCGGTGAGCACCGATGGTTCTTTTAGTACAAGTACAAGCTCGGCTTAATTTGGGGCTAGATAGTGTTGTGTGGATTGTCTCGATTGTCGTTCCTAAAGTGCGTGATCTGCTAAGCAGCGCTTTGTTATAGGCGATGGTTATCAGTACCATATGCTAGTTCCAATTCTGTTGCATTCATTCTGTTTTCACAAAAAATAAATCACACTGAACCAATTTTCAAGAACACTGTTCGTGACCACTCAATGCCACTAGTACGTAATTTAAAAGTGTAATATATTTCATACGAACAATAATTTGTACACCCAGACATTCTTAGAATCGTGTGGTTTTCGGGCTATCATTTTTAAAATAAGGTCGAGAATTTAATCGGTCCTTAAAGCTTAAATTAGGGGTGTACCAACATTGCTGGACACAATAATTTGTGTGAAAGTGATTTATTACAGAACTCACAGAAAACTTAATGTTTGTTATTGTCGTAGGAATTAAACGAGCAAGTTTTTATTTTTATCATTTTCATTGTCTGGTACTGATTTGGATCAGTTGAGCTATCAATAGATCGTGATCAGAGATAGCCCAATTGTTTCTTGTGTATTTTGTTAAATTTGTAAATATTTGTTTAATTGTAAGTTTCTATGCGTAAATAAATGTATACAACTAGGTGTATAACAGGTAGGCTACAAAATTAAACATGTAGCTTTGCTGTAAGTGTAATCGTGAACCGCTCTCGGGTTCCAAACTCAGCTAAATTTTATTTCATAAGCACAAAAACCTCCAATTCGTAAATTATTTCGGAATCTTTTGAGCACGTTTTAGATCCCTAGAATCCAGGACTTAAAAACGATCGACACGACCAAATTTATTTTTACCAAGCTTATTTTCTGGATCCTTTTACCCGTGTTTTAGGATTTTTAAGCTTTAATAGAGGTTATTACCGTTTGTCGTCGCTAAAATTATGCGCACGTTGATGAAGAGCTCTCAAACGGGCTGCTTTATAGGAATTGGCGTCATTACGTCTGCCGGCGTTGTAGAGCCTTGCACAAACGAGGTTTTGGGGAGATTTTAGGTTTATGGAAGAATAATTTAGCCAACATTTTTGAATTATCTGCAAAAAAGCATTTTGTTATATCCATTTTTGTCAATCCATGTTTGTTATATCTCTTTCCTTTTTTTTTGAATAGACAAATGCCTAATACTTCGTACACACCTGTATTGTATAGCTCGTAGCTGTATACCTTACCAGACCAGAATAATATGTACTTAGTAATGAAGTGACAGTTATTTCTATAAAACATCAATACTTATTTGAAACTTTACTCTAAAAGACTATAAAATCTAGATTTTATTTTCATGTCGCGCTAATGCTTATCGATTCTCCGTTCAGACTCGCTGAGAACGTTTTTATTTATTCATAAACTTTGTAAAACTGAACTTCCTACGCAAACGGTTCTTTAGGAGTTATCTCCAGTTTGTTTTCCAAGTTACAACTTAAAATCTTTTGCTCAAACTAGCGTGGAGGCGTCTGTTGAATGAAAAAGTTGCTCTTACACGCTAAGTACTTTCTATTTGTACAGTTCAAAGCCTACCTGATTTTAGGTATTTTTATAGCGATTGCAAACCATTTATGTAGGTAAAGAAAATAAATATTATAACTACTTAGTAATCTATTTTTTTTTTGTTATTATTTGTTTCATTTTTCAATGACCTTACAGGGTCAAATGGCTCCAAACAAGGGTTTAGGTAAAATTACAGCGCTGAGCTGCCGCTGTGTGAATTATGACAGGGATAAGAGAAGAGTGAATGCAGATATGACGGCTGACAAAGGCGAATAGAGGAGATAAGTACTACGCAAATAAAAGTAGTAGGAAACATGCTGTACCCACTCATTTAGGAAATAAGCCCATAATATTCCTTACATACCAAATAAAGGTGCATTTATATCACACAGTTCTATCCAGCCCCAAACTAAACAACCAACGTTTGTATTGGGAACCAAACAACTAATAAAATGCTTTTTTTGGAAAACTATTCAAGCCCACAAACACATATCATAAGAAAATTATTTCATCAAGCAATTTGACCTTTGTTAGAAATATTTGCCTCGAAGCTCGTGTTCTGAAAATAATATTTAATATTTCACCCATTCGAAGATAATCCTCCAAATTGAAACGAAATCCACGTAAACCTTTCTTAATTACATTTACGGCATCGAAGTTTACATTTCTACTTTTTTGTTGAAATTACGAGCTTTATAAAATCATTTAGTTTTACTATAAAAATAAGTTTATTTACACAAAGAAACTTACAATTAAACAAATATTTACAGAAACAGTTGAGCTTTCTGCAGATCGTTACAAACGATCTAGAGATAGCTCAACTGATCCAAATTAGTGCCAGACGGAAGCGTCCCCAAGACGCTGGCGGCATTGCCACGCTGAATAGCAATGCTTATACGCTGCGCCAGATATCCACCAGCTCTTGGGTCACGCGTTAGTTTTTAGTTTTACATACAAATATTTTTTTATGCTAACCTATAAAAATGACTTTACTCTAGAACACAATATTTTCAGCCTGAAAAAATATAAACTATTGTTTTTATACCAAGCTCCAATTTTATAATGTTTCGTGTCTAACAGTTTCAACCCATAAATTATTAAAAAAACTTATGGGTAGGTACTTGAATTTCTAATGTCTGTACCTACGTTTGCCAATATTTTAATTAATAAATTTGAAAAAGAAGTTGGTTTACCAATAAATACATATTTGGTAAGTATATTTCAAACGTAAAAAAAATGGACCCCTCTGGCGATAGATCAAATAATATGAAACACCGACTCTAAAAATATACAATGCACATGCACAGCTGTTGGTAATCTTCATTCAGAAATATATTTTATTTATCAGCCGGTTTTTCAATCGTAACACAAACTAAAGGAGATTCAAGAAATCCGCTTTCCAATAATTGGAAAGTCAAGTCCTACTCTCAACCGTATACTCGGTATATTTAGTTAATAGCATTGAACCTGCAGACGAGAAGGCTCTGAAGGTTCCCGTAGCTATAAGGCTGCGTTCATGATCATAAAGACAGCTTTACAGGCAAGTTTAATTTTACATCCTGTTTTGACATGGTTTCTTCATTATATTTTGACTCTGGATACATCACATTCTTCTTCTTATCGTATCACAGGTTCAACTCAGTGTGGTGAAAGGATTTCAAGTGCACCTCAGAGGCTCCTTTCGTACACTCGACAAAAATGTTTTCAAACTTTTTAAATTCTACGACATGCCGGTCTCCTCACGATGTTTTCTTACACCGTTTGTGAGTGCTGGCATAGGGCAAATTGCATACTACGCGTAACTCATTGGTTCACGACCAGATTTAAATGGTCGTAGACCTTAGGATCGGAAGGCCTACCACTAGACCACCAGTGTGCGCTACCACTAGTCTCTTTATCACATTTAATTTAATATACTCGCGTTCTGTTCATTTAATATACTTTTTTTTCCACGTATTATTTTGGAAAATATTTATTTTAATTGAAGCTTCTACCCATTTAATTGAGATTTCAGAGGCAGAATATTTTATCTCGTCATATTTTTACGACTAGGTAAATTAAATTAGAACTTTTCACTTTTCGGACAGTCATTGTTACGAATGGTCAATTGAGTCTTTTATCATTGGTATTGGTTACGTTTAGAGAATGTATGACGTCACGCATTCACTGCAAGAAGTTCTTGTCATACAGAACCCCTGATGCTATTTTAAGCGCGAAACGACGAGTAAACGTGATCGACGGAGTCATCAACCTCTAACAAGTGAATGTGCCCTTAGGCCGGGTAATGGCCCCACACCTTTGGCCCAAACACGTTCAAATGTCAACTCCTTTTTATGCCCCGTTTGGGGACAGACAGACACCTAGAGACTCAGACACTCAGGAGCTGACTGGAACACTGGGAGGGGCTGACTGAGACATTGATCAATGACGAATGAATGAAATTTTCGACGTCAACCTTAAGATTGTTCCATTCAGAATTTAGAACTCTATTTCTATTGTTTATTTGTTTGTTTATTTACTAGGATCACCAAGAAATAATACACAAAATTTAAAATTAGGATCAAATAAAAAATATCCTTCCCCGTGCTTATTCACTAAAAAGTTTATGAATAATTTTGCTGTGGTAATGTTTTCCCACTGGTTTTTAAAATCAGTGGTAATATATCAGTGTTTTATTTTAATTAAAGCAAATCAGGCCTGGTTAATTAATAATCTAAAGAATCTTAGACATGTGCTTAGAATTCTCAAATTAATATGCTCGTGTACCAAAATTCCACCGATTGAAAAATAATCTGAGACATTTTCTTTTATTTAAAAAAAAATATGCCCAACATGGAACTGCCTTAAACATCATTGACTCAGCTGCTGAAACCGAAACATTTCAGCCGGGAAAAGTTACCCGAATAAAACCATTAGAAATTAGCCATACGAAATATTCACCGTGTGCGGGTAAAAACAGTGAAAGTGGAAAGTGTCACGACTGACATTTGGCATTCAGGTAGAGCACGATACAAATGCTAGCAGATGCGACAGTTACATTACAACGATAGAAAAGTTTCTTACAAAAAAAAATCGTTTGTCTGTAAAGTCAGTTTACTGACGATAGTTGAACGTGACAACGTCAAACAGCTGTCCACGTGGACGCATCGCTCATTCAAGTAGGAGAGAGACAGATGTCGAACGCTGCCGAACGCGGAGGCCGATTGTGCCTCTTTTTCGCTCGTTCCGCGCTCTCGCTTGCACTTCAAGCCTTAAATGGAACGCCTCAGAGCGAGGTAACGCCGCATGAGTGATGTTTTTTCATGCGTGCAGCCGGCTCCATGGAATTATAAGACGTTGTCACGTCAAAAAACGCTTGCAGCCGTGACTGACGTGAGCGTTATTTTTAAGACAAAACTAACAGCTACTAAAGTAGCGTTTGCTGTCTTCGAAACTTTTGCTTTTGTATTGCCTACGTCTCACTAAGTTGGAGTGGCACTACACTAGAACGTCACATAAACTCTTTTATTTTTGGTCTGTGAGAGGATCATGCAAACAAAGTGGTAGGAATAACCAAGGCGTAGTTTGTTGCTTAATCTTCTAGGCTTAATTGCGTGGAACTGGCGCTTACCACTCACCTAGCTTTAGGAAATTTCAAAGTGATTCCTGCTGCAACTCAATAAACATATTTTTCTATACTTCTTGACAGGAATTGGTGCCTATTCAAAGAGACGTTTCAAAGTGGTTCTAGTAAATAGATACCGTTCTGATTTTGATCAGCGATTACTGGCCGACATGCATACTGTGGTCACGGCGTGTATTGATGCGGCAGACGGGAGCTGCTTACTTATTCATAAACGTTCAAAAACTTGTCAGTGCTCTGTAGAGGGGATGCAATGCACTACCCATCATGCATATTAGTACGCTCCTGTTTATTTTATTCTCAAACATTTTCATCCGTGCTTTCAGTCTGGGCTTTCAGCGTACGTATGATCAGATGGTGTACATGTATGTTGTAAAATGAGACGATCTGGGAATTTGAAAGAGGTTTTATTATTTTGGTAGGTAGGTAAGTGACAGCGTGCGTTCGGTGTGGTGTATGAAAAAATAAAGTAAATCAAAATTAATAGTGTATTTGTTCAGTAAAACCGCAAGGATCACTTTAAAACGTCTTAAAGATGGGTGAGTCTAGGTGCCAGTTCCTCGCGACCAAGCCTAGAAGAATAAGAAATAGCAAAAACTACTTGCGGCCTGTCCCGGCTTCGCACGGGTGGACATTCATTTTTTAAACACATAAATATAGCCTATGTTACTCAGGGTTAATGTAGCTTTCTAATAGTGAAACATTTTTTGAAATTGGCACGGTAGTTTTATACAAATTAATCTTTCCTTTTTATAAAATTAGTATAGATAGTATAGATATAGCTATAGGTTTTAAAACCGTTTTATATAAACTTATAAAACTAAACTGATTAATAAGAGATATCGCGAAATGAATCGCAAGAAATAAGGGTGTATCACGAAATCCCGTCGCGTCCATCCGATTAGGGCAGATAGATAGATACTTGTTGGAAACCTCTAAATGAGCTTACTTACGCCTTGACGGCTCGTAATGGAAGCTTTAGTAATATCTTGAGAAGTTTTATATCCGAAAGCGAAGTAAATACGTAGGTAAGCGACAAACTGGCCTGTTCACAATATTATTATTATTTTCACAGTTTTTTTTTCTCAAAACTTTGGTGAAACTGAATAACTCGTCTTGCAGGAATTTCCTGATAATGTGACATGTATTTAAGATATCAGCTTTTTGCTAATATATGTGTTTTCCGGTATATCAATTACTTTGAGATATAATTGAATGCATCTATTATTATGACTGGCCTCTAGCTCAGTTGGTAGTAGCTCTGCCTTCTGCGCCGTAGGTCGTAGGTTCGATCCCCACCGAGAACAAATATTTGTGTGGTGAACATAAATGTTTATTCTCTGTCTGGGTGTTATATTGTATACTTAGTATGTATTTACAAAAAAAAAATGTATTCAAGTATTATATCAGCTATCTGGTTCCCATATTACAAGCTCTGCTTAGTTTGGGGCTGGGTAGTGTTGTGTGAATTGTCCACAATATTTTTTAATTTAGTTATTTATTAGTATTAATCTATCCTAAAAATCCTTTCATCACACTTGGTTCGAAAGAACCTGTGACACGATAAGAAGAGATTACCTATCTATATAAATATGGGGGTAGTTGTTTAGCGCGTAGCTCAGTTACGAACATTTACGCACTGTACGTTCTACGGCGTAGCGTCGACGTAGCTCTGAAGTGTTTTAATTGGAAGCTATGAAATTTCACGCTTTTCAAAGTACAATCAAAATAAGAACATAAAACTGAAACGCTGTCAAATATGACAGCGTTTTAGCTGATTGCCATCGCTATCGCCTAGATGTGTGCAGGTCTTTAATAATGAATAATAACAAACAGTGACAACTTTAAAGAGTTCTTTACCCTAAAGTATGTTTGTAACGGAGGTAATACTTTAGTCCACGCGTAAACTATACTTAGTTAATAGGTTTGTGGTTCTAAATCCAACACCCACAATATTAATGAGACCTCCGTGACCAAACTCAGTTTTTGCGGCAAAGGAAAGTTTAATGGCTTCGCAGTCTCATACCCCATCAAAATATGAAATAAAACCCCCATAAGTACCCCTAACTATAGAGGTAACTATAGAAGTATGTTGTATAAGTAATGTTTGTTGGTTTGCTGTAAGCAGAAATTGAAATGAGCGGATCAATTTTATGGTGCTCAGGTTTTTTATTAGAATAGGGCACAGTGCACACATTGTAAAAGAAAGATTTTTATATAGGTATACTTATTTTATATCATCCATATACAGGGTGGAATTTTGTAATGCCACCTGTAGGGAAAGTACTCTTAATACTACAGATACTACAAACTGCATTCAAAGATTTTCGAAAATTCTCTTCTCCCACACCCGGGAATCGAACCGGCTAAGATCTGAAAAAAATATACCTGTACCTACTTTTATTGCATCGATCGTAAGGGTAAATTCTCTAACAAACATGATTAATTAAATGAAAGAAAATCCAGGACATCTGAAGTTACAAATTCCACCCTGTATAGCATTATAATTTTTTATTTGTTTGTAATTCTATTTTTATCTTACTACGAGTATTTACCATCAGAAATCATAGTAAAATAGATCAACGTCAAAAGTCAAATAGTCTTTCCCTCCATGTGGCATATCCGTGGGACACCCTCTATATTTATTCAGTAGTATCACAAGGATCACTTTGAAACGTCTTGAAGCTAGGTGAGTCATCCACGCGACTGATGAGAACCATATTGTATTACATGACGTATGTAGACCCCTCCTTCAAATTGTTAAAAAATTAAGGTTTCCGTGTTTCCTTAAAAATACACAGACGTTGGACAAATGATTGCATGCTAATGCAATTCCATTAAAAGAACGAAATTTACAACAACTACGTAAAAAAAAATATTTTCCACATCGAAACTCTATCGAAAGGTCTCTGCCCTATAACAAAAGGCAAAACCGTTCATTCGAGAACCTTCTAAAGTTATTCAATTAGGACCATAATGAATCTATTTACAACTTTCAAAGTCAATAAGGCAGCAATCAAAACTTGCAACGACGAACATAAATTGATTTATACCAACTTTAAAATTGAAACTGCGCTATGAAAATCAAGATCTGAAATCTGAACTGAACTGTGAAAGTTTGAAAATATGAGTATCTACTTTATGAAAGTTTTGAAACATCGCCATCAACCAAATTATTATCTGGCTACAATGTAAGGTAGCTTACACACGACATCGCAAGTCACGGACTCGTCGCTGTGCTTTGGAGCGGAAGTATGACAGGTTACCTCTTTTGTTTCGTTTCATTGCTTCTTCCGAACTGAAATAATTAAAAATACACAAAGTCAAATGTTTAAATTATGTGCGTAATATTGAAGTTTACTAAACTCTAAAGAAAATGAGGGAGGCCTTTAAAGGCCTGAATAATTCTGCTGGACGTCATAGAATACTTATTCAGATAGATAGATAGATCAATATTTTATCGTACACAAAAGAATACATTTAAAAGAAATATTACAAATAAAAGCACAATGGGCTATTCGTATTTGTATTACCTACGTACGAATGAGGTGTTCACGCTGATTAAATTACATTTTTACATCGAACAATGTACTTTAAAGTCTCTGGGAGTACTTTAAAAAGTTTTAAAACGCCGTCAACATCTCATCAAAATCAAATAACACTGGCTTACCAGAGAGGCTCTCGTCATCTCTTGTCTAGACAAAACTGTACGATTCGTGACTTTTTCACGATTCACAATCCCACGACAATTCTGTACCTCGCCTTAGGACTATAGAATATCTGGACTCCTCCAACCACTTTACAGGTCATTTCAAATGCTAATGCGAACTATTGAGTGGATTGGGTTTTGTGTACTTAGTGTTTGTTTTGTATCCGAGTATTTTATTGAATGTTTGAGTATTCAATTAGATACTATGACCCATACTGCTTAATTTCTTTATTCAGTTGTATCACAAGGATCACTTTGAAACCTCTTAAAGCTAGCCAACATACTGGATAACTTACCAGAAAGTAGCGTACAGCAGTCAACAGCTTTGTAGTTTGTTTATCAATATAAATTTATATTTATCGTAGGCTGCTTGTTATTTTGACAAGTGCTTTAAAAAAAGGTAATTTTGCGTCTAAGTGGTGATCGTCCTAGGTTGCTCTACCTCGGATCGCTCATAATATTAAATTTTCCCTCGAGCACTGAGACGCTGCAATCCATTATGCTATGTCATCGAAATTACAATTTTATTGTCGAATATAAAAACGAGATATTTATAAAAAGCAATTTTCATCAGCGTTAGGTTTCAGCTTATTCATTACCGTCATGCTAGGAATATTTGAACAAAATTAATATTGAAAATACAATAATTAATTTTCGAGCCTAGAGTTGGCTAGGTTAATTGATATTTGACATTTTATGTGTGTTATTTAATATTTGACCTTTTTTTAATATATGTATGCCTAGGGAAAAAAGTCTTCGGGCTGTGATTAATTCTCAAAAAAAGTTTTATTGTGATTTAACCATTCTAAAAACCTGAGTGGGTTAGCTAATAAGAAAGGCTAATATAAAATAAACTAAACATTTATTTACACAAAGAAACTTCCAGATATTCAAATATGTACAAAATGTACAAAGTACACAAGAAACAATTGAGTTATCTGAAGGCCGTTACAAAAGATCTAGAGAAAGCTCAACTGATCCAAATTAGTACCAGTCGGAAGCGTCTCCAAGACGCTGGTGGCATTGCCACGCTGAACAGCAATGCTAATGCGCTGCGCCAGATACCCACCAGCCCTATAAAACTATATATATACTATTATACTAGGCTCACGCGTCGCTTTGATTAGTCCCCTAGACAACATTTTAAAGCCCCGCAAGGAAAATTATATAAAACATAAATATGAGGAGCCATTATATCAAAACCATCCCGTCATCCGACATACGCCCCCATATTTTCATTACATGTGAAAAGAATTTCTATTCAGGTCATTTCAACGGCTTCTGTAAGTCTGTCCTTACATTCACGTTCTAGCTTTCAGTTGATATTTTAAAGAGGAAAAACCAGTTGAAATATAAATGAATTTTGTAAAATGTTTATTTTCACTGGCTAGTCTGTCAGAGGCTTGGGTCGGCGTAGTATAGTTTTTTTAAGTAGCGCATTTTGGAAATAATTTACGTTACAGCTGAACTATCTGCAATACAATAATTACTGGCAATTATGGCTGAACATCTGTATGCCTTATGTTGACGGAAGCAGGGCATCGTAGGGTACGTTTCTGACGTGCGTGACCTACGAGGCAATTTGAAGCCTTACTTTGTACGTCTGTCTTTATGGAGCCTCGTAGTCCCGAAGCGAATACTTCGATTTGCAAGCAGTTTTTGCTAGAAAGCTTGTAGTTCATATGGTATGTTTAGTTGAAATTCATGCAGCGGTTTCCAAGAGTCTAGTGATTTTCTTCCGAGTAAAGAAAATATGCTAAGAGAAAAGGGCTTTTCACCGATAATAAAATGAGAAAAAAAATCTTTAGGCATTTGTCTATGTAGTTGAGATACTGCGTTACACTGTGTGCTGTGCGTATACCAGACCTTCGTCAGTGTTAGTGCACGTACTCACAAACCAGCCAATTTCCGCATCAAAAACCAAGGGGTGGCTATTTCGAAAACCACTTGATATTGTGACAAAATCTGGACCTATATGAATACCGTTGTACGACATGACAGCTTTATCAGAAATGTCATCGAAGGAAAGGTAGAAGAAAAGAGAGGAAGGGGAAGACCAAGTATAAGCTAATGAGCCAAATAAAAGCGAAGATCGCCGTCATGTCGTATAAGGAGGTCAAGGAGATTGCCCTCAAAAGAAACACCTGGAGAAAAATGCACACTTTACGCAGACAAGAGCATTACTTTTAAACAAGAAAAAAAAAGATGCACCTTTATAAAACGAAACGACCAATCGAACATTGATTTACTTCGTTTTAAACTTTTTAGAAATCCGTTAAAAGGAAAATTTGCAGTTTTCAATAAAATATCGAGTGCTTTGGTAATACCATCCCAGCCGGCGCAGTGGTGTGACAACGTGATACGTGGCACATGCCGGAACGGTTTCAGGAACAATGACATCACCAAACTTAGGTATACCTACCGTGTTACGTATGACGTCACAGACATAGATCGAACTGGATAGCGCAAGTTGTCTACTTTACGTGCAACTGTACGTTTAGTAGTAGAGCTTTTTGTGATGTGTCCAGGGAAGTACCACCACACCTATTACTGCCGTGAAGCAGCATTGCTGTGTTTCGGTTGGAAGGGTGAGATAAATAAATAAATATTGTGGACAATTCACACAACAATACCCAGCCCCAAACTAAGCAGAGCTTGTAATATGGGAACCAGATAGCTGATATTATAATACTTGAATACATTTTTTTTTAGATTACTGATTTAGGCATAATAGTCAGATTTTTAGGGTTCCGTAGCCAAATGGCAAAAACGGAACCCTTATAGATTCGTCATGTCTGTCTGTCTGTCTGTCTGTCTGTCTGTCTGTCTGTCTGTCTGTCTGTCTGTCTGTCTGTCCGGCCGTGTCACAGCCATTTTTCTCCGAAACCATAAAAGCTAGACTGATGAAACTTGGTGAGTAGATGTATTCTGTGAACCGCATTAAGGTTTTTACACAAAAATATAAAAAAATCTATAAATTTTGGGGGTCCCCATACTTGAAACTGAAACTCAAAAAATTTTTTTTCATCAAACCCATATGTGTGGGGTATCTATGGATAGGTCTTCAAAAATTATGTTGAGGTTTCTAATATCGTTTTTTTCTAAAACTATAAATTTGGGGGTCCCCATACTTGAAACTGAAACTCAAAATTTTTTTTTTCATCAAACCCATACGTGTGGGGTATCTATGGATAGGTCTTCAAAAATGATGTTGAGGTTTCTAATATCGTTTTTTTCTAAACTGAATAGTTTGCGCGAGAGACACTTCCAAAGTAGAAAAAAGTTGGTCCCCCCCCCTCTAACTTCTAAAATAAGAGAATGATAAATCCAAAAAAAATATATGTTGTACATTACTATGTAAACTTCCAACGATATTTAGTTTGAACGAGATCTAGTCAGTAGTTTTTTTTTTATACGTCATAAATCGTAAACCGCAATTTACCTTTCGACGAACTACAAAAACCTTTATATTATGTTAATTGATGCTACGGAACCCTTCATGGGCGAGTCCGACTCGCACTTGGCTGCTTTTTTAGGAATTACGGTATTTCACATGCCTTCGCTGAATTAATTTCAATTGAGCACGCTACTGCTACAAGCTACTCCAGTGAACACAGATGTTTGTTTTCTGCCTGGGTGTTATGTGTATTGTGTTCTAAGCATACATTAAAAAAAAGTGTATAAGTATTATAATCAACTATCTGGTTCCCATAGTACAAGCTCTGCTTAGTTTGGGGCTAGATAGCGTTGAGTGGGTTGTCTAAAAATATTTATTTATTTACTATAGGCAGGTAAGTATAGGTAAGTATGGGTAAGTGTAAGGCCGTTGCCCCATTAGGCCGGCACAAAAAATAGAGCCCGCGTAATTTTTCATACAATATAAAGTTATTGCGGTATCTAGTTCAATCTATGTCTATGGTGTATGTTGAATAGACTGGACTAGAGGGACTGATATAAACCTTACGGCATAGCCTCATGAGTGAATCGACAAATTCGTCATTGGGAGAACTGTAAATGCCGGCACATCTTGTAAAAACCGATAAACTAATAGATTGGCTTGCAATTAAATTATGGCAAAGAATAAATGAAAATAATGAACAATCTAAAAAATACTAGATAAATATTATTACCAAAAAATTCTCTGTTTTTGTAATCAAAAAGATACAAGAACGTCAATCAAAGACTGTGCAAAAGTTAATTTTACTATGGGCTAATTTTTCAATCAACAGATTTTATCCTTCAGATAAAAATATCACCTTTCTTTTTTTTAAGCTTGTCAAAAATTTATATATTTTATTCGACGAATAACGTCATTCCGTAGATGAAAAAATCTGCCATAAAAGAAAACAATTTAAGTGTACAAGAAAAAAGCAACTGAGATGCGTAAATTATCTGAAACATTTTTCAACCCTTCTGTCTGCCGCAGGTGAAACTGTCAGCTGTCAGGACAAACTGGCGCTAGCTAATTATTTTTTAGCGTCTGGTATCAATTTTATATTTAAAAACAGATTTAGTTTTGTCGATGTTTATAAATTTTCTGTTAAAAATCATTTCTTTTCGTACTGAAAATTACATAACATAATACTTTTTTTAAGGCTGCCCAGCTGAAGTGGGATTGGGCAGGGCATGTCAGCCGGATGCCTCCCGATAGGTGGGCGACCTGATGGTCATCCACCGCCGTCCAAGAAAACGTTGGCGGGACGATATCGACACCTTTGAGAGGAAATGGTGCGAGGAGGCTCGAGAGAGAGATAAGTGGAAAAAAAATATAGTACCTTTTTTGGTCTTTTTATTTAGTGCCAGCGTCACGCCGTCTTACAGCCAAAACTCCGAACACCTTACTCCTGAAAAGCACGTGAATAAATACCTGTTCTACCACAGCTAAATACGTTAGTACTCAGTCTTGATTCTGTGCTAACTACTAATATAGTAATTATGAATTCTAGGTGATCGTATAACGTTTCCAATTTTAGACGTCGTAAATAACTAAAGGAGTCTGTAAAGTTACCGATCTCATTCATAAACTTAATTTGCAAACTTCAGAGCTGTTGGTATAATATTGCAAGAGCATTTTGTCGTACAATAGTCTGGCCCAATATATTACCAGTTATATAGAGGTTTGGTTGAGACAGGGTCGAATCCAGGACAATTTTGTTTCTGCTGAGGTTTTCCCTAGATACTACAGTATGTGATTCCCTAGAGACTACAGCATGGGGTTTTTCAAAAAGGAGGTTTAAAAATATTTAAAGGGTAAGCAACACGCAAGTGTTGCCTCTGCCTCTGGTGTTGCAAGCGTCCATAGGCTAAGGTGGCTTCCGCGCTGGCGCTTTCCATAAGATGGGCCGTAAGCCTTAATTGCATAAAAAAAAAACATTTTGAACTATAGTCGTAAGGATATCAAAATGATATTCAAGTTCTAAGACTTCTTATCCGACCCAACTTCACTAAACTTAATTTCTACAAACTCAGGTTATTTCAATTTTAATAAACCTACACCTAAAAAATGTCCTGAATCTACCCCTGGCTAAGCTTAAGTGATATTAGTGGGTACTCGGTGAGCCGGACAATGCAAGAGCGAGACGGACGGATGGACAGAGCAAACACAATATCCGATGTATGACGCCAGATTACGGCTAGTTTGAAACCTATGAGGGGTAGACGGGGGAGAAAGGGGTAGAAAATGCAGACATTGCTTTGGTAAATGTTTGACAGTTTTATTGGAAGAGCTTTTTAGTTTGAAAACTGAATTTCAGAGATTACGTTGTGGTGCTTTTATTTCTGTACTTGGTCAGTTAGAAATTGATTTTGCGAGCTCGGACTGATTGTTACGCAATTCAAGTTGCAGGTCAGGTTATCCTTTTAGTGCTTGTACGAAACCATGTTTCGTTACCAGCTACGTAGACGGGTTACGAACTAACAAAAAAGTTCTGTCATTCTGTTTTGAGTTCATAACCGGGTTATGAAAGGTTTATCCTTTCATACAATTCTTATTTTAGATAAATCTGTCATACAATTCTTATATTCTTGAATTTCTGTCACACAATTCTTATTTCGTAACCGAGTTACCAAGCAAGACAGTAATCACGTGTATCACTATGATTATTCTATGTCTTTAGACGAGAAAGAGCTACATGTAGGTAAAAAATACTATAGTATGCAATCTTTGAGCTCCTTATAAATTTGACTTCCTATCTCTAGATCGCTTGTAATCATCTGCAGATAGCTCAACTGTAAATAAATAGTTCGTATTTATTGTAAGTTTATTAAGTAAATAAAATTTTGTTTATTTTATTATTTTAAATGTTCCGAAATAAATCAACTGAATTGAATAAAAAGAAGCTAGAATTATAAAAATTAAAACCATCTACCCTCTGAATATTTTAAGTGCCGCTTATAAAGTGTTCTCAACAGAAATTACGAGTAAATTCCAATTTTCCTATTCAAGAAGATTACACACGTGCTAGCAAACCCGATATGAGCACCGATAACAACAGCATCACGTGCAAAATTACCTCTCTTGGGGTAAATTACTTCTCTTGGTGTAAATTACCTCAGTTTCTTATCGCACGGGAAAGATTTTCAAACAAAAGCAGCAATTTCTCGCGAAAAGACTGTTACTTTGTGTTGTACTATACTGAAATAAAAAGTTTTGCGAAGAACTTCTGTTTTCTCGTGTTGCAATTCTATCAATGCATTGTATGTTGTTATTGGTAATGATACATTTGTCCTAAACATTTATTTATACAAACTCACAACTAATACAAATTCTTACAAAATGTACAAAATATACAAAAAACAGTTAAACTATCTGTAGACCGTTACAAACGATCTAGAGATAGCCCAATTAATCCAAATCAGTGCCAGAGAAGCGTCTCCAAGACGTTGGTAGCATTGCCGTGCTGAATAGAAGTGCTATTCACCTTTACCTATCTGGATAGGTAGGTACCTACTCACCAGCCACGCCACGCGTCGCTTCAATTTGACTTTGGTTTGGATTTGGTTCTTGGCTTGGTACTTACAATCCTGGACTTCACATCCCTCATGAATGGAGAACTGACTAAGGGATGACTGAAGGGATGGGACTCAGAAATATATTGCAATAACTTTAACTTCACAAAAATCTATTCGAATAATGTACGTGCGTATAGCAGTTCTGGGGCCAGCAACGGTGAAGAAAAACATCATAATTAACGTCCAACAAACTCATGTTTACGATCGGAACAAATCACAAACCTGACTTCCCCAAAGCGTATTTCGCATTATCGAAGCGAAAGCCCAATTTAGTTAAAGTTCCATTGTTATTTTCGTAATTTGACTCCCTTCTTTATCAGCCTCCTATTCAATCACAAACAATGCTTTCAAATAAAACTCCCTCATTTTTTCACAGGAATGTCTCATAAAATCTCCCAAATTAGCCCATAATTCCTTTATTATCTAAAGCGGAGGTAACTGAAAAAAGTACCTTCTCATTTTACTAACAATCCCTGTAATAAAAGAACTTTATTCGCACAATAACCAATTTTTGAGGGAAAACAACACTGGAATATAGCCCATTGACATAAATAAATCATTATTCTTTCCCTCCATGTGGCTTAGAGCGATATGGCTGCATCTACACAAAAACCGGCCAGTTTTGTGTAGGTGAACAACTGCTTTTGTTTCTAGCGAAGAAGCTATGAAGACGGTTTTAGTGATAAAAGACCCTGAAATACGTATTATAAACCTAAGGCAACGTATCCTTCATTTTGCCTATTGCCTTCATTTCTTACTACGAACCAGGCGGTGCCGAGATATACACATATTATTTGTTTTGACTCCATAACTACCTGTTTCAGTTTACTGTTCTCGTGTTTTGAACTGTTGTATGCTGTCATCTTTTCTGTTATTATGTGTTCAATTTTCTTGTTTATCAATTTTTTTTATAGTTAATATGTGTGTGTCTATTGTTTTTGTCTGTCAGTTACAAATACAAGTTTTTTCTTTCTTTCTTTATTTTTCTTTGGTACACATAACATTTAACTTTGAATAATACCGACTAATTTTGAATGCGAAACGCACTAGAATCAAAAACCGGCGTTGAACCTTCTTTCTACCTACATACGGCCGTATACCTAGTCGAATTTCAAAACGAATCTTCATTGTAATGTGCTACAAAAGAAAAACTCGACTATATTTGCGCAGCTTTGTTAAAAATTAATTTGATACCTTTATCTCGATTTTCTCGAGGATATTTTTTAAAGAACATTATCTTGAGTGTTTTGGTAGGTAATGTTGGTTTTATAAGCCAGTTCAGCTTACAAATTGTATATATTAAGGATACATCTCCATTTTTATAACGCTTTTATTAGCTTCACCTGTATGACTATGTTTGTAAGCTTGTAAGCTTGTATGTAAGTTTGTATGTAACCGACCCCTTTGAGCTCGATTTTGTCCTACTTTGAACGATCAGATTTGATTCAAACTTTGCACACCTGTCAAAGGTCGATGACAATGCAATAAAATGAAAAAAAAAAATGAAAAAAGAAAAAAAACTAAAAAGTGAAAAAAAAATTATAGTTTAAAAAACTAAAAAAAAACGCTTTTATAACTAATTGAACTAAAAAGTTAAAAATAAAACTGTAATAATCAATTGAAAAATTTATATTATTGTACAAAAAGCGTGAGGGGCTTGAATTTGATTGTTGTAAATATTTTATCAATAGTCTATTATATCTGAAGTTATTATAAAAAGCACCCCACGCTTTTTTGTACAATAATATAATTTTCTCAATTGATTATTACAGTTTTATTTTTAACTTTTTAGTTCAATTAGTTATAAAAGCGTTTTTTTGAAGTGAAAACTTCTTTAGCGGCGTTGAGCACTTTTTCTGTAATGGGTATAAAATCTTAAACTCGCGTCAGCGCGTCAGGACACGTGACCTGATCGAAAAAGCGTAAGACGGATGGAGAGTAGACAGTTATCCCCTCTCTACGGCGCGGCGAAAATGTATGCCTGGGCCTACTGTTTCGTTTAGGCAGCGCAGGGCGCTTGCGCGAATGTTCGTTTATGTTACAGCGTGCCAAATAACAAACAAGCCCCCCCTAACCATTCCAAAATATCAAACATGCTCAACGTTAATAATCAAGTTTTCACTTCTGCCGGCACTCCCGGAGTGCAACCCGTATTTTTTTTAGTTTTTTAAACTATAATTTATTAGTATTCCGGACCAAATTTAGTAAACGGAACGTAATAATATGGTTCTACGTTGGTTAGTTTGACAATATGAAATGGTAGCCAAATACCTAACCTAAGCTTATTTTGGACCCAAAATTATATAGATATTTAGGCCCCTTATTGTTTGATATCTTAGAAACCAAAAGTGTAGTTACTTACCTATTATACATACATAGACTATATAGCATGGGGTTCTTCAAAAACGTGTTTTAAAAGTTTTAAAGGGTCGGCAACGCGCTTGTGTTGCCTCTGTCATTGCAGGCGTCCATATGCTACGGTGTGGCCGTATGCTTGTTTGTCTACTTTGTTGTATATTAAAAAATCCTTCCTAGATTAAATAGAAGATGTTAAGTTACTTACATGTTAACATCTTCTATTTAATCTAGGAAGGACAATAATGACAATAAAGTTAAGGAAAATTTAAGATTTTAATTTGTTAGACTGTTGCAATAACTCAACCGCAGTCCAAAACCACAGGGTCACGTCAGTACCATTAGGTTACCTAAGATGGTAGTTTAGTTTGCTACACACTAAAAATAATAACTGAATTTCGATTCATAAAAACCTCATCAGCTTTTTTACGGCGAGCACCGGCATTTTCTTAATACAAAGACATTTCCACCGTCTAGACTTTGCCGTGTGTGAAATAACCTGGCGAATTGTACAACTACTAATAAACCTTAAGCGTAGAGCATAAAACTAATAGCAGCGTCACTTTGTCGTAAACTGGGTTATTAACGGAGAAAGAGGCTGGGGACTCGTTTCCATTGACATACGAGATTTGGAAATTCTCGTTTTTTATTATTATTTATTTAATGTCAGACAGCGGGATCCATATAATGTTAAGATCCATATAATATTAGTAGAAATTAAATTTACTTACATGTCAAAGGGTTAGTACAATAGGATCTTAATATATATTACCTACTAAGCAATGAAATCCTTCGCTGAAGCTCCAATCAAAACAGTCTCACTAAGACTATTTGAAGTAACATAAGTTTTTGTTGAGTTGTTTCTTGGTAGAATAATGGTAGCCTTCTTTTCATCTTCATCTCTTAGCATTGTAGATCTTAGATCGCGATGGAAATGAGGAGTGATTTTTCAAAGTGGCTTTATTACTTTTGAAAAAAATATGAGTCCTACAGAAGCAATTATATAGTTTAGTGGTGGTGGGCTTGTTTTATTTATCCCTGACTGCCAATATGGATGAAGATGAAGATTTTACTTCCAAAAAACGATTTTATTTCATTTAAATCGTAGGTTAATGGAAACAGTAAGTTCAGTTTACTAGTTCACTCATAACCCGTGAGACCACCAATCCTCCTTACTCTTAAAAATGCAACTTCAGTGCAATTATTCGAGTTTTAGTTTCTCAAGTAAATATTGTACTAAAAGTAGAGACACCTGGTAAGGTATACCACACGTGTGTACCATTAAAATCATACTCTGTTTTGCACAGGAAGGAGGATTTTAAGGATATCATTTTATCGGTCTGCCAATGCAAAGATAAAAATAAAATGTGGAATCCACACACTATTCTATTTAGCCACAAATTTAAGCACAGCGTATACTATGGGAACCAGATAGCTGATTGAATACTTACATTCATATTTTTTATGTAAATACTATACTAAGGCCTGTATTCAGAAACAGTGCTTGAGTCTGAGTCGAGCATAGGTAGATTTTTTGACGGTTCTCCAAAAAAAATACAAATAAATATCTGTGCTTGAAGTTCGACTCAGACTCAAGCACTGTTTCTGAATACCAGTCTTAGATATGATGATAGTGAACAAATATTTATGATCCCGTTGAGGAGCGAACCCGCCACGCTCCAACGCAGAAGGCAGAGCTACCAACAGAACTACGACAGCCGTCATAGCTCAGTTAATATAACGCCAGTGACACTCGTAAAAATTACGTTAGTTCCTTTATTATTTCCACTTCTTTAGTAAGTATAACGGTCAAAGTTTGGATGCTCATGACTCAGTAACGTCAAGCACGACGCGAGTGAATTCAGGTGGTGACAGTAGTAAATAATAACAACATTTTAGCAACGCTACATCTACTAAATTACGTGGAATAAACTTTCTCCCTGATCACGTATTTTACGACCGGTCTGCGACAACCAAAAATTACATGACAGCAATCACCCATACAATTCGCCCCTGATAATGTGAATGATCGCTGTTATTTCGATTGCTAAGAGCAGGCAGTAACATTAATATGGAATTTGCACACCAGTGTCAATAAGACACGGGCTATTTAGCAGTAGATGATAGTTTTTGAACGCTCCAATCGTTATCGCTACTGCTTCATTTTACATAATAAGGAAACCTTTGTTTATAGGTATTAAAGGTTAGTTCCGTCACGTTGGTGCCATCAATATGGCGCTTCGAGCCATAAAACTGGTGGTAAGTCGATATTATTGCAGGGATTCGTGAAAGGATAAAGGTTTGCTATTGCAACACACTGATATTTAGAACTATTTTAATTGATAGCGTTGCACCAAAACAACATAACAATTTATTTGTGATTACACCAATTGTTAAAGTAAAACGCAGGACTGGTGGTTCTAATGTTATTCTTTGTGTGTGTTAGGAGGTTCAGTCAGTCTGTACTCGTTCCCCGTATTTGAAGAACTATATATGTACCAAAATTGAACCATGTATATGCAGTATTTTTTTTTTTTTTTTTTTATGCCATAGCTGGCAGACGAGCAGACGGGCCACCTGAAATTACAGTAAATTGAGTATTGAGTAATAAACCAACTCGAAACATGATTTTAGCTACGAAACATGCTACGCCGTAGCTGCGTAGAAGTTGCATGACGCGTCTATTTACCTCAAGGATTATCTCGTTTTATTCATTTCATTCATTCTGAATCACCCATTATCTGCTAAGTACCTCTTCTAGGTACTTTTATATTCTTAAAGCATAAAGCTTTGGCAAACATCGTGTATTAGCGTCACATTCTTGCGCCCCGTTATTTATTCCTTTATTATGGTTCCCACAATACAAGGTCTGCATAGTTTGGGGCTAGATAGTGCTGAGATAGAATAAATAATATCATGTTTTTAACTCTAATTTTAGTTCTTATTTTAATGATCAGCGTTGTTACTTTTGCCATTTAATATCTTATAGTGCTAACTTTAGCGCATTAGTATTATACTGTGAGAGAGAGAGAGACACGTAGTCAAAACGAATTGTTCAAACTGATCGACTAATACTGCGACTTGCCCTTTTGGTTCACAGTGTACAAGACATTGCAGCGTCATAGTGCAGCGTTAAAACGCGACGCTAAAACGCGTTTAGTTTGCCGAAACCTTATTCAGCAGATGGCGTGCGGCAGCTAATGATACCAGTGTTGCCAGTAAATAATTTTTATGGCCGCCGAGACGAGCGCCGAGATTGTTGCCACTATTTATAATAATAATGCTCATGTTGTGTGGAGTATTTTATTTAGTCTGTGCTTTTAAGTGGGAAATGTTGCAATGGCCTCGTGGTGCTTTCGTGTTGAAGAAATTAAAATTGAAGACCATATTATTTAAGCGATAATATCGCACACTTAAAATCCTTTCAACACGCTTAAAAACCAGTAACACGATAAAAGATGAACGATGGTATTATTTTTTGAAGAAAAATATTTTTTTTTCTAGAAGTATGTAGGTAGTAACATAAAAAAATACTCTGCTTATTTTTATTATTTTTAATTCATCATCATCATCAGCCTGAAGAAGTCCACTGCTGGACATAAGGTCTCCCCTACACATTTCCATGGGGGGGGGGGGGGGGTTGCCATAGTCACCACGCTTGGCAGGCGGATTGGTGACCGCGGGAGGTCCTATTCTTTTCCGGGACCCCACGGACATTTTTTTTTTTTTAATTGGTTATATTAAAATGACGATTCTTTTTCGGAAAATAAAAATATTCTTGTCTTGATACTATGAAGAGCTATTATATGACGTAACATAAAACATATTACCTAAAACAAAATTAACTCATACTTTTTCAACTAAAATTTCCAACAGTCGTTTTACTTATGTATACACTAATACGGCCAGTGACAAAAATAAATTATTTTATCTGGTTTTTAAAGTTTAAATTTTTTAAACCAGCTCACATTAATCAAATGTCTAAACTTTATTTGAAAATTTATTTAAATTGCAGAACAAAAATTTAAAATCTTTTTTTTTCGTTGACTGTCCCTACCATAAAAGTAACAAGGTACCTAGGTTTTGGGGCTACCAACACTGCTCGTAAAATATTCCCATAAAATAACGAAATACATAATTCTTGAAGACAACGCAATAGGCACGCAAAATTTAATCTGTTTTACGTGGGTCAATTTCATGAAGGACATTCATCGAGCAGATCTTAGAGTAATGAGTACACAGTTTGCGAGGGTGTGATCATAAATCATTGAAAGTACCTTTTACTATCTATATAAATATAAAAATGAATTCCTATTTCCATTGGTTACGCTATCACGCGTTAACGGTTGGACCGATTTGACTGAAAATGGATTGGGAGGTCGCTTAGAACCTTAAGACCGACATAGGTGTGCATTTTATCGCGAAAAAATAACTGAAACGGGAGAACGAAGCCGCGGGCGGCTGGTAGTTTTTTATAAATGAATCATCCACCAGTTTTCAACCAAATCGGTTCAGCCGTTCTTTCTTTTAAATGATAATTATGTTTAATTTATATGATTGTATTAAACAAAATAATTAAATATAAAAAAAACCTATCAAGATTGGTTGCTACAGCTTTCTATAAGATTCTTTTATAAAATAATATGAAATTTATAGTACAAAAAATCCTAATTCTTGTCCTCAGATTTCTACAGAAGGGGGAATCTATAGCTCGTACTCACTCTCTTTGACTTTGAAACTCATATCATGGTAATTTTAATTATCATTAAACTTTATCACTTTGGGCTAGACAGACTTAGGACGCAGCTGTGCAAGTAAATAATTCATTTTATGGCTTTTCTGTCATCCAGTTATTAGTTTTACGTTTTATACTGAGCTAAGGACCTCATCATTTAGGTATAAACCACACAACATCTTTAGGATGAGATCAAATGTATAATTTAAAAAAATGTATAGAAGTATTATATTACATTTTTTAATGCAATGTCTATCGTTTTTACCTCAACCACGTTCACTGGCTAAAAATTGAGAAGTTTTTAAAACTTGTTCATCACCGTTTGAGTTTACATAGACAATTTTCCAAGAAGAATTCAGTCTTCAAAAAACATTCTGGCTTGTGAGGTAGGAATACTATTTACCCCGCCAGCCAGAATGATTTTGGCATGCATGCGAATCTTCTTTTATTGTTTTGTGGAGTAGACTTTCCGAGTTTAAAGGAACGAGCATCCTAGCATAGATAGGTATAAAAAAACAAATAATGACAAACCATATAACACACAGCAGCAACTTCTACAACAATGAAAATGTAATTAAAACTATAACAGCGTGTCTCGAAGCGACCATAAGAGCGTGTACAATGAATGCAATAAGACGACCGTTATGTCTCTGGCCACGAAAAAATGCGAAAGCAAAAACGCTAACTGAATCGCTTGTCACTAAACTCATCCTTACTTAAGGCCTGCGCACACCTAGTTCGCTGGCAGTAGCGATCAGTGAAAACGCTGTCAAATACCGCTGTCTAATCTCAAATCTGACAGCGATATTTGACAGCGTTTCACTGATCGCTACCGCCAGCGAACTAGGTGTGCGCAGGCTTTTAATCTGTTGGTTTGGCGTAAACCATAGGTAATAGAAAAACAGAAATTGATAGACCGCAGTAAAGCCTTGCGCTCTAAAAGCGTTCTGCGGTGACGATCAGTCAAACGCTGTCAAATATGACAGCGGTATTTGACAGCGTTTCACTGATCGACACTGCAGAACGCTTAGATGTGCGCATGTGAAAAAAAAACAGTTTGTTTTTAACTATTATGCGAATAAAACTGTTTTAGAATATTCTTTCTTAAAGTATTGGTAAAAACAATGCTATAAAGCGTTAATGAGAAAATTCGCAATTATCCTCGGGATTTTTTTACATGCAGAGCGTATTTTTTTTATCAAAAATCTTCAAAATTTTCAGCGTTGGTTTTGTAGCCCGACCACTATAAGTAGCAGCCGCAGTAGTAGTTGCAATAACAACAATTCCTACAATGTAATTACTGAAGGAGCCTTATTCGAGTTTTAGAATGCAATTAAGGTGGAGTAATGAGCGCTGAAGATTTTGATTTCTGAAACTTGTTCAGACCTTCTGAAGATAGCGAGAAGATAATTATATAGTTTTTATGTGTCTATATTGACTGACCTCTCTGCTCAGTTGGTAGTAGCTCTGCCTTCTGCGCCGTAGGTCGTGGGTTTGATCCCCTCCGAGAGCAAATATTTGTGTGGTGAACACAGATGTTTGTTCTCTGTCTGGGTGTTTATTGTATTTTAAGTACCTAAGTATTATATTTAAGAATTTACTAGATCAATTTTTATTCTTGTCATTAAATGATAATTATGTTTAATTTATATGATTGTATTAAACAAAATAATTAAATATAAAAAAAACCTATCAAGATTGGTTGCTACAGCTTTCTATAAGATTCTTTTATAAAATAATATGAAATTTATAGTACAAAAAATCCTAATTCTTGTCCTCAGATTTCTACAGAAGGGGGAATCTATAGCTCACTCTCTTTGACTTTGAAACTCATATCATGGTAATTTATGTTACTGGTAAAGTCTTAGTGAGAGAAATTTGACAGATTTTTTTATTTTATTTTCTAATAAAAAAATAAAAATAAGTCGATAAATACAAATACAAAACCAATTCATTTTAAACATCTTCCTAGAATTACAATTATCGATATATCATAACTAATATGTTTTGAATGTAATTACAGCTAGAATTTCATTAAAAACTGAAGGTCAAATTGGTGTTGTTAGACAATTTAATTGGCCTGTTGATCTGTAAATGTTTATGCTTACATAATTATAAGGTTTACTCGTAACTTAGTGGTCGTAATCAGTGTAAAATAAAGAGGCATAAGTTTTATCTTTTTTTTATTTTATTTGTTTTTAGGAATAATCGATGGATAGTTGGAAGGATTTGGCGAAGATCTTTGCCCAGAAGCGGGACGATAAGGGTTTGAAAAAAATATACATTTGGTTTGAAAAAACCTATCCTAAATCGTGTTTTTTTAGTTACAAGTGTTGGGGATTTGAAGGGATATCTATAGATATCCCTTCAAATCCCCAATTTTCTTGCGACTTTAATCCCAAGGCACGGTATACCGTGCCTTGGGATTAAAGTCGCAAGAAAATTTGTTTTGTTCTATTTACTAAATAGTAACTAATATTGTACTCGTACATACGAATCTACGCATCATCAGTAAGATCAATTTTCAGTTTCATAATCTTGATATAACTAGCGGCACATAACTTTAGCGCTGAGCGATACGCGGAGGGGATAGCTGCGCATGCGTCATATTGTGCGCATGTCACGCACACTGGATGTGTGGATGTGTGCAGAGTGTCCTATTGGTACAGAGAGCGGAGTGCGACTGGAGAGCCAATCAGCTCTACGCACACCAGCCCTTCATTCCGCTAGCCCCCCTCGGATACGTTATTTTTGACTTCTGCGCAATAACGATCAGCGCTAAAGTTATGTGCCGCTTCCTATACTAATAGCTAATTGTAGAAAGTATTTTTTTTTGCTTTCATGGTCATTATCAGACTGGTAAAGTCCTAGTAGGCTATGTTAATACCTGAGTACGTCCACCATAAAAATTGCCATAAATCATCCATTTACCCTTGAACCCATCACTCGAACAATACGCTCCAGTCAGCTACTAAGCCATAATTACTTTAGATTTTACGACATAGTGATTAGCACCTTCGACTAATTTACTCACCGGCTATATTCAAATGAACACCTTTGGTGCCTTCATAATTGTTGACTTCAACTTTTTTTAAAGGTTTTTGTAATACCTAGTTGTACAATCAACTTACCCATAGAAATAGGTAGGTTTTTTATTAGTAATTTGGTCTAGTATACGCACAGCACACAGTGTAACGCAGTATCTCAACTACACAAACAATCGTCCGGGGAAGTGTTACCATCATGCCTTTTTTTTGAAAGTGCTAGGCTCATGATGGTCATAGAAAAACTACCTCATATCGATTTCCTTCTATATAATTAAATATATATTAAAAAAAAATACTAAATCAGGCCAGAATGACCGGGTTATTGATTAAATTCAATATCAGCGGCCGAAATTGCATAAATGTGATGCATTCAAGCAAGTTGTGAATCACAAGCATGAACACCTTCGTCTACAAAGTTTTTATCGCCCCATCTGAACGTGAGGATGGAACATTATTATTAAACTACTAAATTACCAGGTGGATGCATAAAGCACGAAGAAAACGTGAAATTTCATGGAAATTGAAGTGCTTTGTTCGGGCTTTTAATTTGTTTTAGATCGATATACGATCGTGTGGTAGTATAGTTTACATAAGCTGTTACAGTGCACTCAAAAGAATAACGGGGTAGTTACATAATACAAGGTATCGAATCATGTATAGTGATTTGGTTTTGTACAGCCATGTTATTTTATTTCGTTTTAGGTAGAAATTGTAGTCACTGTTTTTAATTTCTTATTATTAAGGTTTATTAACTGTTCCTTAATCGTCAAATCACGTCTTTTTCTTCGCCACTTAACGCATTTTGAGGTCCCCCGTGATGCAGGCTAGTCCTAGTGTGGGGTCCATTGTGTATTTTGATTTTTGAAAAACTGATTTCATGCATTTGTATTTGTTTTTGTAAAAGGTGTCGTATCAAAGGAAAAGTTGTGGGAGAAAACTCATCATGAGAGTGTAACCTAAGAGCTCAAGCCCTGATAAAAGTCTTTTTATATCCAATTTTAATTTTCTTGGATTCTAGATCATTGAAGTGCTATGTACTCACAAAGTACAAAAAGATTTCGATAGTCGATGTTATTTTGTTGGAAATATATTATCTGAATCAATTTTTTAAAGGGTCTCTCCACTTTTCTAACAAAAATAAAAGCACTAAGGCTTTACGCGAGTATTTTGAAACTACAAAGAGGGGATATCTTTTGAAGAATTGCCCGTAAAACTAAAATACATCTAGTAATAGGTAATATAGGAACGTTCGTCTGGACATTTTCAATTCAATGATGGAGCTTGTTTGAAAAGAACTAATTCGGACTGTGAGTTGATCCAAGTGGGCGTGGACGTACGCAGGCTTTGTTTAAATGGGGCAGACTACAATTATTTAAGGTGGCCGATTAGCTACAAAACCAAAAGTAATTTAACTCATAAAGCCATAAATGACTTTGTTGAAGCGATAGAATACGTTTTCTAAGTTGATTTAACATTAACATTCATAAGCTGTAACAATTTTTTTATGTCGTAAAAACTTCAGCAAAATTGTTACCTTTTGTTGAAATGTATTTTAAGATCAAATATGAAGTTATGCAATCATTTGAAGAAAAAAAGACGATTATGGAATAATAATAGTAATGATAAATAAAAATAAAATAAATAAATAGTGTAGACAATTCACACAACACTACCCAGCCCCAAACTAAGCAGAGCTTGTAATATGGGATCCGGATAGCTGATATAATACTTGAATACATTTTTTTTTGTAAGTACATACTTAGAATACAATATAACACCCAGATAGAGAACAAACATTTATGTTAACCACACAAATATTTGAATAATGATAAATTAATTATTAAATTTTTCTACCTAAGTAGCTGGTGACGCAAGTGAAGATGATGTTATGAAGATAGTGCGATGGGGCCCATTTAGGCAGAGGGTCTCATGGCACTATTACACACATATACTCAATACCTACACAACATGCTTGATTCTCATTACAATACAAATACTCAATACCTACACAACATGCTTGATTCTCATACAAATGAAACTCGAGTTCACCGATTGCCCCCGTCTCTTGCATCCTAACTGCGTTCCTTCTGGTGAAGCCATTAGAATGATTGCTGGCCCATCGCATCGTAGTTAGTTTGATGCAAACTGAAGTTTAGCAGACGGCCTCTTATGCGATTGAATTTTATACGCTGTCCTGCCCGTCTCGTGAACGGGTTGGCTTGAGTTCGTCTTATAAATTTTTGATAGTTCTTCTTAAAATTAAGGTACTTTTATAAGTAACTAGCGGTCGCCCGCGCTTCACTCGCCCCGTTTCCGTTACGCCCCGTTCCCGCTACTTACATCCGTTCTCCGTTACAATAAATTGTCGCCTATGTGTTATTCTGATGTTCTATTAATGCTCTATTATTGTAAAATTTCATAAAAATCCTTTCAGTAGTTTTTACGTGAAAGAGTAACAAAAATTCTTCCATCCATTCATCCATACTTACAAACTTTCACGTTTATAATATTAGTAGAATTTAAATTAAAAACTTGAAAATCGAAATCAATTCAAAACAGCAATGGGACAAACTCAAGAGTACTTAAATCTCAAACATAAAATACTCTTCTAAATCGGTTTATGATGGCTATATGAATGAGTTTTTAAATCAAACAAACTAAATTGTGAATGATGCGAGCGAATCTTAGGTATGTTTTTGGTAAGTCGATAACAAAACTGCAACTTTCACAGAAATAGAAAAATATTTAAATCTTATCTACGATTTTATTCAACAAAGCCCTACTTGCAAGTCATATTCACAATTGCATCCAAACTGCATTTGAAGAGAGCAGTCGCCAACATTTGGTCCCCAACGCCCCGCAAAAGAGGTGTTTACATGCATTTTTATACCGAGCGCGCCCTTATCAAGTCGCTACATTTGCGTCTCAGGCGTCGTCAACCTTCTGCGCATATTTACTTTGCACACTTTACGCGACTATAAATGCAGGTGAAAATTGAAAAAGTTTATGTTACGACGTTTTTAGAATCCCTAAAAGGAACGTTGGAGTCTAATTGACGTTGAGGCGGTGAGTCGGCGTATTTTGGTGAAAACATATAACTTGGTTAGTTACTTCTTTGGACTTTTGTTTACTGATGTTATTTGGAGTGTGAAGGGCCGAACCAGTTTCAAAATAACGATTAGGCCGATTATTCTTAGATGATTATGCAGGTAGGTTTTTATATAAAAACCGGCGGTAATTTAGATGGAATTAAGCAAATTAATAATATCTCTGTCACTAATTATTAGTGCATTTATGGGACCTGGTATCATACTACGTCCCATAAATGCAATGACACATCCCTGCCGCATGCAAATACACACTTTTTATCTGTATAAGCGTCTTAGCTTACCGTCTTAGCATACTGTAGTGAGCTTAAGATTTTTTTTTTTAGTTTAATAAATTACGAAAACGGTTTTGACTTCTAGACTATATATTTCTAGACTTCTGGAACCTATTCTGTGTTTTTATGTATTTAAGCATTTACCACAAATATGGCAAAGATAATACGGCCATTACAGCGATTTCCTAGGCGGCGACGCAACGCACCAGACGGTCGCTCGTAAAAGTGAAATACACTGGCCTCCAAAAAAATCGACCCACCTACGTTTTTTCGCAAAAAAGTGTCCTATGGGTTTTTATTACAATCGATGGATATTTTTTATGTTGATAATGAAAAAATGCAATTATGGGATTGTAAAAAAACCTAAAAATCTCGCGTGGTACAGGATATTTTACATAAAAATGTGATAAGATAATGAAACTATAACATTTGGCAAAATTAACGATTTTACTGTAAATGGCAAAGTTTATGTTTTTTGACATTTAAAAACATTTTCGCGTCACCTTAGGATGGGGTGTTTCCTCCTCTTGCTTTAATGACTGCTGCCATACGCCTATTCAGCGAACGGATCAGCTTTTTGATGTCTTCTTGGGGTATCTGTTCCCATTCTTCCGTTAAGGCGGCTTCCAGCTGATCTATCGTCTCTGGAACTGGATTTCGGGCTCTAACTTTCCTTTTTATCTGGTCCCAGAGATGTTCGATCGGATTTAGGTCCGGACTATTGGCTGGCCGCTGCATAACTGGTATGCCAACCTCCCTAAGATATCCGGTTACAATTTTGGCGACGTGTGGTCTTGCGTTATCATGCATGAGCTGGAAATTTTCGCCAATATATCCTGCGTATGGCATCACATGAGGTTCCAGAATATCCGTTATGTAATTTTCAGCATTAACCGCACGATTCCGAAAGAAAACCAGCTCCGTACGTCCGGTTAAAGAGATGCCTCCCCAAAACATTGTAGAGCCTCCTCCAAACCGGACTGTTTCTCTTATGCAGCACTGAGCATAACGTTCTCCTGGTCTTCTCATAACGTTACGACGTCCGTCAGAGCCTACAAGGGACATTCGGCTCTTATCACTGAACAGAACTGTCTCCCATTGACCAAGATCCTATTGGATGTGTTGCCGAGCAAATTCTAACCTTGCTTGCTGATGAGATGCAGTGAGTTTTGGTCCCGTGGCAGGCTTGTGTGGTTTCAGGTTTTGCTCCCGAAGTCTTCTTCTCACCGTATTCTCACTTACAACCACTCCACGAGTGTCCCTCAGCCTGCCCTGCACATCAACAGCAGAAAGATGCCGATTTCTCAAGCAAGTCAAGGCAATAAAACGGTCATCCGTCGTGTTTGTGACACGTCCTCTTCCAGATCCTGGTCTCCGGCGGTACTCTCCTGTCTCTAAGTATCGTTTATAAACTCGACGCACTGCTGATCGACTTAAATTTAATCTTCTTGCCACATTTCGCTGACTTAGCCCTTCACGAACGAGAGCTACCACTTGAGCGGCTTCTGCTTCAGTTGTATCCATATTTTATGGTTAAAAGCAACGAATATGATTGCTCTAACAAAGGATTCAAAGATTAAATCACTACGATGCACGGTGATCGACTAAAGTTCGAAATAAACTAACCTTGCACTCTATGCAAAAGTCATTTTTTTTATCAGTGCTTTTAAAATGTTACAAATACTCACAATAGCACTTTTATTCGTCTAAAACAATGTCAAGTGGGTACTCAGATGTTTATATATAAAGCATAAGCAAAACATACCAATATGTCAACGCATACTTAAGATAACAACTTTGTTACTCAAAATTAACGGGTGGGTCGATTTTTTTGGCGGCCAGTGTATTATAACAGCGTTCACTGAATTTAAAAAATCGTCTCGCTTCTAAAATTTAATATGAGCTTTAAATCATGTAGGAAATGGTTTCAGATATGAATTGTGAATTTGAAATCTGCCAATGGAGTACCTTTCGTCTATTGATTAATTTTACGACCGGTTTTTAAAATTTCTAATATGTCATGACACCTTGTTCTTCTTCCTGCCCATATCCCACTTTATTTTACTTTACTTTATGTGGGATTGGCACAAGATGTCTTTCTACTCCATTCCTTTCGGGGAATGGAGCCGTCTCTCTGCATTCACTCCTCTCATAAACATGACATGTCATCCTTGACACAGTTCATCCATGTTTTCTTTGGTCTACCTCTGCTCACATACCCATCCACAGCCATATTCATCACTCTCCTAGTCACATGACTTTCATCCCCCCTCATGACATGCCCGTACCATAAGTCATGACACCATCCAAATAACCGGACGTTCTCAATACCTTACTACCGAATCCGATCTGGATAAAACTTGGTACACAAATTGTATAAATTTGTGGAATATTATTTATCATTTGGAAGGTTTTTAAGGTGATTTAAAGAGTACATGAAACTTGGTACACAAATTGTATAAATTTGTGGAATATTATTTAACATATGGAAGGTTTTTAGGGTTCCGTAGCCAAATGGCAAAAACGGAACCCTTATAGATTCGTCATGTCTGTCTGTCTGTCTGTCTGTCTGTCCGTCCGTATGTCACAGCCATTTTTCTCCGAAACCGTAAGAGCTAGACTGATGAAACTTGGCGAGTAGATGTATTCTGTGAACCGCATTAAGATTTTAACATAAAAATAAAAATTAAACTATAAATTTCGGGGGTCCCCATACTTGAAACTGAAACTCAAAATTTTTTTTTTCATCGAACCCATACGTGTGCGGTATCTATGAATAGGTCGTCAAAAATGATGATATAGTTTTTTTCTAAACTGAATAGTTTGCGCGAGAGACACTTCCAAAGTGGAAAAAAGTTGGTCCCCCCCCTCTAACTTCTAAAGTAAGAGAATGATAATACTAAAAAAAATATATGTTGTACATTACTATGTGAACTTCTAACGATTTTTGGTTTGAACGAGATCTAGTCAGTAGTTTTTTTTTTATACGTCATAAACCGTAAGCCGCAATTTACCTTTCGACGAACTACAAGAACCTTATTATGTTACATCAAGTAACATAATATAAAGGTTCTTGTACGGAACCCTTCATGGGCGAGTCCGACTCGCACTTGGCTGCTTTTTTTAAGGTGATTTAAAGAGGTTTTAAAAAAAATTTACAAAGATCTTATGAGGGTCTTCGACATGATGAGCAGAATAGCTGCTCAAAGTGCCGGAAATTGCTCACTTTTAGTGTGCTTGCGAGGTTACAGCTCACAGAGAGACACTTAGTTACTAGATCAAGGTTTATAAAATCGAATAAAACGTTCACGCGTAACCGTTCGCGGTTAAAGTCTAGTCTAACAAGCAATATTTTCGTAATCTTAGAATATATAATGTTATAATAATAAACCAAGTCTCCAATAAAGTAAAAGTAGAAGAAGAAGAGAAGAGAAACGTCGGGAAAATCAATAAAATAAGCGCTTATTTTATTGATTTTCCCGATGTTTCTCTAAATAACCTTTTAAACCTTACCTTAGTAGTACGATTACTCGATAAATACTCGTGTAATAGTATAAATAAGAGTAGAAGAAGTTAAAAAGAAGAACATCCTGGTCCGATTTGTTAACGTCCTAGCTTCAACTCTTGCTCTAATCTTTCCGCATTTCGGTGTCGGCTTCAAAGCAACGTAAGCACCCTTGGCTGAAACAAAAGCGGAAGGCGTGAAGGGTGCAATTAAGAGTGCTTGCTTTAAGCAAACTTCAGGTATCTGAGCACTCATCTTGTACTAACCTCCTGCTACTTCTTAGTGAAAGCATGAACTTTTTGGGAAGTTTTTATCGAAAATTAGACAGGTTTAAGGATTATGACGTAAAATAGACACGATGGCTTGTAACTACAAACCATTCTTTCTTTTCTTTCTTTCTAGCAAATTTCAAAAAAAATAAGATATTGGTCTGAAAGTCTTCAATCAACGTCTGGCAGCCTAGGTATTTAATATTTGGACTTACCTCTGGCTGCCCCGTAGATATCTAGCGTGATATCTACTGTTCCTCGGGATTTCAATCGTAATTCAAAATTACCCTGAATTTAATGTTGACCGACGCGTTTCCTTGTAAATTAATCAGCGAATTGCTTGATGACTAAAATAAACGTAATTAAAACTTTTGGAATTAACTTTCGCCTGATTTCTTTTTTAATTTGGGCCTGACTCTCCTAATTCCGTCAACACAACGGGGGTTGACACACCCTCTATTTACTGACCCTTTTGTCATAAGAAAAAGGTTTTTTAAAAGATTTGTAAGGAGATTTGGATTGGCAAATTTGGGCTTGGCAATAATTAATTCTGTTTTGAATACCTGGGCGGAGATAAGGAGGGGTCAACGTAATATATTTTAAAAGCATTGCTGTGATATTTATAATGATTCTTGCTATTAACGTGAGGCTTAGCATCCGTATGCCTCAAGTTGATGGACGCAGGGCAGTGCATCAGCAGGACAGGTTTCGGACGTGCATGACTTTATTTGTATATTTGTTTATTTCTCTCACTTAGACTAAGGACAAGGATAAAATTAGGTCTAGAACATTACATCTTATAACTTAGCCTAAACCGAGAGCTGGTACCCAAGGAGGTTATGCACGAGGCAATGTTTTATCTGTTATATGCGATGGTATACCACTTAACATCAGGTGGACCAATATGCGTATTGTATTAGGTAGTTGTATAAAAAAAGCCCGTATTTTTAATGAAATGAAATATCTTTATTTGCAACACATTTTTTAGGGAAAAAATGTCTCTTTTCTCTCAAAAAACCTGACCTCTCTTTCTCAATAACAATAAAAAAGCCCTTTCAAAAAAAAGCCTCTAAAATCTCTCTTCTAAAAGCCTCTCTCTCTTATCTAAAAGCCTAAAATTAAAGTATTTTTTAAAAGCCTTTATTTAGCATGCAATGTATGTATGTATGTTTGTTTGGGTGGAATCTTTGAACTTTTGTTCCTTCTTTTTATTTTATGTAGATACAATAAGGAAAAAACCATCTAAAATGTAATTTCGTCCCAAACCTCCTGATCGTAAATGACAGTGATGCATCATTAAACTATACTTGGATCCAGTACCTGAGTCCACCAGGTTCTTTACGACTCATTACTTTCGCTGACCACGACGGACGTGACGATCAATGACTATAGTGAGGGGAAAAAGAATATTCAAATGGCAGTGCTTTATTAATAGATAGGCTAGCATTTAACATCAGGTGGGCCACATGGTTGTTTCATCAGCAGATTGTAATAAAAAAACATTCTTACAGAAAGTAACTATCGAATAATTTACAGAACAGAAAAAACTTCCAAAAAAGGGGCGTATTTTTTAGCAATAGACGTCGTGTTCGGGCTGATGATGATGGAGAAGGTACCATTACCCTGGTTGGGTAGGAAGGAACTTTGAGAATCATGTTTGCAGTCTCAAGTATTTGCAATACTTCAAGTACTTAAAATTTAACAACCATCTACGTAAGTTTTATTCGTAGCAAATTGTGCTACGCAATTATTTCGTAGCTGCTTTCGTAGAGGTCGATGCGTAGGTTTGTGAATTGAAGGAAATTGGACAGAGAAAAAAGAGATATACCTAGTTCTGATTTATTATAGCGGACCTATGCTGTAGGTCCGCTATAATACGACGCAACACTAGAAGGTTTGTCGTAAAATACAGTGAACCTAAGTATATATTTTAAACAAAGACTCATCGGTACTAATATTGGAATAACGCTCCCATCACTATGGATCCCATCACGATGAAAAGTGTCGCATAATATTTTTTATTGGCGGAATAGTTGCGGGTGTTACGGCGCTCATCAAGACAAGGCAAGGGAAATTGGGCAAAGAGTCCCAAATACCCCGGATCCTTAAGACCCCGTGTCCCAGGGACCCCAGTTTTATTGCTTGTTACGCGTCATAAACACGGACGGTTGCGGTTTACAGATAATGGTCCTTCGAATTTATTTTTTTGATGGCGAATATAAAAGTTGTTTAATGGGCTTTATCGGATAATAAAGTGGTGTTTGAACTATGTACCTACTACAACTGGAGATTTTAATGTAATAAACAAATAACATGATGGAGAAGTACCTACTGCATATCGAAGTACCTACTTATACCTTAGTAGCTAGCCAGTTCTTGCTTCTTTTTTTTTATGCATTATATTATTACTTTGGGAATCCTGCCTGGATGGAAATGAGAGCACAGGTAGTCCAAAGAAAACATGGATGAACTGTGTGAAAGATGACATGGATGAAATAGGAGTGAATGCACCGATGACGGCTGACAGAGGGGAATGGAGGAGTAAGACATGTTGTGCCGACCCCACATAAAGTGATGGGATAAGGGCAGGAAGAAGAAGAAGACTTTGGGAACCCTTCAATCCAAAACACAGCAACACTGCTTGAGGCAGAAATAGGCATGGTGGTTTTTATACCCAGGACGAGCCTTTCAAATGAGTGAATTTTTTTTGGCAGTTAATTATGATTATTGTGTCCTTTTGAGCAACGAGGTAAGTAAGTATTACATATACGAGCCTTCAGTCAATCACTATGTAGCTGTAAGTATAAGTAGTAGGTAGTAGGAGTTGTTGTAACGTAGGAAAACGATAAAATGTTTACGTTGTATGCTCAAACACCCTGGAGGTCGCCACTGCCCAGTTTATCACCAGACCCTTTATGATTCTTAAATTTCTATCAACTTTTTATTTGGCTCGGTCATAAAACACCCTTTGCTTTTATGTAGGTAGGTGTAGCTGTTTCTACTAGGTACGTATGAGGTTATAGTAATGAAGGTAGGTATCTACGAAGCTGCACCTTACTACACATGAAAAAGATTAGGGTTTTGTATATACCTATATCCTGTCCATACACTAGAATGTTTAATTATAAGATTCGTAACATTTAGGGAAGAGTTGCAGCGAGCGTTGCAATGGCTGAACATGTTTGTGCATATATTTTTTTTATTTCAAGTAGGCTCATAAATGACGGATCTATGCGGGCTCATATTAAAATGAAGCCATGGTCGTGAATTCGGTTTCTTCAAAACTTTTTTTAAACAAGCATCATAATCTGTTTCGATTGCTCTAATGATTTGTTTAGGAGCACCTCATCAGTTGAGGTACCTGCTATTTTAGCGAGTACCAAATATTTAAGTTGCCCGTGACGCTATATAAATCTTTTAAAATAGATGCTAAGGCCTGTTTACATATACGCATTTACGCTAATTCTTGATATTATATTCTAAGAGCACTTACTTACCTAATTAAATATGATCCAAATAAAACTTAGCTTACTTACCTACAGTGCTCTGTAGTTAGGGACATACCTAAGATCGGATTATTTTATACTTTTTCTAGGTAAGTGGTGCCTTTACCTGATGCTTATTTTAGATAAACATGTATGAAGGAAAGGATAATAAAGGCAGATTAAATGAAACACAAAATATTTTATTATGTTTATATTATTTTATAAAGGTTTCATTGTAATCGTAGGTATAGTGTCAATAAAAATGCAATTACTAAATTTGCTTCCGAATTATGTGTAGTAGGCAATTACGCAAACTTAAAACAAATAAAAACCTGGACATGATTGATTAAACAAAACTAAAATAGCTTACAATATCACTGAAGTGTACAAATTAGTAAAGAATATTCATACATTTATTTATTGGGTTATTCATTGTGCATTAACTAAAAAGAAGAGAGATAATAAAATTAAACTAACTTAAAAACAAAAGCTGCTTACATTATATTTTGTAATGTGCCTGGTGAGACACAGCGAAAATTAAATTTATCTATAATTTTGTACATAAAAATATTAGTCAAAGAGGCGCGACTGACGTATCATGCCGTTCAATCAAATGCATTGGTACTACTTTAATTATACTTTTAATTACAAACTATCATTCTTGTTCGAGAGAAAATATTTTATAAATGACCTAAATTATTAATAAAAAATAGTCAGTATTCATTAAAATTAGAAAAATAACTCGTAAGTCGCGCCCCTGCGTTTGACAGGCGGATAACCAAGTGTCATTTTTGACAGAAAAATGCTCAGACATTAGGGCTAAGTTACATAAAGGCCAACCCGACGCGATAGTCGCGCCGAGTTCCAGCCAAGTCTAAAATAATTACCATTCAACAACAGCCAAACAAAATTGGACTAAACAACAAGGAATTTGTACTTTGGGGATGTGATATATAGAGAAACGACTAGGTCCTCATCAAATGAATATAAAATACTCAATAAACATTGTCATATAATATAAGCAATATAAAACGTAACATAATCGGAATCCTAGACAATAATATAAATTCTGCTAATAACTGAAATAATTCAGGTTCGTTGTCAGTGTTGCACGGACGAGTCACGGGAATGAGCTACGAAAGCGCGAGGCTAAGAGATCTAGAGCGGGACCCGCCCGTAACAAAACTGACGTGGAATTCTCTAACAATAGAATAAAATAGTTTAAGTAATTAAAAAACTTCGCTAAGAATTTGTACCGAAAGTATCTAGCGTCGTTAAAATGATATGCTTGCGAACAGCAACACTTTGGTTTTGATCACGACTTGCGTCCGCCCGTCCCGCCTAACGTAACGTGCTTACTACACATTTAGCTATGGACCAGTGTTGGCTGCTTGTTCGGTAGTACTGCGTTATCGATAATATTATAAATTTCACAACATCAAGCTGGTATAAAAACACTAAGCCTACTAAAACTACTACCTGCGAAAACTCTTTAAAAGAGCAACTTACACACTACCTTCGTAAAGTAACATGGGGCCTGTCGCTAGACGCTGAGCGACAGGCACCCAGGCTTCGTATAAAATATAACATGATTTTTTTTTGCATCTCTCACGTTTTATTACAATTTTCTGAAACATCCTACATCTAGATTAGCTTTCCAGCAACAATTCAACGCTCACAAATCCTTACAAAAATTAATCACTTTCATTTTTTTTTCGTACAAAATGGAACTTTTTTTCATATCAAAATAACTTTATTCCTAATTTACTTGTGCCGATTTCTTGCGCATCGACTCCAAATGTACAAAATATACGTTGAGACGTATAGACAATTAAAAAAAAATATTATTTCAATGGTATAAAAGTATTTTTAGGATCGAATTTTTAAAACGATTCTTTTAATAAATTCAAGCACTTAACGTTTACCTAATATTAAGTTGGCGTTTCCATCTGAGCTTCTTGTCCTTTCCTTCTTTCCTTATTCCGAAAAATTGTAAGTAAACAGAGATCATTGAAAAATCTACATGACCACACTCAATATAATAATGAATATAAGTATAAGTGAATGCACCAGTGGAACCAGTAGGTACATTCACGGAATAAGATAAGTAATATTAATAATTAAAAATATATAGTTACACACACATTCGTTCACACGTACTGATAAATATTATACGAAAATGGTTTCTATGAGCACCTACAAGCAAAACTGATCTGTCATTTTTAAATCGAGCGACGCACCCTACAACGCAGCGGTGCCGAGCATTTTTGAATAATTACGACATTTTTAAATAGGTAATTTAGTTTTTTGAAGTACGTGTCAGAACGACCAATAATTCACACACGACTATAATATAAAAGCATCCAATTCAGTAGAAAACGCACATAATTATTAATTACTACAAACTACGACCATTAATATGAACGCGTAAAGTCAAGAAGGAATCTTACACTTGAGTACTTAATTAGTAAATTCAATGCAAAAAGTTGAAGACCGGCCAGATTCCTTCTTAAAATTTAACGAACAATCGGTCTAATACCTACCTATTATCGCTGTTATACACGTACGAGATCTAGTCTCGGTTGGCTTATACAAAAATACTACGACTACGATTCAGTAAAAAAGTATATTACTTGACGTTTTTACGCATTACATTTATATTAAATAGAAAAACATTAATGCTAAATTACTTGTTATCATTACGAAAGTACAAAATTTAAGTTATTAAAAAATTATGACACTCATACCCTGATGCACCCCGCGCTTTACTTAGAACCAGCCCCCTTAATTGTTTAATCTAGATACCACGCAATCACTTAGTGTTGTTACAATTCGTGAGATATCACCAATTTCTTTACTTCTCATTCAAAATTCATTAGCATAACGTCGGTGATCAAAATATTATTGATGAATGGATTACTAGTATGGTTAATGCTACTAATGAAATGGCAAGTGGCAACGGTGTCTGAAATATCACATTTATGCATCTCATTTGTTAGTCTTCCTATTTCTATTAAAGTTCAGTCTGTCACTGCAAAATGGGGATCTTATGTAAAATAAAACCGATTTTCATCATAGATACCACTGTAACAATTTATCAAGTCTATTAAGAAGATTCTTACACATTACTGCGGAATTCTGTAAGCGAATTATCATGGTAAAATTATATAAGAATAGCGATCCGTTACTTTACATTTATCACCTTCGTTTTGTAAATGACACCCAAGCAAAGCCGGGGTGGGTTTCTAGTAACAATATACCCCATATTATGGAAGAATAAAGTAGCTTTCTAATGGTGAAATAATGTTTGAAATCAGTTCAGTAGTTTTTGAGTTGATTCGTTACATACAAAAATACAAAATATGTTTCCTCTTTTATTAGCATAGATGAAAATTCAAGTGATTTGATGAATTGCGATTGTATTTCAAATAAGGACCCCACTTCATAGCTAAAAAAATAATACTTTTCCATGACTAACAAATGCGATCAAGACTACCGCTAAATCTACACAAGAGATAAAAGACGTTACGAACTACTTTGGTGTAGAAAACATCGAGTATCAAAATATTATCAAAAAGGTTTCTTTTCACTAACCAATAACAGCCGTATACTAGAATCAGCCAATGCGTTTGGTGTATTTTGAGCTTCGAACGCTGGGTATCAATCAATGGAGAGTGAATGTCACAATGACATGAAAGTGTCCACATAAATCCTTAAAGATTTTGAATGAGACAATATTAATCGAAATGTATTTTTTTATCTGTTTTTAGACCTAATAGAATATCGGCAGTGGCAAATACAGATAAGAATTTGATGTGCGTATCATTTATGTTAAAATCCTTAGTTTGAAGAGCGCGTATGCACACTTCCTATGACCAGAAAGTACACGATATTTATTTTATATTTACTCTTTGTAGAGCAATTAATATTACAGCAATAATGCAAGATAGTGAAAAACTTATCGTTAAGTGTGACCACATACATACATCTCATTCGTACTTAATATTAAAGAAAATTCTACGATTCTAAAAGAACTACGATGGAAATAAGACATTATAAAAGTATAATTTAAGATAACCTACATATATCAAAGCGATACATAATACCTACAGAACAATATTATGCCAATTTCAATATTCTACAGTGCTTTATATAGTACGAATCCTAATTAATAATTTGATATAAGTTTATTAAGAATTATACATAATTTAATGAAAATTAGTAGAAGATAATATAGTTTTCAATAGGTAACAATTTTGCATTTAAAATTTAACGCATCAAAAAACGAAATTTATAAACTTACACAAATCAATAGAACTGTTCCAAAAAATTAGGAAAATCACGGCTTAAATAATTTACTGCATAGGATTACAGCAACTATTTTATAAACATTATCTAACTGAGGAGTTATTTTTAATATGTGATTTATTTTTTATTTTAATAAAATTTGCAAAAGTAACAAATTGTTTTACTTTGTACTTTTAAGCAATTCACTAATTTACACCTTAATAAATTCAAAGTGACGTTTGAAAGTCGGTGCCTAAATTTGTAATATTACATAGGTAATAATTATAGTCGGCAAATAAACTAAGAACGAGGGCAACGTTAGGTTTAGAAAATTTATATACTCAATGAAAATGAATAAGTAATAACTAAGTGACTAAAATCTGAATAATCAAACAGTAAATGTAATAAAGAGAAGAACAAAACGATTGTTTCGATCTCATACTAGGTACGATATTTAATACAACCATCAAAAGCGTTTTTTTTTAACAAAGAAATAGAAAGAGGTACCGAAGAGATTTTGTTTTTGTTTTTTTTTTTATTTTGTACAATGCTTTGAAAAATCTATTTTTACTAAATATATTTTTTTACTCTGTAATTCGAATTGTACAATGTACTTTAAGGGATAAAATATTTTTCAAGCCCAATACTAACTTTATATTCATTTTGGTATTACTATATTTTTCTATTTTCTTTTATAAGTATAGTGTAAATGCTCAAAGATTTTAAATATTGTATTATCTAGTAAATATGAAATGAACTGACTTTGAATCAGATGATTTTGATATAAAGTACTGGAATTTTTATTTATTAAATAGCTTTTTTTTGTACCGGAATGGGGATTTTGTAATTCAAGTGTACTATTTTTATTAATTCTAAATATTGGCTTTGTTTTAACTATTAGAAATATACTATGATTTATAATTTGTCGCTTGACCTAAACTGGCACGCACCGCAGTGACACTTCACTTCATATTTGTACATGGCCACCATCAGATGATCTGGTTCATTTTTTTTTATATTTTCCTAAATATACCAACAACAGCTCGTAATTTTTTTTTCAAATATTTTATTGCTTACATTTAATAAAATGTACATATAACTTTTAATATAATTTTTCTTATTCGAACGAGCAAACTTCGATAAAATTAAAATTGTATAACATATGAAATGTCATTGCGATGCGGCTATTATAATAAATTAATAAGGATCTTTGATATTGTGTTATTATGTACTATCGATTTACGGCTACTCTAAAATAATATGCAAATCCTATCTGAAAACACTGTTTAAAAGAGTAAACACTGTAAAATTGACTGTGAAAATGAAACATTTTGTCATTTGTAGTTGTTTTCATTCAATAGTCACTTTTAGAGTGACGTCCTTAAAACATTGTAAGTTCAGTTAGAATAGACTCATATGTACCGCATTAAAAACTCTTTAAGCTTCTGTATGTAAAATGTAAATGGCATTATTTTACATTTATATTAAGATCTTGCTAATTAAAGTTCGTTTAAGATAAAGGTAGTCAATTTCTTAATATTAAAGCGAAGGACACCTAATATTAAAGGTTAAGGAGTTATAATACAACCACACACGGCGACTGGCTACTATCATCTCGATTTGTCAGTGATATAAATCACTGACAAATATTGTGAGCTCGGCGTAGTCAAACTTGTCAACTGTCAGAACTGTCTTTTGTTATCTGAGATTAAAAACGTATTGCAGTTATTTGAAAGAGAATGTTATTAAGTTTTATGAGCTTTTCTGAACGTTTTCTAGAAAGTGATTCTTAAATTTGACAGATCGGTTATTTATTAAGAAACCCCAGTGAAATTGTTTCTACACAAGATAACTTTTGAATATACATACTTTTTCTCAATAAGTGACAGCTGAAAAAAGGTTTATAACCTCTGGTTAGGTAGCTATTAGCCTGTCAAAGTCATTTTATTATTTTGTTACTGGCAATGTGTTCATTTAAGATTCAAACTTTTGTCATAAGTAGGCTGCATATTTTTTTTAATTAGAATTTGATTTAAAACATAAAAATTGTCCGTCCAACGATGTTTTCATTTTCAATATGCTAGTCGGAAGTATAAAAAAATATTTTTAAGACAAAACATAGTCTTCTGTACTGAATATGTACGGTAATAGTAGTAAGGATAAGAAGTATTAGTTGTCAACACTAATACTGACACTTGACACTGGCATAATTTACTGTCAAAATGACAGATTGTAACCTGAAAAAAAGTGAGATTTCGACAAGGAGGTTGTAAACGCACATCAAGGAGGTCCTTAGCCCATAGGTTGGGTAATAGAAGCCAGTCGCCGACCACACAAACCGTGCGTGATGAAATGATGAATGAGGTGCAGTGATGCGGATGGTGATGACGATGTATCACTACACTATGAGACGAGACGGCTCGTTTTCAGTCGCACAACGGAGCTTGATACTTAGAAAGTCGCTAAATTTTGAAAAACGTTGGGTTTTATTTTAGAAAAAATCGTTCAATAAAGATTGTATCAAGCTCCTAAATTTAGAATAGAACAATGTAAATGGCAGTATCGAAGTGTTTACTCTATAAAATTTCAAGTCTTCAATGGAATTATTGCCTTACGTACGGCGAATCCATCACATCCTGTAAATGGCCTCCAATCCGCACCACTCTTAACCACTAACACCTTTGATAAAATATGCTTTGGATATCGCGTCAACCATTCGGCTGCGGCCTATCTGAAACTCCCTCAGACACATCCGTGCACAGTTTTCACGTATGTGAACTATGACAACAGCAAGTGACACTATGTCAATAGCAAGTGACACTATGCCAATAGCAAGTGACTGTAAATCCACTTGCTATTGACAGAGTGTCAACATCACAGTGTGTATTCAAGTGTGCCACTTTTCGCAGTGTTTTTGGCGCGCAAAATCCTTAGGTATTTCATCAAAGAACACGCACTATAATAGTTTTATCACTTGTCATCACGTTTCGTAAGTATCAAATGTATAAAAACCTATCCTAAAACTTTAACGTTAAAAAATTACTGAGTACGACATCACTTACCACCTTAGAAAGCAACGCTAATCACTTATCAATAAATAGACACTCATGATAATAATAAAACTTATTCTAAAATTTTCACGCCGAACGTCCACATAACAAAGATCTACGAAACAGTTAAAATAGAATGCACGACTGCAATTAATGGTGTTTCCATAAATCCAACTTTATTTTTTTGATATGGCACAATTCCAAAATATACTTGTATTCATAACTCTTGCTCTTGCGAAACACCACTAACTGCCTGTATGTCGGTTTCTTCCGACGTACCACAGGTTTACTAACTTACCGTTCATCATTGAAAAGTATAGAAATAAAATAACAATTTAGAATTACAATTAATCTTAAAAATAGACATTGACTCGCTAATCATATTATTGGTGACACAGCAATAATGTTCTTACATTAGAGTCCACTACCATTAATAAAGAAATTGAAAATATTAAAGTAAATGACGAAAATGATATCAAAACTTGATAACTTCATGGCATTTTACGTAATACAATCCTCCACGACGACGTCAAGTGCCATTTTGGTGGGCAAAACTAAATATCGCAATAAACCCTAGAAATATTGTTTAACACTTAAGTCAAGTTTAAAATTTTGCTAAAATAAAACATAACTAATAAACTAAATTGAACTAAACAACACGCCACTCAAACTCCCCTATCAAATAGGGAACGCTATCACTGAAAGAAGGTAATCAATAATTTAAAAATTCGCTTCTAAACTCCTTCAAAAGGAAAAACTCCGATAAAGAATAGTCCGAAAACAAAAAATGCCATCACTGGCACCACTCGTTAATCATCAGTTTTGATAAAATCAACTTATTAATCAACAAAGTGCAGAATAAAATTAAAATAAAATCAATAGTACGATCTAAACCACATAAAATTATTTTCAATAATACCAACTTAAACAGAAGTTACTTCTACATTTTAGAGTCCAAATACACGTTAACACATTATAAAGTCCAATTACCGACACGTTATTGATCACTGTAGCCGATTTTGTTCAAGTAGTCCATGAAATCATTGGACAAGAGTTGCAGAGCCGGTTCTATGACGGGCACTCCTTGGGGGATGCAGCTGCTGAAGAGAGAGGTCTCCAGGCATGGCCTGCTCCGGATGGAGGCGAGGTACCGCTCTGCCAGAGACTCTCCGAAGCTCATAGCCAGCGTCTCCGGGCTCAGACCGAGGAGCGACAGGGATTCTGTGATGCTCGCGAGGGTCGGCGGGAGGTACTTGGTCTCTTCGTAAGGAGCTTTGACAGGTGCAATACAGATGGGATCAGCGCGTGGGGCCATGCTAGTGTTGACGACGGGACGCAAAGCCGGGGGGGAGGCACGTCTAGGGGGTGATGGTGCCAAGCCCCAGGGTTCTGCAGAATTCGGGGGGGTGCCGGGAGAGGTTCCCGGCACCGCCGACTGTTATGGCCACTGCTGGAAGATTGGGAACACCTGTTTGGAGAAGCAGTACGGCAGTGGCTTCACGAAGTGAGTGTCGTTGACCCGGCAGTGCGGGCAGGTCACCGAGTGTGAGTAGTCGGAGTAGTTCAGCCGTTGCTGAGGATGGAGCAGAGGCTTGTAGCAGTTGTTGCACTGTAACAAAATACGTGGACGGTGAGTTACGTGATCAAAGAAATTCAAGTTCTCGGTTTCCAAGCTGTCCTGACCTTACTCATCTTTTGAGTCTTTTCGAAGATAGGTCTCGAGAAAATTCAAAGTAATCTAAAAAATACCTAAAGTAGTTTAAAACGTAGTTGACTAGGATAATGCCGAATATCATGGAAATATATATTCACACTCAAACTTGTTTTGCAACTCTTCAAGCTATATTACAAATGTCACTATTTTGCGCGTGCTATTTTTGTCTTCATGATGTCATAGCGTCGTAAAATGCATACTTTGTGGCGGAAGGGAAGATACTAGTTGTGACAGGTCTGCGAACTGCGGTTTAAAACCCTTATTTCAAAGAAAACTTATTCATGGATGATTCAATCAATAGTGGGTTGCATACAAAGTGAAACGATAAATAGCCTGTAGGTATATCAATCAAATGGTAATTGATTATGAATTCCGTAGAAAGCGAGTTTATTTCCCTTCAGGCGACGAACAATTAGCTTTCATAAATAATTGTCTGATCGACTACATGCATTTCTTCATCGTAATCATGAAGAAATAGTAACCCAACAAAAATAGCACAACTGGAAGGGTATTACAATAGATTCTCACCTTCAGCCGATCAGCGCAGCACGGAGTAGCCATGAAGATGTCATAGCTGTACATGGTTCCCAGCACCAGTGAGGATCCGTCCCACTTCTGGTTGCAGAACCGACAACGGATGGTCCTGTCAGGATCGTAGCGCTCCAGGCATCCCATACACACGCATGTCAGGAACTGTGTACGACCTTCTACTGTAACCTGTGGAAAATACCGGGGTTCAGACCATAGTAATATTTCGAAGAGGGAATATAGGGATCTTACGTCAGATGCATGTCAAAAATGGTCGATTGGCGATTGTATACGTCATGCAAACCAGAGAACTATTTGCTTGTGTTGCAGAGAGAAATGAAGTCCTTATCTTTAAAAATTGATCAGTCAAAGTAAAATATTTCAATTTCCCCAATATCTACTATCACTATAAATTAATCGTCGGTAAAGTGTCGTACATTCGCAGTCGGAAAATAATTAATTTAATCAATTTCAGACCTTTCTTCCCGGAATCCTGGGGCTACAAACGTATTGCGTGCGACCCTCCACTTTCACCTGTGTGTAATACCCAGAATAACCAACAGACACTACAGCGGCATACTATAGCTTAGCCAAGAGTTCTTACAGTAAGTATATTTGTTTGGTTCGGGTTGCTAAGTGAGTAATACAAGCACCGTATGCAAGGTAAATCGGTCACGAGCACTTTTTGTTTCGTAAGGCGCGCCACAAAATTGATGTATGTATTCGATTTCGTCACAAGTTCGTCCTCTTTGCCTTGAGTTTTTGACGTTCTCATACAAATGAATTGTATGCTATTACTCATTGAGGTTCCAAAAGTATTCAGAATTTCTCATAAACAAATACTGTTTTGCAACTGTACAATGAAGAAGCAACCTATTATTACTACAGAAGAGAAAAAACGCTTAAGACTTCCGTTTACGCTTTAAACTAAGACTTTCATAAGGCTACGGCAAAAAATACCCATTGAATAAAGCTAGAACTCTGTCTAACTTTATTACACGACAAACATCTACGCATTACGACGCCATTTTTTCTCCCGAATAGTGATGTGTCTCGTCGCTTGGTCCCAGTAGGGATGATCCTATTTACAAAACCGGCTAACACTACCAAGAAGAGTCCGAACGTAAACCGTGGTAGTCCCGGCATAGAATAGGGCTCTTCCATAGGCGACTAAGAGAACGCATCTAAGAATGGGCAGAAGCACTTTTAAAGTAGATAGGTACTTAACACAAATCACTTTCTAAGCGTGATGACTACGGCAGAACTTTTTACTTAAGTCAAGGAAACCTATTCTTGACATGCTGAAGACACATAGGGGCTAATGATGATGATGATGATAATGATAATCAAGAAGAACTGTAAAAGTGGTTCGGCATAAAGCACAGCACTCTAAAGGTGTCGAAATTTTTTATGTCAGGTACTCAAAGTGCACCCCTCAAAGGGGACTGCATGCTAATTCTAACGCCAAACAAACCTGGAAGCATCTCTCTCCTAATTCGCTGAATAAACAGCAAGAAGCTGTATGAGCTGAGGGACATTTTGTTAAATAAACTTTCGGATCTTATTTGAGTTTTGAACAAACAAACTGAATGTTATTCTTGAGCGTGTTGTATCAAACATGAGACTGGCTCAAAATTTGTGAAGCGACGTAAAGCTAGAGACAAAATAAGTACTGGATACAAATAACTAAGTACATTTACAGAGTTCTTGAGTGCTTTGTGTGCCGTACAAAATTGTTCTACTATAATCTGTTTCTATTCCATGCTACAGGGTAGAAGATCAGAGTCAGTAGAAATGTTACGAAAAAGCGCCTTAGATTTACATTCTCGTAGGCAAAGTCTCTGTAAATCTGTAAAGCTTTTGTTATTAACATAATTCTCTTACCTCAACAGCGCTGCTGGAATGCTGACGTGGGCTCAGAAAGAAGGTGCCATCCACCAGCGGATACCGATCGAAGACATGCAGGGTCTCTTGGCACAGCGCACAGGACACCCGAGGCTTCTGCTGCCCAGCCAGGGTCGACAAGATGAACAGTCGCGTGTCGTCATTACCATGGTTACCCTCATCCTCAATCTGCAACAAAAGAAAAGCAATTTCAGACTTGCAAATAGAATGGGAGTTGAATAGGTTCGTTTGTCTTTTCGGCTCCACCCCTCATGGAATATGAGCGACGCCAGCTATTTCAATATTTCATACCCATTTACATATTACGATTAATGCATCTACCCACGACATTTACACCAACTCTCCCTTCGTAATAACACAAGTAAATGACTGCATAAAGATGAATAATGAAAAGCTGAAAGGCAATTACGCTGAATTCGGAGTCGAAGTCAAACAAAAACCCACGGTACCACAGAGATCGATTCGATTCTGAAGCACGATTCACGTACGAGCAATTTGTGAAGAATTATCATGAAAGTTTAAAGAGTCGATGTTGCAGAATAGGCATCACAGCCCACAGCTGACCATAATTAAACATAAGATTTTGAAAAATTGTCAAAGGGTATGCCCGTCCTCGTTTTCTGACTGCCTGCATGGATAAATAAAGCATTGTTCTTCGTTTAGAAATGGCTCCGTCTGGTTATCAATGTTAATTGTGATGTACGGAGCGATTGCACGCTCCATTGGCTACATGGCGTCTACACATACAAGATAATGCAACGCGAATAAGTAACCGACGTAATAGTGCGCATATTGAGGCATTCCGATCTATTATTAGTGAAGCCGTGACACCAGGAACACATAAAACGTACCCGACGAGAGCGTTGACCTACGTAAACAAACTCACTATGATTTGCAGTATAGCAGTGCAGTTTGCCAAGAGACGAGGCGGGGGCGGGTCATCCGGCAAACACTGGCACGATATCTCGACACCCGACTCCAGAGCGCCGCACCCACCGTATTCCGCTCGTGTCGAACATTTTGTTATTCAATTCTCAATCACAACATTCGGGGCGGTTAAATTCGCCTCTCCATTTGTAAATTGCGACAGTCTGACTGCTGTCGTCGATTTGGAAAGTGATAAATAACTGGCCGCGAGCGGCAGCCTGCTCCTAGGCTCGTGATTGATTCAACCCGATGAAGCAGATGTTCACTCTACACATTCAAATGATTGATGGCGTGAAACAGCGAGAGTAGAAACATGAGTTCCTGAACGAATTCGCAGCTAATGAAATGTCTATGAATTACCAAGTTAATTAGAACGGCGCTGAAGTCGTCGCCTCAGGACTAATGAGGGACAATTAAATTGTTAAGTGTCGCGCGCTCACGACAGTTTAGTGAGGTTGCAGGTCGCGGCCGACGAACCCGAGCGTTGGGAGCGAACTTGCACAATTTACTATTGTACTGCAAGATTGATGAGCACTCCGACACAGACTATTTATTTAGTCAATCCGATCACGCTTTGTCTCGCAATCGTCGCAGTTTACTGGGTACATATACATAACCAGTGGCCGTAAACCGGCGCATAAAACTTTTTGATGAGTTTGAAGTGCTCAAAGAGTCGGCTAAAAGTACGGCACAGACGGCGAAAGATTCAGTCAGTAGTAGTAAGTTAGCACGAACTGAGGCATTTCGACTACACGCTTGTAGCTTCTAATTACGCCTGAATTTACATAGCGAGGAAACTTGGCATCCGGAAAACTAGTCTCAATGGATTCAAAACATTGGTTGTCTTCCGCCGGTCCTTTCGCGGATAAGTTTTCAAGACTACGAGTAGAATTGGGTTTAAAACACATTTAGCAATGTAATGCGTAAAGTTTATATTTCGTCGGGCGAAATTTAATCGTGGTTTTGTCCGTTTGTTTCGATGTTCAAACAACCAGCGAGAAGTGCTCGCTGCGACGAGAAGATGAGAGGCATGGAGAGTGCTCGAAGCGTCGTTAGCACTCGACGTACCGCCGAACGAATGTACACACATTAAAACTTTCCGAATTTGAAGGTGACGCAATAATTAAAGAGCTGCATGGGGTGCCACCCCTAACTGTACAGGAATTCAAGAATCTAAAGATGTGCCTTAAGTATGTAGTAAGCGTCTGTTGCACGTACTCTTATGTTATCTGCTATTTGTTGTGTTGTCTTGTCGACATAGCTAGAAACTTTTTATTTGTTACAAATAAACAACTAAAGTTTCTCAGGCTACAAAACAAACTCCATTGTTTTCAGCATCAGACTGTTTACAACAACGACAACACTGCTAAAACACGAATTGTGAACAAGCAAGCTTCCATTATGCAACAGAAGATATTGCCGACTAAAGGCTGTAACGACAATAAATCTGAATTGTTCTCTGGGGTGGCTTATTTTTAATTAGCCAAATGAAACTTTTCCTATTATATTTTGCCGTCGTCCGCACTCCGCTGAATATAGCCGCTAAGATAGGAATTAAATACAAAGAGCAAAACGTTCCGCCGAGAGCAGTGAAATGCGGGAAAAATGAGATACCCTCCCTCAAATCCAATTAGCTCTAACAAGATATCGAATACTATGGATTTGAAAGCGATAAAATAATTTAATTGAATTTTTAAGCTCGGTTCGAGGGGGATGTTGGTTTTTGCAATTACGGTTACGGAAGGCGTAACAATATTTAGACGCTGCAATATTTTTGAAGCGAAGGTCTGGAGAAGCAATATTTCTACTGTGGCGTCTCAAACAATAAGTCTTAGAGTGGTATTTGCGGTGCTCGATACATTTATCCCAATGGTTCGTTCCGCCTCGTGTTTGCCATTGTCTGAGAGCTTCACGCTAATACTTTGCTCTTTGTATCTGAAAATGCATTTCCAGAGTAATGCGATTGAATTCTTCCATTTCTATTTTCCTGCGTAAGGGTTTTGTGGATTCTGTCATAACAATATTTCTCCTGTTGACTGCTCTGGCTTCTAGCAAAATAAATCTGAAAGTTTGTCACATAAAATAAATAACAAAGTAATGAATCTTATCTTATAGAAGTTATGAATCAACCTCGGGTCACCCGGAGTGCAATCTAGATTGGTTTACTTTCTTGTCTGTAACTGTAGACGTATGTTTACTACACTCTTCACTAGTAAGTTTTCCCATAGCATGTGTATGCTGTCAGTAGTTAAAAATAGCTAGCTCTGTATAAAGTTGAGCAGGGTTGGCAAGACTATTAAATGTTTTTCACTTGTAAATACGGTCCCTTTAGGCAGATGGGGAATTCTCCAAGCGAGCAATTTGTTAATCTTCGCAAAGGCAAAATACCACAAAAGGGGCCGGGAAATAGACGGCATTGAAACATTTTGCTAAGTTATTCATAATATTCGTATCTTGCCTATAGCGGTCGGTAAAGCAAAAACGCTGTGTTCTTGTGTGAGAAATTTTCTCGCGTGAATATCCCGAACATTTATGACGCGGCGACGCGAACATAAATTCCATGATAGTGAAAAGTGTTGAGGCATTCTAATTTGACGCTGAACTGGCGAAGTGGCTAAAATATTCGCGACATTTTTGAAGATTCCAAGTAAAACCTTCCGAGGTGAGCTGAACTATGTACAGATTCGTTATTATTTTTATTGCGCGCTGTCTCGGGAGGATATGAAGTGTCGGAGGAGCCATTGCATCTCGTCACAACGAGAGAAAAGTAAAATTTAGATTCAAATGGGTGTTAAAAATGCTCAAATGGGAACTGTGAGGGTGTGGGGGGTTTGATGCGCTTTTGATGAGGTTTTCCATCGGAAAACTGACTGAGCGGTTACATTTTTATTAAAATGTTGTCTGACAATAAAAGGTTGTCCCTCGATGAACGAGATGTCGTAAATTCGTCGGAACTAATTGATTGGGTGGTCCTGTTGGACACGTTTCGATGGCTGCAATCGAAATGAAAAATGTCTGTTGCTAAAAGAATTGAAACGTTAGCGGTTTTGTTTGAGTTGTGTTTTACCACAGACGAGACTGTAACAGAACATGGAAAACTACTTATCCTAACTTCGTTTTATCGTTAGTCGTGTTGTTATGTCAGTTAGTGCGCATTGAGCTAAGGTCATTATGGTTATGGAGTAGACAGATGGCACAAGACTATAGCTACACTAAAGGAGGCTTATTAAACTCGTAACTGTTGCGTATTTCGAAACAAACACAAATTTGCATTTTTCAAAATGATGTTTACTTTGACAATGGATTATTTTTCAATTGAAGTCAATTAGCAAAGTGCAAATGCAATTAAGAAAAGCCCACAACTCAATCGTCTGCTTCACACCGCTACCACAGTGTAGACGTCTGTTTTCGATGACTTGTATTAAAACTTATAGAAAGAAGTAAACTATATTACCTTACATAGGTTATATAAAGTTTTTATAGTTCACTATTTTCTATAAGTTTTTAAGGACTATTTAAAAAAAATATATTCAAAACACGTTGAATCAGAATTATAAAAATATTATAAATATCTGGAGTAAAATATAGAGGAATCTATTTCTAATAAAAACTCGTAGCTCATTCAATAAAATGATTCACATTCCGAAATAAAAATCTGATACAATATTTATATTTCCGTTGAATAATATTTACATTCGATAGGAAAGTAACATAGACAGGGCAATCGTTGTTATGTCTAGTGAGTACTTCTATCAGCAAGTAACAAACCACGTGCTTAGTTCAGCTGAGTCAACAGTAGAAATGCTACCAGTATATCTATTAATACATACAGCTATTGCATATAAAAACTCTTTGACAACACTCTTTAGCATATATATTCAAGGCTAAATATATGTATAGGCGATCATTTTCGGTAAAAAGTTTTGCATACATCCGCACACAATGCCGTGAACTTTGACAGTACGATATTTGACAGCGATACACTGATCACCATCGCAGGCGATCTAGATGTGTACAAGGCACTGTCTCTTTCATGTCAACAAATAGAAATAGGAACAGATTTATCGGTCTTATTAGCAGACCGATAGTCTGCTAAACTAAATGAGTGCTATAGAACCATTATGAATAAGAGCACTGAAGTGTGCAGTATACATAAAATACGTATATTTTGATAATCTGTTTTATTATTTAAACGGTGTCGAACAAACCGTGATATAATTGGTTTAAAAATAACTGTTATCAAATAAAAACAAGAGTGGTCGATAGACAATGTTGTACATAATGTTTACTAGCAGTTGGTGCCCGAGCTTCGCTCGGTATTTTTTTTTTTGGTAAACTGTTGTTGTGAATTATATTTAAATACGAATTACTTACATACTGATTAAATATCAATATTTTTCGATCTCACCGACATAATAATAAACTCCACTACTCGTCAATAGATGGCTTTCTCTGTCCCACTAACTCATGACTTAATCAACAGATGGCGCTATTAGGAGTTATGATTTTATGATAAAGTTGATTATTTACTTTACGATTAAGGGGACATTTTCTAAAAATGAATCCTAGCTAGATCGTTTTATCGTCCCCGAAAACCCCTGTATACTTAATTTCATGCAAATCGTTGGCTCAGTTTCCGAGATCCTAAATATATCGATTCTCGTTTAAATGTCTAAGATATGCACTATTTGCCAACAATGTATATTATTTTAGTTGATTAAATAACTCTGTGCGTCATAGACTTAACGACTCAATTAAATATATATTTATAGTTTATACCTATACCTACAACTAGATTAGTCTCTGAGCAAGTTTAGACTTGTATGAGGGGTACACGGCTTGTATTGGGTGGAAATCAAATGTTTGGACTGCTGATTCAAGTCATTAGACAATCTTTATTAAAATAAATCACAAGGATGTCGATTATATATTTAAAATATAAATTGAATGGTCATATAATTCATATTAGTAAGATAATTTCTGATCTGGAATAGTACCAAAAGCGACTTCTTTATATTATCATCATCAGCCTGAAGAAATCCACTGCTGGACAGAGGCTTTCTCTACACATTTCCAGGAAGAAACATTCTGAGCCCTTACCATCCATCGACTTCCCGCGATCTTAACAATGTCGCCGGTCCATCTTTTTTTTTATAACGAGCTACTTATAACACGCATTGTATACATTATATCAGATTTTATTTCAATCAGATTTTTTGAATAAGGGGCACGGCATCCTTTTCTCAAAGCACTTCATGCCATTTTCGACCCCGCATAACTTTGATATGGATAAAACTAGAAGCATGAATTTTTAGTTTGGTTACTAACCATTCAGGTTCCTAGTTTTATCGACAGGCATTGTATGTTTTTTTTTTTTTAATGCTTGTTTGGTTACAAAAAATGTTAAAAACAAAACAGAAGAACTGAGTTGCGGGACTTGGCTTTTTACAAATTGTGTTTTATGGCTTTGTTTATTACTCCCAACTTATATCACTCGAACTTCAGAGCTAGTCTTCCACAGCATTTTTAATTTAGCCGATCGAGTGAGTTACTATGCATAATAAACAACAACACCTAAAACGACTGATAATTTGGTGTAAATATAAATGAATAACATGATTACACTATCGCTGGTGTCCAATACAACTATTTGCCATGCGCTGATAACCCTGCACTTAGTTCAGATGGCTCCCGACTCCAGTTATCTGTTTTGCAAAGTTGCTTTACCACAGAAGAATACGTAGAATCAACAGATGGTTTTCACTCAATAGTTTTTATTTCTTTCATGTGCACACGACAGGGATTTTCTCTCCAATCTTCTTTATATGTATAATTCATTTCAGTAATTATTTCTTTCAAACCTATATCAGCTTTAACACAATTAATTTTATTTTGGCCAACATTTATATTTATCTACTTCACATCATCTTTTTTGATAGACTCTTGAAAATTCTGAGACGGTTCTCAGGCATGTTTGAAAATGCAGCTGTTTCAATGTGTTGAGGATATTAAGTAACTCTATCAGGGGTTTCCGCTTTTTTTAATAACTTTTCTTATACTGGATTCTATATTAATACGGTTGAACAGACCCCCAAAAATCAATCATAATATTTTTTTTTTATCACTATTGTTTTTATGTATGGCTGTATGTGTTTAGGAAATTTCAAAGTGATCATTAAGCAATAAGAACCAATACGTTAGTGCCAAATCAAAATAAAAACTATGGAATTAACTATAAAATATTCTTTGTTGGAACTCAGTTAATCTATTTTATGCTGCAAGATAGTTTATACAAGAAAAGAATAGTTCGAGCAAAATTGGTTACAGTGAAACAACCCCGAGGTTATCTGTCACTGACAACAACGAGAGTGACATTTACGATGATAAAGTAGAATTTATTAGCAGAGAAATTGTTCTCACTGATATGGAAGTTATACTTAAAGGAACTTTTGTAGGAGACAGAGCTTGGAATAATGTTTTTAACTTTGTAAAACATAGTCTAGTTCAAACAACAATACAGCGTTTTTAAGAAGTACCTAGTCGTCTCGGGTGAAAGAATTTTAGGACAGTATATCAGATGATTTTGTGATGGGTTGACTCTTGCTATAGATATTAGCAAAAGCTAATGCAGTTGTTTGGAAACTTTCAATAGTTACCACATACATTTATGATTGTGCTTATACTAAGATACAAGTCAAACAACTAATTATTGGGACAATGCTATTAATAAAATGATAAATTCATTTCATGTTTCATATAACGTCAGCTTATAATCAGAAAATTGCATAGAAATATTAATTAAAATGTTTATTATGAGACTCGAGCGTATAACCGGATTCCAAAACGTAAAACACTGATAAGGCTTATGAAATATACAATTTCGTATTTTATAATAACCATAATACGCCTAGATGTATTAATATATTTTTTTCAAGACTCTAAGTATCTATAAAAAAAAGATACTTATCATGGAACTATAAAAAAATCTACACATTGAATAATTTTATTGAACAGGTGAACACAATATTAATACGAACCCGCCGGAAACAAGAAAGGATACCGTGCATATTCATATAGGGTAGATCATTTAACATACACGCTAGGATAAAGCAAGTAGGTACTGTATAATAAATATAACAAAAGTTTGTGGCTAGAGCTGAAAGCTCTTTGAAGTACAAATGCTGTTGTCATTGAATTTCATGAACAAGACATAGAGGTAGACGAGTTTCGTTCAAAAAGACTAGTCAGCTGCATGTTTTTGTCCTTTTAGTTCAGTGAAGCGAACATCAGAGATACGAATGCAGTAACACGTCGTATTTATATATTTACTACCCACCACCTGCTATACAATACCTATAAAACTTAGCAAGTATTAAGTAAAATGTAGATCCATACTTTTATATATTTATCTGGTTCTCTCATTACAAGACTAAGCTTAGTATAGGGATAACATATCGTTTATATTAAGAGTTAACTTTTTTAGGCGGGCTCAAGCATTTTTTGAAGTAGGAAAACATAATAGTTTTCGTCACGCGTCACGTCACCAACACCTCTTCGGCCAAGATCGACATAATTCGCCAAAAGTCGGGGGACGGGGTAGTGGTTCAAGTTTTCACTTCTGTCGGCAATCTCGGTTTTTTTTTGTATGCGTAGTAAGAGCTTAGTTTATCTATGAATCATTTAACTCTTATTTATACTATTACACGGGTATTTATCGCTATCAGTGTTGTGTGTCGTAGTGCGTGCACGGACGTTATGGACAAAGAAGATCAAGTGAGGGTAGTTAGTGATGCTGCCTCCACTTTTCAACGACGGTAGCACTCATGTCAATGCTCCAGTCAGCCCGCGACCACGGTTATTGCAACATAGCCAAAACGTCGGGAAAATAAATAAAATAAGGTAATATACGCGATAAATACCCGTGTAATAGTATAAATATGTCTTATGATCGCGAAAGTTTAAAAAGTACATTTAACTCTTCTCGTTTTCCTCCTCTACTTCTGCAATGATATGACATAAAACAGACTCGCAAAGAACAATTATTGATTAACGCTGGTAAGAGTAATTATAATAACGATTACCAACGCAATAAAAATGCTTGGCATCAGCAATCGAAACGTAAACAACTCCACAAATAAAATAAAGAATAAGGCACTCTATAAAACAGATTAAGTATCACTACAGAACGTGCCAGTAATGCATTACAATCAATTAGCAAACATGCAAACTAGAACTACAATACAATCTTCTCGCCTACCTAATTACTATAAAATAATTAAAAAACCTATTCACACAACAGCAAACTCAAACGAGAAAAGAACGACTGCAACTGTGGATACCGCACGATATCTAACAATTTTCAAAATGGATGATAATATTTCATTCATGAATGGTTGGCACTGACTGAAAAACACTGATTTCATAGGAATAAATGAAGTAACATTATCATAACCCCACGCATCGCCTGCAAAACAAATGAAAAGATAATAAATAACAAATAGGTATTTGCGTTATCGGCTACGATAAAAATAGAAAACAATTACCTACCAGCGTGCAACCTACTTAGGAAACTCTAGAAACATTTAACTCCGATAAAATAAAATAGATTATAAGCGTTTCTAACAGGCTTGTTATCGTAGTCATTGAATGTACACAAACGTAAGCAAACGTAGGGAAGTGGATGTGGTGAAGAACGGAGCGATAAGCGATAAAAGGGTTCAATGAACGTTGTGAGAACTGAAGGTAAAAATATAATGGTAATTGATAAGTAACTCATAGTAAACAAGGAAATTAACAAGCACAATGTTATCAACAAAGAGACGCACAAGCAATACCCACATAAATACGTAATTATTATTAAGGTAATCGGAATAAGTCCCTAATAATATTGAATAAATAGCAGATTAAAACAAAACAAGTTAAGCACTTACACCTACATAACTAAATACAATATTGTTCTTCTACTTATGAGCTTCGATGTAATAGATGTATCGTTGCTATTCAAGTTGCTAGTCAAGTTTCCCTAAAAAAATCGCAATAACAGCAAGCCTTACGTTTCTTTGTAAATTTGAATTAAAATCACTACACAAATCTTTCTTAGACTTAACTATGTTGTTGACTATGCTTGAACTATTCTTAACAGAATTTAAATAAAATCCATAGATAGTGAAAACGCTATCAATCATGTTTTCGTCTATCACCAAAACCCTACCTCGTGACGTGCGATAAGCCTCAACCCAGTATCACCACGCTGAGGATAACGCCCGCTCCAAGGCAACACACCACAGATTAAACAACAACAACAACGAACCTATCGCCACAACAAACATACACACGTTCCCTTACATAACATGTTGAATATTGCTCTAGGCTAGACTACAAATTACTCACACACAATGTATAAATTACGCATGCGAAACAAACTCGTTGCTTTAGCAATTTCGAATGACGAATCAGGTTGAATTAGCACTTTGGTTACGGTCAAAATATAGCATTTTTTGGAACTGATTTATGAAGAATTAATCAATAAAGCACATTATTTTCGAAAGGAAACAGTCGGGAGTGAAGACAGAACTGTTACAGTTCTTGTAACATGAGACGATTTGAATATGACAGACTCAGCACTCAGCAATATCAAATTTATCGGCCCATTCAATGGACTATAAATAAGCATTTGCGTAAGTGACTCATTAACTAGCGCGATGAAGCCCTTATGGAGCCCAACGCCTCAATTCAACCATTCAAATGTGTTCCACTTATCATGCATACATCCGGTGGCCTTAATAGCAAAATAATATAATCACAGCAAGACGGCAACTAAGAGAATAATGTCAAGATCGTAAAAACAAGAGTCAGTAAAACATTATGCCAAATGACAGGGTCTTGAAGAAGTTAATTTTATATTCTGTGATTAGGAGGTCTGACAGATAAAAAAAAAACTCGAGCTTATCACTGGCACATGAATTTAGTTAGGGGCACACAATAATAGCACACCTATGCGTGCCTATACGTCAAAATACACAGCTCAAAACTAGGCATCATGAACGGCGTTCGGCAAGGGACATCCTTGCCACCGCATTTGTTTCTGTCGTCGTACTAAAGTAGATTGCTGTGTAACTGGATTTATCACCAGCATAGTCGGCACTGTTCAAAATGTTAGTTGAATGATAAAAATATCAATAGCTTGTTTAAAAGCCCGCAAAGTGATAACGCAAATTGTTGAGCATGAACGGGAATTTGTTTAAGTATGCAATTAGATAGTATCGAGTACAATGTTATCCTTATCAGGCATTGCCCACATAGTTATTAAAGTAAGGTGGGACCTTACCTACCTATCTTAAGAAATTGGTCCTGGTTTGATTTACGGAAAAGAAATAGCAACAGGAAAAGTCTACTGATGTAAGTTTATAATGTAGTATGCTAAATATTATTTGGTAAACCATTTTAAAATACATAAATCAAATAGATATTATAGCAAACTGCCAAGAATTTACAATTAATTTGGAAAATTATATATTGGTATGGGATTAATTAAGCCAACCGGCTTATTTGTTTGGTTTTATTGCACCAAAAGACATAAATCTCTTGTTAAAAGCAGCTAGCCTTCGAATTAGAGAATATTTGCATTCCGTTCCCATAATAACGATATTATAACTACCTACATTGATAAGAAAATTCATGCAACTTATTTTAAAAGGATAAGATTACGGTTTAACGACACTTTTAAATTTGTTTTTTTGAGACAAGATTAATTTTCTCATATCATTATTATGCAGGTATATAATAGTTTTGACCACTTATCGTAAAAAACGACAACCTACAAAAATGTTGCAGGAGCGCTGCAACATGATTTAATACAACGATATTAAAAATGTATATAATGAAAACATTTTATTTATTAAATTACCAAGAGCAGGGGATTAAATAAGTCAGTTGATGTATATCTCCGTTTTCTGCGATGCTCGACGCTCCTAATCCCTTGTATTAACTATAGAAATAATATGTACTAACGGTATTAACCCGGGGAACCCACACGATTTATCGTCCGCAGGGCGTAACAACTCACATTGTAGCAAGCTTGCAACGTGAGATACTATACTACGTAAGCATTTTTGTGAAACACGAGATTCTCTTCCATGTTTTGTTATGACCTCTTATTCTTTCTTTATAAAAGGTGATTGTCTGCACGGTTTTGTGGATAATATAGTGGTGACCCCAACATTAATCAACGTCAATTAAATTTAAAATTGCTATAAAGCCCTTACAATGTCATTAACTTTCGGTGAAAGATGGCAATACTCAATCTTTCGACAGATTTTTATAAAAAAGGTCACAAATCTTGATAAGTTGAAATAACAGACCAAGGTTCAACTATCGCCACGCACATACTGAAACGGGAGTATGATATTGCAGTGGATCGGTGCGTATCAATGATACTCAACTACTTTATGATCACCAACGATTAAGTTACAATATAAAAAGGTTAGGTAACCTCAAATAACGAACATAACAAGTAGTTAATGTCGTACGACTACAAATTAAGAAAATTGTAAAAAGCTACAAAGTCAAGGTAACCATTAACCAAGTAAGCTCATTGAGAGAGAATTGCAGGCCATAAAAGTTAGCAAAGTTTAAAATGCCATTCCGTAGGTGTTAGCACTGTCTTTGTAGAGAGCTCTCGTTTAAGGAGTAACCCGCCATTCCCGGGTTGTTGAAGGATTTAGCGAATTTACAGACGAAAGAAACACGAAATCCGAAAGAAAAGCGAGAACCGCGATTGTAGATAAAGCCACACTCAACTCACGCGGTAGGTATTTATTTGTCTAACAAGATCTCGGGTGCTCAACTCTTGTTTCAAAGATTTACTTTTGAACTCAGTATTTTATACATCAAATCGAAACCCATAATATCCAAAGGGTTTTGTTGTGATAACATAATATTAAAACATAATAGCAAAATCTAATTCAACGAAAGAGAAAAATAAACATACCAGAACCTATGAAGCTACCTTGCAACGCATACGTACTGGAACTATGTTGGATAAATCACACAATAAGAAACTAATCAAGAAATGTTTAAGGTTGCTTTATTTTGCAAAGATCTAACAGAGTAGTTCAAGCAATATTTGAGGTTACAATCAGAGTTGAATAAAATAAGGGTCTACGACCTATAAGTAATTCATAGAATGAGCGAGTGAACGTGAGGTGTGGTACAGCCCGATATGGCAGGTGCGTTATGTAAGCAGGCTGTGCAGCCGCACTTTGGGGATACCAGCTTGGATAAGTTAAGATTCCTCGAGAAAAACCTAGTTACTCGGATTACAATGAGTAAAATACCCCCAAAACGAAAATGAAAAGCTTTTAAAATCAGCTATGTTTGATGAAGATCTTTATTTAATATTTTTGTCTCATATGTTAATGGAAAAGGCACCATCACGTCAACGTAAAGTATTTAAACGTGGTTGTCGAATGCATGAAGAAATAAGAGCCCGATCTCCAGTGAGATAAAGCCCATCAGAATTAATCCATTGGAAACTCTAACAAAACACATCTCACTATACCTGGGCCGAACATACCGAGGTTGGCAACACCGACACTAAATGCCACAACTATTCCAAAGCTGGCGACTCGAGCCCATGCCAAGGCCCCGCCACAATTGAAAGTTGATGTCCAATGAACCTTTCGCAACAAAGCTCCACTTCTAAATCTAAGCACCTTAAAACAAATCAACAGCATCAAAGGTCAGCCCTTAAAGGGCGGGATTGCAGAACATTCATAACAGGTGCCATCTGAACTCAGGAGCCAGACAAATTTATAATGATATAGCCCATTACCGCTCGCACGCTCATAACGATAACCGTAGATATAGTCGTTACCGTCCCGTCCTAACTACTTTCAAAGCGGACTATTTAAAACATAAATTAGATAGTGCACTAAATACGGGAGAATACGGGAGGCAGACTACCCACCCGGTAGTCTAGTTAGAGCCGATGAATAACGAAACGAGGAGGATGGGCAATGGGGAAATCGCTGGGGATTGAAAGAGAGGGGGTACCGGGTGCAGCAGCCAGTGTGCACAGTGCACACAGACAGCGATCGATTAGCGGGTTTGTCCATAGCTTCCGACTCTCGACCTTTTTGTCTCTTTTAAAAATGAATAACTATCAAATGTTCAATGCAATTTGGGTATCGAATTGGAATTGGCATTGGTTCCAAACGTTGGATATCATAGTGATAGTTTTCAGAAAGGAGATACAGCAGGCGAGGTAGGACAGGGTGGCTAGACGCGTTCGAGTTCAATTCAAATCGAATACAACCCGTACAGCGGTGCCTGCTCTATAATAACTGTCGGGAACCCTGCTCTAAGACGAATAAAGCTGGCATGCATGCAGTTCCATAGAAGTGTAAAAACATAGCTCCATAGCAGAAATGCAGGTGAATACAGTCTCAGGTGACATTAATTCACTCGCCGATCACGTCGCGCCGCCGGTGATCACTTATTTAACTTGGAGCCGTGATTCTTAAGACCGCCAGACACCGCATTTTTTATTTATAAATATTTTCTATCACAGCTGCTTCTATCAATGGAATAATTTCGATAGAGCTGATCAGTATTCAGCGGAACGACTCGGGGCGTCTCCTTTTCTATCAGCTTAGTTGTGTGCCCCGCAGATTAAAGCTGATTGAATTCTAAATGACTTCTGGTCGTACATCTTTTTTAGCTGCTGAAATGGAACTTAATGGAAGCAACACCCATAAAAAGTAAGCGATACAACTGATAAGGCGAACTACAAAGCTGCTGCTATAAATTTTTAAAAGAACGATATCTTTAACCTACCCACTTATATCCGTTGCTAACGTTGGAAACTTGAAAAATTACAAGTCCTTTCTCGCAGCCCTTGGCCAATTTGGTTGTGACTAAGAGATTTATGAAATTACGGGTCATTGAATGTGCGAACAATAGCGTCTGTACCTTGTGTTTCAGTGGAACAGACATGAAATTTTATTCTCACTCAGTTTATCGCTTATGTGCATGATAAGAAATCAGAAAACACGAGCCATTACGTTTATCATAAAATAAAGTTATCAGCCAGTTAGTTATGTGGTATTAAATATCGCTAGACGAGGCCAGAACTCGTCCAGGAAGCGCTCTAAGAAGCTTGTCAGTGTCTCAGGAAATACGAGTATGTGGAATGATAAGAAAGTAGTTACCAAGGGTATAGCGAATCTAAAACATTTTCTAACGACAATGGTTCAGAACTTAGCAACAGGAAAATAACTGTCGCGATAAAACATAGACCTTATGATAAGACTTAACAGGAAGTTTTTAATCTTATCCGAAGTAATTGCTGGTGTTGTTCGAGCAAGGTATTATAATGCATGTTTTTCAATTTTAAAATAAACACAGACATCCTCGCTCATACTATTTGCTCAAGTGATACATGCAATTATGCAAACAGAACCATCTGAGAGTCAAGTTCAAGGATTAATTTCATCCGAATATAGAATCTCCGAAGCTCCCTGAAGCGACGCAAGGAGAACAAAGCTGGGCTAACTCAACAATGTGTTTAGTTTCGAGATTAGAGCAATCCCGTCCAACACCTAAACACGGATTTTAGATAACATTGAAACTCCGACCGCACTGAATATAAATGAGATTTTAGAACGCTGCAGAACCCGTCTTAGGGCTCTTGTGCATAATTACTAGACGTTAGAAACGTTCAACTTGCTCTGAACACCAATGAATAACCTTAATGGACGCTTAAAATCAAATAACCGGCGCCCAACTTGAATATGTCTGTAGTTCGGTGCCAGTCGATTAAAAAATAAAATGAGATGAGAATTTTATTGGTTAAATGTGTGATTCCGGCTTGAAAGTTAGCAGCGTAGTGGCGAGTCGGCTTGTCTGGCCGGGAAAGAGAATTGCGTGAGGGCGCGGCACGCACCCTCACTTCCCAGCTGTTTGCGTCTATTTCGATTTCAATGTCAAGACCGATCAATACTAGCCCGGGATGTAAAATTTCGGCTGTTTTCGGCCCGTTCCGGGTCCTACGATCAGGACTCGCGGGCTTGCTTACTAACCTACCGTAATACCGGGGTGCGTGCTCTCTTACGGATCAATAGCCGGCTAAGGCTCGGCTCCTTTCTAAATAGTCTTGAACTTCACCCCGACGACGGCCGCCTACGGAAATTCGTGGGCGAAAGTAGTAATATCTTCGGTTGCGTCACGACTCACGAACAATAAAAAGCATTTTCTTTGTCTGAACAAAATGAATAATCTCGAGTGGCGCGATAATAAGCCGTTGATGCTGCAGTACAATGCAAAGCGTCTCATTATGCAAATAAGATGCACAAACCCCGCTGGAGAAAGTTTCAACATCTCAATATAACGTGACAATCGGCGGTTGATGTGAATATTTCACAAAGTTTTCATGTAAATCATCCTTCACGAGTGCGATGATGCGACCAACCGCTGGTAAATTATCCAGGATAACTGCGGGAATATTTCCAAAGGAACTTGAAAAGCTAATATCGCCGGCTGGGCGCTCATCAGCATGCATACTGACTCAATGGAAAGTCAAAATATTTAAAGATTTAAAATTGAAATCCGAGCTGAAAGCGATGCGCTCGCAAAAAAAGGAATTAATTAGAAGAGCACAAAACCGATGAGATGGAGTGAAATCAAGCTCGAGCGTCATTACAGTGAGTAAAGGGAGTGAAAGCGGTAATAATAAAGGACGAAAACGAGCGGTTCATTACTAGGAATGCTGGCAATAACAATACGACTAATGGTCGTCTCGCGATCCTCTCAATTCCCGTTTCTACTCAAATGCCAGCTACAGTTACTAACAAATCCGTTGCTATTGCCACTTTATAAAGTGTAATTGAAACTAGTTACTATAAAGTAGAGTAGTTTGATTTCTTTATTTGAATTGTTACTACTTTATCCATATTTGCTTCAACTGCATCGTATTGTTGAGTAAGGCTCTGTCATATTTCATCGTATCAAGACTTATAAAGGTCACATCTACTTGTAATTAGAATCAACTTTTTACAAAATTGTGTTCGAAATTGAGTTTATTTAACGCGAGTAAATGTTTATGTTCTTCAACACATTTTTTTTTGAAAATGACGTTCTTCCAATTCTTTACGTACTGCATTATATTTAGAACATGGTGTCAAATTCATACTTATTCAAAAGTAAAATCCCGGCCTCGCTTGTTTCTTTGTTCAATATAGTTTCCTACACAAATGCACTAACAAAACAACAAAATACATAGTGACTCCACTCCATTTTCGGAAAGAGTGAGCAGAAACAGGAACGGTGTTCTTTTAAAAGTAAATTTATATAATGTGTGCTCACCTTTAAAAGTCGATTATCGGTAACTGCTTGTAATTTAGTAGGTACTTGTGCCGTCGATAAATGCATGGTTATACACATTCTAGAGGCATGACCTAACTGCAGTGACTATAGCAAGTAGCACTACGTGCGGGTAGGTCACGTACTCTTTATTTTCATTCAATATTGTTTTAGTAAATACAAATATATCGATAAACCACAGTTTAACCTACTTTAATGCAAATGAAGTCACAAATGATTCGTTCTTGCATCGTTATTGGAATACCAAGTCACCAACCAAGTGCATTGTATCTATGTCTATGTACCTGTAAGTGTGTGTGTGTAATACCAGTTGTAACTTGCTAGGATGTATGTGAATCAGGAGATTTTTTTATGTCAATCTTCATTACAAAGGCAAAAAATGTCATGACTTTTATCTAAAGAGGATTATCTCACGGATCCAAATGAATAATAGTCAACGACTTATTTAACCTTTGGTCACGGTAGATTTACCGTGACTAATGTATCTAGTTGATTACTATCTAGATGAAATCGTAGATTTGAAAACAAAAAAAGAGGAATAACAATAACTAGATCATACTGATTTAATAAGAGAAAAAAGTTAATCTTCTCTATTTGAACAAAGATAGTATAGTAAAGTTGAACTAGCAGCCATTAAAGAAAGCATACCGATTAGTAAAACTCCATTCAAACAAGGATAAACAGTACACAAATCAAAATTCGATCAAGAGAATCTAACCACAGCGATTTGAAACTAAAGACAAACAATCACATTGAAATCCTCAACTCAGTTAGTTCAATAATAGTATTTGATGTGGAATCGCAAGTTGTTAATAGATTGAATGAGGCTGTGCGTGACTAAGTAGTTACTTGGTGTGATCTCGCAATTTTATCTAAGACTGTGTTTTCAGTGAGGACAAAGAGCGGACACTGATGAGTGATGATACTATAGAGCGGCGAATCTGCATGCAATTCAGTGTACAAATAGAATCGCATTTGTAAATCTCTTGTCTTACTTTTGTACACGTATAAAAACTCCTTGTAACATCTACTTTGCATATAGATATATACCTTTTTGTTCTCAGTTTTGCCACATCGTAGGGATTTCATCCACTAGCCAAAACGAAGGAGACCTATCATCATCATCTCAGCCCGTTTGCACCCATTGTTGAATATAGGCCTCTTCTTTATTGTGCCACTCTATCCGGTCTCATCTACTCATTCCCAGCATTAGCAACAATTAGGAAACCTATGTTATGTGTTTTTCTACCGTCATCTACTGATAGTTCTAATAGCGTTTCCGCTGTAACTTCTTCACCAAACACACGGCCTCCGCCACAGATGAAGTAGCAACCCTATGTACTGGTTATTATAATTTGCTAAAGTAATAACTCCGTACCACGCCTCACAATTAGATAGAGGTTGGTACTTGGTAACTAAGTAGTGTGTGTAATTTAATAGTAATCTAAGCACAGTAATTGATCTCTATAAGGAAACTGGACTTAAAGTAGGCAATCAGTTTAATCATGTACATACAATTTTCCACATTTCGCTCTCGGAATACTTTGCTGGATTCAGTACTATACCAAAAGATAATATCTACAGCTTCGAACTGTTTCAACTTTGTTGCTCAAACATGTTTGAATAGATTATCACCATCATCCACGGTCTGAATGTAGAACATTTTAGTTCTGCTATAGTTTCTAAGGTGATCCTTGTGGTTTAATTGAATAAATGCCTTTTATCTTTGAAGTTCTTATAATATCTTTCTCTCACTTCGTTGTTCAATTGAGAATCATGTTTATGTTTTTGACGTGATAACGTCTTATAAATCGATGGAGCCGGCTGCACGCACGAAAAAACATGACTCATGCGTCGTTACGTCGTTTCGTCGTTCCATTTACCTGAGCCCGAGCCCGGGTCGGGTAATGGGTAAGGGTAAATGAGGGTAAGGGTAAATGAGGGTAAGGGTTCAGTCTGGGTCCAGGACCGGGTCCAGGTCCGGGTCCGGGTCCGGATTTTCATTCAGTTTCATTCAGTATCATTCAGTATCATTCAGTTTCATTCACATTCAATTCAATTCAGTAAAACTAAAATTTTCTTTTGAAAAATGCAACCATTCCATCAGTAATTTCTTATGACGTTATCACGTTCAACTATCGTCAGTAAACCGACTTTACAGACAACCGATTTTTTAAGAGCTATTTTCGAATACAGAGAGTGCGTGGTAAGCTCTATATTGTGATGTAGCAATGTACTTTAGTTCATGGTCTTCAATCGACTTTCCTGCAGATTATAGGTGTTGGAACTATTTTGTCAAACTGATATTTTGAATAAATAGATCGTGGCTCTTCAGAAATATAAGTGGGAGTCTTTGGGGGAGACCTTTGCCCAGTGAGACAAAATGGGTTAAAAATAAACATACCTATTTTAAATGTGATAGATATAAAGAGAGTGTATTTTTGCACCCATCTATCTCTGCAATACTGCATGGCGAACTAAAAGGATTTCAAATGGAATAAATACGGACGATATAATACAAGTTAAGCCGCCGACGGATGCTATGTTATGATAAAATACTTTGGTTATGAAATATTCATTAAAACAAAAGCATTCCAATTTGAACCTATGCCAACAGGTAATATCGTGCGACGTAACAAATCAAATCGCAGAATGTGGCAACCATAGCTTGATGTTACGAACCTAACTGGCTAGGGTTGTCAAGCTAATACGGTTAGTTATGGGTATATACTTCACGCTAGCTATATTTGTGTCAAGATTTTTACAAATATACGGCAACATGCTCAAATTATCGTACAAATAGTGGCCAGAAAATATCAATGAGTAAAAAGTAACAATTTTGATTCATGAACTGGTTATGGCTTCACCAACTATTAATTGCTATTCGGGTCAATAACCTTGGCGGTTTCAACTGTAAGAGGGTTTACTCCAATATCAAATTATGTATTTGCTTCAAAGTTCGTTTATGTTTAAAGTTAGAATATCTAAGTAAAATATGCTTACCTTGAGATTTCAATATTTTCATGTGAACGAGTTCGTTACGGGGCAGTGGTCCAACTGATCTGTCCAACTAGTTGGACTACGGGCCTTCACTAGGGGCCGTGGTCCAACTAACTTTGCAGTTGGACCACGGCTTTATTAAGGCTCAGATTAAGAAGGTTATTTGTATTCTACCTTATCATTCATAATGCCTAACAGTTATAGGTACACACTTGCATTAAAAATGAGATGGTATTTTCGGAAACTACGGCAACCAAGTGGGAAACACTTTAGGTCCTTTCATACATACCTGTCAGGTATGAAACTAACTACTGACAAAAAAATACCAAATGATGCTACACCAAACTAGCCAAAGTGGGGTACTTGAGATTTTTACAGAATAAAGCCATTTCATTTTTTTTAAATGGAAGATATATAGACAAAGGGTTTAGGGCTTACCTGATGGTAAGTGGTCAACGTTGCGCATAAACACCAGCTGGGTGATTGTGTAATTCTGTTAAAATCATAAATACCAAACACTACAAATAAATGATAATAACAAGAAACAGCGATCACATAATCTTGTTGCCATCATTTTTCGACCACTATCTATCTGTTGCTATATTTGTTTAACAAAGCCAAGTTCCTATTCGCTTATCATGTTTGTTACATCTTCGATGAGTATTGTTGCAATCCTTCCTTGTCAAAGATAAGTTTTGTTTCAATTCGTTTTTATTGCATCGAAGCTCAAAATAATGTCTAAACCGACAAATGCAACTAAGTTTTGATTGCAACAAAAGATAGGCAATCACCTTACAGAGGCAATGTCACCGTGTCAATTTGAGTTTCTAAAAGAAATGCCGGCTGTTTTGGCAACCCTGCAGCACAGATTTGCAAGCGCTGCGCCTGCGTCGCTCACTGCATCGTGCTTTGTAAGTGTGTCATGCGCGGTCGTCGACCCTCGCCCGACTTCAGGGTTAGGCTAGGGTTGTCATTGCATTGTTATAAAGATCAAAGGACAATTAGCAGCGAATTTGTGTTTATATCTAAGAATAGCATGTATGTTTTTTTACAATTTCTACTTAAAATTATTCGTGGTATCGAAACAGAAGACTTGGTATGAGAATGAATACAGAGATGAAACTGACAGAAGGGAATGGAGGAAAAAGGCATGATGCGATTGCGACGACGAAAAGAGAAGGAAGAAGAATATGATACAAAAGACTTGGTACTAACAGTTATAGATGAAAAATCTTGTAGATGGATTCGTATAATTGATGTCAATAAAAATGATTTTTGTTGAGCTTGTTTTTATTTGGTAAATAAATATGAGCAAGAACTCGTGGGAAAATCTTACGAGCAATCGAAGCCGCGGTTTAAAACCACAACATATTTATTAATAGGTAGTTAATGATAACGTATAACTAATTCGATTATCGGCCTAATTCCTCCTGAAATAAAGCCGCATTTTCCAAATATTCATACTTAACCGTAGTTATCGCGATAATAATAGTTGTGAGATCAACGACCGCTCTAGTTCTATTCTAGTTATTATGAGCAATACAATGTTGTAGATCTTCCAAATTCCATTGGTATTTGAAATTTAATTTCATACGAAACAGGAATGAACATTTATAATGCACAGTAACTTTTTAATTGCTCTTAGACCTGCAAGGAGGTCTTAGCTTTGCTGTTATGAAATTGCAAAAAATAACTGGATATTATTGTTACAAATTTTGTTGGTTTTAGTTATTTTGCGTTTTATGACAGCGTATAGATAACTTACCTTATTCAATTTGTATGTAAGTTTTTTTTTGTAGTTTTTGAGAGAAGAATGTAGTCAAGTAACGAGAAGAAGTCATGTAGATGGATAATTACCTAGATATATGAGTAGAGGTAAAAAGAAAAGATGGATGGATTACGGGAAAGACGATGTGTGTAAGAAAGGAGGTAACTACTGGTGTGATATTGACGAATAAGAAGGTAATTAGAGAACAAATAGGTACTGTTGTGCTAACCCCACTATTTACTGCAAATATTTGAATAAAAATTGATCTAAAAACATTTAACAAGGTATTACGGTATTGTTATGTTCTCGATGCTATGCGTCAGGGGAATAACTACTTACTTATGATCTAACTAAATATGAATCATGCAGGTAAAATCATTAAATTGTGTTGTTAAACGTTATGTACCACAGATAGTCAGAACTCTACAATACCAAATCATATCTAAGCAGATATTAAACCAACACTAAAAATCTACTGAATCGACCGGTTTTATTAATACCTCAACCCATAAAAGTTACAACACACCAGCCAAATCATGGGAGCCACTTCGATGAAACCACTGCTAAATGTACGCAAGGCGCGCGTGCTTAATCAAGATTGAATTCAACTAAGAGATGACCACAAAAAACTTGCTCCGAAGGCGCACCCTTATACGGTGATAAAGTCCTGCAAGTATCCAAGTTTCGATTTATAAAAAACTTGATCAGCACACGAAACAGTCTCGCAAGTTTGCAAGTAGCTGGATTAAGTTCGCACGCCGGTTTACCTTTTATAGCGAGCCCTGTCTACTCGTGTCGAAAGCTGGACGATGCACTACGCAAGATACCTCACAGTATTGCACTCGCGAACACCATACGTTTTTCTATTCAATTATTCGAACATCTGTTTAATGGAGTGATTACATTGCTAGTTATGAAACTGTCGGTATCTGTGTCGATAAGAACTTATTGCACGCGTTCCATCATTCTACAACTTTTTGCTGCGTAGGAAAGTTGCTCAGCGGGACCTATGCAGCCCTATTGTATCTATTAGCCGCCTACTTTCTCATTTCTTGCCATTTACGGTCCGTTGAGAAAATCGAGATGCATTTTGTATCAGCTCGTGATGAAAATGCGGTGCGTCAGCATGCTTATCTCTGGTCTACTATGCTTCACTGATTCTCTTATAGACTTGCGGGCTTGTACTCTTTGATTAAAATCACCCTTGGTAAAGCTTTTTAGCAAGTAGCTAAATAATACCAACTCCATTTGAATCTAAATCCCAGATGTTTTATGCAAACGAATTAATCTTATCTGAGTTCTCACAGTCTGTCTCTTTTGGGATTCTTATTAAATTTAATCTGAGTTCTAACATCTTGTCTAAAAATTAACCCTTAAAAATTTGATGAACCACCTTAATTTTTTTTCTGCTTTCAGTAAAATATGACCCAAAGCTACTAAGATTCAAAACAAGCTTAAGTAGCGCTAATCCACATGGGAAGCCTTGGGTAGCGTGTTGGGTTACGCAGATCGGTTACACGGCCGACCGCGGCCTCATCTTTTATATACGTGTTGTAAACACAACGTTTTCATGCTGGCAAATTTTACGCACTTACATCATTTGAGTCACAATATTTTTGAGCCTTTTTTAAACTGAAACCGTGTTAATCTTGTTGTTGTTTGTTGTGTTTTGTGTGTGTTGTGGTCTAGTCCACATGCCATTAGATTAACTACCAAATTTGGGCAGTTTCTTAAACCTGAAAAATGACTGTTTTGCTATCCAAATTCAAACCAAAACACACTTGCCCCAGCAAGTAAATATGTATACATTGGAAATAAGGATGGAACATAAAAGATTTCACCTATATGTAGAATCGTCATTGTAGCTTCAGTTAATGTTGATAATATTATGTTCCACAAAGTATTCGTAGTGCTTATATTATGTAGTTAAGAACAAGAAGCAATTACATTACAATTCAAAGATGTAGTAGGTAAGGTAGCTAACTGAATCGATCAACCATTAGAAACCTATAATTTCATAACTACGAACCGTGAAGATTCTAAATTAAGTCATCAAACTATAATGATCTCATCATATTATTATTTCCAAATGCAATTTAATTTTGCTTTATCAGATTTTAGAATCTGAGCGAAAATGAAGATTTTCAACATGAAGGCCCTTGTTCAGCGATTCAAAGCTGACTAGTTAATTTTAATGTTGCAGACGAATTAATTCCACCGAACGTATGAAGTAGTTGAGCTCGTTAGTCTAATGTTTGATCATGTGGCGATACTGTCTGCGAACATGGAAATTACTGACGTGATATATTCATAAGTCGATTTCGTAGCGTGATTATTATAAACGCAAGGGAATTTGCATGAGAATGTGAATTTTTAATCGTCTCTTCCACTGATAATCTACACATTTAAGCGTGGGTTATTTTTAGATAAAGGATCATTTAGATTCTGAACTTGTTCGAACTAAATTGACACTAAAGTTAAGTTATTTGACAATATTATAGCCTGTTAAAAATCTGATAATTTTTGCACGCTAAGTATTTCCAGCATGTTTTAATATTGAAGTGTTAAAAAAACATGTTTTACAAATTGATTTAACATGCGTGCGTACCTGGCATAACATCTATCTATGATAATGCGTATCCAATATACAAGATAGAAAAATCTGCCCGAAAAGTCGAAAACGCATGGCAAGCGATGCGATGCAAGACGTAAAAAATTGCAAATTTAGCTATTTACAGTCAACTTGTGGTTGGATTGACCAAATTGGTCGAAATGTTGCAAGTGGAACTGGAATCTCTACTTCGAAACCGGTCGATCCAATCAATATGCTGGTAGACAGCAGGACACCATAAATACTATCGGTAACCCAAGAAAGACTATCAGTGCACTTTCATATAGCGACTGTCTCACTTTGTAATACGATGCATTTGAAATATGACAGTGACATAACTTGAGGCCGAGGTTGTACTCGCACGTCTTATCAATCACGTTTACAATTCACTATATCGATATAGTGTCACCGAGTTTCAAGTTTCGTCTAGTCTGGTGATTGAGTTATAAGCAGAATTATTAAGATATCTCGATCTAAGGTGGGTTGTCTTTAACTGTTGTAAGTCGCAAATTCACCAATTTATATATCCAGCACATTTGACTCTCTCACAAAATATGTTTCGTGTTTAGTAAAATTATACATATGTATAATTTTTACTAATAACTGTTTTAATTATGATATTTTATAGCATCTCATAAAATGTAATTAGGTGGAGATCAAACCCAAAACCTACAGCGCAAACGGCGCCAACTAACTAAGCAGTCAGGCTTGTCAAATAAAAACCCCAACAGACCTCTATCTAGCACGGCTGCATTTGAATACCGACTGACTGAGGAGCGACACGCAAGCGAAGCGTACAAGACGATACCGACATTACCGACGTTATTTACGCTATATCTAAGTGAGCGGAATGTATTTCAACTGTTTTAAATTATCTAGCATGCACCACAGAAACAGGCTACAAACTTGCACGATCTGACGTTTGGTACCACTTTGGTGTCTCTAGTAGAGTGGTAGTGCGCCTGTCAGATTTGCACGAAACCCTTATTCAAATGTCTTTACCCAGACCGCTATCCGTTTCACCACTATCTAAATGACACTTAACGTCACTATCATTTGTATTAGCTTTATTATAATAAATTTACGTAACTAGACAGGATAATGTATAGGGCTAATGAACTGCGTCTACCTTCATTGTTCGTGTAATTATGTTTATTGTGTTGTGATAATAAATACAAATTACGATTGTTTGGTCTATTGGTGATTATTATGAGGAATGACAATGGATTACAAGGGCCTGTTTGTATTTGAATTAATTTTACATAGAAGGACTTGTACAATAACTTCATTCCACTGGTGCCAAGAATGTAATTGCACAACTATGCAATGTTAGAGCCAATATTTGTCATGATGTAGGTATAAGTCACTCGTCCATCATTTGTTTTGTTTTAATGTTCGAATCCTATAAGGAACAAAATAATAAATGCTCGATTGATATAACTTGTAGTTTGATTCATCATGCCGGCTAGCCCAAAAATTAGTAAGGATTGTACTAGTTGTATGAGAACCTAAAAGCTGAGAAATGATGATAATATGTCTTTTTTTAAACACATTTTAATATCATCATACAAATGTTTGTCAGGAGGAGAATCCGAAATCGACAGCATAGATGACAGAGCTAATACGTCAGTCAACGCTGATTGCCACGCTAAAGGACAATAAGAAGAACCCGCAGATTAATATAGTCAATGAAAATTTTCAAGTTTCTCAGCTACAGAAAGTGGCCAATAAAACCCGTAGCCCTTGACACAGGAACAATTATTCAATCACCGCAATAATAAACAGTATAAAGTAACGTATGTAACAAATAAACAACTTGCGGGTAAAAATAGAATGATGGCGAGAAGGCGAATGACCGATGGTTGACACACAACGAGCTCAAGGCCTGGGAGATTAGATACCGCGGCGCATAACAAATACATGCAGACAATTGCAAAATAGCCAGTTAGTTTGTATTCGAGATAATGGCGAACTCTGGTGATGGAGTTTTAGAGAACGCTGGAAGGCCTCCGCCATAACTGAACGACTATCGTGCGCAAATCACGGAAGCCCTTGTTTTGATCACTTACCATTTTTAATGGTTTAGTAGTAAGTAAACTAGTTTCCCCAGGAAAGCTACAAATAATCGGTGTACAAATTAATGAAGCATTTCATTTGAAAGTAGGATAAACGCTCGTACAATTTGCAAAGACTGAAATTATACCAATAAATTTAAAAAGTATTTATGAAAACGATGGCAGAATTATTTACAAAACTGAGTGTTCTTCGGAGTTTTTTAAAGTAAATATTTATTATAATAAAAAAAAGAAGGAACGTGCATTCAGCGTGTATGGAATATCAACAACCTTCAACCTTCCAGGGCATAATATTACAAATATATACATAATTGTTTGACGTCCCAAAAAGAGTTTCGAGGTAAAATCCAAGAAATAAGAAAAACACAACAAATAGATACAATAAAACGTTCTTCCAATTCTAACTTCGCTTCTAAATATAATGTCACCCATCCAATATGATTATGGGCGGGTAGACAGATTTCTTGGAGTTCTTAGATTCTCCAACCGAAATACACTAATTGATTGACGGCGATACGACAAGACATTATGCGACAGACGGGTTTAAAATAGGTTCGCGTGATAGCTAATGGATTAGTCGATAGCATCTAACTGGAACGGACTGGCTTCTTGGGAATTACAAAAGTCTTAGCATGAGCCACAAAAAATGATAGCAAACGCTCAAGTAATCCGTGCCTACTCTTCTACGATTATCGCCAAAGTTTGGCTAGTTTATATGGCAGGGTTTAAAACTCTTCATATTTTGAATATTTTCATTTTGAATGCTTAAAGGTAACTATAATATATAGTTTTTAAAAATCCACAAGTAATCTTAGTGATACTAGGTTAAACTAATCTTGTACGAGTCGTTCCATCAAACTCAGTTCTTGTTTGCTCAATAAAATATGAGTTCTTCATGTGCAAGTTAGTTTTAGTTGCAATTTCTAGCTGCAAATTTAGAGCTGTCCCGCTCACGCATAGCATGAAGAGGGAGGGCAAATGAATACATTTGCAGCAAGAAATTGCTCCAAAAATAGTGTTGGACGTACCTTTTAGTGAGCAAATGGTCTCCAATTAAGGAACTATGTTGCCAATGTTTTGGTTGGTGTTGCTTTAAATAGTAGCAAGTTAACAAGTTAAACCAGTTTGAGTCCATTTCTTCTCAAATTAAAATACGTAAAAAACAAACCAGTTATGCACTAATTAAACATTAAAATGAAAACAGGTGAATATCACTTAAAATGAACACAATAAAAATGTCACATGAAAAAACTAAAAACTCATCCAAAACTGGTAAAACATGTTACACGTGTCATTTACATTTTTATACCTCTCGATTTTTGAATGCATAATATTTGCCATGCTTGTTCACAGCGCCACAGATTAAATAAGACAGAATCATCTAAATATTGCATTAGCAAGCCGTTAGCAGATGATTTGATTGAACAAACATTGTGTTATCGTGTTTATCATTCATACGGAAATTATGTCAATTTTGACACAACTTTGGCGACTTGAAAAAAACTTTAGATCGGTACATTCGGTCATATACTTACTCACATCATATACTTACAATAAATATAATTTATGTCCTAAAAGGTAGTCAAGCAAGACACACACACACTTACAGAGGCTGGGCTCGTGATATTCGATAAATAACTTGAGTGTATATTTATCTTTTCCAACCATCGCCTATAACAAAGCATTGCCTCGTAGATCTAGAACTTGCCCTGCGATGCAATGCCCTGCGTCCATCAACTTGAGGCATACAGATGTTCAGCTTCACGTGCCAGTATTTTCACCGGCATCCACACCGTTTAAACCAAAACAGCAATACTGGTTCGCGACAGTAGTAAGCATATGGTGGTAGTACTTCCCCGGACGAGTCCTTCACAAAGAGCTCTACTATAACTGGTGGTAAACTGGTGATAACTGGTAGGTGAGAGCGAGTTTCATGGTTTTCAGTGTTTTAAAATGCTATATTGCTTTTAAAACTGGTTCGCAAAGCTTGAAACCACCCCGGGCAGCGGGCGGGCGCCGCCGTGACAGCGCTTTATCGCGAAAAGTGTCGCCCGCGTTTTTATAGCCCGACAACAAAAGCAAACTTTCACCTTTGGCAGTAAAAAATATTTTAGTGCACCTAATGTCCAGACGAAGGTGTGTTAGATGACGGGAATAAGCTTGTTTTGTCTGGAATAGTGCTGGCTGATTAATGTTTTTTTATCTTTCTTGTGTTTTCAACAAATCTAGATTTTCGCGTAGAACTGGCTCCCAATTCAGCTAGGTTTACAAAGTGATAATTGTGCAGCACTAATTGTGACATTGAAAGTATGCCTTTTAAACATTGTGTATCAGTAACACTCACTCTTTTCCTATGTATTTTCCACACAGTATCTAAAATAAATTATAGTTTAAAAAACTAAAAAAAAAACGCTTTTATAACTAATTGAACTAAAAAGTTAAAAATAAAACTGTAATAATCAATTGAAAATTTATATTATTGGACAAAAAGCGTGGGGTGCTTTTTATAATAACTTCAGATACAATAAACTATTGATAAAATATTTACAACAATCAAAATCAAGCCCCCCACGCTTTTTGTACAATAATATAAATTTTCAATTGATTATTACAGTTTTATTTTTAACTTTTTAGTTCAATTAGTTATAAAAGCGTTTTTTTTTTAGTTTTTTAAACTATAATTTATTTTTTACTTTTTAGTTTTTTATTCATATTTTTTTTTCATATTTTTGCATTGTCATCGACCTTTGACAGGTGTGCAAAGTTTGAATCAAATCTGATCGTTCAAAGTAGGTTTTTTTTTTTTTTTATTTCTTTTCATTTTTTTTAATTTTTTTTTTCATATTATTTCATTGTCATCGACCTTTGACAAGTGTGCAAAGTTTGAATCAAATCTGATCGTTCAAAGTAGGTTTTTTTTATATTTTTTTTATTTCTTTTCATTTTTTTTTATTTTTTTTTTCATATTATTGCATTGTCATCGACCTTTGACAGGTGTGCAAAGTTTGAATCAAATCTGATCGTTCAAAGTAGGACAAAATCGAGCTCAAAGGGGTCGGTTACATACATACATACATACATACATACATACATACATACATACATACATACATACATACAGGTGAAGCTAATAAAAGCGTTATAAAAACATGATGCACTTACCTTGATCTGATATGAGTTGACTTTGTGCTTCGGAAGATGGTTGAAAGTGGAGAAATCCAGGCGTCTGGAGAATATCCCGTTGGCACCAGCGCCAGCTCTGCGAAAAGAAAAAAATACGTTTTAATTTGAAAATGGAACGGAAAGATTGATTAACAATTTCAAATGAACCATGACCAATAATTGTTGTTTGCTTTGACTGGAACAGTTTATAGTGTTCCAGTTTTTTTTTAGTTAAAGTAGTGACTTAGGTACACCAAGAAACTTCCAATTAATACAAGTATGTATTTACAAAATACACATGAAACAGTTGGAGTTATCTGCAAATCCAAATCGTTACAAACGATCTACAGATAGCTCAAGCGTCCCCAAAACGATTAAAATTATTATAACAAATCGGATGTTTTCACTAGGGATACTCGTTGCTGCTTTTGTACCTAAACATCAACTAAGAGATTATTTTATTTTGATGCAATAGGCCCTGTACCCGAAGTCGGAGTTTTGCTACCACATTTCGTCTACCAAATGTTGTTTTCGTTTTGCGCGTTACGCGTTTCGCGTAGCAGTAACGTGTTTTTGCTGTCGCATCTTTTCTATAAACAATAGAGAGAGACAAATAGACGAAACGAAAACAACATTTTGTTAGATGACATGTGGTAGCAAAACTCTGACTTCGGGTACTGATAGGGTTGTACATTTACCCTTTCGTCGCAAACGTGATTTTATAGCAAAAGGCCGGAAAAAATTAAATCGCATTACGGGGTCACAATCAAGCATGCAAATTAACAGGTTTTGTGACTATTCCCGCAGAGTACAAAACAGTAATCGAAGATATTGCAACGACTTTATTTTTCGTACCAACTGGCATTTCGCCCGGGATTTTTATCGATAGTTAACTCCTATATTTTAATTTTACGACTATTTTGTCGTTCGTTGGTTATATTTTTGTATCAAGTGACATAAATCATTTACCATTTAATTATCTTGTAGCTACTTAATGTGTGCGTGTATGCGAAGTCGTGAATCGCAAATCATATAATTTGAATGTGTGTCACGCGTAAAGTAACGTGAAAAAATTTGAAGCAAACAAGTTTTTATCTTGCCGTATCTTGTGCAAAAACGACGTAACTCAAAGTAATAACGTCGTAAGTCTACACGGGGTAAAAACACGTTGTTCATTGCCAAGGCCAGCCGAATTAGATACCGGCTCATATCTCTTCGGGCGTGTCAACAGAGCTTTGTTTACCCTACACGTGGAGATTATAAAAAATAACAGCGGTGATGTATTGACCGAATACCAAAATTCATTATGTAAGGAACCAGTTCTTTTCTTACCCAACGGCACTAAATTATAGTGTTATAAACGGAGCTTTAGAATGCTTGTTTTTTGTTCGTTCAGCTTCAATACACTATAATTACATCGGTATAATTATAATAAGACGTATAGTGTATCGGATAATTATCTTGTAGCTTGTGGCCTATTTTTGACAAGTAAATAAGGTATTAGGTGTTGGGTTATACCTATTCAAACTAGTATCTACCCGGAATCACTCAACATCCAAGCATTGGCAGGTACAATACATAAGTTTGCTTGTGTTTTAAGAGGGAATCACACAGGCGACTCTCCATACAAACGTAGTCCCCCATTTCCTCCCTGGATAATGCCTCCTAGAGTAACCAATTTTTCTCATAAAATCCAGATCTGCTATACGTGTTCGTATGTTTTCCTTTTTTTCAGAATCTTATTGATAAAGAAAATATCACCTCCAATTCATATTTCATATAAATCATATGAGGGTCATATTTTCTTTATCAATAAGTTTCTGAAAAAAGGGAAAACATACGAGCATGTATACCTATAGCAGATCTGGATTTTATGAGAAAAAATGGTTGTTCTCTAGAGGCAATTATCCAGGGAGGCAAAGGCGCACGCAAGAGGGCATCACACAGGCGACTCTCCATACAAACGTATCCACGTTTGTATGGAGAGTCGCCTGTGTGATGCCCTCTTAACGTTACGATTTTTAATAAGCTATGACTCTATTATCTGTGTTCAAGGTATGTCATCTGTCATGTCATGGAATGTCAAAGTATTTGGCGCGCTGTGAGGTGATTCAAGAATAAGAAGGGGTATAAAGCTAGAGTGTGAGTATGATTCTGTCTGTAGAGTTTGTGTTTTAATGAAGATTCCATTGAAGGAAACAATTGGGTGCTCGATTAAATACAATTCAAGACGAACTATACAACGTGTATCAAAATATGTGTACTATCCTGAAGGGGGGTGAATTTCCACCCCCCGGGGAACAACTTTTGTTCAACGACTTTTCGAACTTCGATTGGTATCTCTGAAAAAAACTGCAACGAAGTTTCAACATGAACAGCTGACTTTATACAAAGTGACAACCCTAAACTCAGCTACAGAGGTAGTAGGTAGTAGTAGACCTACAGAGGTAGTAGGTCAAGGGGTCAAGGGGTTACAAGGATAGGGTTGTCAATTTATTTAGGCATTATGAAATTAAATATATTTGCATGGGAAACTGAAAATAGGAATTTTTAATTATCTCCCCCCCACAACTGATCACCATTGTGGTCTGAAACCCCCCACCTTCGCATAGTACACATATTTAGATACACCTTGTATAGGTATTTAAAAAAGAATCAATAAACTTAATATTGGAGAAATGGATTATGAATCCGTTTTACATAGATAGTATGTTATGTATGTATTGAAGAAACCTATAAAACCACCAACATCATGGTTAAAAAAGTACTCGCTTATAATATATTAATAATATTTGGTTAGGTTGTGTTTTGTAATTCGCCGTGTCACCATAAACGAATTCACATTCCTAATGCAGAGTACAACTTGCTTTGGCGGAAGCAGGAGGGACTTAAATGGGTAGCCTTGAGTCCAACAATGGGTCCAGAATACCAAAGAGTTATAACTAACTTTAATTTCACGAACAAAAAAGCCGCCAAGCCACAGAATACTGACGTTTCGGCATATCCCAGTGGCGTAACAAGAGCGCTAGTTTTTAGGGTTCCGTAGCTAAATGGCAAAAAACGGAACCCATATTATGATGTCTTCTGTCCGTCCGTATGTCACAGCCACTTTTTTCCGAAACTGTAAAAGCTATGCTGATGAAACTTGGTATATAAGTAGATGCATTGATTTTTACACAAAAATAGAAAAAAAAACCAATAAACTTTGAGAGCTCCCCAACTTCGAACTAAAATTCAAAAAATGTTTTCATATCAAACCATACGTGTGCGGTATCTAAGGATATCAAAAATTCTATTGAGGTTTCTAAACTGAATAGTTTGCGCGAGAGACACTTCCAAAGTGATAAAATGTGTGCAATGTATACCTTTCACTCAATTAACTCAAATATTAAGTTGTAGTACGTTACTTGCTGCTACGGAATCTTTCATGGGCGAGTCCGCCTCGCACTTGGCTGTTTTTTTATCTGCCTTTATGTTACACGCGTTTCATAAATTACTCTATTAACAATAAACAAAATTATCATATTACATTTATGTGTACCTATGAGTAGGCTGGCATGATGTATAGCTGTTTGAACTCAAATCCTTATAAGGCATCCATATGATTAACCTCAATGACCTAGCTAGTAGTCCTTCATATACAATTGACTACTACCGATAAACAGCAGCCACACAGTTATTTAAGTACTTTAACTGAATAAACATTTATTTGAGTTATTTTTTTTAACCTATTTTATAATAAAATCCTCCAAAGTGCCTATAACAGTAACAGTTACCTGCTGAGGTTTTCCCTAAGGACAATAGCATAAGCTTCTTCAAAAAAGGCGTTTTAAAAGTTTTAAAGGGTCGGCAACGCGCTTGTGATGCCTCTGGTATTGCAGGCGTCCATAGGCTACGGTTACCGCTTCCCATCAGGTGGGCCGTATGCTTGTTTGTCTACTTTGTTAAATAAAAAAATAGTTGCAAGGGGAAGGACAGTCAATGTTCAAAGTAGATAGTGTTAGCAAACGCTGCATATTCTATTAAACAAGTACCTATTTTGGGGATATTTTGACAACTTTACAGAACTGTGACGTAAACAGAAGACGCTCCACCAAATAAGGAAGCACTATCAAGGGTAACAAACTATTATTTCAGATATCAAATACAGTACCTACTACCTACCTACCTACGTGCATTGCATAGGTATAATTTGCAAAACTGACAGCTCTGTTATTGTCTAGCTACAATGAAATATCCATATCTAATACACCCATTTATCCACGACAATGGTGTCAATATAAAAAAATATTCCAGAAAAAACACTGAATAAACCACTATTGGTTTAAGCGTTGATAATAAAGACCTTGTTTACAGGACGAAGCCGGCAGCGAATGCAATATGGCTGTCGTGGCCTTGATGGCTAAAAATAACGATGTTTTTGTAGAGTTGATTTTATATCAGTGCGGGCGGACGTGGTATCGCTAGAGTGTGCATTCGAGCAAAACACTCGACGCGCACGAACCGGCGCGGGCGCACCAGAAGCAGACCTACAGAAAAGCTATGCGCTGGAATAATATAAATATTGACTCAGAAGGGCAAGTCCCACTTCAAGACGAAATGTTGTTTTCGTTTCGCCTATTTTTCTCTCTCTATGGTGTGGAGAAAAGATGAGACCGCAGAAATACCGCAAAAATACGTTACATAAAACGATCGAAACGAGTTCTCTTATCAATTTTCCTTATAAAAGAGAGACAAGTGCAGACACGAAAACAACATTTGGTAGGCGAAATGTGGTGGAAACTCCGACTTCGGGTACAGTTATTATTCTTCCTCCGCCTTGCGTCGTGCTCTTCACTGCTGAGGGTCGTGACTGACTTGGACCGCTCCATATTTCGCCCCCTGGACCTGCTTCCGCCAACCTGCATGGCTTCATGGACCTTTTGAGAATGGAGCGGATTTGGTCGGACCAACGTATGGGCTTCGGCCTCGTCGTCTCTTCAACTTTGCCAGTAATAACAAGTTTTGCCAGGCTCTCACCCTATTTCCTGACTATAAGCCCAAAATACTCAACGACTCGCTGGAGGCAGATGGATGATAAGCCTAGTCGTTACTTTGAGTTCCTCATTCCTCCTTTTCATAATAATGCAAATTTGTCAGAGACACAATGCAAAAAGATAAAAGGTGATAAGGAGATTACATAATTCTTTTACAATAACACATTATTCTGAATAATAAAACCGAATTACTTTAATGTTATCTGTCGAGACCGACAGCTGTTATACTGACACAATTTAAACAAAAATATGTTTAAGTCGACTAAAATCAACGCCAATATTTTTACTTTTCAAAAGTGTAAGAATAGCGACGTTTATTATGTCACGTCAAATTCGGCACTTTTTTGAGATGAGACTCGAGAACCGTTATTAACGTTACTATTTTTAATAAGCTAGGTAGGTACGACTCTTGTTATCTGTGCTCAAGGTCAAGGTCTGTCATCTGTCATGTCATAGAATGTCAAAGTATTTGGCGCGCTGTCCGGCGGCAGCGATTCAAGATGAAGAAGAAATATACGGTAGTTACAATGAAAGTTATAGTGTGTGAGATTGTGATTAATTAATACAATTTGGTCGACAGTAGAGTGTTCTATTGCAGATAATTCAATTGCAAAAATGCTCTTTTAAACGTGTTTGTTTAAGATTAAAATCCACAGCTAAAAGGTGCGGTTACTAACGATAATACGTCAATTCATAAAGCCAGACGTATTACTCAAGTGCTAAAAGCAATTGCAGTTGTCCAACAAGACTTGCTCTGTTTTGTTTATAAAGACGTATTAATATTTGTGTTTAACAAACACTGAGCCAAGGATAATGTGTTTTCGGCATTTAGAGACACAAGTTTGCCTAAAATTATATAAATATTATTATGCGAAGAACTGAAAAAATCACAGAAAAATAAAAAGCTTGAGGATTTTATGAATACTTAGCTTTTATAGTGATACTAGATATAGATAAGCATATATTTACAATAATGTACCTTTTTAAACTTGAGACCAGTAATAACAAGATAACAAATAAATAGTAGGTAGATAGTTACATAATAAAAAAAAAAATCTGCCACAACCGTCTACCTACGAGTACATTACCTACTACTAAAATAAAATAGTAACAATGAGTCATTCCAGTATAACCTTTATTTTATTCATTTCCAATGCATCGTACTTTCTCTCATTAGCCGACGATGCAACACCCACTATTAAAATAACAATAGATCGAAAACCAGACAAAACACATTCTACATTCGCAAGACCAATTTCTTTCCGAATGGAAACGGGTCAATGCATTTTATTACCATTTTACTGCGGTAGCAAACGAACTACGATAGGGCTGCCTGATAAAGGAATAGCGGGAAATTCTGCAAGTATCTTTAGAAAGCGCTTTTATTTTTAATTACATTATAAAAGTTTAATCTGTCTTTTGACTTATTCTATCAATTTCAAGCTGAAATAATGTTGAATAAGTCATTTACTTGCGCTGAATACTTTTGTGCTTCAGAATTTAGTACAAAAAGTCGGATCAATAGCCGGACGGACCGGACGGAATACAAAAAGCAGAAAAACGTTCATCTCTAAAGCAAGTTGCAGTACTAAGGTCGTATAATGCCATTAGAGAATTTGATGTCGAACAGAAGCCGGGAGATAAGCCAACGTCTATTGCGACTTGAAAGTAGACACCAAGTGGGAGTTCTGTACATCCAAGTATAGACAACCCAGTCATCCGACCGGTTTGGGACTTTCTTATTCAAGCCTACGCTCAACTTACCTACTAACTCCTTACTAATCTGGTTCTATAGCTACATACTATTTATGATTCTGTGATTACTATTAACTATATTTTTTTCTGTGGACGAGTGGCCAGTAGACCGACATGAAACATTTTCTTGTTACAGGCACAGAGTAAATAATAGTAGTTATAGGCCAATTACTAGATTAGATCGAATAATTACAGGTTAGATTGAAATAATTGCTATCCTTTTGAGTTACGATTTGTCCGATTGATGAAAAATGATTGCCGGAATGTAATTTGTTATACAGACATTTCAAAATTTTAAGTTATTGGCTAGAATTTTATTGACTACTTACTAATTGTTGTAATATTCTGATAGCAAGCTTGCAAAATTATAGAGATTGCTAACTCGTTTAAGAATTCAAATATTTGAATTTGGAATTAAATTCTAGAACTTTAGGGCTAGCAATCTGTCAAACTGCAAAACAGATGGAACACAACCATAGTTTGTTTTTTGTTTAGAAGTAAATAAAAACCACTTACCGTTCCCAAAACTGCCAGTAAAATAAACTGTTAGGAGCACGGCTCTAATACAAATGAATCCGACTCAAATAAAATTATATCATCGACTACCAAATAGGTGCATTTCCATACGAGCTCCCACACTCATCAGACCTTGAAACCTACAATGAAACAATTATCATATAAATAAATACAAAGGAAACGGACTAAAACAAAGACTCAAGGTGCCTTTAAGGCGCCATTCATGCGTGTAAAGTACGTGTTTCAAAATTTCTTATATGACCGTCGGGCAACAGAATAACTGACAGCTGGTACGACATTGGACACAAAATAAAAAGTATGCCTCAGGCACAGAAAACGTAAAAGCTAGGGCCTTGCATAATGAGTATTGAGTACCAACATGTCATGCACAGTAATTATGTGGGTATAGACGTTGAAGGATGGGTAAATAAGTTGTCTCAAACTTCAGGCGACGCGTAAAATATATTAGCAGAAATAGTCAATAGAGAAGACGTTGGAATTCTCAACCTCGATGAGTTCAAGGAAGGACTTGAAGAACAAAGTTACCACAGGAACAACGTTGAGCTGAACAATACACGGGTCGCTGAGTGTGAACTCAACATGTACATTACATACCAATAGGTTATAGAAGGTTTTTAGTCGTACAGAAATAAATGTTATAATTTGATCTGTTCGTGAAAGTGTTTTTTCAAGAGACCACATGACAAAGGCCTATAAAATACCGATAAAATCATTAAACTTCTCATTCTTCTTATCGGATCACTGGCACTTTCAAATCAGTGTGGTGAAAGGGTTGTAAGTGTGCCTCAAAGAGGCTCTTTTTGTGCACTTGAAACATGTTTTTCGAACTTTTTTCTATGACATGCCGGTTTCCTCACGATGTTACTTCACAGTTTGAGAGTACTGGCATAGTGCATATACATTTTTTGACAACAAAGGCCATTGGTAGATTTGTGCCCACACGCAACGGTATATATACGCGGGTAACATTTTTTTTTTATAATTAATTGGCTTGCATTTGACCGCAATCTCACCTGCTGTTTAGTCATGATGCGGTCGACGTTGTAGCACACTTACCCAGAAAATACCTATTCACTCTACTCTTAAAAACATCCAAGCTATAGGTGTTAAGATAAACTAATTATTTGAAAGAAGAAGTGATCAAACTAAGGCCTTATAAGGTCTTTGCTTATGTTGATAATTTTGTTTTCAAACCCGCGGAATATAAGAGACGTGGGCGAGTTGTTTTTAAAGTTGCATCATTCGTCATACAATTAACAGATGCTCATTCGGATAATGCTAATTCAATGTTAAACATTATACAAACAAATCTAACAATAATTGTTTTTAGCAGTAATTTACAAATATTTAATAAACTGAAGGAATTTTTTTTTGTCTGTTGGTGAAAAAACAAGACTTCTTCCGTCTAGACATCAAATCCTTTCCGACCTAGACATTTCTCCCTTTTTTCAATCGACTTTCAATTAAGGTATTTTTTTTAATGTATGTTATTCAATTCAATATTTTTTAATTCAGACATCTCTTAAATATGTCATCATTACAGAGTCCGTTATGAACGGTATAAATAATAAAAATATAATAATAAATACTTCCAGATTGGTCCCAGATAAATTTCATCAGAATCGGTTCAGCAGTTTGGCCATGAAGTCGGTATCTCAAGTTTCTTTAAATTAAATAGATTATGTTATTACTTATTTGCTTTCTACCACTTGCTCTTTTATCTAATGATGTTTTATCACAATAAACCATTTCACTCAGGGATAATCTAGCTATTATCAGTGAAAAATTTCTCGAAATCCGTCTGATACTTTAAAGATTAAAACATACAAACAAACAAAAAATCTAGCCTTGAAGAATTTGATTTGATTTAGGCATAATGGAAACTATTAGTCCTTAAGGTGTTTATAACCTCAATAGACGCAGACAGGGTCACAAACAAAACAAAATGGACCACTACGATGACTAATAAAACAAAGGCAACAATAGCATTTAACACTAAAATGTAAATCGGAATAGATTGTAATCGAGTTTTACAGGTGGTAGACGTACCTAATGAGTTTTACGCTCATTTCATTCGAATTGTTATATCAAGGCCAAAACCCGAAATTCAATGTGATTCGTAGGTAAGGTATTGTGTCAGTTTTGCAAGCGTAATTATTTTTTGCATTCACATAATTATATTGTATATTATGAAACAAAATGCGGAGATTTGCGAGATGAAAACAGAGTAGTAGAGACTGAATTTACCTAAAAAGGTCACTGGAACGAGTAAAGTACACTAGGACTACGTACATCGGACATTTGAAATCAGGTCAATGCTATTATAATTATAATACAAATAAAATCAAGCGAAAATTTGAAAGATAATAACGCTGCAGACTGGATAATTAATAAAATCGCAAGAAATCGTACATAAAGAATGATATAATCGACATAACTGATGATATAATCAACATAATCCAAACATAACAAAAAATAGCCAGAATGTCGCAAAAACAAAAACAACAGTCTGTTATCGCGATTCGCTGCGCCGGTCGCCAGAATAAGTAACAGTTACCACATTACCAGAATATGTAACAGTAGCTGAAAGTCACGTGTAACTTTTTGCGTTGACGATGCATCACCGTCTAACCGCGCGATGTAAACAAGCAAGACCTTGGCCTCGGAACAATACAATAGGCCCCGCAGGCCCCACGAAATTCGATTACCTAACAAGTCTCGGGCTATTTCGCTCACGGTTTTTGCGAACACTTCGGTACTTAGCCTAAGCTGCGGTTTCGCTAAGTCGATACACAGCGTTATGTTGCAAATTCACACAAGTTTTTTTCCATTTGGAAGCCATTTATATTATGACTCATTTATGTCATGTTAATTGAAAAACAAGAGGTATACCGTAACAAGAGGTGTACTACGTATATCGTTAATTAATTATGTTTTTACGTATTATTTGATCGAACTATAGGTATGTAAATAATGTTGCAACTGGTGCCGGAATTTGTTTCGATTAGATTTCGCTTTATAAAAGTGACACTATCGCAAAACAAAGTCACGATCTTCTAAATCTTAATATTATTAATGTATCCGCATAATATAATAACTCGCTGAGAAATCGCTGTTGATATAGAATCGTTTGCCGATACAAAACAAACTAAATATTTGGTTTCAATTTGAGCAAGTCTAACATTTGTCAAATATCTTTGTAAATTCAATTTAAATATTCAAGAATATTTTAATAATGGAACAAAGAAACCGCCACTTTGAATTACAACGGCTTGCGGAGTTGTGGCTAATGGGATTCCAATTCCATTTTCAAATTATAATTATTATCGGACTAGTATGTCGCTTTTAGTTTTTTGTAAAAAGTCGTTATTCCGATACCAGCGACATTTATCTCAGGAAAAAAGCAAGTAATTTTGTAAAAAAAAGAATGAGAAATGGCCAGTGCCCAAACAAAGTGGTAATAAAAATAATTAGGCAATTTGTTCAATTGAAGTGGAGGCGGAGCAATCGATCCACGACTATCTTCATCAAGAATTAGGGTTGTCGATGGAATCTGATTTATTAATCATAAAAGGAAAAGAAGAAAAATTATCATAAAAAATGTATAGTGAAAATAGTTAAAACGAGTAAGAAAGAGCCACAAGAGGACAAATTAAGAAATTTCAACCCGTTCTGATCTGAGAGTAGTTTTATAATAAACTTAATTTCAACACTCCATTCGTGATTTCACTGACGTGGTGCATGAAAAGATGCCGGCTTCCAAACAATGTCCATCAAATCAGGTGTCGTGGCAAGTCAAATAATAATCAAACATCTTATGACTTGGTTATGTGAAAGGCATTTTAAGGCACCCATGCTGATGAATAAACTATTTTTGACTTTGAATATTACTGCAAGTTTAATATCAGTAATTGTTCAGTTCATTTATTGATACCAAATATAAAAAGTCACACTATTTGTAGAATGTTGTAGTTAATTGTAGTGGACTGACGTTAGGTTCGGATGTTATATAAAACTTCACTTTGGTGCCGATTTGAAGGCGCGTCCGTTCACGAGAACGGTTTTGGAGAAAAAGAGCGATTTAGTATCTGTAGAGACAGTACTTTTCTACAGATACTTTTTTTTTTATTAAATCTTAAGATAATACAGATACAAAAACTTACTTTATGCACAGACTAAAACGTATATCTCAGACACTATTGCATATTGGAATTGGAAGTGCCAACCATAGTTGTAAGAAAAGAGTTCAAGCTGACTCATTCAATCGTCCGTAACGAAGAAAAACAGTTTCATTCTCGTGTCCAAATAAACGGCACCCAAATTGTTCTAAATTATGTAAGTACTTAGGTACATCACGAATTATTTCGACATGTAAAACTTCGTACCACGGTTTTGATTCACTATACTTGTAACCCTTCACCTAAAAACGGCTGGACTTAAATTCATAATCTTAATAGGTCAGTATTCGAATGGCATTAATATTATGAAAAGCAAAATTGTATCTTTCAAAATTAAAAAAAAATGATTGAATCTCAAAAGTGAGGTAAACAACAGTGACAATTTAGTAGAAGATATGTATGCAAATTCATTAAATTTCAATAAAAAACATGTTCCATTTAAAATAACAACACGCCTTTGTTGTCCAAACTAGTTTTAGTTTTTTGAGCTTCCCTACGTGCTGACAGCCAAATAGGTTGATGATTGAGTCTGACGTACTCACATCAAACAATAGACGTTTTCTGACAGTAATCATTCATTCGTAACATAAATTATAAGCCTAAACAATACAATAAACAAAAGAACCTATAATTTAAGTAGTTCACTCATTGACCCACAGAAATTCTAAACCTATGTGATAAAGGATACTTGTCTTCTAGTTTCCCGTTTGAGGTTTCTTTGAAACCTAATTATGGTTTGCACAGCAGTCAAAACATACACATGTCAGCTGTCACCAAATGTCTAGATTGTCACGTGTGGGAGAGCCATAGAATTAGTGATACATAATGACAAAACCGGTCCAATTTATAATCATAATAAAATTTCGATGAGAACGATCGCGATGTAAGATTTACCATAAATTGACATTATTACGTCACGTAATAGGTAGTTTAAAAGTAGGTATTATTTAATAATAAATAAACATGAATCGAAAATATGTTTCAACAAACTGTAATGGCAATACATTTTTGGAACCACGTGACAATTCACTATAACTGGCAGCACATACTTCTAGCCAGCTAGAAGTCATAACTACGCTACTATCTATAAACGCATGTATTCATAGTCAGTAAAATAACTTTTATAATAATGATAATCATACTAAGCCAGATTGTAAAAGTAATCAACCGAATACATAATTTATTCAACGAGAGGTGATCTGTAGTTTACGCTGATAATTGACGATGATATTTAAACAGACTCAGATTTGCTAAAATAAAACCAGGTAAACTAAGATAAACTTGGTTTCTAGAATAAGCTTAGAACGTATTTAGTGCTATGTTTACTCACGGTAATTGGTCCTTTCGAGATACGAGACACGTTCAGTAAATGTCAGAGGTCTTGAAACTAGGCACTGAGGATATTCAAGCATTTCAACAAACACCAAGTTACATTTTAATTCAATTCATTTATGACTATTCACCTAATCCTGGAAATAGAGCGTAGACAAAAACTGACATAAATGTGGGTAGACCATAATAATGAGGCGGACGGACCACCTAGTCAAAGTTCCGGAAAAGAGCTGGATGTCGAAAGCCAAGAAGAATGACGAGGAATAGAATATTTTTTTCAGTATTGAATGGTAAATAGGTTGCTGAAGATGATACTTCGGCGCCTATAAACGTCTTAGTCCGTAACACCAAAACAGTGTTCACCAACGCCTGCCAACTGTGGTGACTACGGTAAACCTAACAAAAATATGGTGGGGGAAAGATGTATGTCCAACAGTAATCATGAAATTTGCGATCGTAAAGAGACCATTGACGGCCGAAAACTTCTCAGATCTCTTCAAATTAAAAATCATGCAGGGAAGTTGCCAAAGACACATCCAAACTTAACTGGCAGAGAACATCGCTGTTATTTAATACTGCACTGACCAAATAAAACAGAAATGTAATTAAAGTTGCGCAATATTATTTATTTCGTCGGCGGAGTGTGGGAAACGTTTCACAGAAAAAAAACAAGCAGGTTCCTTCGACTTTATTCCAAACAGCTGTCGGGTTCGATATGAACCGGCGCATTTGAGGCCCCAAAGGGTTCAAAAATCACTCGAAAGATTGCTAAATCGGTTCACGGCCTTGAGTTTTTATAAACCCCTCAGGCTCTTTAAGCAAAATCTTTGTTTTTTAAATGTTTCGCGTCGTTAAAAACAGTTTGATTGGTATATTCAGATTGAGTGTGCTCAATGAAATGTAAAATTGATAAATTGAGTAGACTATGGCTGCTCTTGTGGATTTTCTATTCGACTGCGCATAGATAAGATCTAAGTTATTTTCAGCGGTCGTTTATGATGTTTTTTACTGCATTATTGAGCGTTAGGTTTTTAGTGAATTATATAGCTCATTTTCTTATATAATTTTTTACTTTGAATTCGGTTAAAAACTAACAAAACCCACGCGATTGACGGCGACATAGCAGATAGTAACTTTCTTCACCATTATAACGTTCGCAAGCTACATAATCAGTGGTTATTGATCAAGTTACTAAAAATTAACAACGTAAGAAACTTTGTGGTTTTCGGTTCTGCAGACCATTCATCTTTACTAACACTAACTGTATTCTCTTTGATATGTAAGTATGTAGGTACATTAAATATTGAACCATTGTTCAAGGATTTTATACCCTTCATCATCATTATCTGCTTGAGAAGTCAACTGTTCTCACCCTACATTATTTCTAAGAAGAACGATTTCTGAGCCCTTTCCATCCTCAGACTTAACGCAATTTTTACAATATCGTCTAGTCTTTAAGGGTGCTTCTATGCTTTTCTCTCAGTAAGTGGTTGTTACACCTCAGTCTCCTTACTTACTTACTCCTCAGTCCTCAATTCCTCACTAATGACCTTACTTACAAGCGTTACCTAGGTGTGACGCATTGCTTAAAGTTCGCCCTGTCACTGTTTGATATTACCGGATGGTAAGAGGAGATGACAGTTGCATATACACTGATTATCTTTTGAAAAACGCTTGAAAGTAATGGGGTAAATATTTGTCGAATCAATGATTTTGTTTCAATTTGAAAATCAGAAGCGTTGGTACTCTTAGGCCCGTATTCCGAAACAGTGCTTGAGTTTGAGTCCATCCTCAAGCACTGATTTTTGACACTTTTCAATGGAGAACTGTCATTAAATCGATGCTTGAGGCTCGACTCAGACTCAAGCATTGTGTCTGAAAACTGTCCTTAGTACAGCAAGGTGAAATGGGGTCGATAAAAAAACGAATGTAAACGAATATAGTTGTGTTGGCAATGAACACTTTCATTTTGAACAATGTAACACTATACCACCATTTTACAGACAGCATTGTCAGGTCATAAAATACATTGTCGCTCACGATAATAGCATCGTTTCAATAATTATGTTACAAAGGTAAAGTACATTATTATGAAACATACATTATGTATAAGACCTAAGCAACTGCGCATTTATTGTGGATGGTTAGTATTGTGACATTACATAATCGGCTTTTTACAGCTTATTTACAGCAGAGGCACAGAATACATTGTAACAACTACGGCAGCAAAGGTTTTATTACTTTGTTTTGAATGCTGATTGTAAAGGTCATGAGAAGTCGGTATATGGTTTATATTGTCTTTCTGAGAATATGGGACGGTTATGTTCAGTAGTAGCAAAGTAGCAAGGCTGATGAAGTAGACACTGGTGTTGCAATGTCTGTATGATATAAAAACAGTATCAATCCAGGAATGCTGACAGAAATTAAAACTATGGGCCCTCCCTGGCTGCCTTCAGACGAAAATATTTTTTGGTATATATTCGATATTTGACGATCTTTGGCGAATTGGTGACGCGTGACGTTTTGTTCCTTTTACAATGATGCCTAATTGGAGCCTACATGACACGATACATACTCCATTATTATAGTGTTTCCTGTTGCTAACCACATTATTTATTTATTTAAAAACGGAAGTTTACAAACTTACAATTAATTATACTATGCATAAAACTTAAATAATTGGAAGTATAGAAAAGTAAATACCCAAATAAAAGTATAGAAATGTAAATCTTTCGGTTCATAATATGTAGTTAGCTTGCTCAGCGATATGCATCTATTGCCTATACACCAACCTACGTCATGGGCACATTTTAATACGGTTTTTCATTGGTACTAATTTAGTTTATCTTGTACGTGCGTGTTTTTTAATGAGAAATTCATAGCCAGTGGGTAGGTACTTTCAATTGAATTGAACCTGAACAGTAATCGTAAACTTAATAGAAGTAGATACGAACAATACATTACAAGTCAAGGCTTGATAGCTGGTCGTGTCAGATAGGGTATCATGTAACTAGTCAACGTTGTTAATAAATCTGTTGGGCACAGGCGTCATCCTAGGCCTGTAGGCAATTTGCTGAGAATATATTGCTGGCAAGCGCCAATGGGACTATTGAACTTGGGCACGCAAATCTGTAGCATTTGCCGCTTGTATACGTCCTTTCAGTAACAACAAACTCTTGGGAATCTAAGGGCATGGTCTTGAAAAGCTTGGTTATTATTAAAAAAATCGTGGCATTCCGGGAACGGTGGCAGAAGTGAAAACTGGCACAAATTACACCCCGGACTATTATCGAATGTTGTCAATCTTTGCCGAAGAGGTGTCGCGAGAACGCATGACAGTGACGAGTTCATTGTTTTTTTCTTACCTCAAAAAATGTTCAAGCCCGCTAATGTATATTATATTCTTTAACTATATGAGACTCTGGGTCCGTGGGGAACCGAGGCCTCGCGGGTCTTCAAAATTTTGTCTAGGCGACTGATCGAGGCGACGCGTGACCCAAGAGCTGGTGGGTATCTGGCGCAGCGTATAAGCATTGCTATTCAGCGTGGCAATGCCGCCAGCGTCTTGGGGACGCTTCCGTCTGGCACTGATTTGGATCAGTTGAGCTATCTCTAGATCGTTTGTAACGATCTGCAGATAGCTCAACTGTTTCTTGTGTATTTTGTACATTTTGTAAATATTTGTTTAATCGTAAGTTTCTTTGTGTAAATAAATATTGTTACTATATTATTCAATTTAATATTGAGAAGTCAAGTAGGTTAAAATTAAACATCAGCATTATCATCATTGTCAACCCATTGCTACGTCAAATGCTTCTTCCTAAACACAACCCTGAAGACAGCGTCACCTCAATGCAATCAACGTTATGTAAGAATCGAAGTAACCTAGCAGTTTCTTTAGCAAAGAACCATTAATCTGAGGACAAAATAAGTTTACAGCCACACTAGCGATTTCACGCGAGAAATGAAAGCGTGAAAGCCAATTTCAATGCTTTATACACAGCTTTTAGATTAAAGTCGGGATAGCAGTGTCATTAGACCAGCTGAAAGTTAATTTATGTTAGTACCTATTGGCCGCAATGACTAGAATGACTTTGGAATAATATTGGAAATGTCAAGGACAGTGCAACACAAACAAATGCATTTCTTATACATATATTATATTTTATATTATACATATATATTATATATATATATTATTATATATATATACTTATATTTTATTACTCAAATTTCGAAAGTGTACCCGAATACTGACGAAGACGATTGCTTGATTTTTTCCTGCCTTAAGGCTCGAACACACCTAGTTCGCTGGCGGTAGCGATCAGTGAAACGCTGTCAAATATCGCTGTCAGATTTAAGATTTGACAGCGATATTTGACAGCGTTTCACTGTTCGCTACCGCCAGCGAACTAGGTGTGCGCAGGCCATAAGAACTTTAGGGTAAGTAAGATAGAGGCACATGATGAGGTTTAAGTACTTTGATTATTCCAGTCCAATTTTAAGTTTAATGTTTCAGTAGAAAGCGAAGAGCAAACAGTAGGTAATTAATTTTATTTGCGGCTATAACGATGGCAGAACCAAGCTTCGTACAGAGTCAAAAGTCAGACGAAGCTCGTAAACAAGCTCTTGCGGATGAAATATTGCCTCGACATACAAGCCCCCGGAGACTATGAGAAATTCAGGGTAACGCTTACGATATTAATTTAAAGGTCTGCCCTCATATATACTTATAAACGTTGCTTACATTTTATAGTTTCAGCAGAGTAACGCTTTATGTCAGAGTGTCAATATTCAGTGTTGTTTTTGTTTGTCGTTTTTTAGGGTTCCGTAGCCAAATGGCAAAAACGGAACCCTTATAGATTCGTCATGTCTGTCTGTCTGTCTGTCTGTCTGTCTGTCTGTCTGTCTGTCTGTCTGTCTGTCCGTCCGTCCGTATGTCACAGCCATTTTTCTCCGAAACCGTAAGAGCTAGACTGATGAAACTTGGCGAGTAGATGTATTCTGTGAACCGCATTAAGTTTTTTACATAAAAATAAAAAAAAAACTATAAATTTCGGGGGTAAATACTTGAAACTGAAACTCAAAAAATTTTTTTTCATCGAACCCATACGTGTGGGGTATCTATGAATAGGTCTTCAAAAATGATGTAGAGGTTTCTAATATCGTTTTTTTCTAAACTGAATAGTTTGCGCGAGAGACACTTCCAAAGTGGAAAAAAGTTGGTCCCCCCCCCTCTAACTTCTAAAGTAAGAGAATGATAAAACTAAAAAAAATATATGTTGTACATTACTATGCAAACTTCCAACGATTTTTGGTTTGAACGAAATCTAGTCAGAGTTTTTTTTTTATACGTCATAAACCGTAAACCGCAATTTACCTTTCGACGAACTACAAGAACCTTATTATGTTACATCAAGTAACATAATTAAAGGTTTTTGTAGTTCGTCGTGCTACGGAACCCTTCATGGGCGAGTCCGACTCGCACTTGGCTGCTTTTTTTTTTTATTTCTGTATTCCGTATTGGCAATTTTGTATGCAGATTTAGACGCAAGAATTCTCTGCACACCCGGTGCTTATCGCATTTCCATACAAAACTGGCAATAAGGACTACAGAAAACCAACAACGGATATAAAACTATTTCCTAAGTACTCGGGTAAAGATACGCCATTCTCTACTTTAGACTTAACAAAGACTGTAAAGATTGAATCTTGAAAGCCAAGAATAGATGAAGATTTTTTTAAACACGCCGTATAATTGAGTTGTGGGTAATTCCCAATTCATAAGACGTTACTCGAACAAGCAGGAATTAAAGCGTTATTGAAAATACATAAGGAAGGTACTTCTCATGGACGCTCAACAGAACAAGCGATTGTTAGTAGATACGACCTTTGAAGGGACAATGAACGCGATAGGTATTCGAGCTCTATGTACCGTAAGCACGAGTGTCTGATTTTATCGAGTGCCTTGCCATCGCCAGTTCACCATCATCATCATCAGCCTGAAAACCCTATCGTATTTGGGGGTTTGCCGTAGTCACCACGTTTGGCAGCCCAACATTTTCTGGAGGTGATGTAGAGATCCTATTCTATGACGGGACCACCAAAACTAGGAAACATGACACCTTTACGTCTCAGTGGATGGAATCTGAACAATAACAATGGTACGTCTCGTTACGGGCTTTCTGAGGTAATGCAATTATTTGTTGTCGGCAAAGGCAATTCAATCATGATCCATAATTTCATAAAAAAAATAGAGATTAAATATGGGACCGGGATATTTACATCGAAAAATAAAAGAGAATGTCCAAAAAATAACAGAACTGATATAAAAACTCATGCTCATGTTAGACCAGTATTTGAAACGTGCAAGCGATTCGATATCTTTAGAAACTGGCGCTAAGTACCTACTGAACTTTACAAGCTTGCATAGCTCGTTACGATGACAATAAATTGGTAGAAATATCGCGATTCATACACAATAAATATACCAAGTCCGAGTAATTTTTTTGTGTTTGGTTTTCCGCATTTACGCCTCCGCAATTTTGTATGCGTCTTTCCGCACTCCCGATAGTGCATATAGCATCGCCATACAAAACTGTAATTCGGTAAACGGAAAACCAATAGCGAAAAATAAACTCTTGGGACATACAAAGCTTCAGTTCCAACCAGTCGCAAAATTAATACATGATATCCGTAATCCGATTGGCGCTTTGCCAAAGCAGTTTTCCAAATGTTGTCATAACTTGATACGAAACGACTATGCCCTTTAGGGAAATAGCCGTAGCGCTAAAACGACTGTAGATGATAGGCATTCGGGGCTACGAAAGCTACGTTGCGGAACTTCCGTGATCAAATTGCGTTCAAATGCAATTTAGTTATTGCATCTACTGTAGATGATTTACACTACAGCGTTGGAGGCAACTTATTTTGCCTCATGTCCTTTACTAGACGCTATAGTGCCTGGAGGTCTGCCTATATTGGATCTGTTCTATCCTCCGAACTTAAGACAGCCCTTCTACATGGTCGACCGATACGTGCAGAGGTGACTAAGTAGTGAGTTTTCCCATAATTTTTTCCTGTACTGCATGAGATCACAGAATTGCACTCATTATATATTTTTCATTCCATGAGCCGCAACACTAGGTCAACTGGGTTTGAACCCGGGAGCTTACGATCAGAAAGCGGAGTTGCTAACCACTAGACTACAATACTACGATACTGCTATTACGATAAAATGCTACCTACGATTGCTGCCTCGAAAAAAATGGCTTTCAGTTGCTCAGCAACACAGAACGCCATATATTTAACTCAGGAACATAAAGCTTCGCTTACAAATTTAATTGCATCGACGATCGCCCGCCGCGCGCCGCAAATAGCCGTCCCTGAACCTACCCGAACTTTCTCCCGCTGCACTGCGAACCGAGATACATTTATTTTTATAGTGCACTCCCTGTTTCGACGTTGATGCATTAGTTACGTACAAAGCTTAGAAAGTAACTTTTTGCTCCCAGCAATCTGAACGATACCTATTGGATTCGGAATCTTATCCTGGCATCTGCTGCATCTCGAAGCATTCGAAGCGTATATTACAGTGAACGGTCAGCCTCGTCTGGCGCATAGAACTACCAAGAGTCATTTTGAGAATTAATGGCTAAATTATGCATAGTTTGCTCTGAATTGTCGCTGCTCCGTCGCTTGACTGCGCAATGAGCTTCATCTGACCATGGTACGTGACTATAAAACATCCACATGTGTACCCTTCGAGAAAGGACCTATAGGATCGCAAACGCAACTAAGTAGCAGAAAATTCACGGCTAAAATACACGGGAAAATGAACGAGGCAACACGTTCGAAAGCCATTAATATTTTCCAACGGCAAAGTGCATTTCGGGTTGGAATAAGATTCAGCTGAGGCTTTGTGCGATCTGAACTGAACTGAAGAGAGGGATTTGAATGTTGAATAGGTAGCTAGTTGCAGAGTGCCAACAGTGGTGCGTGCCCACATGCGTATCCAACACACAATGCATACAATGCACGCGTAAATACATCTTCGCCCGACCACTATGCATAATCACACGAATTTGCAAGTAAAATGCGACGCGGCGCTTTTCGAGCGTTGCAAATGTAATGCATTGTTTAGTTGGGCTTTGGTGTTGCATATGGTTCAAAAGTTTGACGCAAGGTCGTCTGCAATGTGTAGGTTACAGTAGCATTGGTAGCATGGAGATAGGTATTCGTGTTTCGATGCAATTTACGTGCAATTGATGCGCTGTTGGCCGATCACGCCCTAAAAACAGCTCTAACGATGCATGCTGGTGACGGGCCAGTGGGAACGGAAATCGCCGCCTCTTACTGACGGGAAACCCAACCAGACATGGACAATTGGGACTTAGGATCTTTTTGTAACGATACTAATCAAGGATCGCCAGTTCTGTTACAATTGAAACGTCTGTCAAATCGCAAACTGCAGATACAAAGTACAAAATGTAGTTTTATCCAACGATAACAAAAATAAACACAAGCTATGACTGTAGTCTGACTCTATCATGCAGTAGGAGTATTTAGGTACCTATTACCTAATCGTCAGAAATGCATTTGTGTAGTTGACCACAAAATGTATGATTGTTTGACTCAACATCATAGGCACATACCTACTTAACCTACCGTGCAAACAATGAAACAAAAACAGGAATTTACTTAGTATAGACAGGAGCTAAGAAAATATCGACATAAGTACCTACCTACTCGTAAATGTCAAAATAAATGCCCAACCGTCCGACAGGCCCGGTCGTAGATAACATGTCGGAATTATCTCCACGAGCGACGCACCTCTGAAATGTCAAATGTAAACAAAACATGTTTTGTATTTTTCTATTTTTTGACAGCAGATCAAACGACACAACCGTTTAATTAATGGTGTCAGAAAATAAGGTGAATTATTATTTGAATTTCAAATAAAAAACTGATTAAACTCAACTACGTACTGGTATCGTTATTAGATTTATTGACTTGATGTCGATTCGGACGAAATTATGATCTAAGATTGTTTGGGTCTAAGCGCAGAAGGCAGTAATCGAAAATCAAAATTACTATTTTGCCATTTTTGAAACGAAAACGAAGCTGCGGGTGGAGCTACAAATCCTGTGGTTTTCAAACAGATGATGCATCGCTTTAAAAGACCCTTTGCTAGAAAAATAAAGTTGTAACAATTAATGGTATGTAGGTATGTATTTATACTCTAAGCTAGTTCAACAAAATACGTCGCCAAAATGCGTCTGACACCTGATGGTTAGCATTTTCTAGTAAAACCCCTTCCTAGAGGCATCTCTGCTTAATTGAAGACTTGAATTGTACTAGTTAAAAAGTTCAAGACAATACATTGCATTGTATTGCATCGCCCTTTATCGGCCTCCCCCTCAGTTTGGGTCACGCTTGGTCGCGCCTGAGACAAGCCGTTCAGTTTACAAGGATACATTTGGAATACGCGACCAAAGAGCGCGACAAAACGAGACAGATTTTTCTAATGCATTATTAATTCGGTAGTTTTGTGACCATAGTTTTATAACTAGTATAAAAGTATTTTAACCTATTACTTTCATCTCTAAATATATTTTCACAGCGTTAGTTACTTTCCAAACTAAATAAACTTACTAAAAGTATGCATGAACAAAGTAAACTTAACAAAAAAAGTGTTATTGTTGAAACAGTGCGCGATGCTTTCAAAAATGTTTACTTGTTCATAGGGGCTCGTCTCAAGGCTACAACCTGGTAGGTTATTACTACTACTGCGTCTGCGAATTTTACATAAACATGCTCTGACTGACTTTTTGTAGTCAACAGAACCTGATATTTAGGAAGGTACTTACGTAGGTAGATAAGGTTAGGTTACCATATAATACTTAATGTTATAATTTAATCCAATAAAAAACTTTATTATCGGATATTGATCGTTAAATCTCCAACTTTATAAGAAAAACAAAATTATCACAAAAAAATTACGAACTCTAATATTAGTGTCATATTTTATTGTTATTTTAATAAGAAAAAGAACATTTGACATTTTATGATAGCAGTGATTTAATTCATATTTTATTTTCAGTTTGACAATAGAATGTAAGTATTATCATTTCAAGTATCTCAAAAACACTATAGAAAGCAGGCTTTCTATAGGTTTGCTTTAGTATAGAAAGCAGGTAAAAAACATAATAATATGTAGTTAAATTTAATAAAATAAGTGCTACCCCATCTTTATAACGGTTTTATTTTAAAGTTTGTCTGTAAAAAGAAAAGATATAACCGAAAATCTTACACAAAAAATAAGTTTATTTTATATTCAGATTAATTTAAAACTAACCCGGTAAATGATTACAACAGGTACAAAAGGTGTATAAACAAAATCAACTCAAACTAGAACCATTAATTAGTTTAGGAACACGCCCATCAATAATAGTCTGTCGACTGTCGAGTATAACAAGAACGAGATTTAGGTCATTAAAAAGTTTTATTTTGTAGCAGCGAAGCCCGGCGTTGTCCGGGTCTTTGAATTACATTTGATTATTCTAAAAAAGAATATTTTAGAACATTTGGGAAAATTCTAATCTGGAACACTTGGACATAACGTAGAATCTTTAGAAAAGTCCTAGTGTGATATAAAAGAATAGAAGTAGAAAAGTTGTAAAAAAGGATACACAGATTTCAAAACATTTAAATCGTTTTTGTCGTGCGAACATTCTATAAATTGGTATATTCTATAAAATATTAATCAGAGGAGTATCAAGATGTTATTAAGTCCGTAATTTTTCAAGAAATGTTCAGCATTTAAAAAAAAAACTAAATATGTATCTATATTGTTCTTTACTATAAATTATTCTTCGTTGATGAACTATTCAAAATTGGGGAAAATATTACGGTACTACACTGAGAAAAATGGATTTCTGGCCTAAGATGAATTCCACCTTTGACGGCTGAATTGTAATGACGCGAGGCGATTTTGAAACGCTTACGGTTAATTTGACTTTACTATTCGTTTGCGATAAACTGGTACGTCTCATATGATAAACACGAACCGTCGCAAATGACTTACCGTAAGGTAGTCTTGGAATCCAACTTAACACTGTTAATACAGCAGTAATCGACTATTGAAAGCGTTTTAAATTTACGACATTGAATATGTGGTGAATATCACCGTAATTAAGGCAAAATTTGACTTAAGTTAAGGTGATATATGCTTTAATAAAAACAAAACAAACTTAAACCTAAGTCATAAACAAACTTTCGAAAGTGGCATAAATAATCTTAAGCATGACAATATTCACCTTACAATAAGGCAGAATATACTTTAGTCAGAAAAAATTGAACGTAAACTCAAAGTCTTTCAGCGGCGTATGAATTTGGCAACATGAAGGTATTATGTGGCCACATTTGCCCTTTTATAAGGCCAAATATGCTCAGGGTACGACGAATCAAATGGTAACATAAGGTTATATAACGGCATACATATTTGACCAATTTAACCGTAAATTTAGCAATATTTACCTTATCATAAGGCGATATAATGCTCAAGTATCAACTGATTGAACGGTAACATTACGTCATAGAACGACGTGCATACTTGGTCAATATAACCGTAAATTTGGTGATATTAGTCTTATCATCAGGCGAAATACGATCAAGTTACGACTAATCAAACGGTGAATAACGTCATAAAACTATTTACTTATTCGGTTAATTAAATCGTAGATAAGACAACAATCACCTTATGGTAGGGCGGATGATACTTTAGTTACTATTTAATCAAACGTTTAAAAAGTCTAATAACGCCATACATATTTGGCCAATTTAACCGTAAATTTGGCAATATTTACCGTATCATAAGGCGAAATACGATCGAGTTAAGACTAACCAAACGGTGAAATAACTTCATTTAACGACTTTCATATTCAGTAAATGAAACCGTAGATATAACAATATTCACCTTAAGATAGGGTGGATGATACTTGACATATTATATAGTCAAACTTTAAAAAGCCTAATAACGGCATACATAATATTTGGCTAATATAACCGTAAATTTAGCAATATTTGCCTTAACATAAACGCTCAATAATGCTCAAGTTATGACTGATCAAATGGTGAAATAACGTCATCTAGCGACTTACTTATTCTGTGAACGAAACCGTAGATATGGCAATGTTCGACGGATAATACTTTCGTAAATATTTATACAAACGTTTAAAACCTACATAAGTACGATCCTAGGTAATTTGGCGAGGTTCAACTTCTTAGTTATCCTCCCATAATAATATTAGGTATTGTATCGGTAGGTAAAATAGAATGAGTATATTTTTATTGACGCACAAACAGACGACGTATCTGTACAGCACACAGTAAATAAACAAAGCATTTACAAATCTAACCCTAAACCTGCCTAGCTAAATATCTACCCAACCCATACAAGGTACCTAATAAGCATAAGCAAGCATATAGGTAGGTACATAGAAGTGGCAGGATAGTTAGTGCTGCCGATTTATTTCTCTGAGCAACCCTGGCCGTGGGTCAAATGGATCTCAAATGGGGGCACATTTTAGTTAAGAAGGTAGGTAGGCAGATTTGTACATTACCTACCTAAATACTTAAGTAGGTACTCTACCCACTTATGTGTTTCATTGTGTTTTACTAGGGAGGTTTCTATTGAATCATAGCACTGTTTAATAAACCATTCCTATTAATAGCTGTTCCATTGAAAAAAATTTGCTACGCTCTATGACTCCTTGTTGCTATTCAAAGGCAGAACCCTTGCTTCTACACATAAGCCCTGTTCTCCTGTAGGTAGGTATCTACTTAGATCAAGCGAAGAACCCAAACCAGTGTCTACAAAAATTTGATACCTATTTAGGTAATATAGGTCTCAGCTACCTGTTTCCCATATTACCAAGCTTTGCTTAGTTTACGGCTAGATTGTGTTGCGTGGAATGTCCGCAAATATTTGTAGATAATTTGGTGGAAGAAAAGTCTATTTTACTCAGTTTTATTATTTTAACGACTTTCAGTCAATTGGTGGGTTAAGTTTAAAAAAACTCTAGTTACTGCGAGATACACCTTTGTAAGGCACTTGTCGTAGGTACAACGAAAATCTCAATAATGCTGCCAGCTACAAGGCAAATAACCTTGGTTCGTATAACTGTATGAGAGAGAGTATATAAACTTGAAAACCCAACGTCAAAACTGCTGAACCGATTATTATGAAATTTCTATGGGACTAATCTGAAAGTAAAGTTAAGATATAATTTTTCAAATTAGTTTACGAGTTATGTGGTAACAAAAAAAAACAAACAAATCAAATATCCGTGAAAACACCCATTTAGAATCTTTCCCTGAGTTTACTCACTTTTTGGTTGGAACCCTGACGAACGAGATTCAATACCTACCTACTTTTGCTTTGTGCTGTGTGCTAACTACACGAACTATGCTTGGAGCATAGGCCAATCGACACACACATGACACAGGCAGTTAGTAATGCAGTACAGATTTGACTTAAAGACTACGTATAGCATATTTTTGATTGGCCTCTCAGCTCAGTTGGTAGGATCTCTATCTTCTGCGCTGTAGGTCGTGGGTTCGATCCCCACCGAGAACAAATATTTGTGGTGAACACAGTTGTTTTTTCTCTGTTGGGGCATTATATTGTATTCTATGTATTTACATAAAAAATGTGTGTAAGTATTATATCAGCCATCTGGTTCCCATAGTACAAGCTCTGCTTAGTTTGGGACTAGATAGTGTTGAGTAGATTGTCTTGAATATCTATTTATTTTTATTTTGTTATTTTTAACACCCACCACTAGCATAATCTGCAGTAGTCGAGTTGGCAGCACTGCCCACGAGGCCACGAGCACGTACGTAACGACTTGTTTCATTCGTCAGTTTGGTTTGACTTTGGACGGAGTGTTTGGTTTAATTCTAAGTCATTCAAAGTTTATTTTGCAGGTTTTTTTTATTATCCCTCATTTTCTGAACGCTGCTGGCTGTGTCAGTGTATGGAAGCACAGACAAACAGATGTAGAGAGGTCCAAGACAGACCTATCAGCAGCAACCAACCAGTCAAAAATCTTCGTGCTTTGAACGTGGCAGACTCTGAATCTGAATCCCACAGATTTATTAACAAAATGGGGCACACACCTGATTGATACGTCATTTCGATGTAAGTAGAGTACCTGTATCAAACTCAGTTATTCCATAATGATTTTGAACCTAATCATGTTTTGTATTTGATAAGTTTAGGTACCTACTCCCTAGATTCTGGTTGTGTTGGAAACATGAACGAAATATGATTTATAAAAATATGTCTAAGTACATTATTCATGTTTTCAGTTTTGAACTTTTGCATTTAATTTTGTATATTGGTACAAAGGAGTTTTTAAACTTAGGAAAATTAATTGTTTATTTTTTTCAGATAAGGTGTACTTTACATAATACGCAAAGAGGACGGGCTACTTAACAGGCTGGCTGGCTTTGGCTTCCTGGATTCCAAACAAAGAAAATAATTGGCGCATTTGTTATTGGACTCTGGGCTAGAAGTAAATCCAAACACCAAACATCATTGGAGTGATTTCAACATGGCCACGCGGTATTAGAGAACCATTTAAAAAGGATTATAGCTGTAAGTACTTGTCATTTGCTATCAGTGATTCAAACGATCTCTCTGACTTAGAACCTGCAATGCCAGGCCGACCTGTCCTCTAATAAACCTGTGGTCATAGTTTGGTTAGATAAACCGGGGCGCCCCAATACCAGCTTCTTCCTCTTGACCGGATCCAACGTCGGGCAGCTCGTATTGTCGACGATTCCAAGCTCACAGATGACATAGAGCCCTTAGGTCTTCGGAGAGACGTTGGTTCTCTGTGCGTGCTCTATCGTCTCTACAATGGGGAGTGCTCCGAGGAACTGTTTGCTCTGGTGGCCGCGGCTGATTTTTATCATCGCACCACGCGCCGCAGAACCAGATTCCATCCTCACCACCTGGATGGCTGGTTTTCCACAACTGCTCGTTTTTCGCGATCCTTTTTGCCACGCACGAGTAAGTTGTGGAATGAGCTGCCTTCTGCGGTTTTCCCTCGGAGCTTCGACATGGGGTCCTTCAAAAGGCGGGTATATCGCTACTTAAAAGGCCGGCAGCGCATTAGCACCACCTCTGGTGTTGCAGGTGTCTATGGGCGACGGTGACTACTTTCCATCAGGTGGCCCGTCTGCTCGTCTGCCTGCTATGGCATAAAAAAAAAAAAAAAAAAAAAAAACATAATACCTACTTGTACTAATTACCATCATAGAATGCTCTACTTTGTTTGCGATAACTATTTCCTAAAAAATACATTATTTTATTTCAGGTATTGTAATCCAGTTGAGGAGGCTTCACTTGCAATAACGGTTGCCGAGGAAGGAGCTACGCCATGAGAGGAGCTAGCCTGTGGGCAATAACAGCAAATGCGTGCCTACAAAAGCTTTACAACGAAAAGGGCATTCTCCAAGACGATTTTATCTTGTTTTAAGTATTTAAAAAGTTAATTACTTATCTAAATTGATTTTTTAATACAGATTTATAGATTTTTATTGAATGGTTTTATTGCAATACCACTATTATTTATATAAGATGCAAAAGCTATCGGCTTATTTATTAGGCTAGGTTGAGGAAGATAATCAGTTATTATTGAAGTGCTTTATAAATTTTTGTTCTATTAATTTCAGAAGCTTACAAAGACTGGGAGAACAGCTTTCTGAGGCAGCAGGCTACGCTGTTCACTGAAGGCATGTTTGGCTGATCTATTATCATAAAGTTCATGTGAAGGATATTAGCCCGCGTTACCTAAGAGTGAACTTTGAGCGGCCCAATGCCCTTAATATGAACTAAATGATAGTAAAGCAAGTCAATCATGCCCTTAGGGAACAGCGTTACTAGCCGTTAAAAGGCTTTTTTCCGGTCTTCATAAAACGTTTCTGCTCGTAAAGAAAGCAAAAATTACCATACGATACGGCTAGCCTAATCGTATGAAACATTCTAAAATAACTTTTTGAAGGCAAATACGACTAAGTTAATGTTGAAAACGCTTTATGCTTAGGTTAAACCCATAGTAAATAAAGACGTAAAACACCTTACTAGAAGAAAATTACGACTTAAAAAAACATCAATATCGGTTAATGAACAGGTTAAACTAAAGTAAGGTAAGACGTACGACGTCTTACTAGAAGTCTATTATGCCTTAGTAAACAGCTTGAACTACAGTAAGGTAAGACGTACGACGCCTTACAAAAAGTCGATTACGACTTAGTAACCTTTGAAATCGCTTAATGAACAGATTAAACTACAGTAAGATAAGACGTACAACGCCTTGCTAGAAGTCAATTACGACTTAGTAAACGTTGACAACGCTTAGTGGACAGGTTAAACCCACAGTAAGTAAAGACTTAAAACGCCTTTCTAGAAGCGAATTATGATTTATGAAACGTTCAAAACTTTTAGCGGATCGGTTAAATCGCAGCGAATAAAGGTATAAAACACCTTACTAAAAGTCTATTATGACTTAGGAAGCAGTCAATAAATATTCAAAACACTTTGTGTTCAAATTAAACCTCAGTAGGAAAAGGCGTAAAACGCCTTACTAGAAGTTAATTGGGGCGTAATGATACGTCGGATATTACTCTAGGAAAGATTTACGTGTGTGACCCGAGCACCTTCTTTACCTTTTATATCGCCTTACCGGAAGTTAAATCCCATCGTCAGTTCGTCGATCCTATCTCACTTACCACGTTAAAAGCTTTTTATTTAAGGCTAATCTGTAAAAAAATACGTCTAAAACACACATTAGAGAGTATAATGCTGCTTATTTGTTGCGCCTCACGCTTAAGGCGTAAAACGCCTCCAACCTAGGAAGGCGTTTTTCGTCCAAGTACGCTTGGTCGTTTTTTCGCCTTCATTACGAATAAATCCATCTTAATTACGAACTTTTCAGCCTTACATTTTTCTCAGTGTAATAATGCAGACAAGAATGAGTAAAGGAAGGATATACTTATGTTTATACACAATGATGTCTGTCTATTACGCCGCTCTTAGTATGATAATCAGAAATAATAATAGACTAAAGCTGCACTCACGCATACTCAGTGCCTCATTTTGTCTGTTGATCGATTCGTTTGTCATTGATGGAAGCGTATTTTGTAGAACCTCTGACATATTATTTTATGTTCTGTGCCTCTGAGATGTTTTTGTTGCAATTCCTTATTATTCTACCACTAGCCGTAATATCTATATTATACGAACCGTCTTCTAAATTATAGACCTTTTCTCAGTTATTCTTTTATTGCTTATATTTTTTTACAACATTATTGGCGGAGTAGCAATCTGTTACAGGTAGAATAATTACGATAAATAGTTTTTTACTTGTGTTCAGTACTTCTCCACTATTTCGTAGTTTGATGGTAATAAATAAATACACTAATCGTTTTATACTTTTGAACATCATGGTGATTGTATGTTAATAATATGTAATTTGTTTACAAATAAATAAATAAATAAATAAAAAAAAAAAAAAAAAAAATAGAATCGCCTTTATCTTTATGAGGACATAGGTAATACAACATCGCTTTCACTGATAAGACCGCCCATTTTACCTTTATTTCCAATAAAAAATAATAAAAGTATTAATCTATCTACATTTACTAATTTTTCGTGTTTGTTTTTATTTTGTATGGTACTTAATTAACTTTTAGAACATATTTCATACGTCTACATTTTAAATCTACAGTGGTGGTATAAATTAACGAAACTAGAGACAGAGCGGTGGCATATAAAATTCGACTCCCACGCTTATTAAGACGATTAGTGAATCATTAAAACACCTAGAAAGGTTAGGTATCGCAGTCATTATGCCTAGTACGTGATTCTTAGCACGTTTTTTGTTCCTTTTTTTTTAATCGACGATTGGTGGCGTTACTTAAAAATAATCTTTTAAAAGATCAACAATGCTTGTACTTACTTTTTACTTAGCTGAATGCAATATTTTATTAAGTAGTGTTTTTTTTTTAATTAGAGAGTGCGCCGCGTATTATTTGATATTTACGGAGCCAAAATTCTTATCGAGTGGACAGACCCACAGACAGCGTAGTTTCACCCTAAGAAGCCTTTTTGTAGAGGAAATCACAAGGACGTTAAAAACGTATCAGCATTTTCTAATAAATTACGCCTCAGCGGAAGAGGTCTGTATGTGCACAATTCCAACTTTTTGTGCGACAATTTCGCTTGAGTGCAGCTGCCAGTCAGTAATTTCGGGAAAAACGCATTTTAGCCAGGAAACGGAAACCAGCTGTGCAACGGTGCGCGGTTAATGTATTAAGCCGGTGAAATTGCAATTTTAGGGCCTCCACCAATTTGGGAAGCGCTGTTACCGCGAATTTAAACGGACAATGCACAAAAATATATAGCTAGGTAAGGTAGGACTGTATACGAGTTGTGAACACAATGGTGAACACTATTATATTATTATACTGTTACCGATTTGTTGTTACAATTTAATTAAGTTAAATTGTTAACCTGCATAACTAGTAATAAGTTAAATATGATGCCCGCAGTATTTATTATTATTTATTTATTTATTTATGAGGGGCGTTAACTAAAAGTTAGGTATAAGAAAGTTATCAGCAACATCTAAATTAATTGAAAATTTGCTCAAGTAACGTAAGTACCTGATGGAAGACCAGTTTTGCAATTAATTGTCAGTTTTGCAATTAGTTGCAAATAGGTACTTGAATTGGTTGCAAATACTAACTTCATGCTGAGTCAGGGACCGTTTTGCAGCTCTTGGCTCTCTTTAAGGGTTTTTTTAATGAATTGGAAATTTCTTTAGGCCTGTATATCGTGTACTTAAACCTTAAGTCTGCAAATAAATACCTATGTTTTTTTAAATTCTTTACCTACCTGGGTTTCTGCAAAAAAGCAATTTTCTAAACCTGATAATATTCTTGTTTGATTGCTATACTAAAACAGATGCAGGCAATGAAGTGCAACTTGCTTTGCTTATCTAAATTCAATAGCAAAGGGCTGGGTAGCCGGTTTGGAACCCGCTTTCATATACCAACTCGGTATACCCACCTAGGTAGGTGGAACTACATTTATTCTGTGTCCAACGCCTTAAACCAGTTCCCGCAAACTATGTGGACTTATTCGTTTTATTACTTTGATTTATTAAATAATGCTAGATAGAGGTTTATACTATAGATCTAGGTGGTGTAAAAACAACCTCAAATAAATAACCAAAAGAGCCGTAAATTGTCTGGCTCATAGCAATCTTCTATGCGGTAAATTGGTTTGCTCAGATATTTTTTAATTTCTACGACAAAAGTCAAAACAGTAAGAAGTAACCTTACTTACCTAAAATAGAAACATTGAAAAATCGTAGGTAGGTACTTAAACACCTAAATAGAAACATTAAAAAATCAGAGCCAAATTGTAATAAATTTTAGGTTAGTCTAAGTTAAAACTCTTATCTAGGTCCTCATTTTACTAAAGAAAAAAACAGCCATAATTATGTTGCAAAACCAACCAAAACAAGGTTACTAGTGTAACCCTAGTTATTTCGTAAAACATGTGTTATCATAATCATCATACATTAATAACTTGAGCAGTACCTACTACCTATAATAATTTTAACACCAAATAATTCTTCAAAAAAAGAAAAAACCAACATCAAGAGCACTGTAACCATAAAATAAAGTGGATTTTTCAGTCTTAAGTTCATAAGCCCAGAAAAAGAAAGCAAACCTCGTTAAAATCACTCTGTGCTTATCAATGAACCTCCCATAAAATACCTAGGTAGTAGGTACTTTGCAAATAAATAATAGGCATTCCTATTTTATATTGGCAAATTTATTACTATTTAGACACAAAATTAAAACAAAAATACCTAGCCCTCTCTAACATTTGAATGTTTGTATGAAGTATAATAATATTAGGTTCGTCAAAAAAAAAGCCGTTTCATACAAGAAAGCCGAAAAATTGCCTTTGCCTGATTTGTCAGTTACCTCCTTATACTGCGAAAGCGAAAAGTCAACCAGATTTTTTTCTACTTGTAAGTATTTATTTTTGGTGTCGGTCATTGATCTGCAGCATTTAGTTCCGGATTAAATTATTTGTAGGTAATAGTAAATTAACGAGTGACCATGTTAAGTTTTCCACTGGAAAACCCAGAAGCAACCGCAGAACGAATGCAGACCGAAAACTGTAAACTAATCTTACCTGATCCTGTCTGAAACCAACTCGTGCTTCGATATTTTCTTTCCTGGACCGACAGCAAGGTTGGGAGCGTGGATCGGACTGGCCGACGTGTCTGAGGAGTTGGACGGCGGGGAGCAGGAGCCCGAGCTGGAGAGGCTGAAGGCCCGCGCGCGCGCGTCCACCACCACCGGCGTTCTGCCTGGACGTGCTCGCCGGCGCCGCTTCTTCTCCTCTTCAACCTTCACGCCGTACCCGGGAGGAGCCCAATCTAAATCTTTCTTCAGATGCCCGCGGCCGCATCTACAACCGCACGCTTTAAAAGCCAGATCGTAACCCTTCTTCGTCCACAGATTCTGGTGCCTCTGCCTCTCTGACCACGAGCGGGCTCGACCGCAGGACTTGAGATAAGCCAGCACCCCGACTTCCCACTGGTCGAAGCATTCTTTGTGCATATACCGGCCGGCGGCGCACGTGTCGTTGTTGCATAGCACGCGAACCGCGTCCTCAGCCCGGACGGAATCCCGCGGCCGGAGGCACTCGCCAGGCACGCAGCACCCGCGGGCCTCCTCCGTCTCGCGTTCGCCGGTCGCGCCCTGCCGACGAGGCGCCATGCCCAAAACGAAAACGAGTGTGGTAAATTGATAATGGAGCGTCACGCGAGGGACATGTTTGCCGGAGCGCGCGCGGCCGACTAATAACAGCAAGTGAACGAAAGCGAAATTTCAAGAGCGTCGCCGCTTGCCGCCGCCGCACCGCGCCGCGCACCGCTCTTCCCGCCTGCAAGCGCGGCGCGGGACGCGGGGGGAGGCTGACCTTGCGGCGCGCGGGCGCGGGTGCGGCGCGCGGGGGGTCGCGGGTGCAGCGAGGGGCGGGGCGAGCGACGCCGGGGCACCGCGGTGGGGAGAAAGTGCCTAGCAGAATTTTCACTTTCGCGGGAAAGCGCAAGCGACAGCGGGTAGGAAAGCGTAAGCGAGTTATTCAAGTTCAATTGAAGTTTTCATTTTTTATGGCTTTCACATAAAAAATATCAAGGAAGTTCGTAGATCTAAAAAATTAAGCATGTGAATTGAGTTAAGTCAATAATTCAGCTACTTTTGTTTTGTCTTCTTCATTATGCGAACCTCCGGTTAATGTTACTTCGGCCATCGGCTGTTTTTCCTGGCCACTACAATCTTAGACCATACTGTTCCATCGTCACTGATGGTAAGTGACGATGGAACACATCATGTGCAACACAGGTGAGATTGTGGTCAAAGAATGGTCAATAAAATATGTTCACTTCAAAAAGTTTAATTTTTTAGCCCAGCTAAAATAATAAGTGAGCTGATAAAATTAAATGATCGGAAACTGTGTCAGTGTATGGTACCAGGTTACTTCGAAAACGTAATAAAACACCTATCGAACCGAATTTAATCTAACCGGTCCACTTTGATAAAAGCTTAGCGCCCCTTCATGAACAATACAAATCTCTAGAAACACAGCCGAATAAATACCATTCATTGGAATAGGAGTCCGATGGCGATTCTCATGCGCACGTGTTATAAGGGGATAAACTATGAAAAGAAACTTGTGTGCTTAGAGCCAGAACCGGTCCCACTATAAAGAGAATATGAATAAGGAACGCAATGTGTGACCCAATTCTGTTCTTTCTTGCCAGGTGAAGGTGCATTTTGAGGGGAAGTCGGATAACACGTGTTAGTCTTTGTGACCGTGATACGCATTTTGACCACTATTACGTTGGTTTACGGAGGGAAATAGCGAATCTAGAGGAACTAAATGAAGCAAAGCAAATCGAACCAGTTCTTGGAGCTTTTCTGAAGTTTTTCTATTGTGCGGCCATCTGTGTGACCTTATTCGACTCTATTCAAGGTTTTACTGCGCAATTTGATTCGTGCGTTTATTATTATACCTACATTAAACTGTATAAAATAAAATAAATGAGAATTTAATAAAATGGGGCCCGGGAATAAACAACTTTCTCTTGTTCAAAATGTATGTACACTATGTCAGTGCTCCCAAACGGTGAAGGAAAACATCGTGAGGGCTTCCTCACGATGTTTTCCTTCACCGTTTAGGTCATGTCGTAGAACCTAAAAAATATTATGTGATAGGTGTACGAAAGGAAGCAAAGTGTTGTGAAAGGAAGGAAGGGTATTTTAGGTGCATTTGAAATCCTTTCACCACACGATAAGAAGAAGAAGACCTTAAATCTTGGCAACCTTTATTCTTGTAACCATTTTATACATAGAAAAATACAAAAACTAGAGCTGTGTAAAAACGTAACCTAAAAGGACCTACTCACTTACCGACATGTAAGTATACCAACCTATTTCTTTCCCAGTGCGCAGTGGAGCGGAGCAAGAAAAAATGCGTGGGTATGTTGGTCAAGTCAGTAGGTACTATAGCACCCTTTGTTTAGCTTCCGAAGGCTGCATGGTTCCGCATAAAACAAAACACATGTCCAATGACGAAACCTTTTGAAACCGCAGGCAGGTGCTAACACGGTGTTTGTGAAAATATAACTACGTAATAATGACACATAACTTGGGTTAAAAATAAAGGATTTGACTTGTTTTTTTAACTTATAGCCAGAATCGTTTTTCCTGAATCGGAAATGTGTAGGGGAGGCCTATGTCCATCAGCAGTTGATTTCTCAGGCTGATGATAATGATGATGAAGCCGTCATCTCGGCATTCACTCCTCTCTTATATATGTCATCTTTCACACAGTTCGTCTACGTTTTCTTTGGTCTACCTCTACTCACATATCCATCCACATCTACATAATTATACTCATCACTCTCCTATATACATGACTTTCATCCCTCCTTATTGCATGCCCGAACCACGCCAGCCTCAATTTTTCCGTCACTACTTTCAAACTTCCCTTGATATCCTGTTCATTCTTGTCACTCCACACATCCATCTCAACATTCTCAACATCTTTGCCACATAGTACTTTAAAACTATAATGACGGAATACAAATTAACATTTACAAAACATGCATTAAACTACTGAGCTAATTATACAGAACACAGGTACAGATCAATATAGAAGACCTTGATCACACTAATGCAGCGTTGTTATGTTAATTAAAGTGATATTTCGGTACAGTGTATTACTATTTCTGTCGCACGGTATTGACTGGGTTTTAGAGAAAATTGTTGAACAAATCAAGCTTGCGCAAAAAATACCAAAAACTATACCTAGGTGAGTTTTTGTCGGTATTGACTATAATATTCTCCTGAATTTTGATGTCAACTATATTATCTAACTATATTATTATTTTTCACGGCTATAATCTGTACAGCTGCTTAGATTATTAGTCGTATACATATTATGTCCAGCTGAGAATGCGTCGAGCTGCAAATCTGTCCAGTTTTTAGACATTATTTTCGATTATAACAGACTTACGCAAAATTTCACCAACAGTTATTCCTTCGCGAATTTTTGTCGGTATTGACTGCGTTTTAAACATCATTGTTAAACAAAACAAACTTGCGCAAAAATGTTAAACCAATTATATATAACAAATGGAACCCTAGAGCTCCCTTTTTATTTGACCCACATCTAAGGTATAATTGTTGGTGAATAAATTACTTAATTATTACTTTAATAGGTCAGCGTATAACTAGGCAGGTGTACTGGTGCATGCTTGGATGCACCTGCTTAGGGCTGTTCAAGGTCTTGGCAAAATGTTGTTCTAAAAAACTTTTACTTAATAAATAATAAATAAAATAAATATTGTGGACAATTCACACAACACTACCCAGGCCCAAACTAAGCAGAGCTTGTAATATGGGAACCGGATAGCTGATATAATACTTGAATATATTTTTTTTTTGTAAATACATACTTAGAATACAATATAACACCCAGACAGAGAACAAACATTTATGTTCACCACACAAATATTTGTTCTCGGTGGGGATCGAACCCACGACCTGCGGCGCAGAAGGCAGAGCTACTACCAACTGAGCTAGAGGCCAGTCTAACTTTAACTTATATGCTGCATATAATTATGGACAAAATACACTTGCCCGCAAACATAAAGGGTTGCCTTTGCAACGATGGTCGGTGACGGTTATTAGACGCATTCGATAAGATATGGTTTGAGGAGGCTCAGAACAGAATAGAGAGATCTAGGAATCTTTGAAAGAGGCCTTTACCCGCTGTGGGACGATATATGCTGGAAAAAAGGACTTACTAAACGTTTGAGCACATTCTTGAACCAAACGAACTTCGTTAAAGTTTTGACCTAAATGTAAAGTATATATTAATTCAGTTATAATAATCAAAGGTCAGCATAACTATATAAGCAGGTGCTTATTTGTCATATGCTGCTGTTGCATGGATGGGTGCACCTGTCTAAGGATGTTCAAAGTGTTGGCAAAATGTGGTTTTACAATGCAGGCACTGCTGGCAGACATCCTTACTATATTATTTTGTCTCTGTTAAAAATACTAAAATTGACTTTAGTTTGCCGATGGCTAAATAGATACCTAATCATAAGTTGAAAAAACTTGGACTTTATGGTTAAATTGCTGAACCGATTTTGATTAAATATATGGAAACAATCTGAAACCTTTCAGATAAAAAAAATTACCAAATCGGTTCATAAATGACGAAAATATGCGATCACAAATATAAAAAATAATACAACTTAATTGAGAACCTCCTCTTTCTTTATTTGAAGTCGATTTAATAGATACGGTTAAGTTACCTACTCAATGTAATTTGAAACTAAACGTGGCTTTCGAACGATGAATATGCTCAAGTCCTAAGATTTAACCAAACTTACATTAGTGAAGCTTTAGCAAAATAAGCTATTAAATTCTTTAGATCCACTATCAGTTTGCCCTTTACATAATCGTCGACATTATGATGAGCTCAAAAGTATTTCAATGCTACCTTCGAGGTAGCTTCATCAACAAAATACCATACACAAATAAGTGGATGTGTATAGGTAACCTGTAGAACCGGTGGGCCTTGATATCACAAAGGGACCCTCGCCAACATATTGGCGAGCTAACCTTGAGTTATTTTTAAACCAAGCCTGCATTCGATTCCCCACGAACTCCTTCCGAGTATTACATAATACGAAATTATAGTTTTCTTTTTGTTCGGCTCTCTAAAAGCGTGTGGCCCTGTCATTTTCGTTTTATGCCCTTTGTTTTGGCTCGCAGTTTTTATTTATTTCCTTCGAATCGTAAAAGGAAGAGGCAATGAAGGGTTTTTGCTTTTTGTATTAGTTATGGTGCGTAATAATGGCTCTCCGAGTGCGTCGTTCAAATGTGTCGAATTTCGAACAGCTAAAACGAAAACTGCCATGTATATTCTCATTAGCTATAGTTTCTCAAACGGTGAAGGAAAACATCGTGAGGAAACCCGCGGCTTAGTCAGCTATAAATAGTCTGCAGTATGACCATGTCTTTCCTGTGGATTACGCCGACTAAGCAGTCAGGATGATAAAAGTGCTGGCTAAGTCTATTCAATCTAAAATCCTGTCCCAGGCACTATAGCGTCCCGCGATTAGAGCTTATGTCACCTTCTTCTTCTTCTATCGTATCAATGGAACACTAGACAATTCTCGAGTAGTATTTAGCCACCTCTACTGCATGGCCCGTGGCGTTGTTAAGATCGTCTCTTGTGCAGGTGTTTGGGCACAAGGGACAGTTCAGTAATACATTACTTAACAATAATACATTATTAATAATGTATTATTATTATTAATAATGTATCATTATTAATGTATTCACCAGTTACCTCAGACACTATATAAATCATCTCCAATAGCTGCAAAGGCCTGTTTTATAGTTTTTGGAATGTTTAGTGTGTTTGTACGGTTCACCGCATATCAAAACAACTCTAACAACGACTCTTTCCAATTGTGCCTTTGTGTGTTTGCTTCGAATAAAGCTCTGTGCGTAGGTATTATCACGGTAGCATGCATACATCCCCCTTTCGTTGTTTGTGCAGTGAAAAGAAATTGAATACGGTGTATATAAATATATGTATACGTAACTACTGTATTAACTTTGTTTATACTAACCAGTTTGTCTTGTTTAGATTTACAATCGTTTTTGTTATTGGTCACTTTGGTTTGAAACTGAAGACGTGCTATTGTGATTAATACAATGCAATAGTATTAATACCCTATTAATGTTATGGGGCCTATTCAATACTGCTGACGATTAAGGTCCAATTTCGCCGTTGAAATTGAACGCGTTCTACTGACGTTTAAACTCGTTTAAGCATTCAGTTGGTACATTTTTCTCTAAACGCGCTTAAAGACCTGTCAATGTCGTTGCATTTCTTTTGTGTACGTACATTTAGACGAGTTTAGTTAAACGCGTTTAACGGTGAAATTGGACCTTAGGGGGGATTTCACCGTTAAACGCGTTTAACTAAACTCGTTTATATGTAAACGCATTCATAAAGCGGGTACACACGTATCCATTTTCAAAAGAAATGCAACGACATTGACAGGTCTTTAAACGCATTTAGAGAAAAGCGAGTTTAAACGTCAGTAGAACGCGTTCAATTTCAACGGTAAAATTGGACCTAAGTAATGGCCCGAACACACCTAGTTCGCTGGCGGTAGCGATCAGTGAAACGCTGTCAAATATCGCTGTCAGATTTGAGATTTGACAGCGAATATTTGACAGCGTTTCACTGATCGCTACCACCAGCGAACTAGGTGTGCGCAGGCCTTACTCAATACAATAAAGAAGCGCTTTGACAAACTCTGTATCATCATCATCATCATCAGTCCGAAGAAGTCTACAGCTGGACATAGGCCTTCTCTAATACATTTTCAGGAACAACGATTCTGAGCTCTTTTCATCAACCGACTTCCCGCGATTTCAACAATGTCGTCGGTCCATCTGTTGAGAGCAAACTCTGTATACTTTCTATTATTGATTTTGCTCTTGGACTATAGAACTTACATACATTCTTTGAGCTAGATGTTAGCTCACCTTACTTTTACTGTACGTATTCGTAATAATCAAAGTACTCGTCTCATCATCACTGCTCTTTTGTTTCGAGGCCATTAATGTCTGAACTTCTAAAGTAGTCCATAAAAACAAAATTTCTTTTCATAGAATCTCTAATCTATTCAAAGAACTAATAAGCGAATTTTAAACGCCACTAAAACTATGCTCTGTATCCCGATTATGTTCCCATATCGTGTCCGAATCGATAAAAACCTCCAGTGTTTTTCAACAAAGCACGTTTCTCGGAACTATTCCGTGGAGGCTACTTAAATTTCAACTCTCGGTTGCATAACTTGAAAACAACGCCACATTGTATTAGACTATTGACCTGGCCTTAATCAAATTCTTGGAAAAATAAAGATAGAATAACTGTGGCAGTCAAATTTATTATGGTATAACCCTCTCATTAATCTTTGTGGAAGAATTATTAACGAATGCCACAGCTGTGCCTCACCGCAATCACGGAATCATATTGCTAAAATGACAAAATAGTAAGCGTTCCCTTAAAAGGTGATACGTTTCCAAAACATAAAATTAAACAACCATCACTGTGATCTCCTTAAAGCCGCTTTAAATATCGCTGGCAAATTTAACAGCATTTCAGCTGATCGCCATTGCTTAGATGTGCGCAGGCCATAAAGGCTTGCCGTGCGTGAACTGAGTGTAAAAAAAATATTAGACACCTTACTTTAATTTTTACTGATTATAGACACTGATTTATTAATTCAGTATGCCATTCGTTGCCTACTTGTGCCTAAATCAACATTATTTATTTTAAAAATAAATAAAGACATCATTGTCTCTTTTATCTTATTGGGCATTATGTTCACACGGTACTGCGCCACATGTTTTTCATTGCGTATATTTTTATTCTGTTTGACACGAGTTTTTGTGTAAGTATGTCTTCTGTTGTTTACCATAGTAAAGTCGGTACTTGCTTTTATTCTTCGAAGAAATAGTAACTTCAAATATAACCAGCCCATAGTATGACACATCACATCGAATCAGAGCAAGTTTAGTATCAACTCATGCTAGTCATAAAATAGGATTTAATTTTGTTTCAATTATTTAAAAAGTTCCATCTCCCTCTCACGATTAGACTAGTAGACGCACGTCAGTGAGAAATGTACTTCACGCATGCAGTTTTAACCGCTTCCTACCCGCATTTATTTGGCGCCTCCCAGTGTGCGCCTATCACTTAAAGGTTAGTGTGGTCGCATATCTTTGAAAATTTTAATGTTCTTATAAAAATTTCACCAACAGCTCACTTCTGCAACACTACATTGTGTAGTGTTATACACTATAGTCGTTCCATTATTAAACGTAGTACCAGTGCCTAGTAGTTCTACTATTATTATAATACTCTGGCACTATCAACTTTTCTTATAAACAGAAACATCGCTAAGGTAATACAAAATATATTACCATTTTAGCCTATTCAGATAGGAATTACAATATTTAATAGTGCCACCGTGAATAATTGTAAGGTACAGGATACAAAAGGGAAGTGATTAAAAAGGCATAACTTATTTAATAAAAAATCCCTTTGATACATGACAGGAAAAAAATATGACGTCAGTAAAAATTATAATGGACCAAGTCGTAAAACTCTCGGTAGTAAGTATCTATCTATCTATACCTAGCCACATTTGAATAGGAAAGTGACATATCAAAAATTTTCAGTGATCCGTATTTTACGAGTTCGTCGTAAATATGTAGAAAGTTACCTGCTTAGCGGGACGAAAGCTTGTGTCACTGTAAATAAAATCAGCTTCAGAGAAATAAGCTTATTTTAAAGAATGATTATAAAAATCCTATAGCTGAATTGAGCGTCCGAACAGAAATCTAAAACTGACCAACAAATTTACGATAAATGCACTTACTGAAAATCCACACTTAGCCGTTTTGATTTTCATGATTTGCCATTGATTATTCGGTCTAGCTTATTTGCATGTAAAAATGTTTGTATTATTTTTCGCTACATACTCGCATTGTGTATGCCAAAAGTAAGTACTGTGAAAAAAGTCAAAACGCACAAGTTTTACAGGCTAACAACACAAGATTCACTTTCGAAATGCAAGGGATATCCTAGCCAATTCCAAAGGCCCAGAACCTCGCCCGGAGCACAGAATAAATAAAATATCCTGCGTGTTCCTTAGTGAAGCTTCTGCACAAATCCACTATTATTTATTCTATGCCAGAATAAAGAAGAAAGACCCTTCAGAGTGTTTAAAAAGCTACATTATTGTGAGCGTGCGAGGGGAACCAACGTAATCAGTTTGCCAGATCGTAGCCATCGTAGTTTTCAATATCAACATTAATTTTATTCGCTTAGTTTTTATCGATTTAACTTTTTTGAAGAACGTATTTTTTATTTTAGTCTTTGTTAGACTAAGATGGAAGAGGTCTTTGCCCAAAACCAAACTAAAAAGGCATTCATACGAAACGTAATAGAGATAGGTGAATCTATTAATATGAGTCTACGCCTTAGAACGCCATCACTAGATGAACCAAATTTTTTTATAATTACGATGAACCAAACGAATTCTAAAGTAAACTAGGAACGCATGAAAAGTGAAAACTCCTTTATCTTTAAAAAGTTTATTATTTTCAAAAAACTTAAACTATTGCAGGTTTTTTGCACCCAATGAGTTTGGTTATCGCCTCTCTCCTTACATGTTTGTGACCCCACACTCCGCATTTTTTATTGAAGTTGGTATATACAAGGTAAATATTGTAATTATATTCCTAAAGAGGGCCCCTAAAGTAACCGGATGCCCATTGAGCTACACAATAAGCTCTACTTATATTTAACTTAGCTAAAGGGAATACAGGTGGACCAACAATACCTCCCTGGAGTACTCCGTCTTTACTATTTTAATAAGAAAAAAAAACTCCATTCACTCCGAATTACTTTGAAAAGAATAAATAAATGAACTGTTGGATCAGAAGATTGAATTAGAAATGAATTTGCGCGTAGAAAAGTATTAAGAATCGGGCCATTCATAAAAGTTGGGGAGGGTACAATAAGAGTCGAAGGCAAAGTAAAAAAATACAGACAAGTGCGCGTAGGACCTGCACCTAAGGTGTTCGTCTAGCTAGGTCCAAGTTAGAGGTTCCTAAATTCTATAGACAAAATAATGTTACCTTCAAGAAAAGAAGCTAAATTCTCAATTTTTTTGTAAAAGTATTTTTTTTTCCAACTGTTTTTATTGATTTTATGGTGTTTACTATATAAAAAAATTTAAATCACTTGACACCATATTTTAGAACTTAGTAGATTCTACAACATTCCGGTTTCCTCGCAATGTTTTCCTTCACCGTTTGAGAGCACTGGCATAGTGTAGGTACATACATTTTTGGGCAGAAAAACTCATTCGTACACGACTGGATTTGAACCCACGACCGGAAGTTGTTTTTTTTTGGGTTTTAACATATATTTTTTTGATGACACTTTATAAAATACTTAGTAGGTACCTACTGATTTTTTTTTTCAATATGTGAGTGCAATTGTTTGTTGTTCTAACTTAAAACTATTCTGGAAACTACCTTCATCACAAAATATTAAACATTACTCGAGTGTTAATTTAAATTGTGAATGTGTTTACTTTGAATTTTATTATTTGTGTGATATGGTTCCAAATGTTCCGAATTAAATGGTTTGATTTGATTTCATTTCATTTCAACTTTTTTGAGACGGAACCCTGTTATTGTTGACAATGAAGCAGGTATCAGTGTGGAAAAGGATCAGTTTTCCTTTTGATGCTACATCAAAAAGGTTCAAGAAGCCAATAGGATTGTCCCAAAGACTTTTTGTGAAAATTGGGTTCGATGATGTTATTCAAAACACCACTTCCTGAAAAGGTTTTTCTTTTGACATACATAATAATATTTGACAAATATGAAACCCAATAAAATATTTTTAGAACAAAAATATTTAGTAGGCAAATACTTACCTGTGGTACTAAGCTATCTATTCCTTTACTAGCTTTGATTATTCGGTCAAAAGCTTTTTTTCAGTCTTATCTGATGTGCTAGTACTTGAGAGCATTGGAACCGCGAAGAAAAATATTGTGAGAAAACTGTTGTCTGTCACGTAATGGAATAACAAGTATACAAATTGGTCTGGTAAATCTGAAAAAACTTAAATAACTTGATGAGTAGAAATCAAACATTGTCTGTCACATTCAGTCGGTTTTGTTCAGAAACTTTCGGTGTGCTTTCTGTATGAGGTTCAATTTTTTTTGGTTTTGGTTGTGCGAGTGCCAGCGGCCCCCGCACATGGTGGTTGAATGGTGAATTTGATTGAGGGCTGGCGCATGCGAGATGCGGGAGGAGATGCGCCGCCCAATATGAGAGGGTTTTAATCGTCAGTCGGGTCGCGGATGGTTTTAGTTCCCGTGGCCTGGCATGAATGGCGAGAGAGGTTCACCGGAGAGTTTTTAGTCGGTATTCCGTAGCAACGGCGAGTCCGACATAATTCCGGCCACCCCAGCCGGTCTATTCGTAAATGAATTTCCTCTCCATAAACAAAAAAAAAAAAAAAAAAGGTGAGCAAAAAGAACAAAAACTTAAAAGGCCTTTTCATATTTTATTTCAAGTAAATGTACAGTAACTACCAATACCTAAATCAAGCTTTTCTTTACTTAAAGGCAGAATACCAAGTACTTACCAACTGGACGAGCGCATAAACAAAGCTAACCTCAAAAGTTTGCTTCGGTAAGACACCGTAAAAATGCCGTAAGAAACACATTAGGGCGCTTGTACACGCTAAGAAAAAACACCGGGCCTACCCAAGAATTCGTGTCGTAACAAGAAAATTACTGTGTACACTGCTCGCAGCGGTGCACGAAAAAAATCTTATCTGCGCAAGACAAGAATTTTGTCTTTTCCACACACGAAAACGCAACAACGTTCGCCGCGTCGTGTCTTGCGCAGATAAGATTTTTTTCGTGCACAGCTGCGAGCAGTGTACACAGTTGTTTTCTAGTTACGACACGAATTCTTGGGTAGACCCGGCGTTTTTTCTTAGCGTGTACAAGCGCCCTTACTCGGCCAGACGGATCACGTATCTCAGAGCCATCAAGACGTTTAATTAGTATCAAACACGCGATCTCAGGATCTTAGTGCTGTTCTTCATAACCTGGGAGCTAAAAGCCATAGTTTTACATCATATCTATCAAGCACCGATCAACTTTGGTAACTAGTTGGAGAAGGTAGCCAGCATCGACACGGGATGAAATACTTAGGTTTTTAAAGTTGTTTTAAACACTTAAAATAATAATCACGAGGAGCTTTAAGCATATAATGTGTCTATAGTTATAGATGAGTCGACAATTGTCGTTATAGGTTTAAGGAAAACTCACAATGTAATCAGTGCAACTGCCCCGTCATGACGACCACGATCACTCTGTCAAGAGTGTAGAGACTCAGAAGAAGAGAATCAGTGCAATGTTGTCTGGTAAAGCGTCAAAGAATAAAAGAGCAATTACTTAGTGCCACAGGGCCACCACCACTCTCAACCACTATTTTTACCCTCCATTGCACGATGCTTCAGTCTCTTGGTTGATGTAAGATAATCACCTCTGACTCCCGGTATTATCAGTAGTAAAAGAAGAGTGCCGAACTACCAATGGTCGTAAAGTGGCTGCAATGAAAAAACCGTAAAACAAAGGAGTACCGACGAAATATGATTTTGTGTGCGTAAAAATGCATCGCTGATTTTTAGTTTTACTACACTTTTTCCTGCGAAATTATGAGGGGTTATTACTTTTCAGTACTTTCTTTCGTATTCGGGTACGAACTACGTCTAACTTAGTTACTCTTAGCTTACGTAAGTATCTAAAGGTTGGAAAAATCCAAACCCGTCAGCAAAAATTCCGGTTCTGCAATAAATCACCGATAGATTTTTTTTTATGCAACTACATACTTGATGGAACAAGCAATATATGTTCCACCTGATGTTAAGTGGTAACCATTGCCTATAACAAAGCATTGCTTCATAGGTCACACACGTCAGAAACGTGCCCTACGATGCACTGCCCTGCGTCCGTCAACTTGAGGCACACAGAATATGTTCAGCCTCATGTGCCAGTAATTTTACCGGCATCCAAACCCTTCAAACCGAAACACAGCGGTAGGCATGGTATGCGTATACTTTTACTACTTATCAAGAAAAGTCTGTATAGCCGTTCAATAATTTTGTACTATAATCCAAATTAAAAAATCTAGTTTTATATTCTTTGCTAAGCAACGGTGTATAATTATTACGTAAAGTTGAAATTTTCAAGTTCCATTTCGTCTGTAAGCTGGTTCTCGATCTAATTTTACCGCTGACTGTACCACCCAACGATCACGTGCAGTCCTGGATTTACAAATAACTCCTTATGTCACCGTGGGATGATTTTTAAATTAATACCGATTGTAAATCTTGTCGCACGCCATTGTAAATTGGAAACACCTCTCGGGCGTGCTATTCCTGGGCTTGACACCACCGGCGCAGATTGTGCAGTAGTTGGTTGCAGGGAGGTAGCGAAGCGAGGTAGCGGAGGGGCGTTGGGTTATTAAAAGGGGTTGGTTAAGGCACCTGCCAGCTGCTGCACCAGCGTTCACAAAAATAGCATTTTCAAAAAAAAAAGAAAGAAGAACCTCTAAATATTACTAAGATGCAGAGGGTCCATCTCTTCTAGCCCACGGCCTCACATCATAAACCTTTGCCGCTGCTGGACTCATTTTTTCAGTCTAAGAGCAAATTTTTCAACAAATAGATTTTATTCGTTAGAGTAAAAATAGTAAGTATTATAGCCATTTCTTTTTAAGGTTGTCATAAACCAAAACTGTAATTTTTAATTCGACGAATAGCGTTATAACATATACCTAAATGTCTTTAAAGTTCCCCTGAAAATAATGAATCAATTTTTTTAATCAATTTAATTGCGATGTGTCAGAAAAATTTAAATTTGGAATGAGCATCGTTACAAAATATGAATAAGTTGGTATCGTTCTACCCAAGGATCTTTTAACTGGTTCTACCAAACGATCAACATGTGCCTTACAATCTTCCTGAAGATCTTGAATCAAAATTGAAACAGTTTTTCATAAAAAATAAGCGTTGTTATAAAATAAGTTGGCATCGTTCTGGAAGATAAAACTTACCTCACGCCCTGCCCTGAGTCCGCCCTTAGTTGCTTCGCCCCAGGACCCATCGGGACAAGTCTTTGTTAAAGACGTTGCTGCTTGTAATTACTTCCACTTACAAGTTACAATTTAGTTCTGCCGTGATTGTGGGGCGTCTCTAATGAGATAAGGCAAGCGGTACAAATTAGCGGCAGAAAATTATGTGTTACGATTTTTCTAGCTAAATAGAGACCCTAATTAAAATTTAAGTTATAAACTTGAGAAACCAAATTTTTGGTAGTTTTTGATGAATTTTTAAAACATAAACAGAATTATGTTAGATTAAACTATTTAATACTCTTAAATTATGTACACATTAACTGCCACTTTTTGTTAAATAAAGTTATGGCTGTATTTTCTTGTATAACGTCATCTGGAAGGGATACCTACAGCACAAGTCTGCATAGACTTAGTGTAGGGTCTTGAATAATGTTAAATTGTTTCTTACAAGCCATATTAATTATTATGATTACCTATGTTATGTCGTATCTATCAAATTGTTATATTTATGTGTGCTTATTGCTAAATAAATTTATTATTATTAATTTATTATTATTTTTATGCAACCAACTGAAACTAAAAAAAAAATTAATCGTTTCGTAAATGACGAAATTGTGCGATAAAAATAGAACCAAATTGAGAACCTTCTCTGTTTTTATTTGAAGTCGGTTAAAAATAATGAGTAGTATAATAGTAGTAGTAGTAGGCAATGGTCTTCATTCTTTGTATTTTTTATTTTGGGACATGTTTACCAACACAAGGAAAATCACACAGATTTTTGCGCGTTGGATAGCGGATCCGCACAGGATGGAAAGGTCGTGGGTTAAAATCCCACTCGGCTCTTAGTTTTTATTACAATATAAAATCTTTGTGATTTTAGAGTCTAATTACATTTTAAAAGACCATGCCACATATTGAAATGACATGATTAATGCTGATTATTCTCAACTCGCAACAACAATAGCTCATTCTGTGCACCAAATACAATCAGATTTTACTTCATAATTTGTCTACTAACTTCTATGAATTAGGCCGTCCTTTGATATAACGTAGGCTGAACAAACAAATGTGCAAAACCGTTTTCATCACTCCTCGCTCCACTGTTTGATTCTTTTTTTTCCATTTCATCACTCCACACATCTTCAGCCGTAGAATATGGTGAAGTAACTCTTCATTTGGGCAGTGACGTAACCGGTTTGCGCAGACAAAGGAATTGGAAAATTAAGCTTGGTAACCATAGAGCTCTGAAAATATTTATGTACATAGTGGATATTTTTTAAGAAGTATTACTATTTGATAAATCAGCAGAATCACAACGATCAGTATACTAAACTTTGGATCAGTTTAAAAAACGCCGCTTCTTCTGTCACCAAATCTTGTCAAGTACTTTGCCCAGCTCCACTTGAGTTTTGTAATACTGTCTTCAATATTACTCTTACCACCCTCGCCCTGCGTCGGATTTCCGTATTACGTCATCGAGGTATTAGTTTTATGTATTACGTACTGGATCTACTGAAGCCACACCAAACTGGAACTTCACAGCTATTTTTATTTTGGTTCTTTAAAAGGATCATACAGGACGTTTTGCTACATTTGCCTTTTGCTAATTAGACTTACTGCTCATTAGACCTTGCTCTATTGGACATTTAGCTACTTAGACCTTCTGATGAGAAGGCGTTTCAAAGTGGTCCTTGTGATACAACTAAATAAAATAATTTTTGAATTTGAAGTGATAAGCCAATTATTGCACCGTCCATGGCTTTTTTAAATTAACAAGATATTGTCTAGTGCGCGAGTTTGAATTCGTGTGTATGCTATGCTCACATCACGCTCATATCGCGTACAAATAGCTTTCCATACTCCACGATACTGGCAGGCAGTAATAATATTTTGTTCTCCACAGCTGTCACCGCGCGGAGATTTACACCATATCTGTCAGATTTAAAATCTGTTTTTAAATTTCGAACAAAGGAGTTTTGTCTGGAGAAGCGGGAGCATGATGTCATGCGCGTCTTTTCTAATTAATAGTTGACATTAACTGCCTGCTATGAACATTTTAGGTGTCGTTTACAAACTAAAATGAAAAATATTAGGAGTATCGAGTATCCGTGGCAGAAATCTTAGGGTCTTATTAATAACCCTGGCGTAGCGTTGGACTAGTTGATCCGTGTTTTGTCTCTTGCATTGACATGCAATTGTCAACTCGAACAAATGTGACAAAACACGATTTAACTACTCCAGCGTTGCGCCAGGATTATTAATAACACCCTATGTATTTAATTTTATACGGTGAGTATCTAAATATATTATTATATAGGTACTTTGCTTGTAATAGTCCCAAACGACCATGATGCCTCACTTAGGGTCAGCAGAACTCGGAATATTTAGGTTTTTGCGAGCATGCACGATTATTGCCTTTTATAGATATCAAATAATATAGAATAGTATAACCACAGATAAGATAATGTATAACGAAAGTACATTTTCAAATAGTTACTCAAGTTTTAGACACGCTTTGTAAACTTGAGCTCAAACAAACGAATTCTTTGTTTTTTTCGGAAATTTATTGCGTGCGCTCATTCCTCAAGACTCGAGGGCACAACTCGTTAAAATACAGTTAGGTATTCTGAGAACATAATGGAATGGAAATGTATGGGAATAACTTTTAAGTTGTGAAAGCAAATATCAAAACTAATTCACTGCAGTTCTGTTGTTCTAGACTACGCTAGAGTACACATTACGTGCTAGTGTTTGCTATCGTTAAATAGTAGGCGCGATTCGTTCACGCACCTTCGTCGCAGTGCAAAACGGTCAGGCGCCATTGAAACCCTGTGCTTTCACGTAGTACATTAGCAGTTACACTAAAATAAATCTCCAGGCATGGTGGCCTCAGCATATATCAGGAACTCTACCACTCATGGTGGTCGTAAGAGGCATTTGATGGTTCAATCCTAATGTTACGGCTACGGTCATCAATCCCCTTGCCAAGCGTAGTGACTACCTACGGCAAACGAATACTATGGCAGAGGCCTGTTCAGTGGTGGAATTATTTGACAACAACATTATCCGCTTCTTAGTTCTGCCTATTTGTACCCAACCCACTGCTGAGTATGGAGCTGCCTCTTCATTACGCCTATTATAATCTTCTGCGGAATTTGACTGACCAACGGGCAAAGCGTTTGCCTTTGAGTCTTCAACCATTAGCAGAGAGCATCTCACTTCAATTCTTGTAGCCACTTCTAAGTATCTTCTGTCGTTTTCCCTACTCAAAAGGCCAGCCTATCTCAACAACAGCTTTGGATTATCACGTCGTCACCTTTGCGCAACCTCAAATTTTGACATTACCATGTTGATCTAGTAAGAAAACAAGACATGGAATAATCATACATTGATAAAACACGTAACCAAGCCTAATAAAAGATGTAGACACAGATAAAACGGTGTGATACAATAATTTTACGCAACTTCATATCCAGTGACAAAGCGTCTGCGCACGCTTTCAAATATCAAAACTGTTAACTCTACATTGTAAGCTCAAAGTATCAAGACCTTGACGCATTATCTTATAAATCTGTAACATGAGATCGTGCAGGAAAATCCGTCGTCACAACTTTGTGACCAAGTATCAAGATTGAATCTATTGTACCTTCAGATCGTGTTTAGAGTATTAAAATATGACAATGGGCTTATATAGTGGCTGACAAGTATCATAATCACAAGGTCTATTTTAGGGAGCAGTCGAGTCATATCATTATTTTCTTTGATTAGGTAATTTATGATTTCATTATTTGTTATCTTTACTGGCATGACTTGTGTAAAATATACATCTCAATAAAATATTTATGATCATTGTTGTGATCATATTTTACAAGTAATATGAATAATGAATATTGTTTAAAAATCGCAAAAAGATTTTACTCAGAATACGCAGTTCTTTTTTCAAAAATAGTCGAGTGCAAAAATGATTTTTCCAAAGTTTGGCTACTTTGGTAACAGGCATCATAGCCCAAATGCAACTAAAATATAAAACCCTTAATAAAAAAAAAAGCAGCGCGGTGAAAGTTTTTGCAATTTTTTTATTATTTTGTTTTATCCATCAACGTGATTATAATTATTTTTAACACCGCTTTATAGACATTTTGCAGAAAGCGAAGTTCGTAATTGAAAATGCCGCCAAAGAAGTCATCGGAAACTTGCCAACGAAAACTAAGTTGGGTTTTATTTAAATTACAATCATTTTTTGTGTACCAGCCTTGGTCCGCAATGACTGCATTACTGGCCACGCTATGATGACTTCGAGATAAGCTTCTGTAGTTATCATGGCAGCCCTTGCTGTCCGCCCTATTATGGCCTCAACCTTCGTCCATCAAGGTCTGCCATGTTTACCACGTTATGAGGCCTGGACATGCGTTACGCTTTTCTCACGGCCTATAACATACAGCGGGTACCAAATCAGTAGGTACATAAGTGAGTGACCCATTGGCGAGCTAAACCCGAAGACCATTGGCAGTATAAACCTACCTTTGGCCCGCAGGCTCGTCGGTTTTAGCTCGACAATATAGATCACCCACCATATACCGTGGCAGTAATGTATTACGAAGATTAACAGAATAATAATGTGGGCGTTGTGATAGCAGTATTCTTTGTTCAAATCCCGTAAAAAGCATTTAAATAAATCTCGCAGACTGCAAACAATGACCCTGAAATTTGAATGCCACTAAGTTATTAGATACTAAGGAACTGAAATCAAATTTTAGACGTGCTTTCCGTAAAAAGCAGGTCGCATACGCTGTTGAAACTGGAGTGTGTTTTTTAAGTTCAGAAACGTCTAGCTCAGTAGGCCTTAGGCCCTGTGATAGGTTTATTGGTCGTGGGGTGAAAAGATAATCCAGCCTAGACACTACGTTACTACATTCTAGCTGTTTCTGGCACGTGTCATTTGGATGCCCATTTCATGCACCCTTACTAATTAGATTGAACTTAGGTTCTGAGTATGCTTACCACATTCGCTCGGTTATAAAATCAAAAGTAGAAACTTTACAGTAATAGCAGGACATACAATAATACTGGTAACAGATGGGTGACACCATGGTAATCATTCTCACAACTTTCACAATAACAACTTCATGGACGCATTGCAGCTGCCTCATTGTAAAACTACATGGTGATAAGTTACATCTTTACTTTGGTAAAAAATAATACAAAAAAGATGGTTAAAAGTGCCAAGCGTCCTTCGTCCTGCGGCAAAATGGGCAGACGTTGTGGCAAACATCGCAGGCAAGACCTGGATGAGATTAGCACAAGGACTGACAACAGTGACACATACAGAGAGAGGCCTATACCCAGCAGTGGGTGAAGTCGGCTGTGGATGATGATGGTTAAAAGTGATAGTCAGTTGCAAGGTCACTGACCTCACAACTCAGTTGGTACCAACCAACTTCCATGCCTTGTAAGCTGTGTTGTGGGCTTGATTCTCACGAAGAACAAATTTACAATAGCAACATAGACTTAGTTGGCGATGTGTTAAAACTTTATTGGTGGTAACAGGCACACTTGTCTTTGGTTACGGCCCTTTTGATGGTAAGTGGTTAGGCAGTTAGGCACTATTTGTGATTGCGCTATTGTGCGGAAAAATAATGACTATCTGATAGACGTTGTCCAAACCAAGAATAGGAACGAAGCAGCTTCTACCAGATAACTTGAAAGGGATAAAGATCAGGTGCGGGTACTGTAGTTATTCTATTCAAATGAATATAACCCTGTGTTCCTTCGGCTTTTTTTTATTAAATCTGTTTTCTATATGAATGTGGCCTAAGGATTGTTGAGGGAAAATAAATCAGAGACGGCGCCGGGCGTCGTTCGACGAACTCTGAAGTTGGGAACAATTGGTGGAGATGTAAATTAAATCGAGTGGCTCCGTCGCAGACTGCAATGCTACTTTGCAAAGTCTACTAGAATACAAGGAATATTCTAGACTTGAATCACTAATGCGTAGACAAAAATTCTTTGATCCGAACTTGGTGAGCGGACTGGTTTCCGCAAGTATGCCGCTGGCGGGCCCTTGTTGCGTGACATGTGTCAAGACATGTTTTTGAACTTTTGTTAGGTTCTACGCCATGCCGGTTTCCTCACGATGTTTTCCTTCACCGTTTGAGAGCATTGGCATAGTGCACATATTTATAGAAAAACTCGATGGTGCCGCTACCACTAGACCACCAGTGCTTCTAAATAATGGATAGGCATAAGAAACATTCTAACCTTTTCCATTATCTATGTTTAAAAAACATGTCAATATTTTTTTACACTCCCAAAATTACAGATCAGTACACATTATTACGTGCATTAAAGAACCCCTTCGAAAGATCATCAGGTTTGGTTTACCAAACCGCGAAAGTTTGAAAGTGCTCACTAAAGTGCGCTTGCAAATAAATATGACTGTAAACTGTTGGGAAGCAATAGATTTTGGGGAACGGTACCCGCAACCTCCAAAATTATTCCTACTGGCAGTTCAGGCTACTTTTATAACAGGGTTTTGTAAATACGCATCTCGAGTTCACAAGCACGGCCGGGCGGGACTTAACATCTTCGCAACGAGTTCTTTTTAGTTTTCTAACAAGTTGGGAGTCCCTAACGTTTGTCAGTTGGATTAAAGTGGACGCGTAAATCTCTAGTAAACTTACTAACTTTTGTACGTGCTTTATTACTTATGGATTGTTGAATTTTGCTTACTACAACTTTATAAAAGATGTGCAATTTGCAATCAAATAGTTGGAAATCTTAAAAAAGCAGCTGCTGGTCCTCTGCGCATCTTTTTCCTCTCTCCTGTTAGTCAAATGCAGAAATTTATGTCACGGGTTGAACTTCGAACTAGCCCTCAATATCCATCATTTAGCCAATAGTGAACATGTTCTTAACCTCAGCCATCAACTCGTATCCTATCAAGTTTCCTACCAAGCAAGCAGAAATTCAAAGTTAGTAAGTCACTTTTTCTTGTAGCTCAATACTCAATACTCAAAACTCCATTGCTAAGTCTACGACGATGTGTCAAACCTACCTGTGCACGTTTCGTACCTGATGAATGGATAAAATTCGCCATTCTGTCGCCTACCAAAGTTAAATCCCTCAAAAGCTCCTCATTCGGTTCTCTCATAACACAGTAAAGCTGGTTGAGATCGACTATTTCTCTCCAGCGGTACACATTGCTGCGTTTGTATCATGATTTGTGGCTGGGCATGATAAATATCGCACGAATGCAGCAATGTATTCGTTTCTCGGCTGAAATACTGGCACGGTCCAATTCAAACGAGCTTATAGCGCAGCGATGAGATATTCCAATATTTGCATACGAGCTGATGCGAGCAGGCTTACCTCAATCTTCTTGGGAAAAATAGAGAATTTTCATGAAAATTTCTGGCATATTTTCAAGAATTTTACCAATAATACTGGTATTTACAGAATGTAAAAAATATATTATCCTAAAAACTGCTGTTGAATTACAATACGCCATAAAGTGAAAAATATTAACTAGAAACTCCAGGTTTTGAAAGTAATAACTTCGATTTCCTTCATCATTCCCCAAAACATTTTCAACCGAAATTCACCGCCTTAAATTTCATTCACAGCAAGCACTGTAGCATAATATAGAATTTGCAAAGGGGTAAACAATAGTTACAGAAGTTATGATATAATATTGATAGATAATGTTTCTATAGTTACCCATTTTATTTTAAAATCCCGTTCCCAACTTCCCATCAAATTAAAAGCATAATTTTATCACATGAAAGCATTGATCTCGAATGAGAGGCGAATACGCACTCTAATGCTGAATTGATAGGGGGTATAATGCCATAAAAATGTATCCCCTATAGTTGAGATGGGGGAGTGACCCATTGACTCAGTACCCTTAGAGCCTTAGGGAGGGTGACGTCATGCTTTTCCCCTCTGTGAGATGACATCATTGGCAGTGTTGCTACTGCAAATATTGTAGGCACTTCAAATTTTCTAAAAATATAGAAATCTGAGGGCCTTATTAAATTATATTCCCTACGTCTAACCTAGCTGTTTTTTTATTTTAAAGTAAACAAGTATTTGTGGATAATTAAGGTAAGCAAAGGATAACTTTTACACATACCCAGGCACCAATTTATAAGAACTTAGTTGTCTTCTAAAATTTGTGTTTCATAAATGGTATAATTATTTACCACAAACATACAAATAATTATAAACAGCCCATTTTATGGAAGAAAATTTCTAAATGTTGTCCAAATAAATGAACTGATATTATAAAAGCGATAACAGTCAAATCATTTTTGATTTAAAATCAAATAACAATAAAACAAAGCGTTGTTATGCAAACAAGATTTCCATTTCAAGCATTAATTTCGTGTTTTGATCCCTCTACGATATTAACCAGAGTTAAATTATTATTGCATCTGTAAACAGTTACGACTGACTATTAAAACTAACCGCAAAACAGTTGCATAGTACACGGCATGTAGTCTTGTACTTTTTATCTATGATCTAGGCTTGTGTTTGACAACAATCTTACCGAAAGGCTTATTCTGACTTTTAACAAAATTATTTGTCGTTAGCGTAGTCGTTAGTCCCGATTTTTTATGGAGAAAAGATGAGTGCCCCTGCCAGGATTGCGAGAGCTGATGGTATTAGGTACTTACGAACGCTACATTAAAACATTAGTTCTTGCAATCCCGACAGGGGTGCTTATAGTTTTTCCATACAACATCGGGGCTGACGACTACGGTAACGATAAGTTTTTGCGTTAAGCTTACTTAGACGTTGAAAACTCAGAATAAGCTGATGATACGGTCGACGGTATTCGTTTCACTTCAACTTGAGATTTTTTTGGTATGTTGGTGTGTATAGCGTTAGTTATTAGTCCAGAATTTTGACCTACAGAAAATAAATTGATATATCTTGTATTTTTCTCTGATCAGTTGTTAGTACCTCTGCCTTTTGCGCCCTAGATCGTGGGTTTTATCCCCACCGAGAACTAATATTTGTGTGGTAAACAACTGATGTTTGTGCTCTGTCTGGGTGTTATATTGTATTCTATGTATGTATTTACAAAAAACAAGCATAAAAGCATTATATCCGCTATCTGGTTTTCATAGTAGCTTTGCTTAGTTTAGGGATAGATAGTGTTTAGTGGATTGTCTACAATATTTATTTATTTATTTTAATTAATACGACATAATTATCTATTTGTTACTGTGCATTTGCACTGTAGCTGGTTGGTAAACACATGTATTCCGTTTCTACTAAAAATAAACCAATCTATATACAGATGCATTTAACAGAAAAACAGGCTATTTAAATTTAATACGTACGTACCTACTAACTTAGTATCCTACCTACTATTTAAGGATGTCATGTTAATGCATGCATAAACATTATATCATAGCTGTTTTGGGACATTATTAATTACTATTGTTAACCTAAAGGAATTTGTTACTATGTTATGTGGTAACAATCGCCTTCAACAAAGCATTGGTCACGCACGTCAGGAACGAGCTCTACAATGTACTGCCCTGTGTCCATCAACTTGAGGCATGCAGATGTTCAGCTTTACGTGCCAGTAATTTCACCGGCATCCACGACCCTTCAAACCATAACAAAAGATAACCATTAGGCGGTTTAAGCTCCTTGCTACTGAAAAAAAGGGCCTAACGCAATTATGAGGCTCCTGCGTTCAGGTGATAAGATTTGTTTTAATGCTATCTGTTCCCAAAGTCCCAGTGCATTTACAACATTTCGTTACCAATATGTTGTTTTCGTTTCGCTTAGGTATGTGTCTCTCTCTTTTGTATGGAAAAATGATGAGGCAACAACTCTAACCACGTTACGTATTTTTGCTGTCTCATCTTTTCTCCATACAAAAGACAGAGACACGTAGGCGAAAGGAAAACAACATTTGGTAGCGAAATGTGGTAAGCCAAACTCGGACTTCAGGGTGCTCGCTCAAAATAATGTTAAAACTGACAGATGCAACTAAGTGTTGATTATGTTTATTATTCTTATTTTTGTAAACCCTACTGATCCTGTCCCAGTCCTTAGTTCCGCGTATTTTATTATTACTGTTTCCCAAATTTTTTGAACCAAGTAAAAAAAAAAAAAAATGGCAAATGCATAAAACCATGCGACGCCAAAAAAAAAAGTGTTGATTGCAACAAATTATACGCAATCGCCCAGCTTCGTTTACTTATTTTCATTGCCAAGAGGCTCCTAAATATTTTGTGTGTGTATACATGACGCATACTATTATTTCATATCTATATAGCTAAGGGCGGAACCACACTCAAAGCTCCAAGTTAATAGCTAATATCCTACTTTACAATGCATAAAGTTGACATTACAATAAGCGCAGACCCCAAACATAAAATGCCACCTTAGATTTTAAACGCAATAAAACTCCTAACTGCAGGCCTATCACAAGCTCTGACAGGCTCTGGCTCTGTCTCTGGTTTTGAGTCTGTGTGAGTTCTTACCAGTGTATTATACTGTGTGTGTGACGATTCGACGTAAGATTTATTTAGACAGCACTCACACTTACTCAGAAACTGAGCCAGAGACAGAGCTAGACAGAGCTTTTGGTAGGTCTACTGTACCACTCGGAAGTATCTACCATTAAAAAATAAAGTAGGTACCTAGGTGGTATTTTGCGAATGGATTTTTGAGTGCCTGAAACTTTGATGGGCGCATCTAATGTTCGATTTTACTGTGAAAATAAGGGTAGGCTGGGGTAATAGATTCCTTTTATTTTTATAGTGTGTTATAAAAACTACATTTGCATTTTTTTACTCAGGCTGGCTCACTACTTTGAAACGTAGCGTGTGCTGTCTTTGAAACATTTGCTTTTCTGTTATTGACTGCGTTTCAATACGTGGAATGACATCACACTGGAACTTCACTGCTATTATTTTTAACTAGCTGTGCCCGCGACTTCGTCTGCGTGGATGGTCATATTGTTTTATATCAAATCAACAGACAGAAAATTAATTTTCAAGTTTCTAGCTCTAAAAATGACGATACTTCAATATATCTTTCATCCCCCATTTTCAACCCTTTACAACCTTTTTTTCGCATTAAAAAGTAACATATGTCCTTCCTCAGACTCTACACTATCTGTGTACCAAATTTCATTTCAATCGGTTCAGTAGTTTTGGCGTGAAAGCCGGACAGACAGACAGACAGACAGTCAGAAAGAGTTATACAAACACATTTATAATATTAATAAGGATAAGGATTTGTATAAGAATCATTTATAAAAACACACATTTATAATATTAATAAGGATAAGGATTTGTATAAGAATCATTTATAAAAACAGTTCTTATGTTTTGGGGCTAGTTAGTGTTGTGTAAATTGTCCACGATATTTAATTATTGTTATTTATTTACTTATTAGGGAGCTATCTAGTTCGTTTGCAATCGCCAGTTATAACTGTTTTCGATGACGTGTATTAGTTATGTAGTACCTATTATTTATATACTTGCCTAGGAAATTGTTTACGTTGAATTTGCGTCACCAAATAGGTGTGGCTGCGACGATGTTAGGAAAGTACAGACAAGTACTAGTAAGTAGTACCTTACAAACCTTATTAGGTAATGTACTTTGTAGGTATTCATATTTAATTTGTAAGATATTGAGGTATTGATGAATTCTGAAGTCTATATCAGGTACTTTCCAATGGTAATACAATTCTGAGACCTGTATTACCAATGGAAATACCAGTACTGTGTGGTTTCACCACATAGTACCAACCGGGAAGCCTGAAAGATTTCATATTTCATTTCAATTATTCATAAACAATTAACTTAGTAGTAGTAAGTAGTAAGCAATTAAATATCTGAAACTCTATGGTAAAAAACCTACTGTATAGCAATCGAGAAAACAAGACCTGAAATTGGTGTACCAGGCTATAAAAGCTACCTAACTATTTCGAAACACATAATATTAAGGACACATACAGCCAAATAGAAGTTTCTTACTAAACAGATTCTCACAAATCGATAACATTCAATATCTTCTATACATCTTCAAAGCTTTGCTTGAGCTAAAGTTGGCTATCTGTTTACTGAATCTCTTTACCACAGCTCAGAAGCTTTGTAGATAGATCACTACAATCAAGAAAATCGAGCAAACAAAGTTCAACGCTGAATGTCCTAAAAACAAAACTAAAATTCGTAAAAATTCATAACCTTTTTTTTGTTTTTCTCTGATTTAGCTACGTAATAGGGCATATTTTTTTTATTTCATTGGTTAATTTGAATTCAGGGTTTCTGGTACTCCAGAAACGAGACATCATACATTTCGAGAAAAGTATAAATTTTCTTACAACACTGGAAAATGGTTTTTCCTCTTTTCCTAGATCACTTCACACTAAAATCTACGCCAAGGTTTTTCCTAAAATCGTCAACACACCATCGTACGACCGCATAGGTATAGGTAATCATTATAATGCATAGGTATTGGTAATGCTATGACGGTAGATACCTAATCTAAGGGAAAATATTACTCTAGGGGATTTCGATAGTGATAACTAGCTGGGTAGCTCGTCAATGCAGCAGAAGTGGGGGCTTTCCTAATATCCTACGTCTTCCAGTTCGTGGTCGCCATTCAAGAACCTCTCACAATGCAACTATGATTATGTTTACCCTTCCATTCTATTTTTACTAAATAAATTTAAAATTATTATAAGTTTAAAAACTTGAGAAACCGACTTCATTGTCAAACGGCTACACCGATTTTAATCAAATTTGTTTGGGACAATCTGGACGTAAGAATAACCTTGCAAATAAAAAAATAATTTGCTAAATCGGTTCATAAATGACGGAGGCATGCAGTTACAAACATTTAAAAAAATATTTTTAAAAAAATGGCAACACCGATTTTAATAAAATTAAAATGGAACCAATCTGGAAGCAGTACCTTTCAGATAAAAAAATAATTTTTCAAATCGGCTCACAAATGACGAAGTTATGCGTTAACAAACATAAAAAAAAAAAAAAAAACCGAATTGAGAACCTCCTCCTTTTTGATTGGAAGTTGGTTAAAAATAATAGCGAATAAAAGTATTTTCAGAAAGATGAATCAATCAAAAGCATCTCTCTAGCTGTACGGATGCAAGACAGAGGGCGACCAAAGTAGACGATGAGACAGCAGCTTTGGCATTGTGACCTAGCTGGTAGTATTTAGCTGTGTCTCCAGAACGACCTTATTAATTCCCCTTTATGTCTGGCAGGGCACACACGCTAAAGCGATTCGCGACGACTTTACAACGTTAGCTTTTCTTTATGCGACAGTAAAGTAGGCGTAACGTTGTAACAGCGTCAGTAATGCCGCGTTTTAATTGTGTCTTTGCACCTGAACCTTTGTTTTGGTAGAATGCTTTTGAATCAATAAGAAACAAAGCAAGTAATTCGTCTTATAAAACCACCTTACAAAGTCATTCGTCTTATAGATTCAAAGTGTATCTTTGAATTCACTTTGTTTTGACGTTGAAAGCGGTCTTTTGAGACAATTTTCATAGGATTTATAGTATACACTGAGGAAATCACAAATCCTAGGTAATAGATAATATCCCAAGAAGAATTTAGGTAACAACGCGCTAGTCAAGTCTAAGCTCTGCATCTTAGTCTTACTTATTTCGTCTGTGGCTTAGGTATATAGACTCTAGAAGCGTTGGTTGGAAGTCTATCGTTCTTTTGCAGGATACAAGATATATTATTATCTAGTTACTTTTTTATTACACGCAGTGAATTAATATTTTACAATGAACTTTGTAAATTTTGATGTCGGCTGTACATTTTCTTTCATTCTTTATTTCTTGGATTCTAAGATACTTTATTTTTCAGTAACAGATTCAGATTTGTAAGAAACAAATCGCTGGCGAAAGTTAATCTACTTGTCAGCGGTTGCGGAGGACTTATAACTAGGATATAGAAGTGAAACTGCATTCATTAAACGTAGTGATTTATTTGGCTATTTGTTAAACCGTCATTATTCCATTTGAGAACTTCAGTAAATATATTATCAGACTAGCAGAACCCAAATGGTCAAATATCACTATTTCTTTTAAAGAACCCCAAAAAAATACTTGATTCGTCTGTTAGATAAATAATTGATTCAGGGGTCACTTTGAACCGTGAGGTTATATTCTGGTACATTAAAAAGGGGGTTTTTTTTGACAAGTACCTACTTATAGGCTTGCGTTTGACTGTGGAACGCAGGCTGAGAGTTTCACTTCTACTTGAATAATCTCTGGTGGGGCCAGTTGGGGTAAGTGGGAGCAATCGGCATCATTACCGGCCCATTTGAGGGGGCAATCCAGTTAAACATTGACGTTAAATAATGATTCTTATTTCCTTCAATTCCGGCGTTTGGCCCTAACTGAAATGTCGATGAAGATCTTAAAGTTTGGGAAAATAACTAAATGAGAAAACGTAAACAGGTTTTTACAAAAAAAATACTGTATTTTTTCTACTATTATAATGCCAGCCTCATTATTGTAGTGCTATCAGTTTAGTTGAGAAGGGCTATTACAAAATTGGGAAACAAAAGATAGTTATGATTGAATACGGACCAATATCCTAGGATATTTTTCTAAAGTTGTAAGTACCTAGCTGTCTACCCTGAAAAAGAATAGCCAACGTTATGACAAGGTATACACTACGTGGTATACTAGGTAGTGACCATTTGTCTCTGGAGAAAATTACCCGTTATACCGCAGCAATTACAAATACAGCACAAAACCGTTCAGAATTCGGCGTAGGCGTCCTGTAATCAAGGTAAACACTCGTTGGTGGTCCCCAATTGGGAACAGTCAGGGGACTTCAGACTTGATTGAGAAAATGAGCGATTCACAATCGTTTATTCGGGAGCCACGGACACCAAACAAAGGAGAGGCAATGGCGAATCTCATTCGGCCGAAGCTCTGATAACAGATGAACTAATAGTACATCCCTTCAGATGTTTCATTCTATTGTCAATTTTTAACCCCTAACAACTGTAAAGAGGGGTAAAGATTCTGTTTGTTCCTTTGAGTCTGTTTGTTTATTTGTCTGTCGCCTTCTAGCTTCAAAATTATAGCTCCGATTAGATTGCATGTTTTATTGGAAAGCTGATAATTTTTAGATACTTCGCAGTTTCTTGGATTGGTTGAAATTTATGCAGCCGTTTCTATAATCTAAGGATATACATCACCACATCACCATCACCAGGTACTTATACTGTTTTTTAGAGACCACAGCTCTCTAGCCGAGAGAATTAACTTCTGCTGCATCTTAGCTATGTCTTCGTCATCATCAATCAGAACAAGTCCATTATGCTGGGCATTACACCTATTCAGCGTAACCTTCCCAGGTACTGTTTCGTTTAGCGTAACCTGTGGTTTGATTTGTTGGCCAGTAGGTAAGTTACACAAGATTAAACGGATAACCGCTGGAGAAATCTGTTCTCGAAAGATGACCGCGGGCCGAAAGACGAGACGTAGGACGCCCCCCACCCAATGAACTGACGACATTTTAAAGTTCGCGTGAAGCCTGTTGATGGAACGGGCGCAGAATCGTTCTTCCAGGCAGTATAAAGGGGAGGGCAATGTCCAGCAAGTTTTCAACCTGATGATAATGATAAGTTTACTTCACCATGTGCTATTGTGTCCTAATCCCCATTGATATAAAGTTTATTTTAGAACAACACGTAATAGCGGTGACACGGGCGGATACAGCGGAGTTACCTTGATTTATAGCACTTGTTCGATTCAACAACAGAGGTCATTTATATCAATGTACTGAGCTCTGAAAAAGCTTTTAACGAAAACGTATTCAAAGTAAACAGTGGTTAATGTGCCCATTTGGGAATGTATTGATGGGAGTTTTTCTTTGATTACAGTGTTTTCAGTGTGATCACAATAATGTTTAGCGTTGTTGAAACTTATAAGTAAGCTTTATATAGTATAATACATAAACAATTTGTTTTTTTTTGTAACTTAACTTTCTATGTCTTTTTAGTTTAAGATCTTTAATTTCTAATAAAATTTATAAATCACTTACCGAGAAACACGAAGTTATACTACACAAGTATTTGTAAACTTATTTCAAATGCTTTCATCAGTTACTTACTTATTACATAATAAATGTCATTGTATTTGCTTCTGGGAAAACATTCTAAAAACTATCTTCCTACCCATGTACTTATCTATACTACGACGAATACAAATAAAATAATATTAATAGAAAAAACTAAGTGGGTATAATAAAAATGTAATTTGGTGTCGTGATAAAACGCAATAAAACTTGTAATTTTCCTCAAAAAATATCGCAACATGATAAAAAGACCCGGTATCAAGTCAAGCTTGTTAATTACAAAAACTTTACCGAAACCGAATGCAATGGGTGAATATGTTCAGTGCACCTAAAACTATCTAACCCAAACTAGTACACATAAACATTGCTTTGTTTATTCAGAGACAACAGTTTCAGTTTATTTATTCATAAACACTCATACATTAAAAATCGTATTCGAATATTACTTAAAACAATACTACTTAATTCAACTTATTACAATAACAATGCAACATAAACAAATTTAAAATTAATTAACGAATAGCTACAATATTAAAAACTAGTAGCCCGTCCCGGCTTCGCACGGGGTAGACAATATTGCTGTACATTAATTTGTTCTATCGCTAATAGTTTCGGCAGCGCATTCGACGAAAGACATTTTAAGACTCATTTTTCTACACCTTCGGTTATATTGTTCAAAATTTACCAAGGATCCCTATTTTTTTTCAAAATGAAATGTAGCCTATGTCAAATTGGAAGAATGTAGCATTCTATTGGTGAAATAATTTTTTAAACCGGCCCAGTACTTTTTGAGCCTATTCATTACAAACATACAAACATACAAAAATAGGTACAAATCTTTCCTCTTTATAAAATTAGTATAGATAATCGAAATTAATTTAAAAGTAGGTATGAATAGGTAGGTAGGTAGGTAGGACCTGCCTACTTGGCTGACAATATTGCAGACGACTGCGTTTTCCTCATCTCCATGTTAAGTTGATTTAATTATTTACAATTGCCCACTTTGAGAATACATTTAAGTACCTATTAAAGGTATAAGGCAAGAAAAGAGCCTCTGAAGCGTATTTCAAGTCCTTTCGCCACACTGGTTAGGAGAACCAATGACACGATAAGAATAAGAAGAGCACTTATGCATATAACTTTTGAAACTATCAACCGTGATCATGGTGCATGCAACTGTGCCGAAATATCGGAAGTCAACTCATCAAAATTCAATCAAAACTCATCAATCATGGTAAATATCCCGTTGTTTCATAAAAATAGCACCTATACATACTTTGAAATAACACAAGATAACATAATTTAATTACATTAGGTATAGGTATACAGAACTTTTGGAACTAGGTAAATAGCTGATATCGGGCAGGACCTATCTCTGTCCAGCGTAGTTGAGGCTATGTTGGCGGATAGGACGGCGTGGATGGCTGTGGCTTCTTTTTGTGAGACGGTTTTAGTCCGGAAAGAGGCTGCTGAGCGAGATCGGGAGAGAGCCGATCCCGCTCGGAGAAGGCGGCGGAGGCGAGGTGCTGGCAACAGCCGCCTCGCACGGCCTGCCCTGTGAGGGGGCTGAGTGGTACTCCCTGCCAAACAGGGAGACTTTCGGGTCCGTGGGTGGTCGGAGTTAAGGGCCCGGCTGGTCAATAACGGACTCCGGGAGGGCGGCTGGCACATTGTGGTATGTGCTGCCGTAGCACCGCTAGTGCTGGGATCGTGACTGTGGGTGTCATTCTCCCGGGACGTGCTTCAAATGGCAATATGCGATAAGGACTCCAGCGAAAGCCGTTTAGGGGACCTGGAGTCTTTGTTAAGCATCGAGGCCGGCCACCGGGGTGGTTTTAGCGAGTCGACGAGTTCGTCAACCTCACACTACCTTGCCGCATCCCTTAAATGCGGTAAGGTGTCTGATAGCAGATTTCCCCCCGACAACAAAAAAAAAAAAAAAAAAAAAAAAAAAAAAAAGGTAAATAGCTGATGATAATACCTAATTTTATAGTATATGTAAATACATAGATACTTTTATTATGTTTTTTCACCCATACAGAGAAAGAATCTCGGAGAATGTGTAAAGTTCTCGGTGGGCATCGAACCCACGGTCTTTGTTTTCACCTCGCAAAAAGCTGAACTGCTATTTACTGAGGCATGAGAGCTATTGTGATGCACAACTACATAACACACAAGGAAAATGTTTTGTATTAAAATCAAACTGTTTATTTAGAAAACCATTATATTTATAATTTGAAATGATATCATTAATATTAAAATGATTTAGTGTGTACTGTGGCAGATATACCTCTTAAGCGTATTTTTTTTGTAAAAAAAAACTAAGTTCTGGTTTGGAGTTGAATACCGAATGTTTCTACCAAATAATTAATAGCAATACGACTGGGTTCGCTTTAGCACAGAAAATAAATAAGTACGCAAACAAAAAAATCAATACTTTTCAAAAAGCAAAGCGAATCAGAGCGGGGGCTTTGTTTCGCTTTGCTTTTACCGTCGCAGAAACTTCCCCCTTTTGGGAATACTTCAATAAAAAATTACAGAAAACAAATCCATGACATTTTAGAACCCCAAAAACGCGAATACCTATAGGTATTGGTATACCAACAGATAAAAAAAAAATCACTTGATGCAGAACGCTTCGCTTGCTTCGATCAGCTTTGATACCGGCTTGATTTAATTTCATAAATAAAGGTAAATGAACCTCGTCCTTCAAAGAATAAAACTGCAAATATGAATGAGTGTTTTTTTCAAAATTGCCCCAAGACAAGCTGCCTGGCTTTAAACAGGAAAATGAACATCTTAGTGGAGAGGAAATCCCAGGACATTCATCCACTGTGGATACTGAATTTATTGCTCATGACATGTTTAATTTTGATTAAGGATTTAATTTTATTTGATGATATAATAGCTGACATTTTATTGTGATTATAATTTTGGTAGTTTTAACTTTTTTGTGTGTCGTGTTCAAATACGATTCTAAGTTATTTGTCTGTGAATAAATGAAATGAACCTTTCTTGTGATATGTCTACTGATTGACTGATTGTTTTTCTATTATTCGTTTTATTATGTCGAAAACTCTTAATTGATTATAGCTAGAACTCTGTTTTACTTTAATAAACAGCAAAACAAACATCTACGCATTACGACGCCATCTTTTTTCCCCTTTCGACTAGTGATGTCATTCGTCACCCGGTCTCAGTAGGGATTCCTAAAACCGGCTAACAGTTTGGCTGTAAAAAAATAAAAAAAAAAATTTATTCAGTTTAATTTATAAATATGTACTTATTTTAAGTTAAAGTTTCGTTTTCATAGTGGTCCTTGAATAAATAAATTTAAAATTGAAACTTATTTATAAATTGAGCTAGGTAATACCTATGGTGATGTTTCTTTTAATTTTTTTTCTTGAAAATACGTTACAAAGTCTGCATCTTGTCACCTCACCTCACCTCCATCAAATTGTCAAAATCTATACAATAATGTTGTTTTATTTTTTTTGTTTGCTTAAGAGATTGCTCAGCTTATATGTATAGGTACGTAACTTGTCCTATTGAAATATTAATCATTATAAGACCGGTGTGGCATTTCATTTTAGTAAGAAGTAAGACTGTTTCTCTTATTAAACGATATTATACACATTACACACATAACAGGTCACATTACAGGTGAGATCAGCACGGGTTATCTATTAATATTATAAAACACAAGCAAAATCATACAACCGCAAAAAGAGGACAAACAAAGTAAAGTTCCCACTGAGATATTAAAATTGCACTTAGTATCTACATAAATTGATCATTTTCATCACAGAAAATAAATGGCCCACTTAAAATCCTTTAACCACACTGTTTCGAAAGGACTAGTGACACAATAAGAAGAATCAAATCTTAAATTTAAATACAATTACAAAATAACTTTATTGACATAAGCATGGTACAGATACATAATATATTTTTGAATTCATAGGTTCCAGGACGAGTGAAAACTCTGTTTCAGGAACCAGTGGCACCCTGCATACAATCAATTGGTTGATTCAAAGATGTCGTTCAAAGAAATTAATGAGTTCACGACGGAAATTAATAATACACTTCAGTACTATCTCTAAACGATTGCATAATCAAATCGCAGTGAGGATTGGGGAGCCAACACAATTAGCAGACGAGACATGAAAGTTAATGCGGTTAATCGTTAAGCGAATTGCAAGGAAATTGCGCCCCACTTGGGGGCGAAATCGGTTGATTGGGCACTGGGTCGGCCGAATATAAAGCTATATCATTTTGTCATTCACTATCAGATACTCTGATAGACCGCCGAAATTGAAGATCCAGATGTGGGTGGAGTGGGTTTCAGAATCGTTGTTCCTGGAATTGATAGTTAATGGTTTATATTTCATAATATGGCATGAATACAATGCACTTAGAAAAGTCAGATTCACAAACATAATTTTTTACATAATATTATTATAACTACAGGTAATTGACACAGGTATGTATATGTACACGGAATAATGTTACAATGTAAGTAATTATGACTAAGATACAATTTTTGGTTTATTTTTGACCATGTTTTTTTGTCTGATATAAATTCATCAATGTATTAATGTGGAAAATAAGCTTTTTCAGTAAGTTTTTTTTTAATAAATGTATTAAATGCTCCTTCATTTAAATCTATATCCAGCAGTTGACTTCTCAGACTGATACCTAATAATGTTGACGATGATTGGTAAAACACACATGAAAAACATAATATGAAAGAAACGGGTATTTATCGCGATTACCTTTATCGACAGAGTCTGCCCGCGACCACGGCTGTTGTAACACGGTCGAAACGTCGAGAAACAATAAAGGTAATCGCGATAAATACCCGTTTTTTCCATATTTATTATGCCTAACGATCTCGTTAATTTGAAAAATGCTAATAACATTTATGAATTGATGGTATATTTTAATATTATTCTAATTTATTTTTAATAATTATTATCCATCCATATTTTATTTTATAAAATCTAATAAATCATGTTCGATTATTTTTTTGTTTAAATTATTTAGCATGATTATACGAGGATGATTGATGTGTGTGCACCTGCTACTAAAACCAGGACTTGTCATTGACTTATCATATCACCAATAAATTGATAATTATGATTGTTCTTATTGGAATAATTCAATTGAAATATTATTTGAGAAACGTATTATTCCAATCCGTCATGAGGTAAAAATAATTAATTTCTGCTGATAATAATTTAAATTCACTATTTATTAGAAACGCGCATTCAGGAGAAAATAACATTGTTTGACGTCGTAATATTTTGTAGGGAATCCAAACCACATCCATTATTCCCATATATCCATTTTTAGTGGGTTTTTCAGAATATTATATAGGTATTCTAAAAATCCCACTATAGATAATAGGCAGATGCTGTATTAGTAGTATTTGAATATTATTCAAATACTACTAATACAGCATCTGCCCGCCTCAGAATGGCAACCACAACTCTGTTGAGCTACAAAGCTCACCTGTCGTATGGACGGTATTGTACAGATTGCAAGAAAATGTGTGATACGATGAAGCACTACCAACTAAAATCATAACAAGTAGCCCTGATCACTCACACCTACTTGGACATGTGTATTGCACACGGCTCAGAGAAAATTTATCTAAGAAACTATTTCTACCTAAAAAAATAGTTTTCAAACCTGCAATTTTTAGTAATGTATGAACGTCAAGTAATTTTTGAAGTCCTCAATTCAGTTGAAGTTCGAAGTTTATGGGCCGATGTCAAACAAAATTACCTTTCAGATAAAAATATTTTTATATATTTTTTATTAAACAGTTCCAGATTGTTCCGACAAAAATATCATCAAAATCGGGTCATCAGCTTAGCTATGAAGTTGTTTCCCAAGTTTTGTAAGCGTATATTGTCTGCTAACGTTACAAACACAAAAAGGATTAACAAAACGACAAGGCATACATCTTGACCTTTCAGTAAACAGTATAGGCAAGGCAAGCTGTTGCGTCGGTGGTCTCATCATTTATTATTAATTAACGAAACTAATAGTGATATTTCTTATTAATACAAAATGGAGAAACTTTTCATGTGCTTAGTGTCATCGGTAATAGGGGGGAGTTTTGCAGCAAGTAAGTTTAAAATAGATTACTGTGGTTGCAAAGAAACCCGATATACAAGTTTTATGTTGATATAAGGAAAAGTATTTACCTCTAGATTTACAAAGATCATTGGTTACATTTCATTATACAAATACTCAGAGATGTTTGCGTATCTTTTGTTGCTATTAAAACCTAGACGCATCTATCATTTTAGACACTTTTTGAGCTTCAATTGAAATAAAAAACGAAACCCTTTATGCCGACACATGAAGTGGGATAAGGACAAGAAAATGGTGATGATGTTGATCATAATGCATTGGTGGAAATCACGACCTCTAGGTCTCTAGGCATCTAGGTTTTGTATAGGATGCAATAAATAATAATGAAACTAAATGCTTTTGTTTTTGTTTTTGTTTTTCAGCATCATGTATAACGCCTCTAGGTGCAAAAAGCCAATGTTTGTCTCTCTATGAGTGCCCATTGCTATTGGAAGCGTTTGATCTCTCACCTATTCCTAATAATGTGGCCTTGTATCTGAAGAATTCTCAATGTGGCCTAAAAGGCAATGTTCCCGATGTATGCTGCGGGCCGTTACCTGTCCAAAAGACTGTGGAAGCAATGGTAAGCATACTAAGAACACTAGAAAATCAAATAAAAGATAAATGTGTAAAACAAGACGTAGAGCGGAAAATAGAAATGATAAGATAGTCACACAAAGCCCGATGTAACATTTATGCAAAAAAAACATTGATTAACACAGATTGTGCGTTGATTTTCAGAGTAATAGTAACTTCAACAAAAATAACATTAACAATACTGATACCAACAATGGCAGTGACAGCAATGTGAAGCTCAATCGTCTATCACCAGACCAGATAGAACAGCCTAATGATGAAGACTCGAAGCTAGAGCCAAGGCGTTCGTGTGGAGAAGCCACCGGTGATGATAAGCTATACGGAGGCACAAAGACGGAGCTGGATGAGTTCCCATGGATGGCGTTGCTGGGTTATAGACAGCGTAAGTTATGACGGTTTTACTAAGTCTGTATTCGATAAAACTAGAACTAGTCGTTGCGAACAATAAACATTACAAGCGACACCTCTTTTGAAAAAAAGTTACGTTTCTGCCAAATATTATCAAAATTAATCGGTAAATGGCAGCATCGCAAACTACGAATAATTATACCTCCAATCAAAAAACAAATAGTAGAACTTGTACCAGTTTAAAATTACGACCAGTTACTTGAGTACATACTATTACTATTAGCCCCAAATCATCTTATTGTTGGACAAAGGCTCCTCTTTAATACCTTCACTCCTCACGACTCGGTACCACCAATTGCCAGTTCATCTCAAAGGCGTCCAGCTCATCCCGCCATCCAATGCTTGGTCTACCACGACTTCGCCTCGCTGTCCACTACTGTGTGTGTGATTTTCTGTTTTTATATTTGTCACAATTAAATAGCGGCTATGATCTAAGATAGTATTCATACTTATGTTTTGTTATAGCTACTGGAGATCTGACTTATCAATGTGGTGGTGTCCTGATCAACAAGCGATACGTCCTGACTGCCGCTCATTGCGTTACTGGAAAAATTGAGGAAGATTTTGGAAGACTGTAAGTACATCCACATACGTATAAATTTACAAAACATTCCGCTGCTCTAAAAAAAAGCTCTCAACACTTGGCAAACTTTTTTGGGCTCGCTCCGCTCCCTACCGGTATGTTTGCTCTTTTCTGTGTGTTGCCAGTTCGTTGCTCCTAATAACATATCAGCTCGTATTTGTTGGAAGATGCATGTAGTACCTAAGAAGCGCAAAAAATTGACAGCGCGTCTATTCAACCCATTTATTTGTTTAAGGCCTGCGCACACCTAGGTCGCTATCCGATCGCGATCAGTGAAACGCTGTCAAATTTGACAGCGATATTTGACAGCGTTTCACTGATCGTCATCGCCATCGCCTAGATGTGCGCAGGCTTTTATTGCCATTGAGTTACTTACAAGTTTTTTTTATGTTTGTTACCACATAACTCAGTCATTTATAAACCGATTTACAACATTTTATTTTTATGCTCCTGTTAAAGAGTTGTTAAAGAGTACTGTACCTTCAAAGAGTTGTTCATACTATCTAATTTCTTGGATTTTTTAAAATAATTTCTGCAAACGATGACTTCACACTTTAAACGAAATTTTTATAACATTTTATATTTATTTTCTCATCTTAAATTCGTTGTAATCTTAATCTCTTTTTTAATAGGGAATCAATTCGTCTTGGTGAATACGACAAACGGACGGAAGTTGATTGTTTAGACGACGTCTGCGCAGACAAGCCCCAGGATATACCCGTGCAAGTAGCCGTGGCTCACCCTGGGTTTAAAGACAACGACAGTAGCAGAAGAAATGACATCGGTATCGCTAGACTTGCACGAAGGGCTCAGTATAACTGTAAGTAATCAAAATGCCTAGACAAAACAATTCCGCCAATTTTGCCACTGGAATAAAGCAAGCGAATGTTGTTTTTGAAATGAAAACTTCTTCAGGCGCGTTGTGCATTTATTTAGATGGGGAAAAACCCGTTGAGCTCGTGACACTGTTAATACTACTCATATCTCTGTGTAAATTGTCAATTTTCACGGGTATACTCATAACAGTCCTATAGCAGTCATTTAGTAGCAGATGGATGTCGTCATGAAATTGACAGTGTCAAGAAGCTTTTAGCAAGCCACTAAAAAGTGTCTGGCATTATGAATGTGGGGGTGTGTTTTGATTACCTATTTATAAGTTTACCAAGCACTATAACGGTTTTTTTTTTATACTACTAGCTGATAGAACAAGCCCACCTGATGTTAAGAGGTAACCATCGCCTATAACAAAGCATTGCCTCGTAGGTCACGCATGTCTGGAACGTGTCCTACGATGCACTGCCCTGCGTCCATCAACTTGAGGCTTACAGATGTTTCGCCTCACGTGCCAGTAATTACACCGGCACCCATACCCTTCAAACCGAAACACAGCGATGCTGCTTCACGGCAGAAATAGGCATGGTGGTAGTACTACCCCAGACGAGCCCTTCACAAGGAGCTCTACTACTAAAACACATTTTCTTTTTACAGACTTCGTGAAGCCAATTTGTTTGGTCAGCAACAACGTGCGTCTTGAAGATGGCCATGCGGTGTTTGTTGCGGGCTGGGGAAAAACCTTGACTGGTTTGTACATACTAACTACGTTAATAAGTAGAATCAAAGTACGAGTTAACTTCGAAAATAGATTTGAAAAAATCGGGTTCTTTACTTTGAGATTGGAAACCATGGCTGAACGTTTCTCTTATAAGTTCTACTCTTATTTCCGGTAAAATGAATGCTGTGTAGCTGTATTCATTTTATTAAAAATAATAGGTAAGTTTAAAAAACTTGAGAAACCGACATCATGGCAAAGCTTTTGAGTCGATACTTTAGAAATTTATGTTTCAAATCGGCACATAAATGATGAAGTTATGCGATAAAAATACATTTTCAAAATGCAACCGAATGGAGAACCTTCTCCTTTCTATTTGAATTCCGTGAACATGCTAAGCATGACCTGCTATTGATTTGGCGCGATGTCTGGTTCAGACTAGTATGAAGTTCACCAGATATGGACCCAAAGTTGGAATTTTTGTAACACCAATGGCTGTGACCACCTTTTCCTAACTTTTTTACCTAACCCATATCGTCCTACTGCTGGGTAAAGGATCCTTCCAAATCCTTCTAACCATCTGTACCTCGTTTCATCCCACCATCCTCGCTCAAAAGCGTCGAGATCGTCCAACGCTTTCTCGGCCGACCCCGACCTCGTTATCTCTCTGGTTGCCACTTTTTATAACTTACGGGTTATAAAAAACCGAAGACAAACTAGCTTTTTCTGTTATAGGTGCAAGCAGCGATGTCAAGGAAAAACTCACCATGCCTATATTCAAGAAGGACGATTGCATTAAACAATACCGTAGGGCCAAAGTTTCGATCAGTGACGAACAGATCTGTGCTGGCGGAATCTTCAAATCGGACACGTGCAATGGTGATTCTGGTGGCCCTTTGATGAGGAGGCTACCTGAGGGCATCTGGGAGTCAGTGGCGATAGTCTCCTTTGGCAATGGCTGTGGTAGAGACGGCTGGCCAGGCATCTACACATCGGTAGCACACTATCTTGACTGGATCGAGCAAACAATGCGATCTACTAATGTTTAAATGTTAAGTAGAGATTGAGCAAAACTGTTGAACTGTTGGTTTTGTTGTTATTCTTTGTGTACGTAATGGACTTCACAGAGGTTGTCCCGTCTGGCTGTGCTCATGGCCTGAGTTTGAAAGACATGTTGCTTCTCATTAAATCCTGTTCTAAATAATTGTGCTTTTATTTAGCTTTCAATTCAATAGACATCCTTATAGGAAAATATTAATCCAGACAATATTATCACATAATATCGTCTGGATTAATATTTAACAAAGTTACTGCTTTTTCATTTTTAAGTAGATAAGTTAGGTAGGTAAAATTAACAAAACTTTGCATCAGCAAAGACCTGTTTACTTTACGCCTTTTCTGATCTCAGCTCAGAAATATTAGGAATAATGTAAAAAAAAGAATGAAATAATGGATGTGATAGGTAGTTCATTACTTAACCAAGCAGTAGCTAGGATAAGTCCAGTTTTGAAAAAAGTTGGAGCGTAAAACACAATTATTATTCATGGTGAAAATCATTTAGATTATTTTGTGATTGGAATAGAACCGTTTCGTAAAAGAGGTCAAAAGTGACGTTGACCGACGTCATTAAAATAGGTTAAAAAAATTACGTTAAAAATTAGGTTAAAACAATAAGCAAAATAAATGTGGTTCGATGAGGTACATTAGACAATCCTGCAAAAACTCATTTAAATTAATTTAATGAATGCATCATTATCCTCATCAGCCTAAAGAAGTCCACTGCTGGACATAAGCCTCCCCCTACACATTTCTAGGAAGAATGATTCTAAGCACACTCCGTCCACCGACTTCTCGCGATCTTTACAATGTCATCGGTTCATCGGGTGGGTGAGTGTCATACGTCTTCCGGTTAATGAACACCATTCGAGAACCTTAATTCCCCAACGCCAAAATACAAGCACAAAATGGCAAAAGCCACCCATATTATCATTTTTGTAATAACTTTAAGTTAAATAGTGTATAGATAGCCTCTCCGCTTGGGTTTCGCAAAATGGGTAAACCCGAGGTTCGCATCAACTGTTACAAAAACTGGTTTTATATCTAGGTATATTTATGTTTACATACCGCCTATATTATTTTGATGACGATCGGTAGGGTTTGCAAACAAATATTTATAAACTAAGTATTTATGTGTGAAACTTTGAATTCGGCTAATTTTGAAATTACTTTAAATTGACTAATGTAAATAATATACAATCACTCACTTTTTAAATCTTGGTTTTTCGTTCCCTGACCAAGCATAGCAGTTTTTTTTTGTGCATTATGCTTATATATCGCTGTCATAATTTGACAGCATTTCACTGATAGCCACCGTAGAAGGCTTAGATGTGCGCAAGGCTATATACATTAATTGAAATACGAGATGATTGATGACTCCAAAGATTTAAAAAGCTAAAATTATTTATCGTTTTTTCCTTTAGTCAAGAAAGTATCGGGGATGGGTGATTTGGTCATGGTTCCAAATTCAATTTTCAGTTTTTTTTGTTGTTGTTAGATTGGCACCAATGTTTTCCCCAACCGGGTATAGCGACGGTTGACGAAAAAACTATTGGCACTATAAGGACCTTTTTAGACGCCACCATACGGGGAATCTCATTATTATTGATCAAAGTATTAGTGATTTTATAACGTTTATCATTGTAGGTTAAAGGATGACGCAAATTGTTCTGCTAACGTTACAAACAACCAAACGTAATCGTCAAGTATTTAACGTAGAACTTGACCTCCAGTATACAGTATACTCGACGCAAAGCAAGCGTTTGCGTCGGTTGTCTCATTATTTATTCAATTATTGACGAAAATAAAAGTGATATTGATAAGTTAATACAAAATGGAGAAACTTTTTTTGTGTATATGTATCGTGTCATCGTTAATCGGGAGTATTGCAAGTAAGTTTTAAAAGTTTAACATATAATAGGAGTCATTATTTTTAATCTTTTGGTTCTTATAATGAGGATCCCAGCGTGACCTTAAACTTGAGAGTTAGGTCAAAATTATTTGTTTTATATCGATTAAATAAATAAATTATCTCTGTTTCTAAACCCTTTCAATCCATAAAAAAGATATAAGATTACAGATTTAGTTTGCTTTTTTGGTTGGTCAATGAATCCTAATATTTATTGAGAAGTTCGTGGTCAGTCGCTATAACGTTTAATAGACCGGATATACTAGTTTGATTAGTATTATTTTAATAAAAAATATTTCATCTCTGCGTTTGTTATGAGGCTTGATTGACTGTGTCATAGATGATTTTGACTTCTTAACAATATTTAAAAAAAAAACAACAGTGTTTAAACAAAATTTTGTTTGCAAATAAAATCGGTTCTTAATTGTTAAACGTAAAGTTATATAGATAAAAAAAGATATAGATAAGTAGAATCACTCCTTTAGCTGAGTTTTTTATTTGTTTTGGCTTTAAACGACTTATTGGTATTATTTTGGCCATTTATGCCACAATGCCTTACATACAAGTCATCATCTTGTACAGTTTGCATGACTTCGGTCAACTTTTACTCTATTTATTGCTTCAACCAGGTATAAAAATGTATTATAAGAAACGTACAGTAAAAGTAATGAAATAACTGAATAAGAATCACATTAATAATAGAAAAGTAAAAATTAAAAAAAAAACACTTAAAATCCTTTCACCACACATGGTTCGAAAGAATCAGTGACACGCTATGACGAAGAATAGAAAAGTAAAAATGCAAAGAAGACATAATGGTCAATAGGTACGTGCAGAGCTGACTGAGGCATGCTTTTCCTCACGATGTTTTCCTTAACGTTTGAGAGCAGTAGCTTTATTTATTTATTTAGTATAAGATTGCGCACATACATTTTTCGAAGTGAAAAATCCATGTGCGCACGACCGGACCTTCAACCCGCGACCTTAGGATTGGAAGAAAGACTTGCCACCACTAGACCACTTGTCTATATGCTAATTTATTTAGGATGTTTGAGGAAATAAACCAATGATCTATTGGTCTTGAACTCGGTAATGTCTAGCACTATCTGGTAGGGGTTATCAGTTGCATTGACGTGTGTGAGGACTTGTCTTATACGACGTATGTATTATGACCAGTGTTTGTTCTGTATCGTATTTAAATAAAAGGCTGTCTTGGGACGTTTTTTGGCACTATTTGCATCAGTTAAGCTATCTCTAGATCGTCTGTAACGACTGTTTTCCTGTATATTTTGGCCTTCTGTGCTACTTTTTCTTATCTTAGTGATTTGTACTATACACACACAGTCATGTAAACCATTTTGTTAGAGGTTGTGAGTTAAAAAAAATTTCCTTTTAAAATCTATTCTTATTTCCTTTTTCAATATAAGTAATTCTTATTTGGTTGGTAATGAGCGGTCTAACCACATTTCATATCAATAAGCTTCTTGTTTTCGAGTTAAACAGTATTTTTAATGGTGACTCAGATTAATTGCTCTCAAGTACACGTATAAAATGAGACGCTGGCTTGTTTACAAATTGAAGACGACCATTTTCCTCATACATATCCGTGTGATTGATCTATTAGATCATGGAATACATAGTTTTATACGTTGGGAGTTAGAATATTTAGTTATTTTTCTTCTTATCACGTCACTGGCACTTTTAAACCAGTGTGGTGAAAGGATTTTAATTGCGCCTCAGAGAGGCTCTTTTCGAAGAATATTTAGTTTTAATTCTTTTATTCTAAAAGCATTTTGTAAAGCTCACTTTTTTTTGGAAAACTCAAATCACTTTGTTTTTTTATGAATATTAAGAAATAATATTTTTAAGGGACTCCTCATAAAACAGGAAGAGGTTCTCAATTAGTTTTTTTAATGTTTGCTGTCGCATAACGTTATTTATGAGCAAATTTGAACAAATCTTGTTTTATCTGGAAGACCAAATTTCATCAAAATCGGTTCAGAAGTTTGGCCATGAAGTCGGTTTCTCAAGTTAGTCTTTAGTCTCACTTCTAAGCAAAGACCTTTTTCAAAACTTTCAAACTACTGAAAGTAATAATAAGATTAAGAAAATGTAATTTAATATATTATTTTTTAATTATGTAAGGTAAATTTATGAGATATCTTATTAGAAACACAAAACAATTTAACATAAATAAGTTTTCATCAGTTTTTTTAAATTTCTGCAAAGGTTTGGATGGCAGAAGTCAGAGCTACTCCGGCTGTGCTATGAGCCCAGTCAGGGTCAGCAGTATAAGATGAAGTATATGATTATAATTGTATTAAAAGTTTGTTTTTCTTTTTCAGGTGTGCCATGTACCACACCACTAGAAGCACAAAGTCAATGCATCTCTCTCTATGACTGTCCGACACTAGTAGCTGCGTTTAGACAACAACCAATTCCAAGTAGCATTGCCACATTTCTGAGGAACTCCCAATGTGGCTTCATTGGTAAAACTCCTCAAGTTTGCTGCGGCCCGTTGCCTTCACAAAACAATGTGAGACCATCGGTAAGTTAAAACTTAAACAAAACAATTTTAAACTTTCTAACGAAACAAAGTAGTAGCAGAGCTCTTTGTGAAAGGCTCGTCCGGGGAAGTACTATCACCATACCTATTTCTGCCGTTAAGCAGCATTGCTGTGTTTCGGTTTGAAGGGTGTGGGTGCCAGTGAAATTATTGGCACGTAAGGCTGAACATCTGTATGCCTCAAGTTGGTGGACGCAAGTCCGTGCATCGTAGGGTTTTTTTCTGTCCTGAAAGCACAAAAATGGCCACTTCAAAAAACTAATTCTAAATTCTTCTTATTTCTCTGATTTTTACTATTTTATATTTTATACTGAACAATCTGGATAAATATAAAATGTAATATGTGTAACGTATGTGAAATTGATGCAACAAAAATTGTAAACTGTACCTACATTGATTTTAAGCCTAACAATAATAACAACAACAACAATAACAATGCCGTAAACAACCGAAACGGCAGCAATGTGAAGGTCAACCGCCTATCGCCCGACCAGATAGAACAACCACGGGACGAAGACTCCAGGCCAGCGCCAAGGAGTAGTTGTGGAGTGGAGACTGATGGAAACCGGATATACGGAGGCACGAAGACAGATCTCGATGAGTTCCCATGGATGGCGTTGCTAGGTTATCGGACGCGTAAGTTTTCAACCCACCATATAGACCGACGACATTGTTAAGACAGCGGGAAGTCGATGAATGGAAAGGGTTCAGAATCGTTCTTCCTGGAAATGTGTAGGGGAGGCCCAGCAGTGAGCTTCAGGCTGATGATGATGGTGAGGTTTCCAATCATCAAGTAAAGAAATTTGCGTCTTGTAGATGATTTTAACGTCAGGGTTACTGTAGCCTTACGCCCCTATTTACTGGGACAGTGTAGAGCAGGATTTAAGATAGAATAGGCTTGCCCAGCACCAATTCCATCCTCTTAAATGTTCTCAAATATTTCCAATTTAGTTGTTGACGAGTCGAAACCTTTTTATCTGACGGAAAGCGTATTCAGGTTTGATGGTTGATTAAATGCCACTCAATCAATTTAGTTCTGAGTTAATTGATTCATTAAACTATTTAGTGAACTAACTACATTATTTAGTTCCTTTTTTACGATGGGTAACAATGAGTACCTACCTAATGGTATTTCTATTTTATGGTTAGCACAATTCTACCTTTTTCTTAAACATTTGCACAAAACTCTTTTGTACTACTAAATTAATTTGTTACAGGTACTGGGGGTTTGACTTATCAATGTGGTGGTGTGCTGATCAACAACCGATACGTCCTGACTGCGGCTCATTGCATCACTGGAGAAATTGAGAATAAAGTTGGAACACTGTAAGTACACCTATTTATCATTCATCATCATCATCAGCCCGTTTGCTCCCACTGCTGAGTATAGGCCTCCTTTTTATTGTGCCACTCTTTCTGGTCCCTCGCGATTCTCATCCACTCATTCCCAGCACTTGCAACAATGTCGTTCGACCAACGGGTGGGTGGTCTGCCTCTAGGTCTTTAAGTATCCCTTGGCCACTATTATGTTAGCCGCCTTCGTCCATCGCCCGTTGTCTCTTCTTGCCCATCTCCACTTCGGTTTTGCGATTCTATTTATCAACTTCAAAATCAAGTTTTTGAGTTTATTTATAACAAACATGCACACAAAAATACAAATCTTTCCTCTTTATAATATTAGTATAGAAGTGTAGATCACTCCATTTAGACTTTTCTTGTCTGATGGTACTTGCATTTCTTAAACATATTATATTTTTTGTCCTAGGGATACAATTCGTCTTGGTGAATACGACAAACGAACGGAAGTTGATTGCGTCGACGATACCTGCGCGGAAAGACCCCAGAATATTCCCGTGCAAATAGCCGTGGCCCACCCCGGGTACATGGACAAAGACAAGAGCAGGAGAGACGACATCGGAATTGCCAGACTTGCACAAAGGGCTCAATATAACTGTAAGTTAATAATACATTTCACTTCAAAAATGTTAAGACAATATTTAAAGTATGTTTTATTCTGCCAGATGTGAAAGGAGTGTCACAAGTTGTTTTTGTTACGCTGTTAGTTTTGGGTTTTGAGGCTTTAATACCATGGACATCTCATAAACTTGCAAACGTGGCAATACTTGAATATAATATTGATTAGTCTGGTAACAATTTGCCCTGCCAAATTGCCATATTGTTAAAATTAGGTGTTGCTGTTGGTGTTGTAACAAATCGCAATGGAACCTCTTCTTCTCCTGCCTGCCCATATTCTACTTTATTGTTCATTACCCTCTGTCAGCCGTCATATCTGCATTCAATCCTCTCCTAACCATTCTTCTTTCACACAGTTCATCCATGTTTTTTTTGTCTACTTCTACTCGCATATTCATCCACGTCCCACATCCATGCTCATCACTTTCTTAGTCACATGTCTTTCATTTTCTTGACATGCCCGTCCCACGCCAGCCTATTGCTTCTCCATTTTTCTGACACTTTTACTTTGAAAGTTCCTCCCTGATATACTTATTCGGTATCCTATCCTATACATAAATACCCTTAATATCTACTTATTTAAGTGATTTGTATTTGTAACGAACTTGTTTTTTGTCTTTTCAGACTTTGTGCAGCCTATCTGTCTGGTCAGCACCTATTTGCCTCTTGAAGAAGGCACTGAGGTGTTTGTCGCGGGTTGGGGGAAAACCTTGAGCGGTTCGTACATAATACCTACGTTGTTATTAAAAATAAGAATAAGTGGTACCTAGAACTAATTTCAATCCAATAATGCAAACTATATTGATAACAAAAACAAATCAGTTATATAAACTACCTATTAGTTTGAACATGAAAAATAACTGATTCGTGATGTTCTTATCAAAACATGGGAAATATAATTGGCGAGAAAATGATTCCGAATATCGGAAATATGCTATATATTATTGATTTGAAAATGATTGAAAACAATAAGAAATCGACTAATTTACTGATTCAATATTGTGAGGAGGCTGATAATGAAGTTAACGATTTAGATAATAATGACCTAAATGTTCGTGGTATGTACTTTTTGACGTCTTTAATCCGTGCGTGTGTGGTTCAATAGAAAATAAAACAAAGACATAAATCCTGCAGGTCATACATGAAAGATATGACCTGCCCGTAATGAAGTCCTTCATTCGGCTCTTGATCCGATAGTCTCGTGAGAGACTGGGGGGTCAGGTACAGAATGAAAGACATTTAATCTACCTACCTACCTAAAGCTGTGTTTGTTGTGTTGCTTGTACATACTAACATAGCCTAAGATAGCCTGTAAGTTTACTAACACAAATGGACCACAAAGTCGTCTGACAAATAAATCTAATAATAATAATAATAATAAATAAATGCTGTTGATGAAAATATTAAGATGCCTATTAAGATGCCTCTTTAAAAAAATATACATTAATTCAATAATCACTAACTTTTCAAAACCCTAATCTTTTCTGTTATAGGTCAAAACAGCGATGTCAAGGAAAAACTTTCCATGCCTATATTCCAAAAGGACGAATGCGTTACAAAATACAATCGGGTTGGAGCTTCGATCAGTGACAAACAAATCTGTGCTGGTGGAAACTTTAGATCCGATACGTGCAAGGGTGATTCCGGCGGTCCTTTGATGAGGAAGCTACCTGAGGGCATCTGGGAGTCAGTGGCGATAGTCTCCTTCGGCAATGGCTGTGGCATGGACGGCTGGCCAGGCGTCTACACCTCAGTAGCATCCTACATCGACTGGATAGAGCAAACGATGCGATCTACTAATGTTTAAGTTTTCTTTACAGTCACTTGCGCTGACAGTGACACTTGTTTTCAAATTTTAGTCATTTTTTAAGCATTTACACTTGGTAGATGCCCTGATTGAATGTCCGCAATATTAGTGATATAATTAGTTCTAGGGACTCTCGTCACTCACCAGTGGCGTTTCAAACTGACACACTAAATTAGCTGTCAAATGAGTGACCCGGTCTATCCAGTTTACTAGAGAAAACCTTCAGTTTTCTATACCCTGACAGTTTATTAAAAAAACTACGTCTATTAAATCATTCCTCATTTAAATGGTTAAGGAAAGAGTGTCAGTTTATATCAACCTATATCAGTACACTGCTGGATCTGTAGGTCTCTCTCAAGACTTGCCACTGACTCCGGTCTTCGGGTTTTCCAGTGCTTGCCAGTTACATTTCTCAGATCGTCGCCCCATCTTGCTGGAGGGAGTCCTACACTACGCTTACCTAAATGCGTTTTTCATTCTAGTATTCGTTTACTCCAACGATTGTCAGTTTGAATTAGCTAATGTGAAAAGGTTAAAATAACCAGACGGCATTTAGTAAAACGTCTCTACTTTTGGCTACATGTGAATGATCTATTATGCCAACAAATAAAAGATCTTCTAACTATAGGTAGGTAAGTGAAAAATAATAACATAACCGATTATGGACTGTTCATAGACCTAGTTTAAGGATAAATTAATTAAAGTTGTAAAACTATTTGAGCTGTTTATATTTACTTACACACCTTATTAAAAAAAGCAGCCAAGTGCGAGTCGGACTCGCCCATGAAGGGTTCCGTAGCATCAATTAACATAATATAAAGGTTTTTGTAGTTCGTCGAAAGGTGAATTGCGGTTTACGATTTATGACGTATAAAAAAAAAACTACTGACTAGATCTCGTTCAAACCAAAAATCGTTGGAAGTTTGCATAGTAATGTACAACATATATTTTTTTTAGATTTATCATTCTCTTATTTTAGAAGTTAGAGGGGGGGGACCAACTTTTTTCCACTTTGGAAGTGTCTCTCGCGCAAACTATTCAGTTTAGAAAAAAACGATATTAGAAACCTCAACATCATTTTTGAAGACCTATCCATAGATACCCCACACGTATGGGTTCTATGAAAAAAAAATTTTTGAGTTTCAGTTTCAAGTATGGGGACCCCCAAAATTTATAGTTTTAGAAAAAAACGATATTAGAAACCTCAACATAATTTTCGAAGACCTATCCATAGATACCCCACACGTACGGGTTCAATGAAAAAATTTTTTTTGAGTTTCAGTTTCAAGTATGGGGACCCCCTAAATTTATAGTTTTTTTTCTATTTTTGTGTAAAAACCTTAATGCGGTTCACAGAATACATCTACTCACCAAGTTTCATTAGTCTAGCTCTTATGGTTTCGGCGAAAAATGGCTGTGACACGGCCGGACAGACAGACAGACAGACAGACAGACAGACAGACAGACATGACGAATCTATAAGGGTTCCGTTTTTGCCATTTGGCTACGGAACCCTAAAAAGACTGGTTTCCTTATGTTCTTATACATGTATGGGAATACAAATGTCAGCACCATCCAGTCCTTATTCCACATGCACAATTATTGTACGTTCACACTTACAATAACTATATTTTTGTAAGTTGAAATGGCATTATGCCATTGAAACTCGTATTTTGAACCTGTTTTTCCGGTACTTACCCATTTACAATCCGGTTGCAGCTGTTTTTATGCGACTTCTAAACAAAGAGTTGATATTGATATTTAGCTTAAGGAAATATATTTAAATAATAATGAATATAAATATTGAGGACAATAACAACACAATTAGCCTCAAACTAAGCAGAGCTTGTATAATGGGACCAGATTCACTAAAATACTCGAATACATTTTTTTTGTAAATACCTACTTAGAATACAAAATTAAATACAGAGATCAAATATCTGCGTTCACCACACAAATAATTGTTCTCCGTGGGGATTGAACCCACGACTTACGGCGCAAGAGGTAGGGTCACTACCAACTGAGTCGTGACGCTTTTCACAATACTAACAATTTTCATAATCGAAATCTCTCTCTCGTGTCATGCTTTAAGAGAGAGATGGATCACATAATCATACAAATAAAATTATCATAATGGTGCGTACAAAATCATACGTGAAAATTAAGATGTTTGAATATTATAACAATCATGCCTATTTCTGCCGTGAAAGGTGCCGGTGAAATTACTGGCACGAGGCTGAACATTTAAATGCCTCCAGTGATGACTGCAGGGCAGTGCATCGTGGGGCACGTTCTTGAAGTGCGTGACCTAAGAAGCAGATCAGGCAGATCAGGACTATGCAGTCCCATCGGTAGTTACTTAAAAAAAAACATAAAAGTTTTTAGCCCAATTACTGGACCGATTGGCACGAAATTTTGAATAAATTTATTTCGTAACATAAGTAATAATAAGGATTGATTTTTATTGGTGAGTTTACCAGGATATACGAGTAGATATACAAACTAATTAATTTAAAAATCGCTTTACGATGTAATCAATTGTCTTCAACACTTTTCCCCTGAGTCACTCCCGACTTGATATAGGACTGACGCTATTTTACCGAATAACATTAATGTAGGGTACACGAACGCAGTAAATTTCAACTTGCCACTTAATTTGATTGTCAGTGACACCTACCGATCACATACGATAACTTTATGCAGATTATGTTAACAAAATTGAATATCATTATCCACTTTAGAAAACCATGACTTTTGGGACTCCCTTGAGTTGAATATTCATACATTTTAGGCAATCCATAGAATGCAGGTTTCTTAGAGTATAGAGGTTAGTGCACTACCAAATCAATCTACATTGGGACATGAGTTTTCTACCAAATCTGATTGATATCGAATTTAATAACGCATTTTAGATTAAATTATTGAGAATTTGTGTATTTGTCGAATTTTAGTCTCTTCTGTAACGTTTGGGTTTGCATATAATCACTTTATTCGGTTAGGAAATCGATATAATACACCTTTTTATAACGCTTTTATTAGTTTCACCTGTATGTATGTATGTATGTATGTATGTATGTAACCGACCCCTTTGAGCTCGATTCTGTCCTACTTTGAACGATCAGATTTGATTCAAACTTTGCACACCTGTCAAAGGTCGATGACAATGCAATAATATGAAAAAAAAAAATAAAAAAAAATGAAAAGAAATAAAAAAAATAAGAAAAAAACCTACTTTGAACGATCAGATTTGATTCAAACTTTGCACACCTGACAAAGGTCAATGACAATGCAATAATATGAAAAAAAAAATAAAAAAAAATGAAAAGAAATAAAAAAAATAAAAAAAAAACCTACTTTGAACGATCAGATTTGATTCAAACTTTGCACACCTGTCAAAGGTCGATGACAATGCAATAATATGAAAAAAAAATAAAAAAAATGAAAAGAAATAAAAAAAATAAAAAAAAAACCTACTTTGAACAATCAGATTTGATTCAAACTTTGCACACCTGTCAAAGGTCGATGACAATGCAATAATATGAAAAAAATATGAAAAAAAAAATACTAAAAAGTAAAAAATAAGTTATAGTTTAAAAAACTAAAAAAAACGCTTTTATAACTAATTGAACTAAAAAGTTAAAAATAAAACTGTAATAATCAATTGAAAATTTATATTATTGTACAAAAAGCGTGGGGGGCTTGATTTTGATTGTTGTAAATATTTTATCAATAGTTTATTTTATTATATCTGAAGTTATTATAAAAAGCACCCCACGCTTTTTGTACAATAATATAAATTTTCAATTGATTATTACAGTTTTATTTTTAACTTTTTAGTTCAATTAGTTATAAAAGCGTTTTTTTTAGTTTTTTAAACTATAACTTATTTGCTTATAATAGTTATGTTTTATCCAATGGTACTGCTACCTAGAGGTGCTCATAACAAGAACCAGCATTAATCAAACAAAGTTTGCGGCGAATTTTTCCTCGTGTAAAAGTCCACGTTCTACAAAAACAAAACGCTCGAATAACTGATAAAATATTAGAAACTCGGATGAAAGCACACAGTAAATCAAAACAGTGAATATATTCATTTGTCTTACAGGAGATAACAAATACGCGGGGGAAAGTACAATCGGAATCTAAAAATTACGGCAGTTTAAAAGTAGGCGCCATTTACATAAAACAACTATAGAGGAAATGATATATTTCTACACCCCCTAACGTACTATTTTCTGAGTGTTTGTTAGATAATGTAGATCGTAGGTGGTTTCACTATTCTATGAGAAGTTACGGTTTTCTAACCGACTCTTAGAAAAGTTAACTAGCTGTGGTTTTATGTTTGTCAGTTTAAGTAAAAGATGTTTGAAAAAAAAATTTATACAGTTATTGTTTTCTGATAAATCGAAGACATGCCTCCTTTCACGACTTTTCCTCGTATTCTCGTGGTTTCGGACTTTCCTATCACTGCCCTTCTCAAAAAACCACCTTGTAATCTGTATAGCCCTCTCCATCCGTCACTCAGCTCGCTGAGTGACTTTAAATTTGTAGCCGGTCCTACCGTGAGTGTCCGTACGTTTCGGGTAACTGGTAGGACACACTGATCAAGAACTTTTGTTTAAAAATAGTACTCTGTGACAATTAGTATAGACACAGGTCGACACATCAGACCTTGAGTTAGCGTAAACATGATAAATTGCATGCCTCTTTATAAACAGCTTCAAAACACGCAATCAATGTTACAAATATTCGTATCATTTTTCCCATCTTGTTTACTTACACTGTTATTTTTTTAGATTTTTATCATGGCGAGTATAAAACCCTGTAATGATGAAAATATTCTATTTTCTGTATTGAGGTTCAACATGTCTCATCGTATAAGTTTTTTGTTTGTTATAATTTTGCTAAATTTTAAACAAGGATTGTGTGACGACCCGGAAGTGAGTTCCTATACTTTTTTATATTTTTAGTACCAATCAGTCGTAAAAAAACCAATTAGGTATATTTTTTATTTTATTTTTCAGTACAGAGGCTCTTTTACAACGGGTTGCGAAGGGTGCAAAGATGTCGAAAATAAAAAATTCAATGCTGACAAAATGGTACTGGAATACAAAGAATCTGACCAAGACGGAGCTGGTGATATGTGTATACAAGGTTCACTTGAGGTCACTGAAGAACTTGATGAAGGTTATATGGTAAGGCATCATAAAATCTGCTTAGGGAGATAATGCTTTTGCATACATTCATGTCCCATGAGTATCATACGTTTTTTTCGTATAAGCAATGTTTGGTCTATGGGTAGGTCTAGGTACTACTATACCTCTCTGGTCTGGATTTGTGAATGGATTTCTTTATTCTTAAAAGATATGCTTGTGCTCTTCAACAGTTAAGGAATACATCGTGAGGACACCCATTCGCTTAATAAAAATACATTTATTTGACATAAAAGCAAAAATACATCAAAACAAACAGAACGGACGGCTGAAGACAGGTTAAGTTAGCACTCTGCATGTATTGACCATGCCTTTTCTGTGTATTAGGCTGACTAAGCTGTCAGGATGGTATAGGTGCTGGGCAAGTCTATTCCATTTAAAATCATGTCCCAGGCACTATAGCGTCAAGCAAGTAGGGCTTGATTAATCACCAGTTGCCCCTGACACTATATAAATCATCTACAAAAGATGTAAAGGCCTGTTTACTTTATTTTTTACTGCTATATATATACGTATACATACCTATACACATATATGCTAATAACTATAATTTTAACTGACAGATCGGCATGAGTATAGAGAAGGAAACAGACGCTGGCGCAGAACCTATGTTTTCAGTGCTGATGGGTATATGCGATTGCTTGAAAGACAAAGATGCCCCTTGGACGCCAGTTTTTGCAGCCATGGGTATTGAAAGTTGCCCTATTGTAAAGGTAAATTACAAATTTGTATTGGCTTTATTATTTATTATGTCTAATTGGTTACTGTCCACCACTTGGCACCTTATCAATCAACAGTTTAATATAATTAGGATTATGTAGTACTCTTTTGCTGTTTCTTTATGTCTCACTCAATGGTTTTTTTCTAGTGTAGCCGCACCTGTATTCCATTTTTATCTGTTTCTATTGTCTTTTTGTTGATAAGTTGTCCTGTACTTGCGAGTTTTTTGGTTATCTTAACTTTTTAGCATAATAGCTAAATTGTAATATATTTATTTACTATTTTTTTAAGGGTACATACAAAGTAAAGGATATGACGATTAATTTGGATTGTGCCGCAGGCGTGATGACGCACGAGAATTGTGGAGATTACTTGGCGACGGTAACAATGTCAGATCCTCAGAAAAACGTCATAGCTTGCTACACTATGGGGTTGTCCGTCGAAGAAAAATAAACCATTTTCGTTTAATTATACAGTTTTAGGTACAATATTTTTGTTTAATTCATAATAAAAAGAAAAATCAACTGGTGGCACAGATATAGCTTGTTTTATTAAATCACTCATTCGTTTTGGATAAAGTTTCAATGAAAACAGGTTTCTGCGATTCTATATACTAGCTTTTATAACCCGCTCTGGTTTCGCACGTTTGGAAAAAATTAAAGGTACTTAACATTTTTCACATTTTAATACTCAATACTCAATACATTTATTGCTTTACACATGGTTTAGTTTGTACATACATAGTTTTTAGGTGTAAGTAGGTATCACATGGACCCTGCATAGGGTATAGCAAACATGGAGGCAGGCCGAGGTTTTAAATGACACCCGTGTAAAGCCAGGGCAGGTCACTAGTAATCAAAGCCTATAGGTTCTACAGGAATAATAATATAGCATTCTAATGGCGGAAAAGCAGTTTTTGAGTTTATTCGTTTCAAACTTATATAACAAAAATTTCCTCTTTAAAATAATGATTAGTGTATTTGCTCCAAACACCACAGTCGCAAAAAAACATGTCAAATTCAAAACATAGTTCAACGCTGAACACTTCACGGCATCTGATTGACAAATCAAAAGCATCCCCAGCACTCAAGGAGTACCTCAATTCTCTTCAACTGCAGAACTATTTGCTAAATTGAGAAACCGTGTCCGAGGACGCCACTTGAAAAGCGACGGAAAAGGAAAATCGGACACTCACGGCGAGCTTGTCGTACTGTCGATGACGAAACTTTATGTTCTCAACTATTTCTTGGTATTCACCTAATTTATGTCACTTTTAAGGATTTATGACTGAACACCCAGAGCGTGTTCCATCAGTAAGTTGTATATAAAAAGAACTAATCAGTTGCAATACTGTGGTTTTATTGGTAGATGAATAAGTTTATGGGGCAGACTGCTATTAATAATCATATCTCACGCACACTTTAACCCTTTGAAAGATATAGAATATAGAAAATCACTAATTATTCAAATCAAAGTAATTTTTTTTTAGAACAAATATTTGTGAGGTGAACGCATATTTTTGTTTTCTGTCTGGGTGCTATATTGTATTCTTAGTATGTATTTAGTGATTCCCATCGTACAAGCTCTGCTTAGTTTGGGACTAGATTGTAATGATTGTCCACAATCTTTATTTATTTATAAAATTATACAAGCCTTATTTTCACGAAATGCCACTTTCATCTTATTTGTTTCTTGAGTATGAGTTCTGAAAAAGGCCCAAAAAGCCGCACGCATCAAAAAGATGTGATAACTAGGGTAAGGGAGGTGCAAAGAGCACTTGTGCCTTCAATAAGACGCCAGCAATAAAGCGTCGAGTGAATATCTGCTAACGACGCACTTTTATATCCGTTTGAGTTCACGATTGCGGTGTAAACACGTGATTTTGTGATGTTGACAGTTTATGAAGGTATCTGAGCCCGTATTTTGAACTCAGCAACGCGTTGAAGTACAGTGGTAGACCAAAATGTTTATGCAGGTAATAATAATAATAATGCTTTATCATGAACAAAAAACCAGTTTGTACATCATAAGTTTGCGGAAATACGATGATGTCTGCAGAAGTTTAAAAACTGTGTCGCAGACATCAACGCCCTCCTCCATATTTAAATAGGTATATAAGTTCCATTCTATTGGATCTGATAGTAAAAAAATATATAATAATAATTTAGTGTACTTATAGAATACATCTAGTATAAGTACTTACATAATAAATGAATACAAAGTAAGAAAAACAAAATGAAAACAAAGTAAGATAAACGAAAACATTGAAAACTTTGGTGACCATGTGTGCGTGTGCGTGGTGCGTGTAAGGGTGTGTGCGAGTGGTTGAGTGTGTAGTGTTGTGCGTTTCGTGAGTAGGTACTGCATCACACCGGACCAGCTTTTCATACTCAATACTCACTATATTTATTGCATACACATGGTTTAGTTTTGGCTTTTTATGCCTATTTTTGCCGTGAAGCAGCATTGCTGTGTTTTGGTTCGAAGGGTGTGGGTGCCGGTGAAATTACTGGCACATGAGGCGTAACATAAGTATGCCTCAAGTTGATGGACGCAATGCCTTGTTATAGGCGATGGTTACCACTTAAAACCAGGTGGGACATAAGCTTGATCCTACAGCAAATTGAACAAAGAAAGAAATTCACATCGCTCTAACACTTTTAAACCCCTTCTTTTTTTTGTCATTTTCCGCTCTGTCACTTTTTAACCCCTTATTTTTTATGTCTTGTCAGTAGTTCTTTCAAACCAGTGTGGTGAAAGGATTTGAAGTGAGCCTTTTGCGTACTTGACAATGCTTTTGAACTTTTTGGGTCTAACGACATGCCGGTTTCCTCACAATTTTACTCCCTGAGCGAAAACAGTCAAATCAAATGGTCAGCTAAGTATTTCTCTAGGTTCTCCCATCCAATTTGAAAAGCAATTTCTTTAATTTTCTACCGGGAGACTAATTTAAATCTTTGCAATGAAACGTCCCATTTCATTTTATAGAACGGAACCCCATACGAGGCGACATTTAGGAAAAAAGTTAATGGTGCTTGAAGCTTGGACGCTGTCCTGTAATTACGAATTAAAAACTTCGTCCACTGGACCCCGTTTTTTCTCATTTATTTGGAGAAGATAATATTGCACCCCAAATCTATCTATCCCACACGCTAATACTTATCTAAATCAACCATGATAAGGTTGAAAATCGTCTGTTGGAAAACTCAATTACTTTTAATGTTATCTTCACATGCGACAATTTTATACGTTTCAAAGCGAAATTAACATTGCCTGATGTTTTTTAAAAAATACTGGTATTCATCTATTAGTATCTAACGCCTTTTAAAACGAAAGGTATTGAACTTCAAGATCAAAGGAATGGGTAAGTTTATGTTGCATACAAATAAATAAATATTGTGGAAATCCACACATCTAGCCCCAAATTAAGCAGAGCTTGTGTTATGGAAACCAGATCGCTGATATAATACTCAAATACAGTACAATATAACACCCAGGCAGAGAACAAACATCTGCGTTCACCACACAAATATTTGTTCTCAGTGGAGATCGAACCCACGACCTATGGCGCAGAAGGCAGAGTTACTACCAGCTGAGCTGAGAGGGCAGACTATAGCATATAAAATACATCTATAGAAAGATACATAAAACAACAAAGTTTCTGAAATACGAAGACTGTAAGGAAACTTTGTAGCCGCTGTTTTCTAAGCGAATAAAATAATGCACTAAAAAGTAAAACCTTTTTCCAATTGTGATTTGAACATAGCGTTTGTTTTACCAAGACACCTAAAGTATGCACATAGCTTGGAATCAGCGCCGAGTGGTCGGGCACAGTTCGGTTTCAGAAAAACTTCCTCCCTGCACCCTATGAAAAGGGTGTTTTAAAATATTGAATTAAAATAAAATATTTAATTAAGTACTAATATTTAACGGGACTGCAACGTGCGAGTGATGCTTCTGGTGTGCAAGCGTCCTGAGACTATGGTAACTGCTTTCCATCAGGAGGGCCATATGCTTGTTAGTTAACATAGTTGTTTAAAAAAAAAAACAATCACGCATAACATTATGTTATTTATAAATAAAAAACAATATGTTCCATAGCATAGCTAGTAGGTAATTTATGCATTTCATAAAGTTTCCCAGTTAAATAACAGAATAGAAACATAAAGAGGTTTGAAACTATCGAATGGAATCATAACAGTCTGTATAACGTTGTTACGAAGCTATGACGTCACTGCGCCATCCCTGTCTGCGACTAGTTTCATTTTCATTTAGCAATTGTCCAAACTTTGACTTCAAGATTTAATACATTCACTTGTAGTAGCTCCGCCTACGCTTCAACTCACTCGCACACAGTTTAGCTCCATAATTGTTGCATCCTTGGCTCAAGATTTAATGTTTTCACTTGTAGTAGTCTCGCCTACGCTTCAACTCACTCGCACGTATTTCAGCTCCATAAGAAAGAAAGAGATAGCACACGCCATGCGGCCCCGGCTCCAAGCTTCATTCGTTTTCGTGCGCGCACGGCTACCGCACGTAGTACTTGACTAAAAATATATATACTCCGTATCTACTTATGATTTTCATCGTCATGTCTAGATGGAATACAGTGAGTGATAAAGAAGAAAGGTGTGACAAGTGAAATTAAGTGAATTCAACGGATTTTCTCAAGATGTACCCGCCTGAGCGGAATTGTATTTTCTCAGATCTAATACGTGATATTAGACCGTAGAATTTTGAATGCTTCGAGTCAATACGAGATATTGACCAATAGCTATTTATGAAATGAGTTAATACGAGATATTGACCAATAGCTATTTATGAAATGAGTTAATACGGGATATTAACCCTTCTTTTTTTTTATTATCCTGGCTCCCGTCACCACCGGCACGATCGCTAGCACCTGTCATGAAAACAACGTGCATTCCCTTGGAAGCCCAAACACGATCCGTCTGGCCACGACAACACCACCTGTGGTGACAAGTCTAGTTCAACCAGATGCCCAGCGCCCAGTGCGACAAATACAGTGACGGTAGTAACCTAAGAGGCTAATGCTTTGCCTTTTGCTTTGTCAGAGCTTTCGCTTGCCTTCAAGACCTTTGAGGTCTAGACAAACGAGTGGGGTCCTTACACCTATGATAACATAGAAACGATGAACCTTATGAGGGAACCTTCTACGGGACGGACTCAAAAAGAGGTAAAAGAACATTTATTCAAGGAATACCTATTTCACGAAAACTGCCTTTCGAGAAATAAACTCAATGTTAACGATTGATGTTAAAGAGTCTGCTCAAAAATCCCATGAGCCTCAAAAATCCTCATAAAGCAAAATTGGCTATTATGCCTGCTTGCTGTGCTTGATAAATGCTTTTGATACTTTTTCGATGCAACAAAAGTTGGAACATGTTTTCATTGATTGATGACCAACTGAGCTATCTCATTAAGTCTGCGTAGTAAACAGAAGATATTAAAACTTATATACATTTTTGAGTTTCTTCTGCAAGTAATTCAAACTCCAAAAGCGCCTGTCGGCCAATTATTGAGTAACCGTGGTTCATGACACTGGAAACACGCTGAGACGGCGGCCGGCAGCAGGGCGGTGCGCCCCGCCTGGTGCCGTATTGTCGCCGACCGATTGCATACCAGCCTTTATCCACCCGTGGGCAGCAAGCGTTGGTGGTTGGTGGCGTTGGTGCGTTGGACGCATCGGTACAAGCAGTCGGGGATATCGAAGCAAAAGCAGTAACCTCACAGGTACATGCAGTCACATGAAATATTTTCTAGTTTTTTCTAGAAGTACTTATAATTATCTGATGAGAAAATTTCTTATTAAGAAATTTCTAACATTTTATTCTGAGATCTTCGTCTTCAAAAAATGATGTTTATTATTTTAATTAAAAAGTAATAGCTTTATTAAATACCTACTTTAGGCTATCCCTATGAAAACCGTTGGGGAGCCAAAGGGGCCAAAAGTAACGGTGGTGGCTTAAGCTGCGCCTTATGGTTTTACACTATTACGGTGTATGGTATTACGATAAGGTATTATTATAAATCTTATGCCTAAAGATGAAAATTGTTTTTTTGTAATACTTACAAAGATTGCTCAAAGCATGTTTAAAGCAGCAATTAAATTTTTTAAGCTTCCTGAGTAAAAAAAAAAAAAAACGCTTTGTCCATTTTGAGCATTTTAACTGCAGACTGTTCTGCTGTTGTCAAGGCTGGGCTTACACAACATCCTTGGAGTGCGTTTGTATAGCGCTTTGCGTTATTACGTACCTTTATTACCAAAACTAAACTAATCCATGTGTATGCAATAAATATAATATTATTGAGTATTGAGTATTACGATTCAAAAATAAACGTTACCATTTTATATACACGATGGTATTTTTTGTCGTCGGTAAATATTATTCTGACAACAGATTATTCTTACAGAAATTAAATAAGTTTTGCTATTCCTATCGATTTCGATCTTGAAATATACCGATTTTATTCTATTGCCCAAGGCGCAACTTGTAAAGGAGAAAAAATCGTTATCAAATATCTATAACACGTCTATTTGGAACTTCTGGCAGCTGTAACCTGAACGGAATTGTATTTTCTCAGATCTAATACGTGATATTAGACCGTAGAATTTTGAATGCTTCGAGTCAATACGAGATATTGACCAATAGCTATTTATGAAATGAGTTAATACGAGATATTGTCGTCTATTTGGAACTTCTAGCAGCTGTAACAGCACTACAACTGCAGTTGCTGGCGCATACATATATCAGCAATACAGCAGCTACTGCCTTGCCTTAGTGATAAAATTATAACTCGAAAGATTACGTAACATTTATTTGTTCGTTACTTTTCTACAAATTTTGATTTTGAATGCAATGCATTAAAAGCTTTAATAACAATAAACACAAATCAGAGATAGATCTATTCGCTTTGAGGGTAAAAGACAAAGTACTTAATATGTATATTCAAATATGTCAAAAGATAAACAATGCCTTAACTATTGCCATCTTACAAATGAATGATGACAAACAGTGACATAGCTAATTTACAAGTATTTAAAAATTTGCGTTTATTACTATGGCAGTAGTAATAGTAATCTTTCGAAAAAGAGATCCTACTGTGTACAACGTGTATGCATTTACAGTCAAGGGACCTGTATTTTTTATTTTTTTATATTATATGCATTTTCCATGTATACGCAAAATTAAGGGAGTTACATAATTATGTTTTATCTAATCAGGTTACTGAAATAGTCTTGTTCCTTCATGCTTCTTATCTGATCTCATTCCGCCTGATGGTTTTATTTTTTTCGCTTGTCTATAATGTTCTACCCTCTTCACCGACGTTTTTTCCCTGGTGCCGAAGGTGTTACCCAGCAAACCTTGGCTAGACAACAATTCCCTATACAGCAATGATTACGATTCTTGCATCTTTGTTCAATAGTACTTACTAAGTCTCAATATACCTTTAGCTTTAAACCATGGGGGGTACTGTGGTACTTAGCGTATAGGTTCATACCATATCAGGGTACTATATCAAGGTCTTGTGACTTACTTAACTTCCTATCAGTTTTTACGGAAAAGATCTTCGTATGGCTCGATAAATAATGATTTTTCCGCTTTATCCCTTATTTACTGAAATAAAGTTCGAACACAACATGAACGAGTTCGAACGTTTGTGGCGCTTGCAAAAAGTTTCAGTAGTTCCAATAGTCCTTTCGTCAACCAGTGTCATTTCAAAACAGCTGTTTCTATCCTTGTCCCATTTAGATTTACCAAAAAATATGTACCTCATAAAAAAATAAAAAAAAAATAAAAAAAATAATATGCCTTATTAATTACTAAACAAAAGGTGGCAATTTTTAATACGTGCAGAATTGACAAAAAATTCTGCTAACTGAGATCCTCCATGAATTGCACTTATGACATGAGCTTAGGGTTGTGTACTTCAGTTAACACCGTTGTTTTTTTTTTCAGACACCGAGTAGTTGAAAAATTCCCCAATTGTAATAATAGATTTTGTGGATAGCCCCACAACACTATCTTGCCCCAAATTAAGCAGAGCTAGTATTATGGAAACCAGATAGCGGATATTTCGTATGATTGAGTTCCTTCAAAATTAAACCCAGCTTTCATGACAATGACTTCACGTGTAGCACAAGTGATGTGCTGATTACCAGGCCAACTTAGACCCAAACTTGTTGTAACTCCTGAGTTCCCTGACTCACGAAAAACCTAGTCGTTTTGTTGGCTGTTCCGTGGTTTTGTTTGGTCAAAGATGCCAACCATTATCATTGACTAGAATGAAACATATTAGGATAGTGGATGAATTGTAATGTATGTATATGCGTAGTGTTTAGGTAAGCTCAACCGAAGCTGATCTTTAACTATAGCGCCCTTGCATTCGTTCTGTAAGTACACTGGTGTCCTTTATGCATAGCTATGATTTCGATCGATCAAGTAACAATGCAGGCCACATTGACGGTTAAAAAAGAAAAAAAAAAAAAAACCTCCAAGCAAGATACAACCATCCTGCTTGATCACAAACTTTAGGCGGTTGAATAAAAGAAATGCTAGCAAGTCGATGCCTCATCGACACTATCAGTGTGTTTAGTGCGCATAATACTCGTTACACAAATACTTCTGCTGCACAACGAACAGAAGGCGCCCGAGTAGATGTTATTATAAAAAACTACTGCTACTGCTCATTTCATTAGCAGACCATTAATTATGAATTTGATTCCAGCTTTACAAACTAAATTTACTTTGATTAATTTTATTTTTGCCTACAAAAAAAAAAAAATATTAATTGTTTTGTTTTTGAAAGAAATATTTTATTGATTTATTATTTCTAATATTCTAGTATCAACACTAGATTAAAAAAAAAAAAAAAAAATATATATAATTGGTAACATTTTATTTGATTTATTTTTCTCCAACATTTTTTCATTTTCTCTGAACATCCTACAAGTGAAAACATTAAATCTTGAGCCAAGGATGCAACAATTAAGTGATCAAACTAACTTACCAAGTGACGTTCGATCATAATTGTTGCATCCTTGGCGAAGAGATTTAAGGTCCCTCCCATCCCTTAGGATACCCCAATGTGCAATGTTGGAGACCCTGTACGTGCTTATTCTCTGAACTAAATGAAGCTTGGAGCCGGGGCCGCATGGCGTGTGCTATCTCTTTCTTTCTTATGGAGCTGAAATACGTGCGAGTGAGTTGAAGCGTAGGCGAGACTACTACAAGTGAAAACATTAAATCTCTTCGCCAAGGATGCAACAATTATGATCGAACGTCACTTGGTAAGTTAGTTTGATCACTTAAGAAAGAAAGAGATAGCATATGGCATGCTACCGGCTCCAAGCTTCATTCGTTTTCGTGCGCGCACGACTACCGCACGCAGTGACTAAAAATATATATAATATACTCCGTATCTACTTATGATTTTCATCGTCATGTCTAGATGGAATACAGTTAGTGATAAAGAAGAAAGGTGACGTAAAAAGGTGTGACATGTGAAGTTAAGTGAATTCAACGGATTTTCTCAAGATGTACCCGCCTGGGGCCTTATTCGCTATTACATTGGAGATTCCGTGCCCAAAACGTGTGACTTCACAACGTGATCTAAACGCAAACGCGCCTTGGTGCGGAATCGAAAAATGGTATTCTGTATGCCACAAGACTAGTTGTCTATGCCCCACGTTTGATGTTTTGGTTATTTCACATGATTCGTTCAAAATCCGACGATTGCTAAACCGATGTCTTAACGTGTTCACGTAACGCGCGTGGTTTGGCAATAGCGAATAACGGCCCTGAACGGAATTGTTTTTTCTCAGATCTAATACGTGATATTAGACCGTAGAATTTTGAATGCTTCGAGTCAATACGAGATATTGACCAATAGCTATTTATGAAATGAGTTAATACGAGATATTGACCAATAGTTATTTATGAAATGAGTTAATACGGGATATTAACCCTTCTTTTTTTTTATTATCCTGGCTCCCGTCACCACCGGCACGATCGCTAGCACCTGTCATGAAAACAACGTGCATTCCCTTGGAAGCCCAAACACGATCCGTCTGGCCACGACAGCACCACCTGTGGTGACAAGTCTAATTCAACCAGATGCCCGGCGCCCAGTGCGACAAATACAGTGACGGTAGTAGCCTAAGAGGCTAATGCTTTGCCTTTTGCTTTGTCAGAGCTTTCGCTTGCCTTCAAGACCTTTGAGGTCTAGACGAATGAGTGGGGTCCTCACACCTATGATAACCTGGAAACGATAAACCTTATGAGGGAACCTCCTACGGGATGGACTCAAAAAGAGGTAAAAGAACATTTATTCAAGGAATACCTATTTCACGAAAACTGCCTTTTGAGAAATAAACTCAATGTTAACGATTGATGTTAAAGAGTCTGCTCAAAAATCCCATGAGCCTCAAAAATCCTCAAAAAGCAAAATTGGCTATTAAGCCTGCTTGCTGTGCTTGATAAATGCTTTTGATACTTTTTCGATGCAACAAAAGTTAGAACATGTTTTCATTGATTGATGACCAACTGAGCTATCTCATTAAGTCTGCGTAGTAAACAGAAGATATGAAAACTTATATACTTTCGTGAGTTTCTTCTGCAAGTAATTCAAACTCCAAAAGCGCCTGTCGGCCAATTGTTGAGTAACCGTGGTTCATGACACTGGAACCACGCGGTGACGGCGGCCGGCAGCAGGGCGGTGCGCCCCGCTGGTGCCGTATTGTCACCGACCGATTGCATACCGGCCTTTATCCACCCGTGGGCAGCAAGCGTCGGCGCCATCACCAACAACGACGCATCGGTACAAGCAGTCGGGGATATCGAAGCAAAAGCAGTAACCTCGCAGGTACATGCAGTCACATGAAATATTTTCTAGTTTTTTCTAGAAGTACCTATAATTATCTGATGAGAATATTTCTTATTAAGAAATTTCTTATTTAAGACTCAACATTTTATTCTGAGATCTTCGTCTTCAAAAAATGATGTTTATTACTTTAATTAAAAAGAAATAGCTCTATTATATACCTACTTTAGGCTATCCCTATGAAAACCGTTGGGGAGCCAAAGGGGGCAAAAGTAACGGTGGTGGCCTAAGCTGCGCCTTATGGTTTTATGGTATTACGATAAGGTATTATTATAAATCTTATGCCTAAAGATGAAAGTTGTTTTTATGTAATACTTACAAAGATTGCTCAGAGCATGTTTAAAGCAGAAATTAATTTTTTTAAGCTCACTGAATAAAAAAAAAAAAAAAAAAAAAAAAAAAAACCTTGTCCATTTTGAGCTTTTTAACTGCAGACTGTTCTGCTGTTGTCAAGGCTGGGCTTACACAACATCCTTGGAGTGCGTTTGTGTAGCGCTTTGCTTTATTACATACCTTTATTACCAAAACTAAACTAATCCATGTGTATGCAATAAATATAATATTATTGAGTATTGAGTATTACGATTCAAAAATAAACGTTACCATTTTGTATACGCTATGGTATTTTTGTCGTCGGTAAATAATATTCTGACAACAGATTATTCTTACAGAAATTAAATTAATTTTGCTATTCCTATCGATTTCGATCTTGAAATATACCGATTTTATTCTATTGCCCAAAGTGCAACTTGTAAAAGAGAAAAAATCTTTATCGAATATCTATAACACGTCTTTTTGGAACTTCTGGCAGCTGTAACAGCACTACAACTGCAGTTGCTGGCGCATACATATATCAGCAGTACAGCACCTACTGCCTTGCCTTAGTGATAAAATTATAACTCGAAAGATTACGTAACATTTATTTGTTCGTTGTTTTTCTACAAATTTTGATTTTGAATGCAATGCATTAAAGCTTTAATAACGATAAACACAAATCAGAGATAGATCTATTCGCTTTGAGGGTAAACGACAAAGTCCTTAATATGTATATTCAAATCTGTCAAAGGATAAACAATGCCTAAACTATTGCCATCTTACAAATGAATGATGACAAACAGTGACATAGCTAATTTACAAGTATTTAAAAATTTGCTTTTATTACTATGGCAGTAGTAATAGTAATCTTTTGAAAAAGAGATCCTACTGTGTACAACGTGTATGCATTTACAGTCAAGGGACCTGTATTTTTTTACGTTTTTTATATTATTTATATGCATTTTCCATGTATACGCAAAATTAAGGGTGTTACATAATTATGTTTTATCTAATCAGGTTACTGAAATAGTCTTGTTCCTTCATGCTTCTTAACTGATCTCATTCCACCTGATGGTTTTATTTTTTCGATTGTCTATAATGTTCTACCCTCTTCACCGACACCTTTCCTTGGTGCCGATGGTGTTACCCAGCAAGCCTTGGCCAGACAACAATTCCTTATACAGCAATTATTACGACTCTTGCATCTTTGTTCAATAGTACATACTAAGTCTCAATATACTATTCTAGCTTTAAACCATGGGGGGTACTGTGGAACTTAGCATAGGTATAGGTTCATACCATATCAGGGTACTATATCAGGGTATTGTGACTTACTTAACTTCCTAGCAGTTTTTACGGAAGGGATCTTCGTATGGGTCAATAAATAAAGTTTTTCCACTTTATCCCTTACTAGCTGATACCCGCGACTTCGTCCGCGTGGATATTTGAGTTCGTTTTTTTAGTTTGATATGACGAACTGCTAGTTACCATTGTTTTGAGCTTGTTCTTTAGAGTGTATTTGAATTTGAAGGCGAGTGCTGTTGGAGCCGATTTTTTTCAGCAGTGTTTAGTTTAAGTATGATTGATGTTTCCCGCGATTTTGTCTTAGTGGTTATCATTGGTTTTTTTGTAAACATTTGTGTGTATTAAAACCTGGTGACAAATGCTGCGGTAGCTGAAATTTTTTTAATATTTTTTTTTTGCGTATTTTGTAAAGCTCTTTTTCGTGATTTTGTTGAAGTGGCTAATTTGGGCTATTGTATTCGTCGTTGGTGTATAATCGAATCTGTTTTTTTTATTTGACATGACCAACTGCTAGTTACCATAGATTTGAGCTTGTACTTTAGAGTGTATTTGACTTTTAAGGTGAGTGCTGTTGGAGCCGATTTTTTTCAGCAGTGTTTAGTTTAAGTATGATAGATGTTTACCGCGATTTTGTCTTAGTTGTTATCATCGGTTTTTTTGTATACATTTGTGTGTATTAAAACCTGGTTACAAATGCTGCGGAAGCTGGATTTTTTTAAATGTTTTTTTTTTCGTATTTTTTTTAAAGCAATTTTTTGTGATTTTATGTTATATTAGTGGCTAATTTGGGGTTTCGTATGCGTGTTGGTGTATAATCGTATTAGATTTTTTTAGTTGGCATGACCAACTGCTGGTTACTATAGTTTTGAGCTTGTACTTTAGAGTGTATTTGAATTTGAAGGCGAGTGCTGTTGGAGCCAACTTTTTTCAGCAGTGTTTAGTTTAAGTATGATTGATGTTTCCCGCGATTTTGTCTTAGTGGTTATCATCGGTTTTTTTGTAAACATCTGTGTGTATTAAAACCTGGTACCAGATGCTGCGGTAGCTGAAAATTTTTAATGTTTTTTTTGCGTATTTAGTAAAGCTATTTTTTGTGATTTTTCTTAAAATCATTTTCCGTTTTTTCTTCTTTTAGGGAAAGAATTTTCCTATTTTCTTTCTTAGTGCACCTCTGCTCTATTAGAGGAACACACCTTCTAAGTTTCATGCTTCTAGGGCTAACGGTTTAGGCTGTGCGTTGATTTTTCTTCAAATCATTTTTCCCCTTTTTCTCCTCTTCGGAAAATAATTTTCCATTTTCCTTTCTTAGCGGATGCCTACGTCATAACATCTACCTGCATGCCAAATTTTAGCCCGATCCGTCCAGTGGTTTGGGCTGTGCGTTGATAGATCACTATGTCAGTCAGTCACCTTTGAGTTTTATATATATAGATTTACTGAAATGAAGTAGTACAACATGAACGAGTTCAAACGTTTGTGGCGCTTGCAAAAAGTTTTAGTAATTCCAATAGTACTTTCGTCAGCCAGTGTCATTCCAAAACAGCTGTTTCTATCCTTGTCTTATTTAGATTTACCAAAAAAAAAAAAAAAAGGAAATCTGCTGAGCTCCTCCATGAGTTGCACTTAGCTTAGTGTTGTGTACTTCAGTTAACACCGTTGTTTATTTTTCAGACACCGAGTAGTTAAAATAAAAAAATAATGAAAAATCCCCAATAGGTATAATACATTTTGTGAATAGCCCCACAACACTATCTTGCCCCAAATTAAGCAGAGCTAGTATTATGGAAACCAGATAGCGGATGTTTCCTATGAATGAGTTCCTTCAAAATTAAACCCATCAGCTTTCATGACAATGATTCCACCTGTAACACAAAGGATGTGCTGATTACCAGGCCAACTTAGACTCAAACTTGTTGTTGTAACTCCTTGAGTTCCCTGACTCACGAAAAACCTAGTCGTTTTGTTGGCTGTTCCGTGGTTTTGTTTGGTCAAAGATGCCAACCATTATCATTGACTAGAATGAAACATAATATTAGGATAGTGGAAGAATAATTGTAATGTATGTATGTATATGCGTAGTGTTTAGGTAAGCTCAACCGAAGCTGATCTTTAACTATGGCGCCCTTGCATTCGTTCTGTAAGTACACTATGCATAGTATCCTTTATGCATAGCTATGATCTCGATAGATCAAGTAACAATGCAGGCCACATTGACGGTAAAAAAAAAAAAAAAAATCCTCCAAGCAAGATACAACCATCCTGCTTGATCACAAACTTTAGGCGGTTGAATAAAAGAAATGCTAGCAAGTCGATGCCTCATCACGCTATCAGTGTGTTTAGTGCGCATAATGCTCGTTACACAAATACTTCTGCTGCACAACGAACAGAAGGCGCCCGAGTAGATGTTATTATAAAAATACTAAACTACTGCTACTGCTCATTTCATTAGCAGACCATTAACTATGAATTTGATTCTAACTTAACAAACTAAATTTACTTTGATTAATTTTATTTTTATCTACTTAAAAAAAAAAAAAAAAAAGTCTTAATAACAATTGTTTTGTTTTTGAAAGAACTATTTTAATTATTAGTTTTTTTCTAATCAACACTAGATTTAAAAGATATCAATTTTTTCATAACATTTTACATTTTATTTGATTTATTTTTCTCCAACATTTTTTCATTTTCTCTGAACATCCTACAAGTGAATGTATTAAATCTTGAAGTCAAAGTTTGGACAATTAAGTGATCAAACTAACTTACCAAGTGACGTTCGATCATAATTGTCCAAACTTTGACGAAGAGATTTAAGGTCCCTCCCATCCCTTAGGATACCCCAATGTGCAATGTTGGAGACCCTGTACGTGCTTATTCTCTGAACTAAATGAAGCTTGGAGCCGGTAGCATGCCATATGCTATCTCTTTCTTTCTTATGGAGCTAAACTGTGTGCGAGTGAGTTGAAGCGTAGGCGGAGCTACTACAAGTGAATGTATTAAATCTCTTCGTCAAAGTTTGGACAATTATGATCGAACGTCACTTGGTAAGTTAGTTTGATCACTTAATAAAACGACCGCGTTATATAAAAACGGGCCAAGTGTGTGTTGGACACAAAACTAAGAGTGTCGTACAACACACTATCAGCACAAAGAAAGTCGTGTTATAGTAACACTATTTATATCTCAAAAACAGCTGAACCGATTTGACAGAAAATGTATAGCTTAAAACCAGGAGCCGGACATAGAATACTTTTTACTCCGAAAAAGTAACGGGACCGGGAACGGGGGGATCAGTTAGTTTTTCATAGATAATAAGACTTAGAACTTACCTAATGTTTTAACTACCACTGGTAACCGTCCTTAGAAATACTCAAAGAATTTCGATATACCTATCACTTGGAGTGAGTGTAAGTCTGAAGGGATATTTACCATCATTTACTCACCGTTTCATCTAATATTATTTTACAGTAGGTAATGTATAGGTATATGACTCTTTGTTTTTGATATCTATATTTCTTTGTGCTGAGTTATCTGACTACCTCATATTAATTGTGTTACTACTGATTTTAGGTCAGCAACTGCCTGTTTTCCTGCAACACAGTGTGAACTAACACAGGAAACAGTGGTACAACAATATATTACTCTCATGTCATATTGTTTCAAATAAAGATTTAGTTTTTTTTATTTATTTTTCTGATTCTCCAAAAAGTCCTTGCAACGGGTAATAATATATCTTTGCAAAAACATGCAGACAGGCAGAGAGACAGAGTTGACAGCAAAAATGCACAGTAAAAACTATTCCGCTTTTTGGTAGGTTCTAATACTATTATTTCTGCCTGGTAAAGATCGCTGTTAGCGATAACCCACCCATTGTTTTACTGTTATAGTTTTTTTTTAAGCTAAATACTGTATTTCTAATGTGTCATGGTAATCAATAAAGAGTTATCTATCTATCTATCTATTTCTTCTAAGCCTTAGGGTACGGAACTCTAAAAATGAATTATAATACGTAATAAAATCACGTTGCGGGAATCTGTACGAGATTAGGGACTCAGATTATTGTCAGAGTATTATTTTGTTGTTTTACGACTTGAAAATAATAAGCGGTGTGACGTTTATGTGTATCATAAAAGTTGTGCGGCTATCATTCATGCTTGGGTGGTATTGAATAGAGGGTTTCATATGCCGGAAGGGAAATTAATAAAAAAGCTCTGAAAACCATGTTCTTTGTGCAGGGTTTTGTAAAGCTTTTGATGATCTTTGCTAAGGGCTCGTTCGGGGAAGTACTACGACCACGCCTATTTCTACCGTGAAGCAGCATCGCTGTGCTTTGGTTTGAAGGGTGTGGGTGCCAGTGTAATTACAGGCACGTGAGGCTGAACATATGTATGCCTCAAGTTGATGGACGCAGAGGAGTGCCTCGTAGGGCTTGTTCCTTACGTGCGTGACATACGAGGCAATGCTTTGTTATAGTTGATGGTTACCACTTAACATCAGGTGGGTCATATGCTTGTGCCATCAGCTGGTTGTATAAAAAAAATATCTACTCCTATTTTAAGATAACGATCTGACTAGTGTATCCAAGCCCTGTCGACAAAAAAGTTTCTTTGAATATTTTGTCTAAAATAAATGTTTTACTTTGATTTTATTTATAAAATAATCTCTCTTACGCTGTAAAATTACTAATTTAACAGTTCTAAAAAGCGAATTTGAAAAATATTTTGAAGAAGCCTTAAACAAGCTTTCAAGTTTAAACACAAACAAAGCCTTCGTTGAAACTCCGTTGATTGATGGTTGACTGCCTCTAAAAACACAGTTGTAGACAATAATAAAAGCTTTGCAAGTTTTAAGTAAGTTTATAAAATGTATATTTTAAAGAAAATGTAAGCACATAGTGTATGTACAGTACGTCTATGAAATAAAATCTTTGTTATCTTCATGGGTTAAACACTATTTTTATGAAACAACGGGATATTTACCATGACTAAATTATTTTGTGAGTGTGACCTGATATTTCGGCACAGTTGCATGCACCATGATAACGGTTGAACTGAAGCCCACAAGCTTAAGAAATTTCACAAAACTAACTTTTGTGTGACAAAATTTAATCATAGTAAAGTATATTCCAGTTCCATAAATTATTTTCCAGTTTTGCATTCGCATTAGAAAAAAAATCACGATTAAATATTTTAGTATTTTATCATCGTTACATTTTCGTGTCCGAAGAGATATTTCTTTGGCGAATTACGTTAGCTCCGAATGTCACTTCAGTTATAATACCCCTTTAGATAAGGACCAGCCAGATTGTGTGTGACGTCATCGAGGGTGTGTAATTGGCTTTATACATGGGTCTGTTTTGTGTAGTCTATTGTGTGTTTGATGTCAGTCTGTTTTGGTCGTTAAATATTGACATTTCTGAAAATAAGCTGCTTCTCCTGTAGCGGTACAGTTAACCAAAAAAAGCGAAGGAACTCTTTTGGTTTGTAAAAGTATTTTAATCATGTTTTTAAAATGAATTTAAATATTTGGCCTACACATACTTACAAGTTCATAATTTTATACGTTAAATTAAAAAAAAACACTCACTCGTATTTTGAACACGGATTAATATATAATTCAAAGACAATACTGAAATGGATGTATTTATTAATTTACTACGTGTATGTATTTAAAACGTCTGCTTGACAACTTGAAATAGAACATTTAATTCCTATTGGTTTGGTTTTTGGATCCACATTATTGACCTTACAAACAGTTTAAATTAAATTACGTAGATAAAAAAAAATGCCACTACAAATTGTTCTACAAAAAAAATCAACTTTTGTACAACAAAAAATATGATAACGTGGTTCCCTAATAAAAAAGTTCCCAACAAGAGTCTCGTTGAAAAGTCTAGACAAAAGCAAGTGAGGTCTGCAATTGGCAGCAGCTAGTATTCCTTCTATTTAAATATTTCCTCGCAATTAATTTAATTTAGTTACAGAGGGAGCATGGAGTGTTCTTCACAATTAGTGAGACATCGTTGCAATCTCAGTGGTTTGCTACTGTTGCAGAGTTAAGAGATTCATTGGTACTTCATTCTTGCTACTGTTTTGTTTGAAAGATTGAATAGGAGCACTATTTATTTCACCGAAAATTACAACTTTTTGTGTACTTTCCAATATTCACTGCTTTTCTTATATTTATTTACACAAAAACAAAAAAACATTCTCATTACTTCCTTTCTCAAATCCTTATAGTGATAGGTATTGTAAATAAAGTAAGTAGTAAAAATTTAGAACTGGTGACAGCAGCTCCCTTACAAACAAGCGCATGATCGCCTTTCTATACTGTATTCAGTATTTTATGGTTCCAACTTTGTACGAAGTCGACAAGCAATCTGACTCTCGGCTCCTGTACTCTGTACAACAAAAAAGTATTGAATTTGTCAAATAGAAACGGTGCAGGAAATCAAATATCAAAACAATGATGGTATTAGGTTCTTGTAGTTCGGTCACTGCCCCCATTAAACAAAGAAAGTAATTACCTATATAAAAAAACATTAAACTAGATATTTTTCAGAGCTATTTCCGTTATTTTAGATGCCATTATCTTTTTATGTGACACGGTGGTTTCCCACGAAATAAAATAATTAATTATTTTTATTCTCCGATAACTTTCAGCGAGTGTTGTCGGTCCATCGGGTACTATTAGAAACATGATAATTGATATTACATTAGTTTACAATTAAACAATTACTTACAAAATGTACAAAATACGCAAGAAACAGTTGAGCTATCTGCAGACCGTTACAAACGATCTAGAGATAGCTCAACTTTTTTGTTTCCAACACAATATGGAAAAAACAATACATATTAATTAAATTCCCATTATACTGCGCAAAATTGTAATAACAGGAAAACCACGTATTTATAGATGTTTGCACAATAACAACACAGAAAACGCTATTGATATTAAAATAACCATGTAGTTAGTATCATTGTAGGGATACAATGTTGCTTATAACACGACATGATTTTTTGAAGTGACAGCCGGTTTTAGGAATAGGACATCACTACTAAGACCGGGCAGCGAAACACATATTTCATGGCTATGTAGATTTTATTGTATTCTAAGTATGTATTTGTAAAAAAAAAAAAAAAATATTATATCAGCTATTTGGTTCCCGTAGTACAAGTAGCCGCTTAGTTTGGGGCTAGGTAGTGTTACTCAGTGGTTGGTAAAACCGAGTAATCAAAAATTAAGTATTTTAAGTGCGCCCCATAGAGGCTTCTTTCGTATAAGAATAGGTACTAAAACTATTACTAAGTGATTTGGTCATTAGGTACTACAGAATCCTAAAAAAAAAGATTACTTTTAAGAAATTTTAAAGTCGGTGCTAGGTATGTTTAAATTATTGTCTTTTTGAAAAGAAGAAACAGAGGTGTCGTTAACCCTAGCGATGAATACCTAGCCGCTACAACGTAGCTGCGAACAAAACGAAATCCCACGATTACTTTTCAGATTTATAAAATGCTAACACGGTGATATTACGGCCGGATTGGAACCCTAATAAAATGTCAACAAAGTACTTAAAATATATTTTTGTTAAAAACAATTTTAACTACTGCTAACGTATCAAAAATTCTAGTTTTTTGTTCAATTAAATCAAAAGGATCACTTATCTACGTGTCAGTTGATTGAGACTAGAAAAACAGGCAACTACGACTGGGATCATATCGTTCTTTTGCATGGTTTCTGTTACAAAATATGTAATACAATAATGAAACACCAGTGTGTAATGCTAATACGACTTGGTAAGGCGTAAAGTTTTGCGCACATTGGCGATTTGCGGTGGTGATCAGTTACAGCATAGTTATGCATGCATCCTTATACACTGCCTTGAACTTAAACAGTATATTTGACAGCGATACAGTGATCGCTATCGCAGGCGATCTAGATGTGCGTGGCGTAACAGAAACAACGAAAAGACAATCATCCTATTGTGGACATGGTTTAGTACGATGACAGTAGCAAGTAGTTAACGTGGTTCTTTACGGCTGTTACATTACGTTTGGTTTATTTTAGAAAACCAAGGTTGTAGACTTTATTTCGGTGACTGTGATTTGGCACCTGGGGCTCAGAGAATACAATCTAGCTTTGATTTTGAATTTAAAAAGGTAGGTACCTACAGTTGAAATCAGAATGTTGTATGAATAAAATGTCTTTGAGACGAATTGCTTTGTGATAGAACTTAGCAATAGTTAGATTAAATAGAAATAAAATAAATAATGCGGACTATCCGCACTACACTATATAACCCCAAATTAAGCAGAACTGGTACTATGGGAACCAGATAGCTGATAATATTACTATTAATTTAATAAATTAAATGATTATGAATTTGATATCAAATCAAATCAAATATTTATTTCAGATATAAATTCATAATTGGTTAGTAATAAAGTAACTTAGAAACTAGTATTAGTGATATATTACGAGATAAGTAAGGCATTATTATTGAGCAGAGTGTGCTGTTGAATCCAAAAGTTGTTGAGGTTAAAGTTGTTATATAAACATATATTTTTTATTTGAAAACTTAGGTTTGTAAATTTTGTAAATGGAGAAAACCCGAAAACATTTCAGAGTAAAATCGTGGGACTGGACATACACCACTTTTACAGCCAGCTCCGGAGTAGAATACAAATTGTTTTGGAGGTGTACCTAAGCATAAAATGGTATCGTAAAATGCAAACTTGGTGATGCACATTTTGTAGGTTGTAAAATATATGTGACTAGTGGCCTGTCCTGGCTTCGTACGGGTGGACATTTTTTTTTTAAACACATGAATATAGCCTATGTTACTCAAGGTGAATGTAGCTTTCCAATGGTGTAAAAATTTTTGAAATCGGCACAGTCGTTTTTGAGTTTATTCATTACAAACATACTCGTAGAATAATACTAATCTTTCCTCTTCATAAAATTAGTATAAATTATAGATACAGACTAGCAGCGTCCTGCCAGTTCGAGTGGATTAGAGTCGATTTGTCTTGATAAGTCATCAAGATAGGTCTCCACAAGTAGTCTCCACAATAAGCATTGTTTTTCGTCACGTAGGTATTGCTTGATGTTATATGGGGAATGGAGGAGGAAGACATGTTGTGCGGACCCTAAATAAAGTGGGATATGGGCAGGAAGAAGAAGAAGCTTGTAAAATAAATATTTTCTATTTCTATCAATAAATGCATGAAGAAGTATACTGCTGGATATAGGCCTCCTTTATACATTTACTGCCAGTCAAACGCAGTAATTTTATTATTATCGGTTGATATAAGTTTTTGGGTTTGACTGCGCCAGTTGGTAGGTACATCTCCGTTGGTTTGACAATAAAACTCGTGTAGCACCGAAATACTGAATATGTGACATGAATTAGTTTAGCGTGTATAGTAGATATACAGGGTGTCCCATAAATCAACGTCAAGCTGAAAACGGGCAATGCAATGGGCCAAATCATGACAGTTATTAGAAAAATATAAAAAATATTTGTCATGTACTATGTCATCTTATAACTCGAAACATACCTACATGACAAATAATTTTTTTATTCGATAAGCCCCTTATTTTCTTTTTGTGTATCGAAATCGGTTCAGAAGTTTTGTCATAAGTCTGAAGAATATCTGTTGAAGGATAAATCCAACATAATTATCAGTATTTTTATATGCCTCTAATATTTATTAAATACATATAATTAAATCAAGCATGTAATATTGAGCAATCATTGGTAGACCAAATAACTTTATTGAACATACTTTCTATTACAAAACTTAGTAAAGGAAAAAAAGATACCGTAAAAATTCTCAATCAGCGCCCCAGTAAGGTAAACCTTTCAGAAAAACTTTTACGGACGTTCCATTCAAAGGTGGACTTCCAATATCCTCTTGTGAACTTAGATATCCACTCAAAGCTCTGATTGGCGCTGCGATCCTAATCCGAGAGCAAATCTGCGAAAAAATCTCATACTATCACTCTTTTGAAAGCGTTCCGGTGTATTTTCCTTGAGCCGAAAACTTTTGCAATACTAGATACGAGAAGTTTAAACTCTGAGGAAAGTGGATTCTGACGATCTCGCTCCACCTAATAAAAAGCCCGATGCTGTTGAAATATGTTGTCACTGCATAAAGTTTACGAGTTATCTCGCTATGAGACAAGTTTTCGCGTGATGAAGTTCTAAGTGCTCATTCATATGTCAACTACAGACACTGCAATAAAATGGAATATTGTCCTCGAGAAAGTAAAAAATACACTTGCCAAAATGATGATACAACAGCAGAAATGTCCCATTAAATACGCGATTACTTTAATTTATTATTTCCAATTGCGAGAATGTTACGTAAAATTTTATCGAGAGCAATTTCGATAGTGCGGCATAATGCGAGTTATAGGGCCTCCAATGGCTATAATTTTTGTTCTCTTGAATGGAATTTGAATAATTCGGCTTATATTTGCCGTGTCGTTTATCAATAGCAGACATTCCCTCTGTCAGTGTTTTCATTTACATAGAAATGGTATATTGCCAGAAAAGCGTTAAATACTTTTGAAGTCAATTGACTTGGTAGAAGTACCTCTTTATTTTCGTTAATTTTATATTTTATTAGATTTTAAATAAACATAAAAAAACCTTATTTAGTTCAAAACTTTTTGAAATACCTACATATACTTTAAATATTGATAGTTTGAAAATACAGATATAGATTTTTAGCAGTGGTATAGGTACCAAAAAATAAAACAAAGTTTGAATTGTTGTAGTGAAACAAGAAAAACCTCTATTCAAATATTCGCTGGTCTATGCCTTTACAGATATTAATTCAAGTTATTTAGCATAGAACCTTTGCGATTTTGCATGCTCGTGATTTACTGAATAGCCGAGAGCTGCGCTGCATGTAAATGAATGAGAATATCTCACTTAAAACTGTATTTTATCGTTGAATAAAATACAAAAAACTGTGAAACTTTTTGAGAATGGGTAATCGTCTGGAAACTAAGCACCTACCTTATAAGTACCGTCTGTTTTGAGTTTAATCTGCAGTTGATCAATAGGTCCTTATTCTTTACTCGTGTTAACAATTCATTTTTAGGATATTCAATTCCAATTTTAAATCTTAGAAGAAGAAAATTCCTGAAACAGTCATTATGTAGACAGTTCTGAAGATCTATCTATGAGTTTAATAACAGGTTAGCAAACACTTTCAGTTATTACCAAAGCTTTCGTTATATTCTCCACCCACCCCTCGAAATCGAGAGTTCGTAATTCACCAACTGCAGATACAATTTCCAATTTCACATCAATGGCAGTGATTTAAGTATTTCCCGTATCATTTGTTTCTCCTGTTCCAATATCGTATTTTTTATTTTTGTTAAATTGCTTTTCTTTGTAGATCACCCCCCCTCTTCCCTCTTTCCCAGCTTCCCCATCATACAAGCACATGTGTGCGTTCTTGCGTTACAGAGATTTGTTCTTAAGTATAGACATTTATTCGGTTTTAGCTCACGGCGGTACGGTTCACTCTTTTGGTTTTGACAGATCTGTATTTTTATGGAGATTGAGTTTATTAATATTTACTTGAATTCTGTAGCAAGTTGAGTGATTATTTCTTAGAATTAATCCTTTACAGTACTTACATTATTAAATTATTATAAACCGATCGCATTTGATTGAATCTTAGGTTGTGGCGAATCATCTATCTATCCCACTACTGACTAAGCTAGCTTATATAAAAGTAAATTGTCTTAGATGACTCAATACTCGTGTTATATTATTATTTTTAAATTCCCCTTCTTGTGCAACCTCTAATTTCACACCTATCTATCCTCAAGGTTTGCTGTAAGATAACTTTTTTAGGCTCGCCTTTGTACGTGTCTTAATTTGATGTTTTCTGAAGTTTTCTATGTGTACAATATAAAATAAAGTAAATCATCCATGAACGATCCGAGAAAGATAATTGCGTGCTCTTCTTCAAAAAACGCAAATAACACAAAAAATATTGCTTGCAAAAAGTATTTTCCCCAAACCAAAAATTAATTTCCCAAACAATATAAATCCCAAACCCCATAATTCAGATTCGTTTTTGATTGCTCACTCGCATGTCATCCGGGGCCTTTTAACAAGCAAAACACTCGTGTCAGCGACGATGCAAAACATCATTCATTACGATCTGACTGACAATAAATAGATTATAACGATACAAAAGTGCAGAGTACTGTACAGTGCTGTAGAAACGAGAGTACAGCTAGGTCAATGTGGCTTTACAGGAAAAATGTGTGGTAATATTGGTAACTTACAACAGCGCATGTCTGAAAGAGATGAACAGTATAAGAATTGGGACGAGAGAAAGAGCGCACCATACCCAGTGAAGACAGGCCCTGTGTGGCATAGCAAGAGTGCTTCAAGGTACAAAAAAAAAGTTTGTAATAGTTGAAGTAGCTGCCTACTTTGCGCTATCACAAGAGTTTTTTCCTGCCCTCGTTTCTTGATACAATAATCAAAGGAATATGAGGGGAAGTCAAACGTCTACATATGCGAGCGATAAAAGACTTGAGTGCGTTAGGGTTGCTCTTTCTAATTTTATTAGATTTTTCTGAATATCGTTTTCACTTAGCTTATGTAAATTATTTTTATACTTGTTTGGTTATTTTAATTTTTGTGTTTTTAATACGCATGTTACTTTAGGACCTGTAATTCTGGTTTTATTCCATGAAACTCTATTAATTTCCTAAAAGGTTTCAAGAAAAAAAACTGAGCGATATTTTCTTGCCCATTCGATTCAATTACATCGATAATCCAAATTCATCCTCTCTATAATTTCACTTTGTTATTCCTCTCCCTTACTTGTTCACATAACAAAATCTAAGTACCAGGATCTCAGAAATCGGAGCAGCTGTCACGCATGAGATAATCCAACGAGCGGAACGCGCCCTCATCGTAGTGACTACCTCCGAATCCCCCGACAAGTACCAGGCACACATGATAACGAGAAAAGTAATTTTTATATTAAAGCTTTGGGAAAACATAGATTGGCGAAAGCTGCACGCGACGCTTGAATAGATGCGAGCTTGATATTTTTCACTTTATTTTCATGTTTGCTTTTGTAAATAAACTTCTACTGCTTTAGCCACGTCATATTGAATAACATAGTACTTATGTAAAACTAATATTTATTCACCACTTTTTAACCGACTTCCAATCAAAAAAGAGGAGGTTCTCAATTCAGTTGTATTTTTTTTAAATATTTGTTACCGCATAACTTCATCATTTGTGAGCCGATTTGAAAAAATATTTTTTTTATCTGAAAGGTACTGCTTCCAGATTGGATTTTAATTTGATTAATATCGGTGTTGCCATTTTTTTTTTAATAATTTTTTTAATGTTTGTAACTGCATGCCTCCGTCATTTATGAACCGATTTAGAAAATTATTTTTTTATTTGGAAGGTTATTTTTACGTCCAGATTGTCCCAAACAAATTATATTAAAATCGGTTTAGCCGTTTGGCAATGAAGTCGGTTTCTCTATCCTTCTTCTTTATCCTTTATTATTATATGATAATTATAAGTTTAAAAAACACTTATAATTATCATATAATAATAAAGGTTTTAAAAACTTGAGAAACCGTTGAATGAAAATAAGGTTTACAAGATTTTTAGGTTCATAGTTCTAGCAAAGTTGACACCACGGTGCATGAAATTTTTACCTTCTCCACGGCCAAAACACAAAAGAGATTTCTCAGTACTCATGACTGCGCCGCATAAATTAGTTTTCCGGAGATTGTTTGTTCAGTAGACGTTTTCACATCAACATTTTATGAATTTTTCCCTTGTTTTTGCACACTACAATAAAATTAAAATAATATTTTCCGTGGATGTTTGTTTCGGCGGCAACATGTTTGTTTTCCTCTGTTTTCATACAGTAATTAAAACAACAGGTAAAGAAGATACATTTTTAATTATATCGTGTTTGTAGCTGACTGCACGCGTGGGGATAAAAAAGATGGTGATGTAAAGTTATATTACTCGGGCAATGTAAGTTATGGTATTTATTTTTTAATATAAAACATAATTTTTTGTTCACAATTCTTTCCCATATTCGCATATCAAATATATTATTTGCCTACTTAATATGTATCATTGCTTAATTCAAATATATAGAGAACAGCCCTTTCATATTTTTTTGTGCACCACGCGTTAATAATGTAAAAATTACACAAAGGTTTACAGGAATAGAGTGCTCACTGGCATTCAGTTCGCCTGCTCACGATGCAATTTTTGTTTTTGTGCAATAAAAAAAACTTATATGTATCTATTTTAGGTTTTTTTTGTCTATTTACGTGTTCCTAGTTTAATTGAAATTGACAATGGTGGTCCTGGCATAAAATAAAACTCTTCCATCAACTCTTGTAGGTGTTGTAGGAGGTAACTATACCCTGGTGCCTAGGCCCGAATTTAGCTGGAAATATATGGGAGAGGGTCTACGTATGTCCAAGCAAACTTATGCTGGAACTTATGAAGATAATTTGATTCATAATACTTATATTCCATAAAAGTTTAATTTTAAAACAATTTTTACCAGGAAATATAAAATTAAGCTGTCTTGATTTTATTTTTAACATCTCGTCTTAACCAGAGCGGTAGCTCTGGTTAAGACGAGATGTTCTATGCAAATTGGATTGAAAATGTTCATACTCGTACGAGAAACTTTCCGGTATCTGGTCAGTAATTAATTAAAAGCTTAGGTGGTGCCATTATGGGTTTTATGCTAATAGACGCCGGGTTATATGCAGGCTTCAAAGCCGGTACAACAGGCCCTAAGCTCCCAAGGTGAAATGTAACCTTAATGGAGCAGATTTTCATAAGACAAGCATTATTAAATTTAAATTAAATTAATTAATTTAGTTTAATTTATATTTAATTCAAATATCTGTTAGCTTTAGGTAATTTTAATATTTATTGTAAATATTTTTTTGAAGTGAAAACTTCTTTAGCGGCGTTGAGCACTTTTTCTGTAATGGGTATAAAATCTTAAACTCGCGTCAGCGCGTCAGGACACGTGACCTGATCGAAAAAGCGTAAGACGGATGGAGAGTAGACAGCTATCCCCTCTCTACGGCGCGGCGAAAATGTATGCCTGGGCCTACTGTTTCGTTTAGGCAGCGCAGAGCGCTTGCGCGAATGTTCGTGTATGTTACAGCGTGCCAAATAACAAACAAGCCCCCCCTAACCATTCCAAAATATCAAACATGCTCAACGTTAATAATCAAGTTTTCACTTCTGCCGGCACTCCCGGAGTGCAACCCGTATTTTTTTGTAATAATTAGTGTAAGTGGTCGCAATGTAGACTATTCTTATTATTTAAATAAATAATAATAATAATTATAGCTAGTAATGGTTTAGTCATCTGTATGAGTTTCCATACCAGAGGATAATTTACTTTTCAGCAATCGCGCTTGAGGACAAGATCGCTCTACAGTTGGACAAGATAGGCTGAAAATAAAAATAAGTAGTAAGCATAAGTGGACGAACCAAATAACTCCGTGAGAAGGCGAGGTCGGGATCGGACAAGAAATCGTTTGGAGGGACGATCTCAATGCTTTCGAGCGAGGATGGTGGGATGAAGACCGTTGGGAGGATTTGTGGGAGACCTTTGCCCAGCAGTGGGACGATACGATTTAGAGAAAAAAAAGTATAACTACCCAATAGTCTGTAAGGTTAAGTTTTAAGTACAGTGGCTTGCTGTTTTTTAGCTTCAAAGGCCGCTACATAAGCGAAACATTAAATTTCAGCGGAGCGGCGCAAGGCACGCCGGCTGCACCGAGTTATTAGATTACTGTTGTTGTTTTTCAAAGTGTTTTGGCCTTTTTTCAGGAAGTACAAAGCCTCTGTGAAAGGCAAGTAAATTATAAAATGAAAGGCAATGAAAAATTAGACTGGATATATTCGATTGCAAAAGAAGGACTTGAGTTACAGTTAAAAATATATTTATAGAACAGGGATGCTTTTCAGATGTTTTTATTTCAAGGTCATGTGAGTATGCAGTGATGGTTAAAATAACTATATTTTGGTTATGAAAACCATGTGTTTTATGATACTTCAGCTATTATATTTATCATGTATTTTAAACCGACTTCAAATAAAAAATAAAGGTAGAGGTTGTCAATTCAGTAGTAATTTTTTATATACCTCTATATGGCTTAACTTCGTCAATAAACGCCGTATGGAAAAAAAATACTTTATTGAGTGTTAATTATACTTCCAGATTAGTCCCATAGAAATTTCATAAAAATCCGTTTAGCAGTTTGGCCATGAAGTCGGTTTCTCGAGTATTTTTGATTCATATTTCTTGTATATTATTTAAAAATTATAGAATGAGTAGGCATGAACCCAAATTAATATCGGACTGCTCAAATTAGATGAAGTGTGAAGTTTATTGCGCAATGAGCTATCTTCAGTCTGATTGTACCTCGTATGCACCCAGCGCAATATGCAGCGTTAGGCGGGCGGAGCCGAGGGCGATACACAGAGCTTGGAAAACAGAAATCTAACTTGAAAGTTAGTGAAATATTACTTACCTAATACTTGGCGTGCACTGGTGGCCGTAGTAATACTCCGCCTTCCGATCTTAAAGCCATGGTTTCGATAACGTCGTGAGGAAACTCATGGCGTAGTCAGCTCTGCAGAAATTGGCTATATCTTTTCTGTGGACTTATACGCAGACTGCGTTCACATCAAACGCTTTTTTTTTTACATGATATAGACCAGCCTTTGGCTACAATCTCACCTGATGGTAAGTGTCGATGTAGCCGACGATGGAGCAGGATGGTCTAGAAGACACCTATTCACTCTTGCCTTGAAGAGGCCTAGATTGTAGTGGACGCTTTGTCACGTCCAGTGTAAACGCGACCTCAGAGTTGATTTTCTGCGTATTTCTGCGCTACGTTCGGACGGCGGAACGGGTACCAGTTAAATTGAGCACCGCTACGCCCAGACACTCATTTCCTCCATCCACCATTGTGTTCCACTCACAATACAAAAACATTTTTTTACGAATTTCCACAAAAAGTGCTTTGAATTTTTTCCAATCTTCGCCTCTATTCAGCTTTTAAAACTTATTGTCTGCCGCGAAAAAGCGGTCGAATTAAGGGCGGGGATATATATAAATTATAGCTGGTGGGAAGTTATATTATCGCTACTATTGTGAAGTATGGTGATGGAAAACAACGAAAAGAAACTGTAAGCCCACCACAGGCTCTGTCTGGATCTGTCTTTGGCTCTGGCTTTGAGTCTGTATGAGTGCTCCAATGTGTGACGTTTCGACATAGGTTTTATGTAAATAAAACCTATAGACAGCACACATACAGACTCAAAACCATAGCCAGAGACAGAGCCAGACAGAGCTTGTGGTAGGCATATAGATCCCAGCTAATCATATGTTTTCCCTTTGTCCGTGATGTGACCCGCTCTAGGTCTTGGCAGAATACCAGGGTTGCACTGTGTAGTGTAACGCCATGTGACCTACACGGTGCGACAAATACTGAGCCAGGGACCTAATTGACCATGTGAAACTTTGTCTAAGCACTTAAGTAATATTTGTATCTTTTTTTATGGTCAATAAACATATTTTTTTTCTTTCTTTCTTTTTTTATGTTGTCTAGTCAAAGTTTTATCAAAGCTCACCCAACCGCTGCGGAGTAATTAGACCACAAACATCTCAAGTTTTGCATTCATGGGATTAAGTCCAAAAAGTTATTGACCAAGATAGAATAACTCACAAAATTGTCCCTTTCCAACGTGAAAACTTGCAAAGACGCATAATTCAGTGTAGTCGCGCTCAACTTAAATGTCTTTATTGCAGTGATAATTATGATAACTCTAAAGAAACATAACTCATTCAGGGTCGAGATTTGCGTCTGGAATGGCCGTATTATACTAATTAATTGTACTAAGAAGAACTTAATGGCCATTATTATGTCTGGGATTAGTTAAATTTGACGGCAAAAAGTTAAGTTGCTTTAATTTATTTAACTGGTTGGTAAGACGTTAAGCATCTGTACTAAGTTTCAGATTATTTTATTGCTTGAATTTTAGATATTTCACGCCAAACTAATGAATACGGCCCACATTATATAATTTACATAGTCTAGTAAAATAAATAAAATAACTTATTACTCTAGCTATAACTTTTATTGGCCATATTTCATAGTTTCTCTAATTTGAACGATTTCATTTTAGCAAACTTTAATTTTGAATGTAAGTTAACGTGTTCCAAGCCAGGTTAGGTCACTTATAGTTATTGAGGTGTTGAACTAAAATGGAGCACATATTATAATATAAATTTAACAAGCCTCTATGAGGCGCACTTAAAATCCTTTCACCACACTTGGTTCGAAAGAACCAGTGACATGATAAGAAGAAGAAGAAAAGAACAAGGAACTAATCCTTAAGTGAGTAAAAAGGTATAAAAAGTAAAAAATTTAGTAAGTATGCATGGTACTTGCACCATAAATGACACTAAATGTATTGTCTTTCTTTCTCTCATCTCATAGCGGACCACGAGTTTTTTTCATCCATTATTTCTTCACTATTCACCATTGTAGCTTTCTATCAGCATGTTTCCTCACGATTTGATAAATGAGTTGGAAGGTCCACCATAATTAATTGGGATCCCGCCCGATGGATGCCGGGCTATAAATCTTAGGTAGTCTTAATTTGTGAGGTGGTGATGTAGTTGTGATGGGGAGATCAGTCTTGAGGAAGTGATTTGTAGTTCGTAAAAGCTAGACGATACTCCGGCTATCATCAATGCGAAAGGAATGCAAGTAACTTAACTGGATTTGGAGGTTAAGACGCATCTCAATAATGTATGGTTTTTTGGTTCCCGAAAAGTAAAGGATCAATGTTCAATAGAATATTGTATGTACCTACTCAAATAAACGAATTAAAAATGATCTTAAATTTTTATTTTTATTATTTTGATGATCACAAAAAAAAAAGAGTAAAAATGACCTTAAATTTTTATTTTTATTATTTTGATAAATTAATAAAAATAAAAATTTAAGATCATTTTTATTTCGTTTACATTGTGTTTACATCCTTTCACCACACTTGGTTCAAAAGAAACAGTAACACGAAAGAATAGTGTTTACTATTACACTTGAGGAAATCACAAAGATTTTTATAAAGTCCCAAAAGTTAAGCCGAGTGGGATTTGAACCTGTGACCTTGTCCTGGGGGCTGCGCTGACCGCTGCGCTATCGGGTCCTCAACTCGACGAATAACTCTTAGGGACTGTTTGGCACTAACGCGACCGTGGCTCCATCTACAGGTTTGAAGTTACAGTTAACTACTTACCTAATTACCAAATCCCACTCGGCTCTTAACTTTTGAGACATTAGAAATATTTTGTGTTATAGTAACACTGGCCGTTAAAAATAGAAAAAAACGACTTGCACAGCTCAAAGTAAAAAAGATCAGAATGCATACAAGTTGCTGTCTCTTGATCCTACGTAGTCTGAATTGCAAATACAGGTGTGACGTAGAAACGATAAATCAGTGGCGATCAGTTTATCGACGACGGTCTGAGAGGCGAGTTTGCACAAGATATTTGCATAGGAATCTAAAGGTTTTCACAAGATTGATGCGGGCGTCCACATGCGACCGTGGACCATTAATTTTAGGATTTCGAAACGCAGGTGTCCAAGAAAACTGCTTCAAACTATCGTAACTATACAATTACATTGATATGGGGTAACCAGAAATCCTTGTTAAAACATGCACCGCCCACAACATTGTAAAAATCGTTAGAAGTCAATGGAAGGGACAGTATAAAATCATTCTTCTTAGAAATGTAAAGGAAATACAACTGGTACATTTCCGAGCCCAGAAAAGTTCATCCTGGAAATGTAGGAGAGATTCAGCGTTGATCCAGGCTGATGATTATTAAGAAATGATATCTACTAAAGTAGACCAATACTCTGCATACATAGTACTCTAGAAAAATTCTACAAATAGTAGGTTTTTAGTCGGTATGCCACTAGTTTGTGGTGTTGAGCCCGACAGAACGATTTCAGCTCTAGGACATGCGTAATGCATCTAATTGATTTGGGGGAATAAGATCTGCACTGACGTCCCGCGATGGGCTGTATTGTGCATTGCATAATGCATTTTCCCCTCGGAAAAAAGAGACAGATGCCTATGACCACCAGTGGACTTCTTTAGGATGATGTTGATTAGTATTCTTAAAGGCTATGCAGCCATTTATAATCAAACCACCTTGGTTTAATGCCTGTTTGAAAAGCAGTGGTACTTTAATTTGCCGTCACGTCGTCGTCTGCCCATTCAAATATTACTGCTTTAATATCGTAACCTGAATGCTTTACGATCATTCTGAGACGAAAAACTCATATTTTATAGGTGATTCACTCGGATTGGTAATATTGGTAAAAGGAAACCTTTTACGACCTAGGTACTTCGAATAAGTTAGATTTAATAGTTAACAGTTTGAGATACAAAGAATGTATCTTGAAAATACTGCTGCATTTGTAAGTTGTAAAACTAAAATAGAGAAAAACTTCGATTTAAAAAATCATAGAATACAATATTTTTGATATTGCATTCGGTTGCTGTTACGGTGCTATTCTTTCTTCAAAACCATCGGAAACACTTTAGTTCAAATCAGGATATCACACTTAAAATCCTTTCACCACACTTGGTTCGAAAGAATCAGTGACACGATAAGAAGAAGAAGGATATCACATATTACACTTTCATTCCAAGTGATCATACTTTGTGCTAAGGACCTCAAGTAAAGTTGGTTAAAATACCACCGAAATTACTCGACAGAACTTAAAATAACACCAGAAAAACAATTAAAATGAAAAAGCTATGTGACTTCCCAAAATGACAGAAACCGAATCCCTATACACGGAGGCTTTTTGCTCAATTTTACCGATGGCGTTAATCTGACGTCTCCGAAATCCAAAACTGATAACCACTCAGTTGTTGAACAATATTAAACTAAGCATAAAGTCCCTGATCCTACAAGATTCCCTTTTATGCGTAAAATTCTTTATACAAAATACCTATTTTGCGACCGACCAACCAAAGAGTTAAAGCAACACAACTTACTACTAAAACGGCATTCACACCACTTCCATTAAGTTTAGAAACCGACATTTACAACCCTATTACGCTGATTAATTGCCTATCACTTTATAAATTTGACGAAAAAACGAAATTAGAGGGGACTGGTATCTCACCCAATTTAGATAATTACCCAGAAAACGGCACCTATTTCAACTCTTTACGACCAGCCTACCGTTGCGATAACGAACTAATTGTCGAATAAAAAAGGCTTAGCTAATCCTTGTTTAATAAAAATGTTAATCATGAGATTTCCAGTCGAATTATGCAAATAGAAGAAGCCACCCCGCTGAAGATTGGCTCGGTTATATGTGTATGCTAAATAATGTATATTGTGTACTGTATTTCACAATGTTTGCTTTTGGGACGTAGATTATTGACTGAAAATTTAATATTTAAACAAATGAGGATCATCATCAGCGTGAAAATGAGTTGCTGGTATATTGATGGTGTATCGAAAACAGTCATGGCTCAGTTGGTATTAGTAGCTCAGCTTTCTACGCACGTTCGATCCCCACAAACATTTGTGTGGTGAACGTTAATCTTTGTTCTCTGTCTGGGCATTATATTCTTTTCTAAGTATGTCTGTATTAAACAAACAATATGTTTCTTGTGGCTCATTACCACATCAACTAAAAGGCTGATTAAATATTTACGTGGTTGTTCCAACTATAAAAAAATATGAAACATGGTCTCAACGAATCTCCATGCGTAGAAACTATGAGACATAGTTTATAATTGGCATGACGTATGACTTGTAGGTACAATACAATTTACCTAATAAAGCTCATTATTTTTACAAAAACTTGTTACACAAAAGTTCAATTTAAATGTACATGTAGTAAGAAAACAAATTCTATTTTATTCAGCCAGTATGAAAACCAAATTCTACAATCAATAAGACTCAAGGGGTTTTACAACGAATTACTTTGGCCCTTAATTAGGGAGTCTGAAGGTAGACAAGAATATCCATATGAATGAGCGCACCATTTGGAGAATTCTTTGGGATTACGAAAAGGTACGTGGTCTGGGCGAGCACCAAATTTTTTAAGTGCGGTTTTACGATCTGCATACGTAGGAGATAGTGATGTGTAAACTTTTATCGTTAATTTACAGAGTTAAACTTATTATTAATACAAGTATTTACAAAATACACTAGAAAAAGTTGTGCTATCTGCAACGTTACAAACGATCTGGATATCTCAACTGATCCAAATCAGTGAAGATCGGATTGGACTGATCCAAACGGAAGCGTCCACAAGAAATTAGTTAATCTTCTATATATAAAAATGAATCCCCATTTCCCTTGGTCACGCCATCACACGTGAACGTCTGGACCGATTTGGCTAAAAATTGGTGGGATAGCCTAAAAAATGATATAATTATGTTAATTTTAATGTTTCTGACAAATTAATAATGACATTTAAATGCTGTAAATAAAATTGGTTGATTATTGTTCTGGTTATGATACTGATAATTCGTTTCGTCAATAACGTTAAACCACTTTTTTTTATCAATAAAATAAAACATTTCCCATCTCTAGTCTACACGTCTGAAAAAGAAAATTAACCCCAACAATCCATGCTGCATTCCCACAAGTCGGATTATTGTAAATAAGTATTACCGGCGCCCAAATTAATCCACCTTTTTAACGAAAAGCGAAAAAGTTTAAGCAAACTTTCCTTTGCCCCGAGTTAACAAAACTCGGTGGTGAGTGTGAGTTATGGCTTCTCCCTAGCAAAATTATTTGTATCAATAGAATGTTTTGAAAGCCTGTGCAAATACGAATATTCGCTACCCACTTTAAAAAGGTATATTTGACTTACCTAATAAGGTACTGGGGGAACTGAAACTTTTAGTTTAAAAGCTTAGAGCACACATAATATAACATTTATTTTATCTGAGGTTTGCAAACGTTTTCACGTTGCACAGAAAATTCATATGTTTGCTTTTTAAAAATAAATCATTAGTTATATTTAAGCCATTGCGGTGGCGATCAGTGAAACGCTGTAAAATGTAAAGAAGAAGCAGTTTTCTTCTTCTTCATGTCACTGGTTTTTTTCGAACCAAGTGTGGTGAAAGGATTTTAAGTGCGCCTCAAAGGGGCTCCTTTTGTGCCTAGCACAAATATTAAGAAGAAGCAATAAAAAAGCAACAATAATTTTCTGGCTAATGATGATGTGATGCGCTCTCTAGTCGTCCGTGTCTGATTCAGTTACAAACAAACATCCCAAGCGTCTAGTTTTTATCATAAGGATTAAAATGTCTGGCTTAATCAAAGTGAACCCATTGAATTTTCCAAAACACAAACTGTGTTGTTGAAAATTTTGTTACGTTTCAGTGCTCGCGACCTACATCGCGGTAAAAGCTATCTCGATAATTGACTGTTGGAATAATTTAAATATACTGCGGCCAACGGCTATATTTCACCCGGATAAAATAAATCAAAGGATTAGGATGGAAATGGATACTGGCAATATAGATAATGCATGTTAAATTCTGCATACGTTATAGGGCGATAACGACAGAATAATCGCGAGGGAAAGGGAGGACCGGACAAAAAGTACTAAGTGCAAGTTAAATACCCTTTGTGTCACCGTACTCTGGCCGGCATTCATCGAGGGTCCTCATTATTCAGTCGAAATTCGATTATTTTCCCATTTCACAAAATATCCATATCGTCCCGGCTTTCACTCTAATTAAAGTCGGGGTATTCACCGTCACAGAGTTGTGATCACTTTTAATTAATTTACAACCACGTTCTAAAATAGTAGCTACCTGCATTGAGACAGAAAAAAATCCACATGAAAAATAAATTCTCGCACACCAACCAGATAAAAACATATAATTCTATTGACTTCAAATTAAGCAGAGCTTATACTATAGAAATCAGATATCTGATAATAATACTAACATAAGTATATTTTTGACAATAATGATTAAAATAAAATAGAACACCCAGACAGAATTAAACGTCTGCGTTCACAACACAAATATTTGTTCTCGGTGGAGTTAGAACACACAACCTATTATGGCGCACAAGGCAGAGCTATTACCAACTGGGCTATGGTGGTGCATGCTTTTTTGTTATTTTTATATTTATCTTGATTTTAAAACAAGAGTGTAGGTACCTACAGACAAAGCTTTAACATCTCGTTACACGGACCGAAAGAAACTCTAGAGCTTTTATTTTTCAATAAAACCTCCACTACCCGCTTTCCCTTTTGTTTTAATAAGAGCTGACCGTATATCAGAAGTACAGCTAACAGACGGAAGTAAAATATCCTGTCCGAAAATGATTACTCGGCACGCGCAGTTAACCGACGTTATGGCCAGCTTATTCCCCATTCCGAGGGTATTAGTCTTCTGGCCACCAATTTATGTAATTTATTAACAGTCTCGCTTACTTTCGGTATTCGGAGGCTTCTCAGAAAAGAAATATAACCGCGTGATCAAAGACCTTTCCGAGGCGGACTGATCCCTAATATTTCAGTCATAATTGGTTTATTCTAAGCTTCGAGGTTCCGTATGTGTACGGTCCTTTGATCCGCCCAGTGTATTAACTTGTAGCGGAGATGTATGGCGCACATTATTCGTTTAGATCTGAAGCTTTGCTGAATGACGTCATTTGTTGAAGGTATTGAGGGTCCCTGAAATCCCACAGCCCTTTTCTTTATTATTTTTTCGATGGAAACGTATGTTTTATAGAAAAATGGGACATCAATGGATTTGATGGTGACTTTTTGTAAAGGCTCATCCTCTCATTGGGTTCCGTTAAATGTTGATCCTAAAATCGAGTGTGACGAAAGATAATTTTCTCAACCTCTTTGATCATATATTTTAAATTTTCTGGTATCTGACATTATTTTTATACTTTTTAAGGCTATATGAACTATGATTGTTTTATTGTCTATATAAATTAATATACCGACATAAACCTCTTTCAAGACCGATAGACCCTGAATTTCACGCTCAACCAAGCTGAAACTGACGTCGTGACCTATTCCACCCTTCTTCACCCATGGCTAATAGAGGTTTTGTTTCCACTACAATGATTAACGCACTGTCCTGGCTAGTTCAGTATTGCTTCCACTTATTTTTGCCATAGTAGCGGCTTATAATATAGGACTGCAATTTCCATACGGACGAGAAAGTAAAGTTATACAAAAATCTTCTTCAGAATTTATATTGCATTGTTTTCTTGTAAAAGCAGGATAGTTTTTTTTTTGCGCATAGCTTTTTTCATTGCTTGAGAATGTATAAATATTCAAGTGATCCACAATCTTTAAATAATGTCACAAGGCTCCCAAGCATTACTCATAAACAATACAACAGCAGTCTTGTACTATATTTATAAACTAGCGGCCTGTCCCGGCTTCGCACGGGTGGACACTTATTTTTTAAACAACAATATTTTTAAATGCTTATATTACTCAATGTGAATGTAGCTTTCCAATCGTGAAATAATTTTTGATTTTTGGACAAAAGTACAAATGTTTCCTCTTTATAATATTAGTTTAGAAAATCATAAAATCGGTAAATGTGTATATTTGTGTGAAGTTGAAACACTGGTTTAGAAAGTACATGGTCGAGTAGCTAGCGAATATTATTTTCGCTTACTGTCGGTATACTTGTCCCCACGGACCGGAAGCTGTCCGCCTGTGTCCCTTCCATTTCCTGCCACAAGGCACTGTCAAAGCTTTGACAAAGCTAATGTCGGTAAAATATTGTTTGGTAAGATAAAGCTGTACACAAAATTATGAGTCTGAAATGCCTGTTTCAATGCAAAATACGCCAAACGTAATGTTTTGTATCTACCTCTTACCACCCCCCTTGGTGTGCACAGGCGATTATTCCGTAACTATTGCAGATATCAAAAACTTTAAACTGATATTGAAAGTACTTTACCTAATGAGTAAAATGACATTAATAACTTTTTAAAAATAAAACGAGAAATATCCAAAAAAATTACATTAATCACTCCCATACATTTAGTATGAGATAGTAGAAAGGTTTTAGTTTCCTTATTTTAAGTGGAATAGTACCTACTCATTTTACCCTTGTCATTTTATAATTATGTACGATATGAAGGTATTAATGAATTTCAAGTAGATACACGTGTAGATTAATTATCTTTCCACTTCAAATTTATAATAAACCTTGTTTCTAAATAAAAACAAAAAGAAAGATACTCTTTGGTGTTCGTTCTAAATTCAAATTCTTTATCGCGGGTTCTCGTTCCCGCCAATTTTTTGTATTTTTCAATTTGAAAAACCTTTCTACTATCTCATACTAAATGTATGGGAGTGATTAATGTAATTTTTTTGGATATTTCTCGTTTTATTTTTAAAAAGTTATTAATGTCATTTTACTCATTAGGTAAAGTACTTTCGATATCAGTTTAAAGTTTTTTGATATCTGCAATAGTTACGGAATAATCGCCTGTGCACACTTAACGATTACACCCTGTATATCACGACTTAATAACGTCTGCAAGCGACTAGACCGTAATAGATTATTGGCGTAGACGATAGTTTTCATTACGGTTTTTGTAAAAACACAGCAAACTGAAATTAACCAGTAGATCTGGTTTAAAAAAGCAGCCAAGTGCGAGTCGGACTCGCCCATGAAGGGTTCCGTAGCACGACGAACTACAAGAACCTATAGATTATGTTACTTGATGTAACATAATAAGGTTCTTGTAGTTCGTCGAAAGGTAAATTGCGGTTTACGGTTTATGACGTATAAAAAAAAAACTACTGACTAGATCTCGTTCAAACCAAAAATCGTTGGAAGTTTACATAGTAATGTACAACATATATTTTTTTTAGTATTATGATTCTCTTACTTTAGAAGTTAGAGGGGGGGGGGACCAACTTTTTTCCACTTTGGAAGTGTCTCTCGCGCAAACTATTCAGTTTAGAAAAAAAGTATATTAGAAACCTCAACATCATTTTTGAAGACCTATTCATAGATACCCCACACGTATGGGTTCGATGAAAAAAAAATTTTTGAGTTTCAGTTTCAAGTATGGGGACCCCTGAAATTTATAGTTTTTTATTTATTTTTATGTTAAATTCTTAATGCGGTTCACAGAATACATCTACTCACCAAGTTTCATCAGTCTAGCTCTTACAGTTTCGGAGAAAAATGGCTGTGACATACGGACGGACAGACAGACAGACAGACAGACAGACAGACAGACAGACATGACGAATCTATAAGGGTTCCGTTTTTGCCATTTGGCTACGGAACCCTAAAAAGGGGCAGATTTTAATAGTCACTATCATGTTCATCACTATCCTACAGATTTTTAGCCTATCTAATTGTTACCAGTAAGAACGTGCCCTACGAGGCTTGCAGATATTCAGCCTCACGTGCCAGTAATTTCAACGGCACCTTTCAAACTTGTGGCTAGGAGAGTGATGAGTATGAATGTAGATGGTTACATAATATGTGGGTAGAAGTAGGCCAAAGTAAAGATGGATGAACAGTGTGAAAGATGACATGGACAAGAAAGAAGTGACTGCAGAGATGACGGCTGATAGAGGAAAATGAAGAACATGTTGTGCCGACCCCACATAAAGTGGGATAAGGGCAGGAAGAAGCAGAAGAAGACCAAACACAGCAATGCTGTTCTAATCTACTTCTGCTTCTTATCGTGTCACTGATTCTTTCGAACCAAGTGTGGTGAAATGATTCTAAGTGCGCCTCAAAGAGGCTCTTTTCGTGCACTTGACATAATATACATATTCGAACTTTTTAGGCTCTACGATATGCCGGATTCCTCACGATGTTTTCCTTTGTTTCCCACCGTTTTCTTATCTACTGATATTCACCCAAATGTACTAGCCAGACATCTGATGGAGAATACCACTTCTATCAAAAGACTTAAGAGGAGAACTCCTCAAGACCTCATATAGCTCGTAAGAGGCCAGACTAAATAGAAACACCACTGGGCGTTCTCCATACATGCCAATGAAGAAGTGGAAAACCGACCAAACTCAAGCTCAATGCTCACACGGGCCGATTGCAAGAAACAGAGGTGATTTAAAAAAAAAAACTACTGTTACATACAGATACTGTGGTTCTTATTTCACATTTTATCCGGGTAGCTATTGTGTTAGAAATGAAAGGCTCTGATTGGAAGCATTTGTGAAGAGCACGAGTTTCACGCTGCCTTTTGTAGGGATGATTAATGTTAACCGAAGTAGTTATGAAGGCAGTCCCTTTAAAATTTTTACTGCTTAATAATTTAATTATGCTAAGGAGTTTTAAGTTTTTTGAAATTGTTTAACTACCCTCTTTGATATTCTAAAAATATTTTGAGATATTTTGTTGTGTAACTAGCACAACTTTCTTTTATAATATTATTAAGATCGTGGACAATCCACACAACACAATTTAGCATCAAACCAAGCAGAGCATGTACGATGGGAACCAGATACCTGATATAATACATACTTATAATACAATACAACAGAGAACAAACATCTGCCACCACACAAATACTTGTTCTCGATGAGGATCGACCCACGACCTACGGCGCAGAAGGCAAAGGTATTATCAACTGCCAGTTAAATCTTTTGACAGTTTCTCAAATAGAGAGTTCCTATAATCCAGTGAAATCTTCCACTATAATATAAAAATCACCCCTCATTCTTAGTGGAAATAATTAAGCTTTTACTGATTGGGACAAAACCCTTGTTTAAAACCCAAGATCTGCAACGGACGTAGTATTGTCCCGTCTCAAACTGACCGGGAAATTGTAAATTGTCCGAATTGTCAACTAAATATAGCTATATATTGTACTCCGAACAAACTAGTACAAATATAAACACGTTTCTATGATATTCGTGCAAGCGATATTGAAACTTAGAACAACTGGTGACAGTCTAATATTCTTTAACAAAAGTGAATGGTCAGTATTGTGTGGCTTTCACAATGTTCAGGATACTATTTGCAAGCATCAAAGGCATTTTAGATCTTATTTCAAAGTGTTAAAGCCTATTTTACATAGGGAAACTACTAAGGAGTAACGCAAGGCTCGTCGTGGGTCCATAATCGGGCAGTTCATTAGACGTATTGTCAAGCTATTCTCAAGATTGTAGGGGCGATAGGTAGTATTTTGAAATGAATTAGCTCAGTGAATCGAAACCAATTATGATTTAGTAGTAGTTTGATCATCGTTGTTTTGTATTTTGTTTACTAACTTTCTACTTAAAATTATAAGATTTGTTATCGTTCCTAACCAGTTTGCAGATTAGCAAACTATTTCATGTATACCTAATGCCACCCCAACTTAGTACCTACGTCACATTGGAGTGGCACCACACTAGAACTTCACTGCTATTTCTATTTTTGTTTTGTAAAAGGATCATACACCAAGGATAATCTCTTTCAATCAAACTCCCCCCTCTCTTGTTTATGTTCAGTTCTGTTCATCCCAAGGTTGCCTGGTAGAGTCACTGTTTGCGATAAGGCTGCTCATTTGATTACTATGTCTATTTTTCAAGCTAAAAACTGTATCCCACTTACCCAGTGTCTCATGGTTATCAATAAAGAATTATCTATCTATATATTAGACAAAAAAGGCAGGAACCAAGCCTTAGTTTCTTGCCTGTTCTTTTTCTCTGTCTAAAATCTCACTTCTTAGCTAATATAGAAAGTTACCAATAATTAAATATAACTAACTCACATGCACTTACCTAGTTTCAGTTATTTAAACATTCTTACTTATTTATAAGCTATCGACTTATGACTTCCTAGCAACCCCACCAACCGTAGTGGCTGGTATTTATAATAATTAGATGTCATTAATAAACAAGACACTCAAAAAAGCGTCATCTTCAAAAAACACAACTAAAGATAAAAATTTAATTTTTTAGGGTTCCGTAGCCAAATGGCAAAAACGGAACCCTTATAGATTCGTCATGTCAGTCTGTCCGTCCGTCCGTATGTCACAGCCATTTTTCTCCGAAACTGTAAAAGCTAGACTAATGAGACTTTGCGAGTACCTAGATGTAATCTGTAAACCGCATTAAGATTTTTACACAAAAACAGGAAAAAAACAATAAATTTTGGGGGTCCTTGAAACTGAAAAAACTGAAACTTGAAACTGAAACTCAAAAAATGATTTTTCATCAAACCCATACGTGTGGGGTATCTATGAATTGGTCTTCAAAAATGATGTTGAGGTTTCTAAACTGAATAGTTTGCGCGAGAGACACTTCCAAAGTGGTAAAAAGTTGATCCCCCCCCTCTTACTTCTAAAATAAGAGAATGATAAAACAAAAAAAATATATGATGCAAACTTCCAACGATATTTAGTTTGAACGAGATCTAGTCAGTAGTTTTTTAAGCATTTTTGCCCTAACTAAAATGGTTTTTTTTTTTAAGAGTGCATGAAAGGAGCCTCCCTGATGCGCACTAAAAATCCTTTCACTACACTGATTTGAATTCGAAAAAAAAACTTAACTCCCAGTGACACGATAAGAAGAAAGAATAAGAATATTTTTTTTAGATAAATAAATAAAATTCGGAAAAATATTTTTATAAAAAAAGATCCTATGCTTCTGTTAAAAGCTTTGTAATAATCAAATAACAGTAAGAGGACCTCACACACAATCATTTTAATGAAAATAATAGCCTATCCGTACGAGGTAATCAAATTCAAAAGCTTTCTGTCCAAAGGCAGAGATCGCCACCCGATCCAGTTGCTAATTCACTTAATTTGGGCCCTGGGCCACTATGGGCCCTAAATCTCATATTGCTACCCGGCTAATAATTGCGTTTGCCAAACAACGAGCCATTCAAATTTAGGTTTTGTAAGAAACGGGAAACTGAATATGATGACCGTAATAACAGAGATGCTTAAAACATAATCGATTTTACAACTGAGAATGAAATTTTTGATTGAGTTTTTCTTAAAGAATTATTAAGTGCTTGATTATTTTAATCGTGATATTATTTTAAAAATGTTCATACTCACTTTCTTAGAAAACCATGTAAATTTTATTTGAAATAATATTGATTTTGCCATGTTTTGGCAAGATACGCAAGAATGCATTCTAAGATTATGAATCTTTTTCTCTTCATTGGCTGATCAAAAAGCGAGCCAAATTTACAACGCATCTGTTTTTGTATAAATTTAGATTAAGTAGTTAAGTTTTCATTGCTGTTTTGTTAAGGGCAGTGTGGTCGCTCAGCGACAAAGCCCTTTAAATAAATTTAAAAAAAAAGCTGAACTGTTTTACCCCGTTGCCAGCTTCCGTGGTACTAGTAACAAGTTAATAAGCTTGTGCGTAGGACAGGGGCATCCATTCTTCTTATCGTGTCACTGATTCTTTCGAACCAAGTGTGGTGAAAGGATTTTAAGTACGCCTCAAAGAGGCTCCTTTCGTGCACTTGACACATATTTTCGAACTTTTTAGGTTCTACGATATGCCGGTTTCCTCACGATGTTTTCCTTCACCGTTTGAGAGCACTGGCACAGTGTACATAAATTTTTGGGAAGAAAAACTCATTGGTACACGACTGGATTTGAACCCACGACCTTAGGATCGGAAGGCGGGGCCGTTACCACTAGGCCACCAGCGCTCTATGGGGCATCCATTAATGGCAAACACTAGCGGTGAGGCGAGCCTTCTGCGTAATTATATTCCGGGACAAAGGTGAAATTTGTGTTCAGATAATTTGATACAACGTAATTTTGGAGCGGTTTCCGTTTCCTAGGAAACGAGGACCGTTATTATTAAGACCGTGACTGTGTACCTAATTACTTTTTAAACACACTCAAAATAACAATGTGCATACTTTTACAGGATTATTGTCAAAAGTAAACCCATCACATAATCTAGGCAATCAATTTCAACATAGAGTTTTGCATACACCTTATTTTAATATATACCCACACTGCCGCAACTTTGATGGTGCGATATTTGACAGTGATACACCGATCGCCATCGCAAGCAAACTAGATGTGCGCAAAGCAAATTGATAATAACAAAGTTTTAAATGGGTCTATTGATAAGAAAAAACCCAAGCCTTTTTGGTATGTTTTTCAATGCACAAAAACACTACTGATGAACTAATAATAAAAACATGGAATTGTTTGATTAAAAACACCTTTAGCGATCACTCATTGTTAAATGCGTCAATCAATACGTTGGTTTCTTAGCTATAAGCTGTAAATTGAGATCTCCGCTATATAACATCCGTCATGCTGATAGATCCGTGATGCTGTTTAGAGCACTAAAAGCTTTTATGTTCATTTTCCCCTACACAACTTGATACTGACGCAAGTAATAGATTGTGACAGCGTCCAGCGAGGCTTGCATTCATTTAGGTCCAAATTATATTGAAAAAGACGCAGTAGACTGAGTTGACAGATGTCTAGATAATCCTTTATCTGAGCTAAATTAAATTGAACTAAATAGTTATTTATTATATAAAACGCACCTTTTTACCCCTAATGATCACGAGTACAAAATAACAAGCAAAAAATTGTATTTGCAAATATATTCACAATTCAATTGGGTACAATCAGAAAAGGGCTTTGTATAAAAAAGAAAGCTTCAATGTCCAGCTTTGCATCTTAATTTGATACCCAAAAAAAATTCATTCAATTCAATACAATAAAAATAAGCATTTATGTAATCCCTTCAAAGGTATCAATTAGTTTAATCTCGTGAACAAAAGTACTTTGAATCACCCCAATGTACAATAATAAGCACAAAAGAGTAAGTCCTATTATTTGTGCGCCGGACATTAAATACAGGTCAGGAATATTATTTTCTGCTCGACTGTACACATGTTATAACGTCCAGAAAATGCTCATAATATCATGTTCCTATTGTGTAGATGGCTCAGAGTAATATGAGCAAGCTGTAGATTAACTTATGAGGGTAAAAAAACAAAAACAATCTCACGAATTCGATTCCAAGTAACAAAGCATTGCCTCGTAGGTCATGCACGTCAAGAACGTGCCCTAAGATGCACTGCCCTGCTTCTATCAACATGAGGCATACAGATCGTGCCAGTAATTTCACTATCACCTTCAAACCAAAACACAGCAATGCTGCTTCACGGCAGTGTTTTGGTATAGTACTTCCCCGGACGAGCCCTTCACAAAAAGCTCTACTACTAACTATGTTCACTACCTTGGTGTCCATATCTTGGTAAATATCACGCTGAGACGTAAACATATACCGTGATGAAATAAAACCTGTGTACGTACTTAGGGGCGTCGTAACAAGAATTTCTGAGCTAAATTCGGAATGTTTTGCGCTATACATGTTATTTATAAAGCTGGGTCAAAGTAATGAAAAGACATTCAAATTATGGAAGGCAACTTTTTAAATATAATTATGTAAGGCTATGTGTGTTATATTATGTAAGGGCGTTTTAAAAGTTAGGCTATGGTAACAGCTTCCTATCAGGTGGGCCATATGCTTGTGTGTCCACTTAGTTGTATAAAAAAAAAACTACAGCTGGATAAAGTGCGCACCTAAAACACGGCAAACCATATTAAGTTATGAATCAGTTTGTATGGAAATCGAACAACGTCATCAGTTTCACGCGACTAAGCAAAGGGTATTTCCTAATATTTTAAGCTACAGTTTATCTATCTTAAATCTTTTCCTTCTATGAGGATTAGGTAAAGAATTGCATAGCCTTCCTCATTGACAGGACAGCAAACTTCCTACTAACAATGTCAATCAATGAAACATGAAAATCCTTTTCAACAGCAATGAATTCGGCGATGTCCAAATAAAAATCACGCTAAAAAAGATCTTCAACCTTTGGCATAAGTCACAGATTGGTGTGACTGGTAGTTTTCTACGCTTGGGAATGCCATTGTTAAAGTAAAACCAGCCAATCAGTTCTATCAGCACTTGAGGAGCCAATGAAGCGAGTATAACGCTCTTCACGACGGTTAAGTCTTTAGGCTTAGGATAAAAGAACGATCAAACAGTTTAGCTGATGGTTAACGTGTTCTCGTAACAAGGGGACCCTCATGAATTAAAATCTCTCTGTACATTTTAGTACTTCTCTCTATAGGTGATACGTTTTAGGACATTGATGAAGATGTCCCAGAAGTTATAGGGCCTAAGAGGTTTTTTTACAATTGACACCCAAATGTTTGACCGCGATTTCACCTAAAACATTTTGTGACTTATTTGTGTAAGAAAAAACCTTCTTTTTGTGTAAGAAATAGAAAACACTTTAAAAACAATGAACTGATTGTGTTATTTTTAAATTAATCTTTTTCCGAAATAATATCTTCTATACAGGGTTATTCATAATTAACTGCAAATACTCAGGAATTAGGTTCAACAAATAAAATAAAACATATTTATGAAATGATTTTATTTAAATTTTGATTTAAGTTTTTGTATCAAAATTTTTTTTTTTTTTTTTTTACGGCTATTGCATAATGATTGCCATGGAGAACAGGACGATGACCCACTCAGGCGGTGACTGAACGCAGAGTGTCGCTCACGGCGCGCGGGTGCAGATCAAAGGTCAAAATAGGTCAGGCGGCAATGATTCCAAAGGATATTCTTTATCGATTTTCTCGGGATTTTCATAACAAAACTTTAAAAAAAACATTTTAAAAATATTTTTTATTTTATTTGTTGAACCTAATTCCTGAGTACTTGCAGCTAATTATGAATAACCCTGTATATTAGAAAGTCGTGTTAGTTACTCCACTAATAACTCAAGAACGGCTGAACCGATTTGGCTGAAAATTGGTTGGGAGGTAGCTTAGAACCAGGAGAAAGACATAGGATACTTTTTATTCCAAAAAAGCAATGGGAACGGGGTGTTACGGGAACGGGCGAGCGAAGCCGCGGGCGGCCACTAGTATAATATAAAAAAAACCTTAGTGGGTCCAAATGGGGGTTCCATTTTTAAGATTATATGCAATAAAAACTGACAGTAGAGTTATACAAAAGACGACCGAGTAGCCTCAATGTTTGGTTTTGTCACTTTATCAATTCTCGTTGGACGTTTTTTACGAGTTAAAACAGATATTACTTTCAGTAGAGTGGCTACTCTAATCTTCTGATGACACTTGAGTGAATCGGGACGATAATCGGTTATCGGAGACGATTATCGGTTATCGAAGGTTGGGGATAAATGTTATAAGAAGCTTAGCCTGTAACGTAAAAACTATTTAGCAATAACAATTTTATTTTGGGATAGAAATTGAAATATTGGATACAGATACTTCTTTCTCGATACTATCGCTTATAGTCATCCCCATCATCAGCCTGAAGAAGTACACTAATGGACATAGGCCTCCCTTAAATTTCCAGGAAGAACAATTCTGAGCCCTTCCATCCGCCGACTTCCCGCGATCTTAACTGTCGTCTGACGTCGGTCCATCTGGTGGATGGGTGCCCTATGTTTCGTCTTCCAGTTCGTGGTCACCATCCGAGAACCTTCATTCCCCAACGGCTGTTGGTTCTTCGAGCTATATGACCTGCCCATCACCACTTCAACTTACTGATTCTACGAGCTATGTCGATCACCTTGGTTTTTCTACTCATAGTTGGTGGATTTGTATAAAATTCAGCATAAAGTAGGTACTAACTCTGCAATAAATAGAATTACTTATCTGCATAGTTTTTTTGCCAAGGAAATAAATAATTCACCTATACCACAAGCTCTGTCTGGATCTGTCTCTGGCTCTGGTTTTGAGTCTGTATGAGTGCTCATCAGTGTATTATAAAATCTCACGCTGGGTTTCAAATGAATATCTTTTTTTGCTCAACCGCCGACCTAACAAATGAAAATTACTGATATAAAATAACAATAAGAAAGTACATAATCCGAAATAAGTGATTACGATCACAAAATAACATTATTTAGGCTCATCTGTGCTTTCATAAAAGCTAATATTGTACTATTTTAAGCCGAACAATTCCAAACAAAGATTTGTTTTAACGGTTATAGGACTATCAATGTGATTTTAGGCGATGCTTTTGTGTTGCCACATTGTTAAAATGTTTACTTACTAGTCTACACCTCAGATCTAGATAAATATAAATAAATATTATCTATGCCCTAGGCTAGATACTGAGTGAAACTACACTCATCTAATTATATTAAAAATATTTATATACCTATAAATCTCTTATTGGCCACGACAAGCAGTGTTTATTCGTTATTTGTTTATTAACTAACTTCAAATAAAAACGAGGAGGTTCTCAATTCGGTTACATATTTTTTTTTATGGTTTGTCTTTTATGAGCCGATTTTTATCTGAAAGGAAATTTCATAAAAGTCGGTTTAACAGTTTGGCCATGAGGTTGGTTTCTCAAATTTTAAATTACTTCTTTCCAGGTATCGTTATGGTTACAGTAAAAATATTTTTTTGAAAGCCTGTAATCTACTACACATAATAGCCAAGTGTCTGTAAAAGTAAGCGCATACGGTGTATAGACTAAACCATTTACCCAAAGAAAATACATAATACTGTCTCAAACCCATGATATATCAATATTATTTCTACCTCAATATCTTTTAATACAATTCTATATTCCCCAAACATATTCCCAGTTAATTAACCCACACCCCACAGGTGGTATTTAGAGATAAGTATTAATCTAGACGAAATAAAGGCTGCGTTGAGTGCCTTCGTCTTAAGGTTTATTTACGTATTGGAAAATGAGCCTTATCATTCACATCGATGTCAATGGCATTTGCAGGGTAGTATGACCTATGCCCTTTCTTTAGGCCAGGGAGGTAACGTCACTGGACTCGAAAAAGTTAGTGGTTTAGGCCGTTGGAGCCACTATTGTCCAAATATCAGTGGGGTGATTGCGTATATTTTGTTGCAACAACACAAGATAGCAACAAAAGATTACGCAAAACATTTGTCAGTTTTGACATTTATTTTATGTGTACTTATTGCGTCAACTTTGCTTAAATCTTCTTTTAAATAATGTTTTGAGCTTTGATTCCAATAAAAACTAATAGAAATAAAACTCATATTTGACAAGGAACGATTGCAACACGATAGAATGTTGTCGTAATAAACATGAGATAGCGAGTAACGACTTCGCTTTGTAAAACTATGTCGTATGGAATTGGATAGATAGTGGTAAAAAAGTTATGGCAACAAGGCACGTGATTGCTGTTCCTTGTTAATATCAAACTTTTGATAGCAACAGAATTACACAATCACCCGGCTGAACATCTTAACTTTATTCCCCAACGATCGTCGGTTCTTCGAGTTATATTGAACTGCCCATTGCCATTTCAACTTACTAATTCTACGAGCTATGCCGGTGACCTGGTTTGAAATAATTTTTTATGAATACAAGACGCGAGCTATTTCTAACATAACACAAAAAATGCATAACTTTTTCGCGTCCAGATATATAACGATCAAGAAAAAGTTCACAATAACCCAAAATTATTTTCTCTTTGGGACAGCGGCAGCCATTTGAATGTTTAATTTACTTTAAGTTTGAATCTCATTGTTGGATTGAGATTAAATATTAGTGTTCGGCGAAATCTGCAGTTTTGATTTATATTTTAGCAGTGATTATAACTTTGAGACTAATAAACTCAGGGATTTAGTTGGTATTTTAAAAAGTGAAGGTGTTTTATAATAAAATACCTACTGAAGTCTGAAGAAATTTGCTGTTGCGTTTGGGCCAGTTGAATTTATAATACAGTTTTTTTAATTATGATTTCACCACAATAGATTATTGCACAATTTGCAAATGATATCTTTGAAATAAAAAATAGAAACTTGACACATGTTTTCGAACTCTTTTAGAAACCCAGTGGAAAAAAAACAATGTACCTATAGCTATTCCATTCATTTCCTCCCTAGTTTTGAGATCTATTATACTCGTAGTTACGACGAAGGTACGTTCAGCGGAAAACGAGGGCAATTATGTACCAGAGGATTAGTTTAGTGGTTGTTGCGTAGTGACGTCACCGCTCAAACTTGATCCGATTAAGGTAATTGGCGAGAATCTTATCGTGCCGGCTTAGAGAGTTGTAATTAGGCACTTCGTAGACATATGTAGTTGTATATGTTTGTATGCATGTATTGAAGTAGGTACACTCGAAGACTTGTAACAAAGGATTATGAAGCGTATTGCTTTTAATAAGTTGTCTTGTTGTGTAAGGTATCAGGGGATATAGGATATCTTGGTAGTGCTATAGTTAGATTAAACATCACGCCATGGGTTCTTAAACTTTCTGCCTTTTTCCCACTTTATATGGGGTTGGCACAACATGTCTTCCTCCTTCATTTCTCTCTGTCAGCCGTCATCTTTGCATTCACTTCTTCATTCATTTCATTTATTCATTTAACCATGTCATCTTTCACACATTCATTTTCTTTTATCCATGTTTTATTAGGTCTACCTCTACTCACATATCCATTCTATTCACTCTCTAAGTCATTTGACTTGAATGTCAAATGACTAGGAGAGTGATGAGAATCCCTCCTCATGACATGCCCGTACCACGCCAGCCTCAATTCCTCAATTTTTCTTTCAACGGCGTCTCAAACTTCCCCTGATATACTCATTCAACGTTCGCATCTCTGCCCCTAACTAACACAGAACCTTTATTGTAGGCTTTTAGGGCTAAAGGTTTGCTAGTTAAATAATGATGTGTTTCAAATGTGGTGTGGTGTAGTGCGAAAGCTTTACAATCAAATTAATAGTGGAATAATATAACTATTGTATTTTGACAAATTATGTTTGAGTTTGGAATTGGTAAATTAAACTAAGCTTTGTGGTTGTATATTAGTTGAGATAATAGAGTATGCTATCTTGAATTTAGTGCTTCAAAGATAATATTGTTTGCACATACTTCAGATATACGAATACCTATTTGTTTGAATAATTCATGTAAATACTTATTGCGTAAATTTTGCTTAAATCTTCTTTTAAATAATGTTTTTTTTTTTATTTAAGCTTTAGAGCTTGAAATACCAAATGCTTAAATATAAGCTACTACCGGCCTTACCCGGCTTTGCACGGGTGGACATTTATTTTTTAAAACCACAAATATAACCTATGTTACTCAGGGTGAATGTAGCTTTCCAATGGTGTCAGAATTTATGAATTCGGCATAGTAGTTTTATAGCTTATTCATTACAAACATACAAAAATACAAATCTTTCCTCTTTATAATATTAGTATAGATAAGCTATCTAAGAGTTTTATACTGGAGAATTCTATTCAACTATTCATAAAAATATATTTTATTCATTCGTTCTCCAAATGTCTTTTCAATCTAACTTAAAATCTTGCAATCTCAGCTGTTCTTAATCCTCATGTATTATCTATAGTGCCATAGAATATTAATAGCTACTATAGAACAGTCCTTTGAAAAGCGAAACGTAGGTACCGTCGTTTTCCATTTCGACTGAGAGCTACCAAGCCTTTAGTAAATGCTGATTGGTAGTATTACCAACGGGACCAGCACCTGTACCTGGCTTGAAAGGTTTTTATTCGATGCATTGTTTTCTGTCTGGCGATAATCTAAATTGCTAAGAAAAATCTAGCTTCGAAATTTCTTATTAATGAAAATAAAAACGATAGAACCAAAGTACTTATCGATAAAAATCTAAATATTTAGAGTGAAAGAAAATGATTAAAACGCGATTTCTTACAGAGATAAGCGTTGCGTTTTACTAAACTGAAAATTAAGAGAATAACATGTTACTATTTACTGATAACCACTGAATAGGTCCTTAGACGATGTTCACAAACCGTAAAAACAAAGCCTAGGACAGCCAGCCCTGTCCGTGTATGTAAATAAACAAAATAAAGTAAAAACAAATCGATTACCTTCAAACGCATCTACCGAAACTTCAAAGCTCATCACAGTCTCAAGTTCTCAACTAATAGGTATTTACTCTTAGTTAGTTGATCCCACGTCTGCCTCGGACTGAGTTTACCTGATTTACCTAAGCCCTTAATGTCAATAAGCTCTCAGGTAATACGTCTTCAGTTTCGTGTCGCAGTCAAAGTTTAGAATTAAGATGTAGCTATGATGTTCCTAAAAATAGCACTATACTTTGAAGTCAATAAATATTTGCTCCCAGAGGCGTTGCTCTTATACACCCATATTTTGTAGCTATCAGAAAAAAAACAGGAGGCTACTACTTTATGATATTTACACGGTCAGAAATATTTTTTTCTGATTGGTTGGCGCTTTGTCGTCATTATTTATTTTTGGCCAATGTTATTGATTCCACTCATCGACTGATTTATTTTTTAATTTTCAGTCAGAAACGTAGGTGAATATGACTTTAAGCCAGCAGCCAGAAAAAGAGGTATTGACGAAAAAGTATTGTAAATCCACATAGTACGTAAGTCTATAAAAGCTTAGTTGTATACCCAAGGCTTGTATAGTTACTTTTCTCAAATAATGCGAGGAAATAAAAACTAAGGTACTTGAGCTCATTTTGTCAAATACAATTAGAATAAACAACGAACAACTCTAAATTGTCTCGTTGTTGTTGAAGTGCTCATCTGTTTTTTTTTTCACTAAAGTGCGTTAAATTTTGCAAGCCAGTTCGAAATTTGAATAAAAACTTTGCTATGTTACCTCCTTGGTTGCTATGTTTTGGAGTAAAAGCTCGTTCCGTTTTTAAATTATACAACAAATATGAGTTTACAATGTTATTTATCTGGCCGCTAAACAAGACAGTATCTCGAGGGTTGTCAAAATAATGCTACTAACATGTTTAAGTAAAATATGTATTTCATAATGTTGCTATTTCTTTACAGTAAGTGCCTTATTTACAAAATTGCTATTCCCTAGACTTCTAAAATAAACATCAAATGGAGAATAATCTACGATGCTATATTTACCTAAAACTGCGACGTTCTTAGCTCAGTTCGATTAGCACGTCTTGTTTGAACTTAATTAGGAGCACACGCTCAAAATGAACGTCGGGATCAAAGAGACCAATGTTAATATTTACAGCGTCTATTGAAAGAAGTCATTGGCACCGAATACGGTACATAATTTATTCAGTACCTTACGAACTCAATTTTGCCTGAAACTCTGGCGAATTTAGTTGGCAATTTCTGGTTAAAATAAAAATACCCACGATCACAAGATTGCTTTTGCAAAAAAATTGTCTTGGTATAGATTTCTGCAGATTTAAGAGATTCTTTAAAGGGCATGTTTTTTTTTAGCCTACATCGTCCCACTGCTGGGCAAAAACCTCCCCGAAAGACTTCCAGTTCCCTCTATTCTGGGCCTCCTCCACCATTTATTTTGAAGAGCATGTAACATGTTCAAATAGTAATGTCTAGAAATAACAATTTTATAACATCTGATAAATGTTTCTTCTTCTTCTTCTTAATTAATGGCATCTGTCCATTTTGGATCAATTTTGCCAATGTTAAGTAAGGATAGATTACAAAAAAATTGGTTTTCATTACTCATACTCTGAAAGTAGGTCTGAAGTTGCCTGAGGGGCCTAATTGAAAGTAAAACTTTCAGCCCTAGGGAGAATCGCTTTCTACTGACAGCTGTCAAATTATAAAAAAAAAACAAGTTCTATTTTATTCAACCATGTTCCAACTTTCTAAAGTCTTTCTAACAGCAAGGAGGTCGTTGAACCAAATTACAACTTTTTATTCAGCAAGTAGGTTGGAAACCCATTACAACGGTAAGAAGTTTAAAAAGTCTAATTAGAGCGCAATGTAAAATTTAAATAACATAAAGATAGTATTAAATAAATAATATATCTTCTAAATTACTTGATTAATATATAGCTTCAACTATTTATTTAAAATAACATAGATTTGAGCAAACAATTTAACATTTTTTAAATTATGAGAATGAAAATAATGGCTGAATAATGCTGGCGAACCGAAGCCGAAGGCCCGCCAGAGAAAAAGAAAAAAAAAACCGCGAAGGCGGCAATTCAATCTTCATTTTCACTAATTTTTCTTTCATGTTTTTATTTTTACTTTCCTTGTATTCGTAATGAAAAGCACAGTGTTTACCTCGGTTGAAAGTCTTTTAAGTCCCTCAAGCTCCATTGGCGCCCTCGCTTACGCTCTGGCGCCAAACCCGTCTCGGGACTCAAAAAACGTGACTTTCAACACTCAGGTAACAATGTACTATTGAGTCAAGTCAGTCAATAAACATGACGGCCGTCACTAGCTTTGAAGAAAAAAATGGCGGTATAGGTTGGTTAAACAAAGAGATTCAACTTTTTATCTGTTCCTTTATATTAAAATTGTTAATGGTGAATTTGATTACCAACGTTTGAGTAGCACCACGTATACACCATTATTATACATTATCATACAATTATTTAATTTGCATAATTTTATGCATAATTTTATTTGATTTGCATCGTTTTTCAAAAGTATGTCACTGTTGTTTCGCGTGAACTTTTGTAACTAAGCCACCCGCAAGCATAAGGAAATCCACGAAGAAAAGGCCAGATGATCGTCTACACCCTCGTTGTGAGATAAGTAACCCTGGAACTTTTAGAGTCAGAGAATGTTAAGGAACACAAACTAAGATATATTTTTTTTGTTTGAGAAGAGAAGAGTAGGCTCCAACCTCGCCCACTCCTGTGAGTGCCATCCACAGTATGCACTCCCCGGGGATTAGGTAAGGGTAGGACAAATGAGTTATGTTTTATATGTATCAAAACAAATAACCACTCAGTCCCGTGTGATTGATATTCTCCCCTTTACCCCTTCCCCGTTTACTTCTTACTTCTTTATTTTTTTTTAATGTTATTCATCATAAGTTTGACCATACAAGGTTCTTTCATTGTTTGTAATTATCGGCTATGCCGTATTTAGTAATCGTGTTGATCACCATAAGTTGACCATATAAGGTTCTTTGCAATATTGGATTTTCCCAACTATATGATTCCATCAAGCGATCAATGGTTAAGACCCCGATCCATCCATAATACTAGACAGCGCCAGAAGGTACACCCAGGGGTCCCACGAATGTAATCCCAGCACATTCGTGATTATCCAGGAGTGCTGGATGCCCAGCTACAGATTAGACTGAAGCCCCATATGTTTCACCTTTAGAAACCAGATTGTCAAGTAGAATTTATTGTATATCAGTATTTGCAACATTATTCATGTTATGAATAAATACTAACTTTGATTGTAATAGTTATTACTTTATTATCACACCAATCACATCGAAGCTGAATAGTTTTAGTTAATTTCAATTCAATTACTTTAATCCTTTATAAGGATATAGGAACGAGTGGGAGGGATAATAAATGATTGATAGGAGGAACACTAGTTGAAATCCGGACTCCAACATCTAACCAAACTTACTGGTTTGACAATAGTCTACTGTACCTATGTTTTGGTTGGTTATAGTGTCGAAGGTTGAATTAATAAGCGATGAACTGTCGGCCTAACAGAACATACACTCATTAACTCTATGTAAAGTGTGGGGAATATTTATCAGCTGCATGTATAGTATTTGTGCGTGCAATGAGCTGTAATCACTAATATCAAACTCAATAGAATAATTCCGCTCGTCAAGGTTTGTGAGGTCTTGACGACACAACAATTCCACACAGTCTCATACCAGTTATGAAAACACCCATAGTGAGTAAAATGTAGTAGACCATTGCAACCCAGCAATTAATAACCTTGAATAGTTAATTATTATTAGTCTAACCTAGAGGAATTTTACCTGGTCAAAACCTTTACCTGATACCTTTACCTCCGTTTACCTTTTACCACAGTTTATTGAATACAATTGAATTTAGACAATCCCACCATTGTCTCTAATTATGTAATTAGCGAGATGGGACTGCCTGTACCTCGCACAGCAAGTAAATCTAGTAATTTAAAATTATTATTATGATAACTTATTCACTTAGGTAAGAACTTAATAACTACGCCATATTTTGATAAGGTTATATCATACTTCCACCTACTGGCTTAATGACTATAATGCAGATTCTGTAAGAAATAATTTACACCTTAGACTCGATAGGATTAAATAATAAATTTCAAAGATTCAAGTTGGAAGAAATAGTTGCAAGTTCAATGTGATCCTATTGATGAAAGAGTATCATGGTAATAGATTGTTTATAAAAGTAAATTATTAACATCTGTAAGTTCAAAGCTGAAAATAAACACGTGGTGATCTAGTCGTGTCGTAAACAATGGAAGTATTAGTTTCATAAAGCTGTACATAAAGGGTAAAATAGTAATGGCTAGTAAATTCAAAGCTGAAACAAATGCTGAAAATTAAAGAATATATAAATTACAATTCCCAAATGGCTTGAAGATAAAATGCTGAATGATAGCATAACAAAATAACGGCTGAAAAGCACTCGGTATTTGATATTAGGTACGTCAGAGATTCTATAAGTGAATTATGTAATAATTTACTTTAAACAAGTAAATTAAAAACACCCGAAAGTTCAAGGCTGAAAATATACACATAGTAATTTAGTTGTATCGTAAACAATGGAAGTATTAGATTTCTTTTAAGCTGTACATAAAGGGTAAGATGGAAAAGGCAAGTAAATTCAGAAGCTGAAACAAATGCTGAAAATTATAGAATATATAAATTACAATTCCCAAATGACTCGTAGATAACATATTAAATAATGAACACAACAAAATAAAAGCTGGAAAGGCACACAGTATTTGATACTAGTTCTTCAGAAGTACAATAAGTGATTTATGTATTAATTTACTCAAACTGTGAAAACTTATCACTCATTATAACAACTGGTATTGCCAAGTTGGATCATCACACACAGATAAACTTAAGGATTCTCGATATTGATCTGTTCTTTGCGAATATTTGAATAAGATAAGTTAGGTTTTACTTAAGTTATTATTATGTCAAGAAGATTCAATTCTAAGAAAACAACAAACTGGTTTACTATTACTACATGATCTGATCCAAAATGGCCTATTATAAAATAATAAAACCAACCTCAAGTAGTCTTCTTTTACCTTAGAACCACCATGTAAAACTGAAATAAAATTAGCCTACATAAAGTGCTATGTATCATTAATTGTCCATTTATAAATTCAGAAATCACTCGAAGATTTCACATAATATACAGAAGTTGATAGAAGACTTTGCTTCGCTAACCAGTCATCATCATCATCATCATTTCAGCCCGGTATCATCCACTGCTGGATATACACCTCCTTCACCTCTTGTTCCTCCTCTGTCCCGTGTCCTCCTCTGTCCTCTGTCGCTCGCCAGTAAGTACAACTTAATTTAACCACATAATAATGCAGAGCCAATTGAAGGCCCTCTTTTGCTAGCTTGTATGTACATTTCAGATAACTCTCGTAAAACATAGAAGTCAATCGAGAACTTCATTCCTGTAGACTGTATGTACAATTTAGTTTAGTATCTGGAAGAAATTGTATAATTAATCGGAGTACATGGTGGTTCATAAGGTCTCCTCCAGCACCTCAGAAGTCCCTGGATCTATAAGGAACTTGATTAGTACTCTACGGATTTTATTACGAGGTTTGAATTTTTAAGACCTAACATCTATTTCTAGACAGGTCATGTAAAACTTTGGAAGGATTTTAATCGCGAGAAACAAGGAAGCGAAACTCATTTGTCCATCACTGATGCCACATTTTATAACTAAGATAGAATTTCCTTAATACTACACGTAGAGGCTGGAATAGATTTATTAGACTAACTAATATGTGGCTTTCCGGTACACGATAATGAGAATTCGCAATTTTGATTGTGTTTTGTCGCCTTGTTTCTATAAATACACTATCTCAGAGAGTTCCCAATCCACTTTTGGGCTTTGAGGCCCTCCGAGACAATGTTTCGAACAAGTGATTTTAATAAGTTACCAATTAATATGTCCGCGACTGTGCTCATTTTCCAAGAATAGTATTTACCAAGTTAAAAGAGCCGCCAACACACGAGGCGTCCAACGGAATTGCTACACCTCCTTTGCAATGAGATTGTCCTACCGACAGCCAAGACAGCCCAGAGGTATATTCTAGACTACGGAGTCCGTTCGGCAGTACTATATCATTGTTGGCTCACAACAAATTGCATTATAAAGAATGCAAATAGCAAATAGTTTACTAATATGTAGCACAGTATCAAAAGTCCCTACTCCCTACTTAAAACTAGCTGAAAAGTTTGTTGCTTCACTCAATTTAAAACTCTTTGTTATTTAAAATATTTACGGAAATAGATTTCCAGCCTTGGTTCCATTCGTGCTATCACTTAAAACTAGGACGGGAGACTTCTACTGTTAGTCTCAAAACTAACGAATTGAACCAGTGCTTTTACAAATGTGTTATGTAAATAGTGTATATTAATATATAAATAAATAATCATCTAAATAAAACTTAGATGGATTCCACCTTTCTCTAGGGTTCGATTACTGCTTGGTGTGTAATTTGTTGTTCTATATTTCTTAAATCTAATGAATACTTAAAATCTAAAGCTGTATCTAACTTCGATTTCGTGAATTATTATTTTCCCTTACGGATAATAATTCAGTACTGAAATAAATGTAAAGCATTTCCCTAAGATCCGTTGATTTAGCTATCGGTTCAGCTTCTATCAAAGGATCAGTCCCGGATGATATGTACTATTTACTGAGTGAGGCAACAATTAAACACAGAAAAAACACATAAACAGAAATGAAAATCAAAGAGACTCGAATAATGAAATATTCACATTTATTTTAAAAATATGTAATTATTTATCTATGTGAACATTACAATAATCGGAAATAGCTAAATGTCGTCTGGAAGAACCTTGACCCGCTGTGTGGACTGCATTTTAAGCAATCAAGAATCCCTAGATAAAGCACACATTACAAAGTGATTATAAATTAGAAACTCACAGACTCAGCCTGAAGAAAACTTTCATTTCACTTCACTGACTCTATAATCAAACCGAACCACTTATTTATTTATTTATTTACTTTTCGATTTATTTATTTCCTCAAAATATAATTGATAGCCCAAATAACTATTCAAATTTAAGAAACGAAAGACTATTTTTTTAAACGGACAATAACAATCAAGCTAATGAGTTATTTTAAAACACTGCCGTGACGTCTCAACGATATTATAAGATGCTATCCGATTCCTAACTCGAAACACTAATTTTTAACACTTTCGCGATAACTGCTAAACCCAAGTTCCCCTGTCAACCCACTAACTTTTAAAAAACAACACTCCCGATCGCGCGACTACACAGTTTCGTGATTCCGGGCCGACTATCCCTTCCACTGCCTATGCGCCGATCTCCAAGACATTCGCTAAGACTCCGCCTCCCCCCTTGCTCCTGCGCCGCTTGCGTCGATACGCTCGAGAGTCCACCTTTTTCTACCTGCTCGAGTTGGCCGTGTGCATTCTTCGCCGCATCTCTCTCCAACTCTCCATGAGCCATACTGTGCGTCTCCCTCATCAAACCCGTCTTGTTGTACCGAGGGCGGGGCTCACACACACAGCACACTTGTGAGTCAACGATTTCCAATATTGAATCTTATTCACATTATAGGTAGGTACACTTTATTTGCACAGTTTTTGCACGTTGTATTTTTAAACGTTGCAGTTTTAACCGTTTAGTTGGAATCGACAACACTTAAGGCCTGCGCACACCTAGTTCGCTGGCGGTAGCGATCAGTGAAACGCTGTCAAATATTCGCTGTCAAATCTCAAATCTGACAGCGATATTTGACAGCGTTTCACTGATCGCTACCGCCAGCGAACTAGGTGTGTTCGGGCCATTACAGAACATTGCAAATGTTTAATGTCAAACAAAATGAAAAGTCAAATTAGCTGTGTTCTAAATGGCGGTTGCCAATAATTTGTAAATCGTGGCACTCGAGAAGAGAAAACTTGAACAATTTATCTTTTACTGAATTTTGGCGAAGTTAGGCGATCCTTGCTGAAGCTTGTAACGCAACACACGTCACGAATTCACTGGTTTTTTTCACCTCAAAAATGTTCAAGCCCGCCTAAAGAAGTTTCACTTCAAAAATGAATTTCAGATGATATATAGTTTCCTATAAATAATACGAGGCTAGGCATCTAATATAATCAAACCTGCCCAAGCTAATAAAGATTCAATACAACGCAAATAGTCTCCTTATTCCGAATGAAATCTTATAAGATGATTACAAATCATCTTCTTTAAAATCGGTGACCGTTATTTCCATGACATAAATATACGGGTGTACTTTGTTTTATAATATTTTATCGATGAATATTAGCAGAGGAGATCCTAGGTTCATAATGTAGAAGCTTAGGGGTAACAAAGGCTCTTATGGCCCATAGATGACATTTGAAATGTAACATTCTATAAAATTCTGATTTGTGATGCTATTTAATTTTTAAGAATTAAATTTTCAAGACTATAATTTTTCATGTACCTATTTTAATCCAATTCTTAATTTTATTTGATCAACAGAAGATAAAATAAGCGAAGTGCGAAAAATTATGACTTCTAGACAAGTCCAGTTATTTTTTTACTGCTTCGCTGCAAAAGAACAATTCATTGTAGCGTTCACCGCTTCACAAGAAACTGAAGATTAAGCAATACGAAGCCTGAAATTAAGAGCCAGTCAGTTCAAACCGCAGACTCAAATCTCAGTGTAATTAAGGCTGAGCTCAGCCTAACACCACGTGAAAACGCCTTAGCAAAATGAAATTAGCGTAAATCACATCACAGACTAAGATTTACGAAGATACTGGGCACAGTAAGTTTTAGAAGTAGAAGAGACACTCAGTAATTCTTATCAGTTGTGTAAAACAAGTGGCGAAGTCTAGTATTGAGGCTGCATTACCTAACCAATACCTTTACGTAGGTAAGTTTCCCTTATGTATTCCCAGTTCCCATCTTATACTCCTCAGCTAAGAATCCTATAGTTTTTAGCATAAATGACACAATACATTAAAATATGGAGAGACATTTAAGTATGGAAGTAACAGAACGGGGTGGAAAAAAAACCAGATTTGTTTCTTCTGTTTGTATTTGGAGCCTGAGCCTCGGCGTTATTTAAAAAAAGTTGTGTCACTTGTACTATAATAGTACTACTGACACAAAGGCGTAATATTCCGTAGGTGGAACAATCAGCCGTAAAGCTAAAATAGTTGCTCTTCTGTTTGATAAATACATTGCGTAATTTATTTTGAAGATACCGAGCGCTGAACGTGAAATCGAATCAGTGTCGCGCTTTAGTGGTTTCACTCTATTCTAACGAAGGGAGACGATGCTACAACACTATAACGCTCGCTATGTTGTGATGCAGCATAAAATAAATCGATGTAAGGGTTAATGATCGACTACTCACCTTAGACCTTGGTATATTTTGATCTTAAAAGTTTGTGTGCTGCCTAAGGGCCAAAGTTGGCACTGAGTGAATGGAAGTCGCTGTATGACCACCATGTTGGCAAGATGACTAGTTGGTTCCGCAGTTTGTTCAAGAGATCGCTGAATCCGTTGTAAGTGTTCGATTGTTGATTGAAAATTTTGAAAATCGAACGCGCTTTCAGTGGTCACCCGAACGAGGCGAGTTGCTGAAATAGCAACTAACTATAGGCTGGACTAAGATAAATGCAAAGAAATGAAGATGTGTGTGTAACATTGTACCTATATTTGTAATGTTTCTTTTATGTCATGTTTCTGTAGAATGTGTGACGTACCTGTATGATTTGCTCGTACAATATTTGAAAATATTTAAGGCATAGAGATATTTCTAAGACACCAAAATTCAGCCAATACTTACTGTCCCTAGGTTAAGTTTATTTACACACTGCTGATAGAAACCTAATGAAAACATTGCGTTATCAACAGTCTAGTGCTTCTAGAATCTTTCAATAAATAAACCAAAATTGCTTTTCAAGTAAAATACGAAATGGTTTTGTAAAATATTATTGTGAACACTCGAGACCGAATTTGAGTTACGTCACGCTTTGGAACATAAATATTCATTTTAAAATTTTCAATTATTTTTAATCTCACAGTAAATATAAAGGTATTCTGGTAATTAATTTTCAGATTGTTGAAAACATTTTGAATTTTTATTTTAAGCCCAAGATATAAATTACTATAGTCACCGCGTTACTACACTTACTACTTTTCAGGGCTACAATACTATTTACTATATTTTATCTCATTTTATTCTTTCTCGATATGCGCTTATAACTATCTGAGGCACATCATTATGTGTATTTATAAGACCCACAAGTGCGAGCGAGATAAATATAATGAAATTATTTATGACTGCATATAACAAGATTTTTAAAAGTAATGTAACTAATAAACCTAAAGCCTCGAATTTCAAAAACCACGAGCAAAAGTTTCTAACAAATGCACATACTATGCATGTTACTGCTATGAACATAACTCCCAGTCAAATCTTATCTAAACTCTCTATCTCAACCCAATCTCGACCGTTCGTAATGCGCTAACATTCGGCAATCGTCTTAATTTCCCGAAGCGGCTTAGCTCGTCTTATCTGCGATATAAATCTTTTAGCTCTCATTCCCGGATTTAGCAGATCTTGTTGGGAGCTCGCTAACTCCAACAAGTGCAATTAGCTTCAGTACCAAAGTCCCTGTAAGCTTCGTAGACCGCTTGTAATTTAAATAAGGGAATGGTAATTAAATGTTTCGTATTTCGAAAAGTCGCTGACTTCACGTGATTGCTGGGTGGGTAAATGGCATTTAGTGTGCGGACTGGTTTCTGCCAAATATGCCGCTGGCAGGCCCTTTTGGCATGACCCTTGACACGTGTTGCTCGAACTTTTTGGGATCTACGTCACGCCGGTTTCCTCACGATGTTTTCCTTTCACCGTTTGAGAGTAGTACTAGCATAGTCCCATAATTTTTTTGACGGAAAAACTCATTAGTACAATTAGCTCAGTGAGTTTTTCAGAGCAAAGCCCGTTACGTACGCACCGTCGCGACGGTGGCAAGCATTGCGATATGTGTGTGTGCAAGCATGTGTATAATACAGATAGCTCTCAAATGAAGCCAGCTGAATTGCAAAAACTGTGTACTTAATTAGAAATTCAAGTTCATAATTCAAAATTAATAATCCTTTATGAATTTAAATTCCAAATTCTTATCTTTTACAGGTTGATATTATTTTAGGTGAGAGTCAGATTCCACCGCAGGGATTTTCACACGTTGTTTTAAAAAGTTAATCCGAGTTAAATATCACTTTGGCGAAAAACATTTCCAGAAAACAGTGCTTGTTAACAAAAATATGAACCACACAAAGTTAATTCTATTTTTACAGGTATTATTAACTATAAAGGGCGTCCCACTGAGGAAAATTACCTTGAATATTGTAGATGGAACAATTTAGTGAAAACAAAACATTATTTGAATTTAAAAAATAAGTTGATCTTCATCAGACTTTTTTTTTTCATTTTGAGCATTTGATAAATAAATTGATTTATTTTGTATTAAAAATGTTAATTTTAACGGTTTTCCTTTTATTTCTTAACAACCTAAAAGTTATATAATAAGATAATCTTCATACATCACCCTGTATACTAAGATAGGGTTCATTCACAAAATGCTAAATCATCCCGATTTAACCCCTTCGAAGACATCAATAAATCAACTCGCTTGCACTAAATTACGGTTACGGAACCACATTTTAAACTAAAACAGGATTTAATAACGTAACGCATCGATTGTTTAACGACTTTATAATTGAATTGTTGGAAACGTACCGTGCAAGGGGTAGATGAGTTATTCTACTGCGTAAGCAGAAAGTAAACAATATTTGGAATAACAAGATTAAATGTAAACTGGAAACCGATTACAATTCGCGTGAGCTGAGAAATGTTCTCAACCAAAAGCTTCTTAAGACGAAACGTAAAGATGTAAAACCTATACGTAATAATTTTCATTAATAATAATGTACATGCTTTTAAATGCACGGTTTATAAATTCAGTTGTGAGCTTCGTTAAATAAAATAGGTACCAACCAACATATATTTTAACCAGAAAGCAAAATCCTTTTAAATCAAATAAAGAATACAATAAATGCTGACTTTTCAAAACCATGTGGTTCTAAAACCACAGTTAATCTTTTTAATAAAACATGTGCAAATATTATTTCACTCCGCAAAAACAAAAAACACATTCCCCAAACAGCCACAATCAAGTAAATTAAGTTTACTTTAAAAATCATACCACGCTCTAATTGGTGGCTTGAGGTACTGTTTTGTCCCCTAAGATAATATTGACTAAGGTCCCTTTACATCTTCTCCGTTATAAAACAGATTAATGTTTGTGCCCGTCTATTTACACGATTCTTCATAAAAATGCTACGAACAGTGGCGCAAATAAACAAGGGTTCTTAAATAACATTTCATGTACCGGGTGTACAATAAAACAAGCATATTTTTTAATTTAATAATGAAACAAAAGAAAGAATTTTACATCTAAAAGTTGATGCAAAAAGTACATTATTTTGTCCAAAACTCATACAGCACCTACATACGAGTATTACATAATTATGCTATTAGTTATCACTAGAATAGTTCAATTATAGCAAATAGGACTTTTATTTTGTTGCGAAAAAAGTGCATAATTATAGGTACCTACCTACGCCATGTCAAAGCTAAGAAACGTTGAAAGCTAGAAAATTAGTTTTGTCAGCATGCACTTGCACGTATCAACTGTATTTTCTGTATTAAGTCAAATACTAGAAGGCTGATGGAATGGCCTAAAAATCTCATAGTGAAGAGTCGAATAGTGGATGTGTAAAATTTCCAGCATTTATTTATTAAGTTTTGTCCCAGGCTCAATGTCACATCATCCGAGACACAAATATTATGTCAAGAGCGTAAAAATCACGAAGTGATATAGTGTATTAGATACCTGTTGATACTGATAGTGATGTGTAAAAAGTTAATTATTTATTTAGGTATCAGGCTTTAAAACGTCACTATCATGTCAGTGAAAGATAAAAAGTTCACAAAATGTTCAAGCATGTTTACTTACACTTTTTCTACAGTATTCTTAGTACACTCTGTATTTTACGATTGTATCATGTAATCCTTCTTCACGTTTATCCTTATTTGCATTTTCAGGATCGCCAGATTTGGCTTTATCTTTGTTTATGTGAGTTTAAGTTCTGAAACCGTAGAAGTTTTATTTTGGAGTGTAAAAGATTATTATAAATCAAGCGGAATACAAACATCTATCCAAGTTTTTAAGCCTCTAAAGGAAACCTGAATGAGAAATGCGTGGGAGTGACTTCTTTTCACACGATTAATTTTTGCAGACGTGACTAAAGTTAAATTGCTTTTCGGTATAATAAGACCATTTTAATTTGAAATTTATTTTAATTTAAATTAGAAACGTAGGGCGCCCACCCACCAGATGGACCGACGACATTGTTAAGATTGTGGGAAGTCGATGGATGGAAAGGGCTCAGAATCGTTCTTCCTGGAAATGTGTCCAGCAGTCGACTTCTTCAGGCTGATATGACGATGATACATTTGAAATTATTTCTCATTTTTCTTTACGTAAAAACTTACTGTGGCGAAATAGTAATCCCAGGCCACTAGTTATTTCCAGTCGAACTCTCACATTATTATTGTCAATATCCACGAAGTACCAGGAAATCATAAAGGCCAAGAAGTTCAGCGACGCGGACGGAGCAAATACTTGACGACGGAACGTAATCTCCCACATCTCCGGATTTTAATTACTTATTGGAAACTTGTGGCCGCTGGCTATACGGGACCGTCTCAGAGCTTATTGCGAGATTTGGTACGTACTTGCGATACCGCTACTATTGAACATTGTAAGTGGTAGTTTTGCAAAGATCTGCAGATACGTCAACGGTTTGATTGTATTTGTAAATAAAATAAAAAATATTGATTGTAATATTATTACAAAATTGAAATGTATAGAGGAGGTATATGTCCAGCAGTGGACTTCTTCAGGCTAAAGATGATATTGATCAAAACACTATGACTTCATCTCGTAATTAAGTTCGGTTTAAAGATATTTATTTCTCAAAGAATATTAAATTCACTTACAGAGAATAATACATTTTTACAGAGAGTGTGTACACAGTGTACTGGTTTGAGTCCAGTCAAGTTAAACAAGTCACCTCATTTGAAATAACATATTTACCACCAAGTCACCTAATTTTAAATAACATATTTAACATATTTACCACTGTTTACAAATTAGCTAATTTATCACCTAATTTGTAAACAGTAAATCTCCAAACAATAATTTCAACAACAATCAACAATCATTTTCAATGTTTTTTCCCTATTTATAAGAAAATCAAATGTTAAAATCGAGTCGAGAACAGATAGTAGTAAACCTCAAATTCCAATACAATACAGGAAGTAATTTTCTTCACACGTCATCTTGTGTGTATCTTTGTCGTACACATCCGTACGTGTTTTGGGATATTCACTTCAAAGAGGCGATTGAACTCTGCAATACGGTACGTGTAAGTTTGAGTTTAGTTCTCAAACACCTCACTGAATACTGTACGCCTACCCCAAGCTCTGTCTGGCTCTGGTTTAGAGTCTGTGTGAGTTTTTCACCAGTGTATTATACTGTGCTGTGTGTGACGTTTCGACGTAGAATTTATTTAATCAATACTCACACAGACTCAAAATCAGAGCCAGACAGAGCTTGTGGTGAGCCTACTGGTTAGCTCAATAGGTAGGTAGTTCTGTCTACTACGCTGTATGTTATCAGTTTAATTTCCACCTATAGGACAGACTTAGATTGTCTGGGTGCAATGTTCTATACTCAGTATTTAAAATATTATTAAATACTAGCGGCCTGTCCCGGCTTCGCATACTGGTAGAAATTTATTTATTAAACACTTAAATATAGCTTATGTTACTCAGGGTGAATGTAACTTTCAATGGTGAAATAACTTTTGAAATCAGCATAGTAGTTTTTGAGTTTATTCATTACAAAAATACAAATCTTTCCTCTTTAGAATATTGGTATTATTTGTGGGACAAAACTTTTTCTAGCCCAAATTAAGCAGATATTTTACTATGAGAATCAGATAGCTGATGTTTTTGCGAATACATACTCATAATACAGGGTTATTCATTATTAGCTGCAAATACTCAGGAATTAGGTTCAACAAATAAAATAAAAAATATTTATGAAATGATTTTTTTTAAGTTTTGTTATGAAAATCCCGAGAAAATCGATAAAGAAATCATTGGCGCCTGACCTATTTTGACCTTTGTACCGCGCCCGCGCGCCGTTAGCGACACTCTGCGTTCAGTCACCGCCTGGGTGGGTGGTCATCGTCCTGTTCTCCGTGGCAATCATTATGCAATAGCCGTAAAGAAATTAATAAAAATAAAATTTTGATACAAAAACTTGAAAAAATTTATGATCAAATTTAAAAAAAATAATTTCATAAATATTTTTTATTCTATTTGTTGAACCTAATTCCTGAGTATTTGCAGTTAATAATGAATAACCCTGTATATTATAACCCTCAGATAGAGAACAAATATCTGAGTTCACTGCTCAAATATTTGTTCTCGGTGGGGATCCATCCCACGATTTACGACGCAGAAGGCAGAGCTACTACCATTTGGTAGTAGCTCTGTCTTCTGCGCCGTTCTCAGTTCAGTTGAACTGAGAGGCCAGACATCGCATAATGGTAACTGTACTGTACCGGGTAACATTCAACGCCCCTAAATGAATAAAACACATTGCAACATACAGTTAATAATACATTTCCACCATTGTTCATGGTAAGCTGAACATGTCATGTCCCCACCACATACGTTGTCAAATTATTGAATTAGCGGTTCCCGTTAAAATGTAAATTAAAGCAAAAGCGCCTACAAATCAACGCCATTTTCAGGAAACTCATTAAATATTAACAAACTTTCTTAAGCACATGTTTGTGACTTACACTCGAGTGATTTAGCTAAGGGTTTGGCTGTGGTGTAAGCGTGACAAACGTCACAAGGACAGACAGTTCGAGTTCGTTATGCAAGAGCATGTGAAAAAGAGGGTGGGCTCGTTTGATATCCCTACAGATCACAAAACACATTTTGATGGGTGATCGAAAGTGATATTAACACTGAGTGCTTTCATACCTTGGAGAAAACTATCAGTTCCAGCAGCCGTCATTAATAGAGTCGGCTACTAGCTAATAAACTTAGACGGTTGACTGTTTTGTTATATTCTATTTTTATAAAAACAAATCACATTATAGTCATGTACTACCATATTTGAACGCGTTGGTGGGACGCTCTGGTCGCCTTCAAGAGGAGTGAGAGAAGGCTCAGAATAGAGTGAACTGGAAGGCTTCGGCTACTATAACACCGCCATAGCATGACAACGATAAGCATCGCTGTCATGTTATCCCTTTGATGTGGCCGGGTCTGAAGTCTTTGGAGACCTTTATCGAGCAGTGGACGATTCAAGAAAGGGGAAAAACCCGCAAGCTCTCCGCTCTCGCTCCGACCCCACCCCAACACAAACTACCCCCCGTCATACTCCTAATTACTAATCGTGTACACGCTCGTACTTTCGCATGTTATAATTAAAGCAAGTTAATCCAAAGTGTTCTTACGAGCTCATACAAAATGCATCCTCCGACTGAAGGCAATAAGTGCCTCAAGCGTCTTACCAGCTACTTGCGCGCTGCAACTTTCAAAATAAATATTCTTTTAATATTTAACGTCGCTGTGGATACAAAGTTGCTGTTGCATGACGTCAAAGGAAAATATTTGATCAGCTCATGTATCCTTACTTGTTCAGATCTACCAATAGATTTTTAAAACCATTTCATGAAAAAAAAAACATCATCATCATCCTGACATCATCATCATCCAGAAGAAGTTCACTGCTGGACAAAGGCCTCCCTTACACATTTCCAGGCAGAACGATTCTGAGCCTTTCCCATTCATCGACTTCCCACAATCTTAACAATGTCGTCAGTCCATCTCATTGGTGGAGGCACTACGTGTCGTCTTCCGGTTCACGGTCGCCATTCGAGAACCTTAAAAAAAATAATACAATTATTAAAATATTTTTAGTAGTAGTGGAGCTCTTTATGAAAAGCTCATCCGAGGAAGTGTACTACCACCATGCCTATTTCTGCCGTAAAGCATTGCTGTGTTTCGGTTTGAAGGATGTGGGTGCCGGTGAAATAACTGGCACGTGAAGCTGAATGCCTCAAGTTGATACGCAGGGATATGTATTGCAGTGCACGAACTCTACAGAACCTAAGGACAGAATACATTTTATTAAAAATCAAAACTTACAAATCTTTAGTTACTGCTGGTAGGTACACTTATTAACTAATCGGTAGGTATCGGATGGAATCATTAAATACTTATACTTACACTTACCCTTAGATCGAAAGATTTTTGAGGTTTACTCAAATAGTTTATAAATGAATATTTATGTAGGAGACCCACAAATGAAATGATTTATTCACTACATAATTAGGACTGTGATTCTCAAAATCACTTTAGATTCGTAAATATTTATTAGACCGTCACAATCTGTATACAAATTCAAATAAAATAAATAAAGGCATAAAAGTAAGTAGTTTAGCTTTTTAAGAAACAATTCTAGTTCATTTATTTATCTTGCTATTTTAAAAGATGATACAATATGCATTCGCAACAGTAAAGCCACTCAGTAGCGCGACTTAGAAAACATCGCGCTTCGAGTTTTAGATATTCTTTTATTATTTAACAGCTCTCTGCATTTGCCTGATCTTGAGTGCTTATGATGGTAGAATCGTTTTATCTTAGTTGTTGTTTTTATCGTCGTATAAATAAATGGATAGTTTGAACACATAGTTAGATCGTTTTACTAGTTAGGTTGGACTTTTTCTTATCGTGTTACTGATTCTTTCAAACCAAGTGTGGTGAAAGGATTTTAAGTGCCCCTCAAAGAGGCTCCTTTCGTGCATTTGAGTACATATTTTCGAACTTTTTGGGTTCAATGATATGCCGGTTTCCTCACAATGTTTTCCTTCACCGTTTGAGAGCACTGGCATAGTGAACATACATTTTTGGACAGAAAAACTCATTGGTCTGACTGGATTTGAATCCACGACCTTAAAGGCGGGGCCGCTACCACTAGGCCACCAGCGCTCTCTCTTAGGATTTTGTTTAGGTTTTAATAATCTTCGTCTTATCGTGGCACTACTTCATTTGAACCAATGTGGTGAAAGGATTTTAAGTGCTCCTCAAAGTGATAATTTATTTCGAGACCATCATCCGTAGTTTATGACTTTTAAGTACATCTTAAAAGTACTTAAATATTCAAAAACTCCAAATTAGATTATTCTACTCAAAAGCAATACATCATGTAAGAGATACAGAAGTTTTTAGCTTCTGAATAAAAGAACAGACGTCTGTCAAGCAAGTGCCTTGATGGATGTATTCTGCAAAACTTATTTACAGCAGACTGACAGTTTGTTGACGCATCTATTCTGTATAGCCTCTGGGCCATTGACTCTTGCACTTTGTGGAGAATTTATTTTTTAAAATGTGGTAGCTGGTTTGAACCAGTTCTTACCCATCGTTGACCTCCTAGAAACTTATCTAGGGTTACCGTAGGAAGTTTTGCTCTCTTAGATTAAACTCGAACGCGCTTAATTTTACATTGGTGACGATCCCGTAGTGTTTGTGTTAGCAGTGAATAACAATTTACACAAATCCACACAACACAATCTAGCCTCAAACTAAGCAGAGCTTGTACTTTTTTTTCTTCTATCGTGTCAATGGAACACCCTAGAAAAGTTTTAAGTAGTATTTTGCCACCTCTATATACTGCATTGCTTAAGACCTTGTATTATGAGAACCAGATACCTTAAATAATTCTCGTGAACTTATATTTTTATTTGTAAGTGTACACACCTTTAACATCGAGTGGGTGGAGTGGACCGAGGATCGAGGGGAGTGGAAAATGTTAGGGCAGACCTTTCCTCAGCAGGTGGATAATATAGGTTGGAAAAAAAACACATGCTTAGAATACAATATAACTGCCAGAAAAATTATATTTAAGGATTGAATTACTGATTTTATATTCATAGTATTATTACACACTCAAGACAAATATACCGGAAATGTCAAGTCTCTACGACCAGGGGCTTAAAAAGAGCGTTTTTTTAAACATATTGTCAAATCACAGACCTTGCACAAACTTATGACCCATAACTATGTTTTTTCAGAGCGCTATGTCTATGATTTGTGTGTAAAATTGTATGATTTAAATAGTAATTGTAGTGTGGTATTTGATTTATTAAATTACCTTACCAAATCCTTAAAAATAAACTGAGCGTACAATGCACTTGCCTTTCAAAAACTTATTTAGGTGTTTTTGAATAACTAAATTGATTTAAAAACTTTTGCAAGCGTGTTGAGATAGAATTTGATTCTAAAATTGAGAATTTTAAATTAAAATCTTCTAAAATTTTAATACAGTATCAAATGAAGAGCAGATAGCCAAAACAAGCCCAGCGTCCCTAATAAAGGGTTACAAGCCTCGGGATTTAATATCAAGCTCGCGAGGGGAATTCAAGGTCAAAACCAGGACTTTCCATCATAGCCCCATAACTAGCCATACCACCATGCCACACCAAATTCAGCTTTATTGCAACGTGCCAGAGCACACTTCCGTGGTTTGGCACGGTTAGTACTCCGTATACGCCATTAAGAACCCTAGCTCGGTATGTTTAAAATACAATATAATATGATTATCAGCCTGTCCCCCTAACACAGACAAAATCGATAGCGTCTGCAGTGGGGTACATGCAAATAAAAGGATACGACGCACAGCGCAATGCGGAAAGTGAATGTTGGTTTTAGCCGAAATATTTTTAGAAAACGCGTATGAGCTCTCTTCTCTACTGCTTTATAGAACAAGACGACGTTTAGTTCTCTTATGGTGTTGTGAGATTTTAAAGATGCTTCGTCCTCTTAAGCAGTGGTTTTATTGCCATGGATGCCGGTTAATTGAAGGCACACAGTCATAAAAATAGTGCCATGTTACACAAGGCAAGGCACAAGGCTTGGTTAGCGAACATGATCTTTGAAAGACTTGGTACAATTGGTTTTATACAGCAACAACCGCTCAACATAAGTGGGCCATCAGCTACTTCTGATATTTTTTTTTTGGTTGGTTGACCATTGTATAGATAAATACAAAAATTAAATAGGTATACAAAATTACACAAAAATTAAAAAAAAACTTTTTCCCCTAGAGGAAGAAATGCTATTTTTTTATGGTACGCCACAATGACGGTATTTTTGAGCAAAAGGAGTGAATATTTTATTTTATTGTGGGCACGTTTAGTTTGACGACTAGTGCTACGGCGTAGCACGAAAATACTATTGATGTTATTTTGGTATATTTTGTTTCCACGAAGGAGAAAAATGCTGTCACTATTTCTACAGGATCTCCGCGGAGCGAAAAAGTCTAGGATTAGATCACCTCTCAGCGGTGTTTTGGATATTTTATGTACCTACCATTTCCGTAGACTATTAAAAGTTCTAGAAATGTTCCGTGTAATGCAACGGGCGTAGGTATACAAAGGTAGGCAACCACTGTGATTGTTATATTTACGCAAGCTGCCCGTGACCATTGGGTGGAGTTTTACTTGTTTGTTTTATGGCTTTTACCGGTTTTCTTTGAAGCGTACCTACAAAAATGTTTCTGCATTATTTTTATAAAACTCGCGTTTAGATTAATAAAATGTATGTACTTTGCCTTAGAAAAATGTTTTTTATAACTAAGCGCTTTGTAGGCAAAACCAGCGGTGTATTTGGTGATAAAACCAGCTGATAGCCAACCTGATGTTGAACGGTAACCTACCTATTATATAAAATTTTATACTACGTTCTTACTGCCATGTCAACAGATTTTAGCGAAATATTGTGGTGAAAAGGTTTTGAGTACGCCTTAAAAATACTCTATGCTGTAAGTAGAAGTTACGCAACATTTTATTATTTAAAATTAAGTTACTAAAATGTAAAGGCCCTAGCTTTTCTATAGATCCCTCAGCGACGCTTACATTTTTAAAACGATTCATTTGAGACTCGTCGCTGTAATTTCAATACCCAACTTAGGTAAGTCTTAAATTAGTTTCGTGAGTAAATTGAACGCTTTTAAATTATATTTTGTTTAATATTTTTGAGATGGATATGACTGAAACATTTTTGATATTTCAATAACTTGTCAGACCGTCAGCTAGAATAATAAGTTTGACACCTTTTTTGATGGGGCTTTGTTTGTAGAGTGCCTGTTTCGGATTTTTCTAAGTTTTTTTTTTACTTAAAACTTGTGTTATGAATCGTCACAAAATAGCGCGAAAGGGTTTTTTATTGTTTTAAAAACCCGAAAAGGGTTAAGCTAAAGGTTACATAAACAAACAAAATCCACCTATATTTTTTGACTAGCAGCTACCCGTGGTTTTGGTTACGTGGGATTTTTTTTCCGTTGCTGTTGTTTTCGAGATAAAAAGTAACCTGCAAATTTCATCGGAATTAGTCAAGTGGTTAAGGTTTAATTGAGCCACTAAAATACTAACTATCCCTTATAGAATAAAAGTTATGTAATAATATTGTTTTATAATTTAATCCAAACTTCGGAAAGGTTCGTAAATATTGATAGCACCGCAAAATATTTTAAACATGAAGAATTAGAGCACATTCATTCGAAATGTTATTTAAGCTCGGCATCTCGTTAATAGAAAGGCACCTTGGATCCAGAAGGGGCCCGAAGAGGTCAAATAATGTAGGTCAAAATACTGCGTAGGTTGGTATTGCTGCCTACGTATTACGTCAACGAACTTTGTAACCCCGCGTTACAATACAATAAAGATTTGAAATGAGATGAAAAATAGATATTTCTTTAGGTTTCTTAGTAACTCTGTATTTGGTATACAAGATCATTTATAGGTGTCTTCCAATAGAGGCTTTAATATTTTTATTAAATTCTTTAGAACTGTTTTTTGAGTAACACATGCACATGGGACGGATACTATTAGATACAACAATCTGCGAACTAAAGAGTACTGATATCTAAAAATTATACAATACTAAAAAAAACGAATACTTAACTTGCTACTAAAGTAAGGTTTAAAAAGGTTATTTTGCTATTAGGTTTATGTATGTTGTTTAGTAAAACATGAGGAGCAATATAAAAAAAAATACTTTTCACGTCTACACTGTACCACTAAAACCACTTACATACGTTTTTGACAGTATAATACTGTCAAAAGCAACATGGATCCATGGTATTATTTGTCATTTTAAGGGCGGAGTCACTATGTTGTACAAAAGTTTGACGACAACTTGTTTAATGAAGGTAAATGCTGCTATTGGCTGATGAGTTTGGCGCAAATTTTGATTGGCCGATGCACAAGGGGTGCCAATGAGATTTATTTTTATTTAAAGACCCTCTTTTATGACCGAACTCATAGGAAATATTTTTAGTTATGAGCATTCAGTTCATCATTATCAGTCTTCTCTCTTAAAAGTACAAAATTTTACGTTAGAAAGGATTATTAGATTTGATGATTTTTCAAAAACTTTTAATGGCTTGAAGTAGAATGTTATTTTTGTATTGTATTGAGTCAACCCAAATAAATGTCTATGCGATATAAATCAATAAATTCTATACAAGTAACATAAATATTTCGTCATATTTATCAAGATCCCATTGAAATGATAAACAGTGTCGAGTACATACAGAGCTTTCCTTATTGAGGTGCACCCACCCATTAGAAAGAGATAAAGACTGATTATCTTAAGACCGATTTTTATAAGAAAAGCCGTAAGTGGACATGCAAAAAAAATGGTGAAGTAATTTACGTACGTTATAGAACTACACTTAGAGCTAAGTATAGTAACTACCCTTTCAAAACAAGACACTTTGATAGTATTTTAATATCCTATTCGAAGACAATAAAGATACCTCCATTATGCGAAATTGGCGCAAATGCGTGGTCATAACGCATCGTCGAAAAGACTCTGTAAGACAGGTATAAGCCATTAGGGAATAATAAAACACCCATATCGGGCCATTAGATGCTCGTAAAATAACAGTTAGTCATAATAACGTGATGGATTGATAATGTCCGTGTTTTTCTGAGATTGTGGTTATCGCACTCGTAGAGGTGCTACGGAGCTACGAGATTCGTAGAGTTCTGATTAGACGATTTTATTGAACCAACTTTTAACAATGAAACAGAAAAATCACTTCGAAGACCACTTATGTGAGTACTTTTTAATAAAAATTGTGATTATACTATCGTTATTTTTAACAGACTTTCCCAGATGCAGACATGTTTTACAAGCATCATCTGCTACTGCTGCATATGCGACAGATTTTTTTTTGGCATATAGTATGTATTTTTTGTCCTGGTATTTTCCGTGACCCATCATTTACGAACTAATATAAATTTGAAAATATTTTATTTATTATAAGTACATAGTTAAGTATAACGTTTCTGAATAAAGTGTTCAATTTCAGTATTGAAAGAAGCAAATTTATCTCAAATACTTCGGATATTTGCTTCATCTTTTACTCAGTAACTACATCAATCACTACGTCACCCAAATCACCTGCAAATAGTTACTCCCTCGCTTCAACCCTTCTTATTGCTCTGGCATATGTCGCTCAAATTTCGAAAGAAATATATTCAGGGTTGTAACCAAATATAGTGATACATTTTTTGGGCTGGCCTGGGTAAATTGGCAGTAGCTCTGCCTTCTGCGCCGTAGGAACAAATATTAGTGTGGTGAGCACAGATGTTTGTTCTCTGTCTGGGTGTTATATTGTGTTCTATTTTTTTTATTTACAAAAAAAGTGTTATAACAGTTACCTGGTTCCTATAGTATAAGCTCTACTTAATTTAGGGCTAGATGAGGTACGACCACAAACTTTATTTATATTTTTAAATCACAAATAAAACTTTTTATAAAGTGGATAAAAGGTTAATATGAAACATAACCTCATTGCCCGTTGTACTCTTTATTTTTAATATATTCTGTAGTTATTAATTTGTGTACGATAAAGAGTTAAACTATCATATATTTTTTTTAATCTGTATGCGTAATTTTTTATCTAAATAATATTTTACCGGCGGTTTTTTCATGCATTTTATGTGGCAAGCAATAACCTTTTTACGCTGATAATTAAATGATTTCACAAAAAAACACCAATTTCGTTTTTTGCAACTATTTATTTCTATAGCACCAACCCTAAGCCATGACTGATGATGTAAGAAAAATATACATCACGCGCACAATGCTACTTTAATACATAGAGCCTTAACCGTTTTCATATGGAAATTGACTCGATTCTTACCACCTTTTATCTGAAATACCCATTTTAGGATACGAATATGCTTTTGCAGTAGGTAGGAACTACTATGTCAACATCTTATTTTTTTTAATTAATGTAATTGGTGTGTAACCGTTTTAATAACTAAATAAATCTTTTACTGCGTTCGATTTGAAAAAAATCATTGCGCTGGCTTAGATTCAAATTCTTAAGAAAAAAAAACTTATCTCTCGTGCTGGATGAAATATAACGTTCTGGTAATTCAAAAATATTCTTTAAATATTAAAATATTCTTAACCTAAGAATATTTGAGGAAACGTTATATGATAAAAATATGGGAACCGGCTCTAAATTTGCAGGTGTTCTCAAGAAACTTATTACAGACTTAAATATATTAAAAATCCTGTCATCTTAACAAAGATAATGTAGATGATACAAACATTTACCAGAAATACCTACCTTTGAAGTAGAACTCCATTTGCAATCCTTTTAGCGAAACTTTTAGTTTAATTTATGGCCCTTTCACCTATCGCTAGAGCCATTAGAATAAATTTAATTCGTTTTCAATCAATAACCAATTTGTGAAGTATTCATAAATCAGACAATTTTTGTAAGGCCGTAGTCACAAACGATTTCATTGTTTTTTGTTTACAGAGGTTTTATGTTTTGTATACGTTACCTGCATGCAAAATTCAATGATTTTGGATGTTTTCGAAAATTCAATAATTCAGTGCTATTGGATTGGAATTATGTTTTCAATAGTTTTATGTAATAGCTTAACTGATTTAGATAAAACTTGAAACATACAGTAGATGGCGCAAACTAGTTTTTATTCGGGTGAGCTCACTCGAGATAGTATGGTTTAATTTCATGTATGATGCTATAGTTTTCTTCTACTTGTCGTGCCACTAGTTCACAAGAACTAAGTAGTGAAAAGATTTTAGGTGTGCCCTATAGAGGCCTCTTTCGTGCATTTGGGACATATTGCCAAACTTTCAGGTTCTAAGAACTGCTGGTTTCCTCACGATGTTTTTCTTCACTGTTTGAGAGTATTGGTTTATTGCACATGCATTTTTAGACATAAATCTTTTTGGTGCCCGACTGGATTTAAACCCACCTGATGATTGGAATGCGGGGCGGTTACCAATAGACCACAGGTGCTCTCTATATGATGCTAGTAAAAAATATGCTTTAACCAACAGTGTCTTTTATGAATACGGCCGTGGCCTTTAGTATTGGGATGCTGATTCGATTTCTAAGCAATAAAATGCTTAGAAATAGAAAATTGTATTAGTAAGTCGCTTCAATCCAATTTCTCATTGATACGCGTGGATTTAATATTCGATCTTCTATGATTTATGAATCCATTCACTCGTATGATAATGGCAAAACAAAGAGTGCTTTTTCATAACATGCATTAGGAAAATTGCTTTATTCTATTCCACGCTCTTTTTTTATTAGATTCTAACTATTTTATTTTTAACGCCAAATAATCTTTTTTTGATCTTACGAGTATGGGCTGTTAGAAGATGGTCATAACATTGATCCTTTATAAATTCTATTTATTTATACGAAGAAACTTACAATTAAAAAAAAATATTTACAAAATGTACAAAATACACAAGAAACAGTTTAGCTATCTGCAGATCGTTACAAACGATCTAGAGATAGCTCAACTGATCCAAATCAGTTGATCCTTGATTTAACATTATTTTGAAATTTTCGATCATTGATCGCGTCCACGTAATTTAAACCAATCAGAGCTATGAAAATAAATAGATTTATTTATACAAACAAATTTACAATTAATTAAATATTTACAAAATACACCGGAAAAAGTCAAGCTATCTGCAGATAAATAAAAAAAAAAGTAAGCAGGCCATTGAATGGTGATAATTTATAATTATTATTGGGAGGAAAGATATAGTCTTCACCGTTTAAGAGCACTAGCGTACATAATGTGTACAAAATTTTCTGTCTAAAATTTTGGATTCGAACCCGCGTACTTAGGATAGAAGGCTACCACTAGGCCATCAAACCTTAGGATTAGAAGGCAGGGTTACTACAACTCGGCCACTAGTGCCAACAAATAAAGTTTCAAGTTACTAAAGTTACTAGTGGTACCACTACACAGCTGTAGCACAGCTAGTAACACGAATCTACAAATCTACTCAAACCGTTTTTTACATCTCATTCATCATTCACAAACGAAACTCAAGTAGACAGTAAAACTCCAGGTGACGTCGCTTTAAAGCATAAATCATAGAAGATTATCTCCAAGCATGACTGAGTGGAACTGATGTTTGAATTATTTATCATGGTGACACTATTTTGGTAGGGAAATCATATCCCTGTCAAATGTGAAAAAGTTTCTAAAAATACGAAGGATTTGAATAAAAGTGTAATTTACAAACTTTTTGGCAAAGAGTGTTATGTTGATGGGGATCTTTTGGTCCTGCACTATTCTAATTGTATCTTAGTGAATATTCATCATCATTAACATCCGCAGACCGACTTAACCCACTGCTGGGCATAGGCCTCATCCACCAGTGGCCCACGACGCTAACAATGTCGTCAACTCATCGTGCTACTGGACGTCCAACGTTTTTCTTCCCAGTCCTCGGCCACCAGTCCTTCAATCTTTTGCATCACCTATCGTCACCACGCCTTGTCAATATTAGATGTTATTTCAATAAATACTGAAATATCAAGTTACATCGAGTAATAAATAATATTAAAAAGCGATCCGTATAATTATGATACTTTTAAATTTTAATATAATATTGTAGTGTTTCATTAGACTTTGCGACTTATCTTTTATTAATAAAAGACCACCTCTATTTTCTATAATATAATTAAATTTTGAATATATAAAATCGTAAGCGTACTTTTTTCTATTTGCAGATTTTTCTTCAACCTAAATTGTAAGCCATTAATTTATTAAAAAGCCAATACGGGCTCTTCAGTACAACGTGATAACATCAGCCAGCAAGCATCGAAGTACCTCCACCGCAATGAATAGGGGCAGCGTTTGTATTCAAGGCAGGATCACTACGCTGATGGTATTGAGTTGTTCATAATGGATATTGGAGGCTGCGACCAATATCTCACCCTTGTGGTAACGTGTGAATGGCTTTTCATCATTTTTTTATCATTTCTCATAGATCGGATGCAGAATTATGGCGGTGGTGTACCGTGATTCTCAATCTGTATAAATTTATCGATAGCACACACCTTTTTGTTATTAGGGTTCCGTACCCAAAAAAGGACACTACCAAAAAGGTTATTATTAGATAATGATAATTTTATTATAAGACCCTCTGTGTGCGAGTTCAACTTGCACTTGGCCGGTTTTATTAAAAGAAGCATGGGTGGTGAAATAAAATAGAAAAAATATTATTAATCAAGCATTTGAGTGCTAATAAAAAAAGTGGAAATGCATTTAAAACAAGTATTATCAAAGGAGTGTATGTTTATAAGTATTTTGTTTCTATCTCGTTGGCACTTGCCATAATAAACGACTTTCCAAAGCCACAATATTCTGTTCCGAACGGGTATGTAAAACCAATATCTATGATCATAACACTAAAGTGAAAGTGTTATGATTTTAAATCTTCACCCTTTTACGAATATTTTGTTTATTTTATAACACTTTATTGGTAACCAAATGGACGTAAAGTCGGGATACAATTTCAATTGCCAGCACTGCAGACAGCGGTGCCGTGTCTCCTGAGTTTATTTATTGTGCTGAAATCCGAAAGTACTGGATTATTTTTATACAGCTCGCTGGAAGGGGCTTCGTTGTCAATTGAGCTCAAACGCTAGTCAAATACTGAGTTACGTGGACGATTATGGAGTAAACTATTGCTCAGATGTTGTGCTATTGACTTTTAATTAAAAAAGAGGAGGTTTTCAATTCGGTTGTTTCGCATAACTTCGCTATTTATGATAAATTATTTATATGGAAGGTTATACTTTCATCAAGAAATTTTATCACAATCAGTTTAGCAGTTTGGTCATGAAGTCGATTTCTCAAGTTTTTTTAAACTTTACAAGTAATTAAGTGGTCAACTCAAAGTCAAAGTTGAAAAGATATGAAAGTAAAAATCGTTTTGTCTCAAATGTTTTGTGAATACTTAATATGGATAAGTTACTCTGATGTTCTGCCACAGTACCTATTTCATGTAAAACAGAGTGTGTAGTTTATCTAACATACAATCCGTTAAATCAGTTCAAATATAAAAATGCATACCTATTTGCAACCAACGCAAACGGCTGTTAAAATTAAATGCTTTTAAGTGTTGTGAGGGCACTTCCAGTAAATCAGGATCCCACATATCACAGTAAGCCCTGTCTCTTCCACTCGAAAAATTTCAATCGCACCTCACCACAGACCGCCCAGTGAAAATCCCTTGGACACGTGAAAATACTCCAAAACTCTACTGAAAATTACAGAACTGCTCAAATGAGATACGTTTAGGCTAGCTCATTAGTTTCAATAGAGAAAGCTTTAAAAGTTAGCTTTATGAAGCCCTCGGGATTATGTTATTGAATATGTTTTGAGTTTATGCATGGGTCTCTAAAGTTGTAATTATTTTCATAACATAATTAACGTTAAAATTTTAGTAGCTTGTGCAGCAATATCTTGTACGAACAATAATTCACTAAGAAAATACCAAAAAAATATGGACAATCCCCGGAACACTTAATAGCCCAGATAGCTAATATAATGATTACATTTGTTTTTAAATACATTCTTAGAATACAGTAGAGTAATTCTTAGAATACACCCAGATGGAAAAGAAACATCTGCGTTTGCCACTCAAATACTTGTTCTCGATGTAGATCGAACCCACGACCTACAGCGCAGAAGGCAGAGTTACTACTGAGCTGAGACTGGCCTCTAAGCACAGTTAACTAAAACAAATGTACTTACATCTAAAACAAATTACGATGTATATAAAACAAATCTTTTTGAAATTATCCTCGATTAAATTGATGTTTTTGTGATTTTGGATTAGATACTGTGATGTTTGATTATTTCAGGTCTTTGGTTTTTTGGCTGTACGCAATATAAACGGTAAACATCTAAAAACAGTGAAAAACTCGCATTGCGACGCGATAAATATACCAGGGGCGATACAATTTTTATCGTACTGTCTGTGTCCATAAATTCAGGCTTACACCGAGTAGCGAGCGAGCTCCGACACGTGGTAGATAAATCTGCGTACCACAAACGTTTATCATAATGTTTATTAAAATGACTTCTTTTTCGAGTGATTTTTCGCCCGATTGCTGTACGGGGATTTTTGAATTTTTGCATGTTTTTGAGGATATTTGAGCAACGGCAAACAAAATGGTTTTGAAAGCTTTTGGAGCTCGAAATTGTACAATCATGTGAAATCTTTTTTAAAGTAGTTTTTTTTTGGGTTTTTGATTTATCAACTTGATCGTAAAAATAATAACCTACTACGTCTGATTAGTAGTCTTTTGAGGAGCACCTAAAATCCTTTCAACACACTGGCTCGTTTCAATAATAAACCAATGTCACAGCGCTTGTACATCTTATTTTCCACACAATATGCACGATACAGCCGCGATAAGGTACAAAATAAATTATTCATGCCTAGACCGAAGCATGGACGCGCAGACTCAAAGATAATCTCCGGTGATTTACGATGGGAATGCATTCACACTATCTACTTATATTTACATCTCTCGTTTCTACTAGCTATTTCCATCGGGTCTACCTACGAGCTTACTATATTAGCGATAACACCGCCTATTATTCTTGCAAATGGTTTTTAAGTTTTTATATTATAATTGTCTGTTTCTATGTTTTTGTGAGCAATAAAGTATTTTCTATCCATATTAATTTTACCATAGTATTTTAGCAACTACAAGAGATAGCAACGGGTCACTATCTAGATAGATAGATTACACATTATTGTGCAAAAAAATACATCATAAAAACTAATAAAATATTTACAAAAGTGGTGGGTATCTGGCGCAGTGCATTAGCGATATCTTGGAGACGCTTCCGTCTGCCACTGATTTGGATCAGTTGAGCTATCTCTAGATCGTTAGTGACGGTCTGCAGATAGCTCAACTCTTTCTTGTGTGTTATACTATCTCCTTATCTTTTGAATATACTTATTAACCGTACGTGAGGAATGAAGCTACAAATTTATATTGTTTTACGTGTATTTTATAGTTAAATATTTTTCAATGTTTCTGTTTGAAGTACTTTCGGTGAACATTATTTATGTTTATTTCAACTCTGTGCTGATATAAAAACATACAAAGGCGTCAGTTTATGTATAGAGATTATTCTTATAACATCAACATTGCAGCGTTTGTGTTTAAGTGCCGTCATGAAAAAGCTTTCTAGGGAAATTTATAAAGATTTAAGAAGTGTTCACGTTTATTTCGCGTCTCATCAGTTTGCAAGAAAAATATCTTGTGAATTTTAACTGTTGAATTTTAATATCTGTCTGGTTGAAATTTTATTTTTTCAACCTATTTTTTTTTATCTACCTTTTCACTCTTTCCACACTTTTGGTGCCATGGAGCTGAAACTAAAATTTTCGCAATATAAATAACCACATGTGAAATGCGATTCTATCATTTGAATTTATTCAATTTAACATCTTAACTAGTATTATTTGTTTACAACAGTAGGCCTACCCCAAGCTCTGTCTGGCTCTATCTTTGGCTCTGGTGTTGAGCCTGTGTGAGTGCTCATCAGTTTATCATACCTTTTGTGTGACGATTCAACGTAGGATTTATTTAGTCAACACTCTTACATATAGACTCAAAACCTGAGCCAGAGACAGAGCCAGACAGAGCTTGTGTTAGGTCTCTGGAATGTACATTATTTACAAAATATATTATTATATGAATGTGAATAAAATACAAACTACATTTTAAAAGAACTTCTAGTAAAATTAATAATGAACACTGTTTTCCACCTGGAGGAATGTATTACAAATAGAAAACATAGCCGAGTTCAGATCACCGAGCACAGGCAATGTGCAACTTATTTTGCGTAATAACAAAGGACTTTCAATAACCGCTTTCAAGACTTCCACTGCAAATCCTGTACCGTGTCATAATATACCCGCGCCAAAATCGTAAATGGAATATAAACATTATTACAAGATAAGCTGCTAAGGGACCGAGAACCAATCTAACGCCTCAGCTTTCCTTCCAATATTACGAACGCTCGTTCTACATACAGGGCGTCCCACGGATATGCCACATAGAGGAATAGTACCTTGAATATTGAAGATGGAATATTTTACAAAAAAAAAAAAATTTGAATTTAAAAAAACAAAATAACTACATGGCTGAACCGGTAATCGAACCCGTTACACGAGAAAAATAATTATTCGATAGTTTTGTCATACCTATCGAAAGGCTTCATCATAAGGATTCTTTTTTGCTAACATACCTAGTGAAATAACATAGTGCCAGAAATAAAAGGATGACTATGAATTTTGACATTTTTAATAAAAAAATAATCAATTATGTACTCAAAATGACACAAGAAATTATGAATGCAATTCAAATTGTTTGTTAAATTCAAATAATGTGTTCTTTCAGTAAAATGTTCCATTTACAATATTCAAGGTAGGTACTTTCCCTCCATGTGGCATATCCGTGGAGCGCCCTGTATGTGTATTAATCACAAAAGGCACACCCTTTGGAAACCTGACTATACCGTGCGAATACCTATTCTTATCTTTTTGCACTTTCCATTTGGATCGTATTTACGTCTCAAAGAAACGTCTCTCACGGCTACCGGATCGGATAAGCGAAACTACATTTTGGACTAAAATGTGCACTCACCTTTATAATCTCCTTGACGTTGATACTAACTTAGTTCACTTTTTATGTTTATGCACATAATAATATTTAGAAGATTAGATCTTTTTACAATTATCACAATTTTGTATGATAATACAAATAAAACTGACGTTGAACAACCACATGACTGACACAAATGACACTGAACTTCACTACACAACATCACTTTATTATCACTAGAAACTGTAATATTCGATTATCACCATGTTTGACGTTGATATTTACTAAAATTGCTTGTTACGTTTCGGTACATATTTATAAGATTTGGGTCTTTTTTCGATTATCACAATTTTACATGACATTGCAATTGCAAATACAAATTATTCACAGAACTTCTCTTCACAACATCACTTTACTATCACCATGTTTAGTTTTATGTCGTAGATGAATTTTAGCTTTGATGATTTCTTGGAAATGTGATCCATGTTGCTTAATTTTTATACAACGGTATAAGTAAGAGTAAATGCCGTACGGACTGCTTTGGGGTTTGACTAAGATTTCATGTGTTTTTGTAATCAGAATGCCATGTCCAGCATTGTATTATTTAGATAGAATACATTTTTTCTTTTGAAATAATAGCACACTTTTTAACTACCAATAATCAAAAACATTAAAAATTCATAGATCGATCTGTGTGTCTTTTTCACGCTAAAGTTTTTACATTCTTCAATTGCACATGGAATCACATATTAACTCATCGGCTACGAACAAGTGATGCTTTTTATATGAGTTTTAGATAAATAAACCGGTTTCACAGACAATACTCTAGAAAAGCTGAAAAGCCTGGGGTTGAAGATGATAATCTCCAAAAACTTGCGTCCGCGCGTACCAAACGCGCTTTTTTTGATAGAGTTTCAACCGGCACTTTATTTCATTTGGTCTATAGACCATAGATAGAGCTAAGGTCTAGAATAAGGTTCCAGGACGTTAGTTCTATAAGGAAGCTCGGCATTGACTATCATGCAGGTCCACTGGCCTACTGCAACGCGCGCAGCTGACCTCGAATGATAGCGAAAGTGAATCGATACTCAACTTCTTGCTGACACCTAGGCCGTAGACAAGATGTTTAATATCGTAACGTGTTCTGTCTTTTGAACTTCTGCAAGGTTTTCCTGATTTTACACTGATCTCTTTATGTTGTATGTTTTTTCTTTTGTATGTTTTTTGTAATGTTGTGATAACTTTCTTTGTTTTTTTTTCTCTTTCTTTGTGTAATAGTGTGTATTATGAGTGCTTATGCAGCAAATAAATGGATGTCCATGTCTTTTAGTATGCTCTTGGCATGAATGCTTTCAAATTTGGAAGGTAAGAAATAGCAAGGGATAATAACAGTTGAAGGGATTTTGCGGGAGGGTCTTAACTTAAAATTGGAACAATGAATTGAAAAATAAAACTAATAGGGAAAACATTGGTCTAAGAATTTTTATTTTAATAGGCCTTGGCATCTATTGTAGATGATTTATGTAGCGTCAAAGGTAATTGGTGATTACACAAGCCCTAATCGCGGGACGCTATAGTGCCTGGGACAGGATTTTAGATGGAGTAGGCTACGCGTAAATCTTTACTGGGTGTTTTATTTCTTGATAACATAAGTAAATAAGCAAATCTAACATCAACATAACACTGAACATTAGGTGGGCAATTATGCTTGTTTTATCAGCTAGTTGAATAAAAAAAAAACAAAAACAATATATTTATTTTATTTTCCAATAAAATTACCTCTAGCCAGCTGAGCACTTGATGTTTTCTTTGAATATTTCTAACTATGCAATCAAAATGTAATAACAAAATCATAAATACTTCAAAGTCGAATACCGTGCTATGATCCTGTTATCTTGAACGAACAATTCGTAATAATGTTGAATTATAACAACTCTCCTTCTTCGTGGGAAGGCAAGTGTAAAAGATTAGGAGGGGCCAACAATCTATGCAGGGCTTATTGTTATGCTTTTGTGTTAATCGGTGAAGAAAATTCTAATTAGAAATTAGGGAGTAATGAAATTTCATCTTGGGGCTATATTTATATTGATGTTATTATGTTTACCTACCTCCTATCATAATATTATGGGCCATGTCATTTTATAAAAAGTAAAAAAAATGCATCGTGTTAATCCTCCAGCTCTTGATAGGCTATGTGAAAAGAATGGAACAATAAGTATAATCATACTTTGAAAGCATTGGTTTTAATATTTTATATAATATAAAATTGCTTCGTCAATGAATAATTACCTCTCACTCGCACTTTAACCTCGAACGCTTTTATGGTGTTTCACTGATCGCCATCGTGATCGCCTAGATGCGCGCAGTATCACTACCACAAGCTCTGTCTGTCTCTGTTTCTGGCTCTGGTTTCGAGTCTGTATCAATGCTCACCAGTGTGTTATACTGTGTGTGTGACGTTTCGACGTAGAATTTATTTAGCAGCAGCACTCACACAGACTTAAAACCAGAGCCAGACAGAGCTGGTAGTAAGCCTACAGGCCTTAAATAAATATTAAGGTACAATTTTGTTTTATCTTATACCTTTAAACGAGAAAATCTTGTATATATATATATATCTTATACCTTTAAACGAGAAAATCTTGTATATATATATATATATATAGATATATTTAGGATCTCGGAAACTGAACCAACGATTTTCATGAAATTAAGTATACAGGGGTTTTCGGGGACGATAAAACGATCTAGCTAGGATTCATTTTAAGAAAATGATTATTTCTTTTCGAGTGCAATAATTAAACATAAACTGAATATGTGACTGCTCCTGCCATCTATTGACGATTGTGAGCAACTAACTGCAAGCACGTCCAGCAGGTGGCGTTGCTCAGTAAGAATAAACGAGTAAAGATAATAATATGACTTTTATGATTTCTTAAAAATACAAATTAACGAAAAAAAAATCCGAGCGAAGCTCGGTTACCAACTGCTAGTATATATATATATATATATATTTAGGATCTCGGAAACTGAGCCAACAATTTTCATGAAATTAAGTATACAGGGGTTTTCGGGGGTGATAAATCGATCTAGCTAGGTTTCATTTTCAGAAAAGACCCGGGTTAAAAGTTATTTTAATAATAAAAAAAAATTGCGCCATCTCTTGTCGAGTAGTCGAAATCACGAATTAGTGTCACGGAGAACGCCATCTATTGAACTTCTACGTAAACACTCGACACAAAAGTTCCGGAAATTTTCATGAAAATTAGTATACAAAAATATTATTAAAAAACCGAGCAAAGCTCGGGCACACCAGCTCGTATACATATAAAACGTGTAACCACAGCCTGAACAAAAATACCTGCACGTGGTTGAAAAATATAAAATTGAAAACTTTCATGTATAGAACTTATCTCGAAAGAGCTCCATTGTTATCGGTATTTCTGCATATCATATTCGAAACTCTCGCATCGCAGTACAGAAATACTTGCCTTGATTTCCTAGCAAACTGCATGCAATAACTGCCTTTATTGGTTAGAGGTTACGAACCAAAATGGCACGATAATGCATGGTATGCATACCGGACTGAATCGCACAGATCGAATTTGTCTGCAAAGTTTGAATGTTTCTGTATACAGGGTGGAGTTTAAACGGCGGTGGAGCGAGATGAGGGGCGAGTTATTGACGCACCCTGTACATGGCTAGGGCTTTTAATGGCTCTTGTTTTGTTTGCTCGGCTATAATATTATGATGAGAATAAGTTCGTCTATAAGCAGATTATTCGGTTTAAGTAAAAACTAATAGCTTGTTCTTATCATCAAATAATTCTTGTGATAATTCTCAATGAATGACTTGTTTAAATAAATACTACCACAAAAAGCAGAGCGATACATTGTACGCAAATGAATACGAGTTCCCACTTAGTATGATGAGGTAAAAATATAATTTAGTCTTTTTTATCACCTAATGTTGGAGCTAATAAACGAAAAAAAACAAGCAATTTGAAAAAAACCTAAGTCAAAAAATACTTTTAAAGAACGGCGTACCTACCTTTTTAAAAAAAATTTTCAAACGGACCATGTTGTCCGTTTGAAAAGTTAATAAGATTATGTTTATGTTTTTTTTACGCCAAAGTTGGCAGACGGGCCACCTGATGGAGAACAGTCACTGTCGCCCATAGATACCTGCAACACCAGAAGTGGGCTGATGGATAGCCTTTTGAAGGACCCCAAGACAGAATCAATATTTACGATGACACACACCATACCATACCATACCATACCATTTTATCGTCATAAGCTACTGCTAACTCAGCTTTGTTTAAATACAAAATTAACAATTAATAAAACACGCAAAGTGTAAAGCGTGAAATTGGATCACGACTCAAAGTTCGAGCAAATCTTTTGATTGGCTTCGTACAAACAAAGCTTGAGTACCTCGCTTCTCAAATAGTCTTTGAATTAGCAAAACTTTATAGACGCAACATGATATTGTTAGCTGAAATACGTACCAACCGAGACTTCTTATAACATTAATAAATACATGTTGTGGAAAATCCACACAACACTATCTAGCCCCAAACTAAGCAGAGCTTGTATGGTGGGAACCAGATAGCTGATATAATACATGATTTACTATTGTTTTGTAATACTCATACATTTTTTTTTCTTGGATCTAACCCGCAGAAGGCAGAAATAGTACCAACTGACCGTGTGTGCCGTCAACACACCTCTGTTGTCTGCGTGAATAGTTAGATGAGTTCGAAATTCAAAAAATGACTGGCATTGGTAATATCATAGGCCAATGGCAGTAAACAAATTAGCTTCCTTCTTCAAATATTTGATTTGGAGCTCATCTTACAGGCAAAGTGTATATATTATTGTGTGCGTTTTGTAAGCAAACCGAACGAAAAAGAATCAGTTATTTGGCTTTATTTTTTAAGGTTTGATAGTTTATCTAAAACTCTTACCAAGTTTTCAAAATCAAGGTTTTATACTTTAACCCTTTCCTATTAATAATTATTTTGCCAAGTAGTTGTTCTCAAGTAGAATTTCTTTGACACGTTACTATTACCAGACCTGTCATCTCGTTCCGCGAATCCGCACCACACCTAAAGCGATTTACCACCAATTTACTACGGCCTTTGAATCAAACAAAACTGTACAATTTGTAGCAGATTCTGGTGAAGTCTGGGGGTCACGGAAGACTGGTGGACGCGTCAGTCGCAGGTGATAGGATGGAGTAATTAGAAGCTCGTAGTTAATAACTGAAGTAAGTTTGACAGGCGTAGTGCAGAGGCTCAAACTTCGGCTGTCATTTACCGAGATGTCTATGAGATAGACAAAGGAAAATTATCACCCGTGTTATTGACTGGTTGTCAGGATAATATTTTCTGACTGTAGAGAAAGGGTTACATTTATTCCTTGATTGAACTTCTATTTTTTATAGGTCGAGGTGCGTGACTGAACGAGTACTGAAAGGGAAATACATATATTGAAGAAGTACGTACTCAAAGCAACGGTGAACGGTGATATACTTATGGAACTGAGACACCCTTCTTCAGGTAGATGATGATGATGAACTAAAGAAAGCAAATACTCGGTTTTTATACATAATTCACATACTCAATAAACGGCTTTGTTTTTTTTATTCTTTATTATACACATACATATAACTTCTTAACATTATAAGAGGACATAATACAGAGGCAGAGTAAACTTAGTTATGGTTAAGCTTAACCCTATTACAGAGTTTTCTGCCAGTAAACCTTGGAGGATAAAGAGAGCTTATTATATTGGTAATAGGTGGTTTAGTTTCACACATCTCGTTCGCACAAAAAAAATCTTGTTTCATTTTACAAAAGCAAGTACCAGGGCACCAAAACAGCGACAGCAATAGTTAACTAGCTTTACTTCTCGCCTTACACAACACTACACAAGGGATACAGTTGAAAGTTTGCTCTGCAACGTAGCACGAGACGATTCGTTGACCAAAGTTAATTAGAAGCCTTTGGCATAGCTCAAAGAGAGATCTGGCTAGCTCTCTTTGATCTTTGATCAAAAGTAAAAGCCTAGTAAATGTTAGTTAGAGTTCTTGTGAGAAATTATTGTCAAAACAAAAAATACCAATAATTTCATGCTTTAGAACATGCTATGAATCTGCGGCGACCATAATTATTATTCTTGATACGGGAGTTCAATAAACTGCTGTTTAATTAATTTAAATAGATTTGTGGGTAAAAGTAGTAAGTGAATTTAAATAGATTTGTGGGTAAAATAAACTGCTGTTTAATGAATTTAAATAGATCTGTGGGTAAAAGTGGGATTGTGACCAAAGATCTGATGGATGAACAGCGTGAGAGATGACATGGATTACAAAAAGAAGTGAATACTTACAGAAATACATTATAGTGGGATAAGAGCAGGAATAAGATTGAAGTATTTTTTTTCTTTCAAACGTTTTGCCTACATTTTGTACAAAAAGCCAGTTTAATACCTACTTCATGAAATCTCTGATTATATTTACAAAATACCGAAGTGAACCAGCTGGAATTTCGTTTACCTTAAATAAAGCCGCAGTCAGACTGCGGTTTTAATAATTCCAACGGTCGAGAATTGATATAAATGATTTTGTCGGACGGCACCCTAATTTGGGACCATACCGACTCCGAACTTCGTAGGTGCTTCTGAATTAATACCGTGCACGCTCAGTTTAGCTTATGAGCGTGACATGTGGTCAAGTTAGTTTGAAGACTTTAAATTATTGAATCATTTTGACTAGACGTGACTGGAAATTATAATTTGCTGACTGTTTTTTAAGAGAAACGATGCCAACCAGCCCTATATAATTATCGATATACATACAATTCTTACTGTGACTGTGGTGACACTGATACCATAGACGAAAAAAGGATAAATTTATTTATTTATATTTATTGGAGAACCAACAGCTTTATAACTAAAGATTAAACAACAAATTATTATCTATAGAGCCAATCAGAGCTTTTCACCAGTGAGATACCACCAAAAGGTACAAAATACGTATACGCATAATATGAGCTTTGAGCTATCCGTAGATCTTAACAAGCACAATCGAAAAATACCTAGATAAAAATAGGTTTCCTAGCTTTTGATTTGCTTGAGTTCTGGAATTTGGTATTCAGAAAGTGTAGAAAAATGCTAATTCGCAAAGTTTCCAGCTGTCTTACACAGAAAACACTGGCTACCGACTTTTCGCCGTTTTTTCTCTATACACAAAAGAACTCTAAAATAAACAAAGAGTTTTCATATTAGTATGCGCAAATTATTTATTACAGCCTTTTTATTAATTTTACAAATTACTCGCAACTTTTAATTTTTCTAACTGGCCGCAAGTAATTACAAAAAAGAAAAGAGCGTTCGAAATTTAAAATCTCCAATAAAACTTTTTTAAATGGTTTTGTGGAGTCGTTACTTTTATTTTCAGCCAGTCATTATGCAGTCTTATACAAAAGAGGTTGGTATGTTTGGACATGCCTACTGTGGATTATCTTATACCTTTAAACGAGAAAATCTTGTATATATATATATATATATATATATTTAGGATCTCGGAAACTGCACCAACAATTTTCACGAAATTTAGTATACAGGGGTTTTCGGGGGCGATAAATCGATCTAGCTAGGATTCATTTTAAGAAAATGACGAGAAGTTGGTGTTTTGCAATAATCAAACATAAACTCAATATACGACTGTTCCTGCCATCTATTGGCGATTGTGAGCAACTAACTGCAAGCTAGAAGGCGTTGTTAATTAAAAATAAGCCAAGAAAGATACGACTCTTCCTGACATCTATTGGCAAATAATAATACTATTTTTTTTTTAACCCGAGCGAAGCTCGGTCATACCGGCTCGTATTAATATAATAGTTGCTGATTGTGATCTAAATATATGTGCTAATAAATATAAAGATAAGTTTGTGTGATCTGTGTGTTTTTTTAATAACTAGACTAATAAACATTATCAATGTCTTGTATTTTCGCTTTAACCATAACGTTTAACGGCACCTTTCTCCACCTTATGATTTTTTTACCAGCACGTTAACACTAAACAGGCGTTTAGAATTCTCAGCACGACCCGGTCAACTCAGCCCCAGGCGAAATTATACGTTTTGCCAAATTGTCTCTGGCCTATCTGGTTGATTTCAAGATGGTCTGACAGTACAGTTGGCAGTGAAATATAATTTTCAACAGAAAGAAATAAGAAAACAAATTTGTATACTAACCTACGCTTTATTTTATTTTTTTCTGAAATTCATCATTCGATGGTTTTATCGGCATAATCCACATACTAGGTAAGTATATTATCTGTTTGCCTATTTTACCACTAACCAAATTATAAGTTATCCTTCTCAAAACGAGCTTGAAGTTCAAATTAGTGACAGCAAAGTTGCCAGACATTTTAAGTGCGTCCAAAAAAATGATAAGTAGCTACTTGTATTTTAACGTTACAAAATGACAAGCTTGTTAGACGTTGGCACCAGATGGAAAATGCTGGAAATTCCTTTTTTATCCCGACCGTACCGAGCGCTCTCCAAAAGTTAATAATTCGAAACCCGTTGCCAGTACTTGTCTGATTCCCCATTCATATTCATATTTATTTCGTTTCACCTATTCGCCTCGGGACTTCTCAAATTTAAATTTTAATCCTTGATTTTAACAAGACACGCGGCATAACTTGCGGCATTCAAACAAATTGTTTGACGGAGTGGAAAGCGTTCTTGTGATGTGATTTTGAACGGTTATATCTCAACCTGACCCGGGAAATATTTGCTTTCCGTCTTTGTTTGGGTAAGGATTGAATGCGAAGAATGCAGTCTATATACAATACTTAAGTAATTACAATTTTGTACTATTCGGAAAATTACAGGACAAATCTGAAGTTACATAATAATAAACAAATATTGTAGACAACCCACACAGCACTATCTAACCCCAAACTAAGCAAAGCCTGTACTTATTTATTAATCTTGTTGAAACGTATATCTTATAACTGTTATTTATTGAGTATACTAGCGACCCTCCGCGGTTTCACTCGCCCCGTTCCCTTTACTTTTTCTGGATAAAAAGTATTTTATGTCGGACTCCTGGTCCTAAGTTACCTTTCCAACAATTTCCAACCATATCGGTCACGATGTTCACGCGTGATGGCGTGACTAAGGGAAACACGGATTCATTTATTTATATGTAGATAAGAATGTTCAATGTATTTGAACTATTTGAAAGGTTGGGTGAAGAATAAACCTTCTGAATGAGAGTATTTAAGTATTGTTAATAACGAAAATCTCATATTAATGTAAATTTGACGCGAGACGAATGCTTTGTTCGACGTTGTTAGACGTCTTTGTGTTTGTGTAAAGGAAAATTATAATGTAAGAAACCGCAACTTTATTAGCTAAGCAATCAAAAGGTAGGAAATGGAGGGATCGAGACGAAATGAATAGGATATAAACAAAGTAAAACCACTTACGTGAGACTTGTTTTTGAATTCATGTTGGTTGAATTGTAAATGATATTAAATATCTGAATTACAAATTTTCAAGAAAATTCATGATTTCGCTGTCATAGAAAAATTCAGTAAAAGACAATATAAGTCATAGAAAAGTTTGTAAAGTTTTGAGTAACTAGCTGATGCAACAAGCATTTTAATGGACGCCATGGCCATCGCCTATAACAAAGCATTGCCTCGTAAGTCACGCACTTCAGAAACGTGCCCTATGATGCACTGCCCTGCATCCATCAACTTGATGCTTACAGGTGTTCAGCCTCACGTGCCAGTAATTTCACCGGCATCCACACCCTTCAAACCAAAACACAGCAATGCTGCTTCACGGCAGAAATAGGCATGGTGGTAAGTACATCCCTGGACGAGCCCTTCACAAACAGCTCTACTACTACTAAAGCTTGTAAGCTTGTAACATGTGACATTTATATGCCTTGTTTGGTAGGTTAACCGAACAAGTTATTGTTCGGTTAAATGAATTTTTATGTCACGCATAAAATCAAAATCCAAAAAACCTAAATCAAAAATGAGTTTATTCTACTGAATATCCTACTGGATTGCAAAAATCACTTTGAAACGTCTTAAAGCTAGGTGAGACTAGGCCAGTTCCACGCAACCAAGCCTAGAAAAACAGGCAACAAACTACGGATTGGTTCCTACCGTTTTTTTTTATAATATGATCCTTTTACAAATCAAAAATAAAAGATTTGCAACTCATACTTTCAGCAAAATATTTACTGTAAAATTATACAAGACAAAAGTTGCAACAGACAATAAGCTAAAAATGTCTTGTCTCAAGTTCCTCTAAAACACTTTGTCACCATTATTAATTTAGCTAAAATAACTCTGTCCACCGCATCTAAGGAATTTAATTACCATTTGGTTAATTAATAATTCTAGACCGCTCTGAGGACGCAAAGTCTGCGGTCTGTCTCCCTTTTCTATTAGTAGCCCGTTTAGTACTGCCCACAAGGAATGGGTGTTTGTAAGATGACGAGACGGACACCGTACGACAAAAACGATAGCTAGAGTCTAGATTTCATTGTTAGAGCACATATTGTTTTTGACTGGCCTCTCAGCTCAATTGGTAGCAGCTTTACCTTCAGCGTTGTAGGTCGTGGGTTTGATCCCCGTTGAGAACAAATGTTTGCATGGTGAACGTAGATGTTTGTTCTCTGTCTGGGTGTTAAATTGTTATCTTAGAACATAATATGTATTTCATCATCATCATCATTTCAGCCCGGTATCACCCAATGCTGGGTATAGGCCTCCTTCATTTTCTGCCAGCCTCCTCTGTCCTGTGCGTCTCTTGTCCAGGTGTTTCCCGCGACCCTTACGATGTCGTCGACCCATCGCGCTTTCGGACGCCCCAAATTTCTTCGGCCTGACTTCGGCCACCATTCGGTCAAGGCTTTACTCCACCGGCCATCACCACGTCTAGCCAATATGTATTTACAAAAAAAATATATGTAAGTATTATATCAGCTATCTGGTTCCCATTGTACATGCTCTGCTTCATTTGGGGCTAGTGTTGTGATAAATGAGAATATTTATATATTTTATTGTTGAACATAAATCTTGTTACTCGTAGCGCACCTATCAATATTTCTTGATATAATATATTTCATTGTAACTTTGCCAGATTATATAGTTAAGATTCAAGACTGGCGTTTTGAGAGAAACGTACTCAAGATTTGGATGAAATAAAACAAAACACAGACGATATATTTATGTTTCCAAATATTTTTTTTTAAATTCTTGCATAGCCTTATAATATTTCCACTTTATCAATCTTCTAAACCGTTTCGTGTCCGGCTCGTCTAAATGTCATTTGACCAAGCCACACCCGACATATTAATTTTACGACTACATCTACTCTCATTCGATTGCGTATTTCAAATTCTAACGGGACAATAGAGTGAAGAGTCATGGACCGAAGACCAGTAAGTCTACCATGAGCTCTGTCTGGCTCTGTCTCTGGTTCTGGTTTTAGTCTGTGTGAGTGTTGACTAAATAAATCCTACGTCAAAACGTCACACACACAGTATAATGCACTGGTGAGCACTTACACAGACTCAAAACCAGAACCAGAGACAGAGCCAGACAGAGTTCATGGTAACTGGATGCCAATGGCCAGAATTCAAAAGCTGTTATGAGAAAAAAACCAGTCAGCCCAGTGTGAATCACGTATAGTATGGAGCATCTTTCAATGAAATATTTTTTTGTGACTTTGGGAAATTTCAAAGAAATTGAATCACGGCATTTGAAATATCTACTAAATAAAAAAATTCTACTAAGAATAGTTTTGATTGTTTTTTTTTGAATAAATTAAAATTAATAACAGTAATTATCATCACATATTCAGAATTTCTTTCTCTTTCGAAAGCTTTTGTTTTCCTAAAAAAATAATTTGTTTTTGTCCTTTTAGTAAATAAAAATGAGAACTAAAGATATAAAAAAAAGGAATTTTAGTTTGTTTTTATAATAAATAATAGACAATAAAGATGAGAACCATTCCATTCTACCTAAGCCTATTGTCATTGGATGCATAGCGTCGGCTCATTGTTTGAACCTTACCTTTATAAGCGAATTTATTCCAATGAATATTGCCTTACAAGCTTACGACTATTCAGAAAATGTTTATAATAGGCTATTACGATAAGAAAACTCATTTTCTCATCTAAAAATAAGTACCTAGTCACGTTCTTATTTTGCCAAGAAGCTTACAATTTGTACCAGTAAATAAAATATCGGTATAGTATTTATAACAAGCGGACCATCCGCTGGGTTTTGGGTATCTAAAATAGATTTAAAAAAAGATGTATGTCGTCGATTCTTGTTCTCTTCTGTTCTCATCTTTAATTTTTTTTAGGTTTTTAGTTTTTTAGTTAACCTACACTACATAATCTTCTGCTGCGCAAAAGTCTTCCCCAAAATCTTCCACTCATCTCACTGCACTTAAAATAAAATCTGTTATTTACTGTACTTATAATGTTAGACATTGTATTGTTTACATAGTATCTTAGAAGCTGTGTATATTGTTCTGAAATTAATAAAAGCATAACATTTATTTAGTTTTAGTTAATTTAGTTTTTAATTATTTTGACTGACCTCTCAGCTCAGTTGGTAGTAGCTCTGCCTTCTGAGCCGTAGGTCGTGGGTTCGATCCCCACCGAGAACAAATATTTGTGTGGTGAACACAGATGTTTGTTCTCTGTCTGGGTGTTAATATTGTATTCTAAGTATGTATTTACGAAAAAAAATGCATATAAGTATTATATCAGCTATATGGTTCCCATAGTACAAGCTCTGCTTAGTTTGGGGCTAGATAGTGTTGTGTGGATTGTCAAAAAAAATAAAATATATATGTCTTTAGACTAGATAAAAATCTATTTTTGATTAATTTAATAAGCTTAATATTTGTTTGACGTGCATTAAACTAACAGGACGATACCAGTCTCTTTTTTATTGATACCCATCTATTTTATGAGTATTTTTTAATATCTTCCGAGTTTTGTCCGCTTGATATGGATAGTCGTGTAAGTCTCTAGACGACTGTTTCACGGGTATTGAAACTACTTCAAGTAAGTCTGTTCTTTAATTAATAGTTATGAAGAACGTTTTCAAGTCTTTAGAAATATTAATTTTATGTAATTTAAAAACTAATTGTACTTGATGTTAGACACGCAAAAATATTTAATGCGTGTCTTTAGATTTTTAATATTTGCTATCATAAGGTTAAACGAATATGCTCTAATGAAGGCAGTAAAGTGAATTTTGAAGTTGATTAAAACATTCCATTGAAATAAATTAATGTAAAATCATAAATTGTTTACATTATCTTGGAAGATGTTTGAAGATTCTTATTTAGCAAAATAAGCATTTTTCGCCGCGCAATTTCAAATTCCTCTGGCATTTTCCAGTTAAAATTAATTCTCACATGGCGTGTCTGGGTAGCGGATGCATAGAAGCCAGACATTTTGCGAGGCTTTAATGAAACCGCATCGTGATGTCGTTATGACGGTGCCCAGAATCACGGAACAAAGCTAACGCTTGCCGGAGATGTGGTAATGTGAAAGCATACTTTAATTATTAAAATTTAAACAAATAAAATCGCAAAGATCATTATTGAAGCTTTTTTTAGCTTCCAAAGCTTGAGTCAACTCTTTATGGCCCGAACACACCTAGTTCGCTGGCGGTAGCGATCAGTGAAACGCTGTCAAATATCGCTGTCAGATTTGAGATTTGACAGCGTTTCACTGATCGCTACCGCCATCTTATAAAATTGTTAAAACAAAACATAGTCAAGTTGATTGCCCATTTAGTTCCAGTGGGTTGCATTTGACCCATTTAACCCGACTGCCCAGAGAGAGAGAAGGATAATGTTTTTAGCTAGATCATCTAGCATACCATTATGTAAAAGCCAACTACCGCCACGCGAGTGCAACCACGGATGCTAGCCAGTGAACTTTTCATAATGTCAGTAATGAGAAGAAATCGAAGATCTGGAAGAGATCGATCTTAGCGATAAGGCTGCCTATTGTACCCATATTAATGTTTCTTTTATGTTATGTTGTTTCTTATGTTGTGTACAATAAAGTATTAATCTATCTAACTATCTAAAGTATACTATCAGTTATTAAAAAAATACTGTCAAAGAATATCTCGTTACACCAGAAAACCAAATTTGAAGTTTGTACGTTTTCTATGTTGAATGGTTTTGACGTGGTCTTGACATTAGAATTTAAGCTTGCGATTTGAGTTACCTAAACACAGGTTTATCCGCTAGAAATGTTATATCTCTGTGTCTAGATAGTGGTCTCAGCACTAGTTACTGCGCACAGCTAAGCAATCTGCGATGACGATCAGTGAAACGCTGTCAAATATGACAGCGATATTTGACAGCGTTTCACTGATCGTCATCGCCATCGCCTAGATGTGCGCAGGGTTTTATGTTATTGAGTTACTTACAAGTTTTTTTATGTTTGTTACCCCATCATAACTCAGTCATTTATAAACCGATTTACAACATTTTATTTTTATCTGTTAGGTTCTCAGATTAGTCCTATAAAATTTAATTAACATAAGTTTGGTATTGAAGATGAGTGGGTATTCACGCTTTTTAAATTATTTTTTTAAATTAATTACTTATTCCAAATGCGAATCTATGAGTTGGATGTAATTAAGAAGATTAAAAGGTAATATAGGTATTATAAGCTAAGATCGTATTATAATCAGGCAAGATTTCAGTCAAGAATATATACATATATATTTTTTATACAACTAGCTGATGGAACAAGCATATGGCCCACCTGATGTTAAGTGGTAACCATCGCCTATTACATAGAATTGCCTCGTAGATCATGCACGTCAGGAACGTGCCCTACGATGCACTTTCCTGCGTCCATCAACTATATTATGTTAATAATATAAATATTATGTTCGTAAAAAAGTCCCTGTTAAATGTTTACCAGTAGATTGTGCTAAGGATACTGTGTACTATGAAACAATTTACAAGGTGCAGATTATGTAAATTAAGATATTTCAGGTTAGGTTGGTATTGCAGTGTCTCTCAGACAACCCTAATAAACCCGTTTGACGTCAGTTCTAATAATTTTGCTTTACAGTGCTTTGAATACAAGCATTGTGAGACGAAACTTCATGACTAGTTACGTAAATAAACTTAGGTATCCGAGTGACGTCTGCGATAAGTGTTTTGTATCGTAATAAAAAAATACATAAAATACTCACGACTGCGGTCAACAACCTCTGAGATGTGACGTCGTCGGCGAACATTATCACACAACCCTGTAAACGCTCCAAACAAAAGCAGGATACTAATTTGACAGGCGTCTCGACTCAGTTGCCCTGCTTTCTGCTTTCTTTCTGGTTTGATTCCCACCGAGAACAAATATTTGTGTTGTGGACGTAATATTTTTTTCTATCCCTTAAAAAAAATATAATATTGTAAGTATTATATTATATAGGTATGTGTGGATTATCCACATTATTTATAAATATTTATTTGCATTTATAATCCAGACAGCTGGCGTAATTATTTTGGCTTTCTTTGATAGTGCCAGTACCTACTTATTTAGTACTCGATAAAGTCTAAACTACTAAGCCGCTAGCGGAGTACTAGGAAAATACTTCTACTCAAACTCAGAGGCTCCTTTCGTGCTCAAGTGCGCCTCGTAGGCGTATTTCGTGTACGTAACACGAAAGGAGCCTCTGAGGCGCACTTGAAATCCTTTCGCCACACTGGTTTGAAAGAACCAGTGACACGATAAGAAGAAGAAGCGTAGTATTTTTTTTTCTGTGCCGCTGACTACGTAGCTAAGCTATTTAGTGTATATTCAAAGTATTTCCACTTTATAAAGTCTATAATTTGTTTAGTTCACCTAAACCTCAGTCAATAAAGGATGCTGAAATATTCAAATTACAAAGTTGGTGTTTAAACAATGCGTTCGGGTCTAATGCCTACATGTTACGTCTAAAACAGAGGTTCCCAACCTTTTTATTGTCCTAGACCACTTTAAATTTTGCTGGTTCCGGTGGACACCCCGCCCTACAGTTACATTTTTAGTAAATTCTCAGTCGACAAAAAATATGGATATAAGATCTCACTATGAACATTTGCTTTGCGGCTAAGTTCCTACCGTACATCACATAGTCACATGGCTAAGCTTCTTAATTAGCGTATTTGCCTACATTGATAGGTGAAGTCGAGCCAACATTTTAGTTCTTCACTATCGAACCCAGATAAATTTTAGTGGAAATCCGCTTACGAATTGTGATCATTTTTTCCATTGTTTTGTCACGCCATCGTAGACCCCCGTGGAGTCTACCATGGACCCCTGGGGGTCCACCTGAACCACGTTGAGAATCAGTGATCTAAAACATTGCGGTTTTCATAATATTCTCATTGGACGCTGTATGCAATGATTGATTTAATAACTGAATACCAGTGAGGGCCCAAGCCAAAACTATTTGGCTAATGTTGACCATTGGACCGGATTGTTTGGAAACAGCATTGGGTTTTGCAAATACATTTGCATGAAAACTCAGACAGAATATTGTGGACAACTCACACAATACACTCTAGCCCAAACTAAGCAGAGCTTAAAATTAAAAAGCTTTTATTTTTGGCAGGACTGGATCCTAAGCCGCGCCCATAGGATATACTACCACTAGACCACCAGTGTATGTGCACTATATGAAACTTGCTTAACTCACAATTTTAATATAAATTCCTATCATAGAACGACGTCCCAAGCACACAAAAAGCCGTTCATAGTAAATAATCAGATCTGACGATATGGAAAACTTATTTCAGTTCCATTCATATTTGACATGTCGTAGCGAGAAAAATCGCTGTGTACGTGTATCGTTCAGAGAGATCTGGTATGTTCCTAAACCTCTCCAAATATTGCGAAATACGAGAAGGGTATGTTTCCTAGTGAATCATTTTTCTACTATGTGGATGGTATAAATATTTCCTATGTCGTTATTTGATATAACATTTGAATTTTAAACACCGGAAATTGAGTAGATTGACCCCTAACTTCAAAAAGGTCTTCATCGATAAGTTGATTGAAAAAGATCACTTTTTAGCGCTTTTTATCACATTTGTTAGTTTATTTGGTAAATAATAAATAATAATGATTTTTCTATAAACATGATCTATGTTTTATTCTATAGAACTAAATTTTTGCATTTCATTTTAATCTTTCCGTTTTTTCAGGGTCCAGTATGGAATAAACCTAATAATCTCTGTGTAGTTCGAAGGCTTCAATATCGCGCGTGACAGGATTTATGAACCTACACTAGATTGATAAATGGAGAACGAAGAAGGTAATTTTGATGTATTTTGCATCAGAGTTGGTTTTTGCGGGTTTAATCAGACAGAGGTGGTTTAAACTCTGATAATGCTTTTTTATAACGCTTTTATTAGCTTTACCTGTATGTATGTATGTATGTATGTAACCGACCTCTTTGAGCTCGATTTTCTCCTACTTTGAACGATCAGATTTGATTCAAACTTTGCACACCTGTCAAAGGTCGATGACAATGCAATAATATGAAAAAAAAAAAAAAAATGAAAAAAAAAAAAAAAAAACTGAAAAGTGAAAAATAAATTATAGTTTAAAAAACTAAAAAAAAACGCTTTTATAACTAATTGAACTAAAAAGTTAATAATAAAACTGTATATTATTGTACAAAAAAAGCGTGGGGTGCTTGATTTTGATTGTAGTAAATATTTTATCAATAGTTAATATCTGAAGTTATTATAAAAAGCACCCCACGTTTTTTTGTACAATAATATAAATTTTTCAATTGATTATTACAGTTTTATTTTTAACTTTTTAGTTTAATTAGTTATAAAAGCGTTTTTTTTTTAGTTTTTTAAACTATAATTTATTCCACTGATTTTGATGGCTTTAAGGCCTGCGCACACCTAGTTCGCTGGCGGTAGCGATCAGTGAAACGCTGTCAAATATCGCTGTCAAATCTCAAATCTGACAGCGATAATTGACAGCGTGTGCGCAGGCCTTTATACTAGTATAAGTTTTTTATGAATTGTAGTAAAAGTGTTCACTACTAAGTGCTAAAAATCAGGGATGACGGCCTAACACGGTACGGCTAATCAACTTAGACTTAGCTATAAAAATCTGTCAAAAGATGATACCGGCTTTATTCATGATACTGGACACATTTTAGCGGCTGGCTAATAATTTTTTATCACTTTTCAACCAAAGGGGCATGCATAACAGGTAACATAAAGCAATGTTTAAAAAATACTGTTGAAAGTTTGTAGGACAAACTGGTTCAATACGTGCGACTGTGGAGAGGTCACACGCAATCGTAGCGTGAATAAGTTTTTAGTGTAAAATTACAGCTACATCCAATTCCATCTATAAGAGTATGTCCCAAGTGATAAAGTTCCTCACATAGTCGACTGACAATAAACAGACAATAAACTTTCACTGATGAAAACTCAAAGGGTTGTAAAATTTAACGACTCGCATAGTCTCTTGTGTGAAATTTAATTAGTATAGCGCCCGTGATGCGGTATTTTAATAATGTCCTGCCGTCCCCAAACGGCGATTTATGGCTCTTAGGCCAATGCTTTATCCAGATCGTTATGGATGGTGTAAAGTTTTAATTTATTTGATGTCCGAGCTGGAATTAAGATAGTGATATCATTTTTAAGGTATTTTGACGCCAAGACGCTTGAAAAACTTATTAATCAGTGTCTTTTTATTTTAATTTGGTATATACTCATATACATCATCTCATACGCCATAGAGGCAATGGTAAAAAAAAAATTTAATGTTTATGACTTTGAAATCCTGAAAAAAATCCCCTTATTCCATTGTACATTTATTGAATAATATTTATGTTGATTATATTGTGTTAAATTTTCTGTTTGTTAGTTTGTATGGTGTACAGTAAATAATTTTCTATCTATCTACAGTTATGACATCTTCATAATAAGTATTAAGGCTTGTAACCTAACTTACATTATAACACCTTTGTTGACTCGCAGACTATATTTTATACCTTAGACTATACAAATTGACTATACTCTAGACTAGACGCCTAAGGCCTCTGAAAATTATGATTTCGAAAAAGTAGTAGTAGATAATATTAATAGATCTTCCATATTGAATTATCACTTACGCCATGTATGTAATACGTAGTGTATGTGTTCAATATTTCTTATATAAATATCGAATTTTCTATGATATCTCCATAAGTAACAGCACAATAGATCGCTACACTTATCGCTTGAACGACAATCTGACTTCCGTCATACGCACGGCTCAAGGCTTTTACGGATTTTCTGACAGACGAATGAAGCTTGGAAATGTAGCGGGGGATTAATAGTTACGGCTTTGTGGAAGAAATGTATTTTACAGGATATAATATTGAGAATAAAATGAATCGACTTATGACTGTAATCTCCAAGCATCTCCGTTTTCCTACCTTGAAATAATTGAGAATGATTTAGTAGTCAGTTTTGTTTATAATTGCATAAAACTTATTGAGGTTGTCTTACTGGGTAATCAGAGGCACGTCCAAATGGGTACACTCAGGTACAGTCATCATTGCAAAAGATTTGTTTTGTTGCCTACATTTTCAATTTATTTTACCTACACTAAGTAATATAAACTGCACTGGTGGTCTAGTGGTAGCGGCCCCGCATTCCAATCCTAAGGCCGTGGGCTCAAATTTGTTGGAAAATGTATGTGCACTATGCCAGTACTCTCAAACCGTGAAAGAAAACATCGCGAAGAATGAAGTCGTAGAATCAAAAAATTCGAAAACACGTTTGTGCACGAAAGGCGCATTTTAAATCCTGCACCACACTGGCTTCACAAAACAGAGATACGCTAAGAAGAAGAAGTAATATAGAGGTACGAATAATGAATACCTCTGCAAGTAATAAGCCAACAAAAGAAAATCGCTATTTGTTTTCCTTCCCCCAAACGGATCACGTCATTATCTTGCGAATCGAGAAGCGAGTTCTTTTTTCTCTGTGTAGTAATTAAAGATAAATATAATATAAAACGCTCCACTTAGTACCGTCGTACCGCGCTCGCTTTTGTCTACAAAATGGAGTCTCTGTTGATAGATTGTCATCCATTGTTTTCTTAATCTGAGCGATGCTGGAGGACAGAATAAATGATTTATAAGTATTGTGTTCAGTCTCGAATAATGGTTGATGTTGCAATAAAAAAAGATGTTGATGTAAAAATGCTTTTTCAATTAGGATAGATGTTTTACTAATACATTTATTCAGGTACCAATACTTTATTTGTCTTAATTAAACATGGGGTTTTTCTTGTTGAATCGATATAATTTTACTTTGATCTCTCATATCTTATACCTTTAAACGAGAAAATCTTGTATATATATATATATATATATATATATATATATATTTAGGATCACGGAAACTGAGCCAACGATTTTCATGAAATTAAGTATACAGGGGTTTTCGGGGACGATAAAACGATCTAGCTAGGATTCATTTTTACAAAATGTTTAGAAATGTCGCAAAGTAAATAATCAACTTTATCATAAAATTATAACTCCTAGCGCCATCTGTTGATTAAGTCATGAGTTAGTGGGACAGAGAACGCCATCTATTGACGAGTAGTGGAGTTTATTATTATAATTTATTATTATTATAACACAACAACAGTTTACCAAAAAAAAATACCGAGTGAAGCTCGGGCACCAACTGCTAGTAATAAATAAACCATGAAATGAAACATGTTTAAGACGATGACAACCTGCCGTCAATGGCCTTATCACTCGCACTCTTAGTTATTTTTTGAAGTTCGTATGCATCAACCATTATTATACCACTAGCCACTATCATTGTTAGGAACCAATGCGTAACGCTCTATAATTATAAACCAAAAAATAGAATAGAACAAATATTTTGTGTACCATGTTTAGTTGGATTAATCTTTATTTAGAAATATTTTAAATGATGTTTTCAAAAAAAGCATATACTAAAAATAAATCCTCTAAAAGTTTTCGTACTAGAAACTTTAGGTCTTAGAGAGCGATGGCTCCAACCACCGATGCGTTCTTTCCCACGGTCTTCGGAGATCAGCTCAAGTTCATAGAAAAAGTTGTTTATTATTTTGTTCATAAAATGTCCATCAGACCGATGCTGATTCATTGGTTTTGTGTTTTTGCTCTGCTGCGCTTGGAATTATCTTGATATGTGTTTTTATTTTCAGTCCAGTATATTTTTCTAGCGTAGCAATAAAAGAAAGGATGATTGTAATAGACAAAGAGGTATTGGGAGTAAAACTGTGTACAGACGTCTTATCAGACGTATTCGAATTCAAATGAAAATGGATGGATTGGATTTGTTGTTATAAAACTGAGATTATAACTTTGATACTACTTTTAATCCGGCAGTGGACCAATGCAGTGTTTTTTTTACCAAAAAGCTTGTATACCAGTTTCCATAGCAATTTTATAATGCGATTGCCAGTGCATAGCTCACAAAATACAAAAGCTTTCTCTTTTCTGTAGCGTAGCTACTGCTAGAGTGACCAAATGTAAATGGGATTAACTAACAAGTTCATATTTATTCACTTTATTCTACTGTATCTAAATCATTTTATGCATTTTGTAGAAGCACCTTCAAAATCGATCCTAGACTGCAACTCTCTCCTTATTGCAAGTTCTTTAGGGTTCTTGAATATTCATGAAAAACGTACCCTTTCAAAGTTTCCCGGTCTGTCTGTAATATACTTTAATTTTTGTACTTGTATCATAGGCTCTACTAGTATTGTAGAGGCAAAGTCTCTTTTATACTTTTTAGGGCCATCACATCTTTTTGTATAAAAAATCTGTTACTCATTAATTCAATTTAGTATTGTATCATTCCACATGTCCTAGAATTTATGAAAAAACTTTTATATAAAATATAAAAGTTTTTCATAAATTTAAGTTTTTCATAGAATTTATGAAAAACTTTTATATAAAATATAAAAGTTTTTCATAAATTCACCTTTAGGGTATTTGAAGATGTACTTTGGAACCTCCAAGTCACTCCACGAGTCTTAGTCAGTTTTATCAAGACATCGTAAAAGTGTTTTTATTTACAAACGGATAATGTAAGAGTCTGCGAATAAACCCGTCACTTTGACGTAAAATAAGCAATTTCCTTTTGAATCAAGCAAGGTGCTCGTGTTTATGACCCCTGCTTTACGATTTGTTTGTGTAAGCGACAGGCGGAGTTTAAAATCGAATTTCTGTTATAAATAAAATTATACTCAGTCTGCGTAGTCTGGCGCTCTTTTCGTTTAGTGCAGGTACTATCTCGTAATTGTAATGCTGATAAGGGTAAAAAAAGGTTCGTTTCGCTCGATGATATTCTTATTGTTGTGTTCTATGGAACAAGAACAATTCAAGAGTTGTAGATATAATAATTGGATATGCTTGTTATGAACCAAGGACATTGTAAGTTCACCATTTTTCCCTAAGTTCATAATATTTTCCGTATGTGACTACTCCGCCTTAAATTCGTTATTTTTTTAGGCCGCCCAATGTTTTACCTAGCCGTCTGTTTTTATGTCTTTCAAATGCATTTTTGTGTGAAGAACAAAAAGAGTTATCTATCTATCTATGTAAAAAACGATGCGTAGACCAAAGGACCAATTTGCTGAAAATTAGGTAAGGATGGTATGGAGAAAATGCAAAAACTATGCGCCCGTCATAAAAACAATATGTCCGGCAGTTTAAAATAATTACAATGCGACAAAAATAAACAATGGCTGATACAAACACGGGATGCAAAAGCAACTTGATATTCCAAAAAGCTCCAAAACTGTGTAGCCGTAACAAGCTGCGTAAACAGCTACAATAGCGAATCAAAATAGAGGGAAGCAGGGAAAACACTGTAATTTTAGTCCGAGCACACAGGCTGCTGAAAAAAGGAACGTACGTGCGCTGAATGGGACACCGGACGGATGGACACGGAATATCGTACGTCTGCTTGCATAGACATTTACGTAAATGCTGGGCATGTTTAAGTAGTGCTAAACTAATCACAGTGCTACTACTAAAACTGTGAAGTCTACCTAGTATTACGGCAAAAACTATCCATTGAATATAGCTAGAACTCTGTTAATGTTGTTAATGTGTTGTGATGTGTTGTGTGGATTGTGTGGATTGTGGAATCTTTAGAACACGGCAAGCAATCATCTTTTCATTACGACGCCATCTTTCATTTTCTCCCGACTAGTGACGTGTCTCATCGCCCATTCTCAGTAGGGATGTCCTATTCCCAAACGGGCTAACACTAGGCATACTGTGATATACTATATACATAGTCACGAAATCACGAACATTTCAATGAATAACAGAAATACGATTTTGTCGGCAGCCGTGCGTTTCGCGGGTGTGAGCGGCGAATCAAATAGCCTTTGTGATGGAAAGACTTCGTATTCATGGGGCATTGCTTCTGTGATATAAGATTTCGATTAAATAACTACTTACTGGGACTTCCTTTGCGCTGAATTTAATATTGGTTTGAAACGAAGAATCCTTTTTTTTAATTATTTTAATATGTTTAGCTCAGTACATTATTACGTTTCCTATAATGTACACTTAGAATTGGTTCAACACAAATTTTTGTTCAGCAAAAAGTTGGGTTAAACCAATCCTAAGTGACTCTTTTCGTACTCTTTAATATGTTTTCATTGAAAAACCAAACTATAAACTATTTTTTTTTTATGGGATGAACACACAAAAGTTTATCTGAGGATACTCACATCCATCAAAAGCTCCAAGTTTAAATGGTTATTTTAGCTACAGCCATAAACATCGAAAATATAATTTAAAAAATACTCCGAGTTTAAAGTATTGAATTCCCAAAGAATTCATTGTGATTTTAGAGATATTGAAATTATCTCTCTGATAAAATTATTGGAATGAATATGAAGCCGTAAAAATACCCAAGTATTTGGATGGAGTCACGTAGAACAAAAGTCAATAACGTAGTATACGTTATTTCAGTATTCATAGTGCGGTAACCCTTTAGGCAGGACGCAGATGTGCGATTGGCTATAGAAACCCACAATTTATACGTATTTCTATTAATAATTAATATTGCGATGGGTCCTATAAATTGCGGGGACCAAAGTATTAAATTCTATTTAGCTTTTGTCTATGATATAGACTTGTGAAAATTACCTAATACATGATGTGGACTAGTATTTGCCAATTTCTCATGATAAAATTATGTAAACCGTTTTTTGGCTGCTCTAGCTAGCTAGCCTAGACCCTACCTAGGCTACTACTAGACGTGACCTAGCTAGCTCTAGCTAGCTCTAGCTAGCTAGGTCACGTTGAACTGGCGCCAAAATTCTGTTTTTATTAATAAAATTTCGATAGCGTAGTATGCCATTTAAGTCTGTGCACATCTAAACGGATCTGCGGTGGTGATCAGTGAAACACTTTCAAATATCACAGTCTTATTTGACAGCTTTTCACTGATCGTCACCTCAGAACGCTGAGATGTGCGCAAGGCTGTACGGTTTTACTGCCAGTGGTGTATCAGCTGAAATTTATGTATTACGTACTAATACAAATTGCAGACATTAAAAACCATTGTTAATTTCGTCCTGCAAATTAGATTTTTTTGTCATTACTTTTCTCTTGCAGTTGGATTGCGAGAGTAATTTATGACCTCAATAAACTGAACCTTAAAATTGTTAATGAAAAGGTATTAAAACAGAGCGGGTCCCTCGTAAATAACCCGGTGACATCCAGAAAGAAAAATGCGCGAAAATCGAACAAATTGTCCACTGTGTGATTTTTTCTTTGCACATTTTATTCGGGCTTACTCTGGATTAAATAATCGGCCCTTTGCGCTCATTTAGAAGAAATGAGGTAGTCTTTTAACACAACGTATTTAAAAAATCGCTCATTTAGAAGAAATTAGGCCGGCTTGTAACACAAAGTCTAACTTTTAAAAAAAAAATTTAGCAAAAAAAATTACATTTTAAATAGAATGTGACCAAAATCATCATTCATGATCATTTTTTATTTTAATAGTGTGTATTATGTGCTGAAGCAGTAAACAAATTAATGTCTATGTCTATGTCTATGTCTAATCATATAACTAACTACACACCAATTTAAAAGCATGAAATTTTAAAAAAATAATGTTTGGCACGCAACCTCAGAAAAGTTCTTTTCAAACTCCAGTAAGTGGATTGAACTTGGTTTTTATAAAAAGTGCTTGACGCTCGCATTCATCGATAATTTCCTAACCGCATTGGTTTCTATGTTTTTTTTTTCACTTTCCAAATCCCAAAGCTCGTCCATAAATTATTAATTAACTCGCTTTCACCGCATCAGGATTTATTCGAGTGCTGGGGTGGAAAAAAACAAGTAATGAAACCAGAGCCAAAGCGGTACACAAACGATTTCGATCGAGTTTGGTCAAGCGCGAAATTGTCATTAATATCGTAGGCACGCAAAATACTAACTGTATGAGTTGGTATGTGTAACACTGAAACAATGTTTCATTATTGATTCCTGTTTTTTCATTGTTTGGTAGTTGGAATTGTACAAGTAGGTATTTGTTTTTTCTCCTTACAATAAAGTTATATACGTAACTCTGCTCAAACCCCATTTACAAGCTAAAATGCTACGGTTTGGTCCAAACCGTTTTTTTACATGATCCTTGCATGGTAACGTACATGAAACTCCAGAGGGGCTAGAAGCGTAAGCAAAACAGAAACATGACGTATGATCATAGTTTTCAGATCTAGTAGGATTCACAAATTTCTGCCTAGTCACGACAGCTAGTTATATGTTATTATTTCTATCATAACTAACATCTCTTTTCATCTAAAATGTCTTTGGCAGAACGAAACTGGTTGCGACATCAAAATACTCTCTCACCTCGATCAAAACATCCAAATAATTTAACGAACGAAGCAAGAGACCAAATGAATCAATCGCGCGTCCCCCTCTAATCCATCTGCTGTAGATTCTATACATATGATTATAAAACTTCTGACCTTGGGGGACTCGTAACCTAGCAACGCATGTACTCAGATCCCCTAGCTTCATCTGCAGATAATCATACCTATAGGGTGTCTACAATGCTGGGTGTCGTGGATGCATGAAAGCTTGATGTGGTCATTAATTTTCTTGTCAACAATAGTTATTCACGTGAATCGCAAGGATTTCTTTGTAACGTCTACCATGATGGATCTACTACCACTACGTACCAGTTCCACGTATTCCAGTCTAAATTCATTTCGTGGTTAGATCATTTTTCATCCATCTCACAAGTAAACTCTTCAATTCAGTGTTATTTTTGTCACTTATTGGCCTTTCCTAAACTTGTTCCGTTTATGAATGTTTCGACGCACAAGTGGAAAGTAAGTTAAGACATTTCCAATGCTTTAAAAAATCTCAACACAATTGAAAACGAAGCAAAACGTATTTACACACGACTTCACCGTTCTTATTTTAGGCTCTTTAAACGAAAGAACTAAAAGAACTTAAACTAAATCCTTATCTATTTCGTAACATTTTCACAAAAGAACCTTACGCATGCTACTTTTTTTTATGTGTTTAGTTCTGTTCACTTCTACTTTGTACTATTTAATTGAGAAAACTTTTTTTAGTTTGAGATAAGATAAAAGAACGTCTAATCTATTTCTGAAACAGCAGGAAGGCGCGTAGCACTCTTTATTCAAATAAATATTTTTAAATTTACATTTACATTGAGTATTGAGCACTAACAAACCGCGTCCAAAAATCCATCTTCCTAGGCATCCGGCACCCCTCGCCTGGCAACAGTCAGGGCTGTACCGACCCCAAGCGGCGATACAATCACATTGATGAATACCTTCAACATACATAGGGATATTAAAAAAGTTGCAATTTTGATCCCGATTTTTGCTTTTGACAATCGAGTGATGGAGAATTTTCGGTTTTGCTACTTTTGTTTGGTCTAGTCGTTGTTAGCTTGCCGATCGGAGAAATTCTTTTTCTCCTTTGTTGAGTTTTCGAGTTTGGAATGTTTGAAAATTGGAAATTTGATTACGGTTTGTGCATGGGATTTTTTAGTATAAGCAAAAACTCATTATATTATCTATAAAATTAATCACAATCAATTTAATTTATGGCAGTCTCCAGGGCAGATAAGTCATACGTACCGTTTTTTGCTTTAAATATGAAATTAAATAATTTATTTTGCTTGAAGTATTATGGTTGTGTGCAGGACTTCACCACTTAACTCGGCAGAAAAGAAGCGTGCAGAGAAGAAATAAACATGATTTAGTACTAGCCAAAATTTATAAATTAAATAAAGGATGGCAATGTTAATAAATAGATATTATGTTGGTATGTCCAAATAAAGCTAAATTAAATATTTTTTTAGCTACTTATAAAGAATTTTCTTGAAAAAGAATAAGAGTGAGACTCATCATAAATATTAGTATTATTATGAGCCTTCTATGTCCCACTGCTGGGCAAAGACCTCCCCTAATCCCCTCCACTCTGTCATCATAATTGAATAAAGTTATTTATATTTTCATAGATGAAAATATGAATAACTTTATACAGGTACAGTGATCCTTTACCAGAATAAAGTGTTTACTTTACCTGAGATTAAATCTCAGGTAAAGTAAACACCATAACCGACGAACGGTCTACCAAACCAATCATAAACTTCAAGCACCAAAGTCCAAACAAATACCATCAAACGGAGTCAAATAAAGAGATCCCCCAAAATAACACAGATACCCATATCCGTCTTCAAAAGAATCAGCACTGACATAGTGAACTGATGCGTGGCGGCACACTTTCTTCGGCGACCCTCGCATTTTTGTCACACACTCACTGACACACTTGATGTTTCCCCTTATAATTACTTCCCTCTCCCTCACCCCAACCTAGATCTACCTAGCATCCTAGGTATATCTATACCGCATTTGCAAGGGGAATGCTAAAAGGGACGCTGTGATATAAATTCATATCAAAGTTGTGTATACTGCACGTTTCGTATTGCAGGGACGCTGTACACCGTCTCCTTTGTATTTTGAACAATGTTTAGCATGGAAATACATGTGCCAAGTTCGGTCGCAACTATGAAATTTAAATTTATTTACCTCTAGCAGGTGCGGGTTTGAAGTATCAAAGCTTTCTCTCGTTATATCTGTCATGGCTTCACGATTTTAATGAATATTCCAGTCGACCAAATAAATTGGGAGTCACCAAAAGAGTGTCCATTAAATGGAGTCTACATCCAGCGTCAAATTAACTTCGGTAAAAGTTTACCCTCGAAATAATTAAGGATTCGCCGCAATTATCGCCGCAAAATCAAACTTCTCTTTGATCGTTATCCGGAGAGAACTTGTACCGAATTTGACTCTAAAATCAACGGTCAAAAGTACAAAATCGACTGGCCAATGAATGTTTAGACCGTTTTGTGATAGAAAATTTTAATAACCAGGAAGGCGTACCGTAAAGTTGTACACTTTTGCCTTTTTGCGAATCACCAAAGGGACCCACAGTGATAATTATAATTATTTACCAATTGAGTAAAGTTTTCGGTTGGCCCCGTAATTGCAAGACGGTTAAAGTATCATTTAATGAATAATCTCCCGAATTCAATAGGGAATTCGAGCAGCGGCTCCAAGTGGGTAAAATTATTGGAAGAAGAGACGACTTTTTAATATTAGTCAAAGAACTCGTTTCCAAGTTAAATTATTTCGCATGAGGCAATTCTTTAGGGCTTTACAATTCTAAGCTGAATGTTTGATAAGTATTTAAACATGAGTTCGCGTTTAATAAAATTGCATTTTTTGTGTGTAGACTTCAAAAGTTTTTTTCTGAATATTGAACTTCAACGACGACAGGTTTTAATTTTTATTTCATGAAGTATGCTTAAAACATATACACAAAACGATTCTATAGAGATCTACAAACTATTCCACATTTTAAAATGCAAAGAAAAAAATACAAAGGATATGCATTTTTTCCCAATAGGCTTTATTATAAATATAATATCATAAAAAATAATTCAAAAATATTGTTAGGCCAACCAATAAACGAAACAAATTGTAATCCTTCAAACCCAAATCAAAATCAGTAGATCAAAACAAACGTATAATAGGTACTTCAATTCCAAAATATCTTCTGAAATTGTGACAAACGAACGACCCTCTGTAATCCTCTCGTATCTTAAAAAGAATCAAAATCGAATGAGAGACATGATAATCCGAACATGGACACAGTATACATGGACACAGTATAGCTGTATCATACAGTATTAAACATCCATATTGTAGGTATCTCTTACAGCTCAAAATACCATAGCATTTTATCGTGCAACATCCAAAAATTAAATACCAAAATACTATCGTAATACATTTTTAATCGCACAATGTTTGCTATAGGAGGGTACCGAACCCACGACATACAACGCAGAAGACAAAAAGCTTCGACCAAGGTAGCCGCTAACTTGAAGCCGTGATTAAAAAGTGAGCCACAAAGTTGCCTAATCACAAACCTAAAAAAAAATCTTGTACCTATGACAACCAAGTAACTGATAGAATACCAATAATAATAAATCATTATCAGTCCGAAGAGTTTACTATAGTGGCCTATTCCATTCATCGAATTTCCACCATCTTTATTCATCGGCCATCGGGTGGGAGGAGTTTTTTTTTTATTACAGGGACAACAAACAGCTACAACATAAAAATAATCTTAAGTAGTATAATTCTACCTACCTACTTTATTACCCAATATTGCAGCACTCCGTTATCCTCATGCTAAATTGATTGAATCCTACTTTCTACTAATCTTATCCTACTAATATTAATAAACGCGGAAGTTTGTAAGTCTAAATGGATGGATGGATGTTTGCTACTCTTTCACGTAAAAACTACTGAATGGGTCTGAATGAAACATACACAATAAGAAGGCTTATACATCAGAATAACACATAGGCTAATACAATTTATGAAGATCTAACAGAGAACAGATATAACGGGAACGGGGCGAACGAAGCTGCGGGCAGTCGCTAGTTATTTATAATTGGCTGGCCTCTAGCTCAGTTGGTAGTAGCTCTGCCTTCTGCGCCGTAGGTCGTGGGTTCGATCCCCACTGAGAACAAATATTTGTGTGGTGAACATAAATGTTTGTTCTCTGTCTGGGTGTTATATTGTATTCTAAGTATGTATTTACAAAAAAAAAATGTATTCAAGTATTATATCAGCTATCCGGTTCCCATATTACAAGCTCTGCTTAGTTTGGGGCTTGGTGTTGTGTGAATTGTCCACAATATTTATTTATTATTTATTTATAATTCGCGTTCCAGGTGTCTTCGTGGTCGCCTGACTACTTGACTAGCCATACTGACTTTTTCTACGCTGTACGTTGGTTGGCAGGCAGGTAAATAGCTATTACTCGCTCCGCTGACGCGCCCTGAGATAACGTCTGACAAGTTCAGTACGCATGCTGAAGACTTCTGATTGATAGCCTGTCGAAACATCATAGAGGGGATGGCTTCATTTCATGGTGGTCTAAATAAAGCCGTGAGCAAAATGATGGATGACGTGGAAATGTAGTTGAAGATTATCTGCAAAACTGTATCTATTTTTAAGCTAGATGCCATTCAATTTTTAACCGATTTGAAGAAAAAAACGTTTTTTTTTATGTTTGTTATCGTATAATTTCGTCATTATGAGCCGATTTGAAGAAATATTTTTTCATCTAAAAGGTCTATTTCATCTTCCAGATTGGTCTTATAGAAATTCCATCAAAATCGGTTCAGCCGTTTGGTCAGGAAGTCAGCTTCTCTAGTTTTTTTTTTATTATATTATTCATACTTATAACTTTGCTACCACTAGTGGGTACACTTCTTTGTACTTATTTTAGACAAAGTGCTATGTAGATAGCATAATTAACTTACAGTTAATAAATTAATATTGTAGACAATTCACTCAACACTGTCTAGCCCCAAACTAAGCAGAGCTTGTACAATGGGAACCAGATAGGTGATATTTTATACTTTTAATATTTTTACAAGTTTTTTTTTGTAAATACATACCTACTTCTAAGTATGACACTGATATTGTAAAAAAATATATACAATACAGTTATCAGTGTTTTGTTGGATTATTTTGACTTATTATTAAGTACTCACCACAGAAAGTAAAATTATTATCTTTCACCCAATTGAGTCCAGTCTGTAGGTCTAGTTAACCGAGGCCATTTTTCTTTTTGTTTTCCAAATGGAACTGAAGCTCCAGTTCAGCTCCAATAGCTACGCAAATTATTCTCATGGTGACAATTTAAGTGTCTCCATATCGGACCATCACATTCAACTATAAAACGATCCTATTCATTGAACGGAAAACCCTTTGTGCTATTCGAATCCACTCGCTCCTAATGGTCGTGTTTTGGTCTGCTACTGGTGGATACTGCTTTGGGACGAAGCAGCTAGTCCACTCACTATTAAAATACTGTTACTCAAAGTCCTGACTTACTTTTGACAACTAATGACCGGGAAAATAAGAAAGCTGATGCTAATGATATCATCATCATGACTTATCTATCTAAGCGTAATACGCAGGCGTAATTTATCAAAAAATTTACTAAAAACATACCCATACATACATGTGTAATTAAATAATGATATCCGTCTGCTGGAGACATCTTTTATCATACTTTGTTTTGAATTATTCAATTTTGTCTTGATCTTGACCTTCAAAGCAGTTTCCAGCAACCTTTGTATCAGTGTACATATTTCTAGCTTTGCTTTGTTTCTTATGTTTTTATTCTTGGTATTTTTTGGCGTGACAATAGTCTTATAATTCGTTAGAACCAGCTTCACGCACGAAAAAACATGACGTCATGCGGCGCTACCTCGCTCTGAGGCGTTCCATTTAAGGCTTAAAGTGCAAGCGAGAGCGCGGAGCGAGCGACAAAGAGGCACAATCGGCCTCCGCGTTCGGCAGCGTTTGACATCTGTCTCTCTCCTACTTGAATTAGCGATGCGTCCACGTGGATAGCTATAAGACGTTGTCACGTTCAACTATCGTCAGTAAACCGACTTTACAGACAGCCAATTTTTTATTTTAGTCTATGAAAGTGGACTAGCTGAGCTAGCGTATGTAGTAGTGCGGACGTGCGATTTTAATTATTTTCGTCCAATTTACGAGTGGCCATTAAAGAACTGGTCCCTTGCGGACCATTAGAGCTCGCAGGTCCCATTCTTGTTGATAACTTTACAGCGCTGTATTTTATTCTGTACGTGAATTAGTGGTAATCTCGACTAGGCTGGTTGTCGTCATCAGGTACGGAGAAAACAGGTTTTTGAACCCTGTTTTCTATCATTACATGTGCAAGTTCTGATGCTGGCAGTGCTGTTCTGATTCGATGCTTTCAAATACTTAGACTCTCTCACTTCAGCACTTCGAAGGTATGCTACTTTATAAAATCTACACAATTTTCCTTCAAGTAGGCAACGCAACGACAGCACCCTTGGTGTTGTTGGTGTCTATGGGCGACGGTGACCATTTACCATTAGGTGGATACCATTTATCTATCATTTGCTTAAAAAAAACCACTGCCGTTTCAAAGTTTGAATGTTTTTAGTGAAATACCAGTCACTTTGGAACATCTAACATTTTTTTTTACTGATACGATGTATATGCATTGGTAGATACAATACTAGCAACATGCTTTCGGTGTAAAAGTATCTACGATATAGCTGTGTAGTAGAATATTTAATGTGTGAAGCTTACAATTAGCGAGAATGAGATAATTTTCAGCGACCGTCATGTATCTGGGTACGTACCGTCATTAGTTATAGAAGATAAATAGGTGTACCAATCGCTATATACTTATCTAGCGTACAGTTTGAGTTTTGTTTAGGTAAGACAGAAATGTAGCTGGCTACGGATTTGCTACGAGAGCTACGCCGTAGAGGCTTCAAAAAACTTATCTTTGTATTGCAGGCTTAGAAAAGATTGGCCTTTCAGCTTAGTTGATAGTAGCTCTGCCTTCTGCGACGTTGACGCAGATGTTCGACAAAAAACTCATGGGTACACAACTGGATTCGAACCCACGACCTTAGGATCGGAAAGCGGGGCCGCTACCACTAGACAACCAGTGCTTTTAGAAGCACTGGTGGTCTAGTGGTAGTGGCCCTGCCTAGTCCTCGTTTAAGCTGATGATGATCATGATAACTTAGTAAATAATAATTAATTATCAACTAGTAAATGATTTATTCTACCATTTCGTTTTACGAAAAAATTGCGTCAAAATTTTAATAAAACTACATCAAAATGAAAATACTAAATCCATAAGTTTGAAAAAGTTGATAGCTATGCAAATTTAGTGCTTGAAATACTTTAAAAACTCCAATTACACTAAAATGCAAATGAAGATAACTCTGTTTACTGTGAAATAATGGGTCCCGAATTGTCCAAACGAATGAGATGTTAAGGGTTGGGGTCGCTTAATAAATATGGCGTCCAGTCGGTCCGGCATACCGTCAATCAGGCCTGCACTCAGCGAGATTACATTTGAATGTAGTTATAAAAGAGTGATGGTCGGTTTTTATCGGCGAGAATGTATGCTGGTGTTTTTGGCAAACAGAAGTAGGAAGGTTAGTGTTATTTACTCTGAACTCAGCTCAATTAGTAGTTCTGCTTTTTGCGTTGCGTGCGTTTGTTCAATTTTCACTACGATTTCTGAATTGAATGAGAAAAATCTGAATAAAAACATTTCTAAACAATTTTTATAGTGTTTGGACGAATACAATATTTACACATTATATAAAGAAGAAAAATAAAACTTATTTATTTGACCCTCAAACACATCTAATAAATTAGAAGGTAACAAAAAAAAAACCAAAAGGAAAATACAGTAAAAGTATAATAAATTTGCTTGGACAAGTAGGTAGGTACTAGTGTCCCTACCTACTACTAGTTGCCCTAGCAAAAGGGTCCTGTTTCACCTGAATGCTGTACGTATTATCTGTAGTGCTTTTTTATCCGCATTTGGTGTGGATATCCCTTTTTTATCATAAACTAGCGGCCGCCCGCAGCTTCACTCGCCCCGTTCCCGTTATTCGGTTCTCCTGGTTCTTCCTAATTTGCTGCCAAATAGGTTCAGCCGTTCTTGAGTTATAAGTAATGCAACTAACATGACTATTTTTTAAATATATATATTTAAAGGTGACGGAATGAATAGATAAGCTATCTGCTAATTTTATTACCATTGTCTTGAAAAAACTAAACAGTTGACGAAAAGTATTCCTAAGTTCTTTTTTCAAGTTTCTGAAACTTTTCTACACTAAGTAATCAAAAACTTTGTAAAGATTTAATTTTGTAGCCAATCGCAAATCTTCGTAGGCACCACGAATAAATATTTGACTGCTTACAAGTACTTTTTACAGAAACAAATTAGTTTCGAACTCTGTAAAGAATTAGTCGTGCATTGCGACTATTAATCCTGAACTTCATTTGAATTTACTGTTGGAACCTTTGGAAACTTGGAAATGTGTTTGAAAAAAGTTTATGGACGGGACATTTTTTTTATGCTGCCTTTTAAGTAGCAGATTACTCAAATCTTGCGTACATCTAAATGTTTTGCGGCGGTGAACAGTGAAATGCTGTCATATTGAAAGCCTTATTACCTTTTAGATAAAAAATAATTTACTAAATTGGTTTATAAATGACGGAGCTATGCAGTATCAAACCTTAAAAACAAAACTGCTAAACCGATTTTGATAACATTTCTATGGGAACCTGGAAGTTTTACCTTTCAGATAAAAACATGCTACATAATTGTTTTCTAGATAACGATGCAATTGTTATCGCACATTTTAAAAAATACACCTGAAACAGAGCCTTCTTTTTTATTTGAAATCGGTTTAAAAAATGTGCACAATCTCAAAACATTTTAGATTGCTTTTACAAAATTGTTAATAGATTTATTTTTAGTATCGAAAAGGTTACCAATTTTTTCTTAAAGTGCGTCGAATTTTCACTTTTAGCTTAGCACACCATAACTCAATAGAAGCAATAAATTGTGCGTACATTAGTTTTCAGCCGTGCAATAGAAGGGAAATTAATTTGTTTTTCGTACAATGGGTCGTCTAGACAATCGCATATAATTCAAGTTTTACTTAGTGCTGTGCTGACACTAATGGGTAAAAGCCGAGGCGTATATTAAGACAACAACACTTCTAAATCATTTTTGAGAAAGATTATTGCGTGATAAACTTGTCATTGCATAGGAATTAACAGTGGTTGCTTATCTTGGAAAATTGCTTTCGTTGCAAAATTGCGAGAACATAATAATCCTTTTAGGGTTCCGTAGCCAAATGGCAAAAACGGAACCCTTATAGATTCGTCATGTCTGTCTGTCTGTCTGTTTGTCCGTGTCTGTTTCTCCGAAACCGTAAAAGCTAGACTGATGAAACTTGGCGAGTAGATGTATTCTGTGAACCGCATTAAGATTTTTACACAAAAATAGAAAAAAAACTATAAATTTTGGGGGTCCCCATACTTGAAACTGAAACCCAAAAAAACATTTTTTCATCGAACCCATTCGTGTGGGGTATCTATGAATAGGTCTTCAAAAATGATGTTGAGGTTTCTAATATAGTTTTTTTTTAAACTGAATAGTTTGCGCGAGAGACACTTCCAAAGTCGTAAAACGGTGGTCCCCCCCTCTAACTTATAAAATAAGAGAGTGATAAATCTAAAAAAATATATGATGTACATTACAATGCAAACTTTCAACGAGAGTTTATTTGGTTTGAACGAGATCTAGTAAGTACTTTTTTTTTATACGTCATAAATCGTAAACCGCAATTCACCTTGCGACGAACTACAAGAACCTTTATATTATGTTTACTTGTTGCTACGGAACCCTTCATGGGCGAGTCCGACTCGCACTTGGCTGCTTTTTTTATATAACTAGCTGATGGAACAAGCATAATGTAAAGTGCTAACCATCGCCTATAACAAAGCATTGTCGTTACGTAAGGAACATGCCTTACGATGTACTGTCCTGTGTCCATCAACTTGAGGTATGCAGATGCTCAGCCTCACGTGCTAGTAACTTCACCGGCACCCACACCCTTCAAATCGGAACACAGCAATGCTGCATCACGGCAGAAATAGGCATGGTGGTAATAATTTCCCGAAAGAGCCCTTCACTAAGAACTCTACTTTCAAATGTTAAGGCTCATACACACACAGCAGTTATTTAGCTAAGCAGACCGCTATTTTAGTTGCCATCTCTATTTGTTAGTATGAAAGTGGCAGTGACAAGATACTTAGCGAGCCGTTTAAAAGTGTAGACAGACTCGAAGCTCAGCAAAATTTGCTCTACGTGCACAGGAGCGGGAAGGTTCGTCAGGAATGACGTCACCGCTCGTGATGTGTAAAATATCCCAAGCGTTAAAGAGTTTGTGGTAATGCTGGTGCGAGGAATGTTCGACTGCAGCGACAACTGCCACCACGCTCATCTCAACTTGCTCCGCTGCACACACGGCCACCTGACATTTCGTCTTCCCGGCGGCCAAAGCCCCGCGAGCCTACCCGACAATTCGTGAGGCAGACACATACGCCACCACATGCTACAAGAAGCCACCTTTAGCCTTACAATAAGGCCAACGAAAAGCCACTGAAAGGCCGCCCACACGGCATTCGGGGCAAAGCCACGAGACTCGCGAGTTGTAGCTCGCGAAGTTGAGGCCAGAAAAAAGAACGAGAAGTTTGATTCTTACCCACACTTCCCACCGGATTATTGAAGAAGTGAAGTGTAGTAGTGTGTGTGTACATTATAAAAGGGGATGTAATTAGTATTTACAATTTTTATTATGTAATGCCTGGCAATGCTGTGCAAGTCAAGCCGCGGTTGGAAACCAGTAGCTTAGCACTTTCTTTTTAAAGGATAAAACTAACAAAAGAACAATAAAACTATCATAAAATTGTTCAAGAGGAAAGTGATAATACCTTCTTAATGTTTCTAAAACATCTCAGACATTGTATTTTATCTATTTGAAACTTTTTAAAGTATTGTTTAGACGTACATTAAGTTTATTCAGTTACAGTACCAGATACTGTCGTTTTAGTTAGAGGCTATTTAACGGATCCGGGACGTAAGAAGGACTTACTGCCATAGTGCAAGTTCTGCTTCATTTGGGGCTTGATAGTTTGTTTATTTATTTACTGGAGCTATTTACTACTTACGATGACGATGGCAGCATTGATCTGATTTGGATCAGTTGATCTATCTCTTGATCGTTTGTAACGGTCCGCAGACAGCTCAACTGTTTCTTGTGTCTAAATATTTCTCTAACTGTAAATTTCTTTGTGGAAATAAATATGACTTGTACTACATAGGTCTGATTGCATTTTTTTTTTATTTAAAATTAAGTACAATTAATTAATTATGCATATTTTATAACTGATAAACTGGCAAATTTTCTATCATGGGTGTGTGTGTTTGTATGTTTGTTTGTCCTAGTATAGGTCGTATTTTTAATTTATCTTTAGTAAACTTAGTACACAATATCTCTACATTACCTTATTTAGATCATCGTATTTTTATTTGATCTTGAAAAAACTTGGTAGCATTTCTATAAATTAACTTAAAGGTTTTTATAATGTTTTTTGAACCAAATTAGCGGTAAAAGTATATAAATATACACTCAAACCCAAAGTTATGGCCAATCCGTTCCGGATTGTTGTAAAAAGAATTCACTTTTAACGTTTATCTAACCCGGCTCGTTGGTTTTACTGCCAAAGTTGCTTGACTTACAAGGGGCGAGGCAAAGTGTCTTTTATTATACCTCACTTTTAAATACTGGCCTTTGTCTGAAAAATATTTATTGCGTTGACACTTTCGGTAAAAATACTTGTGAAAGGTATAACGTTTCAAAATGAATACACACATTTTTAACAATGCGTAAGTTGGTAAGTGTGAATAGTGCTTTAAAAACTCAAATGTACACAAAAAGTGTGTTATATTCGTACACTTGTGAGTGAGTATGTATGCTTTTTGCCACTCATATTACAGCTGAGCAGATTTAAATGAATTTCAGAAGAAACTCAGTAGGAGACTTTAAACTTTTATTTCATATTAATTTTAAAATAAAATTAATATTAATTTCGAATAAATATCCAACTTTTCAAGCATTATTTATCAAAAAATATTATAAGCCATTATTTATGATACAGCTATCAGCTTAGTAATAAATTGTTAGAAGAATATGCTCCAAAAGCAATTTAATTATAAATTCGAATCCCTTCGCCACATTAAAACCATAATCGCGTCAAAAATGTATTGCGGCGGCAATATTCATTAATATTCCTCGTTAAAACTATAGCTTATAGCAGTTTTACGTCTTATTAAAGGGTTGTAAAATTTTATGTTGCGCAAGTTCCTTAATTAAAAACGTTTTCAGAATAATCAAGACATTTTAATATGTTTTCTACGAGACTGAGATATTAACACCGCATATTCGTTATTAAAATGAAATGTCTTTTCTTTACGACTGTATTCTATTGCTATTTTAAGTTTCATCGAAGTTCTGAAGTTTGTGAATTGAGATCTAAATCAAAGTGATCTATAGAATAGTTACACTTTGTTAGTTAAGTGATTCGAGTTTGATTCATGTAAACGTGAACCTATTCGTTTGGGTAAAGTTTGATGGCTTAAAATTATAGTTTTGGCTAAGTATTATCGATTCTGTGCACTATTATTTCTTACTAAGCTAAGACGTTTAAAAGGAATACTCGATATATTTATTGCATACACATGGTTTAGTTTAGGTACATACACACATCAACGTTGTCTGGATATTCCATTTCAAATAGATTTTCAGATTTTTCGAGATTTTGTTCCTACTTTAATGTTTATTGATAAATAATATGAAACAGCTGTATTTTATTACTATTATTATTATTAATAAACAACACAAAAAAAGATTTTTGCCATGACTAGTTTTCTAAGTAAATTATTTTCAGTTTTTGTACAAATCAACAAAATTTTGAATATAGATATTATGTAAACCATAGTTGTTAGGTGTAAGTCAGTATCATATAATGGACCCGGTATAGGGTAAAGCAACATGGAGGTAGGCTGAATTTAATACAGTTGTAGGTACATATTTTATATAGATAGCATAATAGCGTTGTTATAGTAATTCAAGTTTGGCCGTCTTTAAGTAATCCTTGTGATCAAATGTAATACAAATATATTAACTGTAGTCAGGACTGATAATAAATGATTGAATGAACAAAAACTCTTTGTAGTACATTAAGGGTCTTATTAATAATCCTAGCGTAGCGTTGGACCAGTTAATCCGTGTTTTGTCTCTTGCATTGACATGCAATTGTCAACTCGAACAAATGTGACAAAACACGATTTAACTACTCCAGCGTTGCGCCAGGATTATAAATAACACCCTAAGAGTAAAACAAAGAAGAAAGAGCATAGTTTAAGATGAAAAAGTACAATGTGGGACATTACCACTTAGTAGCAATCTCTTCCACAGGCAACCTTTTGATGGAAAGATTTGTAGTTTAATTTAAAATAAGCTTGTTTAGAAAAAGGCTGGTTTTACGTATAGCTCATTGTTTTGCTTGAAAATTTTTAATTAGACAACGTCTGATTATTTTAATTGTCGATTAGCCTACTATTACATAAATTAAAAAACTATGATAAACTTATTTCAATGCTGACAATAATAGTAACTTTCGTAACAAAGGTACTAAAACCTAGACAACTGAAATCAAGGATACCTCCAACTCGATTCGGTTTTATTATTCATGGCGTGTACACCCGTGTCGGTATTTGTGTAGATAACGCAACAACTTGTTCGATTTGTACTTATTTGCATGAACATCGGTCTGCACGATACCTTGAGGAACTTGTTTCCTTATAGTGGAAACTGGCATGTGACAGCTGTATAAAGTATCTAAGAATTTTCTACTACATTTTTTAACAGTCCTAGATCCTGATTCATAATAGTCCTATAGCAGTCATTTAGCTTTAGCAGGCCGCTAATCCTGTTGCCATCTCTACTTGTTGAAGTGTCAGTGACAAGAGACTTTTTACACTTTTAAGCGAGCCGCTATAGAGTGTCAAGCATTATGAATGAAGGGCGTTATGAGAAAAACTCACTGGTTCAGGATCAGAGTAAAACTGTAGGCCTACCATAAGCTCTGTCTGGCTCTGCCTCTGGCTTTGGTTTTGAATCTGTGTGAGTGCTCACCAGTGTACTATACTGTGTGTGTGACGTTTCGACGTAGGATTTATTTAGACAGCACTCACACAGACTCAAAACCAAAGCCAGAGGCAGAGCCAGACAGAGCTTATGTTTTTTTAGCCTACAGTTTTACTCTGATCCTGAACCAGTGAGTTTTTCTCATAACGCCCTTCATTCATAATGCTTGACACTCTATAGCGGCTCGCTTAAAAGTGTAAAAAGTCTCTTGTCACTGACACTTCAACAAGTAGAGATGGCAACAGGATTAGCGGCCTGCTAAAGCTAAATGACTGCTATAGGACCATTATGAATGAGGATTTAATAGCCCCTTCCCACCCCGGTGCGTGATATCGCGCACCAGCCCGCACCAGCTCGCACGAAACACCATGGGAACGGTCTCGTGTGCCGAGGTGCGCGGTAGTACAGGAGCCCTTTCTGTGTGCGTTGCCGTGCGTCGTCGTGCGCGGAGAGCACTGGTGGTCTAGTGGTAGTGGCCCCGCCTTCCGATCCGAAGGTCGTGGGTTCAAATCCACTCGTGTACCAATGAGTTTTTCTGTCGAAAAATTTATGTGCACTATGCCAGTACTCTCAAAACGGTGAAGGAAAACATCGTGAGGAAACCGGCGTGTTGTAGAACCTAAAAAAGTTCGAGCAACACGTGTCAAGGGTCACGCAAAAAGGGCCCACCAGCGGCCTACTTGCGGAAAAACCTGCCCGCACATCAAGTGCGCATGATAAAACTTGCCGAACTTGCCGTCGTCGTGCGCGGTGCGTGATGATCTGCAGAACCACGCACCGTAGGAAGGCAGCATTAGGGAGTAGAAAGAAGCACGTCTTGACATGCTTACTACATTAATTTACAACCGATTAACGATCTAATACTGAGTGTTACAATGGCGCCGACTAATAGCGTCTGCGAGTATTCCCTTATTATCTATTTACAACCCGCATTTTATTATTGGGGTTAAGACGACTACTGTGTATAAAAGAGTTAGAGTTGTCCCCCTTTTCACCGTCTTTTTAAGAGGACTTTATTGGACCAAATAATTTCTAAGCGTGTTACTTTTTGGAGCTACGAGAAGTCCCTTCAGAAATGGCGGAGGCTATGGTCCAGCAGTGGGCTTCTTCCAATACTGGTGTGATGTAGATGTATCAGCGAAAGCTGCTCGTCTATAAACAAATAATAACAACAACTATAATTGACTGGCCTCTCAGCTCAGTTGGTAGTAGCTCTGCTTTCTGAGCCGTAGGTCGTGGGTTCGATCCCCACCGAGAAGAAATATTTGTGTGGTGAACACAGATGTTTGTTCTCTGTCTGGGTGTCATATTGTATTCTAAGTCATATTTACAAAAAATATATATAAGTATTATATCAGCTATCTGGTTCCCATAGTACAAGCTCTGCTTAGTCTGCCTAGTTGTGTGTATTGTCAATAATATTTATTTATTTATATTTATTACAATTTTTTAAGTGTTTCAAAGAATTCAAAATAACCAAAATAAACAAAAAACCGGCCTTTTTTCTAATTTATCCGGTTATTTGCACAAAAAAGCTGAGAATTTTCTCCGGTTTTTTTTTCAGATTTTTCCCTTTACTAACTACATCGCATAAAAGCAGTAGTAGATGGGCGGGTCTGAGAGATCGGACGGTCGTTAAGGGATGGGTTTACGGCCATCAAACGATACTTTGTGAGATGGCATCCGGTTCTTAACGTGAGTCGTAATTTAGGGCGTTGCTCAGTCTGGTCTGCAGGTGGAGTTATTGCACTCCTACCTTAGAACCCTTGATTACGAAAATAATTATTATAAGGTCATTGATCTAACGATATCAGTGATTTCTAACAAAAGCCTCGGTTTGATGATGTGTATTTTCATTAAAAAAAGTGATTTTTATTTTCCGATTTTTCGTTATGAATTCATTAAACCTATGGCTACACAATAGTTGCAACATCATAGCCTATTAAAACAAACTTAAAATCAAAAAGCAGTAGGTTTTCAATTCGGAAAAAAAGATATCTGAAAGGTAAAATATTCACTCCAGATTGGTTCAAAATACATTTTATTAAAATTGGTTCAGCATCAGTTAGGCCATGAAGTCAGTTTCTCAAGTTTTTTTACACTTAATTATAATATATAATTATTTTTATACTGTGGAACTATCATGAATTCAATTGAATAACATTCTAGCCAGACACTTTAAGAGCACTTAGACCTGTAAATAAAAATATGATAAATAAAAAACAGACGATGTCATTTACCTATTTTTCATCCCACCAGCTCGGAAAGTGTGGTTTTCCTGTTCAATATCTGACTGGAAAAGCCGTTTTTATCCGCTAGAGGATAAAGTAAATTTGAATTTAGAATATCGTGTTTAATAAGTTTGTGAATACACAACCTATTTACTTCTACCTCCATGGTGCCGAACTTATCATACAACTTTTTTTATTTTGTTAAAAACTCGCACTCGTAACCTTCTTGGTGTATTTGTGAATTCAAAACACCATTAAACCTATTTACTTCTACCTGCATGGTGCCGAATTTATAATACAACCTTTTTAAATTTGTTATTATCTCATACTCGGAACCTTCTTGGTGTGTTACTTTTAGTAGCGCCATGTTCTTTTTTGCATTTAATCATTTCCTCGCTGAGGTGGGATGAAAAGTTAAGTGTTGCACTCGAGTGCAAAGATTTTTCACCTTGTGCTCATTTGATTCCTTCGCCAACGCTTAGGATTCCAACTTTTAAACCACTCGCTACGCTCGTGGTTAAACTTTAGAATCCTGCGCTTGCTCAGTCATCGAAATTGAGCACGCGGTTAAAAATCATCTTTGCACTCTTGTATAACAAATAACTATTGTTCAAGATATTTCAGTTATAAATTCTTCGTAATGATTATTCGCTGAAAAAAGATCTTAAAAACCTCCAGACATCTCGACAGCTGAAAATAAAAGCATAAAATACGCATTTTTAAGCTTGGAAATATTAATTCCCAAGTCATTTCGTTGAAGTTAAAGAATTATTTATCAGCAGATGCTCTCAAATCTGTTTTGTACGTGCTCAAGATGCTTGCCAACGCTCAGTGTTAATGAACAACTCTTTATGTCTCATTTTGTACATCGCTTAGACGAAACTCCTTCATTCTTCTTGGAATGTAAACAAAATGAATTTAGAGAACCTTTGTGGTTCTCTCGCATTGTTTGTGCTCAAGTTATTTCTGGCTGTATTTTATTTTTGAGAACGGTGTTATTGTCTATTAGTTAAAATACATTTAAAAGAGACGAACTCATAAAAAAACGAACAAAGCAATTCGATAAAATAAAGGTATGTTTATTTTCTGAGGCGTTTAAAAAATCGAATAATATTTTACTATAGATACTCGTAAGTATTATTTGCCTAACAATGAAAATATAACTCTCTCTCTCACTCTTGCAGGTCACGCAAGAGAACTAGAAACGTGCCCTGCCTGCCTTGTAGAAGACGTAGTCTCATAATATAGTTTTTTCTCCTTAACCCTCCACGCAACAAAGCATATAAGGCAAAAGCAACAAACTGCGTATAATTCTTATTGTTTAGAATACGAGTGTTAGTCTCTTTTTTGCAATTCTTCCCCTTTATCTCAAGTTTTTCTCCATTTAATCTGACATTGCAAGTTCTCAGTCTAAAAGTCACAGTTCACCACTCGTTAATCTAGTAAACTTAACAGAGCAAACGCAACGCGACATTATCTAATAATGTGGATAAAATAGCGACGTGCGATTACGATGCTAGACTCGTGTGTGTAATCGAGTTAGCGGTCCGCTCGGCGACGATCATTACTGCGGAGTACGCGACCACGTAGGTTGGAGATGCGTAATCTAGCTGGAATGGACTAAAACTAAGCTTTCTGTTAATTAAATACATTAGGAATGGAAAGAAAGAGGGAAATGGAGGAAAATATTATGCTATGCGTCCCCTCTCCCATATAAGATGAGAGTAGGAAGATGGTGATGATGAAAACACAATCCTCACGTCACTGGTTTATACGATCTAGTGTGGCGAAAGGATTTTAACTGCACCTTAAAGAGGCTTCTTTCATTATTTATTTATTATTTATTTAAACAAAATGCTGTTTGGGCTTACAGCTCGTGCCAAAGCGCCCAAATGCTAAGAACATCTCATCATACATAATACTTACATAGTACTTAGCTTAAATTAAAATTAAAATATGAAAATTATAGATGTGAATATTACAAATTACAGTCAGATTATGTTAAAAATTACAAATACAATTCAATAAATTACTAATTAGATACAAAATGCACTTGACACATGTTTTTGAACTTTTAGGTTCTGTGATGTGGGTAATAACAGGTTTCAATTTTCAAATCTTGCGAAAAACTGGTGCATCTAGTAGCTTTATCTCTATGTAAGTGTCTTCTACATGCGTCAGCAGATTTCTTCAATTCCAGATAATTCCGATCGCTTTTAGTTTAGTTCCCGGAGTAATAACCAAGATGCATAAAGAAAATACATTTATCTATTTAGGAAATATTGTAGAATTTTTGAAATTGCCAGCTTCTTCTTTAAAAGAATTGCATGGAGCGTGTGATAAAAATTTGCTAATTTGGTAGGTTGCAAAACCTAAAAAGCCAAAACACAAATAGCCCAGAGTGTGTCTGTGTTAACAAAATAACAATATCTGTGGTTAATAGAAAGCGTTGATTTTTAGCCAACTTTAGATAAAAAAGAAGGTTCTCAAGTCGGTTGCATTTTTTGTATGTTTGTTATCTCATAACTTCACCATTTCTGTATTTTCAGATTAGTCTCATAGAAGTTTTATCAAAATCAGTTTAGCAGTTTGGCTATTAAGTTTGTTTCTTAAGTTTTTTGAACTTATATTTTTTTGCAATAGGCTATAAAATTTAAGAGACTCACATTTGGTTTAAACCTACTAACTCAGGCAATCAGTGGTTTAACCCTAAAAATTATGCATTGAAAACAATTAAATATACTTGCATATTTATTCAAATCATATTGGACGTAATAATAATAAGAAACCCTCAAGAAAATGTACCAAAAACAAAGGAAGCTAGCGAAGCCAGAACCAAAATGACAAATTAACAAGCTGTCAAATTGCATTCCCATCATAGCCATTATAATAGCGTTTCCCGGTACAGTCGGAAGCAAATAAATCTGCACAATAACAAGACGTCGCGGAGATAAATGTGACGTCAATCCGTGACTATTGCTCTCCTGTAGTGCCATCTAGCGGTCGTTACAGATACGAGACGTACGGTTTCATTGTTGGCTGAGCTTTTTTGACAATGCTGTTTTAGAAAAATAAACAAAAATGTATTTTACGGATTCTGAGGTTAATGATAAAAAAATATTGTAGAGAATCTACACAACTTTACACAAACCTGCCTATATAGTCACCTCTCTCTAGCCTCAAAGGTTTGCTGTAAGAAAACTCTATTCAGGGTTAAGCTCGCCTTTGTACATGTCCTCTATTATTGTTTTTTTTTTCCTGTGTTTTATATTGTGTGCAATAAAGATTTAGAATTAAGAACTTTACCTAGCAGAGCTTGTACAATGGAAACCAGCTAGCTAGTATAATACTTATATTTGTTTTTGTAAATACAATACATAATTGGAATACAATATAACCAGACAGAGAACAAACATTCACTACACAAATATTTGTTCTCGGTGGTGATCGAACCCGTGATAAATCGAGTATCAGTGGGGATAGAGTTTTAATTAAATTTAAATCAGATGATAGAAAAAAAATCATTTAATAACGATTTACAATACACAGTTGATTTAGAAAACAAATGTAACGAAAAGGATAACAAAAGGCACTCAAAGGTACTACTATAAACGATATTTTAAAGAAATGCTTGTTAAACACTTTACCCGTGTGTCACTCACAACACACGTCTTTCTATTTGGGGGAAAGACAAAAACTTAATGACAAGTGGACAATGACGCAGATTCGAGACGCTTGTCTTCTAACTGTCAAAAAGCTTTTGTGGGGAAACCATTCTTTATTTCCTAGTAAAATATTTTATTTGATTAATATCGTAAACTACCTCGTAAGGATTTAACGTCACCACATAAATCATACACATCATATTTGCTATTTTTTGTTTGTTTTTTAAAATCGAATCGACATTATTTGCTTTTTAAATAATATTTTGTATCTGTGGTTGCAACTTTTTTTACAATAATGTGTTTTTTTTTTGTAGAGAAAATTAAAACGTTTTTCTAAATATGGGTACCTACTCGTATGTCATTTTCTTTATTTATATTTGCTCAAAGTTTCATTACTTTTTCTCTGAAGCTTTGGAAGCTTATCGAAAGCCGATTATTTACTCGTGCACCACAAGATCCTCAAGAAAATTGAATCAGACAATCAAGTGGAAAAATCCCTGTTCACTGTTCAAACAATCATCTCGAGTTACGTGGTCCGAAGTGATGTAGGGCTTTCCTCACTTATTCCTCCACTCCACTTGAACCTCTCTCCAGGGACCTCACTATTTGTTTTAAAGCTTTATTACTAAGTAATGTGTACACAGGTCAACCCTCTAAAAATTTAAGGCTCTGACCAATATCGCTAATGCATCTCATCCTTTGAATGTTTCGAAATAAGAATTTTATTTATCCCTACATGTCCCCAGTGAATGAAGGCAACGAGCTTTTTAAAAACAAATTCAGCATAGATAAGGCTATCTTAGAACTAGAACGTAAATAAACTTTTTAGTTTGCAGTTGTTTAAAAATATAGCTGTGTGGGTAAGATCAAGGGAATTCAAGATGGGAAAACCAATTTATATTTGAATTTAGCATTATACAGTTTATATTTATGTAAAAAATATGATTTTCTTGAAACTTGAAGTAAGTTTGTAAGAGCACTAAATATTATCTAGTTGTGGCCTTAAATATGAAAAAAACTCTTGTAAATCGCTTTGTTTCTATGGGGTTGGCAAAATTGTTCAGACGTGTCAATTCATTGAACTGCCTTCTTCCCACTATAAATTTAAAGACAGTCGTAAAACCGCGGACCCATTGTCCCAGTAATTTATTCACCATCCCAAATACAAAAAACTTGTACGTCTGTTCGTCACGAGGGGTCCGAAACCCGGGAAAAAGGTGTCAATTTTTGAAAGATTGCATCGTGTCATGAATATTATATGAACGAATCGAGTTAAGGGTATTTTGCGATAATGTTCGACGTTTGGCCCTGTCAGCCTATGTCATTTCACATGGATTTGCCCGATTTGCCCCTTTTTAAAGTGACACGTAGTGTGTCAGCGTGGGACGATGTAGCGAAGAAATTTGCTTCTATAAAACCAGCCTATGTTTGCGTAATCATGTGAGGTGGTGTGGGAGGCTAGCCTTATTAGTTTTGGGTCTTATAGTATGAAGATGGTGATATAATCCCTTATTTTTTACATTAATTATCTTGACGTTATTTTTAAAATGCCTGAACAAAACATTATCGACGATATGCTAAAGTATTCCACCTTGTACCTACCCTCTATTGAGCCTGCGGTTAAAAAAAACACCGTTATTCATTCACCAACAGTACTTACCGTAGTACTTTTTGATTCGACAGTTTAAGGATTATTTATTATCGTTACTCCGGATGGACATTTTATGGACACTTTTGCAATAAAAAAACTTAGCAAGCGCAGTAAATAACCAATTTTACACGGACGCGTTCGATGGAGCAATAGTTTCAGGAACGGAAATCGTAAAATAAGTTTTTTTCTACACTGTCGCCCTCCCCTCCGGGCAGTCTGCGTCGACACAAATATCTGCAGAATTTTAATGAAATATCTGCTTATATGTATATAACTAAGAGATGACTTGTCATGTTAGTAGTTTTAATAGTTGATTAAGTTATGTCAGAAAGGATTAAGAAGGGGGGTTACCCTACCAAAATATTGAATCTGGACAGTGCGCCCACAGCCTGCATTTTATCAGTAGGTATCAAGGATTATGAAAATCACAGTGAAATTAGCCGAGCGATTACCTTTATTTCTGGAAAGCGTTTTTATACAAATCGACGCAAAAAAGCAACAATAAATTTTTGTCCGTGTTTTGAAAGAAAATAATAATGTGGGTGATTATTATAACTTTTACCATCAAGATCACAAAGCGACTTGGTAAAAAACACAGTAAACATTAAAAATGGCAATATTCCTATGCGATGAAAGCAAGAGCCAAAACCAGCCAGTTTAAAACAAATAAAACTTGGAAATAGTTTCGCTCATTTGAAACTAAAGTTTACAAGTATTTTTGTAGCTTTCCTTTACACTTTTCCTCGCAATGTTTGCTTTTCATCCACTCCACGAAGTCAATTTAAAGTTGATTTTCGGTGCCCTGCGTTTGAACAAAATAATGTTCGCGTCAAATACAACGCTGTAAGCGACAATGACGTCTGAGTGAAATGTCAAACCAAGTTGCAACACGTTATTTGATATTTCACGATATTTGTGGAAAATGTTGAATGTACCTTACTACGTGGCATTACAATGTTATTTTTCGATGCAAATCTTTTAGCGTGGGAATATTTAACGTATTGAATGTTCTTATTTACCTACTCATATGGTTATTACCAACGCAGGCCTGCAGGTCATTATTGCTTTTTCTAATTGTGTTAACTGATCGTAATTTATAATAGAAAACAGAATTGAGACTCAAACTATTTTTGACAATTTTAACGTTACAAAACTTTTTTACAGCTCCAGAATAAACAATTCAAAATTATAATAATCTAATTAGTGGCATCACATGATTTTTTTTTTCATTCTTCTTGCTCAGAAGAACCGTCATTTGTAGTGAAAATTTGAGTGTAAAACGGCGCTAAAACCCATTAAATTTGGTTTCTATTTATTCCTTCGGGAATAAAACTACTTCGTATATATTATAATGGATCATTTTAGGTCCTTGTATAACTATCTACTATTGTGAAGTAAGTAGTCCAATGAGACGATGATTCATATACCTTCTAAGACCCAGTTATTTGGTCCAGTTTTTTTTTACTTTTGAAATGTTTTCACCGTGAAATTAAAACATTGACGTATTGACACAACCGTAATGGATTTTCTTTCATGCCGCTAGAGCAACAGAAAATGTTACCCTCATACGACACTCACTCAAAATTCATTAAAACTTGGTTTTAGTCAAATGTAATAATTTATTTAGGCAAAAATCCCCAAAAGTAATATCCATTGAAGCGTATTTAACGTTTACAGGCGGTGTAGTGATGCGATAAAGTCGAGTTATCGATAAGAAAAATATTCATTTATCAAAAAGTTCCTATTACCTACATGAAGGCTATGGATAATATGGTTAGCAGTAAGAATATATTATGTTTTAACCCATATCGTCCCACTGTTAGGCAAAGGTCTCCCCCAAATCCTTCCATCCGTATATATCCCTTGCTTTATCCCACCATCCTCGCTCAAAAACGTCGAGATCGTCCCTGCAACGCTTTCTTGCCTTTTCTCTGAAGATTAAAAATAAGGAATGATTGAGAATTATATATAAAAACTAAAAACTTAGAAGATAAATAATGGGAAGGATATTAAAACTTGGGCAAATTAACCTACAGCTCTCAACTAAACATTGGCTTCAAGAATTTATTGAATAGATACCCACGTTGGTAAATATTGACAAAGGTCTGTAAATTTTTTTAAAAAGAACGATATTGAATCTGCTGTTATTCAGCTGTCAAAATGTATTCATTGTCAGAATGGTTACATATCCGGTTTTCATAAATAATAACATCGATATGATTTACCACGGACCATGTCCCATCCCTAGCTAGAAGAACGTATTACCGCTTAAATAATTCAGCATATCTTTCTTCGCATTATGTCATTTACGGTGTTACCTTTTAGACGAGTATTTACACAAAAGAAGAGAATCAAAAATGATAATTACATGCAAATCCAAGGATCGTTTGAGAACCACTCAGAGAGACTGTTGGCTTATTTTGAGGAAGCGTACAATTTTCAAAGGAATCATGGGGCTAGTGAAGCATTCTTGAATAAGTAAAGGCTACTTAATTCTTTGTATCCATCAGGTTTTTGTTCCGCTGAACTTTTTATCAGCGGGATTATGAAAGCTTTTGTTAAAGTTGAAGAGGAGGTTGAAAATATGGTTCATTGATTTGGTCGTACCCACTGGAACTTGAGTACAATAGAGTAATTGAATTTGTTCATTCATTCAGACACTGTTTGCGAAGATAGTTTGATTCAACTTTAGTTTCAAAAGATTAATCATCATCAGTATGATGAAATTCACTGCTGGACATATATTATAGGCCTCTCATACACATTTCCAGGAAAAAAAATTCTGAGCTCATTCTTCCCGCAATCTTAATAACGTTGTCGGCCCATCGGATACGTTTCGTCTTCCGATTCGTGAGCGCCATTAAAGAACCTTTATTTCCCGACGGAAAAAAAGAAACAAAAGAGGTAAGCCGAGAGACTAGAAATAATTACATTCTGAAAGTGTCTAGTTTGACTATTTGCCACAAATCTTCTCAAATTTTTTATTCCTTTCACAAAAAAGGCCAGTCAAATCGAATCTATCCAAAATCGTTTTATTCATGAGCGTTTCGCTAAAAACTAAAAAAATCCAGTTGAGACATCTCGTATTCAGGCGACGAGCGGTCTTCGTTAGACCCGGTCGGTACCTGCGCTGCATATGTTACTGCACATAGCAAAGTCTCACAAAACTAAATTTACTTTTTGTTTATTTGTTACGAGTCTGACGTACGTATAAATCGAATTTCCTTTGATTCAAACGAAGGAAAACAAAGAATGACAATTCGATAGTGAAAGATTATCTGATAGGTGGGGTTAGATTTTATCAAGCTTTATTGCGTTTTATACCGTATTCTTGGTATGATGAAAATTCTTGAAGAAATAAAAAAAACGCGCTTTATAGTTTAAATAAATTAAAAGACAGAGTTCCTAAAACTCTTTATATTATAACTTTACTTCTATTACTTATTTTAGAATATGTATTTGTAATGATTAATTAACAGACTAGGAGTCTGTGGATAGACTGGAGTACCTTTTAACCTTTGAAGATAAATTAAACTTTGAAAATCTAAGCAAAGTTAAGATCCCAAATCAAAGAATGAAAATGCTAATACGAGTATAACTGAGAAATCACTAAAATATTTATAACCCTTCATTAATACGCATTATGCTGCAAAAGGTAAGACAAAGGACTTATGAAGTATAATCTGCGCAACCCTTTTGACCCTCGTAACTACTAGAGTATTTCATTACATTAATTGGAGGCAACCTCTCCTTTTTCTTCCTTCTCATCTTCCAAAAACAAGATGGTTCATAAGAGGATTGCAATTAATTTTCATAAGAAGTTTGTAAAAAACGATGGATAAATAGTGTGAAAGATGATATGAATAAGAAAGAAGTGAATACAAAGATGACGGTTGATAGAAGAGAATGGAAGAGGAGAACATGTTGTGCCGACTCCTCTTAGTGTGAGATAGGGGCAGGAAGAAGAAGTCTGATGCAAAATCACTAAGGTGATTTCCTAAAAAGTGTCAACTGTCACGTCCCATTTTTTGTTCTGGCAACACTGTTCCAGAATGTATTGTACTTATTTTGAAAAAACCTTTGTCAAATACAAAAGAATTGATTTTCTATTGACAATGTACTGAACTAATTTCCACGGATGACTTGTCAACTGATCAAATATAATGACAACTTTATACTCGTATAACTTTCTCAAGCTAAATTTAGATTTTATGTCAAATGTCAAACGACTGCCAAATATTTGATCGCTTGATTAGTCCTCCGTGAAACAGCCCTAAAGACATGCGTACATCATGGCAATCACGTGAAACGCTGTCAAATATGACGGCAATATTTGACATCGTTTCAGCTGATCGCCATCGCCATCGCCTAGATGTGCGCAGGTCTTAAACGTATTTGGACAATGTCATAATTATGATTTGGTGAAAAAATAAACGCAAATTTATTGCAGTCATCCTAAAACTTTGCTTAGTTGTAAGGCTAGAGGGCGCTGTGTGAAAAGTTCGCCAATATTAATTTATATCAAAAACGTACTCAAGCGAAAATCAAACTAAGAGCCCTTTCAATTTACCTATAACTGCGTTACGTTCAAAATTTACAGTAGATTGAACTTCAAGCAGACATTATAAACATAATGATGTTACGGATCGTATTTCAAGTATTTAAGATATTTTATAGCGCTATTAACTAGATCTATTACGGTCCTTAAGCGTTTTTGAACAAAGCCCTGGTTTAAAGTTATGTCTGTCGTCGTGACGGCAAAATATATCTACTGATGTCGTTAAGTACACTATATATTTATTTACACAAAGAAACTTACAATAAAACAATGAGAACATCGGCACAAGTGCTGAATTAAAATAACAAAGTACCTAATTAAGATCTAAATGCTACCGCTTACCCGTTCGTAAGCAGAAAGTGCCGCGAAACTTTCAACATTATTAACTAAAACATTGTTAAAAAAAAACTAAAGAGCTACATAAAATACAAGAGCAGCATTTTGCTATTTTTATTTTTATTTTTTATTTAACCTTTTTTGTCCCACTGCTGGGCAAAGGTCCCATCATATAGGGGGGACCATAACACACCACACTGGTCCAGTGCAGGTTGGTGGGTGGTTTCGTCAGAGCCTCGTTCCTTGATCGGCAGGTGACGTTGGCTTGTTTTTGGGCCCCCTTACTCCACTATTTTGCTATAGTAATACCTTTCGATCAAAAATATATCGCCATTTTATTACAAACCGCTGTTTTCAAGTAAAACATAGATTTAACAACGCAACGCTTCAATCGAAAAATGGATTTATTCAAGCGGAATATTGTGTGAATAGCTCTCAAATTGAGTTGAACTCCACCTCTTGTGATAACAAGCGAAGTTCGAATGCATTCCTCTCAATTCCATAGGAATACCTAAGTTATTTAATAACTCGTCTAGACCAAATATTTGCAAAGCGATTTCTGCATCGCCAATCTCAAGTTTTCCACTTAAGAACCCGACATTGATCTGTAAAGCCTGCGCTAAACAAAACGCGGCATTCAAATGCGGTACGATTTATTTCAGATCAAAAACAAAAAACTTTGTGTTATCAAAGCTGGAACTATAGAATATAAGTCGAATTAATAAATATAATATTAACTGTTGTTAAAAAATAATGTTACGCCAAAACAAGAATAAAACATTTGAAACATCAAACCTTGCGCCTAGCCAAAGCTATGTAAGTTCTTTTATAAAAAAAACTCATTTTTCATTGATTATCTCCATCAATAAAAGCTTGCACACATCTAGGCGATGGTGATGGTGATCAGCTAAAACGCTGTCTAATACAATAACTCCTTTTAAAAAAAAGTCCTCTATTAAGGTTCTGGTAGCCCCACTTCGCTGTGTTGTGGCTAAGCCATAAGGTACGACATTGATCGGAGGTTTTTATTGGTGGTTTTCTTGAGCTCAGCGAATTCCTCTTGTTTAGACTCAATCACGTTGAAGCCAATAAAACGGAAAATAAAAACTATAATGAGGCAACTTCATCTAGCAAATATTTACTTGTCTGGCAAGAAGAATTAATGAGTTTGTGTTCTGAAACCGCTGGACTTTCATTTGTGGCTTGCTGAGATGGCAGGTTATTTCGGGTAACTGATCCACTATTACTGATGGGATGATTACAAAAACATTTCATTTATGTTAGCTTTGGGATTACAAAAGTAGGTACATATATATTTTATTTAAGCTTGGATCGTCACATTGCAGTGCAAAGGCCTCCCTCCCCTTCGAGATCGTGAGGTGTGGAAATCTCTCGATCTTTGGCTACAGTAGGCCAGTCATTTAAATGATAATCAAGATCCTCCTGCCATCTTCTCCAGGGTATACCGGACGTGGTCCAAAATATTTACCGATTGGATCCAACAAGTTTTATAAAAGGTTTTACAAATGTTGTTCAACATAATATTTTGTTTCATCCCAACTTAAAGTATAACAAAATATTTCTGGGACACCCTGCTATAGCATTTTAACCAGGAGTGGTCTCATTCAGATAATGATGATGATGACTGCACATTCACATTTCCTTAGCTTATGCCCCTCTATGCAAACTTTCTTAACAACGTATCCAATATTGACTTAAGACCGTTGTCATGTCGCTATCAATCTCCGCAAATGGGCTAGTATTACGAAGTTAGGGGCCAATCTCTGGAGGTCACTTCCTTTAGTTAATTAGAATAATTGGCAAGGGTCCATCGTGAGATGGCCACTTTGTCTTGTTTAGATTATTACTAATTTGTCGTGAGCACCAATGTAGATGAATATTTAGTTACAATATTAAATATTAAAATAATTTTGATAATAGTAAATCAATATTCTATAAAGATGTATTTTTTCTTATCGTGTCACTAGTTCTTTCCAAACCAACCAAGTGTGGTGAAAGGTATTTAGGTGCGCTTCAAAGAGGCTCCTTTCGTGCACTCGACACATTTTTTCGAATTTTTTAGGTTCTACGACATGCCGGTTTCCTCACGATGTTTTCTTTCACCGCTTGAGATGTTTAATTTATTCTTCAAGCATGGATTTATTATTTTTTCTGATGCGTTTCCCTGTCTGTCGCTATAACGGCTCAGTCGGTTAACTCTGGCTTCTGCGCCGTAGGCCGTGGGTTCGATCCCTACCGAGAACAAATATTTGTGAGGTCTGAATGATTGATTTGTTGTTTTGTCTTTAAAATATTTTTTTAAAACGATGACAAACTACAAAAACGTGAGATTTTAAACGAATGAAGTAGAAGCGTATGAGTGAAGTGAAGTTCCTACGGGTCTTCTTCTTCCTTTTGACGTGACGTTGAGTGACGTATGACAAGTAACAGCTTGGTCTTCACACATCTCGTGGTGCTGTCACCGTCGTCGTTGTTATCATCGGTCGCTAGATGGCGTTACCAACGTGTGAATATCTTCCTGACCAACAATATTTGTTTATTTATTTATAACAATTTACGTAAAACAACAAACAAGCTAAAAGCTCGTCTGTTGGAAGTTTTATCATTTTCCACCAGCAATGTAAAGCCCAATTGAGGCATAAACTAATTACCTGTTTCAAATACCAGGAGATCCTTCATTTATGCTTCGTAACTTAATTACTTACACCGAGAGACAAGCACCATGGTGCTACAAATAAACCAGAGTATCAAGACCCCTGCCTGTATTCTACCTTAACCTTTTTCAATGCAAATAACAAAACAATGCGATCGCAAATGAGCTCATGCTAAAATGGTCGGTTTACGCTCGTGTATTGCTATTATACTGTATTTGAGAATGTAGATTAGCTATTGCCTCTCATAATACGAGTTAGAGGTAACTCTAAAGTCAATTACTATGGAATAGTTTGAACATACGCCAGAAGAGGTCGCGTAGAAATTGAGGGGATTGCCAATATACGGAGCGTTTGAAGGGAAATCTAATTTTCTTGTTCAGACTTACGTGAATTGACGATATAAAACATTATTTCCTATTTATTTTAGAAAAGATAGAAAGAAAAAAAGAAAGAAAAGCATTTTATTGACCTAGCATAAGTACACAGGAATACCTACCTACTAAGCTAGGTAGAAACTTTATTTAAACATAAAAATAGTGTGAAAGATGACATGGAGAAAGAAGTGAATACAGAGATGAGGGCAGATAAAGAAGAATGAAAGAAGAGAACATGTTGTGCCGACCCCACATAAAGTGGGATAAGGGGAGGAAGAAGAAGAGATAGAAACTTTTTTTTAATATCAAGGTCTAAGGATGTCTACTGATTTTCGGACGGATTTTACAGGTAAAATCCGTCAGATAAAAATATACTTACGTTCATCTCTTTTCTGGGTTTGTCAAAAAAAATGGATTGTCATTTTTATACGGTCATTGTTTTTGACAAATCTAAAGTAGGTACGGTCAAAAATACTTATTTTAGGTATCTGACAGATACTTATACTGGATATGGTGAAAATCTGCCCTTATTATTTGATTGCTTGGTTGCGTATAATGAAAATACGAGTGCATTTTAAAAAGCTAGCAATTTGAAAAATATTAAATTCATGTTGGTGAAAAATGCTTGAACATTTTATGAAAATTACTTTCCAAAGTAAGCCTGATTAATTCGTTTGCATATATAAATCTACTATTTAAATTTTACCTTTTGTTCGCTTTTTGCTGAACAAATACACTGATTAAAATGCTGATAAACTTTTCAATTTAGATATAGACTTTATAAAGGTCATAACTAATTTAATTTAAAGTATACATATACTAACATAGAAATGCAATTAATGAATTCCATTGTGAACTATCAATGAATTGTAGAATTGATCAAACAAACGTAAACGTAACAATGAGTTTTTCGTTTGAAAAATATATGAGCACTATGCCAGTACTCTCAAAACGGTGAAGGAAAACATCGTGAGGAAACCGGCGTGTCCTAGAACCTAAAAAGTTCGAGCAACACGTGTCAAGGGGTCACGCAAAAAGAGCCCACCATCGCTAGCGGCCTACTTGCGGAAAAACCAGCCACACATCAAGTGCGGATGATAAAATTTGCCACGTAGACACGTCAAAAGCACGTCAAAAGTCAAGAGTCGAGTTTCACTTCTTGTTTAACTTTACGGTCTAGACCGGTGTAATTTAAAACGCTCTGCTAATCGTAACGTCTGAATAGAATAGGTTTTTCTCAGAATGTCTGGTTAGAGGTATGTTGATGTTTTGCCGGTAAACTTTTAATGTATGCGCGTTTCGCTGCTGCATAGGGTGCAGCAGTAGGGTTGTGACGCTTGACTTTCGTTTTCAATCTGAACATTTTTATCGACACAACTTTTTTGGCATACATCTTCAGGGCTTCGTCGCGTAGTTCTTCGTAACTTGATCACCTTTTGAAGTGACACTCAAACTTCACTTTGAATCATTTTGAGTGTGGCAATACGGCTTTGTTTTAGCTAACGCGCTGTCATTGACAAAATACGTCACAGTGAGTTGACAAAAAATAATAATCAGCTATAATTAAGTGTTTGATTCAATAAATAATCAAAAAAATGTTTGCGCACGCACTACCTTCGATCGATAATTTCTTTGCATAGTAATTTAGCGATTATAATCACAGTAATTTTTTCGGTGTGTTTTTCCGCTTGTATGTATATCTCGATAGCTTATCGACAAATGCTATGACATCTCTAACGGGCGTAGAAAGCGAACAGAAACTTGCTCCGTCGATTCGAGAAGCTGAAGAACTAATTTAACTGCGTCCCTGAACTGCCACTTCAATAAATTCTAAACTGGTTATGGGTACCATTTAGAAATACTTTTTTAAATAGACGTGGATTGTAACTACTACTACAAGGGGCTTTATCTTAAAGTTTCAAGCAATATAACAATATATTTATTATTTTTTCTAGGGAGGTGTGAGTGAGACTCAAATGGCGACCACGAACCGGAAGACAAATTGTAGAGCGCCCACCCACCAGATGGACCGACGAAATTGTTGAGATCGCAGGAAGTCGGTGGATGGAAAAGGCTCAGAATCGTTCTTCCTGGAAACGTGCAGGGGAGGCCACCGGTGGACATATCCAGCAATGGACTTCAGGCTAATCATGATGATGATGAGTGAGACTAGAAAGTGAGATTTCCACAAATTTATAGTTCAAATAAACAAACGCAAAAATAAATTATGCTTAAAAGTATTTTTTTTTTAGAATCGGGATGAAATAAAAATGCTTGATGTTTGTTTGTTAGATATGTATCTAAAATAGAATTAAAAAAAAATTATTTGCGATATAAAAGAAGAAAAAACGAAGTAGTTTATTTGGACATTCAGCACATATATAGGTACATACATAACTCCTGGCTCTGACCGAATTAAATATAAATGCCACTACACAGAAATATTACTTAAAGCCTTGCTTAAATTTCATAGTGTGCATTAGTTTAATGGAACATCAAAATATGGGTCTGCATAATATCCGAATTTCCTGGGCAATTCCGTTAAATGTTATCTGCAGGCCGTGTCAAGGTGGAGCTAATTAGACGTCCGACTTCGCGCAATGCATGTTAACGACTGACATTTGCATTCGCATCCCCGCCTTATGGTGTTAAGGTGGAGTCTTTGGGAGCGAGCCACCGAATGAGTTTTTATAATTACTAACTATGCTTAATTTTTTTAAATTTCGTAGCATGTTTAGAATCTCAGAGCTTATAAATTTAAACTTAACGCAAACAAATGTTCATGCTGTACTTAATATAACAAGCTTATAATAATATCGAGAATAAATTAAGCTCGCAACTTGGGCACCCCTAAGTCCTAAGTAGAACTAGACACCTATCAAAGTGCTCAAATCTTTTAAGATGCTAAGCCAAAGTAACATCATCATCATCACTTTGCTTTTATCACACTAGTAGTGAAGTCACTACTTGAAACAACATGTTCTCATTCTCCCTTCTACATCACTTTTAAAGTCAAACAAGCTAAAGGAAGTCCACGCGCGTGTATCCACTGTCGGATTTTTAAATAAGGAATGTGAAGAATATAGAAACTTCAAAGAGTAAGGAATGCGACTTGGCTACGTGCGGTGCCCAAATTGTAGTCACAGTAATGACGATGATCGTGTAGTCAAAAGCCTCTCTAACCGGGCGGTAGGGGGGAGCAGAAACTGTCAAAATCACCACGTGATCATTACACCGGGGAATGAGTTGGAAAATGAGCGCTCACGGATAATTGGCGTCCTGGAATGAATTTGTGATTCGGTAATGCGATATTTTGATGAGGTGCGGATGACGTGCTTGTTGTGAGTGTTTCATATAAATGTAATTCTAGTCAGGTCATTGACACCAGAATAGTAAGGGATGGCTAAGAAACTTTTTTCTTGAAATCGTATATGGGCTTAACATCCACCAGTAGGGTTCTTCAGACTGATGATGATGAAACTTTGGGCTTAATTAGAATAAAGATAATTATATACCTAGGTGAACCTAAAGTTCGAGCTCTTAGCTCTTTGTTAATGTTTGTTATTTATTTTGCATTACTTAGTCGAAAACTCAGACCAACTTCACAAATAAATAGTAACATCTTATACTTTTAACTAAACCCATACACTTAAGCATAAAACTTCTGTGAAACGTTCTACTAAATCAAACTAACTTTAAAACTAAGCGCCTTGCTATTGCAAACTAACCTTTAAGTTTAAACTGTTATGAGCCATTCAAGTTGAGGTATTACTGTTGCCGTCTGGAGTGTGTACGTTACTTTATTACTATTGCCTGCTTATAATATTTTTGTTTGTAGACTTGATACTGTTGAAATTGCAGTTTTGTCCTGAGGGATCCCAAGACACCCGTGGAGCTCGCTCCATACTTTCTGCCGTATAACGACTGCCTTCCTGCGCGGTGTATAGCCCTATCAAAACAGCATGTACTCTGTAAAACTTTGAATATTTTCATGCCAGTTTAAAGCCAAGATGTGAAAGACGACATGGATAAAGTAAAAAAAAAGAAATGACAGCTGACAGAAATGGAGGAGGATGACATTTTGTGCCGACCCCACATAAGGTGGGGTCAATCAATGAAACCTGAATCAATCAATTTCAGGGGATTTGGCAACGTTAGAAAACCTATTGCCATCCTTAAAACCACGCTGAATAGAAAAAACTAGCGACACGAGAAGAAGTAGGAGTAGCTTTCAATAGAATCAAACCAGTCATGACAGTCAGTAATTTAGAAAACAAACAAAATAATTTTATTGGTGTTTTTTTTTTAATTTTGCTTCAAGTTGGTATTTTATCGTAGGTTATTTTTTTAAGAACAGAGCCAATAGTAAGGATTCCGTTCTTTGGACTTATCCAGCTATAATAATTTGTCTGTGTTTCCTGTTTATCGAAACTCTCGAGACGTTGGTCTGTTATATTTTGTGTTATAAATATTTGTATTATCTTGTTTGGTTATGCAAAACTTTGTCTGGAAGCGAGCTCTTAACTGTAAGCAAACAAAATAAACCTATTTTCAATTATATTTCTCATAACAAAATAAAAATAACAGCAACTAGTTTTTGGATTGTAATAAAATAACTAAAATTTTACTTGTTTTTCTTTTCTCTTTAACTTGCTGGGACTTTTGGCATTTCTACCTGAGATAATTTTTAACACGGTTTTAGGTACCTACTTATGTTATAATTTTTATTTTACCTCACTGCCACCACTGCCACGCAAAGACGCCCTGTTTTCATACTTGGTAGGCAAGTCCAATCCATCTCACCAACGCTTCTTCGGTCCTCGAGTAACATTGGGCCCATCAGATTTAATAAAATAGCTTTACCATTTTTATCCCCAACCATTATTTACGCAGGCTAGTACAAAAGCACCTAAAAAAATGTACCCCATAGAAAAAGTATTACAAAACTTTCCTTATTATACAAAGCCGCATTGACTTTTTAAAGAGCAATGCTCTGTAACACACTCGTAACTCCCAGATCAAACTTTGTAATTTGGTTACCCAGATTTGTTCAAGCAATTTCGAATTCAGAAACCCACATCAGTGCAAACACATCGCCCCAACTTTAAAATCCAATAAGCGAAACAATACCATCTCTTAATTACTCAGCATCCATACACACTTGCTGTACTTTTGTAAGAGGAGGGTAGTCGAAAGTCGTAGATATAAAAACCTTTTGTGATACCCTTTCAGAACCGTTCCGCAATGAAATGCTCTTTTATACGTCAAGAGGATGTCTTTAATTTACGCTTGTAGACCTTATGGCTTTGTAATAAGGTATACATTAATCAGATGGTTTTGGCATGGTGTATTTATGACGTCGAAAATACGCGAGCCCTACAAAAACAGATACTCAGTTAAACAATGCTCGTTTTGATAATATGCTTTTGATGAGGGTTCCAATCCAGAAGAGGTTCCATACAATTGCTACTTCGAAATATTCGGTTTTTCTTCTTCGAAACATGAGGAAAACGTTGATTGCGATGAGCCGTGGGTTATTTGAATTATAAATCATGTCAATGTCTAAAACGAACATGAAAACAGCAGCAGAGCTCCTTATAAAGGGCTCGTCCTGGGAAGTACTACTAGCATGCCTATTTCGGCCAGTATGCCACACTGCTGTGTTTCGGTTTGAAGAATGTGGGCGCCGGTGAAATTACGCGCACATAAAGATGAAGATCTGTATGCCTCAAGTTGATATGTATATAGGCGCTAGGCAGTGACCTACGGGCAATGCTTTTTTATATGCGATGGTTATCACTTGACATCAACTCACTGCATGGGCCATATGCTATGTCCATCAGCTATTAAGTAGGAAAACAAGCGTACGACCCTACCATTGGAAGCCGTTATGCAGACTATGATGATTATGAAATGGACGGGATTAAGCCTTATCGTCAGAAGGACTACTATCCTTCACCTAATAGTGCCAGCCGACTTAAAACTTTGGGTCATCTTATCGCTTGAACGCAAATCCATATTTATAGCCATCCCTTCAAAATAGCAAAGCACCTACAAAGTTTCATCCCTTACAAAGTACCATCATACCCAATCAAGCAGCTTACCATGTTATGGAGAAAATTTACATCATAAACAGTAACTATGGCTCTATCAAAATTCCAATAGTTGCGGATTACGTTTTGTAAACTAAAATGGGGCGCAATCATCATTTCAGTATTACACGGCGAAGAGGATTATGGACAATAATAATAATATGTACAATGTGTTTTGATTGCGGTGTATCATCCACCTAAAAACTTTTCTATGGGCATTAAAATTATCAAATCCAGCAAGAAATATAATCAGAATCCAACAAGAAACTATACTCATAGTCGACAATAAGATTGGTTCCAAAACTTTCAAAGTAATGAATGTTTTAGCTTGCTAGATCTGTCACGTCGACTGTCAATCTACTACACGTAATTACAGAACTTTACTTCTAAAGTTACATTAATGTAAGCGGCCATATTTTCCTATTAGAAAATTGTCATAATTTTACACGTTTTCAAATATATCTATTTCTGCAACTATGCTACTTTATGTCCTGTACATTTTGCTTAATTTTAAAACGTTGAAATCCCTGTCCTATACAATTGCGCTTCTGGAATAAACTTTACAGTATCAAGTCTTTGATACCACAGTAGCTATAACCAGACTGCCCCGGGCGAACCCTTCGTCCTCAGCAAATATACCATGTAATGATTCGGTTTTAATTATTATTGGTAGTGGCTAAGTTTTGTTTGATGTATTGATTAGAACGGCGTTTGTACTCAAGTGTCGTAGAGGGCTGTGTCAATAGATGCTGATCCCCAGAGGTTCCTCTGTTTGTTGGACATGACGTAAGTATGATGGGGATCTGAGTAAGTAAATATTTCATTGCTTGGTTTGGTACAGTGGGATACAGCTCAAGTTACCTAAAAACAAAGAAAAATGACGCTTACTGCAAGAACATAAGAGCTAGCAGTGTATAGTCTGATGCGTATCCTTGTGTACCCGAAGCTCACATTTAATTTTCAAAGACCTACTTTCTTTGACTACAGCCAACAGAGAAAGTTGTCTTAAAATATTCAATAACTCCACAACCAATAACTTTTCTAAAGTAATACTTCTTTAGGCAGGCTTGACTATTTTTGAGATGTATTGGAATAAAACCAATGAACTTCGCGTCACGCGTTACGTTTATTTCTATACATCGACATACCAAAAGTCCCTGTGACTTTTTATGCCTGTAAAATATTTTGAGTAAAACAAGATTTAAAATAAAATAAATAACTTTTAATTTGATTTGATTTCATCATTATCAGCCTGAAGCAGTCCACTGCTGGACATACACATTCGATTTAATTTACTGACTCATAACAATTTCAAAACGTTTTTATGTGATTAACTTTTGAAAGCCTTCCCTAATATTGTATGAGTACTTTTATAAATTTTTTGATAATTATGTTTGCACAAAAAATATATAGAATTTCATGAGGAAGGAATCTACGGGATACCTATTTACGCGAACAAATCTATGAGCCTAAGACTGAGGCACGAATTATATTCATTTTATACATGAGTATTGGCAATGAAAAATAAAAGAATGCCACAAAACCTAAGTAGCCGAACATTACCTTAATTCGCATTACTCGTGTAAATCATAAATCCGAGCCATAACAAAATATGAAGCATAAACCCGCTTATCTACACAGCATCATGCCTCGACAATAAATACCATACGATCGTTACATTGAAAATTTCATATAACGTGTAAGCTGTAAACATATTATTTGGTACTGCCACAGTATCGTATAGTATTTGTAACCAGTATTATAAACACAGCTGTCAGGCCACTGCGTGTTACATGTCGTTTTCCTTGTATCTTACAATATTATCTGCTATATAGGTAATATACCTATGCAACATACAGCGTAGCATATTTTAGCAAACAGGACAAAGAGTTAAACTACCTTTATCTACTACAGTATACATACCAGTACAAGTATTTATAAGATTCCAGAATCATCATCAACCTATATGTATTAGTCCACTTTTGGACGTAGGTAATGTAGGTATCTCCCAAGACGCGCCACTGAAGTCTTCGGCTCTAATTTTCCAGTGCTTGCCCAGCTACATTTCACAGATCATCGCCCCACCCTGCTGGAGGGCAAGACAAAAAACAAAACAAAAAATACTTGCACTATTAACTATTAGCACTACTAAGTACTTGATACTAATATATTATAGTATCAAGTACCCCTACTGTTTAAAAGAATCATTTAAAATAATATTCCGTGCAACAGCATAAACACATTGGGGTTACATTGTCGCACTACTTTACGAGGGTATAAACATAAAAAAGTCATCGGAACGGAGCAAAAATACGAAAATATGAAAACACACCTAATATCGCACCTACGAATAAAACTTTTTCCATTTAGAAATTCGAGTATTTCCCTATAGAAGTCATAAACATGATGGTTAGCGGACCAGTCTGGGCTTCACTTTACCGTAGAAAATTGAGGGATGGCTGGTACAATCCTTACTGTATTTTTTGGGCTCTAAAATTATCCCACATTTTAAATGAGAGCAAAAGAGACAAGATCGAAAACTCCTATCCGAAACGTTTTCAAACGTTTGACTTTTATGTGATGCCGTATTAATGCCGTTTTTTTTTATATGGAATTTTGTAAATTTGACAAATATTTTGAACATTTTGGAGGTTGGTTGACGGAGATGACACATGCCCTACGTTCAACAGAGAACTTCTTATTTTTTTTTAAATAATAGATAGACAAACGAGCTTACGGCCACCCGATGGTTAGCAGTCACCATAGCCCATATAGACACCAACAACACCAAAGGTGCTGTCGTTGCGTCACCTATTCTGGAAGAGTTTTTTTTCTTGAAGTATGTTGAATTTATGACGATTTAACATAAAATACCTGAAAATGCTGAAACAAAAGGTGCAAATCAAAGTCCAAACATTAAAATTTTTGATCATGAAGTAAACAGCTGTTCATTGTAGTCTACAACTTCACTTTGCCCATTCCCCTTTGAGCTTAATGGCTGAAGTTATTTTATTTCAGTCTTCACCGGTCTATGTTGTTGGAAAATGCTGCATTTTGCGAGACAAGTTGTATGTCACGGTTGCCGCCTCTGTCTGGGGGATTTAGTCCATGTATCAATTTAAACAGAAAGTGGAAAAGTTTAAAGTACTTTCAACTACAAAAAGAATGCACTTCAATCTGAGAAACGTACTCCGAGTACAATTTTCTAAATGTACTATAAAAAAAACACTGCGCAGGTAAAAACACTTACGTAGGAAAACACAGATCACGTGGGCAAAATCGCATGTAATTGCTAGTTACTTTAATTATCCGTCCACTTTGTAGCACTCGCTTAACTTGATCACGCCATTCCTCCCCACCCACAAACAGAAAATGATGAACGTCCAAAAACAAAAGAGATTCGCCGAGCAAATCGTTGTCGAATGAAAAATTCTCTTGAACGAGTGCGGTCCTAATCTTTATTCCGACACGGTCAATCCGGCAGCTCTCCTATTTATCACAACGCGGCTCGTTTGTTCGGATATTCGTAAATATTTCAAGCGTTATTGCCAACATCAACATAATGTTATGGGGCGAAATTTTCTAAAACGGAAACAAAAGATATAAAGCTTCGACGTGGTGGAGTGCGCTGAATGTTATTTGCTATTGGCGCGTTGCTTAGTTTGTTATTGATACGAAAATACACTCATAATAATGGAACATACTAAAGCCTTGCGTAGCGTTCTGCAGTGGTGATCAAAGTCAAAGTCAAAGTCAATATTTTTTTATTCAGTACGATGCAAGAATCACTTTGAAACGTCATAAAGCTAGGTGAGTCTAAGGTGCCAGTTCCACGCGACCAAGCGTAGAAGAACAGGCAACAAACTACGTCTCGGTTCCTACCGTTTTTTTATATGATCCTTTTACAAATCAAAAATAGTCTATAATAATAGCAGTGAAGTTCCAGTGTGGTGCCACTTCACTTAGTTAGACGTATGCAATGCAATAATACAAAAGCAAAAGTTTCAAAGACAGCACACGCTACGCTTCAATGTTATACTATAGTATCTACACAGCTTATATAAAAATAAGATACGAAATAGTAGGTACAGACATTGCAAATTGACATCAGTGAAACGCTGTCAAATATCACTGTCAAATTTGACAGCGTTTAACTGATTGCCACCGCAGAACGCTTATGCACAAGGCTTAAATAAAGAATCAACAAAAACACTTTTTAAGCATTCTTACTTTTAGAGGTGAGTACAAAAACCTTCGTTCAGTTTATTTCGGGAAAATTGTCGAACCAATTTATTTGGAAACCATTTGAATTGTTCTATTCAAACTCATTATTTTCATCGCCCAGCTGAAGCATAAAAACTATTCCTTGTCAGCTTAAAAGCGAAAACAAAGTAAATCTCTTTTAAAGTGCTCCGACGAAGTGAAAAGATAACTGCGTAGCGCGAAGTGTACGTGAATTCAAAACAAATTGCTGAAGGTGTAAATGGAGCGTAGTTTGTAAAGGGCCTTATATACTGGCTATGGGAAACGTCATGTGAATGAGCAGTATTAAAAAATATATACTTTGCTAGAATCCAAGTTTTTACCAAATTATCAATGCATGAAAAAAATATTTCAATTGTAAAAATGTACACCTCACAAACAACCAAAATTATTGCTGGATTTGTATGTTAAGAGTGTTTTCATCGCATCTTCCAAATAACAAAAATGTACGGGTACTACCTTCAAAAACCGAAAGTTTTAGCTAATTTATCTACTGTCAATATTGATTGAGTGATAAACTTAAAGTCAGATAAATTTTATATGGTCACCCTGTGGTGTTTTACAACAGATATTGAATTAAATTAAATTTTCTCAAACATATTAATGATATTATAAAAAAAAAAAAACACGGGAAGTATCGAATCTACAGAAACTTAAATCCACTGCAGTAGCATTTTTTGAATTTGTCTTTTGACTTTGCTTTCAGCAAAACAGCAAACAAATACATACATGAAAGTTGGTTTATGTTTTATTTCCCTGTATTATTTTGAGAAAAGCTGCTGCAGTGATACTTAATAATAATAATTTATGTGCTTTGGCGTAAATGGTATTTGCCTATATAACGGCCTTTTGAACTTATTATTCAGAAGAATTGCAGTTCTTTTTTCAAAAATAGGCACATGCAAAAAGGATTTATTCGGAACTAGACTGTATAGATATAGGCAGTAAGGCCTCATTTCATAATTAAAAAGAAAAAAAATGGCGCAAATGGCAAATGCGCGGCGTGGTGTAATTTTTGAAATTTTCATATTGTTTTTCATGAATATTAATATTAAATTATTAAAACCAAACTGTAAAAATGAACTTTTCAAGTGACGAATCAATCGGACATTCAAAAGAGAGTGAAATAAGTGATAGAAAATGTGGGTAGGTATGACACTAAAGTCAAAGGAAAAATACCAACTTATCTACGAAAAACGTAAGCTGGTATATTACAGATTGCGGCAGTAATATATTATTGAAAAAAAAAATTGTCCTAAAACACCGTTGATCCACAGTTTTCAGTTAGGTTTTCTAGTTTTAAGCTCTCGGCTACAATATATATCTTTTAAAGTTATTTATTTACAAGAACGCCAGTCGCAATGATAAATCGTTTTGATGTGAAAGGGCTCTTAGTGCATAGCCCGAGACAAGTAGAAATTGTTCCCACACGACACCTGGGCTATCCAGCAATTGCTATAAACTTGTAAATAGTCCTGTCTTTTCACAAATGCAGCCCTTTCAGTGTTATTCCTTTCTCGCTGTTTCACTGATGGTGGCTTACCTCTAATTGTTTTACTGTGAATTGCAGCTTACCAAAACATTAACAGGACGACTTAGTATAATGCGGATGGTTTTGGAACCTCTTATTTCTGTTATGTTTTTTATTTTCTGTATAATTTTATGGAAACTTTCACATTAATTACAGATATTTTTTGACCTTTTTGTTTTTCTTCAGTTATAATGGTTGTTCTTTGGCATGGGTGAGTAATTAATATTAGTGGCTTTAAAAATGATCCTAAAAAGGAAGGCGTTTTTGAAGTAAAAACTTCTTTATCGGGCTCGAGCAGTTATTGAGGTGGGAAAAAGCTAGTGAACTGGCGTCACAGACACCAAGCCACTGTCCCGAAACCGACACTTTTTCAGCAAAGATCGACAAACTTTGACAAAATTTGGGGTGTGTCCGCCCATAGGCAGTCAGACAGACAGGTCATTGTTCAAATTTTCACTACTGTGGGCATTCCCAGAGTGTCACTTTTTTTAAATAATCTGTGTCCCTGTGGGCAAAGGTATCCTTTATTATAATATCAATAACATACCTATTAGTATACCCTTCTCAATAAATCTCCCTAAAAGGTATCTCAAAACAAACCCCAATAAAATTAACCGGTAAATTATACGTAATGAAAAAAGCATTTCCCGGCAATACAGAAAGCAATTTTTAATAATTATGTTATCTTCCAAAACATTTGAGCGTGGTCTATCTGTTCGTGCTATTACGAGTATCATGGGGCTTGAAGCAAAGCCGGGAGAGCAAATAAAGTTACGCTCCAAGCGCCGCGTAATGAGAGTTCATTGGATTACGGACGCTTGTGTAAGCCTCAATAATAATAACCAAAAATGCACGTGGTCCGTATTAAATAACTCACTCAATAATGTACAATTTGGGTTCCGTACTGCCCGACATTCCTGGGCGCGGCTGAGCCTCTTGTTTACGACGGATCTCATTACGCTAAATGTTACGAGTTCTAAGGTATTTAAAAGGTAATTTGTTTTTTGTGGTGTAGGGCCGGGCTGTAAATTTTTAGAGGCGTTCTGTAAGGGTTTTGCATAAATAAAAGTAAAGTTTGTTTTATTTGCTATTCCAAAATAAACATTGCCTGGCCTCTCAGCTCAGTTTGTAGTAGCTCTGCTTTCTGCGCCGTAGGTCGTGGGTTCAATCCCCACCGATAACAAATATTGGTGTGGTGAACGCAGATGTTTGTTCTCTGTCTGGGTGTCAAATTGTATTCTAAGTATGTATTTATACAAAAAAGTATTTAAGTATTATATCAGCCGTCTGGTTACCATCGTACAAGCTTCGCTTAATTTGGGGCTAGATAGTGTTGTGTCGATTTTCCACAATAGGTACTCATTATTTATTATTATTAGAAAACATGCTTAAACTAATAGAAGTGAAATATAACTTTGAAGAATTACGTACTCAGCCACTCATACATCTGTAGACTCAGCTAACCGATATTTGTGACAATGTCATCAAATAATAATGCCCACTTGAGACGTTCATCTGACGCTGGCCATCCCCTGTTCATTAGCAATGGATTTGCAGGTAGGTGTGAACCCTCCCGGATTATATCACAGCCAAATCCCTGAACAATAGCTATTTCTGGCAGCTTGCGTTGCTCGTTTTGCTATTCAGTGTTGGAAAGTGCTACGGAATAGGCTTTTTTCTTTTATTGGACGGTTGCCGTCGTTCCTAAAGTTCAGGTCATAGGCTTTTTTGGGCGTTTTTCAATAGACTGAGTAATGCAATGACGAATCTTATGCAAAACGTTCAGTTGGTCTTAGATTCATTTATTTGTGGCTATAGGTCGTGGGTGCAATCCCCACCGAGGATAAAATATTTGCGTAGTAAACACAGATGCCTGAAAACCAGCGTTGCTTGACATGGTAGCTACTACCATAACAAGCAGCAAAAAGCTGAGTCAGGGCCTATTTGACATAATCTTTCTTTTATCCATTCAGCACAGGACGGGACTGGTTGTGCCCAGTTCTGTTTGTATGATTACTTGATTACCTTCATAGGTAGCCTGCCTGCCTGCCTTCAGTTGTCCGTTCTGTGTGTTTTATTGTATTTGTCTTAGGTACTTATGTCAAATAAATATATTTTCTTTCTTTCTTTCTTTCTATGTTTGTTCTCTGTCTGGGTGTTATAACGTATTCTAAGTATTAACAAAAAAAGTGTATTCATAAGTATTTTATCAGCTATCTGGTATCCATAGTGCAAGCTCTGCTTAATTTGAGGCTAAATAGTGTTGAGTGGATTGTCCACAATATATATTTATTTATTATGTTTTATAATAAATTTTTATAATAAATTACAAAAACAAATGAACCTATTTATGCGAGATGTCTTAAATAAAATACGGCAGATCTTTTTACTACAGAACTCTACTATGCACTTATTTTTTAATTAATGCCAGTCCTAATGCAGGGTATTGCGTTTTTTTTTATTCATGCCTGAATTCTCAAATATAATATTTCTAATTTGAGATTTTTTTTTATCGATTTTCTATACCCGTGTGTAAGCCTCCGGTCAGTTACAACACAATCCAACGGAAGACCATCAATAGAACGATCCCTAATTAGGCTGGACTACCCTTACACGGCCCAATTATGAAGGAAAATTTTGAATAGTTACACTAATAAATTGGAGTAGGTAGTCCTTTTGATGTCCGATGTTCAATTCTGTTGAATCGAATTGTTTATTATAGTTAGGGTGTCAGTGAGATGGGGTTAAAATTAATAAATAAAAGCATATTTACTGAAAGTATTTTGTTTTGTTACGCATTTTTGTTTTGGGTTGTTTAGAGTTAGAATATTATAGTAACTACTCTATCACTAAGGTCATCACTAAAGTGGGCGTTATTTGACTGGCCTCTCAGCTCAGTTGGTAGTAGCTCTGCCTTCTGCGCCGTAGGCCGTATCTGGTTCCCATAGTACAAGCTCTGCTTAATTTGGGGTAGTTATTGTTGTGTGGATTGTCCACAATATTAATTTATTTATTATTATAATCTTCAAACCCAGATTTCATCATTTATGCTTGTCACGGCGTTAATCCAGTATATAGTATTTCCCAATGGACTGCCAAGAAGGATCTAATTACCTATTCGGTTCATACAATAAATATTCAAACAGTACCAAATTAACATTAAACCGACTGGATTTGCAATATTTGTTGTGCAAATCGATGAACTTAAATACATGATGATGACTGCAAAAATATTTAGAACTACCTCTGACTAACCCTTTAGATATCTGCTAAAACCAAATATCTGCTAAAAAAAGTTGGTCCCCCAACTTTTTTCCACTTTGGAAGTGTCTCTCGCGCAAACTATTCAGTTTAGAAAAAAACAATATTTGAAACCTCAACATCATTTTTAAAGACCTATTCATAGATACCCCACACGTATGGGTTCAATGAAAAAAAAAATTTTGAGTTTCAGTTTTAAGTATGGGTACCCCCAAAATTTTTAGTTTTTTTTCTATTTTTGTGTAAAAACCTTAATGCGGTTTACAGAATACATCTACTCACCAAGTTTCATTAGTCTAGCTCTTATGGTTTCGGAGAAAAATGGCTGTGACACGGCCGGACAGACAGACAGACAGACAGACAGACAGACATGACGAATCTATAAGGGTTCCGTTTTTGCCATTTGGCTACGGAACCCTAAAAAACAATGTAAACCACCTGTTTTCATAGCAAATTGTCAATTCTGATCGAAAGCCGTTTGCTTTGAAACAAACGACGCGAATCAAACAAGCAATATGCAGACGACATCAAAGAGTACAAAGACACTCAATTACTATCTCGAATTGATAGTTGGAAACCCTTATTAGGTAGACCACGAAATAAGGCAATTTTGTGGACAAAAGGCCCCTCCGATGGACGCCTGTCGGCGATTCGAAAGTTTCTGGATGACGGGTCGACAAGGCCACCCTACTTTATTGAATTTCACAAGTAGGATGACCACACGTTATTGTTCTGCCGGACTTTGATTGGGGTGCAGGTACAGGAATATGATTTAATGAAGGGGATGTTTAGTGGCGCATGTTTTGCTTAATTAAAGCTTTATTGTTATAGACCCTATGTTTGCAAGACGGTGCGTTTTTGTAAGTAAAAATAATAATACTAAATACTTTTTCTCTAGAAAATTTACAAATTTCTATATACTTCACTTACTTTGTGTATCTTTGTGTATTTCAAAAGAAAATAAACAAGTCTTGTACAGCTCAGTTTTACGGTATTTTTACTAAACATAACTCAACACTAAACTCATCTATGGCCAGTCGCCTGTGGCAACCGACAATTTGTCCCGTTCAGAGGGAGCTTTTCAATAATAATTCCACGGTAAATTCTATGAAGGAAGGGTACCAAGAAACGAAACATTAATCGCAAATATCAGTGCTTATAACAACAATAAATAATGTAAAGTATAAGAACATAAAATATACAAAATTTGTTTTTGTAAATATTTCATAACGAAGTCAAAATCAAATATTATTTATTCCCAGATTGCCCCTTTGAAATTTCTTAAAGCTAGGTGAAGTTAAGTGCCAGTTCCACGCTACCAAGCCTAGTAGAACAGGTAACAAACTATGGCTTGGTTCCCTACTGTTTTTTTTTGTATGGTCTTTTTTGAAAACAAAAAAAATGACGTGTAGTTCCAGTGTGATTGTGTGGGTGTGATTTCTGAACTCTCAAAAAAAGTCATGACATAATCATCACTCCGGGATCTATTTGCCCAAAATTCATAAGTTATTTATTAACATGAATGAACACACTTAGTAATAAAGATTTTAGGAATTTAATTTGGTGAACGAAAAGGACTCAAAAGCGTTTTCCTGGAAATGCCTATGTGGAGGCATATGCCCAGCAGTTGATCACAGACTCGTGTTTACCTTTATCAGTAAAACATTTCTAACTTTAACAGTAGCACCCCGTCTGTCCAGCTTTCGGGGGATAGTGTAACCTTAAGCAATTAATTATTATATAGCTTTTTGACAGCATACCGAGCATAGTTTCTTTATTGAGACGCCTGGGTGCCGAGGCATTACAAATTTATTGTTTCCTTTCCACCTTATTTATAGCATAATAGTAGCGCTTGCAATTTTTGGCAGTGAAATAATGATTTTGAAAGATTCATTGCAAGTTTTATTCGTAGCGTCTACGTCTACGAGTCGTAGATAGTCTACGAGGCTCTCGTAGCAGCCTTAGAACTTTTGTAAAAAAAGTTACCAAACATACAACCAAGAATTTCATATTATGATACTTAATTAAGTACTGTAAGACCAGTGTGGTTCTAGTTTGTTTAAAGATTGAGACCTCTATGTTTCCGAAATAAATACTACTAATATTATATTATGTGGAAGCTTGATATTTGTGACTCAATCCCATTGAAACTGCACAACTAATTTGGATGGAACTTAGCATAAATAGTACATTACTACAGCAGCCAGCAAAAAAGGCAGTAATAGATGATCGTGTAAATGAAGCCAATGCCCACATTACATAAGTCCATCAATACCTAGTTCTGGTCAAGCTTTGTATAATACTTTTCTCAAATATGCAAAGAAATTAAAACTAGTACTACTTGAACTCATTTTGTCCAATACAATTACAAACAACGAACAACACTATTCTTTCTCGCGTTGATGTGTACATTTGTTTTTTTTTTCAATAAAGAGCATTTCATTATGCAGGCCCGTTTTACTAATATAAAACCTTTGCTAAGTTACCTCCGTGGTTGCGGAGCAAAAGGTCGTTCTGTTTTTAAATTCTACAACAGATATGAGTTTACTCTGTCATTTATCTGCCCGTTAATTTTCAGATTTTTTACAATAGATTTTCATTCATTTTATACCGGCCAGTGTTGGTAATATTTGGTCAGTACAGCAATTTTGTTTATCTTGAAGAATGTATCTCTAAAAATGCTATAATTTCCGAGCATTTTTGAAAAAATACACATATTTCACCTTATACCAAGGCGAACAAAGCCGTGGTCGGAGCAAGAACAAAACAACGCAATGATCCTTGAAATTAAATTGCACAGGTATCGCTCAAGTTGACCAACCTTTTCATAAATCTACCAAACCTATCCATAAGTCCAGCAATAGCTATTACAGTTCATCCACCTTCCATGTCTACGGCGATTCGTTACTGTAATGTTGGCAATCTGTCGCTCAGTCAAAGCCATAACTCAAGACAATACACAATAACGATGTTGTTCTAATAGCACAACAAAAGGCTACAAGCTTACAACAATACAAAATTAAATGGAATACATAGTACAAAAAAACTAACTATGATAGAATTTGATCAATAAAAAGGACCACTTGCAAGTTTTTGTTGATATAGCTGAGTGTTTTAGAGCGTGTAACTAAGTTAGAAAAAGACGCAAGAAAACAAGAACGAATAAATTTTCGAAACGTTTTTTAGCAGGATTTGCTTCAATTGCGGAGCCCCACATCTATACCTCGTCTGCTGTCTTGCCCAGAGTGCCCTAACATCTGCACGCTGTGACCCATTTCTGGGTAAAACACATACATAAAAAAAATATCAAGGGAACCATCGAAACGACGAAGAAGAAGAAGCTGCATTTAAACTTAATAAATTCAAGTGCACGAAAGGAGCCTCTTTGAGGCGCACTTAAAATCCTTTCACCACACTTGGTTCGAAAGAATCGGTGACACGATAAGAAGAAGAAGAAGAATTCAAGTATGTTAATCTATTGTTGTATCTTAATTCTATCAAATTACATAGTAATTAAAAAAAACTAAAAATAAAACTAGTAAAATTCATCGTAAAAACCATCCATCCATCCATACTTACAAACTTTCGCGTTTATAATATTAGAATAGGATAGAGTCTGTTCAGAAAGAGAGCCGTCGTGGGGTAAAATTCATCGATAGAAATTGTAATCAAATAAATAAATATTGGAGCAGTTCATACTTTCATTGAGCGTTACTTGTGAAACTTGCCTATCCTAGCTTACTTATTGAATATTATCTAAGTTCAGCTGTTATAGCCTATTTTACCTAACTCGTCTTTTCATTACGAGCAAAGAAACAGTAAGAATATCCAAAGAAACTCTCTATTTAGTTTTTTACCACGTCGTAAATGTAAACAAACTCACTAAGTAGTTTCTTACGTACCCCAAAGAGACTCTCAGTACTTGTTCAAGTTTCAAGCTCCGCCGAGCGCAGAGTATTCGCATTCTACTAATTAAAACGTCTGTAATGAAGACCTAGGCATTACAGAAAGTACACTCGAACGGTAAATAAAGCTGAAAATTAGTTTCTGTTTCTTTTGTAAGGGCGCTTCAATATTTTAGTCATAATTTTTTTTTTTTCATTTTAATGAGGCTGGTAGTGCTTTTGTTAATTCTGTTTTAATTAAAATTTTAAGGTGAAAGTGTGAGTATTTAGATACAGACTTTTAAGGCAGCTCTTTAGATAGCGTCATAGAGGCATATAAGATTATTTTTACAGTTAAATTCAAATTTCTGAAATTATTTAAGGAGATGCTCGCATAATATCTAGAAAGTTTGGTAAATAAAATAAAAACAGGGTTACACGATAGGTGGTTTGAGAAATAACAGCGATTTCTACCAGCCGCTCTTGGTAGGCAACAACTAACCTACATGATCATAAAGTAATTTAAGAAGAGAGTATTTTCTGTTTTTTTTTATTTAATATACATTATTTGATAAAACAGCTTTTACAAAACAAAACACGCATCGCGTATAAAAATAAACAATTATTGGAGCTTCAAAGCCATTAAAACTAAAACAACTACACAACACTTACTTATTTTGATAGCCAATAAAGTTTGTTCAATTTATTGCGTACCGTGTGGGGATTCCACCGAGACTCATGAATAGCAGCGGTGAATGACGTATATTTTAAAGATGTGCCTTCGTCCTCGCAAATTATTACAAATGTTTTTTATTATCTATTCCTTGCTTTCAGCCCGAAGTAGAAACACTGCTGCATGCATGAGATGGAGAAGATATTGTCCTGTTTATTTTCAGGATGAGCGATCTTAAGCTCTTTTTATTTCCATACCAAATTCTAGCATTAATTGTTGCAAAGAGTAGATCTATTCTACAAAATGCAAGAAAGTATCGTGAAAGAACCAGAATAAAATGACGAGCCTGACTCTCAGCAAATCCTTGCTCTCAGCTCATGGCCTATTTTAAATTAATGTTCTTAAAATATTAAGCCCCTTTCTATAGTTCAAAGTTCATTAAATCACAATGCACAATTAAATGAAAGGCTCTCAATCCGTCTACTCCGTGGAACGCACTCGATTTCCATCAAATTAAACACGATCTTCGCACAACTATTTATAAAGATTCCTGAGAGGGTGGAACCATTCAGAATGTGAAATTTGACGTGTGAGACCTTTGCCGTTCGAATGAGAACCTATTGTCAGAAGATCTACCTCATAATACCTATAACCGGAGAGGATATTCTTTGCCTGTTTGCTGGGAACTTTATAGAGATGTTATTTATCACCAACTTATAAAAAAAAAGACGGGTTGCACTCCGGGAGTGCCGGCAGAAGTGAAAACTTGCCGCTCGTATTAAAACTTATAAAGTACTCACTCATTTTCTTTCGCTATTCATAATACCTAAATAAATACAGTAGATCTATAAAATCATGTACCAATGACCACTACTACCTGCCGCGGGCGGCCGCTAGTTCATAAAATCTATAATAGGTATGTACCTATACCTACTACAGTCACGAAAAACGCCTTGGTATGCTTGCTACTAACTATTATCTATTCTGTGACGTTACCGTGTCATAGTAACTACTAGCGTATCTGTAGCGTCTTACGCTTTTTCGATCAAGTCACGTGATCCTGACGCCCTGACGCCCTGACGCGAGTTTAAGATTTTATACCCATTACAGAAAAAGTGCTCAACGCCGCTAAAGAAGTTTTCACTTCAAAACTGGAGCGCGTTGATTCAATAAGAGACCTAGGCTTAATGATGGACTCCAGGCTGGACTTCAATGCCCATATCTCAGCCATATGCAAGCGAGCCTCCAAGACACTGGGTTTTGTAATGAGAGTCACGTGGGATTTTTCAGACACGCGGGTCGCGCTTATGCTCTACAAAGCGTATATTCGCAGTCGCTTAGAGTTTGGTGCTGTTGTCTGGGATCCCCACGAGGACAAATACACGGTGCTTCTTGAGAGAGTGCAGCGAAAGTTTGCTCGATATGCCTATAAAAGGCAATACGGGTATTACCCATACCTGTTTCCTTCTGTGTTTGTGTCCGGTATGGTTGGGCTGAACACACTGCAGTTAAGGCGGGGATTATTACTGATGACACACTATTATATGATGTTGTGCGGAAAGGTGGATAATCCGTTGACACTGCAGCAGATGGGGCTTGCAGTGCCACGGCGGCACATGCTTGGCATGCAAGGCGCGGAAGGCCCGCGACGCCGCCGTGCACTATTCTCTCCACCGCCCGGGGTGCGGACGGTTGCCGGAGCTAACGCTCCTACTGCGAGGGCGCTTGCTACACTCAACGAATTTATTCTGCAGACAGATGCAGACTTATTTTTTGATAGTGCCTCTAAGTTATATTATTTGATGACATTATTTCTAAATATAATTTATCGAACTTGATTTTGACTCTGTTGACATACTTAATTCTTATCATCTTTTTGACATGTTACATTGTTTTTTTTTTTTTTTATTTATACTGGGAAATTATATAGGTATTATTATTATTATTTGTAATCTTGACATTTTGCTATTTTGATATTTTGACCATGCATGTTAAAATTGTATTATATTGTAATTGTATTGTATTGTTTAGACTGACTTATATTTATTGTATTGTGTAATTTACGTTTGGGCGCTTTGGCGCTAGCTGTTAGCCCAAAATGCATTTGTCTAAATAAATAAATAAATAAATAAAAATCGGTTGTCTGTAAAGTCGGTTTACTGACGATAGTTGAACGTGACAACGTCATAAAAAATACACAGATGACGAACACTGCCGATTGTGCTTCTTTGTCGCTCGTTCCGCACTCTCGCTTGCACTTCAACCCTTAAATGCCTCAGAGTGAGGTAACACCGCATGATTCATGTTTTTTCATGCGTGCAGCCGGCTCCATCGAATTATAAGACGTTGTCACTTCAATAAATTTAAAAGATCTAATATTTTTTTGATAATGATGTTATACTCTAGTGTAGATAATAATTTATGTACCTACCATATTGTAACCTGATTTTTTGGCTACGAATAAATAAATTTATTATTATGATTATAACTGTATTTTATTAAAGACGTGCTTAGTGCTAAATTGAATAAATACGTTTTATCTACTCTATTTAAATATCCCTTACCAATATGGAGTCGTATTCCATTTCATGTGAATAAAGAACACACATAAAGAATTCAGACGACCCAAGTGTATCCTTACCACTATATTTTGATCCATCGCCGAGCGACATTACTTCTTATTTTACACAATTCCCAGCTGAATGATCGGCGATGGAGGATCATGTTATACTGGCAGTGAAGAAGACCGTGTAAAGTTCGCATTTATAAAGATTTTCAAACACATTCCACAAATGAACACAATTTAAAGACGAATGCGTTTTTGGATTCTCATTTCAATGAGCATTGGGTACGCTTGATTGAATCGTAACGAGGTAATATTTTTATTTTTATCCGATTTTGAATAAGGGTAAATAAAACAAGATACCCCTCAACGTTTATCTTTTAAATCCCAGCTGATATTTTAGATTGCTTTTTGTATTTTATTTTATTTTCCTACACCTTCCCGAGGTACCAAAGTTTCTTCAAGCGAATTCTTGAAGTTAGTAGAAAAAGTATTGGAATAAATTTTCATATTGAAAAAAATCCTAGACAAAGCGGGGTTTGTCTTCTATTCGCAGTAATCAAGAGTGGTAGATTATTTTTCTCGACCTACATATTATATTGATGAATATAATTTTTCAATCGTAAAAAACTATGACGTTATGGTTGAAAAATATAAAAACTGCTTTTATAAATTCAACCACGTGTGTTACAACTCGTAAAAACCAGTTAAACTCAATTCTCCTATCATTTCCATACCGTATAATCCCCTGCTTAATATTTCATCAAATTCAAACCTAAATGCAGTGAGTACATGGTTGATTTCCCCCAAGCAATTTACGATCTTAAAGTACTCCGAAATAGGTCAAGGAGCTCTCCAGAGTTGCGATTGCTTTAAAATTTGGCTGCCATTGTTTGGATCTGAATCACAGGGCGCATAGAATAAATAAAAGTTTACAAGAAGAGATACTACACACTCGTAAATGGCCTTACTCATATTGGTCACAACTATGTTAGCAGATTGTGTTATTCTCTTGCAATAAAAGTTTTATACTAACTAATAAATGATACTAATAAGGAACAGCGATCACAAATCTTGTTGCCTTCATTTTTCAACCACAGTCTATGTATCTGTTGCTATACTGGTTTTACAAAGTGGAGTTCCTATTTTATTGCAACCGAAGCTCAAAAAAATTGTAAAACTGACAGATGCGACTGGGTTTTGATTGCAACAAAAGATACGAAATCAAGGCAAAAAAAACAAGGCCGTGTGCTGCTATCTCTGTTCGTTGACATGAAAGTGACAGTGACAAGAATACTTGAGTGATTCGCTAAAAAGTGCCAACGATTAGGCATTATGTTATGAGACAAAATGGTTGGTTTGCTAGAGAGCTTGTATCTTATGCAGTCTTGGCAAGTGAGCAATTTCAAAGTAAGTATTATGGCTGCACTATTATTTGGAAAGGCAAAAATGCTTCTTTTAACTGTATTTTTTTTCAGAATCGGGGTACATCTCTTGTGTCTTCAAGACCTTGTTACTTGTATATACATAAAATATAATAAATTTAATGTAACTAGTATGCCAAAGGTTTATTTACTCACGTGCACCTCCAGTAGCAAACATGTTTCTAGCATGCATACTGTTTGTAAATAAAATAATACTGTGCATGGGCATGCAAGGGGGCTTTCAGCCTTACCGTTTGGAGCTCTTTGATGCATGACTAATATGGATTAATCCGGTGTATGTCATCCACTCTATGCTAATGTGGGTCTTCTATGGCTTTCTGATTCCCTTTGGGTGTATTAAATTAAATATTGGCATTGCTATTTGGGTAAGAATGTAGATAGAAGAGTATCGGTGAAATGATTGCCAACGTTGATCGTTTCGTAATGTAGACTTTAAAATAATTCATACCCCGACATTTACATCTCTCAGCTTTAGGTTTTGTGTTTATAAGGATTATGATAGAAAATATTTAAAATGTATCGTTCTTTGCACAGCGTTCGTTAGTTGACATAAAACTTTGCGCACATCTAAGTGATCTGTCATGGCAATCAGTGAAACGCTATCAAATGTGACAGCGATATTTGACAGCATTTCACTGATTGCCATCGCCATCGCCTAGATGTGCGCAGTCTTTAAGACAGTAGTTTTTGATTTGATTTTCTTAATTACTCTGTCTAGCTTTGGGCTTAGCCAAAATAAGTTGGGTTCATTATTGCATAGAAAGTTATGAATAGTGCTTTCGGTTTCAAGAATAGGACATCACTATTAGACCGGATAACGAGACACATCACTAGGAAAAGGAAGAAGATACCGTTGTGATGCGTAGTATTGTTTTCGGTGATATAAAGATAAGGTTATTCAATGGATATATTTCACTGTATTAGAAGGTACTATTTCATGAGTAACTATTACTATCAAGAAATACCTAATAATTAAACTAAACTGCTAGTTCTTTTCGATTTCTTTGATCGACATAATAACTAATAGGTAAGGTGACTAATAAATCAGTTTCTTTAATCTTTGAACAAGCATTGATAATAGTGCATTGCGATGTTCTGATTGACATATCTTTCTTTAGATTATACGATAAAAGCTTATAAAGCAAAGTTTAGTACTACTTTTTGAAAAAAATATGTAGAATCGTTCGGTTGTAAAAATCTTCTGCCTTTAAACACTATATAAAAGATTTTTGCATGAACAATACCACCACAACAGTTTTAAGAATTAGAAAGTTTTTCTTTATCATGTCGGATAAAAGTTACAGTACTTTAAAAGCAGAATTTCTACATGAAATTGACTTCGTCACCAACATTGGTTTCAAAGTTTTTGTGTACCCTTTTATTGGCAAATCTAAGTTATCAGACTGTTGCTACAACCTCACGTATTTCTTGGTACTAGTCACATCGTCCCAACTGTTTATGTCTTTGTGCGTGACCAAGTTCCAAGACTGGTTTGAGATCGTGAACATAGCTCCCAATTTGGCGGTTTGTTTAATGATTCTGATAAAGTATTCCAAAATGCAAACACATCGAGATGTCTACGAAAATATACTACATCATTTCAAAGTTGATCTATGGGATGTTATTGCTGATACTAAAGAGCATAGAACCATTCTGGAAAGATATACTAAAACGTCACGTCTAATAGTCCGGTGCCAGTATTACTATACAGTGATTTTGGTCCTTATTGTCATCACATTTCCTAAAATGATATCTGTATACGAGGAAAAAATTGCTAATAATGATATTCAGTACTTATACCCTTTTGATGGTTGGTACCCTTTCGATAAGGTGAAGTGGTATTATGTAGCTTACGTTTGGGAGAGTTTCATGACGACTGTTGTTATTTTCATTTACGTTTTCGCTAATATGATACACATATCCTTCACAAGATACATTTGCATGGAGCTTAAAATACTGGGAAATTTGATGGAGAATGTAGTTACGGATGAAGAGGTATTAAAAGTAATGAGTGGCGAGCTTGTGGATCAAACCCATGATGGTATTAGAAGGAAGTTGAAACTGATAATAAAAAGACATCAATTTTTATCAGGGTAATACACATTTTTACTGGGCAAAACTTAAGGTGGACGAAAGAAAATAGCCTTAGTGATGCGGGAACTTCAATGGCATAGCGACCTTAAATTTGCTTATTCCTTGCTAACTGGCTTTCTAGAGTTTTTTAACTTATACTGAATGGTTGCTTTTGCTCTATCGTAATCATCATTTTCCTGCTCTTATCTCACTTAAAATGGGATCAGTTGTGTTATGTTCTCTTCTTCCATTTTTTTATCCATATCATCTGTCACGCAGTTCATAATTTTTTTCTTTAATTTAACCTTACCTACATTCTATTCGCTTTGTCCTGGATCGTCTTCAAATAACTTTTTACAGATAATTGAACATATTCTTATGATTGTTGTTTGATTTTCAGAGTAACCTCTGATTTAGACGAGGTGCTGGGAGATGGATTTCTTGTCACTTATGCATTTGGTTCAGTGTTCATTTGCCTTACCATATTTACTGCTACGGTAAGGTGCTTGAAAATATATTAAACTAACTTATATTTTTATATCACTAGGCTACAACTCTGTTAATAACTCTTTAACAAACTCTGCCCTCTGTAAGTTGTGGGTTCGATCACCACCAAGAACCAACATTTGTCTGATGACCATAGATGTTTGATCTGTAATAAAACCTATTGGTCTTATTCAAGCTAGTCCTCTATCATTCAATTCGTTTTCAGCCTCCTAGGTCTGTTGTTATCACTTTTATTGTCATGAAAGTGTAATTTTCTCTCATCACTAGATAGCGAACCGCTAAAAAGTGACAGAGATTATTCTTCTGGGGTATGCTTACCTATCATCATCTAACATAATACTTCTTTTAGGTTGTGGACAATTTGTACTTGCGTTTGCGATATGCTTCTTTCTTCTGTTCCTTGCTGGTTGAAGTATTCGTGCAATGTATTATTGGACAGCTGCTGATTGACCATGTAAGTATTTGTAATTGTATAGTATTTGTATAGAAGTATTTGTTTCTAAATATTTATTTCTTAATTTTAATCTATCTTAAGCATTTTTAAAAAACAAAACAAAAGAAAAACAAACAACAATTAAACAAAATATTTACAAAATACACAAGAAACAGTTGAGCTATCTGCAGATCGTTACAAACGATCTAGAGATATCTCAACTGAAGCATTAGCATTAGCATTTTTATCATTTAGCACATAATAATATTAATATGTTATTTTTATCTACGACTGGTTGATTTACAGACACGAAACCCATGTTATAGTCAAATAAAGAATTTAATTGTATATTTATAGCTGGCGGCCTAGTGGTAACGGACCCGCCTTCTGATCCCACGAAGATCGTGGGTTCAAATCCAGTCGTGTACCAATAAGATTGTGTAATTTTTGCAAGTTACAAACAAGTTTAAATATTTTTATTGTACTGAAACTTTTCTTCCTGTCCTTATCCCATTTGTGTGTCGGCCCAACATGTTCTCTTCCATTCTCCTTTATCAGCCGTCATCTCTGTATTTACTCTTTCTTATCCATGTCATCTTTTCACTGTTCATCCAGTTTCACCATAAATCAAATTCTTGGAGTCACTCCAGATACGCTTCAAAAGATTTAGCAAAATAAAGATTTTTGCTTATTCGGAATGTTAAAACTTTATTGTAATCGTCTATTTGCAGAGTTCGAAGTTGGAGCAAGCGATATACTTCGCTGATTGGCCATATGCGGATCAAGGGATGAAAAGGATCCTACATATATTTTTGGTCTGCGCCCAGAAACCGCTGACCTTCTCTGCCAGGGGCTATGTTACTATGAATTTGGATACTTTCTGCAACGTAAGCTTAGAATCAAACAAAGTGTAATATTAAAGCCTTGCGCACATCTAGGCGATGGCGATGGCGATCACGTGAAACGCTGTCAAATATCGCTGCAGTATTTGACAAATTTCACTGATCGCCATCGCAAATCGCTTTGATGCTTACAGTCTATGCACGCTCGTGACGTTGGAACTAATAAAACATTTGAAAAATAATATAATGTCAATCAAAATATATAACAAACTTCCTCTTGAAATAAAGAACATACAAAAAAGCTCCCTATTCACCAGATCCCTAAAGTCGTTTTTAATAGACAAATGCTATTATGACATCAAAGACTATTTAGAATAATTGTAACAAATGAAACAAATATTAATGACAATCTGACATTTTGTGTAAGTACGTAATTAAATAAAAACTTGACATTTCCTCTAATTATATAATCCAACTTTGACATGATACCTGCATAAAATTTTAACATCAAAAACTAGACAATAACCGGCACAATAACTACCTACCAAGATAAGGTACATCACAATCCTAAATATCAAAATAACTACATATATATAATTTAATCGAAAGTACCTACTTAGGTACCTTAAAACCTCGGCCTGCCTCCATGTTTGCTATACCCTATGCAGGGTCCATGTGATACCTACTTACACCTAAAAACTATGTATGTACAAACATAACCATGTGTAAAGCAATAAATGTATTGAGTATTGAGTATTGAAAAAGGAAGGTTCGAAAGTAAAAAAGTAATTATATTGTATTTATTGTTTTACTTTAATTATAACGGTTAACACCAATTACAATAATTAGAGACATAACAGACAGACAGAAAAATGAAAATAAATTAAGTATAAGTATACAGTCATGGCATTGGCTCTCGACAGGTACACGGTGTATGGAAATTTTTATTGCTAATTTCTATGGACGTGGCATTCGTGGGACTAGCCCCGTAGTTAGCACGCGTTTATAATTTATTTTAATTGACGATGATGATTTGCATATCTTTTTCATTTTCTTACAGATTTGCAGTCTGTCGTATCAGTTCTTCAACTTGCTACGCACCGCATATCCATGAGTTCTGTTCTGTATTGTTCAAGCTTAATCAGTTACAGAATCGTGATTACGAAAGACATGTACAGTCAATGTCAAAAGTAAATTACTTATGATCGCTTCGCGTTGAGTTGCGAACTGATGACGCCATTATTTTGACAAATCCAAAGAAAAATGGCGTTGCCTAACTAAACTTGCCAATCTATTTTTGATGCTGACTGTTCCAACAAAAGAATAATAATTATCATAAGGTGTGTTTTTTTCTCTGCAGGTTTATTTATTATTATGTTTCTAAAAGTTATGAATAAAGTACCGAACTTAAAAAAAAGAAAAAGACATTTAAAACCTCTTTATATCCTGAATCCCGAACCGAGCTAAAAAGTTATAAAGAGCAAAAAAGTCCGGACGCAAGAAAGTTATTCAGAAAAATTATTAGGTGCACACGATAGCGAAAACGAAGGAAGCCAAATTGACAATGGTTCAGATATTGAAGTCTGGTTTGTAAAGCCTATGGATATCATAACGGGACGGACACGACACGGGATTTTTAATAGATAGCAAGTTTGTTCAAATATAATTAATAACATTTTTTAATCCATACTAAAAAAACAAGATAACACCCAAACAGAGAACAAACATCTGCGTTCACTACACAAATACTTGTTCTCAGTAGGGATCGAACCCACAACCTACGGCGCAGAAAACAGAGCCGTTACCAACTGAGCTGAGAGGCCAGTCAAGTCAATATCCACCGGTGCGTGATATCGCGCACCAGCCCGCACCAGCTCGCACGACACACCATGGGAACGGTCTTGTGCGCCGAGGTGCGCGGTAGCACAGGAGTCTTTTCTGTGTGTGTTGTCGTGCGTGGTGCGTGATGATCTGCAGAACCACGCACCGTAGGAAGGCAGCTTAGGAGTTTCTTACCGTGCGGTAGCGATCAGTGAAACGCTGTGAAAATAATCGAGGCGATTATTTCACTGAACGTCGACGCCAGCGACCTAGGTGTGCGCAGGCCTTAAGTCTGTTGCCATCTCTATCACAAGTTTACACATTAAAGTAAGTGACAAGAATACTTTAGCATCAACTTTAGTAAGCTCTAGTGGCAGGAAAAGAGATGCTGAATCCTCCCGGATCGGATCCTTTCCGTCGCTTCATAATTGGATGCAGTCGTAAAAACAAGATGTCTACATTCATATCGACGCTATGGGAAATGTTGGCGTATTTGCTGGTTATTGGCAATGAGCATGCCACTATGGGGAATGACGATGGCCAATAATTGGCCATCAGCTTTCAGCAAAAAAGTCCGAATGCTGCTTTCAATTATTGAAAGCAGCATTCGGACTTTTTTGCTGAAAATGTAGTTTTACGGGAAATATATTTTAAGGGTAGTTTTAAACAGAGATGTTTATTTTACGGACAGCAAAATGTTATTTTTTGCTACGAAAACAAACGCAGACATATTATATTAGCCCGAGACCTGCTGGACGATGGTATAATTCTTTTGTAATAAAAAGATTTTTAGTTACAAAGCAATGATACTATCAAGGAAAGGCGATCACACATTTTGTTGCTATCATTTTTCGACCGTCGACCTATGGTCATTTGTTCAGCGTTTCAGCGTTCTTTATTAGTTCTAAATACCCTTACTAACACAAATTGAATACTTACAACTAGTCAAACCAATTTGACTAACTCTGTTACTTATTTTTTTTTATTAGGTAGGTACTTTTGACTAAAATAATTAAAAAAAGTTATGATTTTAATATAGAACACGATCATGCAATCAAATATAATCATGACTCCATCACGAAAAATCATTAATTTCTTTGAAATTTATGACTCTTTTTTATATAAAAGTAGTACGAGTTCCACTTACCTTCAGTGCGAGACTCTAAGATGGGGACTACACGTTGGTCTACTCTAACTGTTCTGGTTATACTACCGATTGGAATACTTTGCACCGCTGGTAAGCTAACGTTCATTTAACACATTGAGGAATACCTACGTAGTAATAATACGTTGTAATTATTATACGTTGTAATTATAATTACAACGTGTTATTACTTATTTTTAACAATAAATGATTCTTATTCTTATTCATGCTACTATTACTAAATACTTTTTGTACAATAATATAAATTTTTCAATTGATTATTACAGTTTTTTTTTTAACTTTTTAGTTCAATTAGTTATAAAAGCGTTTTTTTAAACTATAATTTATTTTTCACTTTTTAGTTTTTTTTTTTTTTTCATATTATTGCATTGTTATCGACCTTTGACAGGTGCGTGCAAAGTTTGAATCAAATCTGATTGTTCAAATTAGCACAAAATCGAGCTCAAAGGGGTCGGTTACATACAAACTTACATACAAGCTTACAAGCTTACAAACATACATACAGGTGAAGCTAATAAAAGCGTTATAAAAAGTAAATAGGCCTTTGTCTCTATTGTAGATGATTCATATAGCGTCAGAGGCAACTGGTGATTACTCAAGCCCTATTTACAAGACGCTTTAGTGTCTGGGACAGGATTTGTAGATGGAATAGGCTTGCCCAGCACCAATACCTTAGTTAGCTTAGTCTGCCTAATCCACAGGAAAATCTCAATAATTTATCGGTATTCTTCTACCTAGTAGCTAGCCCATTTTACATTTTTTCATTATATTACATCGTGTTCCGAGTCACAAACCCTCGTATATCTATACCCTGTGTGTTTTTCACTTTAGTTTTCTTTTCTTTTAATTATAATCAATATTATTTTTCATTACATTCAATATTATTTAATATTTCAATAGATTGGGCTCTTTAAATTCTCATATTGCATACACAATTTTAAAATATTGCCTTTTTGTACCAAAATTTACATATATTCTCAGAGCATACCCAATCTGGAAACATACGGACATTTTAGAAAACTTGGATACCACCCTCAAAAATGCTTTAGAAAAAATTCTAAATTTAAACCTCGAGAACAATACCTGGATTCAAGCCTCTTTACCTATTAGATCTGGTGGTATCGGAACAAGAAAAATTTCTAGTGTAGCTCTTCCGGCTTTCCTTTCGTCGGTGCACAGTGTAACAAACCTGTGTTCTCAAATTCTACATAGGCCAACACCTGAGTTACACTATGCATCAGACGCAATAGAGGCCTGGAAAACTCTCTGCCCCAATGAAAACCTCCCGAAGGAACCAGCGAGTCAAAAACTTTGGGATGTTCCATTGGTGCAGAGAGTCCAAAAAGATTTGGTTCAAAATTATTTCAGTGACCAACACCGCGCAATACTTCTAGCTGTCTCGACATTTGAATCAGGACAGTGGCTACACGCCCTTCCATCTGCCAACCTCGGAACGCTGTTCGACAATGGCAGCTTCCGCATCGCTGTCGTTCTTCGACTGGGTGCTGCCATTGTCGAGCGTCATCGGTGTCCATGTGGCAGTGACGTCGACAGGAACGGACTCCATGGACTATACTGCCAACGCAGTGCTGGCAGATTTTCCCGCCACGGCTCTATCAACGATATCATCAAACGGGCGCTTGCCACCATCAACGTTCCTTCTCTTTTAGAACCTGTTGGAATGGTCCGTGATGATGGCAAACGTCCGGACGGCCTGACGTTGATACCCTGGGAGCGGGGAAGGGCTCTTGTGTGGGATGCTACATGTGTCGACACGTTAGCCCCTTCCCATCTCAGCGGTTCGGTTTTAAGGGGCGGAGCCGCGGCGGAGGCCGCAGAAGAGGCCAAGCGGCGCAAGTATGTGACGCTTTCTAGCGACTACATATTTGTGCCGCTTGGTTTTGAAACTTTTGGTCCATGGGGTCCCAGTACAAAAAAAAATTTTAAGCAATTGTTTCCTCGGCTGGTCGACGCCACTGGTGACAAGAGGGCTGGCTCTTTTTTCGCACAGAGAATAGCTATTGCTGTTCAACGTGGGAATGCAGCCATCGTTCTTGGCACCATGCCTCATGGACACCCACTTTTGTTAGATTTTTAAGGTTTAGTTTTAATTAGTTTTAGTTTTTTTTTGTTAATATTATGAATTTTTGTTTTGTTGTTATAAAATTAATAAATATTTGTGTATATCATTACATATTTATTTTGTTTTAAGTTGTATTTATTTACATATTTATGCATACTACTACTACTATTTATGCTATACTACGGAACAAGGAGTTTCCTAAGTCTATTATTAATACAGTGTTCAGAAAAATAAAACCATAAAATTTAATATTTTAGACTGCGCTGACAATAGCCAAGTCAGAAGATCACCAGCAGTTCTAGCACCAGTCATCAGTTGTAAGTACTTACTCGTATATTTTACTACCGGTGCCCGCGGCTTCACTCGCCTCGTTCCTGTAACGCCCCGTTCCCGTTACTTTTTATGGTTTCATAGTATCCTTATGTCCGTCTTCTGGTTCTAAGCTACCAGTTTTCAGCCAAAACAGTCCAGCAGTTCAAGCGTGATGGCGTGACCAAGGGAAACAGGGACTCATTTATATGTATCTAAATTTATTTTTATAATATAAATATAGACATTTGCTCATTACAATATCAGTGTGTAAATTCAGTTTATTTACACAATAACGATTAAAACAAATACTTTCAAAGTTTACAAAATACACAAGAAACAGTTGAGCTATGTGCAGACCATTACAAACGATCTAGAGCTCAACTATTCTACAACGTGTATCAAAATATGTGTACTATCCTGAAGGGGGGTGAATTTCCACCCCCCGGGGAACAACTTTTGTTCAACAACTTTTCGAACTTCGATTGGTATCTCTGAAAAAAACTGCAACGAAGTTTCAACATGAACAGCTGACTTTATACAAAGTGACAACCCTAAACTCAGCTACAGAAGTAGTAGGTAGTAGTAGTAGACCTACAGAGGTGGTAGGTCAAAGGGTCAAGGGGTTACAAGGATAGGGTTGTCAATTTATTTAGGCATTATGAAATTAAATATTTTTGTATGGGAAACTGAAAATAGGAATTTTTAATTATCTCCCCCCCACAACTGATCACCATTGTGGTCTGAAACCCCCCACCTTCGCATAGTACACATATTTAGATACACCTTGTAACTATATCAGTGACCGTGTAGTATTAGTAAATATGAAACTGGGCCTATACCAAGTTAATTTTAACCTTTATCAATTCCAAACAAAAGGTAGTGCAATTCACGAAGACGCGCCCCTCGCGAGGTGCGGGGAGTTTGCTCCGAGCGGCAGTCGCGAACCGTAGTCTATTCATTGTAGTGTGCGTGTGCACTCATAGGTAATTAGTGTGTACCTATAACACTCAAACATTGACGGAAGCTTGCACACATATACTATAAACGGTTAGGAGGAATAGTGGGGCGCGCCTTCGTGGATTGCACTATCTATATCCTAGTGTTTCTTTATGTTTAAATTATTCTTTGATTTGTCAATGTTTTTAATAAGTTAAATAATTTACTATTTTTTTTATCCACAGATGATAATTTCATGAAAAACCCTGGTAATAACAATTCAAAATTAATTACATTTATGAATTTCCGCATTTTGTTGAAAAAGTTATTCACTACAGTTTGCTTGGACCTTTGTACTTTTGAAGTAAACTGCTATACTAGTATACTAGTAGTTCCTATTTTTTGGTTTCCTTTTGTTTTAAGTTTTTTAAATGAAATTATTTAAAATATTATAAAATAAAATAAAAAATAAGACAATTAATAATTATAATGTAACTAGCTGCCTGTCCCGGCTTCGCACGGGTGGACATTTATTTTTTAAACACACAAATATAGCCTTTGTTACTCAAGGTGAACCTACGTCCAGCAGTGGACTGATATCAATTGATGATGATGATGAAAGAACATTCTATAACGTTTAGGGGCACTATTTTCTAGAACATTTTGTCCAAATCTAGAATTCAAAACCGTTTGCATGGGTATATTTGAGTATTCTAGATAATTCTGGATTACTAACGTTTGGATGCATTCCGGATGCTAGCCGAATAATTTCAGTCTTCGAATTAAATTTGATCATTCCAGAACCTCAAAGACATTCTAGAGCGTTCTTTCCTCGTCAAAGTCGAGAATGTTCAGAAAAATCCCTAAGCGATAGAAAGGGATAGACATAGATTTCGAAACTTTTGCCCCTTATAAATTAATAACACCTAAATATTGAATATAAACTATCCTATCTTTTAAGTCCGACCATTTTAAAGGCAGTTGCATAATTTTATCGAAATCCGTTCAGTAGTTTCGGAGTTTATCGCGTTCCAAATTGTGACACGAAAGATTTATATATATAGACTAGCTGCCTGTCCCGGCTTCGCACGGGTGGACATTTATTTTTTAAACACACAAATATAGCCTTTGTTACTCAAGGTGAACCTACGTCCAGCAGTGGACTGATATCAACTGATGATGATGATGAAAGAACATTCTATAACGTTTAGGAGCACTATTTTCTAGAACATTTTGTCCAAATCTAGAATTCAGAACCGTTTGCATGTTTGGTATGTTTGATTATTCCAGATCATTCGAGAACCTTAAAGAACATTCTAGAGCGTCTATGAGCATTCTGTTCTCGTCAAAGCCAAGAATTTTCAGAAAAATCCATAAGTGATAGAAAGGGATAGACATAGAGAAGTCCCTACGTGTTAGAAAAAGATAGACATAGATTTCGAAACTTTTCCCCTCATAAATTAATAACACCTAAATATTGAATATAAACTATCCTATCTTTTAAGTCCGACCATATTATAGGCAGTTGCAAAATTTTATCGAAATCCGTTCAGTAGTTTCGGAGTTTATCGCGTTCCAAATTGTGACACGAAAGATTTATATATATAGATAGACTAGCAGTTGGTGACCGAGCTTCGCTCGGTATTTTTTTGATAACGTATTTTTCGACCTTACTAACATGCTACATAATATTAAAAAATAAGAACTGGTAATTTAAAAAAAAACGAGTGCAATGAGATGAGAACTTGTTTATAGAGTGTTTACGTGGTCCTTTAGTTCCAAAACTCGACAATAGATGGCGTTCTCTGTGAAACATAAACCTTGAGTTCTCAGGTTCTCACAGAGCTTAGTTTTTGCTTCTGAGCAACAGATGGCGCTAGGAGTAATGATATTACGAAAAAGTTGTTTATTCTTAACTCCGAACGCCGATATTTTCTAGAAATAAATCCTAGCTAGATCGTTTTATTGTCCCCGAAAACCCCTGTATACTAAATTTCATGAAAATCGTTGGCTTAGTTTCCGAGATCCTAAATATATATATATATACAAGATTTTCTCGTTTAAAGGTATAAGATATAGATAAACCTATAAGATATATTATTATTATGGTGTGGTGAGGTGTATTTTTTTGTTTTTTCAGTTTACTTTCCACCAGAAGGAAACTTCGCCTTTCCAGGGGCATGTGAGTTTTTATTTTAAAATCAAACTGAAAAAAAAAATGTAACTACGTGCTTAAGGTAGGATAACTTATTTTATGTTCATACTAATGGATAACTAAACTAAACCACATACAGTAATTAAAAGAAAAAAGACAGAAAAGAATGAAAACAATTTATTTGCAAACGGTACAAGTACCTAGATATGCGTTGGTAAGATACTATACAGGGTGGATCTGGAGGGGGGCATCAAATTAATATTTGTTTATTCAGTTGTCAAAAAATCCATTCCTAAAACTAACACAACACATACAATAGCAAATCAAAAAAGCGGCCAAGTGCGAGTCGGACTCGCCCATGAAGGGTTCCGTAGCAGTAAGTAATATAACATAGAGTTCTAGAAGTTCTAGTAGTTCGTCGAAAGGTAAATTGTGGTTTACGATTTATGACGTATAAAAAAAAACTACTGACTAGATCTCGTTCAAACCAAATATCGTTGGAAGTTTCCATAGTAATGTACAATATATATAATTTTTTAGCTTTATCAGTCACTTATTTTAGAAGTTAGAGGGGGGGGGACCAACTTTTTTCCACTTTGGAAGGGTCTCTCGCGCAAACTATTCAGTTAAGAAAAAAACAATATTAGAAACCTCAACATCATTTTTGAAGACCTATTCATAGATACCCCACACGTATGGGTTTGATGAAAAAAAAATTTTCAAGTTTCAGTTTCAAGTATGGGGACCCCCAAAATTTATTGTTTTTTTTCTATTTTTGTGCAAAAATCATAATGCGGTTCACAGAATACATCTACTCGCCAAGTTTCATCAGTCTAGCTCTTACGGTTTCGGAGAAAAATGGCTGTGACATACGGACGGACAGACAGACAGACAGACAGACAGACAGACAGACAGACATGACGAATCTATAAGGGTTCCGTTTTTGCCATTTGGCTACGGAACCCTAAAAATGATAAAATAAACACCCCTGCGTGTTCCTCGATATTCCTTCGTTCAAAAGTTATTCAGGATTTTATAAAATTTTAGTCAGATTCCGATTTCAGGCTTCATGTGCAAAGTGTAGCTAATTAGCTATACCTTCATTTTATTTGCAAGTGCATACTAAGAATACAATATGACAATCAGGCAGAGTACAAACATCTGTGTTCACTACACAAATTGTTCTCGGTGGGAATCGAACCCACGCCCTCCAGCGCAAAAGACAGAGCTACTACCAACTGTGCTATGAAGAATTTCGGTATAGCTATATACAGGGTGGAATTTTGTAATGCCACCTGGAGGGAAAGTACTCTTAATACTGCAGATAGAAAATTTTACTCAAAGAAAACATTCCTTTATTTTTGAATAGAAAGCAAATTGCATTCAAAGATTTTCGAAAATTCTCTTCTCCCACACCAGGGAATCGAACCGGCTAAAACCTGAAAAATTATACCTTGTACTTTTATTGCATCGATCGTTAGGGTCAATTATAAGGATGAAATCTCTCTAACAAACATGATAAATTAAATGAAAGAAAAACCAGGAAATCTTAAATTAATTTAATTATTTACAAAAAAGCAGCCAAGTGCGAGTCGGACTCGCCCATGAAGGGTTCCGTAGCATCAAATAACATAATATAAAGGTTTTTGTAGTTCGTCGAAAGGTAAATTGCGGTTTACGATTTATGACGTATAAAAAAAAAACTACTGGCTAGATCTCGTTCAAACCAAATATCGTTGCAAGTTTGCATAGTAATGTACAACATATATTTTTTTTAGTTTTATCATTCCCTTATTTTAGAAGTTAGAGGGGGGGGGACCAACTTTTTTCAACTTTGGAAGTGTCTCTCGCGCAAACTATTCAGTTTAGAAAAAAACAATATTAGAAACCTCAACATCATTTTTGAAGACCTATTCATAGATACCCCACACATATGGGTTTGACGAAAAAAATTTTTTTGAATTGCAGTTTGAAGTATGGGGACCCCCAAAATTTATAGTTTTTTTTCTATTTTTGTGTAAAAATCTTAATGCGGTTTACAGAATACATCTACTCACCAAGTTTCATCAGTGTAGCTCTTATGGTTTCGGAGAAAAATGGCTGTGACATGGTCGGACAGACAGACAGACAGACAGACATGACGAATCTATAAGGGTTCCGTTTTTGCCATTTGGCTACGGAACCCTAAAAATGGTTAACTAACTAATTAGTTGCTTGAAATGGGCTCCATTCTCTTTTATACACAAATTTATTCTTTTAACGAATTCATTTCTTTAAAAGAATAAATTTATTCCTTTCAAAAAAATATTAAAAAATATTTTACTTTTTATTTTAGAAATTTCTTTCTATTCAAAAATAAAGGAATGTTTCCTTTGAGTAAAATTTTCTATCTGCAGTATTAAGAGTACTTTCCCTCCAGGTGGCATTACAAAATTCCACCCTGTATAATTAGGTAAGGTTGCTCAAGTCGTACCCCTTAAGGAAATAATACTATTATAATCAGTGCAATGGGAATAAAATGAAATATTCTGCATCTACTAAATCTTTATTTATTTGCCTTTAAATCGACAATCATAGAAACTTGAAAATCGTTTATTAAAGTAGGTATATTAACGTTTTTCAAAAACATACCTTCGGTACGATTAAGGCGCCTAGTCTCCTAATTCGTACCACCTATAGCCTTAGTCGTACTTGGAAAATTGACTTTATTTAACACGTGTTTTACTATAGAAAAATACTCATTACTATATAGAGATCACAATGAACAACTTAAATATAACAAACAAATTAGTCTGATATTAACTTAAAACATTTATTTTTGATAGTTACTAAAACAAAACTAATTACTACCTAAGTAAATAACACATAGAATATAAGATGCTTAGGAACATATCGAGATTGAACACAGATATCACAAACATATTTCTATAATTTACTTTCAACTCCAGAACATATGTAGGTCATGTATCCAATTTTCACGATCTTCCGGTCGTACCGGTAGGTACGAATAAGGAATTTTGCGCAGGTACGATTTAAGCAGCTGAGTCTTCAAAGTTCAAAACTAAAACCACTGACAAAACCTTAAACGTTCTACTGTTTGAGTATGCCTAAACGATTGCCAGATAAGTTTTACAAATACATGTTAACAAAGAAAAAAGGTAATAATTGCATTACTGCCATAAAAAGCTTACAAATGAGTCAAAAATTTGAATGAACACAGTATAAAAAACTTACTTTTTCATTATTTTTGCTTCACGAAGACGGACTGCGATCCGCTTGTTTACGTTTATTGGCTCAACTAAATAGTTCAGGTTGACGATACTAGATGGTGATATTTATACGAATCAGACAAGATATTGATGGGGTACGATTTAGGCGGTGGTACGACTTGAGCAACCTTACCTAATTGAGGAGCTATTTTAGTTGGTCTTCAACATCGGCAAATTCATTTTGTGTGTACCTACAATAGGTACTCAAAACCAATCTTACTTCAGTCCAATCACACTTATGTCCTTATTAAATAAGTGAAACAAGTGTTGTGACAGCTTCTGCTGCTCGAATGAAATTAATTTTAGAACTTTTTGTGTAGCTGCCGGGAATAATGCGGCTGGTGGCGTGATTTCTTATTCTCATAGCAGTAGCAGTATGTACTTTATATTTTTTATTGATTTTATAGTAATATTTACTATACACTTTTGGAAATCGCAAATGTTCCAAAACTTAAGAGCGATGGCTAACGGTCGCGTTAGTGCCAAACAGTCCCTGATGCTTCGGCTACATTAGCGGGCGAAGATTCGTGTCGCGTCGGCGCGACAAAAACATCGTGTTCGGGTATAGGCGATGTTCTTGTCTACATTATGGCGGGCAAAGATTCGTGTCGAGTTGACGCGATGCATCGTGCTGGATTGTGACTTAATCGATTTCTTAATTTTATTGAGATGGGCTCTGTAGTATGCCATCATCATCATCATCATCATCAACAGCCCGACTTCACCCACTGCTGGGTATAGGCCTCCCTTAGTTTGTGCCATCTACCTCGATCCTGTGCCAGTCTAAACCATTGCCGCCAATGAATCTTTATTCTTCTTCATTTCTTCTACTGTGGTAGGCCAACTGAGCATATTTTTAATTCGAATCCACGCATCATGTATCAAGTGTTTCTTTTTATGGTATATAATACTCTCAGTTTCATAAAATTGAATGAATTCTAACACTTTTTCGTTACTCCACTCCATAGTGTAAAAAATTAAATGCACGTCCGTCTCGCTTCAAAGTCTGGATGACACTGAAATGACGTAGATGTAGCCACCTAAGCGAATATTTGTCGCGATAAATCCCTTTGATTCGCGCCAGTTTACCGACAGCTCCCCGATACTACATCGTCTTCGTCCGAATACTACGCGAAGACACGATGTACCCGGCTACATTTATCGCGTTAACACGAATATTCGCCGTAGCCCGCTAATGTAGCCATAGCATTAGAGTTATTCGTCGAGTGTGATTAGGATCCGATGGTGCAGTGGTCAGCGCAGCCTCGTACCAAGGGGATGGTCGCGGGTTCAAATCCTGCTCGGCTCTTAACTTTTGGGACATTATAAAAAACCTGTATGTACTTTGTAACATTATTTAAAATAAGGCTGTTAACAGACACAACAAAATGTTTTTTTTTTAATTTACCAGTCGAGAAGAGCTAAAATTTGTTTTTCCTGGAAACGTTTAAGGGAGGCCTATAACTTGTAGTGGACTTCTTCAGGCTGATGATGATTTCAGCCTTATATGTTATATGTACATGGTTGATGTTTCAACTGTCCACACCAAGCGCTTTACTTCAACTTTTATGCTGCGGTCAGCCAAGAAGTGGAATTCTTTGCCAGCGTCTGTTTTTCCAAACACTTGTAACTTGGATGTTTTAAAGAGAAGAGTGAACAGGTATATTCTAAGTAAGCAAGCTACACTGTCGACCGTATCATTACTTAACAGCAGGTGAGATTGCAGCCAAACGCAAGCCAGTAAAATATGTAAAAAACCAGCAATGTATAGCGTGCAATGCCTGGGGCGCCGGTGGCCGGCGGACAACGCTCCAATCATCTGTTTTGTTTGCTATACACTGCTATTTTTGGTATTTTTTGTTTTAATGAGTTTATAAATGAATCGATTAGCTACATAGTACGATGATAATTTACAATATATTGTGGATATCGATCTTCTTCTTACCACTTCGTGTCACTGGTTCTTTCGAACGAAGTGTGGTGATAGGATTTTAAGTGCGCCTCAAAGAGGCTCCTTTCGTGCTCTTGACACATATTTTTGGTCAATTTAGGTTCTACGGTACGCCGATTTCCTAACGATGTTTATCCATATCGTTAAAGAAATCACAAACAAATAAACAGTACCTATGTTTTCTTCTTTTAGTTATCAATATCACATGGTAAATGTGCTGTTTCTGTTTTTAGAAGCAGTCTTATAACATCCACTATAATTGAAGTATTACAATTTTTTATGTTTGTGTAGCTGCCAAGGACGCTAATGGTGCTGTGACTACTACTTCTGATAGCGGTAGCAGTGAGTATCTTATATCATTACTAGCTGCCTGTCCCGGCTTCGCACGGGTTGACATTTATTTTATATAGCCTATGTAACTCAGTGTGAATTAAGCTTTCCAATGGTCAAAGAATAATTGAAATAGGCACAGTAGTTTTTGAGTTTATTCATTGCAAACATACAATTATACAAATCTTCTTTAAAATATTAGTAAAGACTGAAACCTGGCGATGCCCAGGTGGAGTTTTAAATATTATTAGAATGCACCGACTCTTATACACTCCTAGGACTAAACATAGACTCTCACGTGAATTGGAAAAGCCATATCCAAAAAATAAGGTCCAAACTGTCCAGTTTTACATATGCCCTTAGGGAACTTAGAAAAGCAACAGACCTACAAACTTCAACAACTGCTTATTATGCCTATGCATTCGCTTGGCTCACAAATGGCATTATCCTTTGGGGTAATAGTGTTGATGTCCATGATCTCTTTATTCTACAAAAGTCATGCATTCATACCCTCGCCAATATAAAGCTTCCAGAAAGCTGCCAAGAACATTTTCGAAGCCTATAAATTTTAACATTAACCAGCACCTACTACATATTTGAAGCTTGCAAGTTTGTAAGAAAACACCCACAATTTATCGTAAAAAAAACTGACCTGCCACGGCGTTACCCATGCAGGTATAAGCACAAATAAGTACTGCCTAATTCTAAATTAAAAATACACAGTTCCGGTGCAACAACAATGGCATCAAAAATTTATAATAAAATCCCCGAACAAATAAAAGATCTAGAAAAGGATAGGACATTCGAACATAAATTAAAGGACTTATTGATAAAAAAATGCTATTTTAATTTAAATGACTTTTTCAATGATACACTGCCTGCGTTATAATAATAATTTATAACACATTTGCTCGTAAAAGGTCTCTTATTTCACCGATTTCAATATCGTAATGTATGTCATTACGCACTAGTGCGGTAATGTAATGTAAAACGCACGGGTTGCTTTTTAATAAGGTATAACGTACGGTTTATCCAGATGCTAAATGTATGAAATGAAACTGAATGAAACTGAATGAAACCGAATGAAACTGCATGGAACCGAATGAAACTGAATAAAACCGACTTAATGAAACTTAATAAAACTGAATGAAGCTGAATTAAACTGAATGAAACCGAATTAAACTGAATAAAACCGACTTAATAAAACTAATTGAAGCTGAATTAAACTGAATGAAACTGAATGAAACCGAATGAAACTGCATGAAACCGAATGAAACGGAATGAAGCTGAATGAAACTGAATAAAACCGAAGAAACCGAATGAAACTGAATGAAACTGCATGGAACCGAATGAAAATTAATGAAACTGAATAAAACCGAATGAAACTGCATGAGACCGAATGAAACCAAATGAAACCGAATGAAACCGAATAAAACTGAATGAAACTGAATAAAACCGAATTAAACCGAATGACTCTGAATGAAACTGAATGAAACCGAATGAAACTGCATGGAGCCGATTGAAACTGAATGAAACTGAATAAAACCGAATGTAACTGCATGAAACCGAATAAAACCGAATGAAACTGAATGAAACTGAATTAAAATGAATGATACCGAATGAAACCAAATTAAACTGAATGAAACCGAATGAAACTGAATGAAAATGAATGAAACGACATTTACAATCTATTATGTCATTTCATTTTATTTCAAATTCTATAACTGGTTTAACAAGTGATAATAAAGATTAATACGTTTAATTTTTATTTATTTCCTTGCAAATGTGTTATAAAACGTCGTATGACATAACGTGCGCTTTAATATTTACAGCCTCTGCTTTCTTGTAGCCCTCGCCTACGGCTCGGGCTTGCAATAACGCCTCGGCTGTAATTTTCAACCTACCGCACTAATATCATAATGTACTATTAATATAAAAATAACAACTAGCTTTTAATTTATCTATTTTTTCAGACTTCGGCCCGCTTCCACTCCAAATATTGCTATGCCCTGTACATTAGGGCCTATTATGTATTCACCATTTTTAACTTTAAGACCTCACCATGTAACATAATAATTGCAATAAAAATATGAGTATGAGTATAACTTCATAATTTCCAATTGAATTCACTTAAATTATTTTTTGTAGCTGCCAGTGACGGAGAAGGCGCCGAGGCTGCTTCTTCTAGTGCTGGTAGTAGTGCGTATTTCTAAAATTAGTTTACATTTATGAATATTATTCAAGAACTGTATTCATTATTTACATAATTCATTATTACCAATTGAATTCACTTAAATTATTTTTTGTAGCTGCCAGTGACGGAGAAGGCGCCGAGACTGCTTCTTCTAGTGCTGGTAGTAGTACGTATTTCTAAAATTAGTTTACATTTATGAATATTATTCAAGAACTGTATTCTTTACTTACATAATTCATAATTTCCAATTGAATTCACTTAAATTATTTTTTGTAGCTGCCAGTGACGGAGAAGGCGCCGAGACTGCTTCTTCTAGTGCTGGTAGTAGTGCGTATTTCTAAAATTAGTTTACATTTATGAATATTATTCAAGAACTGTATTCATTATTTACATAATTCATTATTACCAATTGAATTCACTTAAATTATTTTTTGTAGCTGCTAGTGACGGAGAAGGCGCCGAGACTGCTTCTTCTAGTGCTGGTAGTAGTACGTATTTCTAAAATTAGTTTACATTTATGAATATTATTCAAGAACTGTATTCTTTACTTACATAATTCATAATTTCCAATTGAATTCACTTAAATTATTTTTTGTAGCTGCCAGTGACGGAGAAGGCGCCGAGACTGCTTCTTCTAGTGCTGGTAGTAGTACGTATTTCTAAAATTAGTTTACATTTATGAATATTATTCAAGAACTGTATTCTTTACTTACATAATTCATAATTTCCAATTGAATTCACTTAAATTATTTTTTGTAGCTGCCAGTGACGGAGAAGGCGCCGAGACTGCTTCTTCTAGTGCTGGTAGTAGTACGTATTTCTAAAATTAGTTTACATTTATGAATATTATTCAAGAACTGTATTCATTATTTACATAATTCATTATTACCAATTGAATTCACTTAAATTATTTTTTGTAGCTGCCAGTGACGGAGAAGGCGCCGAGACTGCTTCTTCTAGTGCTGGTAGTAGTACGTATTTCTAAAATTAGTTTACATTTATGAATATTATTCAAGAACTGTATTCTTTACTTACATAATTCATAATTTCCAATTGAATTCACTTAAATTATTTTTTGTAGCTGCCAGTGACGGAGAAGGCGCCGAGACTGCTTCTTCTAGTGCTGGTAGTAGTGCGTATTTCTAAAATTAGTTTACATTTATGAATATTATTCAAGAACTGTATTCTTTACTTACATAATTCATAATTTCCAATTGAATTCACTTAAATTATTTTTTGTAGTTGCCAGTGACGGAGAAGGCGCCGAGACTGCTTCTTCTAGTGCTGGTAGTAGTGCGTATTTCTAAAATTAGTTTACAATTATGAATATTATTCAAGAACTGTATTCATTATTTACATAATTCATTATTACCAATTGAATTCACTTAAATTATTTTTTGTAGCTGCCAGTGACGGAGATGGCGCCGAGACTGCTTCTTCTAGTGCTGGTAGTAGTACGTATTTCTAAAATAAGTTTACATTTATGAATATTATTCAAGAACTGTATTCATTATTTACATAATTCATTATTACCAATTGAATTCACTTAAATTATTTTTTGTAGCTGCCAGTGACGGAGAAGGCGCCGAGACTGCTTCTTCTAGTGCTGGTAGTAGTACGTATTTCTAAAATTAGTTTACATTTATGAATATTATTCAAGAACTGTATTCTTTACTTACATAATTCATAATTTCCAATTGAATTCACTTAAATTATTTTTTGTAGCTGCCAGTGACGGAGAAGGCGCCGAGACTGCTTCTTCTAGTGCTGGTAGTAGTACGTATTTCTAAAATTAGTTACATTTATGAATATTATTCAAGAACTGTATTCTTTACTAACATAATTCATAATTTCCAATTGAATTCACTTAAATTATTTTTTGTAGCTGCCAGTGACGGAGAAGGCGCCGAGACTGCTTCTTCTAGTGCTGGTAGTAGTGCGTATTTCTAAAATTAGTTTACATTTATGAATATTATTCAAGAACTGTATTCATTATTTACATAATTCATTATTACCAATTGAATTCACTTAAATTATTTTTTGTAGCTGCCAGTGACGGAGAAGGCGCCGAGACTGCTTCTTCTAGTGCTGGTAGTAGTACGTATTTCTAAAATTAGTTTACATTTATGAATATTATTCAAGAACTGTATTCTTTACTTACATAATTCATAATTTCCAATTGAATTCACTTAAATTATTTTTTGTAGCTGCCAGTGACGGAGAAGGCGCCGAGACTGCTTCTTCTAGTGCTGGTAGTAGTACGTATTTCTAAAATTAGTTTACATTTATGAATATTATTCAAGAACTGTATTCTTTACTTACATAATTCATAATTTCCAATTGAATTCACTTAAATTATTTTTTGTAGCTGCCAGTGACGGAGAAGGCGCCGAGACTGCTTCTTCTAGTGCTGGTAGTAGTGCGTATTTCTAAAATTAGTTTACATTTATGAATATTATTCAAGAACTGTATTCTTTACTTACATAATTCATAATTTCCAATTGAATTCACTTAAATTATTTTTTGTAGCTGCCAGTGACGGAGAAGGCGCCGAGACTGCTTCTTCTAGTGCTGGTAGTAGTGCGTATTTCTAAAATTAGTTTACATTTATGAATATTATTCAAGAACTGTATTCTTTACTTACATAATTCATAATTTCCAATTGAATTCACTTAAATTATTTTTTGTAGCTGCCAGTGACGGAGAAGGCGCCGAGACTGCTTCTTCTAGTGCTGGTAGTAGTGCGTATTTCTAAAATTAGTTTACATTTATGAATATTATTCAAGAACTGTATTCATTATTTACATAATTCATTATTACCAATTGAATTCACTTAAATTATTTTTTGTAGCTGCCAGTGATGGAGATGGCGCCGAGACTGCTTCTTCTAGTGCTGGTAGTAGTACGTATTTCTAAAATTAGTTTACATTTATGAATATTATTCAAGAACTGTATTCATTATTTACATAATTCATTATTACCAATTGAATTCACTTAAATTATTTTTTGTAGCTGCCAGTGACGGAGAAGGCGCCGAGACTGCTTCTTCTAGTGCTGGTAGTAGTACGTATTTCTAAAATTATTTTACATTTATGAATATTATTCAAGAACTGTATTCTTTACTTACATAATTCATAATTTCCAATTGAATTCACTTAAATTATTTTTTGTAGCTGCCAGTGACGGAGAAGGCGCCGAGACTGCTTCTTCTAGTGCTGGTAGTAGTGCGTATTTCTAAAATTAGTTTACATTTATGAATATTATTCAAGAACTGTATTCATTATTTACATAATTCATTATTACCAATTGAATTCACTTAAATTATTTTTTGTAGCTGCTAGTGACGGAGAAGGCGCCGAGACTGCTTCTTCTAGTGCTGGTAGTAGTACGTATTTCTAAAATTAGTTTACATTTATGAATATTATTCAAGAACTGTATTCTTTACTTACATAATTCATAATTTCCAATTGAATTCACTTAAATTATTTTTTGTAGCTGCCAGTGACGGAGAAGGCGCCGAGACTGCTTCTTCTAGTGCTGGTAGTAGTACGTATTTCTAAAATTAGTTTACATTTATGAATATTATTCAAGAACTGTATTCTTTACTTACATAATTCATAATTTCCAATTGAATTCACTTAAATTATTTTTTGTAGCTGCCAGTGACGGAGAAGGCGCCGAGACTGCTTCTTCTAGTGCTGGTAGTAGTACGTATTTCTAAAATTAGTTTACATTTATGAATATTATTCAAGAACTGTATTCATTATTTACATAATTCATTATTACCAATTGAATTCACTTAAATTATTTTTTGTAGCTGCCAGTGACGGAGAAGGCGCCGAGACTGCTTCTTCTAGTGCTGGTAGTAGTACGTATTTCTAAAATTAGTTTACATTTATGAATATTATTCAAGAACTGTATTCATTATTTACATAATTCATTATTACCAATTGAATTCACTTAAATTATTTTTTGTAGCTGCCAGTGACGGAGAAGGCGCCGAGACTGCTTCTTCTAGTGCTGGTAGTAGTGCGTATTTCTAAAATTAGTTTACATTTATGAATATTATTCAAGAACTGTATTCTTTACTTACATAATTCATAATTTCCAATTGAATTCACTTAAATTATTTTTTGTAGTTGCCAGTGACGGAGAAGGCGCCGAGACTGCTTCTTCTAGTGCTGGTAGTAGTGCGTATTTCTAAAATTAGTTTACATTTATGAATATTATTCAAGAACTGTATTCATTATTTACATAATTCATTATTACCAATTGAATTCACTTAAATTATTTTTTGTAGCTTCCAGTGACGGAGATGGCGCCGAGACTGCTTCTTCTAGTGCTGGTAGTAGTACGTATTTCTAAAATAAGTTTACATTTATGAATATTATTCAAGAACTGTATTCATTATTTACATAATTCATTATTACCAATTGAATTCACTTAAATTATTTTTTGTAGCTGCCAGTGACGGAGAAGGCGCCGAGACTGCTTCTTCTAGTGCTGGTAGTAGTACGTATTTCTAAAATTAGTTTACATTTATGAATATTATTCAAGAACTGTATTCTTTACTTACATAATTCATAATTTCCAATTGAATTCACTTAAATTATTTTTTGTAGCTGCCAGTGACGGAGAAGGCGCCGAGACTGCTTCTTCTAGTGCTGGTAGTAGTACGTATTTCTAAAATTAGTTACATTTATGAATATTATTCAAGAACTGTATTCTTTACTAACATAATTCATAATTTCCAATTGAATTCACTTAAATTATTTTTTGTAGCTGCCAGTGACGGAGAAGGCGCCGAGACTGCTTCTTCTAGTGCTGGTAGTAGTGCGTATTTCTAAAATTAGTTTACATTTATGAATATTATTCAAGAACTGTATTCATTATTTACATAATTCATTATTACCAATTGAATTCACTTAAATTATTTTTTGTAGCTGCCAGTGACGGAGAAGGCGCCGAGACTGCTTCTTCTAGTGCTGGTAGTAGTACGTATTTCTAAAATTAGTTTACATTTATGAATATTATTCAAGAACTGTATTCTTTACTTACATAATTCATAATTTCCAATTGAATTCACTTAAATTATTTTTTGTAGCTGCCAGTGACGGAGAAGGCGCCGAGACTGCTTCTTCTAGTGCTGGTAGTAGTACGTATTTCTAAAATTAGTTTACATTTATGAATATTATTCAAGAACTGTATTCTTTACTTACATAATTCATAATTTCCAATTGAATTCACTTAAATTATTTTTTGTAGCTGCCAGTGACGGAGAAGGCGCCGAGACTGCTTCTTCTAGTGCTGGTAGTAGTGCGTATTTCTAAAATTAGTTTACATTTATGAATATTATTCAAGAACTGTATTCTTTACTTACATAATTCATAATTTCCAATTGAATTCACTTAAATTATTTTTTGTAGCTGCCAGTGACGGAGAAGGCGCCGAGACTGCTTCTTCTAGTGCTGGTAGTAGTGCGTATTTCTAAAATTAGTTTACATTTATGAATATTATTCAAGAACTGTATTCTTTACTTACATAATTCATAATTTCCAATTGAATTCACTTAAATTATTTTTTGTAGCTGCCAGTGACGGAGAAGGCGCCGAGACTGCTTCTTCTAGTGCTGGTAGTAGTGCGTATTTCTAAAATTAGTTTACATTTATGAATATTATTCAAGAACTGTATTCATTATTTACATAATTCATTATTACCAATTGAATTCACTTAAATTATTTTTTGTAGCTGCCAGTGATGGAGATGGCGCCGAGACTGCTTCTTCTAGTGCTGGTAGTAGTACGTATTTCTAAAATTAGTTTACATTTATGAATATTATTCAAGAACTGTATTCATTATTTACATAATTCATTATTACCAATTGAATTCACTTAAATTATTTTTTGTAGCTGCCAGTGACGGAGAAGGCGCCGAGACTGCTTCTTCTAGTGCTGGTAGTAGTACGTATTTCTAAAATTATTTTACATTTATGAATATTATTCAAGAACTGTATTCTTTACTTACATAATTCATAATTTCCAATTGAATTCACTTAAATTATTTTTTGTAGCTGCCAGTGACGGAGAAGGCGCCGAGACTGCTTCTTCTAGTGCTGGTAGTAGTGCGTATTTCTAAAATTAGTTTACATTTATGAATATTATTCAAGAACTGTATTCTTTACTTACATAATTCATAATTTCCAATTGAATTCACTTAAATTATTTTTTGTAGCTGCCAGTGACGGAGAAGGCGCCGAGACTGCTTCTTCTAGTGCTGGTAGTAGTGCGTATTTCTAAAATTAGTTTACATTTATGAATATTATTCAAGAACTGTATTCTTTACTTACATAATTCATAAGTTCCAATTGAATTCACTTAAATTATTTTTTGTAGCTGCCAGTGACGGAGAAGGCGCCGAGACTGCTTCTTCTAGTGCTGGTAGTAGTGCGTATTTCTAAAATTAGTTTACATTTATGAATATTATTCAAGAACTGTATTCTTTACTTACATAATTCATAATTTCCAATTGAATTCACTTAAATTATTTTTTGTAGCTGCCAGTGACGGAGAAGGCGCCGAGACTGCTTCTTCTAGTGCTGGTAGTAGTACGTATTTCTAAAATTAGTTTACATTTATGAATATTATTCAAGAACTGTATTCTTTACTTACATAATTCATAATTTCCAATTGAATTCACTTAAATTATTTTTTGTAGCTGCCAGTGACGGAGAAGGCGCCGAGACTGCTTCTTCTAGTGCTGGTAGTAGTACGTATTTCTAAAATTAGTTACATTTATGAATATTATTCAAGAACTGTATTCTTTACTAACATAATTCATAATTTCCAATTGAATTCACTTAAATTATTTTTTGTAGCTGCCAGTGACGGAGAAGGCGCCGAGACTGCTTCTTCTAGTGCTGGTAGTAGTGCGTATTTCTAAAATTAGTTTACATTTATGAATATTATTCAAGAACTGTATTCATTATTTACATAATTCATTATTACCAATTGAATTCACTTAAATTATTTTTTGTAGCTGCCAGTGACGGAGAAGGCGCCGAGACTGCTTCTTCTAGTGCTGGTAGTAGTACGTATTTCTAAAATTAGTTTACATTTATGAATATTATTCAAGAACTGTATTCTTTACTTACATAATTCATAATTTCCAATTGAATTCACTTAAATTATTTTTTGTAGCTGCCAGTGACGGAGAAGGCGCCGAGACTGCTTCTTCTAGTGCTGGTAGTAGTACGTATTTCTAAAATTAGTTTACAATTTTATGAATATTATTCAAGAACTGTATTCTTTACTTACATAATTCATAATTTCCAATTGAATTCACTTAAATTATTTTTTGTAGCTGCCAGTGACGGAGAAGGCGCCGAGACTGCTTCTTCTAGTGCTGGTAGTAGTGCGTATTTCTAAAATTAGTTTACATTTATGAATATTATTCAAGAACTGTATTCTTTACTTACATAATTCATAATTTCCAATTGAATTCACTTAAATTATTTTTTGTAGCTGCCAGTGACGGAGAAGGCGCCGAGACTGCTTCTTCTAGTGCTGGTAGTAGTGCGTATTTCTAAAATTAGTTTACATTTATGAATATTATTCAAGAACTGTATTCTTTACTTACATAATTCATAATTTCCAATTGAATTCACTTAAATTATTTTTTGTAGCTGCCAGTGACGGAGAAGGCGCCGAGACTGCTTCTTCTAGTGCTGGTAGTAGTGCGTATTTCTAAAATTAGTTTACATTTATGAATATTATTCAAGAACTGTATTCATTATTTACATAATTCATTATTACCAATTGAATTCACTTAAATTATTTTTTGTAGCTGCCAGTGATGGAGATGGCGCCGAGACTGCTTCTTCTAGTGCTGGTAGTAGTACGTATTTCTAAAATTAGTTTACATTTATGAATATTATTCAAGAACTGTATTCATTATTTACATAATTCATTATTACCAATTGAATTCACTTAAATTATTTTTTGTAGCTGCCAGTGACGGAGAAGGCGCCGAGACTGCTTCTTCTAGTGCTGGTAGTAGTACGTATTTCTAAAATTATTTTACATTTATGAATATTATTCAAGAACTGTATTCTTTACTTACATAATTCATAATTTCCAATTGAATTCACTTAAATTATTTTTTGTAGCTGCCAGTGACGGAGAAGGCGCCGAGACTGCTTCTTCTAGTGCTGGTAGTAGTGCGTATTTCTAAAATTAGTTTACATTTATGAATATTATTCAAGAACTGTATTCTTTACTTACATAATTCATAATTTCCAATTGAATTCACTTAAATTATTTTTTGTAGCTGCCAGTGACGGAGAAGGCGCCGAGACTGCTTCTTCTAGTGCTGGTAGTAGTGCGTATTTCTAAAATTAGTTTACATTTATGAATATTATTCAAGAACTGTATTCTTTACTTACATAATTCATAAGTTCCAATTGAATTCACTTAAATTATTTTTTGTAGCTGCCAGTGACGGAGAAGGCGCCGAGACTGCTTCTTCTAGTGCTGGTAGTAGTGCGTATTTCTAAAATTAGTTTACATTTATGAATATTATTCAAGAACTGTATTCTTTACTTACATAATTCATAATTTCCAATTGAATTCACTTAAATTATTTTTTGTAGTTGCCAGTGACGGAGAAGGCGCCGAGACTGCTTCTTCTAGTGCTGGTAGTAGTGCGTATTTCTAAAATTAGTTTACATTTATGAATATTATTCAAGAACTGTATTCATTATTTACATAATTCATTATTACCAATTGAATTCACTTAAATTATTTTTTGTAGCTGCCAGTGACGGAGAAGGCGCCGAGACTGCTTCTTCTAGTGCTGGTAGTAGTACGTATTTCTAAAATTAGTTTACATTTATGAATATTATTCAAGAACTGTATTCTTTACTTACATAATTCATAATTTCCAATTGAATTCACTTAAATTATTTTTTGTAGCTGCCAGTGACGGAGAAGGCGCCGAGACTGCTTCTTCTAGTGCTGGTAGTAGTGCGTATTTCTAAAATTAGTTTACATTTATGAATATTATTCAAGAACTGTATTCTTTACTTACATAATTCATAATTTCCAATTGAATTCACTTAAATTATTTTTTGTAGCTGCCAGTGACGGAGAAGGCGCCGAGACTGCTTCTTCTAGTGCTGGTAGTAGTGCGTATTTCTAAAATTAGTTTACATTTATGAATATTATTCAAGAACTGTATTCTTTACTTACATAATTCATAATTTCCAATTGAATTCACTTAAATTATTTTTGTAGCTGCCAGTGACGGAGAAGGCGCTGAGACTGCTTCTTCTAGTGCTGGTAGTGGTGCGTATTTCTAAAATTAGTTAACTTAAGAATATTATTGAAGAACTCTATTCTTTACTTACATATTGATGACTTTCATGTTTAAGGATTATATTGTGCGCTCAAAAGCAAATAAATAATTGTTTAGTTAAGTTAAGTTTATTGCAAAAAGTCTTAGGTAACATTACAGACATTCCAATTGTCTTTGCATGTGTCTATATTACTTACTTAACAATATTATGTTTCAGCTACTGCAAGCGGACCTCAAAGTAAACCAACAACCTCACCTTCTACCAGTTCAACAAGCTCACCTTCTGCCAGCTCAACAACTTCATCTTCTGCAGCTACCAGTTCAACAAGCTCACCTTTTGGTGCATCAGCAAGCTCATCGCCTGGTGAACAAAGTTCGTCTTCTAGTGGTAGCAGCAGTAAGTAACAAATTGAATTATTTTAATACAAGTTTCATACCTGCACATCGATATAAGAAATATGTTGTTTTGGCAAATAAAGGTAGTCGCAAGGGACGTGACATTGGCGGTGATTTGGACATAAACACAACACATAAATATGCAAAATAATAACAGCCATCAAGGTCAAATTAATTCAGCGACAAGCAAAAATAAATTGACATTAATAATGCGACGTCAACGGCGACCTTTCAGTAAATAGAACGACAGAGTAAAAGTAAGCGTCCACAGGCCCACATCGCACGTATTGGACGCATCGCACGAACCGATTTTAGATTGCCTTGTATAAAAACTCATACAACAGCGTTCACTGATCCGCACCGTACGGAGCGCTCGAATTTATATAAAAATTTTGATACGATGCGTCCGATCCTTACGATGCGGACATGTGGACGCTAGGCGTAGGAAGTTACTATCAAATTGTTATGAGCTAAACATCATTTGCAGGTTCAAGTCAGGGATCCGGAAGTGGATCCTCCTCATCTTCGTCTAGTAGTGGTAAGTTTCTCTTAATAAATATTAAATTGTGAAATGCGAAATGTACAAAAGATAGGTGTCCTACCATGAAGTTTATAGGTTTGGAGACATTTATTGCCCTTATAGCACATAATAGCTATAGCTACAGTGTGGCCACATACAAATACACCTAGCCTTTATTTGAATGATTTAAACCATCGGATTATTATTATTATTATTATTATTATTTTTATACAACAAAGTTAGCAAACAAGCATACGGCCCACCTGATGGAAAGCGGTTACCGTAGCCTATGGACGCTTGCAACACCAGAGGCATCACTCGCGCGTTGCTGACCCTTTAAATATTTTAAAACGCCCTTCTTGAAAAGCCCCATGCTGTAATTAATAGGGAAAGTCTCAGCAGGAAGAGTATTCCACAACCTTAGAGTGCGCGGGAGGAAGTTCCTCGGAACCGGACGGTGCGCGACCATGCCGGCTCCAAGGTATGTGGATGAGCCCTCTCCCTATGGTGAGCCGTCCGATAATAAAATGAAGATGTGGGCATCATTTCGAACAGTTCTTCAGAACACAACCTGTTGTACAAGCGGTAGAACACACAAAGGGAGGAAAAGTCTCTCCTTAGACTTAAGGGTTCAATACCGCTTGTGAGCATGGGATCATCAACTATTCTCACAGCACGTCTTTGCACCGAATCAAAAGGACCAAGCTGGTATCCAGGTGCTCCTGCCCAGAGGTGACAGCAGTACTCCATGTGAGGCCGGACTTGCGACTTATAAAGAAGCAGTCGGTGGCCTGCACTGAAGTACGACTTCGCCCTTAAGCACCCTGAGTTTTTTGGACGCCAGCTTTACCTTGTCTAATAGATGATTGCGGAACTGAACGTCACTGGAGATGTCCATACCCAGGATCCCAATGCTCGTAGAGATGGTAAGGGTCATGTTCTGGAATTGAGGGGCCACAGTGAATGGGGTTTTTTTCGCAGTGAACGCGCAAACTTGTGTCTTAGTAGGGTTGAACTGAACCAGGTTTTGATCTCCCCAATTGGAAACTCTGGTTAATGAACCCTCTATTTCAGACACAAGTTTTCTTCGGCTTTCCTCCACGGCATTGAGTATTGAGTATTGTCCTAAAATAACCACTTGAGCGTCCGAGAAAAAACGAGTCACTCTGGTGCCTCGTTTTTGGACCCCGGCTGGCGGCCCTTGCGCGTCCGGGTACTATAGTGCCAGGTTTTTGTCAGCCGACTAGCGTCCATTGGCAATAGAGTACCAAAAATGTTCAAGACTGGCTGGTTGTACATTTAATAGAGCCCGCTAAATAGAGTGGAATAATTTAGATATCTCGGACATTTAGTAACCTCCGACCTGAAAGACGATGTGGATATAGAGAGAGAACGGAGGGCGCTGTCTGTTAGAGCGAACATGATCGCTCGTAGGTTTGCTCGTTGCTCAACTGATGTAAAAAATACTTTTTTCCGAGCCTATTGTACTAGTTTCTACACGAGCAGCCTGTGGGCGAACTATAGGTACCCAAAAGCAGTACAGTGCCCTTCGCGTACAATATAATAACGCGTTCAGGGTGATGGTGGGGCTGCCTCGCTTCTGCAGCGCATCTGGGATGTTTGCAAAAGCGCGAGTAGACTGTTTCTACGCAACCATGCGCAAGCGCTGCACATCCCTTGTGCGCAGAGTGCGGGCCAGCTCCAACACCATCCTGAGCGTGTTTGCCAGTAGGTTTGATTGTCATTACATGAACCATTGCGATATGGTTCATTTAATGACAAGCAAAACTACAAATAGATAGGCTACACGCTGCGGGGCTCTCTCCATATAAATGTATGTGTAAAGGTATAGGTTAATTAAGTACTACTAACAATAGATTTACTAACAAAAGATCTAAGATTTTTTTTGTTTTACTAACAAAATGATCCACTTGACCGAAATAAATAATTATGAAAATTAACATTGTGTCCATCTATTAAGAGCGTTTATCCCGAGCGTCGTGACTCAAGTTTGGGTAAATATACTCACCTAGCTATACAGTTACACCTAGCACGCACACAGCCGTCTGTGTTGGAGCGCGTATCATGCGCCGCATTGAATGAATCACCTTGATACTTTACCAGCTCTTAGTAGGGAATGTATTCATTTTTCGTAAGTAGGTACAAAATTTTGTTGAATGAGTACCTACTTACGCAAAAACGGGCAGGTATGTTAAAATAAATCAAAATAATTTCGTGTAAAATACAATTTTAATATTTATCGTCTCTAAGTTTCATGGACTTAGCTTTTCGGGGATCAACAACTTCGGGTAATAGAAATTTATTATAAAAACTGACTAGCCGATGCTCCATGTTCTCGCTCCAAAATGTATCGTCCCTAATTATTTTTTCTGTCTTTAATTTAAAATTTTTGCCTGTCCACACAGCAAATAGACAGTAATTTCTATTCGTTACGTGCAGCTGCCCTTGTATTTAATAAAACCAGTCATGGCGTCGATTCACGGATACATCTATTTACCAGAATAACATTTTTTTGGTTAATAGCGATATCTGCCTCTAATCCGAATGCCGGACTAGGACATTTTATTTCGGTGATACCATCATCTTCAATTAGTCCATCCGGCGAAGCACCTGTAACCATAATAAATTGAAAGAAAACAATGATAAACAAGGACTAGGTCAGAAATCGAAACCATAATGCGAACTCAGAAGAAACTACATAAAATCATTAAAAAAATAATATAATGCATGCAATAGGTCCCAATAAAATATGCAGTAGGTAGGTACTGATGTACGTATTTCGAACAATAGTACATTATGATTTAAGTGCGGTAGGTTGAAAATTACAGCCGAGGCGTTATTGAAGCCCGAGCCGTAGGCGAGGGCTACAAGAAAGCAGAGGCGTTTTATAACACATTTGCGAGGAAATAAATAAAAATTAAACTAATAAATTGTTTATCACTTGTTAAAGCAGTTAGAGAATTTGAAATTAAATGAAATGACATAGCAGATTGTAAATGTCATTTCATTTAATTTCATTCCAATTCATCCCGTTTCATTCAGTTTCATTCGGTTTCATTCATTTTAATTCAGTTTCATTCAGTTTTATTCAGTTTCATTCAGCTTCATTCAGTTTCATTCGGTTTCATGCACTTTCATTCGGTTTTATTCAGTTTTATTCAGTTTCATTCATTTTCATTCGGTATCATTCGGTATCATTCAGTTTCATTCGGTTTCATTCGGTTTCATTCAGTTTCATTCGGTTTCATGCAGTTTCATTCGGTTTTATTCAGTTTCATTCATTTTCATTCAGTATCATTCGGTTTCATTCAGTTTCATGCAGTTTCATACGGTTTCATTCAGTTTCATTCGGTTTCATTCGGTTTTATTCAGTTTCATTCAGCTTCATTCGGTTTCATTCGGTTTCATGCAGCTTCATTCGGTTTTATTCAGTTTCATTCATTTTCATTCAGTTTCATTCGGTATCATTCGGTTTCATTCCGTTTCATTCCGTTTCATTCGGTTTCATGCAGTTTCATTCAGTTTCATTAAGTTCATTCGGTTTCATTCGGTATCATGCAGTTTCATTCGGTTTTATTCAGTTTCATTCGGTTCCATGCAGTTTCATTCGGTTTCATTCAGTTTCATTTCATACATTTAGCATCTGGATAAACCGTACGTTATACCTTATTAAAAAGCAACCCGTGCGTTTTACATTACGTTACCGCACTAGTGCGTAATGACATACATTACGATATTGAAATCGGTGAAATTAGAGACCTTTTACGAGCAAATGTGTTATAAAATTAATTGATTACTTTACAATCATAGATAGCTCATCAACTCGGTGCAAGTGGCTCCGTGCTTCGAACACTAGCTTTGGTATCGTGCGGACTTGCGGACTAGATGACTATTTGAAAGTACCCGCTAATTTCGACCTTTTTTTCGGCGTGTTATGTTTTATGATAAGTTAGCAATAATGATTTTCATAATGCAAATTATTACTACTTCTATCTCCGTGTACGTTTAATAAAAATGGGAATTGACTATAACATGTTACGTTGTAAAAAGTAACCCCTGGGTAACATACCTTTTAGCTTCATTAGCCTTGACCAAATTTTCGCAATTGGTGACGTACTCGTTACTTTTTTTACGTGATGTAGCCTGTAAGCGGCTTTTTTATGCCATATCTGAAATAAAAGTAAAGAATGAAACCTGAATTAAAAAGAAATACAAATTAAAAATAATTAACTATTTTTTGCGTACCAGAAACCGGGGGTAATTAAAGTTAATAAGTTAATGCAACACCATTACTTTAAAATACAAAAAAAAACTCACCAAAGTTTTGTTAAACAATAAAAAGTATCAAAACGTCCCAGTAGCGCTATAAACTCGTGAAGCTACAATACATTTTTTTGAGGCTTGCTGCTTGCTTGCAGCGACCGGGAGCGACGCACGTCCTACCTCTGAAAGGCCTCGGCCGGCACTGAGCGTTGACTTGATTCCGCGCCGATTATATAGTAATACGAAATAATTCATAGTAAAATAAATATTCATGTTATAAAAAAAAAAATCAAACATGTTTTAAAACAAACACTTCTTCATTTACTAGGCAAAAAAAATTACAAAAATACCTCGGATTTCATCATAAACTAACACGTCTAATATCTCCAAAAGTGGCTAAAAATTACTCCTTTGATTATTTTTTTCATGAATGAAAACTTACAGGAATCGTGTTTATTCTGCCACTAAGAACTAATAAAATGTTATTAGCTTTTTTATACGAAAATTTTATAAGTTTGTCGTTTATAGTTTTATCATTGAATCGCATCTGCGTAGACCATAAACCGAAAGTTTAGGAAAAACAGATGAATCTTATGAAAAAACTATACAACCATTTGAAAATGTTTTTCCCATATGATTAAGTTTTGGTCATTCCCAATAATATGAGGTCAAATTATCTTCTGTGCAAGTTACACATATTGTTTTATTGGCCGTCTGAAATCATCAATTTACGGATGAACGTTCTTAAATAGACTGACGACATTGTTAAGATCGCCGGAAGTCCGATGGATGGAAAGGGCTCAGAATTTTCCTCTCTGGAAATGTGTCGGAGAGTCCAGCGGTAGACTTGCAGGCTCAAGATGATGAGGTTATTCATTAATTTATCATCATAACGATCCAATTTGCAAAAAGGTTACAAACAAAATAAACTTGCTGATAGTTTTAATTCTCTACTTTTTCCCTTACATAGACCCCTTCCTAACTAGAATTATAAAATTTCTAGAACACAATAAATAGTCTAGAATTTTTTTACATTATTTTCTAGGAAATTAGATGGCCGTTGTCCTTCCCCATGATAATAATTATGTCGTTAAAATTTAATTACGATTTGTTCTGCTATGTAGTATTCGTTAATAAAAATAAATAAAAATACTATGCAACAACAACTCAACAATATTTATTTGACATTATTTGAAAATAAAACAACATTTATTATTTCATTTTTTACCTATCTATTTATTGGTTCAATTGAAATTCACTTTAATATTTTTTTTGTGTAGCTGCTGGACAAGGAAATGGTGGCAATGCGTCTTCTTCTTCGGGAAGCAGTAGCGGTATGTTATAATGCGGACAATCCACACAACACTAACTAGTCCCAAACTAAGCTCACCTTCTGGCAGTTCACCAACCTCACCTTCAACTAGTACCAGTTCAACAAGCTTACCTTCTAGTGGTTCAACAAGCTCACCTTCTGGCAGTTCACCAACCTCACCTTCTACTGCTACCAGTTCAACAAGCTTACCTTCTAGTGGTTCAACAAGCTCACCTTCTGGCAGTTCACCAACCTCACCTTCTACTGGTACCAGTTCAACAAGCTTACCTTCTAGTGGTTCAACAAACTCACCTTCTAGCAGTTCACCAACCTCACCTTCTACTGGTACCAGTTCGCCTGGTGAACAAAGTTCGTCTTCTAGTGGTAGCAGCAGTAAGTAACAAATTGAATTATTTTAATACAAGTTTCATACCTGCACATCGATATAAGAAATATTTTGTTTTGGCAAATAAAGGTAGTCGCAAGGGACGTGACATTGGTGGTGATTTGCACATAAACACAACACTTAAATATGCAAAATAATAACAGCCATCAAGGTCAAATTAATTCAGCGACAAGCAAAAATAAATTGACATTAATAATGCGACGTCAACGGCGACCTTTCAGTAAATAGAACGACAGAGTAAAAGTAAGCGTCCACAGGCCCACATCGCACGTATTGGACGCATCGCACGAACCGATTTTAGATTGCCTTGTATAAAAACTCATACAACAGCGTTTACTGATCCGCACCGTACGGATCGCTCGAATTTATATAAATGTTTTGATACGATGCGTCCGATCCTTACGATGCGGACATGTGGACGCTAGGCATAGGAAGTTACTATCAAATTGTTCTGAGCTAAACATCATTTCAGGTTCAAGTCAGGGATCCGGAAGTGGATCCTCCTCATCTTCGTCTAGTAGTGGTAAGTTTCTCTTAATAAGTAGTTCGCGCCGAACTGAGATCTCGTGATGCGATCCAAATGTTATCAGAAAAAAATGTGCCACCATCACGCATTGTGTGTTTTATCTACTTTGAGAAAGTATATCTGTCCAGATTCACTGTTTGGCCTTGCCTCTGACTATCCCTCACTAACTTAGTATGGTAAACAAGTTTTAACTCAATTGGCCAATTGATTGAAGAGTTCCGTTGGACAGATCTTGCCTCCATCATCAGATCAGGTCACTTTTACCATTTATGACAACTGAGTACTTCCATAATTTATTTCAAGAATGAAAAATAAGAAAATGTAAACAAATTGACCGACCAGTAGAAAAACCTTGATGTCAACAAAATTCTTAGAGATGGGAGCTCTCGGATCGTTGGTTATCTTAATTTTATCTTTTTTTGTATAGCAAAAACTGAGCTTCCTAGAAAAAAAATAAAAACTGTTTTGGAATGTCCAAACAAAGTTCTTTCATAATGACATGTAACTTGATTTTTTTGTCTCACTTTTTTTATTTTTGCACCCTTAAAAACCCCCATATTATTATCTTAATAACCCCTTATCCGATGTTACTCATATTACCAGTAAATTTCTCAAGTACAAACTATCGACTTATTAAATTCCATGCAGATCGGATCAACGGTTCGAAAGTTATCGTCAGACAAGCATACATAAATACATACATACATACGCACATAAAATGCCAAATTACCCAAGTTGTTTGTAAGATCTTCGTTCGCTTCGCTCACTCGATCGAATATTAAATAGTGAAATGCGAAATGAAAAAGATTATTTTAGACAAAAGATAGGTGGGATTCGGTAAATAAAAATACTATGCAACAACAGCTCAACAATATTTATTTGACATTATTTGAAAATAAAACAACATTTTTGTTATTTCATTTTTGACCTATTTAACTATTAAGTAGTTGTATTTAAATTCACTTTAATATTTTTTTGTGTAGCTGCCGGTCAAGGAAATGGAGGCAATGCGTCTTCTTCTTCTGGAAGCAGTAGCGGTATGTTTTAATGTGGACAATCCACACAACACCAACTAGTCCCAAACTAAGCAGAGTTTGTACTATGGGATAACCAGATAGCTGATAATTACTTAATTACCTTTTTTTTATAAATACATACATAGAATACAATATAACACCCATACAGAGAACAAACATCTGTGTTCACCACACAAATAATTGTTCTCGGTGGGGATCGAGCCCACGACCTACGGCGCAGAAGGCAGAGTTACTGCCAACTGAGCTGAGAGGCCAGTCTCAGCTCAGTTTGTCAAAACGGAACTGACACCTACAACTCACCATGCTAAGAATATGACGATTTATAGTTATCCTTGTGATGCAACTAAACTAGTAACTTTTTTTTTTTTTTGTTTCTGTAGCTGCCAGTGGCGAAAATGCTGCTTCTTCTTCTGAAAGTGGCGGTATGTACTTTAATATCATTATTAAATAAACATTTAAGTTTGAAGTATTCTTAATATTCCCTTTAAAGTATTGTACCAAATCTTTGTCTTCATCTTTTCTTATATGTTATTAACTTACTACAGTGCGGTTTCCTTTAAGCTAATTTGATATAATAATATATATTTTAAATCGTTCATCAATTTTATAATACTCTACTTAGAACACGTTCTCACAAGATCTTGTGGTAGCTCAGGATCTTGGCAGATTAACAGCGTCTATTAAATAGTGGGCATTATGCTGAGCTAAAGACCCATTCCTCCTTATGCCTCTATGGTACGGTATAATTATGATTGTCGTAACTTTTAAATCGTGTTAATTCTTATAAATTTCTGTTAGTTTTTCATTTCCGTCCTTCTGTTTTTATCATTCATTGTTATGATTATGACCTATGTATATTATTTTCTTAATTAACTCATGTTTTAGGATCATGTTGTGTGCACAAAAGCAAATAAATAATTATCTATGTATGTGTCTATATTACTTACTAAACAATATTATGTTTCAGCTACTGCAAGCGGACCTCAAAGTAAACCAACAACCTCACCTTCTACCAGTTCAACAAGCTCACCTTCTGTCAGTTCAACAACCTCACCTTCTACTGCTACCAGTTCAACAAGCTCACCTTCTGCCAGCTCAACAACTTCATCTTCTGCTGCTACCAGTTCAACAAGCTCACCTTCTGTCAGTTCAACAACCTCACCTTCTACTGCTACCAGTTCAACAAGCTCATCTTCTGCCAGTTCTTCAACTTCGCCTTCGACTGCTACCAGTTCAACAAGCTCACCTTCTACTGCTACCAGCTCAACAAGCTCACCTTCTGCCAGCTCAACAACTTCATCTTCTGCTGCTACCAGTTCAACAAGCTCACCTTCTGGTGCATCAGCAAGCTCATCGCCTGGTAAACAAAGTTCGTCTTCTAGTGGTAGCAGCAGTAAGTAACAAATTGAATTATTTTAATACAAGTTTCATACCTGCACATCGATATAACAAATATGTTGTTTTGGCAAATAAAGGTAGTCGCAAGGGACGTGACATTGGCGGTGATTTGCACATAAACACAACACTTAAATATACAAAATAATAACAGCCATCAAGGTCACGTTAATTCAGTGACAAGCAAAAATAAATTGACATTAATAATGCGACGTCAACGGCGACCATTCAGTAAATAGAACGACAGAGTAAAAGTAAGCGTCCACAGGCCCACATCGCACGTATTGGACGCATCGCACGAAATGGATTTTAGATTGCCTTGCATAAAAATTCATACAACAGCGTTCACTGATCCGCACCGTACGGATCGCTCGAATTTATATAAAAATTTTGATACGATGGGTCCGATCCTTACGATGCGGACATGTGAACGCTAGGCGTAGGAAGTTACTATCAAATTGTTATGAGCTAAACATCATTTGCAGGTTCAAGTCAGGGATCCGGAAGTGGATCCTCCTCATCTTCGTCTAGTAGTGGTAAGTTTCTCTTAATAAATATTAAATAGTGAAATGCGAAATGTACAAAAGATAGGTGTCCTACCATGAAGTTTATAGGTTTGGAGACATTTATAGCACATAATACACTTTAAAGGAGATTACCACACTTTACAAGCGTTAGCTACAGTGTGGCCACATACAAATACACCTAGCCTTTATTTGAATGATTTAAACCAGGGATTCCCAAAGTGGTCGATATCGACCCCTTGGGGTCGATATTGGTTTCCTAGGGGTCGACATAAACGAAAACTGATTTTGGGGGTCGACGAGGTCTATAAATCGACCCCTATTAAATTAACACAAGTTCTTATTTCAAACTTTCAAGTTAGGTAGCTAGGTACTGTATTGTTTATGTTGTGTTACGTGTACTAAGAATAATTAGTATTTTTGTAGGAAATAGCATTGTTGTAGTAATGTAAAGTCTCAAGTTCGTACAACGTAGGTAGGTACGTTTATTTTGTTAAATTTTGATGAGAAAATGAAGTCAACTTTAATCACTTAACCAAATGCAAAGTTTTTCAATTGTACCTTAGTACCTAGGTATTTTGTATCAATAGGAAAAAAGCAGCCAAGTGCGAGTCGGACTCGCCCATGAAGGGTTCCGTAGCATCAATTAACATAATATAAAGGTTTTTGTAGTTCGTCGAAAGGTAAATTGCGGTTTACGATTTATGACGTATAAAAAAAAAACTACTGACTAGATCTCGTTCAAACCAAATATCGTTGGAAGTTTACATAGTAATGTACAACATATATTTTTTTTGGATTTATCATTCTCTTATTTTAGAAGTTAGAGGGGGGGGGACCAACTTTTTTCTACTTTGGAAGTGTCTCTCGCGCAAACTATTCAGTTTAGAAAAAAACGATATTTGAAACCTCAACATCATTTTTGAAGACCTATCCATAGATATCCCACACGTATGGGTTTGATGAAAAAAAAAATTTTGAGTTTCAGTTTCAAGTATGGGGACCCCCAAATTTATAGTTTTAGAAAAAAACGATATTAGAAACCTCAACATAATTTTTGAAGACCTATCCATAGATACCCCACACGTATGGGTTCGATGAAAAAAAATTTTTGAGTTTCAGTTTCAAGTATGGGGACCCCCAAAATTTATAGATTTTTTTCTATTTTTGTGTAAAAACCTTAATGCGGTTCACAGAATACATCTACTCACCAAGTTTCATCAGTCTAGCTTTTATGGTTTCGGAGAAAAATGGCTGTGACACGGCCGGACAGACAGACAGACAGACAGACAGACAGACAGACAGACAGACAGACAGACATGACGAATCTATAAGGGTTCCGTTTTTGCCATTTGGCTACGGAACCCTAAAAACTAAAGATAAGCCCCCTTATTCATAATAGTCTGCTAAATTTTAAGTTTAGTTAAGTCTTCTTCTATTGACCTAAATCGAGAGAGACCTATGAAAATTAACACTCTGTAGCAGCTGTTTTAAGTTAGCAGACCATTGTGAATAAGGGGTTTGACCTTAAAAGTAGGTAATTTGGCCATGGGGGTCTGAGGTAACTGTTCATTTTGGAAAAGGGGTCACTTGTCCATAATAGTTTGGGAATCCCTGATTTAAACCATCGGATTATTAAATGTCCTAAAATCCACTTGAGCGTCCGAGAAAAAACGAGTCAATCTGGTGCCTCGTTTTTGGACCATGGCTGGCGGCCCTTGCGCGTCCGGTTACTATAGTGCCACGTTTTTGTCAGCCGACTAGCGTCCATTGGCAATAGAGTACAAAAATGTTCAAGACTGGCTGGTTGTACATTTAATAGAGCCCGCTAAATAGAGTGGAATAATTTAGATATCTCGGACATTTAGTAACCTCCGACCTGAAATACGATGTGGATATAGAGAGAACGGAGGGCGCTGTCTGTTAGAGCGAACATGATCGCCCGCAGGTTTGCTCGTTGCTCCACTGATGTAAAAAATACTTTTTCATTGCTCATACTCTGAAAGTAGGTCTGAAGTTGCCTGAGGGGCCTAATTGAAAGTAATACTTTCAGCCCTAGGGAGAATCGCTTTCTACTGACAGCTGTCAAATTATAAAAAAAAAACAAGTTCTATTTTATTCAACCATGTTTCAACTTTCTAAAGTCTTTCTAACTGCAAGGAGGTTGTTAAACCAAATTTCAACTTTTTATTCAGCAAGTAGGTTAGAAACCCATTACAACGGTAAGAAGTTTAAAAAGTCTAATTAGAGCGCAATGTAAAATTTAAAATTAAATAACATAAAGATAGTAGGTATTAAATAAATAATATATCTTCTAAATTACTTTATTAATATATCATCGATGTCAACAATATTTATAAAAAATATGATAAAAATTAGCACTGCCTACTATCCTCGTGTGTTATCCCTTATAAGGCTTAATTATTATATTCGTACTCGTACGTTCAACTATTTCTTTAAAATAACATAGATTTGAGCAAACAATTTACCATTTTTTAAATTATGAAAATGAAAATTATGGCTGAATAATGCTGGCGAACCGAAGCCGAAGGCCCACCAGAGAAAAAGAAAAAAAAACCGGGAAGGCGGCAATTCAATCTTCATTTTCACTAATTTTTCTTTCATGTTTTTATTTTTACTTTCCTTGTATTCGTAATGAAAAGCACAGTGTTAACCTCGGGTGAAAGTCTTTTAAGTCCCTCAAGCTCCATTGGCGCCCTCGCTACGCTCTGGCGCCAAACCCGTCTCGGGACTCAAAAAACGTGACTTTCAACACTCAGGTAACAATGTACTATTTTCCGAGCCTATTGTACTAGTTTCTACACGAGCAGCCTGTGGGCGAACTATAGGTACTCAAAAGCAGTACAGTGCCCTTCGCGTACAATACGAGTTCTGCTTTTTAAGTTCTGTCGTTTGCAAACTTCCCGCAATTATTAAAAAAAAAACGTATGGTATTTTCATCTTTTTAAATTTATAATTCGAAAACAAAAAAAATCTTTTGGATCGGTCGAATAGTTTTTTTGTAGCGTTTATTCAAAACTGACCAGTCAGTTGTAAAAATGGAAATATCAAAGGAAAATATGCAGGCAATAATTTTCTACAACTTTCAAAGGGGATTCACGCAACTTCAGTGCTTTGAGGAGATTACTTCTGTGTTTAGTGATGCAGCACCATGTCATAGGAATGTAAAACGCTGGTATTTAGAATTTCAACGTGGGCATTCTAGCTTCAGTTACAAGCCACGTGAAGGTCGTCCAAAAACCGCCATTACGCAAGAGAATATCGATGCCGTGCGGCAGCTAATTGTCGAAGATAGTCATGTGGCATACCATGACATAGAGACAGCTGTGGGCATTTCAGGGAATACCATCCTGAAAATCTTGCACGAAGAACTCAGCGTTAAAAAGTTGATCTCTCGTTGGATACCCCATTGGCTTAGCGACGACCCCCACTTCGGAGTGGAATAAATGTTTAAAAAATTGATTCGAACGCATGCAAAAACGTTTTAAATATCGCGGAGAATACTTTGAAAAACAATAAATGGCAATAATCTATTAGATTGTTTATACTTATTTCAAACGACAGAACTTAAAAGGCGGCCCTCGTATAATAACGCGTTCAGGGTGATGGTGGGGCTGCCTCGCTTCTGCAGCGCATCCGGGATGTTTGCAGAAGCGCGAGTAGACTGTTTCTACGCGACCATGCGCAAGCGCTGCACATCCCTTGTGCGCAGAGTGCGGGCCAGCTCCAACACCATCCTGAGCGTGTTTGCCAGTAGGTTTGATTGTCATTACATGAACCATTGCGATATGGTTCATTTAATGACAAGCAAAACTACAAATAGATAGGCTACACGCTGCGGGGCTCTCTCCATATAAATGTATAAATTGATGATGATAATGAAATAACATTCTAGAACGTTTAGGAGCAGTATTTCCTAGAACATTTTAACCAAATCTAAAATTTATAGATAAGTACTTGCGTTATAGAAAAGGATAGACATATAAAAGTCCCTACATGTTAAAAATGGATAGACATAGATCGATAAAAAACAAATATTTTATTTTTTTCAGATGAATACCACACTAACATATTAATAGAAATCTTAATTCTAGTACTTTGGCCTCCCGCGATACAGGCTTGTCCTAGTGCGGGGACCACCAGTAATTTAAATAAGACTGTATGTTCTTTGGTAAATAAATAATTTTGTAATTGTATTTTGTATATGCATAGGTATAGGTTATTAAGTACTACTAACAATAGATTTACTAACAAAAGATCTAAGATTTTTTTTGTTTTACTAACAAAATCAGTCGCGCGCAAGCACTCACACGAACCGCCCGTACGCACGCTCTCGTTGCGTATCTTCAGATCTCGTCAACAGTTTGCTTAGATAACCGTCATGAAGTGTACCACCTGCAGTGTGGACTTTACTGATGGAGTTCAGTGTGCTTCATGTAAAAAGAACCTGGATTTCGGTTGTGCTGGAATTACAGAAGGCGGCTGGAGAAGACTGGGGGTTGAGCGAAGAAATACGTGGAAGTGTCCTACATGTAGGACCCTCTCTCCATTGCCGCTAGCGAAGGCCGCTAGCCCCGAACCGGCGTCATTAGACATCATCCTAAGTGAAATCCGGGATATGAAGAATCAGCTTAAAAGCCTCCCGACGCTGGTGTCTGATGTCAAAGCTATTAAGGATGAGTTATTATCCATTAAGGACGACATTGCTGACCTCAAAGTCTGTAACAATTTCCTAAGCAGCCAATTAGAGGAACATACAAATAGATTAACTGTAGTGGAGACTAGGGTGTCAAACCTGGAACCAATGCAAGCTGAGATCGACACTCTCCGCTCAGAATTGAAAGCTATGAAGCTGGAACTCTCTTTTGCCGACCAAAGATCCCGGCAGAACAACGTGGAAATCAAGGGTATTCCTGTGAGAAAAGATGAGAACCTTTTCACAATTGTTGAAGCAATTTGCAAGAAAGTGAACTTCCTGTTTTCTAAGTCTCAGATCAATTACATATACAGAATACCTCTTTATGGTTCTAAGGAAAAAGCGATCATCGTAAGCTTCCTGAATAGGTACATGAAGGAGGATTTTATGGCGGCAGGCCGGGCGGCCAAGGACTTAACAGCCGCGGACGTCGGGTTCAAGAATGTCCCCAATCGGGTCTTCATAAACGACCACTTGAATGCGGATGTTAAAGGTCTTCTATCCAAAACGAAGGCGTTGGCAGCGGAGAAGAGCTACAGCTACGTGTGGGTGAAGTATGGGAAAATTCACATACGGAAAAACGACACTTCGCACGTGCTTCTAATCGCGTGCGAAAAAGATTTAAACAAGATGATTTAATCTGTTTCGTGATTCTCTTGGAATTCTCGCCTTGGATTGTGTCCATTATTCACCTACTTATCTCGGCTATTATGTGCTACCATCTTTTTGATCGCTATTTACCTGTTTTTTATGTATTATTATTTTTATGTAGATTTTTTCTAAACATGTACCAACTGCTCAGTACCCCTGCATCGCTCGGCTCATTTTTTATCTGCTTGCAATTCTATTGTCTTACTTATTGTCTACTTCACGTTTCAAACGCCGTACCTGCTTGCCTAATATCCGTCTCGCTCTTCCTGCAGCGTAAACTCACTAGATGCGCTTTTAGTCTGTCCCTTTCGACACGCTCGCTTACTCATTACCTGTTGCCAACCCGCCTCGGTAATGCAACAATGTTTACAATAATTACCTACATGTTAGTTCTAATGGATTTATTATATTATGGTTCTATACTGTTTCTAGCATTAATTTTAAATAAAAATGGATGATAAGGGCGATACTCTAAACGTCTACTATCAAAATGTACGAGGATTACGAACAAAAACTATGGAGTTTCATCGTAATATTTGCCTAAACTCGTATGACGTCATTGTGCTTACTGAAACTTGGTTGCGTGACAGTATCTCAGACTCGGAACTTTTTGATGACCGGTACATAGTGTGGCGGCGCGACAGGGACTACGACCTAACTCAACAGGACCGCGGCGGTGGGGTGCTGATAGCGGTGCGAAGAGATTTAACTGTCACTGCGCAGCCCGGTTATAACTCCACTGCCGAAGATTTATGGCTTACTTTATCAATCGTACCTAAACACAGTTCGCGCCCAATTACCTTGCATCTATGTGTACTTTATCTATGTAAACAAAACAAAGGTTATTCCTTTTCAATCCAGTTGAACAACTTTTTGTCTAAACTTAATGATATAATGCTCTCTTATCCCGACGATAAATACCTAGTAGTAGGCGATTTTAATATGAGTAGCATCCAATGGTTATCGGTAGGACAAAATGATCGTACATTGTTTCCATCGAATATGAGTACCATTGACGAAACTTCTCTATTAGATGACCTTAATTTGCACAATTTAAATCAGTTTAACTGGGTCCTAAATAAAGATAACAGGATTCTTGACCTTGTACTATCTAATGACACGGTTATTGTATCGGACTGTGACGAGGACCCGCTCGTCCCTATCGATCCACTTCATAGATCGCTTCTAATTAAGGTGCAATTCATTGAAATACCTCTGCTGAAACCCCAATCATATGTAAAATATTTATACAACAAAGGTAACTACGATTTGATAAACGATGAAATTTTAAATATCCAGTGGGACGTCGAACTTAAAAATAAATCTCTGGATGAGGCTGTGGACTACTTCTATCATGTACTCCAATCATTACAGGTAAAACATATTCCAACTAGATTAGTAAAATCGCAAGTATATCCTAAGTGGTATTCGCCAGCCCTAATAAAACTAATAAAAGAAAAATATAAATTTTTACGAAAATACCGAGTTTATAGCAATTTATCTGATCTACTTAGTTTTAAATGCTTGCGTGACAGAGCCCGTATCCTAGAACAATCATGCTATCAGGAGTACGTAGCATCTGTAGAAAACTCCATAGAAAGAAATCCTAAATATTTTTGGTCCTTTCTCAAGTCTCGTTCGAAGTCCAATAGTATGCCCAATAATATTAAATATAATAATTTAGTAGCCAGTACTGGCGAGTCTATTTGCAATACCTTCTCCTCATATTTTTACTCAACTTTCCTCTCTACTATTCGTACCGCTCCCAACCTAGATACCGGATCCTCAGTCACGCAGGGCACATCTCAGTCTCAGGCCAGTATCAGCTCAATCTCAATAAATAAATCTGAAATTATTAAAATTCTAAGTAATTTAGATCCTTCTAAGTCCGCAGGTCCAGATCACTTACATTCCATTCTTTTGATCAGATGTGCGGAAACTGTTACAATTCCGGTATCTATTTTATTTGAAAGATCCATGGCCGAACACTCCTTTCCCCCCCTCTGGAAGTCTGCATTTATCACGCCTATACATAAAAAAGGATCTAAAATGGAAGTGACTAATTACCGCCCGATATCCAAGCTATGTATAGTATCAAAAGTATTTGAGCGAGTTGTGTACAACCAAGTATATGCGGCTCTAAAAAATTCATTTAGTCCTTTTCAGCATGGGTTCTTGAGGGGGCGGTCGACGGTGTCGAACCTTATATTGTTTAATGAGTACTTAACTGATGTAATGGACTCTGGTAGTCAGGTGGATGTGGTCTATACTGACTATAGCAAAGCTTTTGACAGAATAGACCACATCACCCTCATCACCAAACTCCGGAACATAGGAATCCATGGAGACTTACTCAGATGGTTTAAATCATATATAGATATGAGGTCGCAGGCTGTAGTCATTAACAATTATATATCTAGCTGGGTTACTATCCCAAGTGGGGTCCCCCAAGGGTCCCTCCTTGGTCCCCTACTTTTTGCGATCTTTGTTAACGACATAGCAGGTTGCTTTCATAGCTCGAAGTTACTGTGCTTTGCTGACGATATGAAAATCTATAAAAAGATAACTAGTGTAGTGAAACACAGCTTGCTGATTGAACACTGCTTTATTCTCATATGCAGGTAGAATACAATAATGTGTCTTATAGCTACCCACATACATATTACTACATCTTTCCCCTTACAAAACTAAGCCTAAGAAAATAACACTTTGTTTAAATCCAACACCGATAGAATATAACTATAACTAAGTACCTACTTAATCTCATACTTGCCTGTTAATAAAGTCAACAATTTTTAACAAACATTTATAGCATGTATCTCAGCACCCTAAGCAGGTATTTAACCAAAACAAATACCTATAGACAGATATAACTGGACTAATGTACATTTTAGGTATACCTACTACAAGTTTTGGGTAGGTATAAAACTACTTTAGGTAGTTGCCAATTTTAGGTAGTACTTTACATAATAACAACAAAAACTTATACCCGCTTATAACTAATCTATGTTTATTTTCCACACATCTGTTTTTTGTTTTTCCTCGCTCGGTAAACCAGCCAACTTAGCTCTACTTCTAGTCACAGGTGGAGGTGGACCAATGTTTATTAACTTAAGCGGATTCGAGTTAGGGTTAGTTTGCATCGAGTGTTTCTTCATTAATATTTCCGAGGGACCCCCGTCGGAAACATAAGAAGCTGTACTAGCAGTAGTCGGCATCGTCACCTGACCAGAGCCTGCGGCCGCCGTACTTACAACTAGGTTGGTGGTATCGGCGCGCATGTCAGCTGTGCCGGCACCACCTAATCTACGAACGATGTGCCTACGGTTGCGACGGTACCTGCGACCTACCTCATCCTGCAATATGTACGATCTAGGCTCTGGAGCTTTTTTTACTACCTTCATACATTTTCGGTGATTACCATCCGCTACTACTACCTTTTCATCTTCGTGTAGTATAGGGAGGCTTCTAGACGATCTATCATACACTATCTTTTGTTTATTTTGATGTTCTAATATGGCTTCATGATTCTTTTTGTTATCTACTTTTTCTTCTAATAATCGCTTATGCATAGGTAACCGCGTATTTAGTCTCCTTCCCATTAATATTTCTGCCGGTGAGTCTAATTTATCCCTAGGCGTAGAACGAAAATTTAGCAGACTAACATAGTAGTCATGGCCCGAATCTACACACTTCTTTAGCAGCATTTTAACCGTTCTGACCGTTCGTTCGCTCTTTCCATTGGACTGGGCATATAAAGGCGATGACGTAATTTGTCTTATATCCCAGTTAGTAACAAATTTTTTAAACTCCTGTGAAGCGTATGCCGGCCCGTTATCAGTAATTAACTCGCTAGGTATGCCGTACCTCGCAAACTGTTCTTTCATAGCCTTAATTACAGATTTACTAGTGATGGAATTCAATTCATTGACTTCAACGAAATTAGAGAAATAATCAATTATTATTAAATAATATTTCTTCCTATATTCAAAAATATCAGAACCTACTTTTGCCCATGGAATGTCTGGAATATGATGCGGCAACATAGGTTCCCTGGGCGGCACTGACGCATGCATTGCGCAAGTGCTGCAGTTGCGCACCACGCTATCTATATCACACGACATACCCGGCCAGAACAATACGCCCCGTGCTCTCCGTTTACACTTATCTACCCCCAAGTGCCCCTCATGAATACGATGTAGCATTTCCTCCCTTAATGACTTTGGTATGAAAACTGAATCTTCTTTAAATATTATTCCTTCAACATATTGCAAGCATTCACGGTATGACCAATATATACGAATCTCTTCTTCTATATCATATTTACACCTAGGCCAGCCATCCATTATAAACTTGATAAGCAATTGGGACTCTTTATCTTTGACCGTATGTTCTCTGACTAAATGTAACTTTTCATCACTAAAGGGAACTTGACTTATCATAAAACAGGCCTGGGCTTCTACCTCCGCGTTCAATTGTTCATGCATCAGGTCTGGTAGTGCGGCACGTGATAATGTATCTGCTATATACATGTACTTACCTGGCGTATACACTACTTTAATGTCGTAGCTTTGAATACGCAACATCATTCTCTGCAAACGCGTAGGTACAGAAGCCAGTGATTTTTTAAAAATGGATTCTAATGGCTTATGATCTGACTGCACTGTGACGTCAGTTCTCCCAAATATGTACTGATGAAACCGCTCACACGAAAATACAATGGCTAACAACTCTTTTTCTATTTGCGCATAACGACACTGAGTATCCGTAAGTGTCAATGAAGCGAATTCGACCGGCCTTCCTTCCTGCAACAACACCGCCCCTAGCGCACTCGCACTCGCATCTACTGAGAGCGTTATAGGAGCACCATGTGAATACAGCGCTAGAACCGGCGCGGAAGAAAGTTTCTTCTTAAGTAAACCAACCGCATTAACATGTTCGGTGTCCCACACCCACTCCGAATTTTTCTTTAAAAGACCTCTCAAAACTGCCACCGACTCGGAATAATTTGGTATGAACTTTGACAGATAATTTACCATACCTAAAAAACGCTCTAGTGATTTTTTGTCTTCTGGGTCTGGCATTTCAACTATAGCTTTTACTTTCTTATCATCTGGTCTCATTCCTCTTTCGTCGAACACATGCCCCAAGTACGTTATCTCTTTGACCCCAAATTTACATTTTTCCTTGTTAAACCTTATGCCTACTTCCTTAGCTCGCATTAGAAGTAACTGTAAACGCCTATCGTGCTCCTCTTTGGAGGAGCCCCAACAGACAATATCATCAATAAATGAGTCAGTACCCTCTAAATCTTCTAGATGCTGTCTTATCTTCGCGTGAAAAATTTCCGGTGCGCAAGTAATACCATATGGCAAACGTAAAAATTGATACCTACAGAAAGGCGTGCTAAAGGTACACAGGTCGGCGCTGGCATCATCTAACTTCATCATCCAAAAACCACAGCGCGCGTCCAGCACACTGAAAAACCGCGCTCCTCGCAACTTAGCCGCTATCTCGCTCACTGTAGGTAACGAAAAATGCGCTCGCCTAACCGCGTGATTCAACACTCGTGCATCCAAACATACTCGGATATCCCCATTTTTCTTAGCCGCTAATACGATAGGATTGACCCACTCGGTTGGATGGTTCACTTTGCGTACAATACCTAATTCTTCCATTCGGTTTAGCTCTGTGCGTAATTTATCTCGTAAACCTAACGGCACTTTACGAGCGGGACAGATTACCGGCTGGACAGACTTATCAACAACAATTCTATTTACGCCCGGCAACTCCCCGACGCCTTTAAATAGATCTGAATATAATTTTTTATTAACTTTATAGTGTTTACTACACTCAAGGAAATCACAAAGATTTTTATAATGTCCCAAAAGTTAAGAGCCGAGCGGGATTTGAACCCGCGACCTTCCCCTCGGTACGGGGCTGCGCTGACCACTGCGCCATCGGATCCTAATCACACTCGACGAATAACTCTTAGGGACTGTTCGACACTAACGCGACCGTGGCTCCATCTACAGTTTTGACGTTATAGTCAACTAACCTGCTCGATAACCGAAGTTGCATTCAGTTGAATCGACGAGAGATGTCGCCTTGCGTTTTTCATAATTTTTTATTAACTTTATAGTGTTTACTACACTCAAGGAAATCACAAAGATTTTTATAATGTCCCAAAAGTTAAGAGCCGAGCGGGATTTGAACCCGCGACCTTCCCCTCGGTACGGGGCTGCGCTGACCACTGCGCCATCGGATCCTAATCACACTCGACGAATAACTCTTAGGGACTGTTCGGCACTAACGCGACCGTGGCTCCATCTACAGTTTTGACGTTATAGTCAACTAACCTGCTCGATAACCGAAGTTGCATTCAGTTGAATCGACGAGAGATGTCGCCTTGCGTTTTTCATAATTTTTTATTAACTTTATAGTGTTTACTACACTCAAGGAAATCACAAAGATTTTTATAATGTCCCAAAAGTTAAGAGCCGAGCGGGATTTGAACCCGCGACCTTCCCCTCGGTACGGGGCTGCAACTCGTCGGGTCTCGTCGATTCAACTGAATGCAACTTCGGTTATCGAGCAGGTTAGTTGACTATAACGTCAAAACTGTAGATGGAGCCACGGTCGCGTTAGTGCCGAACAGTCCCTAAGAGTTATTCGTCGAGTGTGATTAGGATCCGATGGCGCAGTGGTCAGCGCAGCCCCGTACCGAGGGGAAGGTCGCGGGTTCAAATCCCGCTCGGCTCTTAACTTTTGGGACATTATAAAAATCTTTGAGATCTGAATATTCCTGCAACTCTTGAGTTAACGTTTCCACCCTCTTGATAAATCCTAACCTTACACAGTCTGCCCTGCCTAGAATGTTCTGCACTTTCATATTTACAACCGCAAATCGTAGTTCATACAATCTATTACCCCGTGACACATTCAAAAATCCTTCCCCGACAATTGGCAGCTCATTTTTTGTATATGATAGCACCTTAGAACTATACGGTTGTAAATGCTTATCAGTAAATCCAAGACGATAAAAATCTAATATTGTTATAACATTTAAATCTGCCCCACAGTCCAATTTAAAATTCAAACGCTTACCATTAATACATAAAGTTTCTATCCACTGAGTGTCCAAACGTCCAGTCTCCGTCTTTAACACGTTCACGTACAGGACATCCTCGTCCTCAGACTCCTCTGAATGTTGACACATGTTAATATCATGCACCTTTTTACTCACTCTGTTATTACACTTTCTCGCGAAATGACCCCGGTTTTTACACACAAAACACGTAGCTTCACTTGCAGGGCACCACCCGCGGCCCTCACACAACACACTGCCACACCGCGAACACTGAGCGCGCTCCGCATGCCGCTGCTGGTCCGCTGGCCGGCTCCCGCTCGCGCTGGCACTGGCGGCGTCGCGTCCACGCGCTCCGCGGCCGCTGCCGCTCGCTCCGCCCCCGCGCTGCTGCCGCCACGAGCCGCGCGCGCGACCCAACAACGCATCAACCTGGCTGCTCGTCTTGTTCGCCTCCTCGATCTGTCGTCCCTCCGTCTTAGATAACTCCTCTGCTTCACAAATCTGCACCGCCTTCGCCAAAGTCAAGTCGTCCGTACGTAACAATCGATCTCGTACGACGTGATTGGAAACCCCACACACCACTCGATCACGTATGAGGCCGTCAACAAGAAGTTCGAACTCACAATTTTGGCTCAACACCTTCAACGCCGTGACGAACTGACTTATTGATTCTCCGGCGTTCTGGTTACGAGTAAAAAATTTAAATCGGAACATAGCTACATTACATTTTGTTCCAAAATGTTCATCAAACTTGTTTTTCAAGCACTCGAGATCATCCGCCGACTGATCCTTTGTATAAGTAAATGTTGAAAATATCTCATAACCCTCCGCCCCGATGAGGTTCACCAGCAAGCTCGCCTGCACATCTTTGGGCTCCTTATTGACGCCGGATGCCTTTATAAAAACTTCAAACTGCTTCCACCATTTCTTCCACGCGTCCGCACGCCCTGCCGGACTGCCTTCTATCTGCAATTCTGGCGGAGGCCTTGCATGTTCCATTTTCTGCCGCACGTATATACCGTTTACTAATAGATTTTGCAATCAAACTTTACAAAAACTCGATATTTTTAATTTTAAAGTTTTACACCGCTGTCACCATGTAGTGAAACACAGCTTGCTGATTGAACACTGCTTTATTCTCATATGCAGGTAGAATACAATAATGTGTCTTATAGCTACCCACATACATATTACTACAACTAGTGTATCCGATTCTAATGCTTTGCAAAGCGACTTGTCACGACTCGACGACTATTGCATTCTTAACAAGCTCGACCTCAACCCATTAAAATGTTCTGTTACCACTTTTACCCGCAAGATTAATATCATACAGTCAACATACACGCTTAAAAACCAATCCCTTCAACACTGTCATCAGACTCGAGACTTAGGTGTCATCCACGACTCGAAACTTCTATTTGACCAGCACATTACTCACATTGTAAGTAAAGCACATAAAGCCCTAGGTTTCGTTATGAGAAGCTCTGTAGGTTTTAAAAAAGCTAAAACAATTAAGATTCTCTACTGCACTTTTGTTCGTAGTATATTGGAGTACGCTTCTCAATTGTGGAACCCGAGGTACGATACCTACATCGCTCGAGTTGAACGAATTCAGAGGAAATTTATGAAATTTTTATGTTATAAACTACGTATTCCATACAACTCGGATGACTATCTTAATTTATGCAAACGTTTCCATATTCTGCCACTTAGCACAAGACGTGACATATCCGATATAATTTACCTACTTAAAATAGCATCTAACCAAATTGATTGTCCCGAATTACTCAATAAAATTAATCTAAACATCCCTCCCAAACGTAAAAGGATTAATCCACCTCTTTTCATTCCATTTGTCAACACTAATTACCGTCAGAATTCATATATTTATCGAGCGAGTAGTAAATTCAATAATACCTGCAAAGAAAGTGAGACAATGGACTTGTTTTGTACGAGTGTGAGCTCGGCGCGCCGGCAGCTGAGCAGTTCATTCTTCGATTAGGTAGGTAAGTATAGATGGTGTAGGCACCTAGTGGTGCACTACTGTTATTATTCTGTGGTAGCGAGTAGGTAGGTAAACTTTATGTTATAGTTGAAATTAGATTCCTAGGTACTTGTAATTAGTAACTGTAGGTTAGTTAACGCTTAGAAAATATTTCTTATTCACATTTGTTGAACTTAGCCTTTATGTAAAAATAGATAGTAGGTAGGTAGTCAACACTTATTGTTTGTTAACACAGTATTAATTATCTTATTGGCAGATAGCAGAAGTGGGGCTGTAAATGTTGTTTGCGCGTATCTTATTAACTACTCCGTTAGCTATTCGTGAAGACCGCTAATTGGCTTCTCTGATAACCTAGATTAATTAGTTAATAAGTTACTTTAAGCTGTTGGTCTTCCAAAAACAAATAAATAAATAAATAAATAAAAAATAAATAAATAAATAAAATGATCCATCTTGACCGAAATAAATAATTATGAAAATTAACATGTGTCCATCTATTAAATGGACTGACGACATTGTTAAGATCGCCGGAAGTCCGATGGATGGAAAGGGCTCAGAATTTTCCTCCCTGGAAATGTGTCGGAGAGTCCGGCGGTAGACTTGCAGGCTAATGATGATGAGGTTATTCATTAATTTATCATCATAACGATCCAATTTGCAAAAAGGTTACAAACAAAATAAACTTGCTGATAGTTTTAATTCTCTACTTTTTCCCTTACATAGACCCCTTCCTAACTAGAATTATAAAATTTCTAGCACACAATAATAGTCTAGAATTTTTTTACATTATTTTCTGGGACATTAGATGGCCGTTGTCCTTCCCCATGATAATAATTATGTCGTTACAATTAAATTACGATTTGTTCTGCTATGTAGTATTCGGTAATAAAAATAAATAAAAATACTATGCAACAACAACTCAACAATATTTATTTGTCATTATTTGAAAATAAAACAACATTTGTTTTTTCATTTTTTACCTATTTAATTATTAGTTCAATTGAAAATCACTTTAATATTTTTTTTGTGTAGCTGCTGGTCAAGGAAATGGTGGCAATGCGTCTTCTTCTTCTGGAAGCAGTAGCGGTATGTTATAATGCGGACAATCCACACAACACTAACTAGTCCCAAACTAAGACCGGATGGTTGAAGAAGTGTAGACGACCCGATTGATATTTTCTTCATTAATTAATGTTAAAGGATTATGTTGTGGGCTCAAAAGCAAATAAATAATTGTCTATGTATGTGTCTATATCACAAACTAAACAATATTATGTTTCAGCTTCTGCAAGCGGACCTCAAAGTAAACCAACAACCTCACCTCCTGTTGGTTCAACAACCTCATCTTCTGCTGCTACCAGTTCCACAAGCTCATCTGCGGCCAGTTCAACAAGCTCACCTGCTTCCAGTTCAACAAGCTCCTCTGCTGCCAGTTCAACAAGCTCCTCTGCTGCCAGTTCAACAAGCTCATCTTCTGCCAGTTCAACAACCTCACCTTCTACTAGTACCAAATCAACAAGCTTACCTTCTAGTGGTTCAACAAGCTCACCTTCTGGCAGTTTACCAACCTCACCTGCTACTGGTACCAGTTCAACAAGCTTACCTTCTACTGGTTCAACAAACTCACCTTCTAGCAGTTCACCAACCTCATCTTCTACTGGTACCAGTTCAACGAGCTTACCTTCTAGTGGTTCAACAAGCTCACCTTCTAGCAGTTCACCAGCCTCATCTTCTACTGGTACCAGTTCAACAAGCTTACCTTCTAGTGGTTCAACAAACTCACCTTCTAGCAGTTCACCAACCTCACCTTCTACTGGTACCAGTTCAACAAGCTTACCTTCTAGTGGTTCAACAAGCTCACCTTCTGGCAGTTCATCAACCTCACCTTCTACTGGTACCAGTTCAACAAGCTTACCTTCTAGTGGTTCAACAAACTCACCTTCTAGCAGTTCACCAACCTCACCTTCTACTGGTACCAGTTCAACAAGCTTACCTTCTAGTGGTTCAACAAGCTCACCTTCTGGCAGTTCATCAACCTCACCTTCTACTGGTACCAGTTCAACAAGCTTACCTTCTAGTGGTTCAACAAACTCAGCTTCTAGCAGTTCACCAACCTCACCTTCTACTGGTACCAGTTCAACAAGCTTACCTTCTAGTGGTTCAACAAACTCACCTTCTAGCAGTTCACCAACCTCATCTTCTACTGGTACCAGTTCAACCAGCTTACCTTCTTGTGGTTCAACAAGCTCACCTTTTAGCAGTTCACCAGCCTCATCTTCTACTGGTACCAGTTCAACAAGCTTACCTTCTAGTGGTTCAACAAACTCACCTTCTAGCAGTTCACCAACCCCACCTTCTACTGGTACCAGTTCAACAAGCTTACCTTCTAGTGGTTCAACAAGCTCACCTTCTAGCAGTTCACCAGCCTCATCTTCTACTGGTACCAGTTCAACAAGCTTACCTTCTAGTGGTTCAACAAGCTCACCTTCTAGCAGTTCACCAACCTCACCTTCTACTGGTACCAGTTCAACAAGCTTACCTTCTAGTGGTTCAACAAACTCACCTTCTAGCAGTTCACCAACCCCACCTTCTACTGGTACCAGTTCAACAAGCTTACCTTCTAGTGGTTCAACAAGCTCACCTTTTAGCAGTTCACCAGCCTCATCTTCTACTGGTACCAGTTCAACAAGCTTACCTTCTAGTGGTTCAACAAACTCACCTTCTAGCAGTTCACCAACCCCACCTTCTACTGGTACCAGTTCAACAAGCTTACCTTCTAGTGGTTCAACAAGCTCACCTTCTAGCAGTTCACCAGCCTCATCTTCTACTGGTACCAGTTCAACAAGCTTACCTTCAAGTGGTTCAACAAGCTCACATTCTGGCAGTTCATCAACCTCACCTTCTACTGGTACCAGTTCAACAAGCTTACCTTCTAGTGGTTCAACCAACTCACCTTCTAGCAGTTCACCAACCTCACCTTCTACTAGTACCAGTTCAACAAGCTTACCTTCTAGTGGTTCAACAAGCTCACCTTCTAGCAGTTCACCAACCTCACCTTCTACTGGAACCAGTTCAACAAGCTTACCTTCTAGTGGTTCAACAAGCTCACCTTCTGGCAGTTCACCAACCTCACCTTCTACTGGTACCAGTTCAACAAGCTTACCTTCTAGTGGTTCAACAAGCTCACCTTCTGGCAGTTCACCAACCTCACCTTCTACTGGTACCAGTTCAACAAGCTTACCTTCTAGTGGTTCAACAAACACACCTTCTAGCAGTTCACCAACCTCACTTTCTACTGGTACCAGTTCAACAAGCTTACCTTCTAGTGGTTCAACAAGCTCACCTTCTGGCAGTTCTTCAACCTCACCTTCGACTGCTACCAGTTCAACAAGCTCAACTTCTACTGCTACCAGTTCAACAAGCTCACCTTCTGGTGCATCAGCAAGCTCATCGCCTGGTAAACAAAGTTCGTCTTCTAGTGGTAGCAGCAGTAAGTAACAAATTGAATTATTTTAATACAAGTTTCATACCTGCACATCGATATAACAAATATTTTGTAATGGCAAATAAAGGTAGTCGCAAGGGACGTGACATTGGCGGTTATTTGCACATAAACACAACACTTAAATATACAAAATAATAACAGCCATCAAGGTCACATTAATTCAGCGACAAGCAAAAATAAATTGACATTAATAATGCGACGTCAACGGCGACCTTTCAGTAAATAGAACGACAGAGTAAAAGTAAGCGTCCACAGGCCCACATCGCACGTATTGGACGTATCGCACGAAACGGATTTTTGTTTGCCTTGTATAAAAACTCATACAACAGCGTTCACTGATCCGCACCGTACGGATCGCTCGAATTTATATAAAAATTTTGATACGATGCGTCCGATCCTTACGATGCGGACATGTGGACGCTAGGCGTAGGAAGTTACTATCAAATTGTTATGAGCTAAACATCATTTGCAGGTTCAAGTCAGGGATCCGGAAGTGGATCCTCCTCATCTTCGTCTAGTAGTGGTAAGTTTCTCTTAATAAATATTAAATTGTGAAATGCGAAATGTACAAAAGATAGGTGTCCTACCATGAAGTTTATAGGTTTGGAGACATTTATTGCTCTTATAGCACATAATACACTTTAAAGGAGATTACCACACTTTACAAGCGTTAGCTACAGTGTGGCCACATACAAATACACCTAGCCTTTATTTGAATGATTTAAACCATCGGATTATTAAATGTCCTAAAATCCACTTGAGCGTCCGAGAAAAAACGAGTCAATCTGGTGCCTCGTTTTTGGACCCCAGCTGGCGGCCCTTGCGCGTCCGGGTACTATAGTGCCACGTTTTTGTCAGCCGACTAGCGTCCATTGGCAATAGAGTACCAAAAATGTTCAAGACTGGCTGGTTGTACATTAAATAGAGCCTGCTAAATAGAGTGGAATAATTTAGATATCTCGGACATTTAGTAACCTCCGACCTGAAAGACGATGTGGATATAGAGAGAGAACGGAGGGCGCTGTCTGTTAGAGCGAACATGATCGCCCGTAGGTTTGCTCGTTGCTCCACTGATGTAAAAAATACTTTTTTCCGAGTCTATTGTACTAGTTTCTACACGAGCAACCTGTGGGCGAACTATAGGTACTCAAAAGCAGTACAGTGCCCTTCGCGTACAATATAATAACACGTTCAGGGTGATGGTGGGGCTGCCTCGCTTCTGCAGCGCATCCGGGATGTTGCGAGTAGGCTGTTTCTACGCGACCATGCGCAAGCGCTGCACATCCCTTGTGCGCAGAGTGCGGGCCAGCTCCAACACCATCCTGAGCGTGTTTGCCAGTAGGTTTGATTGTCATTGCATGAACCATTGCGATATGGTTCATTTAATGACAAGCAAAACTACAAATAGATAGGCTACACGCTGCGGGGCTCTCTCCATATAAATGTATATGTATAGGTATAGGTTAATTAAGTACTACTAACAATAGATTTACTAACAAAAGATCTAAGATTCTTTTTGTTTTACTAACTGTTCGAGTCCGTTCTTACCCAAACCCCAAATGTCACTTCATCTCATGTTCATGCAACTGTCAAAAATATTGAAATGTCACTTGTTTCGGGAATATAGAAAAACTGTGTGCAAGAAAAGTGAAAGTATTTTATTTTAAAGAAATCTGAAAACATCCTTGTGAAAACCATAACATTTAGTGGTCCTTCGAGCCGGATTAGTGAAAAGATATAAGTGGACGGTGAAATCTGGTAAGATTTAAGATTTATACACCATACAAAACAACATGTCGGAGCCAATTCCATCATTGAAAAAACTGGCACTGCGCATCAAAAAAATATTAATAAATACCAAAAAGTGCTCAAAATCACGCCTTACGCGAGGTTACCTAGAAGCCCGACTAGAATCGGCTGAAGAAAATTGGAAAAAATACCAAGCCAAATACGATAAAATGGATACGTCATCAGTTAATCAAACCAAGAAATTTACCTAGAATTAAAAGCACTGTTGAAAGACGGCATATTTTCTGTAACGCAAGACACGTCACAAGAATCTGCGCATGAGAGTTCACAAACGAAAACATCTAGTGAGAAGAAACCTAGGGTCAAACTACCACCAATATCACTACCAAAGTTTGCTGGTAGCTACAATGATTGGCTTAACTTTCGAGACCTGTTCTTATCCCTCATACACAATTATACATCTCTCACAGATGTTGAAAAGCATCAGTACCTCAGCTGTAGTTTGTCAGGTGAGGCAGAACAGTTGCTCAAGCATATATCTGTAACAGAAGCCAACTACACCTTAGCATGGAATACCCTAGAAGGCAGATATAACAATAAAAGAGTTATTGTGAATACATTACTGAATAGGTTTTTGTCTCAAAAGAAACTCACCACTGAATGTCCGCGAGCATTGAAGCAACTTCTTGATACTACCAAAGAATGCTTGCATTCTTTAGAGAACCTCGAGATATCTACAACATCTTGGGATGCCCTTGTAGTACACATCACAGTTTCCAAATTAGATACTGAATCGCACAAACTTTGGGAACAGCACCTCGGGATATCACATAAGACACCTACTTTTCAAAAATTAACTGAATACTTAGAAAGCCGCTTCCGCTCAATGGAGATGATTCAAACTACCAAAGAGAATAAACCCAAAAATACCCCCACCACTTCCACTTATAAACCGAACCAACCGATCAAGTCACTTCACACCGAGCTACAACAACCATATTGCACATACTGTACACAGAACCACTATCTGTGCCTTTTAGATAACCTCAAAAGACAAGATTTCATCAAAAAGAATGGTATCTGCTATAACTGCCTGATCAAGGGTCACACTGTAGCTCTATGCAAGCAAAGCACTAGCTGCAAGAAATGTGGCAGACGTCACCATACATCCCTTCATCAGTCAAACCTCAAGGAAATGAGCACTGAACCTGAAAAACTCACCGAGAATGCAGTTGTTAGTATGTGCACAGGCATTAATGATGGTCAAGCACTGATTGCTACCGCGCACATAACTGTCAAATCCAAGATTGGAAATGCTCATGTATTGAGAGCACTCATTGATCCAGGGTCTCATGCTTCATTTATCACAGAAGCAGCATTCCAATTATTGAATCTTGAACGTACCTGCATTGATGGAATAGTCACTGGATTGCAAAATAATGAAGTGGGAAGAACAAAAGCCTATGTCAACCTAGATATTCAATCAATGCACAATAGAACTTCATTTCGCTTGATGGCTTATGTATTGAAAAGAGTAACTGCGCCTTTGCCCACCCAAGACTTTGCATAAATCACTTGTTTTGAAAATCTCAAGTTGGCTGATCCTGATTACAACAGAAGAGGACCCATTGATTTGCTCCTAGGAACAAAAATCCATGCTCAACTGATTTTGGAAGGCATGAAGAGACACAAATCACTTCTAGCTATGAACACCCAACTGGGTTGGATAATCTCAGGAGAGATTACACAAACTGGACCACTACCCCATGAAGTATTAGTACTACACACAAAGATTGAAGTGGATAACTTACTCAGACAATTTTGGGAGCTAGAAGAGCCACACCAAAACACAAGACCAAAGGCAAAGGAAACAAAGACAAAGGATGATATCCGATGTGAGGAACACTACCAGAGAACACACAACCGACTTGAAAATGGACAATATGAAGTTCGTTTACCCTTTGTGAATGAAAATAACCCTGATGTGGGAGATTCTAGATCCATGGCTGTCCAACGTTTACTCCAGATGGAGAGGAAGTTCAAACACAAACCAGACTTCAGAGAACAATACTGCAAATTTATGAAAGATTATGAAGTCCAAGGACACATGGAACTGGTCACCGCAACCCCTGAAACAGAAATTGATTATGAAAACACTCATAACACTGAAGTTAAAACACAGAAAGTATATTACTTACCCCACCACGCAGTCTTGAGAGAATCCAGCATCAGCACCAAACTGAGAGTTACCCGATGGAGAAGACACAAGATATGCCTAGTTTCAGACATAAAAAATGTATCGCTGTATCCGAATGAATCAATAAGACACAGATTACCAAAGAATAGTCTGGCGAGAGAATGTGAGTGAGCCTATAAAAGACTATCGACTCATGACTGTCAGTTATGGCACTTCTAGTGCACCCTACCTTGCGATCAAGACCATCCATCAACTGGCTGATGATGAGCAAGAGAACTACCCCACTGAAACTGATATCATACGAGGTTCCATGTTTATGGATGATCTGCTCACAGGAGCCTGCTCAGAGATTGATGCTATTGCACTCCAACAACCCTGCTCCTGAAAGGCGGTTTCCCCCTCCACAAATGGTCCTCTAATAGTGAATCTGTCATGAATGAAATCCCCGATCCCCTAAAAGTATTCCCCGACGCGGTAAATATATAACTAGATGAATCCATAAAAGCATTAGGTGTTTTATGGTTTCCCCAAAGTGATATGTTTGAACTAAAAATCGATACTGACTCTCAAACAAGTGAAGTGATAACTAAGAGACTTGTCCTATCCTCCATTGCTAAGACATTTGATCCCCTAGGCTGGTTAGCACCTATCATCATAGTAGCTAAAATTCTTATGCAAAAGTTGTGGCTAGCTGGCTTGGAGTGGGATGAACCTTTAACTGATGATTTGAAAAACCAATGGTTTTCTTACCTTGATAGTGTTGCCAACATGACTCCCATCCAACTGCCACGCTGGCTAGGAACTTGTCACACTAATACTAAACTAGAATTACATGGATTTTGTGATGCTTCTTGTTCTGCTTATGCTGGTGTAGTGTACCTCAGAGTTATCACCGAGACTGATGTACAGGTTAGATTAGTAACAGCCAAGACTAAAGTGGCTCCTGTCAAACAAGTCTCACTACCCCGTCTCGAACTCTGTGGTGCAGTGCTGCTGGCAAAGATGATATTGCATGATGTAGAACGTAGCCTTGATGTTCATGAGGTTTTTGCTTGGACTGATTCAACAATAGTTTTATCTTGGTTAAGAAAAAGTCCAATTACTTGGAAAACTTTTGTTGCCAACCATACTTCTGAAATCTTGAATACTATAAACAGTAGCCAATGGCACCATGTAAAATTCCAAGACAATCCCGCTGATTGTGCCTCAAGAGGTATTTCTCCTCAAGACTTGACAGACCTTTGGTGGACCGGACCCACATTCCTAACGGAATCTAGAATAATTAACTATCAGAATACTTTGATACCTGAAACTGATTTAGTATGTAAAATCAAGTTATCTAATTTATTAGTAACAACTGTGGAGAATGAAGCTAAAACATATTTGAATAAATACTCAACCCACTTGAAATTGATCCGTGTCACTGCCTATTGTCTGAAATTTGTGAAAATGTGTAAACAAAAAATTCAAAGAACTAAAACCCGAATTCCTAATGAAATTGATTTCCAACCTTATATCACAGCTGATGGACAGAAAAATGCATTAAATATTTGTGTAAAATTATCACAATATTATAGCTTTGAAAAGGAAATTCACTTTACTAAATAAGAAATAAGAAAATGTACTATCCCAAAAAATAGTAAACTTAACACTTTGAATCCTGTAATGGATGACAATGGAATCCTGCGTGTAAGTGGAAGACGATCCAATGCTTCTATTCCCTATGACATGAAATCCCCTATACTGCTGGCTTCTGATTGTCATTTAGCCCAACTGATTGTTTTAGATGCTCATGTTCGTTTTTTGCATGGTGGACACCAACTTACTTTGAATATTGTTAGACAAAAATATTGGATTGTTGGTGCCAAAAATCTTGTAAAAAAAACTGTTCATAAATGCATGACATGCTTTAAGTATAGAGCGACCCCGAAAGCCCCATTCATGGGAGACTTACCACAAATACAGAGTCAAACCATCTCGTCCTTTCTTAACTACTGGTACTGATTATGGTGGCCCCTTCAACTTGAAACTGTACCCAGGTAGACGTAATCGCACTAGCAAAGCTTACATTTGTCTCTTTGTATGTACTGTCACAAAAGCCATTCACCTCGAGTTAGTGAGTGATTTGACTACCTCAGCTTTCATAGCAGCATTTCGACGCTTTGTAACGCGCCGCGGTCACTGCCGTGATCTATGGAGTGACTGTGGAACTAATTTTGTCGGCGCTTCCCGCGAATTAGAACTTAACTTTAAGAATGCCAAATCTAGTTTTGTCCAAGAGATTTCCCAACTGCTGGCCAATGATGGCACCACTTGGCACTTTATCCCTCCAGGGTCCCCTAACTTTGGCGGCCTTTGGGAGGCTGGGATAAAAGCCGTAAAAAATCACATAAAACGTGTAATAGGTCAAACAAACCTTACCTTTGAAAAGTTTACAACTCTGTTGACTCTAGTTGAAGCTTGTGTTAACTCACGACCTCTTACTTTTATGAGCTCATCCTTGGATGACCCTCCCCTTACTCCAGGTCATTTTTTAATAGGTGAACCTTTAATTGGAGTCCCTGAAGATAACATCACTGATGTTCCCAACCGTTTGAGTCGTTGGAAACTAGTCCAAAGACTAGTTCAAAGCTTATGGTCCCGTCGGCATTCTGAATACTTAACTACCCTTCAACAACGATTTAAATGGAACCAACATTTACCCCTTAAGACGTAGAAAATGATCCATGTTGACCAAAATAAATAATTATGAAAATTAACATGTGTCCATCTATTAAATGGACTGACGACATTGTTAAGATCGCCGGAAGTCCGATGGATGGAAAGGGCTCAGAATTTTCCTCCCTGGAAATGTGTCGGAGAGTCCAGCGGTAGACTTGCAGGCTAATGATGATGAGGTTATTCATTAATTTATCATCATAACGATCCAATTTGCAAAAAGGTTACAAACAAAATAAACTTGCTGATAGTTTTAATTCTCTACTTTTTCCCTTACATAGACCCCTTCCTAACTAGAATTATAAAATTTCTAGCACACAATAATAGTCTAGAATTTTTTTACATTATTTTCTGGGACATTAGATGGCCGTTGTCCTTCCCCATGATAATAATTATGTCGTTACAATTAAATTACGATTTGTTCTGCTATGTAGTATTCGGTAATAAAAATAAATAAAAATACTATGCAACAACAACTCAACAATATTTATTTGTCATTATTTGAAAATAAAACAACATTTGTTTTTTCATTTTTTACCTATTTAATTATTAGTTCAATTGAAAATCACTTTAATATTTTTTTTGTGTAGCTGCTGGTCAAGGAAATGGTGGCAATGCGTCTTCTTCTTCTGGAAGCAGTAGCGGTATGTTATAATGCGGACAATCCACACAACACTAACTAGTCCCAAACTAAGACCGGATGGTTGAAGAAGTGTAGACGACCCGATTGATATTTTCTTCATTAATTAATGTTATAGGATTATGTTGTGGGCTCAAAAGCAAATAAATAATTGTCTATGTATGTGTCTATATCACAAACTAAACAATATTATGTTTCAGCTTCTGCAAGCGGACCTCAAAGTAAACCAACAACCTCACCTCCTGTTGGTTCAACAACCTCATCTTCTGCTGCTACCAGTTCCACAAGCTCATCTGCGGCCAGTTCAACAAGCTCACCTGCTTCCAGTTCAACAAGCTCCTCTGCTGCCAGTTCAACAAGCTCCTCTGCTGCCAGTTCAACAAGCTCATCTTCTGCCAGTTCAACAACCTCACCTTCTACTAGTACCAAATCAACAAGCTTACCTTCTAGTGGTTCAACAAGCTCACCTTCTGGCAGTTTACCAACCTCACCTGCTACTGGTACCAGTTCAACAAGCTTACCTTCTACTGGTTCAACAAACTCACCTTCTAGCAGTTCACCAACCTCATCTTCTACTGGTACCAGTTCAACCAGCTTACCTTCTAGTGGTTCAACAAGCTCACCTTCTAGCAGTTCACCAGCCTCATCTTCTACTGGTACCAGTTCAACAAGCTTACCTTCTAGTGGTTCAACAAGCTCACCTTCTGGCAGTTCATCAACCTCACCTTCTACTGGTACCAGTTCAACAAGCTTACCTTCTAGTGGTTCAACAAACTCACCTTCTAGCAGTTCACCAACCTCACCTTCTACTGGTACCAGTTCAACAAGCTTACCTTCTAGTGGTTCAACAAACTCACCTTCTAGCAGTTCACCAACCTCATCTTCTACTGGTACCAGTTCAACCAGCTTACCTTCTAGTGGTTCAACAAGCTCACCTTCTAGCAGTTCACCAGCCTCATCTTCTACTGGTACCAGTTCAACAAGCTTACCTTCTAGTGGTTCAACAAACTCAGCTTCTAGCAGTTCACCAACCTCACCTTCTACTGGTACCAGTTCAACAAGCTTACCTTCTAGTGGTTCAACAAACTCACTTTCTAGCAGTTCACCAACCTCATCTTCTACTGGTACCAGTTCAACCAGCTTACCTTCTAGTGGTTCAACAAACTCACCTTCTAGCAGTTCACCAACCCCACCTTCTATTGGTACCAGTTCAACAAGCTTACCTTCTAGTGGTTCAACAAGCTCACCTTCTAGCAGTTCACCAGCCTCATCTTCTACTGGTACCAGTTCAACAAGCTTACCTTCTAGTGGTTCAACAAGCTCACCTTCTGGCAGTTCATCAACCTCACCTTCTACTGGTACCAGTTCAACAAGCTTACCTTCTAGTGGTTCAACAAACTCACCTTCTAGCAGTTCACCAACCTCACCTTCTACTAGTACCAGTTCAACAAGCTTACCTTCTAGTGGTTCAACAAGCTCACCTTCTAGCAGTTCACCAACCTCACCTTCTACTGGTACCAGTTCAACAAGCTTACCTTCTAGTGGTTCAACAAACTCACCTTCTAGCAGTTCACCAACCTCACCTTCTACTGGTACCAGTTCAACCAGCTTACCTTCTAGTGGTTCAACAAACTCACCTTCTAGCAGTTCACCAACCCCACCTTCTACTGGTACCAGTTCAACAAGCTTACCTTCTAGTGGTTCAACAAGCTCACCTTCTAGCAGTTCACCAACCTCACCTTCTACTGGTACCAGTTCAACAAGCTTACCTTCTAGTGGTTCAACAAGCTCACCTTCTGGCAGTTCATCAACCTCACCTTCTACTGGTACCAGTTCAACAAGCTTACCTTCTAGTGGTTCAACAAACTCACCTTCTAGCAGTTTACCAACCTCATCTTCTACTGGTACCAGTTCAACCAGCTTACCTTCTAGTGGTTCAACAAACTCACCTTCTAGCAGTTCACCAACCCCACCTTCTACTGGTACCAGTTCAACAAGCTTACCTTCTAGTGGTTCAACAAGCTCACCTTCTAGCAGTTCACCAGCCTCATCTTCTACTGGTACCACTTCAACAAGCTTACCTTCTAGTGGTTCAACAAGCTCACCTTCTGGCAGTTCATCAACCTCACCTTCTACTGGTACCAGTTCAACAAGCTTACCTTCTAGTGGTTCAACAAATTCACCTTCTAGCAGTTCACCAACCTCACCTTCTACTAGTACCAGTTCAACAAGCTTACCTTCTAGTGGTTCAACAAGCTCACCTTCTAGCAGTTCACCAACCTCACCTTCTACTGGTACCAGTTCAACAAGCTTACCTTCTAGTGGTTCAACAAACTCACCTTCTAGCAGTTCACCAACCTCACCTTCTACTGGTACCAGTTCAACCAGCTTACCTTCTAGTGGTTCAACAAACTCACCTTCTAGCAGTTCACCAACCCCACCTTCTACTGGTACCAGTTCAACAAGCTTACCTTCTAGTGGTTCAACAAGCTCACCTTCTAGCAGTTCACCAGCCTCATCTTCTACTGGTACCAGTTCAACAAGCTTACCTTCTAGTGGTTCAACAAGCTCACCTTCTGGCAGTTCATCAACCTCACCTTCTACTGGTACCAGTTCAACAAGCTTACCTTCTAGTGGTTCAACAAACTCACCTTCTAGCAGTTTACCAACCTCATCTTCTACTGGTACCAGTTCAACCAGCTTACCTTCTAGTGGTTCAACAAGCTCACCTTCTAGCAGTTCACCAGCCTCATCTTCTACTGGTACTAGTTCAACAAGCTTACCTTCTAGTGGTTCAACAAACTCACCTTCTAGCAGTTCACCAACCTCACCTTCTACTGGTACCAGTTCAACAAGCTTACCTTCTAGTGGTTCAACAAGCTCACCTTCTGTCAGTTCAACAACCTCACCTTCTGACAGTTCAACAACCTTCACCACTTCACCTTCTGCCACTGCTGGTTCAACAAGCGTGTCTCCTAGTGGACCTTTCAAGTATATTTGCTTCCCAACCAGAGAAAGTCAACCCGGCAAGTCAAAACCGATGTCTCCCAAAGATCTTGCAATTCTTCAATCTATAATAGTCAAATACAGGGAAAGTGAAGACATTGAAACTATTCGTCAATCCTTCATAGAATCGCGTAAGTAAAAATATGTAAAATTATATTATATAATGACTGGTACATAACTGAAATTCATATCCATCCTGAAATAATGGACTATAATTATCTTTATTAAACATAACTTTTTTTTTAACCCCCAATCGAGAAAAGTGTTACTAGGCCATAGGTCTAGTTGCTCCAATACTTTGCTCTAGTTAGTTCTGAGTTGGTTTTTGCTATGTTTAATAAAAAAAAGCTATGTTCCGAGTATATTCCTTGATCGGGGATTTCAATTATTTTGTAAACTGCCGCTATCTATAAAACAATCTGAGTTCAGAGATTCATTCAAGAGATTGGTACTCGAGCATCTTCTCAACAATCTAAACTAACTACTCCATACCTATCTAGTTTGACTTTGTTACCTAAACTTACTATTTTGTTACAATAATTATAATATAAGTATGTTATTATTATTCATAACTTTGAAATATATTTATAGTACCTATATACATTTATATAATTATAATATTATATATATATATATATATATATATTAGGTAGGTGTGTATTTTATTATGCAATTGAAATTATGTTTTAATATACTTAGTAGATTCAACTAATTTCTTTACTCAAAAACACGCCACCATCTTTTTGCACGCCGAGGAAGACTGGTAGAAAATGCTGTTAGCATTAAGTCCTCCTAGCACATAAATTTGTGTTTAAAGTCTTAAATAATAATAATAAAATGTTATTGTGGGAATTCAATTACAGGCTTCATTATACGGGATTTATCCACATTAGATGGAAGGCTTTCAGTATTTTTTAATAACTAATTCCTAATAAATTATAATAACTTTTAAAGATATAATTTTGATAAAGCTTCCCCAGCACATCCTTCGTCTCTTCCATTAGAAAACTTTCTTCTGGAGGGGATGTAATAAAACAACACATCGGAGGGGATGTAATAAAACAACACATCGCAATGGTTTTATTCAGGAGATGCGTTCAATCGCGTGACAGAGGAACAACTAGCGAATGATCCTGCTTCGATATTTGAATTTAAACATGGAGCGAATTGTTACATAAAAAAGTATAGCTAACAAAAAGTTTGTCCTGAAATGTCAAAGGAGTTCGTCACATCTTTATCAGTTACGAAGGCCTTATTAATAATCTCAATGAATTCCAGGTTTTTCAAACAGCCCGGATGGCCCATTCTATGGAGGAAAAAGACGACTTTGCCCTTGCGGAAGGCAGCGACGAGCGACGAGCTTCGTATCAAAAAAAATTTAGTGCTCGGTAATAATGATGGGTGTAATTTTTATGCAAATAAAGGATCTTTGATAATTCGGCCCTATACGTGCCTATACATACACACTCGTGCACAAGCTCAAAGTTGCGCAACGAGCTATGGCCCCTATGCTTTGGAGAGCTATGCTGGGAGTTTCCTTACGTGATAGACTCAGAATTGAGGATATCTGAAGAAGAACTAAGATCACTGGCATAGGTCGTAGAATTCGTAAGTAAGAGGCAATGGGTAGGTCATATAGCCCGAAGAACCGAAAATCGTTGGGAAAATTAATGGTTCGTGAATGGCGACCACGAACCGGAAGACGAAAAGTAGGGCCCACCCACTAGACTAGATGGACCGTCTTTATTTTTCAGATCGCTGGAAGTCGATGGATGGAAACGGCTCAGAATCGTTCTTCCTACAAATAATGTCCTGCAGTGGACTTCTACAGAATCATGATGTTGATGAACTATCTTATAATGTATTCTTTCAATGAGATTAGTTTAGTTTATTAGATTTAGTTTTATTTTTAGCTCTGTAAAACTTATTTTTATACCTCTATTTTATTTTTCACAGAAAACCACTCATGGGACAGAAAAATCTACCGACCAAAGCGGCGACATCATGAAGGAAACCGATATTGTTTAAGTTTAAGCAAAGTTTGATAAGAAAATATTTTTGCAACAATTAACCTACTCGTAGTTCATATATTACATTTTATGAACAACGGGACATTTACTATGATATTTCAATTATTGATGTTGTGACAAATTAAGTTTCCATCAAGCTTTGCACTATATTTTAATCACGGGAGCATAATAAAAATGGTGGTGGGACAAAAAAACTTTTAAACTTAGAAGTATTTCTTAAACGCCTCTCAAAACAGTGTCAATTAAGGCTTTGAGCAGAGTCTCAAACCTACGCTTGAAATAAGAGGGTAAAATATTTTAATAATTAAGTAGGTATTTATTAATAAACAAACTGAGCATATTACTACCATGGTTTTATTTTTTTAAAAGGTACCAGGTATTCAGGATTTAGATTAGTTTTCATTGGCTATATGTACATATAAACAAAGAATCTCTTCAAATCTTCGATTTTCCGACTACGAGCTTGTCTAATCAATTGAAATCTGCTAATAGAACAGATAGAATAGAACAGGTGGTCCAAGACTAAAAAAAAAACTAGTTTCATCACTATGTATCTAAGTCAGGCGTTTCAACTAGGTCCAACTTCAAGGTTCCTCCAGAGGGCAGCTGAAACATTCACCGCAGACAGTTTAGAAAATCAAGCCATATCTTTCAGAAAAACCTACCCGGAGACCTACTACCTACCTATATTACCTTGGTAACTATATTCTTGGTAAGAACATAACTTTCCCATGAACATTGTGTGATTCATGGGAAAAACATATAAGTATTCTAAAAATGACTACTTAAATATTTGTCTTGTTATTGATTCTCCTTCCAATTAGGACAGAACAGAGGAAGAGAGCAGGGTAAAACATAGATTGTCTTAATCAGTGAGTTTAATATATACTCACTAATTAAGACATTACTCACTACATACACTCACTACATACACTCACTAAATACTCACTAATTAGGACATTATCTGTTCTTGCAATAGAAAAGCAACGATGTCTTTGCATAAGTAAATATATTTAAATACTGGGGCGTCGCGAGCAAAGCTTCGGAGTTTACATCGACTCAAGAGCAGCACTCTCCCTCTCTCACTCGCTTTTGAAACTCGAACAAACCTCCAGGGGGCTTTGACCTAAAGTAAGGAAGTATCCCAATTCTGGGTGAAAGCCCAAGCTGGATTGGAAGGCAGCGAGCGGGCCGACCAGCTGGCGAAAGAGCACTGCAACTATTAGGACTGCCCAATCTCCTATATTAAGAAACATATCAGACTCTTAGACGCTTGCCAAATAGAATGATCGGTACAAGACAGGTGAAACAGCAGAACTTACTAAAATGTTTTTAGTAAGTTCTGCTGTTTCACTGGCCGGACGCAAAACACGCATTTAAAGCTGGGAACAAAATTATCGGACGCGGCTGACGGACGCGGCTAACGCGACCGTGGCTTCATCTACAGGTTTGACGTTACAGTCAACTACTTACCGATAACCGAAGTTGCATTCAGTTGAATCGACGAGAGATGTCACCTTGCTTCCTTAAGTGTAGTAAACACTATAAACAATAAAAAGATATACCTATTTAAATGTTTATTTACCTCGCATCAATGATGTAAAGTAGAATCCCATGAATTACACGACACAGAACACAGAAAAGAAACGGAAGACCAGCGTTATAGTACTTGCTACTATTACATAATTATTCTGAGTGTGGACCAATTTGTATGTCATTGTTTCTTGCAAATGACCCTGTTGTAATACTTGTGTGGCATACTAGTATAGTAGATTGTATACAAGGGCAGTAAGTGAGCTTTTGCGAACAAGATCTGTTTGGCGCCCGTGTGAGCGCAACTTGCAAAGGGCGCTAATGGATCGAGTGCACCCGAGATATTTTGACGCCTGAGCGAGCAAAGCGAGCGAGGGCTTTTATAGTTCGAGGGTCTTATAGCTACTTACGACCGAGGCAAACATTCTACTTTATATAATTCATGAGAGGTAAATAAAATATTTTAATAGGTATGACAAAATGCTTTTAATAAGGAAAACAAATTTATTAAAATTAATATTAAAATATTTGCACCGGTATCTGCTAAAATAGTCGCAGACGCACATTATAGCACACTGTGTGTATCTACTAAATTTTTTTCAGTAAAAAATGTTTTTGTGTTTTTTGTGATTGCTTCACCAAGGAGTTTTGCATAGCTTGAACTGTATAATGAACTATCAAGCATATCAAGCATAGTGTGACGGTAAACTGATTTTTCATCCCACCAGCTCCCGTTTTTATCCGCTAGAGGATAAAGTGAATTTGAATTCAGAATATCGTGTTCACTAAATTTGTGAATACACAACCTATTTACTTCTACCTACATGGTGCCGAATTTATCAAACAACCGTTTTTAATTTGTTAAAAACTCGCACTCGTAACCTTCTTGGTGTATTTGTGAATAAACATAATTAAAGCTATTTACTTCTACCTGCATGGCGCCGAATTTATCATACAACCTTTTTAAATTTGTTAAAATTCATACTTGGAAACTTCTTGGTTCAATTCTTGATTCAATTCAGTTGTATTTTTTTTTTTTTTATGTTTTTACCGCATAACTTCGTCATTTGTGAGCCGATTTGAAAAATTATCTATAAAAAAAAAATTTATCTGAAAGGTACTGCCTTCAGATTGGTCCCATTTTAATTTTATTAAAATAGGAGTTGCCATTTTTTTTTAATAATTTTTTTAATGTTTGTAACCGCATGCCTCCGTCATTTATGAACCGATTTAGAAAAATATTTTTTTATTTGGAAGGTTATTCTTACATCCAGATTGTCCCAAACAAATTTGATAAAAATCGGTTTAGCCGTTTGACAATGAAGTCGGTTTCTCAAGTTTTTTAAACTTATAATTATATGCGGATGACATGGTGCTGCTGAGCCCGTCGGTCTGCGCTCTGGGGAAGCTGCTGCGGGTTTGCGAAAACTATTCTAAAACGCATGGGCTGCAATACAATAGCAAAAAAAGTGAAATGATGGTTTTTTCAGCTCGTGACTGCTGCCTCAGCCTCATCCCCCCCGTTTATCTTGATGGTTGTGAGCTAGCAAGAGTTTCTGTGTTTAAATATTTAGGTCATATGGTCACTACTGATTTGAAAGATGATGCTGACATAGAAAGGGAGCGCAGGGCGCTGGCGGTAAGGGGCAATATGCTGGCCCGCAGGTTTGCGCATTGTTCAGGTGAGGTCAAAGTAACTTTATTTAAATCATTCTGTCAATCTTTTTACACAAGCGGCCTGTGGTGTAGTTTTAATAAGTCGTCCCTCAGCGCCTTGCGTGTCCTGTACAATAACATGTTTAGGGTATTGTTGGGGATACTAAGATTCTGCAGTGCGTCGGGCATGTTTGCTGACGCACATGTCAATGACTTTCACGCCATAATGCGTAATAAAATAGCTTCCGTCAAGCGCAGAATGTTGGCTAGCTCCAACAGTATACTTAGAGTACTGGCTGGCAGATGGGACAGCCCACTACAAAACTACTGGGTGGCTGCCTTAATCAATCCCAATGCCAGTCAAGTTTATTACATTAACTAGGTAACCATTCGTGTGAACTCCTACTGTAATGTTCTCTGTTTATTTTATTATTTTCTGATTTGCTATTGTATGTGTTGTGTTAGTTTTAAGAATGGATCTTTGACATCTGAATAAACAAATTTTTAATTTAATTTAATTATTTCAGAAACTTATTGATTTGACCAAATAACTTTGAGAAGCTTGCACGGCGGTCAGTATGTACCCACTATCACGGTACTTATAGTTTCATGATTTTATTTAATTGTATCATTTAAAAATTACATTAACATTCAATTTATAGTTATTTTTTATGTTTAGTAATAAAATAAAAAGTCATTTTCCCTATAAGTCGGTATTATTGATAATAATAAATAAAATAAATAAATAAATAATGCTGGACAATTCACACAACATTATCAAGCCCCAAGCTAAGCAGAGAGCTTGTGTTATGGGTGCTAGATAACTGATATACATAATACAATATATTACATATATAGATATTTTTTATTTTATATAGAAAACGACCAGAACACCCGGAACAAATACCTGCAGATCGTACAAATATTTGTTCCAAGGCGGGAATCGAACCCGCAACCTCTTGCGTCGCAGGTGGACATTCGCCCACCGCACCATAGAGATAATTAATGATAACATCACGTATTTTTTTAACATGCGTCATTTTTCTTGTCAAAAGTAGTTCCAACCACGTCAGCGTGTTGCAAACAGATTGTATTTTTAATTATTTTGGAATACTACTTTATTTATTTGGGTAAAAGGTAAGATGATATAGTTTTGAAAGGCTTCGTAACTTAGTTGGCAGCTCTGTTATTTTGCGCTGTAGGTAGTGGGTTTGATTTGGAACAAACATGGTCAACAATTTCTTATAGGTTGCATCATTTTTATAGCTAACCTGCAAAAATTTAAAGAAGAAAGAGAGTGGAGGAGCTTATGAGTATTTTTTTTTATAGTGCTGTTTAATATTTCGATTTTCTGGGTTTCCCAGCTTCTGCCACAGCTGCAAGCGAGACGGCAGCGGAGCGAACGAAACTCTCGTACCTAGGTACCTATCTACCCACACGGAAGTATGCACAGATTTCCTAACTTATTTTTACCTGTTAGATATTTCTGCCATTTTCGACACAGCTGTCATCTTTTACATAAGCTGTCATTTATAAGTTTTGGGAAGATTAAAATTAAACCTATTGTTTTAAGATACAAATATAAGATATCAACTTAAGGGGGTACGATTTCCATACATACTTAATTTACACAACTATGGGCGAATAAAGTATTAATGTACTTTGAAATAGCTGTAATAGGCTTTTACAGTGGTCTTTATTACCGGCCAGTTATATAAAGTTGGAGTGGTAGCCATTGGTCGTGGCAGTCGAGGCTTCAGAAAAAGAACTAACAGACTTTTACGACTGTTTTGAGACATATGTTTTAAGCTCATTCACGTATTCAATGCCGAGTACCCGTTAGAAAGAATGACGAAAAAATTACTTTTTTGGTTTTTTATTAATATTTCTGTTATCCTAAAGTTTTCTCCAACTTTATATAACTGGCCGGCAATAAAAACCACTGTAAAATTCTATTACAGCTATTTCAGTGTACATTTATACCTTGTTTGCCCATAGTTGTGTAAATTCAGTTTGTATCGGAATCGAACAAAAGACGAAATTGTCAAAGTGGAGATAAGTCGCAGAATGAAAAAAAAACCCAGTGATTATGTGCAATATAACAATGAACTGTGTTTTTCTATCCATTGGACCAAAAAGAAAATAAGCAAAAAGAAGCTATGTGAACTTGGCACCCGACTTTAAAAAAAATGGGTTTTTTTGGGTTTATTTGGTAGATTTAGGTTAGTAGTGGATAGTAGTGAAGCTAATTTCGTTTGTAGTAAAACCAAAAAAAAAATAAAAAAAAATAAAAAAATCGCAGCCCCCGACTTTACAAAAATCAACTTTTTCCATTTGATTCTTATAGATAATCGTTAGTAGTGGATTGTAGTGAAAAAATTTTTGTTTGTAGTAAGCCAGAAATTAAAAAAAAGAAAAAAACTGGTTTGTATCATTTGCGGCTTAATAACTTCAAGACGATGGATTATACTATTACTACAAACGCTGAAATCGACTAAGAGACCGTCGTAGAGGATTGTAGTGAAAAAAGTTTCGTTTGTAGTAAGCCAGAAATTGAAAGAATTGAGAAATACTGGTTTATAGCATTTGCGGCTTAATAACATCAACTCTATGGATTATACGATTACTACAAACGCTGAAATCGACTAAGAGACCGTCGTAGAGGTTTGTAGTGAAAAAAGTTTCGTTTGTAGTAAGCCAGAAATTGAAAGATTTGAGTTTAACTTTTTTTTTTGATGATACGATTACTACAAACGCTCGGAATGTTAGTGAGAGGGCCGCAGAGGTTTGTAGTGAAAGAATTTTCGTTTGTAGTAAATCAGAAGTTGAAAAATTGAAGAAAAACTGTATTTTAGCATAAGAAGCTTAATAACTTCATGTCTATGGATTATACGATTACTACAAACGCTGAAATCGACTAAGAGACCGTCGTAGAGGTTTGTAGTGAAAAAAGTTTCGTTTGTAGTAAGCCAGGAATTGAAAGAAATGAGAAAAACAGTTTTTTTCGCATAGGAGGCTTAATAACTTCATGTCTATGGATTATACGATTACTACAAACGCTGAAATCGACTAAGAGACTGTCGTAGAGGTTTGTAGTGAAAAAAGTTTCGTTTGTAGTAAGCCAGAAATTGAAAGAATTGAGTTTAACTTTTTTTTTTGATGATACGATTACTACAAACGCTCGGAATGTTAGTGAGAGGGCCGCAGAGGTTTGTAGTGAAAGAATTTTCGTTTGTAGTAAATCAGAAGTTGAAAAAATGAAGAAAAACTGTATTTTAGCATAGGAAGCTTAATAACTTCATGTCTATGGTATATACGATTACTACAAACGCTGAAATCGACTAAGAGACCGTCGTAGAGGTTTGTAGTGAAAAAAGTTTCGTTTGTAGTAAGCCAGGAATTGAAAGAAATGAGAAAAACAGTTTTTTTCGCATAGGAGGCTTAATAACTTCATGTCTATGGATTATACGATTACTACAAACGCTGAAATCGACTAAGAGACTGTCGTAGAGGTTTGTAGTGAAAAAAGTTTCGTTTGTAGTAAGCCAGAAATTGAAAGAATTGAGTTTAACTTTTTTTTTTGATGATACGATTACTACAAACGATCGGAATGTTAGTGAGAGGGCCGCAGAAGTTTGTAGTGAAAAAAGTTTCGTTTGTAGTAAGCCAGAAATTGAAAGAATTGAGTTTAACTTTTTTTTTGATGATACGATTACTACAAACGCTCGGAATGTTAGTGAGAGGGTCGCAGAGGTTTGTAGTGAAAGAATTTTTGTTTGTAGTAAATCAGAAGTTGAAGAAATGAAGAAAAACAGTATTTTAGCATAGGAGGCTAAATAACTTCAACTCCATGGATTATACGATTACTACAAACGCTGAAATCGACTAAGAGACCGTCGTAGAGGTTTGTAGTGAAAAAAGTTTCGTTTGTAGTAAGCCAGAAAATGAAAGAATTGAGTTTAACTTTTTTTTTTGATGATACGATTACTACAAACGCTCGGAATGTTAGTGAGAGGGCCGCGGAGGTTTGTAGTGAAAGAATTTTCGTTTGTAGTAAATCAGAAATTGAACGAATGGAAAAAAACTGTATTTTAGCATTTGCGGCTAAATAACATCAACTCTATGGATTATACAATTACCACAAACGCTGAAATCGACTAAGAGACCGTCGAAGAGGTTTGTAGTGAAAAAAGTTTCGTTTGTAGTAAGCCAGAAATTGAAAGAAATGAGAAAAACAGTTTTTTTCGCATAGGAGGCTTAATAACTTCATGTCTATGGATTATACGATTACTACAAACGCTGAAATCGACTGAGAGACTGTCGTAGAGGTTTGTAGTGAAAAAAGTTTCGTTTGTAGTAAGCCAGAAATTGAAAGATTTGAGTTTAACTTTTTTTTTTGATGATACGATTACTACAAACGCTCGGAATGTTAGTGAGAGGGCCGCAGAGGTTTGTAGTGAAAGAATTTTCGTTTGTAGTAAATCAGAAGTTGAAAAAATGAAGAAAAACTGTATTTTAGCATAGGAAGCTTAATAACTTCATGTCTATGGATTATACGATTACTACAAACGCTGAAATCGACTAAGAGACTGTCGTAGAAGTTTGTAGTGAAAAAAGTTTCGTTTGTAGTAAGCCAGAAATTGAAAGATTTGAGTTTAACTTTTTTTTTTGATGATACGATTACTACAAACGCTCGGAATGTTAGTGAGAGGGCCGCAGAGGTTTGTAGTGAAAGAATTTTCGTTTGTAGTAAATCAGAAGTTGAAAAAATGAAGAAAAACTGTATTTTAGCATAGGAAGCTTAATAACTTCATGTCTATGGATTATACGATTACTACAAACGCTGAAATCGACTAAGAGACCGTCGTAGAGGTTTGTAGTGAAAAAAGTTTCGTTTGTAGTAAGCCAGAAATTGAAAGAAATGAGAAAAACAGTTTTTTTCGCATAGGAGGCTTAATAACTTCATGTCTATGGATTATACGATTACTACAAACGCTGAAATCGACTAAGAGACCGTCGTAGAGGTTTGTAGTGAAAAAAGTTTCGTTTGTAGTAAGCCAGGAATTGAAAGAAATGATAAAAACAGTTTTTTTCGCATAGGAGGCTTAATAACTTCATGTCTATGGATTATACGATTACTACAAACGCTGAAATCGACTAAGAGACTGTCGTAGAGGTTTGTAGTGAAAAAAGTTTCGTTTGTAGTAAGTCAGAAATTGAAAGAATTGAGTTAAACTTTTTTTTTTGATGATACGATTACTACAAACGCTCGGAATGTTAGTGAGAGGGCCGCAGAGGTTTGTAGTGAAAAAAATTTCGTTTGTAGTAAATCAGAAGTTGAAAAAATGAAGAAAAACTGTATTTTAGCATAGGAAGCTTAATAACTTCATGTCTATGGATTATACGATTACTACAAACGCTGAAATCGACTAAGAGACCGTCGTAGAGGTTTGTAGTGAAAAAAGTTACCCTCTCACTAACCCTCTCACTAACATTCCGAGCGTTTGTAGTAATCGTATCATCAAAAAAAAAAGTTTAACTCAATTCTTTCATTTTCTGGCATACTACAAACGAAACTTTTTTCACTACAAACCTCTACGACGGTCTCTTATCGATTTCAGCGTTTGTAGTAATCGTATAATCCATAGAGTTGAAGTTATTTAGCCTCCTATGCTAAAATACAGTTTTTCTTCATTTTTTCAACTTCTGATTTACTACAAACGAAACTTTTTTCACTACAAACCTCTGCGGCCCTCTCACTAACATTCCGAGCGTTTGTAGTAATCGTATCATCAAAAAAAAAAGTTAAACTCAATTCTTTCAATTTCTGGCTTACTACAAACGAAACTTTTTTCACTACAAACCTCTACGACAGTCTCTTAGTCGATTTCAGCGTTTGTAGTAATCGTATAATCCATAGACATGAAGTTATTAAGCCTCCTATGCGAAAAAAACTGTTTTTCTCATTTCTTTCAATTCCTGGCTTACTACAAACGAAACTTTTTTCACTACAAACCTCTACGACGGTCTCTTAGTCGATTTCAGCGTTTGTAGTAATCGTATAATCCATAGAGTTGAAGTTATTTAGCCTCCTATGCTAAAATACAGTTTTTCTTCATTTTTTCAACTTCTGATTTACTACAAACGAAACTTTTTTCACTACAAACCTCTGCGGCCCTCTCACTAACATTCCGAGCGTTTGTAGTAATCGTATCATCAAAAAAAAAAGTTAAACTCAATTCTTTCAATTTCTGGCTTACTACAAACGAAACTTTTTTCACTACAAACCTCTACGACAGTCTCTTAGTCGATTTCAGCGTTTGTAGTAATCGTATAATCCATAGACATGAAGTTATTAAGCCTCCTATGCGAAAAAAACTGTTTTTCTCATTTCTTTCAATTCCTGGCTTACTACAAACGAAACTTTTTTCACTACAAACCTCTACGACGGTCTCTTAGTCGATTTCAGCGTTTGTAGTAATCGTATAATCCATAGACATGAAGTTATTAAGCTTCCTATGCTAAAATACAGTTTTTCTTCAATTTTTCAACTTCTGATTTACTACAAACGAAAATTCTTTCACTACAAACCTCTGCGGCCCTCTCACTAACATTCCGAGCGTTTGTAGTAATCGTATCATCAAAAAAAAAAGTTAAACTCAATTCTTTCAATTTCTGGCTTACTACAAACGAAACTTTTTTCACTACAAACCTCTACGACGGTCTCTTAGTCGATTTCAGCGTTTGTAGTAATCGTATAATCCATAGACATGAAGTTATTAAGCCTCCTATGCGAAAAAAACTGTATTTCTCATTTCTTTCAATTTCTGGCTTACAACAAACGAAACTTTTTTCACTACAAACCTCTACGACGGTCTCTTAGTCGATTTCAGCGTTTGTAGTAATCGTATAATCCATAGACATGAAGTTATTAAGCTTCCTATGCTAAAATACAGTTTTTCTTCATTTTTTCAACTTCTGATTTACTACAAACGAAAATTCTTTCACTACAAACCTCTGCGGCCCTCTCACTAACATTCCGAGCGTTTGTAGTAATCGTATCATCAAAAAAAAAAGTTAAACTCAAATCTTTCAATTTCTGGCTTACTACAAACGAAACTTTTTTCATTACAAACCTCTACGACAGTCTCTTAGTCGATTTCAGCGTTTGTAGTAATCGTATAATCCATAGACATGAAGTTATTAAGCCTCCTATGCGAAAAAAACTGTTTTTCTCATTTCTTTCAATTTCTGGCTTACTACAAACGAAACTTTTTTCACTACAAACCTCTTCGACGGTCTCTTAGTCGATTTCAGCGTTTGTAGTAATTGTATAATCCATAGAGTTGATGTTATTTAGCCGCAAATGCTAAAATACAGTTTTTTTCCATTCGTTCAATTTCTGATTTACTACAAACGAAAATTCTTTCACTACAAACCTCCGCGACCCTCTCACTAACATTCCAAGCGTTTGTAGTAATCGTATCATCAAAAAAAAAGTTTAACTCAATTCTTTCATTTTCTGGCTTACAACAAACGAAACTTTTTTCACTACAAACCTCTACGACGGTCTCTTAGTCGATTTCAGCGTTTGTAGTAATCGTATAATCCATAGAGTTGAAGTTATTTAGCCTCCTATGCTAAAATACAGTTTTTCTTCATTTTTTCAACTTCTGATTTACTACAAACGAAAATTCTTTCAGTACAAACCTCTGCGGCCCTCTCACTAACATTCCGAGCGTTTGTAGTAATCGTATCATCAAAAAAAAAAGTTAAACTCAAATCTTTCAATTTCTGGCTTACTACAAACGAAACTTTTTTCACTACAAACCTCTACGACAGTCTCTTAGTCGATTTCAGCGTTTGTAGTAATCGTATAATCCATAGACATGAAGTTATTAAGCCTCCTATGCGAAAAAAACTGTTTTTCTCATTTCTTTCAATTTCTGGCTTACTACAAACGAAACTTTTTTCACTACAAACCTCTTCGACGGTCTCTTAGTCGATTTCAGCGTTTGTAGTAATTGTATAATCCATAGAGTTGATGTTATTTAGCCGCAAATGCTAAAATACAGTTTTTTTCCATTCGTTCAATTTCTGATTTACTACAAACGAAAATTCTTTCACTACAAACCTCCGCGACCCTCTCACTAACATTCCGAGCGTTTGTAGTAATCGTATCATCAAAAAAAAAAGTTTAACTCAATTCTTTCATTTTCTGGCTTACTACAAACGAAACTTTTTTCACTACAAACCTCTACGACGGTCTCTTAGTCGATTTCAGCATTTGTAGTAATCGTATAATCCATAGAGTTGAAGTTATTTAGCCTCCTATGCTAAAATACAGTTTTTCTTCATTTTTTTAACTTCTGATTTACTACAAACGAAATTTTTTTCACTACAAACCTCTGCGGCCCTCTCACTAACATTCCGAGCGTTTGTAGTAATCGTATCATCAAAAAAAAAAGTTAAACTCAAATCTTTCAATTTCTGGCTTACTACAAACGAAACTTTTTTCACTACAAACCTCTACGACAGTCTCTTAGTCGATTTCAGCGTTTGTAGTAATCGTATAATCCATAGACATGAAGTTATCAAGCCTCCTATGCGAAAAAAACTGTTTTTCTCATTTCTTTCAATTCCTGGCTTACTACAAACGAAACTTTTTTCACTACAAACCTCTACGACGGTCTCTTAGTCGATTTCAGCGTTTGTAGTAATCGTATAATCCATAGACATGAAGTTATTTAGCCTCCTATGCTAAAATACAGTTTTTCTTCATTTTTTTAACTTCTGATTTACTACAAACGAAATTTTTTTCACTACAAACCTCTGCGGCCCTCTCACTAACATTCCGAGCGTTTGTAGTAATCGTATCATCAAAAAAAAAAGTTAAACTCAAATCTTTCAATTTCTGGCTTACTACAAACGAAACTTTTTTCACTACAAACCTCTACGACAGTCTCTTAGTCGATTTCAGCGTTTGTAGTAATCGTATAATCCATAGACATGAAGTTATCAAGCCTCCTATGCGAAAAAAACTGTTTTTCTCATTTCTTTCAATTCCTGGCTTACTACAAACGAAACTTTTTTCACTACAAACCTCTACGACGGTCTCTTAGTCGATTTCAGCGTTTGTAGTAATCGTATAATCCATAGACATGAAGTTATTAAGCTTCCTATGCTAAAATACAGTTTTTCTTCATTTTTTCAACTTCTGATTTACTACAAACGAAAATTCTTTCACTACAAATCTCTGCGGCCCTCTCACTAACATTCCGAGCGTTTGTAGTAATCGTATCATCAAAAAAAAAAGTTAAACTCAAATCTTTCAATTTCTGGCTTACTACAAACGAAACTTTTTTCACTACAAACCTCTACGACAGTCTCTTAGTCGATTTCAGCGTTTGTAGTAATCGTATAATCCATAGACATGAAGTTATTAAGCCTCCTATGCGAAAAAAACTGTTTTTCTCATTTCTTTCAATTCCTGGCTTACTACAAACGAAACTTTTTTCACTACAAACCTCTACGACGGTCTCTTAGTCGATTTCAGCGTTTGTAGTAATCGTATAATCCATAGACATGAAGTTATTAAGCTTCCTATGCTAAAATACAGTTTTTCTTCATTTTTTCAACTTCTGATTTACTACAAACGAAAATTCTTTCACTACAAACCTCTGCGGCCCTCTCACTAACATTCCGAGCGTTTGTAGTAATCGTATCATCAAAAAAAAAAGTTAAACTCAAATCTTTCAATTTCTGGCTTACTACAAACGAAACTTTTTTCACTACAAACCTCTACGACAGTCTCTTAGTCGATTTCAGCGTTTGTAGTAATCGTATAATCCATAGACATGAAGTTATTAAGCCTCCTATGCGAAAAAAACTGTTTTTCTCATTTCTTTCAATTTCTGGCTTACTACAAACGAAACTTTTTTCACTACAAACCTCTTCGACGGTCTCTTAGTCGATTTCAGCGTTTGTGGTAATTGTATAATCCATAGAGTTGATGTTATTTAGCCGCAAATGCTAAAATACAGTTTTTTTCCATTCGTTCAATTTCTGATTTACTACAAACGAAAATTCTTTCACTACAAACCTCCGCGACCCTCTCACTAACATTCCGAGCGTTTGTAGTAATCTTATCATCAAAAAAAAAAGTTTAACTCAATTCTTTCATTTTCTGGCTTACTACAAACGAAACTTTTTTCACTACAAACCTCTACGACGGTCTCTTAGTCGATTTCAGCGTTTGTAGTAATCGTATAATCCATAGAGTTGAAGTTATTTAGCCTCCTATGCTAAAATACAGTTTTTCTTCATTTTTTCAACTTCTGATTTACTACAAACGAAACTTTTTTCACTACAAACCTCTGCGGCCCTCTCACTAACATTCCGAGCGTTTGTAGTAATCGTATCATCAAAAAAAAAAGTTAAACTCAAATCTTTCAATTTCTGGCTTACTACAAACGAAACTTTTTTCACTACAAACCTCTACGACAGTCTCTTATTCGATTTCAGCGTTTGTAGTAATCGTATAATCCATAGACATGAAGTTATTAAGCCTCCTATGCGAAAAAAACTGTTTTTCTCATTTCTTTCAATTTCTGGCTTACTACAAACGAAACTTTTTTCACTACAAACCTCTACGACGGTCTCTTAGTCGATTTCAGCGTTTGTAGTAATCGTATAATCCATAGAGTTGAAGTTATTTAGCCGCAAATGCTAAAATACAGTTTTTCTTCATTTTTTCAACTTCTGATTTACTACAAACGAAAATTCTTTCACTTCAAACCTCTGCGGCCCTCTCACTAACATTCCGAGTGTTTTGTAGTAATCGTGTAATCAAAAAAAAAGTTAAACTCAATTCTTTCAATTTCTGGCTTACTGCAAACGAAACTTTTTTCACTACTAACCTCTACGACGGTCTCTTAGTCAATTTTAGCGTTTGTAGTAGTCGTAAAATCCATAAACTTGAAGTTATTAAGCCGCAAATGCTATAAACCAGTATTTCTCAATTCTTTCAATTTCTGGCTTACTACAAACGAAACTTTTTCACTACAATCCTCTACGACGGTCTCTTAGTCGATTTCAGCGTTTGTAGTAATAGTATAATCCATCGTCTTGAAGTTATTAAGCCGCAAATGATACAAACCAGTTTTTTTCATTTTTTTTAATTTCTGGCTTACTACAAACAAAAATTTTTTCACTACAATCCACTACTAACGATTATCTATAAGAATCAAATGGAAAAAGTTGATTTTTGTAAAGTCGGGGGCTGCGATTTTTTTATTTTTTTTTATTTTTTTTTTGGTTTTACTACAAACGAAATTAGCTTCACTACTATCCACTACTAACCTAAATCTACCAAATAAACCCAAAAAAACCCATTTTTTTTAAAGTCGGGTGCCAAGTTCACATAGCTGCAAAAAGAGCAATATACTAAAAGAGAAGTTGACGAAATGAGTCGCCCGTAGCGTCCTAGACAAAACAGTAAACTGGTCCTTACAAATCTAATGGATCGAAAAAAATATTTCGTTCAGTTTTTTTCCAGTGTCATTTTCAGAAAGTAAATAATTAATCAGCCTTAATTACGGTATTGACGTTTGTTTATTTTCATTAAAATAAAAAAGTGCACGCGCTGTCAAATAACGCTGTCATTTATTTGACAGCGTTTCACTGATCGCCACCGCAGAACGCTTAGATATATTATACGCAAGGATTATAAAAGACGTGCAGTTTTTTTATGATATCGTGATGGGTATTAAAATACAGCGCTTAATAAGCACATTTTAAAATTATATGGTATTGTTAGTTTTTGCACGCAGCTTTGCTTTGCATGCATTTGCTAATTTTTCTTTTTCATTGTGCATACAAATTCTTCTCAGCTTCTAAATTTCAGCTGCACGTTGTATGCATATTATTATCACCAACAAGGCTTCAAAATAAAGTCTCATAGTTTTTTTTATCCGCGCATAACCTAAGTATAACCTAACCGCTTATACTAAGTAGTTTTGAACCTCGCAGCGATCATTTTTTTAATATTATGACTGGTGGACAATGAATGGTGTAAAACCAATGCAAATCAAAAAATATTTATTTTATGCCACATGTAATATACAATCTGTAACAAGTAACGATGACATAAAAATTAGTTGCCACTCAGCATACTGGCTGTAGATGTAAGTAGTTGCCACTCAGCCACTACCACTAGACCACCAGTGCTCTCTCCATGACACCAGTAAAAAAGACCACTCCCGAAACTTCATAGGGTTAAAGTCTTCATCAATATAAATAACTTTTTCTAAGGAACTATGAACGCAAAAAATAAAACAGCTATTTTGGCTTTTAGTTTTTTTTGTATGAAATGTTTTCAGGAGTGTTCTTTTTATATCCTTTACTTAAGTAGGTAAGTTTCAGGTTTCAAGCGTTTATTTATTTATACTAACATTTTTCATAAGCCTTTCAAACAATCAGTCAGGACTTTTTTTGTATATTAGATTTTATTTAACTCACGACTGGTATTATTTTTATTACTTTCACGTTTAAGTCATCATGCTGAATCAGAAAGATACCTACTTAACTTTCGTTTTCTTTATAATGTATCCAACAGTTCTAATTGTTTCATTCGTTCTTTTCTAACCAAAACAAAATGACGGCTCTAAAATTAAATGTAATTCTGATTATTTTTACATTTATCATAATTCAGACTAAGGCCAATTGGGTAATAAGACAAGGTATGTATTTTATTTATGGTTTATAGTTAAAGATTATTTATTTCTAATCAAATTTTACAAAATTAAAAATTATAGGTACGGAGAAAACTTACCTTATATACACAACTATAAATGCAGTGAGCTTAGTAATATTTACATTAAGAATAGCATAGTAATTAGAATAATTTTAATTACAATAGGTATAACAGAAAGCACTGGTGGTCTAGAGGTAGCAGCCCGCCTTCCGATCCTAAGGTCGTGGACTCAAATCTAGTCGTATACCAATGAGTTTTTCTGCCCAAAAATGGCATGGTGTACAACCATACCAGTGCTCTCAAACGGTGAAAGAAAACATCGTGAGGAAACCGATAAGTCGTAAACATAAAAAAATCAAGTGCACGAAAGGAGCTTTTTAAAGAGCAGTTAAAATCCTTTCACCACACAAGAATCAATAATTCGATAAGAAGAAAGTTTTGTTTTAAATCGTAACTTTGAGTTTATATAATTTTTGTGTCGCAATATGAATTTCCTTTCCTTCTTTACTTTCTAAAAGCAAGTTGTTTATAACTTTATTATTATTTCTTTCAGGCAATTCAAAAGTGATATCATGTAGTAAGTACGCTGTTTTAGCTCGTTTTTCTTTATAAAAATAGAGGGTAATCTCACTCACTTATTATATCTTGTTTCAGGGAGTCAAACTCCGACCCCAGGAGGTGGTAAGAACTAGCACAGTGCAAACGGTTTAACGTTATGATAGAAATAAAATGATCATTACAGAGTCACTAAAATAATATTTTCAAAGGAATTAAAAATTTAAATTCAATTTACTGTCATGGTCAAACTTTTTTAATCTATTTCAGGCCATAATACCAAATCCACCACAGCAGCTTCAACGCAGATGCCAAATGATGGTAAGTACTGGCGTTGCATAAACAAAGACACTGATACTCACTCTTTTGTTCTCAAGGATCAATATATTATTAACACAGACCGTTGCTTGCATGATCACACTTTTTTTATCTATTTCAGGCCAAAGTACCAAATCCACCACAGCAGCTTCAACACAGATGTCAAATGGTGGTAAGCACTGGCGTTGCATAAACATAGAAATTGATGGTCATTCTTTTGTTCTCAAGGATCAATATATTATTAACACAGACCGTTGCTTGCATGATCACACTTTTTCATATATTATATATTTCAGGCCAAAGTACCAAATCCACCACAGCAACTTCAACACAGATGCTAAATGGTGGTAAGTACTGTCGTTGCATAAACAAAGACACTGATGGTCATTCTTTTCTTCTCAAGGATCAATATATTATTTACACAGACCGTTGCTTGCATGATCACACTTTTTTATCGATTTCAGGCCAAAGTACCAAATCCACCACAGCAGCTTCAACAAATATGCCAAATGGTGGTAAGTACTGGTGCTGCATAAACAAAGACACTGATGGTCATTGTTTTGTTTTCAAGGATCAATATATTATTAACACAGACCGTTGCTTGCATGATCACACTTTTTTATCTATTTCAGGCCAAAGTACCAAATCCACCACAGCAACTTCAACACAGATGTCAAATAGTGGTAAGTACTGGCGTTGCAAAAACATAGACACAGATGGTCATTCTTTTGTTCTCAAGGATCATTATATTATTTACACAGACCGTTGCTTGCATGATCACACTTTTTTTATCTATTTCAGGCCAAAGTACCAAATCCACCACAGCAGCTTCAACACAGATGTCAAATGGTGGTAAGTACTGGTGCTGCATAAACAAAGACACTGACGGTCATTCTTTTCTTCTCAAGTATCAATATATTATTTACACAGACCGTTGCTTGCATGATCACCCTTTTTTATCTATTTCAGGCCAAAGTACCAAATCCACCACAGCAGCTTCAACAAAGATGCCAAATGGTGGTAAGTACTGGTGCTGCATAAACAAGGCACTGATGGTCATTCTTTTGTTCTCAAGTATCAATATATTATTTACACAGACCGTTGCTTGCATGATCACCCTTTTTTATCTATTTCAGGCCAAAGTACCAAATCCACCACAGCAGCTTCAACAAAGATGCCGAATGGTGGTAAGTACGGGCGTTGCATAAACAAAGACACTGATGGTCATTCTTTTCTTCTCAAGGATCAATATATTATTTACACAAGACCGTTGCTTGCATGATCACACTTTTTTATCTATTTCAGGCCAAAGTACCAAATCCACCACAGCAGCTTCAACAAAGATGCCGAATGGTGGTAAGTACGGGCGTTGCATAAACAAAGACACTGATGGTCATTCTTTTCTTCTCAAGGATCAATATATTATTTACACAAGACCGTTGGTTGCATGATAACCCTTTTTTATCTATTTCAGGCCAAAGTACCAAATCCACCACAGCAGCTTCAACAAAGATGCCGAATGGTGGTAAGTACGGGCGTTGCATAAACAAAGACACTGATGGTCATTCTTTTCTTCTCAAGGATCAATAATATTATTTACACAAGACCGTTGCTTGCATGATCACACTTTTTTATCTATTTCAGGCCAAAGTACCAAATCCACCACAGCAACTTCAACACAGATGTCAAATAGTGGTAAGTACTGGAGTTGCAAAAACATAGACACAGATGGTCATTCTTTTGTTCTCAAGGATCATTATATTATTTACACAGACCGTTGCTTGCATGATCACACTTTTTTTATCTATTTCAGGCCAAAGTACCAAATCCACCACAGCAGCTTCAACACAGATGTCAAATGGTGGTAAGTACTGGTGCTGCATAAACAAAGACACTGATGGTCATTCTTTTCTTCTCAAGTATCAATATATTATTTACACAGACCGTTGCTTGCATGATCACCCTTTTTTATCTATTTCAGGCCAAAGTACCAAATCCACCACAGCAGCTTCAACAAAGATGCCAAATGGTGGTAAGTACTGGTGCTGCATAAACAAGGCACTGATGGTCATTCTTTTGTTCTCAAGTATCAATATATTATTTACACAGACCGTTGCTTGCATGATCACACTTTTTTATCTATTTCAGGCCAAAGTACCAAATCCACCACAGCAGCTTCAACAAAGATGCCGAATGGTGGTAAGTACGGGCGTTGCATAAACAAAGACACTGATGGCCATTGTTTTGTTTTCAAGGATCAATATATTATTTACACAGACCGTTGCTTGCATGATCACACTTTTTCATCTATTTCAGGCCAAAGTACCAAATCCACCACAGCAACTTCAACACAGATGTCAAATGGTGGTAAGTACTGGCGTTGCAAAAACAAAAACACTGATGGTCATTCTTTTCTTCTCAAGTATCAATATATTATTTACACAGACCGTTGCTTGCATGTTCACTCATTTTTATCCATTTCAGGCCAAAGTACCAAATCCACCACAGCAGCTTCAACAAAGATGCCAAATGGTGGTAAGTACTGGTGCTGCATAAACAAAGACACTGATGGTCATTCTTTTGTTCTCAAGTATCATTAAATTATTTACACAGACCGTTGCTTGCATGATCACCCTTTTTTATCTTTTTCAGGCCAAAGTACCAAATCCACCACAGCAGCTTCAACAAAGATGCCAAATGGTGGTAAGTACTGGTGCTGCATAAACAAAGACACTGATGGTCATTCTTTTGTTCTCAAGTATCAATATATTATTTACACAGACCGTTGCTTGCATGCGATCACACTTTTTTTATCTATTTCAGACCAAAGTACCAAATCCACCACAGCAGCTTCAACAAAGATGCCAAATGGTGGTAAGTACTGGTGCTGCATAAACAAAAACACTGATGGTCATTCTTTTCTTCTCAAGTATCAATATATAATTTACACAAGACCGTTGCTTGCATGATCACACTTTTTTTATCTATTTCAGGCCAAAGTACCAAATCCACCACAGTAGCTTCAACAAAGATGCCAAATGGTGGTAAGTACTGGTGCTGCATAAACAAAAACACTGATGGCCATTCTTTTCTTCTCAAGTATCAATATATTATTTACACAGACCGTTGCTTACATGATCACACTTTTTCATCTATTTCAGGCCAAAGTACCAAATCCACCACAGCAGCTTCAACAAAGATGCCAAATGGTGGTAAGTACGGGCGTTGCATAAACAAAGACACTGATGGTCATTCTTTTCTTCTCAAGGATCAATATATTATTTACACAAGACCGTTGCTTGCATGATCACACTTGTTTTATCTATTTCAGGCCAAAGTACCAAATCCACCACAGCAGCTTCAACAAAGATGCCAAGTGGTGGTAAGTACTGGTGCTGCATAAACAAAGACACTGATGGTCATTCTTTTGTTCTCAAGTATCAATATATTATTAACACAGACCGTTGCTTGCATGATCACACTTTTTTTATCTATTTCAGGCCAAAGTACCAAATCCACCACAGCAACTTCAACACAGATGTCAAATGGTGGTAAGTACTGGCGTTGCAAAAACAAAGACACTGATGGTCATTCTTTTCTTCTCAAGTATCAATATATAATTTACACAAGACCGTTGCTTGCATGATCACACTTTTTTTATCCATTTCAGGCCAAAGTACCAAATCCACCACAGCAGCTTCAACAAAGATGCCAAATGGTGGTAAGTACTGGTGCTGCATAAACAAAGACACTGATGGTCATTGTTTTGTTTTCAAGGATCAATATATTATTAACACAGACCGTTGCTTGCATGCGATCACACTTTTTTTATCTATTTCAGGCCAAAGTACCAAATCCACCACAGCAGCTTCAACAAAGATGCCAAATGGTGGTAAGTACGGGCGTTGCATAAACAAAGACACTGATGGTCATTCTTTTCTTCTCAAGGATCAATATATTATTTACACAAGACCGTTGCTTGCATGATCACACTTATTTTATCTATTTCAGGCCAAAGTACCAAATCCACCACAGCAGCTTCAACAAAGATGCCAAGTGGTGGTAAGTACTGGTGCTGCATAAACAAAGACACTGATGGTCATTCTTTTGTTCTCAAGTATCAATATATTATTTACACAGACCGTTGCTTACATGATCACACTTTTTCATCTATTTCAGGCCAAAGTACCAAATCCACCACAGCAACTTCCACACAGATGCCAAATGGTGGTAAGTACTGGTGCTGCATAAACAAAGACACTGATGGTCATTCTTTTCTTCTCAAGTATCATTATATTATTTACACAGACTGTTGCTTGCATGTTCACACATTTTTATCCATTTCAGGCCAAAGTACCAAATCCACCACAGCAGCTTCAACAAAGATGCCAAATAGTGGTAAGTACTGGTGCTGCATAAACAAAGACACTGATGGCCATTGTTTTGTTTTCAAGGATCAATATATTATTAACACAGACCCTTGCTTGCATGATCACACTTTTTTATCTATTTCAGGCCAAAGTACCAAATCCACCACAGCAGCTTCAACAAAGATGCCAAATGGTGGTAAGTACTGGTGCTGCATAAACAAAGACACTGATGGCCATTGTTTTGTTTTCAAGGATCAATATATTATTAACACAGACCGTTGCTTGCATGATCACACTTTTTTATCTATTTCAGGCCAAAGTACCAAATCCACCACAGCAGCTTCAACAAAGATGCCAAATAGTGGTAAGTACTGGTGCTGCATAAACAAAGACACTGATGGCCATTGTTTTGTTTTCAAGGATCAATATATTATTAACACAGACCGTTGCTTGCATGATCACACTTTTTTATCTATTTCAGGCCAAAGTACCAAATCCACCACAGCAACTTCAACACAGATGTCAAATGGTGGTAAGTACTGGCGTTGCAAAAACAAAGACACTGATGGTCATTCTTTTCTTCTCAAGTATCAATATATAATTTACACAAGACCGTTGCTTGCATGATCACACTTTTTTTATCTATTTCAGGCCAAAGTACCAAATCCACCACAGTAGCTTCAACAAAGATGCCAAATGGTGGTAAGTACTGGTGCTGCATAAACAAAAACACTGATGGTCATTCTTTTGTTCTCAAGTATCAATATATTATTTACACAAAACCGTTGCTTGCATGATCACACTTTTTTTATCTATTTCAGGCCAAAGTTCCAAATCCACCACAGCAGCTTCAACACAGATGTCAAATGGTGGTAAGTACTGGTGCTGCATAAACAAAGACACTGATGGTCATTATTTTCTTTTCAAGTATCAAAATATTATTTACACAGACCGTTGCTTGCATGATCACACTTTTTTATCTATTCCAGGCCAAAGTACCAAATCCACCACAGAAGCTCCAGCTCAGAAGTCTAATGGTGGTAAGTACTGGCGCTGCAATCATAGATACCGATCAGTTAACAATTATTTAATGATATCCAAATAAATAAACAAACGATTTTCTTTCTCTTTTTTCTTTCTTTATATTAACCTATTTATTATTTATTTTAGGAAATGCGAAAAGTCAAGGTAATTATGTCAATCTTATATAGGTATCTGATTTGTAGGTGAGCTTTTTACACCCAATTTATTTTCATCTTTTTCAGCATCCAATGCAAATCAAAATAAAGTGGTCCAGAAGGTAACAGTTGTGGAGCCTACTCGTTCCGAGGGATTATTGGTAGGTTTATATTGGGTGTCATAATATCACCATCATTTTACACGCTGTGCTCCACTGTCCAATAGTACATTATGGAACATGATTATGGTATGGTATGGTAGGTATGTAACTAAACAGAATATAATAAATCAGTACCTATTAGTTTTTTCACATAACACCGTTTTGTATGAAATGAAGCAATAAATACTTTTGACTAAATACGATGGAAACAAAATCTCATGGCAAAAACACTATACGTCTTCGATCTCCCAGGCACAATAACTATCTTATTATATCAGCTATCTGGTTCCCATATTACAAGCTCTGCTTAGTTTGGGGCTGGGTAGTGTTGTGTGAATTGTCCACAATATTTATTTATTTATTTATTTATTACAAAGTACTCACTTTCTCAACTTGGTGACGCCAACTGCCTCTCTCATTTAGTATGGGGCAGACAGAGACAGGGAGACTCGTGCGGTCTGCGATTAGGCTTCTGACGAGCCGCAACACGGGTCGTCAAAAGCTGAAATCTGTACCCCAAGTCCCACTGCAATTACAACATTTCGTTACCAAATGTTGTTTTCGTTTCGCCTATTTGTCTCTGTCTATTGTATGGAGAAAAGATGAGACAACAACTCTAACTACGTAATGTATTTTTGCCGTCTCATATTTTCTCCATACAATAGATAGAGACAAATAGGCGAAACGAAAACAACATTTGGTAACGAAATGTGGTTGCCAAACTCCGACTTCGGGTACAGGGAAGTAAAAACCCGGGAAAGTTGTGGGTTGTGGGTTCCCGGGATCCGGAAAAGTTGTGGGCGACGCTTTGGACATTTAAATACCTATTCTGTGCACACTTCAAATACAATGTAACGCCCAGGAGAACAAACATCTATGGTTATTACACAAACGTAACGTTCCATCAAACAAAAATATTCCTCGATGAGGAGCAAACTAATATCCTGTCGTATCGACTGTCCCGTTTTAACTTGTTTTTTTTTTATATTTTTCACAGACCCGTCTAGCCGTCGCAATAATTTGAAGAAAACAAACGCACCTCTTGGAAGCTTGGATTTATATTAATTAGAATAAATACACAATACATAATATTTAACCAATTACTACCTACCTATATTGTTTTTTTTTTTCATTCTTTTGTCATTGTACTACAACGTAACTTCACGTTTCAATAGCCGTTTAACTTAGTTAGCTATCTTGTATTAACATAATATTTTTTTTGTGTTACATTATAAAAATAAATAAATGAATTATTTAATATGTTTTTTTTTACTGCAACTACAGTACCCGTAATCTCTTCTGTTAGACGCCATCTGTGGTTTAACAGCTGAACCATTTCTTACTGTGCCTAATTATTACGCTCATTACTGATAGGTTATTAGTTCCGTCAATTTACGTGTGCGACACCAGCGCACGAGGCATAAAAAAGTTAGTCCGGACTCCGGAGCGCTCCCGCTCTCTTTCGCTCAGCGCTGTAAAAATCGTCCAGCAGTTAGTCCATTCGAAAAAAAAGCTCCCGTTCTCTTTCACACACACCACCGCGCACCACCGCGCACGCACGCACGCACTGTCACTTACCTACCTATGCTACTATTATAAAACATCTTTAAATATTTCCAGATCGTCTCAATTTAAGTTCGAAGTTTGGCTTATGCACTACAAACGATTGCGCAACGGTTCTGTTGAGTGCAAAACGTAAATCGGCTGTCCGATTCCCAAAAGTACTCGTAGGAATTTAAAAAAAGTCTTTGCATCTATTGTAGTTGATGCATGCAACTGGTGTTCGGCATGGACCTACATATGAATGAACTACGCAGCCACAGACAGCTTACTTCAAATAGATATATCCGATGCGTCCAGCGTAAGAAGTATAGGTACCTTTTTTTCTTAAATATTTAATAGATTATCCTTTGGCCACGATCTCACCTGGTGGTATGCGACATGTAGCCGACGATGTAGCAGGACAGTCTCGAAGACACCTCTTTATCTAGCCTTAAAGAGGCCCAGATTGTATTGGTCGCAGGAAAAAAAAAACAGACAACGGCAGTGAGATCCACTCCTTGGATGTTGGCATGATAAAAGTGGAGCCAAAACGCTTGATGCGATTGGGTGGTATACTCACCTGGTATGGGATGTAATTGGCCGAGCGCCTGCTAGTCCTATGGTGCGATGGCGGTAAGAGATTATGAAGTTCTCGTGAGTTCCGAAATGCAGCCTATAGAATATTGATAGGCAAGCAACATTGCATCGGTGTTCTAGACCTAGATCTTAGACTCCGCCATGTGTTGGTCACCTATTAGCCTGAAAGCTCTAACGTTCGATCGAGTCTAAGGTTTGCTACCTTAGATTCAATCGAACGCTGGTGTTTAGCAGAGCCATCCCAGAGATGACAGCAGTACTCCATACCAGACCGGACTTGTGCTTTGTAAAGGCGAAGAAGCTGTCCTGGTGTGAAGGACCGTCTCACCCTGTTTAAGATACCAAGTTTCATGGAGGTAGTTTTATCCTAGACTCGATGTATGAGCCAAAGTTAACTTGTAATTTATTTATTTTTTCTCTCATAATCTAAGTAAAAGTAAATAAATAAATGATTTGTTTTTTTTTTTTATATTATGTTTATAACTTAACCTTTAGTTACACAAATAAAACTTCTAATTAGACAAATATTTACAAAATGTACAAAATACACAAGCAACAGTTGAGCTATCTATAGACATAACTCAGCTGATCAAAATCAGTGCCAGACGAACGCGTCCCCAAGATGCTGGCGGCACGCTGAATTGCAATGCTAATGTGCTGCGCCATAGATACCCAGCCCTCAGATCACGCTTCAATCAATGATTTGAATTGTTTTTTAACAAGAGCTATCTATACCCGTCTTATAGGGTTGTTCATTGTTAGTTACATTAACTGAGAGGACCTAATGTTAAACACACAATATTTAGGTATGCGCAAATTTTCAAGTGTAGCCCTACCAGATTTCTTGTCTTCCGTCTATAGCACTAGCTCTTTGGTTAAGAAAATTTTATCTCCGCCTCTTTTGGCTACACCTAGTACATTGCTCTCCAAATTTCTTAGAAAGCGAAGCTCAATATGCTTGGCAAAAAGGTCGCCCCAATACTGCTCCTCTCGAATCTTTTTCATCCCAACGGCAATGGGGCGGGCCCTTGTGTGATTTGACACGGAATTGTCTGTTACAAACTTGTTCAAGCTCCGCATATCGTGCCCGTCTCCTGGCTGTTTCTTAATTAGAGTCAGGTAACAAGCGCTTCCATCACATAGCACTGGTACTTTAATGAATCCCATCACGTTCCGCATTGCAAACTATCTACAGTTGGGTGCGCCGTGCTGCGCACCTCATCAGTGCCAGTGCGATACTGCAGTCAATCAGCTTGATTATCGCGTGATAGGGCTATCGGTCGGATATCTCGTCACGCCAGCCTTAAGGTTACCCGGTGGGCCTTTACCACCGTCAACATACCTACCGTTCTCGAACCGAATGGTCTGTTGCGTGACGATGGAAAGCAGCCCGCTGGTATGTGGCTTGTTCCTTGGAAGTTGGAGAGGCCACTTGTATGGTATCGATACTTGCGCCTTCTCATTTTACCAACTAAATTAGTTGTGGGTGGCATGGCAGTAGATCTGTCCAAGAATCTCAAGAAGGGCAAATATGCAGGTCTCAACAGAGCCTACTTATTGTCTCATTTTGGGGTTGAGACTCTGGCTCCGTAGGGAACCGAGGTCTTGCAAGACCTCGGCGGAGAGACTGGTTAAAACAACGCGTGACCTGGCTGGAAGAACACACGCACAGCGCATTAGCATTGCTATTCAGCGTGGCAATACTGTCACCGTCTTGGAGACACTTTCATCTGGCACTGATTTAGATACATTTTGTTATCTCTAGATTATTTTTAACGTTCTGCAGATAGAGTATACTTAGAGAAAAAACACATGATTTACGCTTTACGATACCATCTCTTTTCTTCCATGACAAGTTGAGCTGTTGCTGACAAATCTCAGTAGTGATGTCCTACTCCTAAAACAGGCAGTTTATGCCTACATACAAAAAAAAAGTAATAAGTAACTGAAATTTTAATAGACAGATCATGATGAAGTTAAAAACAAGACTATAAAGTTTTTTTTATATCAACACGAGGCACACGTTATGCCGATAAACTCCTAAAAGTATATTTACTTGTAGATATAAAAAGGCCGACCCGATATTTCAGTAAATATTAAGTATTTCAGAGTAGAAAGAAAATCATAATTATGAAAGCTAAGTCACTACTAATATGCATTCTACTTGTATGCATTTACTTTACGGGCATATTGGCTGGTACGTATCATAATTATATAAATGTATTAACACGTAGTTTTAAATTTTTGTATTTATTTATCTCATAAAAACATATACATGTACATATAACTGTATATACATATATATAACGTATATATTCATAATTATTATGAATGGCATTAAATAAACCACTAAGGTTTGCAGGGATAATGCTACTGTAGGTACGATTGTAGGCAATAAATATTGCACATCGGCTTTTCGGCTTTGTAGACGGAGATTTTCTACATTCTAGCAAATATCACATTCAGGCTGGTTGTTGAATGAAATGAAAGAGAAAAGAATGAATTAAAAAATGTTTTATTAACGGCTAGGTAGTTAATTGTGTAGCAAATTGAACATATTAAGAGAGCCTTCCAGCTCAGTTGGTAGTAGCTCTGCCTTCTGCGCTGGAGGGCGTGGATTCGATGCCCACGGAGTAACAAATATGTATAATGAACAGCTGTTTGTTCTCTTACTGCCTGTTAAATTGTATATAAGTATGTATTTACTTGATATAATAAAAAATATGAGCATTATATCAGTTCCCATCGTATAAGCCAAGTTTAGTTTAGGGCTAGATAGTCTTGTGTGGATTTTCCAGAATATTTTATTTACTGTACTGGAGGGCTAAGGATCAATCCCCACCGAAACGGAACAGTCTAGTGCAGCATTGTAATTTTAACTACATTTTGTAGATTCATCAGCGAAGTCTACCAACAATGATGAAGTGAATGTTGGCCAGCAACAAGTAGCTAAGGCTAACCAAGCTGCACAATCCAGAGGCACTGGATGGTTTTGCGCACCCGGGGTAAGTTGGAATTAAGTTTAGTGTAAACTAAACATGTTAGTCGTTTGCAATCTTTACTGCACTGACCTCCAGGAAACTTAGGGTGCTAAACCGAGTCAAACAGTGTTTTACCAAGACAACGGCTTTTGCTTTACAAAGGAAAAGTTCCCAAGCTCACTAATGCTTTGGAGCCGCTCAGCGAACGCCACGACATTGGTTCTATGTGCGTGTTTTACCGCCTCTGCACTGAATCTTTGCACTGAATGCTCTGATGACCTATTTGACATCATCCCCGGTTTCTTAAATCAATATTTTTATTAAAAAATCGTTTAGAAGTTTTCTTTTATAACAAATAACTATTTTTTAAACTCAACAAAGGTCGCCTGGAAGAGATCGCTCTTAGCGATAAGGCCGCCCATTGTACCTTTATTTGTAATGTTTCTTTTAAATGTATTCTTTTGTGTACAATAAAGTATTAATCTATCTATTTATCTATCTAAACACTTGAGGATGGACTAACGTGTTTTTTTTTGTTTCAGAAATGAATTGCTGGAAGAAGTGACATTAACAACTTATTATTTTATGTCAACTACTATGAAATAAAATATTGATACCTTAGCACTTTGTTTTACTTAACAAACCTTGCTTATAACAAAACATTCGTACATTTCGACTCGTAGGTCACACACGTTAGCAACGTGCCCTACAGGGCAATACCCTGCGTCCATCAACTTTTGGATTATAAAAAGACGTTTTTGCAGAGCGTTTTTTTATATTCCAAAATACTAGAAAAGTATTGTCTCATTGTCAGCACTCAGCATGTTGCAATTTGAATTATTATAGCCCCTTCCCACCGGTGTGTGATATCGCGCACGGAGGCAGATCAGCTCGCACGACCAACATGGGAACGGTATTGTGCGCCGAGGTGCGTGGTAGCACAGGAGCCCTTTCTGTGTGCGTTGCCGTGCGTCGTCGTCAGCTGTGCGTGATGATCTGCAGAACCACGCACCGTAGGAAGGCAGCATTAGACAGGCAATCTCATTGGTGTATGACCAAAAAGCCCACGAGCTTAAGATCGGAGAGAGCTGGGGCTGCTATTATAGACCATCAGAGCTCTCTTCTTATCTGAACGAGTTTAAATAGTCGTAAAAATAAATTAGGGACAGAAAATCATTTTTTGGATCTTGATCGAGTTTGATTTCTTCCTGGAATATGCCGATATTCCATATTAATATTCGGCATGTATCGGCATAAATAATAAATAATAAGCCGAATAATAATACTTGTCGTTATAAGACTCTGGCGTAATCGTTATGATCACATTCCCAAAGGTGTCCACTGCTAAACACAGTCTCAATAAAAATAAGACTCATCCAGAATGATTTTGTATAGAATGGACGGCCTGCCTCCAGCGTGTCCTATTTGTAGCCATGTTCCCCACATCATAAAACTCGCTTCTCCCCACGATGTTACTCACTTGAAATTGGTCAGTCCATTTAGTTGGGGATCTACCGCTAGACCGTCTTCATTCCACGTTCCCAACGATAACCAGATTTTTAAAGGCTCTGGTCACCAAAGTCAAAGTCAAAGTCAATAGTTTTTTATTCAGTACGATGCAAGAATCACTTTGAAACGTCTTAAAGCTAGGTGAGTCTAGGTGCCAGTTCCACGCGACCAAGCGTAGAAGAACAGGCAACAAACTACGTCTCGGTTCCTACCGTTTTTTTATATGATCCTTTTACAAATCAAAAATAGTCTAAAATAATAGCAGTGAAGTTCCAGTGTGGTGCCACTTCACTTAGTCAGAAGTATGCAATGCAATAATACAAAAGCAAAAGTTTCAAAGACAGCACACGCTACGCTTCAATGTTATACTATAGTATCTACACAGCTTATATAAAAATAAGATACGAAATAGTAGGTACAGACATTGCAAATTGACATGTTAGCTTCCTATGGGTAGAGTGACCGGGACATCGGGCCACGCAGTTTTATCATTCATATAGCTATCTAGAGTATAGTACGCTTTCTTTGCTTTTCACCGCGCCTGGCTATATGGCTGAAGTAAGAGAGTATACGGCGATGACATTATCGTGAATATGTCACCACCACGAATAAACTACGCAGCCATTAACAGTTGCGCCCAACGTGAGAAGTACCTTTTTTCGTCTATTATTTATTTATAATATTTAATTAATATTAGTTTATTTAGTTATTTGATGAAGCAATATAGTCTGGAAGACACCTATTCATCTAGCCTAAGAGAGGATTGTAGGTATTGGTCAGGAAAACAGACGAAGGCAGTGAGATCCACTCCTTGGATCTTCGCATGATAAAAGTACAGCCAAAGTGCTTGGTGCGAATGGGTGGTATACTCACCTGGTATGGGTGGTAGTGATTCTACTAGTCTTATGGTGGAAAAAAGATAGCGGGATGAGATCATGAAGTTCCCGAGCACATTCTCCAAAATGCAGCTTTGAGATATTGATAGGCAAGCAACTTTGCGACGGTGTTCTAGACTCTGGATCTTAGACTCCGCCATGTGTTGGTCACCTATTAGCCTGAAAGCTTCGATCGAGTCTAAGGTAGCAAACCTTAGGCTCGATCGAAGCTTTCAATACCAGCGTTCGATCGACAGATTAAAGACCGATTTGGCAGAGCCATCCCAGAGATGACAGGACAGCAGTACTCCATACCAGACCGGACTTGTGCTTTTTAAAGTCTAAGAAGCTGTACTGGTGTGAAAGACCATCTCACCCTGTTTAAGGGGCCAGCGGAGGGCGAACTTTCATACAAACGTAATACCAAAATGATTATTAATTTAAGCAGATTTTCACTATCTTATTGCAATAATTGTTTGTGTATAGTATTTATCTAGGTTCCTGAACAGTTTTTATTTTAAATTACTAATCTCAAATGAAATTAACGCCAATCACATTTTGCAATGAAAAAAATGTGTAAAATGCGAATGGTGTTTATTTCATTTGAGATAAGTAATTTAACATAAAAACTGTTCAGGAACCTAGATAAATACTATACGAATACAGTTATTGCAATAAGATAGTGAAAATAGGACCTCTACTTTTTATCATATATATTAACGAGCTGCCAATAATAGCAAGACATCAAACTGTAATGTTTGCAGATGACAGTACAATTTTATTTACAGGTAAAAATAAAGAAGTCTTGGAAAGTGACATCAACAATACTCTTAGCGACATTGTTCGATGGTTAAGCTGCAATAATTTGCAAATCAATTTGACAAAAACTTACTTCACCATTTTTAGAAATAGAGCAATTAGAATTAGTAATATTGACGTAAATTATTCCGGACATAAAATTGAGCATGTAGACGTGACTAAGTTCTTAGGGATAAATATTGACTCCGGTTTAACATGGAAATCACATAGTGAAAGTGTATGTTCCAGGCTTTATCAATATTCATATGCATTATATATGCTGTCAAAAGTTGCGAATACTTCCACAGTCGTTACGGCTTATCATGGGTACGTGTCGTCTATCCTTAGATATGGTGTATTGTTCTGGGGTAATTCAACTGAGAAGGAATCTGTTTTTAAGGCCCAAAAGAGGTGTGTTAGAGCAATTTGTAGGTTGAAACAAACCGATAGTTGTAAGCAGCACTTCAAAGACCTTAATATTCTTACATTACCCTCCATGTATATTTACGAAGTTTCCTTATTTGTGCGAGCAAATATGTCGCTTTTTACAACTTTTCGAAGCAATCGACTGTTTGCTAAAATTTGTTGTCCTCCTAGTAGAACTGCCATGTTTAATAACAGTATATTCTGCATGGCACCTCGTATTTATAATAAATTACCTAGTTTTATAGTGGATGCTACTTCAATCAATATATATAAGAAGATGTTAAAAAAGTTCTTGATAGAAAAGGAATACTATAGTGTTAAGGAGTATTTGTGTGATAAACTTGAGTAATAATATTTTATTAATCATTAATTTTCATAGCGCTGACATTTTATTATATTTTCATACTTGTGACATTTAAATATTTTGCATGCTTTAAGGCAGAACATGGCTGAACTTACTTAATTTTTACCATCCTGTAATTAATAACCTGTGTTTCGCAAATAAATGCTTGTATTGTATTGTATTGTATTGTATTGTAAAATCTGCTTAAATTAATAATCATTTTGGTATTACGTTTGCATGAAAGTTTGCCCTCCGTCGGCCCCTTAAGATACCAAGTTTCATGGAGGTAGTTTTAGCTCGATGTACGAGCTAAAGCTACCTTGCATTTTGATGTATTTTTAGTAAGTATGTGTAAAGTAAATAAAAAATGATTTAGATTTTTGTTATAATAGAATGTAATGTTAGTTAACATTTAATTACACAAAACTCAAGAAATAAACGAAACTTACAATTAAACAAAATATTTACAAAATGTACAACATACACAAGCAACAATTGAGCTATCTACAGACCATTACAAACGATCTCGAGATAGCTCAACTGATCTAAACCAGTGCCAGACGGAAGCGTCCCTAAGACGCAAGTGGTATTGCCACGCTGAATACCAATGATAATGTGCTGTGCCATAGATACCTACCCACCAGCCCCCTTATATTCAGGAAAATTCGAGGAGTTTCGATTTTTGTAGGTAGGTAAGCAGAAACTCAGTGAATTTTCGTTAGGTTCAATCTCGTATCCACCGAACAACGATCAATGAGAATCAAAGTGAAAAGCGAAGTGTTTACTAAAACCTAGTAAAGAGCAAAATGTTTGAATCTTCTAGAGTGTGGTTTTGGTTAGTTTTATTGTTGTGATGCTGATGGCGGAAAGACTTAATGGGAATAGCGGGTGCAATTTGGACTCGGCTAGCTCAGAATAAGATAAATTGGAGAGCCAAGAGCTAGCTAGCTAGGTTGGACGAGCCTTTGCCCACAAGTGGGCTTCCCAAATTCTTAAATATACTAATAGAATAATAATCTGTGTAGAAAAACTATGAATGAATATGTTACTAGGCATGAAAGGAAAATTGTCTTTGTAAATAAAATGGCTTAGTAAATGTATTGTGGTATTAATCGGAAAATCAATTATTATTCATTCTTAGGGTTCCATAGCCAATGGGAAAAACGGAACCCTTATAGATTTGTCATATCTGTCTGTCTGTCCGTCCGTATGTCACAGCCACTTTTTTCCGCAACTATAGGAACTATACTGATGAAACTTGGTAAGAAGATGTGTTCTGTGAACTGCATTAAGATTTTTTCACAAACATAGAAAAAAACAATAAATTTTGGGGGTCCGCATACTTAGAACTAAAATTCTAAAAACTTTTTGTCATCAAACCCATACATGTGGGGTATTTATGAATAGGTCTTCAAAAATGGTGTTGAGGTTTCTAAGTCTTCTAATCTTAATAGTTTTTGCGAGAGACACTTCCAAAGTGGTAAAATGTTGGTCCCCCCTTCCCCCCTCTAACTTCTAAAATAAGAGAATAATAAAACTAAAAACTATATATGATGTACATTATTATGTTAACTTCCAACGATATTTGGTTTGAACGAAATCTAGTAAGTAGTTTTTATTAATACGTCATTAATCGTAAACCGCAATGTACCTTTCGAAGAACTAATATAACTTCTATATTATATTACTTACTGCTACGGAACCCTTCATGGGCGAGTCCGACCGCTTTTTTTTTAATCAATCTATGTCTATCCTTTTTTAACACGTAGGGACTTTTATATGTCTATCCTTTTCACCAATTGCTCCTGACGCTATATAAATCATCTACAATAGATGCAAAGTTTTTTTTTTTTTTTTTTTTTCAACCACGTAAGGACTTTTCTATAAATTCTAGATTTGGTTACGGATGTCGGTTCTCTAACATTCTGCAATGCCGGGCTTCGCTGCTAGTAAGTTAATGAAACTTTAATAGGCAGATCACGATGAAGTAAAAAACAATGCTATAAAAAGTTTTTTTATATCGACACGAGACACACGTTATGCCAATAAACTCCTGAAAGTATGTCTACCTGTAGATATAAAAAGACCGACTGGATATTTTTATAAATAATAAGTGTTTCAGAGTGGAAAGAAAATTATAAATATGAGAGCAAAGTCACTACTTATATGCATACTTCTTATATGCATTTACATTTCGGGCATATTGGCTGATGGTACGTATAATTTAAATGTATTAACACCTATTTTATAAACTTTTTGTATTTCCTTTAAAAAATATATAACCTAATTATTGTGAATAGCATTAAGGAAACCACCAAGGATAGTAGTGATAATGCTACTAGAGAGTCATAATTCAAAAACTTACTCGTATAAATAAGAAGATACGGTTATATGCAAAAAATATTGCACATAGGCTTTTCGGCTTTGTAGACGGTGATTTTCTACATTCTGGCAAATATCATTCAGGCTGGTTGTTGAATGGCGCCGTTTGATTAACAGCTAGGCAGTTAACTATGTAGCAAATTGAACATACTTACTATGAGAACCTTCCAGCTCAGTTGGTAGTAGCTCTGCCTTCTGCGCTGGAGGGCGTGGATTCGATGCCCACGGAGGAACAAATATGTTTAATGAACAGCTGTTTGTTCTCTTACTGCTTGTTAAATTGTACTATAAGTATGTATTTACTTAGAAAAAATATGAGCATTATACCAGTTCCCATCGTATAAGCCAAGTTTAGTTTAGGGCTAGATAGTTGTGTGGATTTTCCAGAATATTTTATTTACTGTACTGGAGGGCTAAGGATCAATCCCCACCGAAAGGGAACAGTCTAGTGCAGCATTGTAATTTTAACTACATTTTGTAGATTCATCAGCGAAGTCTACCAATAATGATGAAGTGAATGCTGCCCAGCAACAAGTAGCTAAGGCTAACCAAGCTGCACAATCCAGAGGCACTGGATGGTTTTGCGCACCCAACGTAAGTTGGAATTAAGTTTAGTGTAAACTAAACATGTTAGTCGTTTGCAATCTTTACTGCACTGACCTCCAGGAAACTTAGGGTGCTAAACCGAAACAAACAGTGTTTTACCATGACAGCCAGCTTCGTCCGCAAAGCACACGTTCGTCCACATGTAGAATAATGTTATGTTATACCACCACTCTTCTCGACACTGAGACTTATAGAGCAGAGAGAAAAAATACTTGATGGTCAAACGTGTTTTTTTTGTTCCAGAAATGACTTGCTGAAAGAAGTGCAATTTGCAACTATTTTATGTCAGCTACCATGAAATAAAATATTGTTATAATTATAACACACTTTGTTTTACTTTACAAACCTTGGTTCCTATACAAGGTGTATCTAAATATGTGTACTATGCGAAGGTGGGGGGTTTCAGACCACAATGGTGATCAGTTGTGGGGGGGAGATAATTAAAAATTCCTATTTTCAGTTTCCCATACAAAAATATTTAATTTCATAATGCCTACATAAATTGACAACCCTATCCTTGTAACCCCTTGACCCCTTGACCTACTACCTCTGTAGGTCTACTACTACTACCTACTACCTCTGTAGCTGAGTTTAGGGTTGTCACTTTGTATAAAGTCAGCTGTTCATGTTGAAACTTTGTTGCAGTTTTTTTCAGAGATACCAATCGAAGTTCGAAAAGTCGTTGAACAAAAGTTGTTCCCCGGGGGGTGGAAATTCACCCCCCTTCAGGATAGTACACATATTTTGATACACGTTGTATAATTTAATTTCAAGTCAAAACATGTTAAAAATAAAATGTTGTCTCATTGTCAGCACTCAGGATGTGGCAATTTGATCTGTTTTTTTTTTCAAGCTTATAATTAAATAAATAATTAAATAAATACACACCTAAATAAATAAATAAATATTGTGGACAATTCACACAACACTACCCAGCCCCAAACTAAGCAGAGCTTGTAATATGGGAACCGGATAGCTGATATAATTATTATTGGATTATCAGCCTGTAAAACAAATCGAAGACTGCCGTGCGTCTCATATAATCCTTAGAAGTCTGCCTGGGAAAGACAACCCAATATCCCATCTATCGCTCCCTTGAATTTCGTTTAACCGGTGAAATTGTGCATGTGACCCTATCACAGCACTACATCTGTGAGCAAATCGCATTACCTTCCAATGTGCCCAGTAACTGCCTTAGCACATGTACTAGCTTCCTTTTGTTATTCAATGTGTTCATAAACTTTTCTTCTACGTCGTGTCACTAGTTTTTTTGAACCAATGCAATGTGGGGAAAATACACCTTAAATATATTTTCTAAGTACGCCTCAAAGAGGCTCCTTGAATGACACTTGATACATGTTTTCGAACTTTTTATGTTCTAACACATGCCGGTTTTCTCACGATGTTTCCTTTTACCGATTGAGAGTACTGGCGTTAGTGCACCTTCATTATTAGGCAGGAAATCGCATTGTATGTCCAAATTTGAACCTACGACTTTACGATTAGAAACCGGGTCTGATACGATGAGCTCTCTTCATAACTGGACGAGTGTATATCGTCACGTTAAATCAATTCTCATCCTGATCGTCGATCATGAAAATGGAATAGGGACAGAAAATCATCGTTTGGATCTCGATCGAGTTTGATAGTTTCAAAAGTTATATAAAAGTCCCTTCCCACTGGTGCGTGATATCGCGCACCAGCACGCACAACACACCATGGGAACGGTCTCGTGCGCCGAGGTGCGCGGTAGCACAGGAGCATTTTCTGTGTGCGTTGCCGTGCGTCGTCGTGCGCGGTGCGGGCTGGTGCGTGATATCACGCACCGTAGGAAGGTGGCATAAGCCTGATCAAGAATGATTTTAACAATGTAGTTTTGAAACGTAGTCTTGGCATGTGACAAGGCACGTTTGAAGTGCGCAATAAGTCTCAGAGGACACTGTGAAAGCCTTTTTGAACAAATTTGGAAGAAATGGAAATATTTCGCCGTGAAAATGATATAGGTACCAATTTTTGAAGATCAAACGTTTTTTGTGGATCCTTTGACGATGTGGAAGAAGGGAGTTACAGAGTCTAAAAGCTTTGATAAAAATAGTGTCTTCATTTATTGTGGAAACAGAATTAGATTTTTTAGTCTCAATGCTGTATAGAAATGGGTTTAGAAATTTTAAATTACTCAATGTTCAGCAAGCTAAAACGAATTTTAGGAAGAATGCATTTATTGTTAGAGCATGCTTTTCTTTCAACAATTTGGCAAAGGCAAACATTGATATTGATTATTTATTGATCATGGGCCCCAGGAGTAACCTCAACCTACTCCTACCTATATTAATACATCGATCAAATCGGCAAAGTTGACTTAGTTGTTGGTTTCCTCACGATAATAGATACCTTAAATTGGAATTGAAAATCCATTAGAAAAAAACTAACTATGTAGTTTTTTTTAACTTGAAAGAACAGACATAAGTTCTTACTTTTTAAATAGTATATCCCATAACATGTCAATAAAACGAAAAGTAAGTGGTAACTACTGTTTTATTAATTTACACTCTATTTACATTTTTACATTATTCTACAGTTTCATACAAATTCCATATTTCTGTGCATACATTCACAAAATAATAAATAGGCAAATAATGACACAAGACACACTAAGCAGGTAACTGGCGTGTATATTATGACAGTTGTCAAAAAAAAACATTATCACAGTTTAATTAAATAATAAACGAATAGTTAGGTAGATAAGTAGGGCTGATTTTTCCATCTACGGAATAACTAATCCGTCGTCATAAAAAATTACAGTCATTGTTTTTGACAAGCCAATACAAGAGATGGATATATTTTTGCCTTTTGATAAATTTATCTGTAGATTGAACAATTAGCCCCTAATTAATTACAAATGGAGAATAAAGAAAAATATTTGTTGACTGTGGCTTTGGCATGACTTTTTGTAAGTTTGGTCTCCTGATCAGAAGGTCTAAGTAGCTAAAAGTCCAACAGAGCAAAAATTCTAATGAGCAGTAAGTCTAATTCGCAAAATATCCATTAGCAAAACGTCCAACTATGGTCTGCATAGCAGAACATCTATTTAGCAAAACGTCATTTTTAAAATGTGTACACTCATGGTAGAAAGTGAAAGTAATTTATAAATTAAATTTATTTAAAGAAAACTAGATTAAAAAGGCCTTAAATACTATTAGGCTATAGCTCCTGTGCATCATACACGTAGACATTATTTTACTTATAACTTTTGAAACTATCATGGTTTTTAACAATATTTTTATGAAACGACGGGATATTTACCTGACCAACACTGACGGTATCAGGACCCGTAGTGGGTGCCCCACTACGCGTCCTGATACCGTCAGTGTTGTGTGTCGTAACCGACAAAAGGGTGAGAATGGAACCAATAGTAGTATCGAAACCAATAAAAGAGTGCGAAAGAGGGTAGATCGATTTATCTGCCAATAACATTTCTTTTACTCGTGGACTTCAGTTCATCCGTGATCATGGTGCATGCAAATGACACGGTGAAATCTTTGAGGTGCGGCGCCGCAACGCATCGTGTGCCCCCGCTCAAACGCTGTCAAATATTGCTGTCATATTTGACAGCGTTACACTGATTGCCATCGTACATCGTTAGAGCGCAAGGCAACTTGATTTTCAAAAAGATTCTAAATTAGAATCCCGATTTTAGAGTTATATAACTCTAAAATCGGGATTCTAATTTATCTTTTTTTAAAACCATTACTCATTTTAACATTATAACTCTAGTTCTATAATGTCATTATAGAACTAGAGTTCTAACTCACAGTCAAATTGGAAATGTAATTAGTTGGTAGAAGGTGACAGTAGGCACGAGTTTATAAAGAAAAGGGGAGGGCAAACCTGGTGTCTCGATCCTACATGGAGGGGGATAAGGGCAAGAAAATGATGCCTAAAGCACGACCATGTTCAACAAATATTTTCTTTTTTCACACTGAGTATCAATATACTTAAGCTCAATGCTATATACACACTAGAGTACATTTATAATTCGTATTTTCATTTGTTATTAAGACTACTTCTTTAAAAAGTATCGGTGGTTTTGGGCTATAGGTTCTTTTATCTTGCATAGAATCTCCTATAGAAAAACCTTGGATTCGCCGGCCCTGAAAAGATATTAGTGCTATTTACATTTCTGATCCAGAATTTTTAAGTTACAAGTTTTATTTACTAAAAAGGTACACAGTTACAAGGTTGTCATGCAAGGATATATCGAGCATATTTCTATTCTATAGTCAAAAACCCAATCATGCATACAAAAAATCCTCACCAAATAAATAAACTATAGGTATTTTAGTTTTGTTAGACCGTCTGCACCGTAGTCGGCTATGTTATGTTCAATCATTAAAGGCCTGTGCACATCTAGGCGATGGCAATGACGATCAGTAAAACGCTGTCAAATACTGCTGTCATATTTGACAGCATTTCACTGATCGCTATTGCAGATCGCTTAAATGTGCGCAAGGCCTTACAAATCCTAATTTTCATAATTCAAGAACTTAGATGGCTAATTGACCAATGAAATATTTTGACAGTTGTTGAAGTGTGATAATTTTATTTATTAAATATGTGAGTTTAGTGACTATCAAATTTTTATTTGATCGATTAGGCATCTGCAAAACTAACCCTAAGTATTTCAAGCAGCAATTCACAGCAGAAGTTGCTCTTTAAAAAAAAATAAGCATTTATGTTAGTCATGCATTTTACACTTTTTTGTACCACATTTATGCTGTGCTTGTACTAAATTATACTAAATTATAAACGAGCCAAATATACAAAAAAAAAAAACTGTGGTAATTTAAGGGCGGGAAGCTCATTTATGATGATATTTGTAAACTTCTGGAAAGAGATAGTGAGAACGTAGTCAAAATAGAAATATGAAATTGTTTGTTTTGTAACAGACAATTTAAAACGAAAACATTTTAAATATGGCCAAGATGAATCACTCATGTGTCTCGAATCTCGAAATCACTGCTGTTGTTTGAGTCTTACGTCTATGGTTTAAAGTTTAAAGTTGTTTGGGGGTGAATGTGTCGGATTTCACGCTCGCCGGTTCGGAAATGCACAAAGTTTCCTTTTGTGGCGGTTCTCATAACTTGATTTGTGACGGCGCAACCCTTCAGCCGCTTCCGGAGAGGCGCCGCTGTGGCGCGACGCGTCACTTCCGCCGCCAGATGTGGCCAAAGTCATGAGCGACAAGTTATCGTCGTTAGTTTTAAAGAACTTGGGTACGTAGGAATCACATCTTATGTCATACTAGCAGCCCGCGGATTCGCTGGACCCGTTCCCGTTACTTTTCCGGGATAATATTTCCTAAATCTGTCTCCCTGGTTCTAAGCTACCTCCCTCCCTTTTCAGCCAAATCGGTGTATCCGTTTACGCGTGATGGCGAGACCGAGCGAAACAGGGATTCATTTTTATAGGTAAAATTTGCCATACTTACTAATTTGAATGTTAGCTTTTTCATAATTGGACCAATGTACAAATTAAGGTATACGTGTTTATTTATTATATGACAAAAACATAGATTCGAACTTGTTTGCATTTATTTAAATTTTGAGAGGTAACGAATAGAGAAACAGTAGGTATAGGTACGGTCCATGTACTTACGTAATTTTACGTTGTCACTAAAGGGAATCGTTACTAAGTTATAGTAGGTATGTGAAAACCCAAAGCCATCGTATGTGAAAGAGATAAAAATAAATACTCTGTAACAAAAAAGTTACAACAAATTTCTGAACTCCAAAACAAACGAAGCTCTTTCATAAGAGAAAATACATGTCGTGGATGTGACAACAAAAAAGCTTATGAAACTGTCTCAAGTTGTCGCTGAAACTTTGTGAACGCATCCGTTTTTCCTTCCTTTTAAACAATTATTACTGTAAGCTTCTTTTATTTGATTTATTTTGTTCCATCTATAATAACTTTTCTACGATATTGAATTACTTAAAAACCAAGTTCTTACAATAAACTTGTCTTGAAACATAACATAGGCTATGCTGGCTGCCTTTCAAAGTTTTAAAAATCATCCTATCATCATCATCAGCGTGAGGAAGTCCACTGCTAGACATAGGCATAAAAAAAAAGTCCATATTAGGGTTAGGTGGACGCTCTACGTTTCCGTCTTCCGTCTTCCGGTTCCATTTGAGAACCTTTATTCAGCAGCGGTTTTCGGTTCTTCGAGTCTAAATTATAAAAGAGTAAACAAGAGCCCCTTAGGCACATTGCAGTATTTGCATGGCATTTTTGCCTATTTCACAAGCAACTATACGAGGGTTTCATTAGTTAATTAATATAGCAAACACGACAAAACCCTCATGTTTTTGAGTGAGCAAACATATAAATATGCATTAGATCAATATCAAAAGGTCCGAGTAAAAATGGCGGAGGCGGGAATAAGTACATGCTCTTTTATTAAATCATGGAACAAAATTTTCGCACCACCGCTTGCGACCCTCATAGCTTAAATGTATAAAGCTACCTCACTCTTTAGTGTCCAGCAATAATGCTACTTATAGAACGGATACTTTGGTATACGTATACGCTTCATTTTATCTTTATAGACATTGGGCCGTAAGAGGAACTCGACAGACACACAAATCTAATTTTAGATTTTCAGCAAAACAAAGCTTTTCAACTTTTAAGAGGGAATCACACAGGCGACTCTCCATACAAACGTGGTCCCCTATTTCCTCCCTGGATAATGCCTCTAGAGTGACCATTTTTTCTCATATAATCCAGATCTGCTATATACGTGCTCGTATGTTTTCCTTCTTTTCAGAAACTTATTGATAAAGAAAATATGACCCTCATTTATATGAAATATGAAATATGAATTGGAGGTAAAAGGAAAAAAGGAAAAAACCATCCCACGATAATCATACATTTACCAGGATGAAAAGTAGCCTATGTGCTATTCCAGGCTATAATCTATCTCTGTGCTAAATTTCATTCAGATCCTTTCAGTCGTTCTGGCGTTATTGAGTAACAAACATCCATCCATCCATCCAAACTTTCCCATTTATTATATTAGTGGAAAGTGGGATCTAGGCACTACCACAGTCTACACGATAAAGACTTTAGAAACATAATTATGTCATAGTTTTATAAATTATGCGGGTTTGTACGTTGGTTTGAAAGTTTTTTTTCCCCTCGGAAAACAATGGAATGAAATGCTGAATTTCTAAGCTTACTTGTTACTATGAGCAGTATGAGGGCATCGTTATAATACCTGCATATTGATTTATGATAATACGAGTTTTGTAGCGATACACCCATGACTTACAAAATCTCAAACTAAAAACACTGTTTCTATATATTATAAATAGGAGACACTCTTTACGAGCCTTTGTTTTTGACAAGCTTAGAGCAGAAACGGGATTCTTTTATTATACGGATAGCGTAATAGCTGAGATGATAAAACAGCCCTGAGTGAGTCAGCTATTCTGCCAAAGCTGTAAGTGGCCTATACTTTGACAGTTGTGATATGTCAATTTCATAATTAAAATGCGTTTGACCGTAGATCGGGGAGAGAGATTAAGAGAGGGCCAAATTGGATGTTGACGGCCCATACTGGACCCCAAAATATAAAATTAAATGAAGTCATAGAGAAACGGCAAATACAATTATTAAAAAGGTCTGAAATGAATAATGAATACATGAACAACTGGCTCCTTAATTAAGATGAGTGAGTGGTTATTTTCTGTCAGACACAGATTTTGTTTCAAATATTTTTGTATTGATAAATTTCATTTGTAGCTTATGTATAATCATTATCATTGATACAGAAAAACAATGTTGCCTAATCGCCACTTACCGTCAGGCGAGACGTGAGACTGTAGTCAAGGATATTTTTAGTAAAAAAAACTCAATTAAGTATTATCTTGTTATTTTTTGATTGAGACTTTAAATACATGATGTCTTATTTTACAGATTCTACCTAAACCAAACCACCAGTAAGTACTGTTAAAAATAAAACAGTTCGCGAATCGTACAAAGTGTAGTTTTTTAACTTTTTGTATCATTCTTCTTTTTGTGTTCCTTTCGTGCACTTGACACATATTTTTGAATTTGTTTTGGGTTCTACGAAATGCCGGCTTTCTCACGATGTTTTCTTTCGCCGTTTGAGAGCACTGGCATAGGGCACACACATTAATAGGTATTGAGTCTTATTTTTATGTCTAAAAATTAAGTTCCTTCTTTTAAAATAATCCTTGAAAAAATGCTGTTTTGATTTGATTTTCAATTTAACCTAATCTTTTGCAACGATGTTTACCTTGCCTCGGCCAGTTTCAAATACAGGGTGTAACCAGACTACTACTGCAACCTACAGGGGGGGGAGGGGGGTTTAAAGTACCCATCACTATGAATAACTTTTTTTAAGAAACCAACTCTGTGAACGCGAAAAAAAACAGTTGTTTCATACATTTTAGCAAAGGTATTGAACTTTTGCAAGAACAGCTGTTATTTTCTTGTTCGCAGTGTTCGTTCCATATTTGATATTGATTTATTGGATCATTTCATTACAGTAATATAACATTGGGATGTATTTTTTTACAATATTGACTAATTTTAATATACACTTACATTAGTATCTACTAATAGCAGAACCGAGAATGAACATTTCAGACCCCTGGTGGCAGGTTCTAATCCAGTCTTGTACCAGCAAGTTTTTCTGTCGAAAAATCTATGTGCACTATGCCAGTACTTTCAAACGGTGAAGGAAAACATAGTGAGGAAACCAGCATGTTGTTGAACAGAGAACAAAAAGAACAGCTCCAGATATAAAGTTGATAGATAGGTACTTTAACCCCCTGCAGTTTTGGTAGTAGTCTGGTAACACCCTGTATATTACATTCATGCAACATGAGTCATTAGGCTACCGTATCGTTATATATTTCCTGCACCTAGGTACCATTTATTTAGATAATCTGAATTTAATTGGCACTTTGCCTCAAAATACCCTCCGGTGAAATCCGTCACTTCAACTTCAATCAACATAATAAGGCTCATTTCACACGTGTTTGTAGATACAAACAGACACGCATTGCATTCATAATAATAAAAAATATGTCTTTTAGGAGTAATAAATTGTGATTCTTAAGGATAGACAGAAATAAGAAACTTTTTTATTATTATTATTATTTATTTATCAGACAACTATGTGGTCCATTTGTGTTAGTAGTAGTTTTTGGAGAAGTTTCTTTTGGATAATTTTGATTAATTTTCTTACTTTGAGTGCTAGTAAAAACCTTCAGATTAATAAACATATAAATATTATTATTTTTTAGTAGTTTTAAAAAACTTACAGCTCGGTCACAAATAATTGAATACAAGAAATCAAAATCAAGTCAAATCAATTAAACTAAACCCTAAAGTCTTCTGCATTTTTTAAATTCAATATTTTTACACCCTGTACTTATAATAAAGTGTTGGCTACATTATTTTATACAAATAAATATAATCGACAATCCACACAACATAATCTATCCCCAAATTAACGAGAGCTTGTACTATGGGAAACAGATAGATGAATATAATACTTAATTATACATTTTTGTAAATACATACTTATAATACAATATAACACCCAGACAGAGAACAAACATTTGCGTTCAGCACTCAAAATTAAATATTTGTTCTCGGTGGGGATCGAACCCACAGCCTACGGCGCTAAGCTACTTACTACCAACTGAGCTGAGAGGCTAGTCATAATATGCTAAGAATGTAACTAACATTTTATTAACACGTACGAAGTTACAATTTCCTCTCTATGTAGTGAATTTCAAACGATACATTTGATTGAATTATAATTTCCTGTTTTCAATCGTCAACACAGACGTCATGTGGGACCGGGAAATCAGCATGTCATGTTCAGATTTTTTGATAAATAATCAAGTATTTTTTTTAAAGGCATTTTTGTTTTAATCTTCCTTCATGCATGTCTGGGGAAGGATTGGGTTAGGTATGTACAATATAACGTAAGGATAATAATAATATAGCCTGATATTTCTGGAATCTCGAATTGTACCTCGGTATAATATAGGTACATTTTAACAATACTGAACTAATAAGATTTTTGTGAAATCTATCAGGGTTAAAAGCTCATGAATGAAACTCATAAATGTTTTATTAAAGATTATGAATAATCCTAAAATTAAAAAATATGAATATTTTCTGTTTGTAATTTTTTGTAATCTATTTTAATCTTGCTTTTTTTATTAATTCGTGTAAGTGATCGCAATGTATCAACCGTTCTAATTAATTAAATAATAAATAATAAAAATGATTATATTTCATTGGCTACAAACTCTGGTAGCACAATTTTATATGATAGAGACAATACACCTAACTATCTTCGAACCTCCGGTCAAAAGAACAAAACGAGTTACCACTAGACTACCAGCGCTCACGCACTGACGGTAAATGTAAATATCTACCGCAACGCAATCTGAACTTGGCTTCGTTAGGCGTGTGTCAGGTCGACCTTCGCCTGCCGGATCGGAAAGCAACCATTCGTTTCCCTGTTACAGTTTATTTTTATTTTCTTTTGTCAATGATAAATCACGACTTTCAATCTATTTTTAAACAAATGATATTTGGATCTTGTAGATTTTAGTGAGACTGAGTTCCTTAGTTATTTCTATTTTAAAAATAGAATGTTTTTAACTCAATTAAGGGCAGATTTTTTTATCTACGGAATAACGCTTTTCGTCAAATAAAATCTGAATAAAAGAAAAGAACAACTTCTGAGAATACGTGCAACTAGAGTCTTCTGGCAGAAATGCTCTAATAAGAATCGTTAATTCAGGTTAAATACTTATCCATACCAGTTATCATCACAATAATGAAAAATGCTTCAATAGTTGCACAAATTGTCGGTATTACAACTAGATAGGTGAGTTAGTAACCGACTTACTTTAGATTGTGCAGGCATGCATAATATTGTGCAAGCTAATTAAGGACAAAAATAAAACAAGCGAAAATTTGTTTTAATTTATTTCACAATTTATAAATAACATGGGCTATTTACAGCTTTGAATCCAATTATTACAATACTTAAACATACTCTCATGGCTACATTCGATACTTAAAAATCACTACCCTAAGGAAAGTGTCCCATTTTTAATCAAACGGGTTAATCCCTATCCATGGATCTATTTCTACGGGAGCATGCAACTACCCATGCATAAATAAAATTGATGCTACATTCAACGTTTAACAAAAAAATAATTTAACATCAATATGTTATTCTGGATATACGCAATCAAAATAAGATATATAGAATAACATACCAAATTAGAGGTAAAATGCATAGTGCAACACGACCAAAAATACATCTGAATATCAAAATAAATTTTAAATATACAAAAACTTTAAATTTCAGGATGAAAAAGTCCTAATTTTTTAAATAGCAATAATAAATTTTCTAAATAAGTTGCATTGAAACTATTAAAAAATAAATTTGGTTGCATATACAGTTTTAATTTGGTTGCTTTAGGCTTAGTTTTCTAAATAAACCTAGTAAAGGATATAATGTTAATTCCTCGTGTCCCACTATGCAATATATTAGTGCTAACTACATTGACTAGAATAGGTAATCACCGTCCAAAATGGTTACCTTGGGAGCCGGGTGGTACAAAGCCATAACCAGAGGCGCCTACAACCACGCCGCTCGTCTGGCCGGGGTCTCCATTGGGAGAGGGGGGGAACAAGACCGGACCTGGAAAGTACAAAAGCAATGCGTCATTGGAAATTCAATTGAATGTGGATTTATATCGGAGACCTTGGACTTACTAAACTTTAGGCGTTTCAAATCAAACACTATAGAATTGGAATATAATTGTTTGATTACTGAAATAAATAGTAAAACGGGGAAGTAAATATCAAATACTATGGTTATAAGAAAATATAGAATTATACATACATAAACATGACTGAAAAAGAGTTTAAATTCAATGTTGGTCCAGTTTTTTAAACATAATTAATTAATTCGCTCTAAAAAAATTTTCTTTACGATTTTACGATGCGTGAAAATAAGCTTTTTGATTGTTATTATTAGGATGGGTTTTGACTTTTAGGGAATTCAAAAAGAAGAATAAAATCAGAGAAGGATCTAAAATCGAATCATTCAAAATTGGAATACAAAGTCGTAAGTTATTGTCAAACTAAACATGCCCCGGTCTAAAATAAAACAGTAAAAATGTAGGGTGGACTGAAATAAAACCAAAATAAATGACTGTCAATGATCTTGAACTTTATGTAGATTTCAAAGCATGCAAGCGTGACTGTCTATCATAAATACAATAATAACGTCAATCCACAACTAAACTATCTCCAATATCAATCGTAGCTTTACTTATCGAGATATGTCATTTAATTGTATGAGCAGCATAGTCAGTCAGAATTTTCTTATAATGGCAGGGGCATTGCCTTTAAGATCGATATAGAAAATCTAATTCTAATTCGATTCCCTTATAAACACATATTTGTGTGATGAACTTTGTTATCATAGCATGCTTGAGCTATGCCTAAGTGTTTAAAGGTTAATCAATAGTAGGTATGTTTATAGATAAATATTCTATCAGTTATTTGATTCCCATATAACACCCATTGATTAATTTGGGGCTAAGCTGCTTTACTTTATAATTATTTTAATGACAGGGATTTAGTTTGTTTTTGAGGTAAGATTTTTTTTATTAAACTAACTTATGTAATTATATCCAGACCAAGTCACGAAACTGTTATTTATGCCGTTAACTTATGCAACAAGTATTTATTTAAAATAATATCTTGTGTACCTCGAGTTATAATTATTTTCAATAACTCTATTTACAATATTGCCAATTTGTATTTTAATAACATATTTCTATAGAATTTTGCTTCGAGACATTACTTTAATAAACAGTTTTACCGAAGTAAATTGTTTTCAATCAGTAAATAAATATCTCAATTTGTTTTATAGTTTTTGAGTTCAACATTTTAATTCACCCAAATTATTCTTCACATTGTCACTTTCATATCAAAATGACAGTAGGAAGAATAATTTACAAAGTGTCAGGCAATAATAAGAGATCGATACGATACTTAATACATATTTATATTATTCGTGTGTAACACCCTTAACTTAACCATATATATTATTCATTTGAAAGCTATACATTGCGCAAGGATAAATTAATTCCAAACTCTAATGAATTATTTTAACAATGTATAATTTATTATTCGGAGTACCATAAAAAACATGTCCTTAAAACAATTACGATTGATTAATAAGTAGTCATAACATACATTAGTGTCACAATTTGAGAACATTAAATACATATTGCACAACTATTCCTTGTTATAGGCATATAACTTTCGTTTACCTTCAGATGGCTGGTAGCCAATAATTACTTATATTTTAACAATAGGTATAATTAGTAGGTTGAAGTGGTAATGAGCAGGTCACATATCTCGAAGAACGGACAGCCGTTAGGGAATAAAGGTTCTGAAATGGCGACCACGAACCGGACGACGAAACATAGAGTGCCCACCCACCGATAGACTGACAACATTACTAAGATCGCAGGAAGTCGATGAATGGAAAGGGCTCAGAATCATTCTTCCTGGAAATGTATTGGGAAGGTCTATTGACGATGATGATGAACATTAAGAAGGTATTATCATAATGTTATTAAGGCCTTACTTTATACGTCAAATAAAAATATACCCATCTTTCTTTGGGCTTGTCAAAAACATGGACTGACATATATATTTGCCGAATATTGTTATTTCGTACATAGAAAAATCAGCCTTATAGGTCTTTATAACATTGGCAGATCTGTCAATTTGCGAGTAAACCCTATTTATATAGCAAATACATGATTATGTCAGAAAAAATGAACTGATTAGGCAGCGTTAATTCAATTTACCTAACAATATGTTTTACGTAGATAGAAAAATCAGCCCTAGAGGTCTTTGTAACATTGAAAGATCTGTCAATTTGCGAGTGAACACAATTTGTATAGCAAATACGTAGTTATATCAGAAGAAATGAAGTGATTAGATAGTGTAAATTCAATTTACCTAAAAAAATGTTTTACGTAAAATAGTTCTCGTCAAACAAATAAAAATATATAATTATAGACAACACGCTGTTACTATATAATTTTATTTCAGTCTATAACGCAATAATACCTACATTACCTACATAGATCTATATCTCAGCTTAAAACACGTCTTAGAGATGGTAGTGGCATCGTGTAATTAATCAAATCATACCGTAGCGTTGCATTGTTGAAACCTTGGCAACAATACAAACAAAGTAAACTGCAAATACTGAATCACACTAGCCCATTTGAATTTTTCATCTAAAAGTTAATAATATTTATATTATACAGATTGGTCTCCTAGAAATTTCATCAAAATCAGTTTAGCCGTTTTGTTTTAATGTTTTTTACTGCATACCTCCGTCATTTAATTTTATGAACTCATTTAGTAAATTCTTTTATAACTGAAAGTTCTAACTGCGGATAAAATGTCAATGGGACCAATCTAGGTCCCATTGACATTTTATCAAAATCAGTCGAATAGTTTGGACATGAAGTCGGTTTCTCAAGTTTTTTTAAATAATCAATTTTCTTATGCTTAATCATGAACTTATGTATATTTTAAACATGTAATATTTTTTTATGCTAAAATCCTTATGCAACTTTATAAAAAATATATAATTTGCCTTAATTCGTGACAGTTTGCTTTTGGCATTTTTTTATACATGCAATATCTAGTAATCTTGTCACAAGCCTATCAGATGTTGAAGTGGTAACCATCGCCTTTATCAAAACATTGACTTGCAGGACACGTGCGCTAGAAGATGAAATCAAAGGGGACAAAAACTATCATGACAACCACGGGATATTATTTAATTTTCTTTTGACGCTAATTCTCATAAAAATAGTTAATAATACCACCACACAAATATTTGTTCTCGGTGGGGATCGAACCCACGACTTACGGCGCAGAAGGCATAGCTACTACCAACTGAGCTGAGAGGCAAGTCTTCAATTCAAATGATGCGCGTCAGATAGACGTCAAGCTACTTCCGAGTGTGACACATAGAACTGAAAAGGCCATTGTTGACACGCAATCAAAAAAATATATAATTAAATTAATTGTTCACTTCCCCGCACATGCTCTCATCATTTCAAGTTACAACATCTTTAGTAATGACGGTACATTACAACACATTAGATGTTCCTTTTTCTTACTTTATTCTTCATTTATTCTGTAAGGTTTAGGCCTCTGTTCTGATTTACGACTGACTAGACGCATATGTACTCATTGAGCTATATAGTACACGGATATCCGTGTACTATATAGCCTATCCTAGCATATCCTATACTATAAGATATCCTCGCGATGTTTTTCTACTTTTACTTATTTGTGTACTATACCTTATATTCTTCTTTGTCGCATGTTGAAATTTGTATACTTTTATTCTACAGATCAATTTATTTTTAACTAGGTATATAATACTATTTCTTAGTATATTATATACCTAGTTAAAAATAATTGATTTTATGCTAGTTGCTAGTACATAGAGGCTAGTAAGTAGTGATTAGCTACCGTGTCTAGCAATTACACCTAAAAACGTATTCATTTTTTTATTAAATTCTCATTAAATCTTAACAATCTAGCCAATTTGAATTGAAGAACTGTTTTGAATAGTTATATAATCGTACCCGTAATAAAGTAAAAGCCAAAAGAGTTTTATCGTATTGAGATAGATGAAATCATATTTTAATACAGCATTAATAATATCATGTATGTATAAATACTTTGTAAATGATTTAGGTCTAAAGATGTTCTTAAGTAGGTAACCTTGTAGAGGTAAACGATCCATCAAGAGAACGAGGTAAGTACCGTTTTAACCGCGGTCTTTTTTGTGACATAATATTGATATTCGATAATAATACAAGATGTTATGAAACTAGACGCGAAGTGAATGGATTATCGCTTAAATCGTAGTTAGTTGGCGCTTGTTCTGTGAACTATTCGGAAGTAGGTGCAAAGATGTTTATCACGCCGGCACTTAGCGCCATCAATAATGATGCGAAAGTTTTTTTGGTAGTATTTTTAGATTCGTACAAAGTTAGACCGAGACGAAAAATCCATGCTTACGTATAATGTATATGTATGTCAGCATGGTATCGGTGTTAGGCAAGCTCCATCTAAACATCTTTTCCCACACTGTAGCGTCCCGTAAATAAGAGCATGAAAACAAACAGCTGACCCAGAAGCTATATAAATCATCTACAAGAGATGCAAAGGCCTGTAAACAGGCCTGTAAAAAGAAAACTTTTTCGTATAATCTAAGAACTCCTCTTCATGCATGGAGTACTTTTCCAGTACTCCATGCATGAAGAGACATTTCGTGTTTAGCATCTCCGCAATAATTAGTGGTCCTGATAATTTTCAAAGTTTCCAAAACTCTGTTTGGAAACTTTGAAAACTGTCGATAGTTTGATGGAAAATCGATAGATATCTTACCAAATACCTTAAACCGCTCGGCTTAGCAGTTGCATCTACAAGAGATGCAAAGGCCTGTAAACAGGCCTGTAAAAAGAAAACTTTTTCGTATAATCTAAGAACTCCTCTTCATGCATGGAGTACTTTTCCAGTACTCCATGCATGAAGAGACATATCGTGTTTAGCATCTCCGCAATAATTAGTGGTCCTGATAATTTTCAAAGTTTCCAAAACTCTGTTTGGAAACTTTGAAAACTGTCGATAGTTTGATGGAAAATCGATAGATATCTTACCAAATACCTTAAACCGCTCGGCTTAGCAACTGCTAAGCACTAGTTACCAGTAATTATAATTAATTTAGAGTAGAGAGGGATGTGGCTGTCAAATACTGTCGCAACATTCTCGGGTTTTTACTCGACGGAGCATGATTCTGTCATTAAATGCTCGGAGTGGCTCAGACCCTTCTAAACATTTGAACATCATGGTTACAGGATTTGTAGAGTTAAATCCTTACTAACACGTGTTTGCTGCTTTGTTTGTATGAATAAACGGAACTAAACTAAAATATCTTACAGAAAACGATGTATAGGTAATGGAATGCGTATTTTTGGGGCAACGGACCTGGCACTAGAATGCTACAACTTTATATATTATGTGATTTGAAATGCCTCTCACTCCTTACTCTATTGAAAAGCTTTGCATCTCAACTTTTAGAAATCCATAGGCTAAAATCCTGGCATTCATGTTTGACCATTATGTTTCAAGTTACAAAACGACATACTCTAATATGTTATTTAAAAATGTTGTATCTTATTGAAACATAAAGATTGATAGCTTGTGGATTTGAAATAGCTGAGCTTAATAACCACCTAGTCCCTAGTTATTTGCTTTTAATTAAAATAACCCAATATGATAAAGTAACGCGCACAGAAGTGGGTGGGTGGGTAATCAAGTTATTTGGTAATTGAATCAATATTGATAGAAATTGATCAATGTTGAACCTGCAATATTCAATATTTGTGGGGAATATTTAATTTATTCAATCAGCTTTTTGATTATTAACATGCGCTACATTTATTATGGATATTATAAGCACCCTATAAGTTAAGCCACCGTGAATAATAATCTATCCGTTTGTAAAAGTAGATGTTTCCAAACATAAGCTACTACCCACTCTCATAGACCACATTTAAACATCGAGTGAAGTAATTTCGATCGGTTGCTAAGCTTGCATTGGAGTAATAAATAAACGGTATTAAATATATGTACTTTCATCAGACTGTTAGTAAGCGAACAAGAAATGCGGCTGTTTCTGGATGTATTTAGGTTAGGGGGCGGGGGCTCTAAGGATGATTTCCATTACAAAAAAATAGACAGGCATACCCGACTTATGTTTCCATAGTGAATACGCATCACAATAAAAAAAAGAAAAGTAATGTAACTAAACTGAAGTTACTGTAATATAGCGACCTCTATTTTTTTTATGCTAAAAATATGTTAGCAAGCATTTATTTTTGACCCTCTTTGACCAGTCTTAATTACTTATGCTTTGATTTTATATTTTTCTTGTAATTCCTTGTTTCGTGTGTGTTTTCTAGGCAAATAAATTCTTTATCTATCTATCTATCAGTCTGAAAAGATGGTATGGGCACAGAACAGTATGGGCTAGCTTAATCTTAAAATAATCGTTGTCCCATAAGCTATAACACAGTTCCTTGTAAATGGAGGTATGATTTACAAAATTGCCACTCACTTAGTATTTCTGCTCTCTCGTCTTGGATTGATGCAAAATGATGTTCACTACGCAATACTACGCATGTCAGAAGCGGAAGTATTTTTACTCCAGTTTCATATTTCTGCCCTCCTTCTCCCTGATTGCGTCCACTCGGCACATTAGTATTGAGTAAAAGGCCCTGTTTACGCAGCCCTTGAACCGGCGGTTCTTGTACAAAGCACACTATGTTCATTGTCGTGGGATACATGGGCATAATGTTTGCAACGTGCAATTAATTCTATCGCAATGAGTTTAGTGATGCGATTTGCTTTTCTGTTCTGATTTACTTTATTTTTTGCGGAATGATTCGAAGTTTATGCATACTGATGGAATTGAGTAATATTTTTATTTATCCTTGCCTTGTTTATTAATTAGGTTTTATTCAGACACGAGCCTATAAAATGCAAAATAAGAGAATTAGTGTACAGTGGTAGGGAAGGGTTCCGTTTTTGCCATTTGGCTACGGAACCTAAATAGACAACACACAACGAATACCAGTAGACGAAAGTCAAAAATCGTTTTTTCAGTTTTTTCAAAAGGATCACTTTGAAACGTCTTAAAGCTGGGTGAGGCTACGTACCAGTTCCACGCGACCAAGCCTAGAAGGACAGGCAATAAATTACGGCTTGAATCCTACAGTTTTTTTGTATGATTATGTTACAAAATAACAATTATAATTGCAGTCTCGTATGTTAGTTTAATAACAATAGGATGACGTCCATTATTACTCGTGTAATTGATATGCTTAAAACTGTTCACTCAGAGACAAATTATAAACATTTCTGTAATTGTATATTATGTGGTATATAATATACTGTTTTTTTATTATATGTATAAACTTTATTTCTTGTATGCTTAAGATTTTATAAATATTCCAACTGTTTGGGAAAAATTCAAATCAACCCACATTCGAATAGACTCAAACTCAATTCTTATGAGAGTATTATATTCAGTAGTGGATTCCTTCAGGCATATACTAATGATGATCCCCACGCTAGTACATTACTGGTTGGATCATTTCCTCTTTCTTCGACTATTAGCTTCAGCCGCACCCGCAGAAATTATAGGTTCGTAATGCTCTTGCTCCTATAATATGAGCCAGTAAGTATTTCCTCGGAAATACCTTGGAGTTAATAATTTCAAATCATTTTTTGAGTATCACCGTACACAACATTTTTGTTTGCTAATAATTATTTTGTAAGGTTTTACAAAAAATATATAGGTTAAGTATTCTATCAGTTGTCCGGATTCTAAGTCAAACTTTGTTTACTTTAGGGCTGAATGGGACTGTTTGAAGGATATTACATACTTATACGACATATTTTGATATTTTAGCTGAAAAGTTTGATTTACCAAAAATGTATGATTTTTTATTCTTAGGTAGGTACTAAATGTTTGGTTTACCATAACGTAGTTTATGTTCATTTCAAATTGGGCAAAAGCCCATTTACTTAACAGGCTTAAATCTAGTGGGCAAATGGCCCTCAGAAAGATAAGTCCTAGATTGTGACTCATTGCTCAACATTATTGATACCTAACGTCCATATTGCAAATATTTATCACTGTCAATTTATTATCTGCTCAATGGAATTTGCCTGATAAAATGTTTGGACGTGCTCCTGACTATCCCCAAATCATGTCCATGAAGTTACCAAAAGACTTGAGAGGTTTTTTACTGTGGCTAGACTACAGTCGCGAGTCTATTTCTTATATTTTACAAACTGGATATAATTATATCAGCGAAAAAAAATATTTATGGTATTTAGTCCAGTTTAACTGTATACGTTTTATAATTTAATCGCAAGTGTTCAATTAACCGTCAATTATTATTACGGAACTTGGCTTGTTTTACAGCTGTCAAAACCGGCTTTATAGCTTGCGGATATTTAGGTAAATATTTGGTATTTTGTCTTGATATTTGCAATCTTGTATGAGACTCTCGTATCCGCATTAAGACTCTCAAGTCTCACAACTACTTATACGTGTGGGTGCCATATCAATTCTCGAGAGAAGTAGCCAAAGGAACGTTCGTAAAGGTTCAAACGGTATTCTGGTTCAATTAGTGGCCATCCTATCAGTTGGGTTGTTATGTTTTTTTGTGAGCACTGTTAAAACCTGTCGGCCTCATAAGCATTAGACAAGGGCAGGAAGATTATGACTGCCAAACCTGATGGGGGTCAAATTACATCGTTTTTTTTAATCAACTATAGCTGATGGAACAAGCATATACATTATATAAAGTGTCTGATATTAAGTGGTTACCATCGCCTATAACAAAGCACTGCCACGTAGGTATCTCTTGGGCCAGAAATGTGACTCCAAATATTGATAAAATAGACTCAAAACTAGTATAGTCATATCAATTACAAACTTTATTTTTACCAGAGTTATTTTAATTTTACGAACACTGCATAATAAAGCAATTTCATTCACAAAAGACTTCGCTTTCGTAACTCTCCGTATGATACTATCTTGTAATCGTTGTACATAATACAAGAATGAATCGTAACAACTTGCTCTTTGTTGTCTAAGTATTTGTGACCATGTGTGGCCACCTGTGACCATTTTGGGCTCAAGTTTATGGACGGAGAGCAGTGTTTTGTAGGGCATGTTCCTGACGTACGTGATCTGCGAGGCAGTGTTTGGTGATGGTTAGGACTTAACATCAGGTGGGTCATATGCATTAGCAAGTTATAAAAAAATGTGGCGCCTATGACTTTGAAATGGCAATGAATAAAGGTAAACAGTCCGTAAGAGGATTGACACCCTTGAATAGTAGGTATGCATCGTAAATAGACTCAATGTAATTTCGAACAAACAATAGTTGTCACACACGAAGTAATTAGCAACATTGTTTACTTAGTTTATTTGAAATCTAGAATCTCAAATAAAGAAATTCTATTCTATTCTCTTCTATTCTATTTTATTGTGAGACAATATACGAAACATTTCAATTTTCAAATTCAAACATTTTAGTAATAGCATTCTATCAGTAGACCTCAGAATAAAGACTAAAGCACATAGAAAAAAAATACTACTTACTGAAAAACTATGTTAAAAAAGTATGAACTGTTAGTTATAATATGTTATAATATATGTTAGTTTATTTACTGTACGTCTTCACGGGGACGCACACCACAATTAATTAAATTTAATGACACATAGCTAATAAACACTGGGCAATTGAGACGCTTCTATTGATACCTCATTTGTCAAATTTTGATAAGCAGTTTACAAGTTTTGATAGAACAAATGGCTCTCCTTTTTGCTTCGCTGTAGTTGGGTCAAAATGTTATATGCCTACCAGTAATTGAGAAATGGAATAGAGGCGGATATAATTTGATTTTACACGCAAGTCCAACTTTCAATTCTATCTAAGAATATCTTTAGGAAGAGAAATAAGATGCAGACCTGTATTCGCTCTAGGGTCTCTCGCTGCAGCCGCGAAGTTACTGTAAGTGGGTCCTCCAAAGCTGGTCGCGAAGTCTGAGTAACCGTAGTGCCCGAACTGCGCCGTCGTTAGTGCTAAGCAGGCACATAGTACTAAGGACTGTGGACAAAGAAACATCAAATTAGAATCAAAAACTCATAAAGATAAGTTAAAAAAAGGCTAAGCAACTCTAGGCTTTCAACCAAGTTCAACTTGGTTCGTACAAACTGAACTGAAACTGTTAGATAGGCAACTACCAATGCATTGAAACTAGGCATTGCGTGTTAGTAAATTCATATGCATTTTCTATGTTCGTGTTTAAAGCTAATTTTTTAATCAAACACTCAATATGAGGCTTGAAGTTGATCATGACCTCATGATTGGTTTTCAGTTTCTTGCGGAGAATGTGTCAATGTCAATGTCATTATTACCATTTCGTGAGGTTTCGACTTTAGCTTTACGCAGTGAATGAAACTACATGGAAGTATGCAATAAGAGCAGTAGGTATACATAAATCACGAGTATGTTTGGATCAGGGCTTTAAAATTTAAGGGTGTTATTAATAATCCTGGCGTAGCGTTGGACTAGTTAACCCGTGTTTTGTCACATTTGCTCGAGTTGACAATTGCATGTCAATGCAAGAGACAAAACACGGATTAACTAGTCCAACGCTACGCCAGGATTATTAATAACACCCTATAGGTCTTAAAAAAAAGCAGTACAGTACATTAAAAGTGCCAGCAAAGTAAACATTGCATTTCTCTCATTATTATCAGTAGTATGCATAATTTGTTAGCTTCTCTTCTTGTACAGTAGTGGTAGAGCTCTTTGTGAAGGGCTTCTCCGTGGAAGTACTACCACTGTGCCTATTTCTGCCGTGAAGCAGCATCGCTGAGGGTGTGGGTGGAAGTGAAATTACTGGCATGTGAGGCTGAACACCTGTATGCCTCAAGTTGATAGACGCAGGGTATAGTGCATCGTGTGGCTCGTTCCTGACAAGCGTAACCTATGAATAAAAATATTTAACTCAAAAACTAGTTTTTCCTTATCTCTGCCGTTTTTTGTATTATTTAATGCAAAGTACAAATAAAACATAATAATAATATTCTGTATTTTGTGGTATTTTAAGCCCTCGTTATTTCTGATTGAGAATTAAGTTGTAAAATGTTTAAGTTGTAAAAACTAACGATACATATCTAATTACGCCTAGATATTATCTTTAAGTGGAAGCAAACGCACCCAGACTGGCTCAAATAGATATGTACCAATCTTAATAAGATATTTTATCTACATAACAAAGAACCTTTTAATCAGGTTACGTGGGTGATATCATTATGTAATAATATGTAATTTATTATTCGTTTGCAAAGACCTATCAATCGATCAGCTGTATTCATAAATGAGTTTCAATGCGGTGGTCTTCCGCGACCTTGATGCTTTCTAATATGGACGTGTGCTCTGTATTCATATAGGAAGTGTATCAAGTTGCTTCTGTTTGCTAGGCCATGAAGTGTAAGGCTTTAAAACCGGTTTCAAGTACCCTTTTACATAAATATAACAAAAGTGCGTTCACGAAAAATTCATTAGGTACATTAAGTGGTTATTTTGGTTCAAATTCGTATTAAACGGAACGCTGCAAAACTGGAACTTTTAGATGTTATAATTTCAACTACCCTCTGAATAGTTTTTTTAGAATCTTCAATGGTCAATAATGGCCACAAGACCTGAGATGATGGTGTACAGTCAATGAGAATTTAATACTTTTTTTAGAAAGTTTATCAGTTTTTTTATGCCTTAGCATTGGTGAATCTAATGAAATAAATAGTAATTGAATCTACGGCAAAATCTCGAAATACCAGTAAACAATTAGTTACTATCTTATCAGTTACTTCACGGAAGGGAAATCACGGAAACGCGTCTATAGGCGTTATGCAAGCTTCATGCGTACTGGGCTTGCCAACTGGTTCTGGACCAAAACAAGTGTGTGAACTTGATATGTGACCTCAGCTGAGGTAGCGTACGTGAACCCACGGTATGCAGTCGTTCGATTAACACGTGCGATTTGTACAAACGAGCGGGATTATCACGCGCGTTTTTTTATAAAACTTACTGAAGGAACATGCATATGTCAAATCTGATGTTAGGTGGTAGTCATCGCCTATAACAAAGCATTGCCTCCTAGGTCACGTGCTCTACAATGCATTGCACTGCGTCCATCAAATTGAGGCATACAGGTTTTCAGGCTCACGTGCCAGTAATTTCACCGGCACCTACACTTTTCAAACCGAGCACGGAAATGATGCTTCACAGCAGAAATAAGCTTATTGGTAGTACTTCCCCGAACGAGCCCTACACAACGAGCTACTAGAAATGGTAAACCGTTAGGCTGTCAGTAATTTCACCAGTATCCAGAATTTGACATACTTCAAACCTTGCAGGTATCTGATGTTAGAGAAATGTGAAATAAGCGAATGCATTTACAAATCATTTACAATAGTGTGGTCATGCTGGTAAGTAATGCAACTTATTTTGTAATAGTATTGTGTATAGTGTATGCTGGACAGAAGCACCACTCTACAAGTCCACAATAACGTGTCACCAACAAAATTACCCCTGACATCAGGTGACCGACCGTGAAAATATCAAGTTTTCTATTAAATTTCGAAGTTTGAGATATGAATTCATAACTTTAAGTACCTTGCAAGCTCGAATTACTGATTCAAGGGTACACACGTCCAAAACAATAAAGATATGAAAGCTATAGTGACGCAGAGGAATGTTCGCTTTGGTCAAACCGACGTGATTGGCACTTCCATGACACTTTGAAATGTTTAGGCCAAGATAGCAAATTATGTAGAGCAGTGTTGAAACACAAAGCACAATCTACAAGTCGATGACATATTTATAACAATAAAAAGGTAGGGAGTACTTAATAATGCGTGTGTCTTATTACTGGTACGATAGAGTTCAATTTTTGAGCTTGCAGTAAACCAATATGATATTAGACAATATTGTTTGAAGGTGTTTGGATTGTATGTTAAGTACCATGGACCTTCGCACTAACGATAGGCATAAATAAAAGCCTAATCGTTAAATGCCTCTTTAGCTCTACCTTTATTTTAGGCGATTAAGGCTTTGTTTATGGTGGTAGTATGATATAGGATAACCATTTAATTTTAAAATAAATCCCAGAGATTTTTAAAATGTCTCAAAATATCAGAGCTAAGCGAGTAGTTGTCTGTAAACGTGAAACCTGTGGATGAAGCCACGGTCGCGTTAGTGCCATATTAACAGTCCCTAAGAGTTATTCGTCAAGTGTGCTTAGGATCCCATGGCACAGTGGTCAGAGCATGCCTCGTAACAAGAGGAAAGTCACGAACGAATTCAAATCCTGCTCGGAAATTTTGGGGATTTAATGATAATCTTTGTGATTTCTTAAAGTGTATTATTATACACTATAAAACCAATTAAAAATGTATAAAACTTATCGCCTCTCAAAATTAAATTATTTCAATAATTTCAACAGACAGCGGTATTAACGCTCGACTATATCTACAGACTACGCAACGTCACTGCTACCATTTATGGAGCAAATTGCAATTCTGTTCTGGATATGGAAATTAAAGTCTAGATCTTACCTTGCAACACTCACAAAGACAGCACCGGCCCTAAGGAATTGCGCAAAGGACATTCCGAAAATAATATCCTACTAATATTATAAACGCGAAAGTTAGTAAGTTTGGATGGATGGATGGATGTTTGTTACTCTTTCACGTTAAAACTGCTGAATGGATTTTAATGAAACCTTACAATAATATAGATACCTTATACATCAGAATAACACATAGGCTACAATTTATACAGATATTCTAAACGGATTAAGAACGGATGTAACGCGAACGGGGCGAGCAAAGCCGTGCGCGGCCGCTATAGTAAGTTTATAAAACTTGAGTAACTGCTGAACCGATTTGGATTAAATTTCTATGGGACTAATCTGAAAGTATAACTTACAGTGAGTGATCCATTGGCGAGCTAAGACCGCTGCTGGGACGCCACAAGCCTGCGAGCTAAAGGCATAAACCGACAATGGTGCACCTACAAAACCGCGCTTTTGTAGGTGCACCATTGGTGTACCAGCGGTCTTAGCTCGCCAATGAATCACCCACTTTACAAATAAAAAAAACAAATGACGTTATGCGATAGCAAAAGTAAAAAAAATACAACGGAATTGAGAACCATATCCTTTTTTATTTGAATTCGATTAAATAAAGCAACGTGCTGCTCGCGGTTGTGGTCCAAGAATCATTATTGGGTAATGGTAAATGAATCTTGCGTCTTGTAGAGTAGGTCAGTGTAGGTCTTCAATGCAACGGCTGGCGTAAAAGATGACCATAGCGAGGGATTTCACAATCTTTCGCCAGTTTCATAAAGTAATTAATAACACTAACATAATTAATTAAAGTCTTCGAGTGTACATTATACTGTTTAGTTAGAACTTACAAAGGTATTTTATTTTATTGATTTATGACCATTGCCCTATCCTTACATGAGTATCTTATTACGAGAGATAAGAATTTAAGTTTTTATAATTAGCAGATTTAATTTATAGTATGTTTAGGTCTAAGCTATGTATAATAACAACAATGTCGTCGGTCCATCTAGTAGGTGGGCGCTCTACGTGTCATCTTCCGGTTTTCTCGTTATCGCCATTCGAGAATCTGTACCAGAACCAAACTCATTGTTATAACCGCAGGAAGTTGCTGGATGGAAAGGGCTTCTTCTTTTAATCGAGTCAAGACTCTCCCTAACCCTCCTCGACTAGCATGTATCTCTATTCGTTGCCATGTTCAAGTCTGTCATGGTGCAGTAAGTGCATGGTGGAAATGGCTCAGAATCGTTCTTCCTGGAAATGTGTAGGGTGAAATATCCAGCAGTGGACTTCTTCCAGCATATGATAATGATTATTTAAGCTACGAAATCTATCGCACAACCTACTTTCAAGTAACTCAATATTGCTGAAACTTCCACCTACATAAATGTACCTAACCTAATAGCAGTTACGCTATAGTTTTCGAAAGGAATGTAGATTTTAAACTGATCTATAAATCTCGATAAAATATGCCTAGAAATGGAATGGAATATGAAATTTAGGCGGAGAAGGCAAAGATCATAACACCTAAGAACATTTTATAAAAAAATACAGTGAATAATCCATACACAAACACTATCTAGCCCCAAAATAAATAGAGCTTGTACTATGGGAACAAGATAGCTGATATAATACTTATAAGTATGCTTTTTTTTGTAAATACACACCTAGACAGAGAAAAAACATCTGCGTTCACCACACAAATAAGTATTTGTTCTCGACGGGCATCAAACCTACTAGCTACGGCGCAGAAGGCAGAGCTACTACCAACTGAGCTGAGAGGCGAGTCAATTTCGAATAACAATAAACTTGCCTATGTACTTATAGTATACTGACTGTAAAATATATTAACAATTCTAATTTACCATTCCGATTTCGCAGTCGATATGGACCATTCTGACAGTCAGTAATCAGAAAGATTGTAATTAGGTCATTTTATACTTCTCGCTCGCAAATTTCGATTCTTTGAAAGATACACCTAAAATCATTGAACTTATTTTTCTAACATCGGGATCTCCGATTCATAAAGCTCAGTATAAAAATATGTTCATTTAAACACATTTTCATATTTAAAAATTGGCCTAGTTTGCGTACTTGAGTACCTAACCTTTTTAATTAGGATAACATATTGCGCTTACGATTTTCTCGTGACTTTCGTTTTAATACATTTCAAACTTCAAAAAACAAATAAATTCTTCTTAGTTTTATAAGTTTAGTTTAGTAACCGAACTGTGAAATGTAATAGGAAACAGTTCTATAAATTGCTTTATCTATCTTCTCTGCTTTTAGATATTGCTATCATCTCTTCTACCAGCCAATGCAAGGATCAAAGTTCTAATGCTTTTAGCACTAGTTATGAAGGTTTTATTACGAGCGATTCTGTTGCAAATGTCAAGTAGTCACTAATCCATGTTTATGACAATAACTGGATCATTATTATAAATTAACTAGCATTTGCGAAACGAATAGACGTTAATATTTCAAGAACATCAAGATAGTTAGAACATAATATAATATACTTAGTTTAAATCGCTGGCATATACATACCTACGTCAATGCATACAATGTAGAATTATGAAAAAGCGGAAGACCTGGGCCTATCAATATGCATGGGTAATTTGTTCCGGGTATGGTGTTTTGTCGTATATACCATTGGCACTTGTAGTTGCATGTCTGAGTTTTATTATCGCTGTCAGATCACGAGCAAAAAGTTTTTTTATTAAGTATGCAATGCATTTTGTCTAAGTGAAAAATGCATTTGTACTGCTAAATCAGAAGAATCACTTAAGAAAGGTTAAGGGTGTCAGTTTCACGCAATCAAGCCTGGAAAAACAGGCAAGTAACTTTTTTCTATAACCCTCAACAGATCTATATAAAAACGTGGTGCATTCCAACCCTAAATGTAGCTTTGACCACTGAGGCAAAGCGTGTATGGCATTTGATTTGATAACCCTTCATCACCTGTCAATTTTTGTCCGTTGCAAAATGTATAGCGCCGTAACCAGCCTTTAAAAAAACTAGTGCTATTCCTAGACCGACAATGCACCTACTAACAGGTAGTACTAATAGCCTACTGGCACCGTAAACAACCCTTTCTCTTGGTCGACTTCTTGAATTGAATTATTATCGTGAGCTTAGGAAACGTTTGAGTCAGGTCACTGGCCTTTTTAGGTCACCCATGATGGCCTAGTTATGGTGTGCTAATAAAAAATACCACTAGAATCTTGTATGTTGTGTTTAATGTACCTAATTATAAAAAAATAATTATGAATTATGTCAAATATTCCCAAAAGTCCCAGGACAGACCGCGTTTGCAGTAGTATGTAGGTACGTTTGTAGATCTATTTTTCGAACAAGACCTACATAGTTTTCTGAGCGACTTCGGAATGTTGTTACTTATCTACACACAAAGGACTATCTTGTTAGTGGCATCTTGTTTCCACATCCTAGCAAGGTCCATTGCAACATGTACTCTGCCAGCTATAGATATGAAGTATGAACAAAATACCTTGATTTCCTCTTTATTACCCTAGAAACAAATTCTCTGAGAGCCTTGATTGTGCGTATCGGTTGTCGATTTACTAGATTCTACGTGGTTGGAATACGACATAGAATTGCGTGTCGCAAACTGACAGGTAGGGTCAAATAGACCACTTGACTGACCAAATGTACTGCATATTTGTGGTGGCGAGTAGGGTTGCCCTGCAAAGGGTTATTGCAAAATGTTAAGATTTAAATAAACAATATTGCGCATAAATTATGTATTTTGATTTTCATTAATTGATGTAGGTAAATGGCCAAACAAAAAAATCCAGTGTATTCAAGTATAACTTATCACAAGCTAAGAATACTTACCAAGGTTCCAAAATGAAAATAGGGACTTTCTTGTTAGTAATGTTTTATTGTTCATGAAAATAAAACAGCTTATTTTGAAGCTCCAAAATTTTATAGGTACAAGATCTCTGGTATTATTCAAATAACTGTGTGTTTTTTTTTTTGTCTGATCGCTCGGGTAGCCCTAAATTCAAACAATTCACAAATCACGCGCATGCGTGCCGCAGTGAAACCAAATCAAGTGTGAACGCGCTTGCAACACAGTGACGCAACGCAGGACTCGGCTATTGTATATATCCAGATCTGTGCCTACCGTGTATCAGACACCTAGATGCTAAATATCACTCACCAGTACCATAATAAGATACTAATACTTATGAGCAGCAAACCATCATGTTCATATGACAGATTCAAATGATGTTTATATTCTGCAATAAATATTACTAGCAGTTAGTGACCGAGCTTCGCTCGGTATATTTTAATTACGTACTGATGAATGGTGAAATAATATTTTTCGATCTGACTAACATACTACTTATTAATTTAAAAATAGGACGACATAATAATAAAAAAATAAGAAGTGGTTATTTAAAAAAAAATCACGAGTGCAATGAGAAAGAAACTTTTAGAACTTGTGTATCGAGTGTTTAAGTAGTAATTTAGTTCCAAAACTCGTCAATAGATGGCGTTCTCTCCAACTAACGCTTGAGTTCTCATTCTCACAGAGCTTAGTTTTTGCTTCTGAGCAAGAGATGGCGCTAGGAGTTATGATATTAAGATAAAGTTATTTGTTCAAAACTGAAAGAAGCCGATATTTTCTGAAAATGAATCCTAGCTAGATCGATTTATCGCCCTCGAAACCCTCTGTATACTTAATTTCATGAAAATCGTTGGCTCAGTTTCCGAGATCCTAAATATATATATACATATATATATACAAGATTTTCTCGTTTAAAGGTATAAGATAAGATTTAGGTACTCCTCTTGATCTCTTGAATTTTTTTTAAATTTTTTGTCTGTTAAATGACAATGAGCCTAGAAAAACTAAAAAGTACTTAGTCTTAAGTAAAATAATCATGAATAAAGACTAAACCTATTACAAATTCCTAAAAAACTAAAAAAAAATGATTTTGAAAATAGAACTAAAACCGGTCGCCGGCGATCTCTTTTGGTAGAATTCATGCAATGCGTTGCGGCAACAGAAGAAATTAAAAAAAAAACATTGGCGCGCAATCTTTAGACTTTTCTTCATAGTGTATTGGATTATTTATTTTATTTTCTCGCCATCGTAGTGAAAAGCAGTAACACTAGCATAAAAACTCATTAAAACTCGATTTCTATTTACTCCCTCGCTGAAGCTCTGGAGTATAACTTACTCTTTAATCGATACTCTTATAATAATGGGTCATTTCAGCTCCTTGTATAACAATCTACTATTTTTGATGCGCTTAGCTTACATTCTTCTAGCAGGTATGTAGTACTATCTTTGTGAGCCCATCTTAGTATCGTTCTTTCACAGTGTGTGTTGAAAATATTTCAAGAGTGCCTTAGAGAGGGTCCTATCAGCAGAGGTATTAGCATCGTTGGCACCCTAATATGACCTACGCCTAGGCATCAAATAACCTTTGGCGAATCAATAATGTACGAATTTTCAACTACATTTAAGTTCATTTTTCTGGGACTGTTTTCGATGTCGATGTCGATCTTTACCTAATACTTAAGTTTATTATCAGAAGATGGGCAATTTTCACGTATAAATGCTATGATATTATAAAGACTTTGCGTGTCAGGTGCAACTTGTGTACCTACCTACTTCCTACGCAGTACCTACGCAGATGATTTTCATCACGCAAAGATGCAACCTTCAAGAGTAAACGGTTCTACTAGGTGCGGGAAGCATGATGATTTTACTTTAGCCATGAATTTTCGCAATTATTTTGTAATTATGAGTCAATTTGATCTTTAAAATCATCAAATCAACCACTTATCGATATTAGCATGCAATATTTGAAGCTCTAAAAACTACGGCACGAGTGTGCAATTTTGCGAAAAAAACTTTTTTTTTTTCAAAACCATTCCGTTTCCATCTTTATTAGAGATAAGTAAGTATATAATTATTGTAACTTTATTATATTTATTGACCTTGAGTGTCACTAAAACATATAAATTAGATGAGCGTATAAATATGATCGGAGCTTACGAGCTTAAAGGTAAGTAACGGGAAAGCATTTAAAGTTTTATAAATAAATATGAGGACTTAATCTGATAATATTTATTATTATCATTATTATTGTTTTAGTGCAATGTATCATTCTGGGAGGTCATACCATTTGCGGCTAAAACATATAAGCGCACACATTATTATAATAACTTAACAACTACAAGTCTAATTCTAATTAGCACCAAAACAGATATCGATCGTGTTTTGCTAGTTTTGCGAAACCGTGACGTCATTATTTACATTAGATTAAGCGATAATTATGTTGATCTTATTTGTTTCTCAAGAAACACGAAGCATAAAAACCAATTTTCTTTCAGTAATTTCTGATTATTTTTAGAGTTAAAAAGTAACCAAAATAATTTTATGCTTAATTCAGTTTACGTCAGTGTTTATTGCGGGATTGAGAAAAAAATAAACATCTAAACATTTTTGATATTAGTAGGAAGTAGGACGTTGCGCTATTTCCGCACTCAATTGAATGGCCATCAATCTATACATCAGAAAAATACAAGAAGTATTTTTGAATTAGCAAAGCATATAAAATCCTAACATAATAAACAAAAGAAAACGTCAGTGTTTTTTTAACAAGTGACGTTTAAAAAACTTGAGGAACTGACTTCATGCTGCACCGATTTTGATGATTTTTTTACGGGATCAATCTGCAATCGCAAAAATCAAGTGTTGTTGGTGTGTATGGGTGGCGGGGACCGCTTACCATAAGGTGGGCCTTAAGCTCGTTTGTCTATCTTTTACAACCGAATTGAGAACCTCCTTCTTTTTTACTTGAAGTCAGTAAAAAAGCATTAAAACCTTCAAATACAAATAGACAGACATCGTGAGCTAGCGATAAATGTTTGGTAAATATTGTATAGATTTCAAGATAATCTTAGACAGACTGTACTATACATACCTGTCTCTAGGAAGGCTTGTTTTAAATTGTATTTGTGTCACCCAGTTACTGAAGGTTACCACGGAACAGAATAAACAATACTTACTACACAGTGCAACTGTATTTGCACCACGTGACCAATGTCTGCATCGCCGCGCCTACATATTTAAAATTATTTAAACTACAATGTACTAAAGCAATTTATGCTTTGTTGTATTCGATTATAAAATTGGCCGTAAGTATATCGAGGTTGTGTTGACCCCGAATATAGTAAAATGGTGTTTTTCCGACAGTTCTATTCTAAACTGGAGTAAAATAGACACGAAGGACATTCTAATGTTGTAAACGTTCACCAGACGACTTTGCATTCTAGTTACATCAACATGATCAATTGACCATTCATAATCCTCTCAGCGACGGTAAATGGAGCAGAGAAGAGGAATGGCTTACGTGTGACACTTTATTAGTCAAGCAGAATAGACATCAAGAAACTATTCCTTTATTTTACCGTTGTAACTAATAAAGAGTGAAATACCCTGGTCAAAATGTCAGAAAATGCTACCTGAAATAGCTACCTCACAGAACATAAAATAATACTGCTAACGTCTTCTATAATACACTGCAGACTGCCAAATGAGGTAAATATGGCAAATTTCCCCCATTCATAATGCCGGACACGTTAAATTCCGCTAAAAGTCTCTTGTCACTGTCGCTTTCATGTCACGAAATAGAGATGGCAACAGACTTAGCGGTTTCATTATGAACCGTATGAATATACTTATATGTTCAGAAGTGACAATGACTAATAATATTTTTATAAGTTTTTATACATAATAGAAGCTATAATAATAAATACTATTTATATGTGTGACGTCATAATGCTACTGTCACAAACATTTATGCATCGTATATTATTAGTTAATCTACGTGTGTGGTCAAAAGGCTGTGCTACGTTTTAACACAACTGTCAAAAGCAAAGCATCTTGTCTCAAAAACGCATAATAAAATGAACATTACTGGTACTAAAGCTTACATCACACATGCCAGCCATGAATGGGCATGCACGTCAGACACCGGGAAGTTTTAGAGGCTGCGTCGGCGCATTACCATACCTACACTAGAACACAATAACTGGAGCATACAGTAGATGACCTTTAGCCAACAATTTTTTTAAATAATAACTGAACTTGAAATAATAACCAGGATTGTTGGCAGTTTTAAATTAACGCGATCGTTATACATAATTATATGGCGATAAATACCCGCTTGTTCCGTATAATCTTTAAATCTATTTTATCCTTTTTAATTCCAGAGAAGGTTAATGAAAAGATGGATGGATTGTGTGAAGGATAACATGGGTAAGAAAGGAGTGACTGCTGAAATGACGACTAATAGAGGAGCGTGGAGAACAAAACCTGTTGTGCTGACTCCATATGAAGTAGAATAAGAACAAGAAAATGATGATTCTTTCAATAAAGTTATTTTATTTTAAACTCATATACCGAAAGTTGAAATAGATTTTTTGAATCAGGTAACTAGATAATAAATAGACGAATAACCTCGGTTATTTCGGTCTTAATTTAATATCTCGACAATAAATTAAATAGATATCAATTGTTTAAATTAAAAGATGACAATGCCTTTGCTTGTGATCTTTGTGTGTGTGTTTCTCATTCTTTGGTTAAAGTTAAAGTTGTAAGCGTTGATACTGTTTTATTTACCGTGTAAAGTCAACACGCGCCACACATGCCTGCAAGACCGGTATAATTTCCGCCTTCCAACCAAGCCGTCATTTAATATTATCTTATAATAAGCACACAGTTTTTATTTGATTTCATAGAGAGTTTTAGCCCTGAATACGATGGAAAATCACCAGATCCTTATCTAGATTTATCCAGAACATCGCTTGTTTCAGTGACGCTGCTGGCTTGAAAGATTGTGGCTGATTAGAACGCGAAAGTTTGGCTATTTATTGTTAGAAAAATGTATTTGGATGTGTTTGTGGTTAAATACAATGATTTCTGCGTCAAGAAAATCCAAGCCAATAGAATTATGCTGGGACCTAAGCTTTTTACCTTTTATAATAATTTATTTATAATAAAGAAAACTGAAAACTATCGTCTAAGTAACTAAGGATAACTATTAATTTGTATGTTGAATGATCTCAGTGTTCGAGTCAAAAGCTGATACAAAACAGCCTAATAAAAAGCCAAAACAAACTCGTTAAGTATGTGAAATTGTAATGAAAGCATTCGTTAATCGGTAGGTATTTACGATACACGATATTTATCAAGAAATACAGCTTTATCGTCGCCAGACCACTCTCTCTGTTATGCCATCAGATTTTTATACGAAAATGCAAGTGAAAAGCGGAATGGTACTCGATAATATATTTGTACGTCTAAATAATTATTTGATTAGGTCGACAACCTCAATTAATTTACTTAAATTTAAATCATAATGACAAGATGTGGGCTGTGGTAATCGCAGCGTAGTAATTGAAAATAAAGCAATTTGCATACAATTGATCGTACATGAGATAATTTTGATAACGCATGCGAATCTCGTGCAAACCAGCCCTTTAATTTCAATCGGTAGCGTGCACTCATCACTGATTACATAATATTGAACGATACCAATTACTTAGAAACTGAATCGTACGAGGTCAACAAATTATGTAAAACACACGATGACAAGGCCTATAGAGATATTAACAAGACACTAGACAACGCAAGTGCACGTAGATTCGCCTTGACTTGTTTGTATTTGAGGCCTCAATGGAGGAAGTTCATCCGTCGGAATTTTGGGTATTCACGATTATTGAGGTGCTTGTCACCAAGGCCTTAGCCTAGTTGTGAGGCACGTTAGACTTGTATGAAGGTAACATTGCTCGTGAGATCTAAGACATTATTGTCTGTCCAGTAATTTTTATTTTATGACTTTGATACATAATAGTTTTGGCACTCGTGAATACTTGAATGAAAACTTTTATCGATGTATCTCTGAAATTAAAAATAAGACCGTTAGTGTTTATCACATTCTTTGAGTATGCATTTATAATGAATCCACTTTGAATTTTAAAGCCACCGACACTTCCGGGTTGATTTTATTACATTAAACATTATATACAAAGAGGAAAAAGTATTTTCCTTGTTTATGTTACTCACCTGTTGTTTCCAAAAACCTCTTTCTTTGGAAACACCTGTAAAAAAGGTGGTGAAGGGTCGTAAAATTAATTTTTAAATAATACTTAATGTATTTCTGTATGGTCCGTGCGCTGTGTATAATTATTATAAAAAAAACCGAGATTGATGTCGATCCAAACATGAAATGTATATTAATTTGTATCTACTAAGGACAATGACTTCAATATATTTTACAATATAAATAAAGTAAATAAATCTGGAGATCGTTTTAATAAATAAAGATCGATTGAATCATTTGCAAAACGAACAAAAATTGATGCACCCACACTTCTTACGCCATCGTAAATGTTTCCCAAAAACGAGAAAAGAAGATATTTTTTGAGGCAAATTGCGCTTTCTACAAAATACATTGTTTGTTAGTAGAATTTTCTCAAATAAATGCGATTTCTGTTTCTTGCTAATTTCAACGTTGCACTTTAAATCTCAGCTGTCATGTATTATTTTTGACACACACGTACTTTTAATAATTTTTCAAATGTATGTATTTTTTATTTATGAACGCGGTAGTTTTGTAAGTGTGCCTAAATGAATAAATACTTTCAAGAGTTCTTTGAACGTTGAAAACTAAACTGAGATTAAGTTTAAGCCTGACTGAGTTTGAGTAGTGTAAGTAACCATTGTCTTGCAAAGTTTTAAGTGTTCATATTACCATAAAACATTAGCGCACAAGGCCGAAACTTCACGACGGTATATCATAGTCCGGAACTCAAAACAAAAAGCAGTAGTTTCATAGATCTTGCAAAATAGGTCATTCACCTTACAGTCAGAGTCGTGAAGGCCGGTTTTTGCATATCTCGGTCACGAGGCTCCAATGCTCATCAGTGTAAGTGTATAACCGCAAAAAACCACTGATTATCATGAGAATCCATCTTTGTTTTACACCCTTGGCCGCAATTAAACGTACACAAAGTGAATTCTCGAAATGTATGAGATTTTTATCACGATCCGTCCGGTAAAGATAGTAAAATCAGATGACTGGCTTGTTTTGTTTTTACACAGGCTAAAATTAGATGGGCTTATAGGTACTGGTCCACCATGGGATTACCCAAAAAACCTCAAAAGAATAAAACCCTACATTGTTGTCATGCAGTTACTTTAGGCTTGATCACGTGACTTTTGAACTTGGGCTTTTTACGTTCATTGTTATGAAGTGAAAACTTATTTTGGCAGGCTTGAACATTTTTGAGTGGGAAAAACAAAAAAACGTCATGCATCACTAACTGTTCTATTAGTTTTTACTTATTGACATTATGAGAAAAGGTATGCGTTCATTACCTATCACAGGGCATAGAAACACTGACTAGCTGACTGAACAAGCATAATTTGCTCTACGATGCACTGTTCCATTGTCTTGAGGCATAGAGATGTTCAGCCTGACGTGCCACTATCTTCGCAAAAGTATATTTTTTTTTTTATGTTATATTAATGAACAGTGAAGAGTCTTACATAATAAGGAAGCAAAAGTATTCCTCTAAATTGGAAACTGCTGAGCAATAAACCTACATTAAAATTGAAGTAAAGTAAGTGACCATACATCTAAGAAAATTGACTGGTATTTTGTCCAATTTACAAAATAGCAGCACGGTTGTTTCACACCTATTATTTTAAATAACCAACAGCGTTTCTAATCATATTGATCATAAGATATTACTATGTTTTATACTGACCGAAGTGACTTTGTTCGCGTTTCAAAGTATGCCTTGTGATTGTAATAAATAAGGAATACTTTAATTCGATTTTTATTGTGCTGCGTTCTTAAAACTAACGTGTGCAACGGGATGCTAAAGCTAGCTTCCCGTTCCGCTCCTCACGTCGTGCTCCTCAATATTGAGGGTCGTGACCCCTTCCATGGATAAATTTATCCTTAACAATATTTCAACACTTGGACCTGTTACCGGCAACCTGTATGGCTTCATGGACCTTCACGTTAAGAGTGGAGCGGACTTGCCGAAACTATAAAAGCTAAATTCCTGGAATATCTTTCATAGTGCACTTATAGCTAAGTATTTAAAGACTGAAATAGGCATGTTTCCATTTATTTCATAAAAGCATTTCTTCAGTACAATATGAGGTTCTAACACGACGTTCAAAGCGCACTTGAAACGTTGTGTTTCTGTCAGCACTGATGCGTTGATTGTTGGGTCAGACAAGCAATATTTTTTTATTTATGTAGAAATGGATTGCAAGGATTTCGTTATTAGTGAGCATAATTTACTGTACTCATTCGCAACCTTTATTTAGGTTCTAGGGTATCAGGTGTATCTAACTTTAATGGCGTACTTCTTCTTCTTTAAGAGCACTGCTTTTGTCAGCGTAATGTATGAATTTTTCTTCCTTGACCTTCCACGACATGACGGCGATCTTCGCTTTTTTTGTCTCTAGTAGCTTATCCTTGGCCTTCCTCTTCCTCTCTTTCCTTCTAACTTTTCTTCGATGATATTTCTGATAAAGCTGTGATGTCGTACAAAATGGCTAATCATCTTTCCGCTTTCTGTTCTCAACAAATTTTATGAGGGCTCTTTCCTCGTCAACTCTACTTAATACTTCTACGTTCTTTCTATCTGTCCAGCTGATCCGTTGCATTTTTCTCCAGCACCACATTTTATTAGAGGAGGTCATAAATAATTTACAATGAGCTCAATTTATATTGACACCTAATATGATTGAGCTACTTAGCGGCTCATTTGTCTCAAATTGCCGTGAACGTTAGGAGGTATTAACGCGTTTAAGACGTGATATAAGAAAACTTATTACTACATAAGCACATAATAAAGATATTAATTTATATTTAATGTAAGAAAACATTTAGATACATATTGAAAACTGAATAATAAGAAGTATAACACTTTCAGCTTATTTTATTTATTAAAATGCAAGATAATAACAACCATATCGTCGTTGTGGTGCGAGAAGTCACTAAGTGACATTTTTTGCCAAAATGAGTTATTGACGCCAAAGTGTTTTGAAACCCATTATGTACCTTCTCAGAATGTAAAAGAGTAGATTTTACTAAAATTATAGATAATACAAGAATGTCAGAAGTGCATAACTACCCGTAGAGGCAAAAATCTGTCTACAAAAATCGTCTAAGGGATCTTAAGTAGTTTAATTCAATCACTTTACTTACAATATTCTTCAAGTCTTGGGGTTTCACTGCTCACTAAAGTCACTTAGTGATTTCTTGCAGATAAAAAGCTATTGAATGAAATGAAATTCTGCTGTCGGTAAGAGTCATCAACAGATCATAATTAAGTAATATTTAATCAAGGTATTACGTTAACGTGTATGCCAGAATTAATTAACTTACTTTTTGTTATGTATCTCAGTAACCATATAATTACTTACATTAATTTGTTGAAAGTTAGTGTGTAGGGTAAAATTATCTATATTTTATATGAAGAAACCTCTTTTGTAACTATTAGTGTTGATAAGTTACACTCATTTGAAGAACAAAAAAACTTTAAAACGCGATTATCTCGAGACTAGCTTTTTGCACTTAGTTACTTCTCGCACCACAACGACGATATTAATCCTATGTTTTTTCTCAATCCCGTGTGTCCCCGTTTTTATATTTATATTTCCAGGAAGAACGAAATACTTCATATTATTATGATCACTTAGAATATATTTAATTTATTTTTAAGTTTTGACTTTGCTTCTTTAAATATCAGACTCCAAGGATTAAAACGGTTCAAAGTTCAATGTACGTTTTTTACTACTTACGACTTTTATAAAATAACTAAACAGAAAAAGCTATACAACAATCTCTCGTAAACCACTTTCGTTAGTTCTGAGTCTACCGCTATGCAAACGCGCCAAGTTTCCTAAAAAACTGTTAATGGCGGTCGCAAAATAGCAGTAAACGTGGCCTACAATCGCATTAAAATCGATAATCAATATTTGGCCTATATTTATTTTATATTATTATAGCTCTCCTTCTTCCAGCTCTTCTTCGTAGGAGTTTCCAAAGAACATTCAATATTTTGGTATGAAGCCCTGCCGCCATTTTGAAAAAAACTTGGTTTAATTTTGAGCCAGTGATGAAACTGGTGATAATCGTCAAAGAAAGTGATTGCAAAAAAGGATTCAATGATAAGATCACTACACGCAATTTCATATTATCTGAGATAATTGGGATAAAAGTTGAATCATTTGAGGTAAGTAACGTCCTCTTGTCTGACTCTTCTGCTATGATAAGAACCAAAAGTTTGATTTCGCCGCGTGAAGTTTGACTTCTCGTTTGCCAATTACAACATAATATTTTATTTATTTTGAAAATTCGCTATCAACTTGTGTGCTATAAAAGTTTATTTAATTCATAACTTTTTAATAGTTTTCGCACAAACTTTAATCGAAACGTGCGAGGAGAGGTTATCAGCGTATTAATAAGGTTAGGACACGTGATCGAAACAGCGGGCACTCCACTTAATCTCTAACGGGCGGCTTGTGACGACCGCCAGATCTTCCAAAGCTTTTACTATCACCATTCAGTGCTTAGTTATTTTGCGGTGCTTTGAAATCTAAATGGATAGTTGTTCTTATTGTGATTGTAATAATAGATCTATAGCGACGTTACGTTACGTTGCTATAAGGTTGCTATGCTGTGATATCAGGTTATTTTCCTACTCCCTTGTACAATATCACCTGCAATAAAATGATCATAATAAATCTTTGTATTGCCGGCAAATGTACGACTAAATGTGTCTCTACAGCTTTGCGCACATCTAAGTAGTTCTGCTGGTGGCGACCAGTGAAACGCTGAAAAATATGACAGCGATATTGACAGCATTACACTGATCGCCACCGCAGAACGCTTAGATGTACGCAAGGCTTTAAATAGTTTATTATAAAAAGGAAGTGAGGTACCTACATAGTGTGTATTGTTGCCAACGTTTAAATAAATATAATTAGTTGCCAATTTTGGTGATATAAATCTTAAGCGACTTCATAATGTTAGTGCGGCCATGCAGTCCCCATCCAAATGGTGACTACACAGAACGCCGGCGTCGCACAATTTAGTCAATAGGCTAGGAATGATCAAGCAAACCACGCCACGAGTGCGAATATTATATTTTTATAATACTGTTATATAAACCTACGTTAAACCAGAAAGTGTATTCTTCGACATGGTAATTATTTTAATGCAAAATATTATTTTAAAAGCTATGCAATAGTGATGATAAAATTGCTAAGTTTTACTACCCAAAGGCACTTTATAGGCTGTAATTACTATGCATCCTACTTTATAATTAACCTTTGCGATAAGTTAGATCAAGTTACTTAACAAGATATTAATGATAAATTGATAAATGTCAAAATAATATTATGAGACCTATACTGTAAGTGACAAAAGATTCACGACCAATGCAGTCTTGTCTGGATTTAGAAAACAAAATTAAATGGAATCTATGATTTACAGGAAGACACAATTTGAAATAAAAAGAGCAAAATACTTGGGGCCCAATTCTCGGGCCGATCTCGATCATTTTTCAATTTTATTTTATTGCTTCTTTTCGAAGAGAGAATGGCAGATTTCCTTGAGTAAAACATCAACGACCATCAACGACGAACATCGTAAAAGACTCGACAGCTACGATATACGGAAAACGGTGAAAAAGTGCGGGGTTGTGAAAAGAAGCAATAAAATAAAATAATTGTAAAATGATCGAGTTCGTCCCGAGAATTAGGCCCTTGAACTTCTTAACCAGAAATGTTCATACAGTTTTTTTAGTTGACTAAAGTGTTCGAAATTTGAATTTGGAGGTGCAGGAGCTTTAAAACAAATTGTAGGAGAGTAATGAATAACTGATTTGGATGGATATTTGAGCAGAGGTAGACCAAAGAAAACATGGATGAACTGTGTGAATGATGACGTGAGAGAGGAGTGAATGCAGAGATGACGGCTGACAGATGGGAATGGAGGAGGAAGACATGTTGTGCCAATCCCACAAAAAGTAGGATAAGGGCAGGCAGAAGATGACACGCAGTTATTATTAAGAATAAATAATTATTAAATAAATAAATAAATAAATATTGTGGATCATTCACACAACACTACCCAGCCCCAAACTAAGCAAAGCTTGTAATATGGGAACCAGATAGCTGATATAATACTTGAATACATTTTTTTTTTGTAAATACATACTTAGAATACAATATAACACCCAGACAGAGAACAAACATTTATGTTCACCACACTAATATTTGTTCTCGGTGGGGATCGATCCCACGACCTAGGGCGCAGAAGGCAGAGCTACTACCAACTGAGCTAGAGGCCAGTCAACTTATACTGATGCTCAATGTATTAACAATACATTGAGCATCAGTATTCTGATAAATGTAAGTACCTACTATTACATTGCTGTTGATAATAATATCAGCCCTTTTCTAATAGTCACGGAATGAAAATAATAGTAGGCTAGCTAAATATCTTCAGGCGATAATTTGGTCGTATTGTATTTAACCCGGATACGCAAATCAGTAACCAGATAATTACTATGATCTATCAAAGCATGTCTAGGAAATCCGTCTAGCCACGATGTGGTCAGCTATTAAATTAAGATGCTGATAGCCGGCAACCGTTACCAAATATAATTTTATACCAAAAAGTTTGATTTACTTATTTTCTCTCCAAAAAGTTTGTGAAACTAAGGTTTTACACCAAAAAGTTTACAAGTTCGTCGTACGATGACAAATAGTTTAATACAAACTTTTTGTTTGGTTATTCGTTTCGATCCAAGATCCAAATGATAATAGGTAAGTATATTTGCTGGGTCTTCGTAATGTTATTTTTTCAAACTCGGTTGACTGTTATTTCGATTATTATTATATTCGATATATTTTAATCGCTTTAAGAAGATTGTTATTTCGATTGTTCGTCTCTATTCAGTGATTTTATGTCTGAAATGTGCGGGCCAGTTAGGTTGTCTGTCTTTTAATTAGACTGGTTACCTACCGAACTGACGAATTAGTTCATTGTTTAGTTACTTTGCTGTTTCGTTATATGCAACAAAGCGGAACGAAATGGAGTGAAATATCAACAAATTATCAATATGTGTTAACATCTGCGGTACAGTCAAGAACGGATGTTGATTTACATTTTGATGATTGCAAATATTAAATATCTCCGGAACCCGTAGCTTCATAATCATTTACGGCTATTATTTTGAGATGTGTCTTGGCTCTAGGGTCTTATTAATAATCCTAGCGTAGCGTTGGACTAGTTGATCCGTGTTTTGTCTCTTGCATTGACATGCAATTGTCAACTCGAACAAATGTGACAAAACACGATTTAACTACTCCAGCGTTGCGCCGGGATTATTAATAACACCCAAAGTGTTTAAAAAATTAAAAACTTTTAATCAACTTTCATTGTTAAGTGTGCGAGTGGTTGACCTTCTAAAACGAAAGAAGTGCGTGTTTGATTCCTGTGCGGCAAAAAATATTTATTTCGAGCTTTTTGCAAAAATAAATTTAGTAATGAAGACTTATAAGTGTAACTAGCACCTTTTGAAACAAAACAATATTGTACATCATCATCCACTGCTTAATTTCATCCACTGCTGGATATATACGCAGCAGTTGATGAGCAGCAGCAGTTTGTTTGTGAGGAAGGGTTTGCGTAATTCATCAGGTTACAAGAGTGACCGAAAAAAAGCCACCACAAACGAGGCAAGCTCAATAAATAAAAATTGTGGAATTCCCGATTTGTTCACCACATATTTGACAGTGTTTCAACTGATCGCCATCGTCATCGCTTAGATGTATGCAGGCCTTTAAAATGCAAAATAGTTCGGAAGTAGACATTTAAAAAAAAGAAGTGGATATGCTAAAACATTTCCTTATTTATTAAGGCAAAGAGGTTGCAACATCTATTTTGGTGTTATAATGGCAATCATCTTGTCATTGAACTTAAGATTATTTAGGTTTATGTTTTTTTTTATTATTCTGACCTTTGAGCTACGGCTGGTTCATCTACAAGTAAAGATACAAGATTATTCCTGCCATGGATAAATTTTCTGCTTATATTTTTTATAGGCTTGTACAGGCAGCATCCAAATTAAACTTGATCTGTATTTTTAAATTCTTCAAGGTCTTTAGCATGGTTTTTCATGGATTTACACTTTGTTTGTTAAAGTTTTGAACAATCAGTTTGATATATAAAAATAAAGTTGTCACCCATATCTTTCATCATTTACTTTTCGTGCTAACTGTACCTTTTAACTATGAATAATGTCTTATAGTAAGGTCTGGTTTAAGCAATTATTAACTACTATAAGCAAAGTTATAATCCGTGGAAAGCTTTTCTCAAGGATCAAGATCTATTTAATATGAATTTAAGTTTATTTAGATGAACCTAAAAATTGGGCTTGGATTTTTTGTTTGGCAAAAGCACTTGAGCGTAGAACCAATTCTATAGGTTCTTAATTATTTCTTTTCACATAACGTTTGCTAAAGATTACGTACGCACAACTTATTATAGCTTATGCAATGTTAGTTTTGCACACTCATGGCTGACTTTTCATCTCATTGATGCTTTGACACTTTCATAATCATTTGGTGCTAATTTTAAACAGTTACAAGCATTTCACATGAAAATACTTAAACTTTTAATTTGCCTAAAAAAACGTAATTGTTTGATCAACGTTTTTTTTTTCAAATATAAAGTTGGATGATTTTTTGATGCAAGCGTTAGAAATAGTTTAAAATACTTACGATTTTGACGTAGTGATGCATGTTTCGTGTTCTGCTACGGTCACTGTCACAGTATCACAGTAGTGTGGTCGGAAGGTTGCGCGCGCACTCTAACCGTTGATGCGTCCGCGCAGACTGGCTGGATTACTCCCGCTGCAACCAAGCACGGTGGTGGTAACAATTACACCCAATGCCGCGCGCTACACAGTTAAAATTCGATTAGATCACGTTTAGTATATGAAAAATGAAATTTCACAATCAGCCTCGGTACATTTTTAATTGTTTTTTTACGTACTGAAGGTTGGATGTAGGATGGTGACGGCGAGCGGGCGATTCTAGTTGTAAACGGTATAACGTTGTGTTCTCGTTATATAGGACAGCGTGCGACCTCCGTGACGCGGGAAGTAGGTATCCGTTGACGACAACTTTATTTATTTTATTCAAAAACCGGACATCATTATGCAATTTTTTTCAAAATTTACGAGAGAATTTATGACAAGGTGTAAATTAAAAAAAATCACTGCCAAACGTATCTATTGAGCCAGTATACACCCAATGCGGGGTATAGGCATTCTTAAGTGTATTTAATTACTATTTGCAACCGGCGACTAACTGCCTGAGATGCATAAGGTTCAGACTCAATTCAACACATCCTAATATTGATTGCCAACCTGGGTCTTTTGGTAATTAATGCTTTTTGAACCTATATTATTGATGCTTATTATAATATGCTTATTAATTATGCACTAGAACAGGCAACGAAAAACGCAAACATTTTAACGCACGTAACGCTAGGCCCGTGTACTAGGTATATAAATTACTAAAAGCAAATAATTAATTTAAAAAAAATATCGTGCGTGCACACAATGATGCGCTAACTGTCTCTATCTAGAAGAAGATAAAGAAAAAACGTTTGGATAAATACCAACGTTTTTGTGTTTAATCTTAAAAATATTTTATTGCCTGCAAAAAACTATAAATTATTGTCAAAAAGCTCATGTAGGTTACCAGTTTAGTTTAGTTTGACAGTGACTTATTCTAATTTAAAAAAAACAAGATAAGTAGGTAATCCAAATATTTATCACCCCTTAGGATAAACAAATACATGCTTAATACTAGGTACTAAATTCATTATTTTTATCGGGAAAATTTAAAAAAGTTAATTCACGAACCCCAATGGACAATGTATGCGTTCTTATTATTCTTTACGTAATTTAATACTCACCTATGTATTAAACTATAGGTACGTTAATTATTTCCGTAAATTAAAATATTGGTGTACAACAACATCAATAGTATAAAATAGTACTTATGTTATTCAAAACAATAAATTAACATATTTCAAAGCAACTGGCTTTTTATCTCTATATCCAAAAAAATACATGAAATAGTTATAAAAGTTGGAGTCAATAAAATCTTGACTGTTGCATAGGTAACAAACCTGCAGTAGATAATCTGGGTTAGGTTTAGTAAATTCACTTTAACACATTTTTTTTAAACATTGGGACTAGTTAGCGGCATCCTATGTCAAGACTATATGTATATGAAAGAGGTTTTAATACATTTTATTTAAAAATCCACCAAGAAATTAGAACCGGTTTATGGAGGAATTTGACAACCTATTTGCACCTCAAAACAAAACTAGGTATCATTTTCCTATCCGTAGCTTTTCACTTTTATCAAAATGTTAGCCTCATTTCGACATTTACACACAGTACTATCTTTGATCATATTTAGCATTCTGTGATAACCTTAGGTCTAAAGGCCTGTGCACACCTAGTTCGCTGGCGGTAGCGATCAGTGAAACGCTGTCAAATATTCGCTGTCAAATCTCAAATCTGACAGCGATATTTGACAGCGTTTCACTGATCGCTACCGCCAGCGAACTAGGTGTGTTCGGGCCATAACTTCTTGCAACACTCCTGTATACTGTCAACAGGTGTAGGTAAAATGTAAAAGTTTTCAATTGTTTCGTTAGTGCTCAAGTATTTACGATTGTTTTTACGCTTGTAGTATTGAAAGGCTACTTACAATGTTTATTACCAACCCACTTCTAATGACGAAATTGCAGTCGGTACTTATTTATAGTTACTTACATAAGTGGAATAAATTTTAGTAGAGCCAACAGCAAATAAAGTAGTTTTGAAAATAAAATGTAGAGGCTTTTTTAGACTACGCTCTGGTGTGGGTGCTGTCTGATATAGTCAAATTACCAGTATTAAACTATTATCCACGAAAATTACATCACATTTCTCAAATCAAAATAGCTATAGCTATAAAGAGAATGACTTCATCAACTAAGTACCCAGGTACATTTTGATCTTGAAATGTCTCAAAATAAACAGCAATATCACCTACTTTCATTTGGGACAAATAATAATGTGCAACATCCTACAAAGTGAACTTGCCCTTGATGTATTAAAACATTAAAGTTAAAATTTGGTTACGTGGGACTTCCAAATTGCATGGAGCTCGCGTTTATACAAGATCAGTAAAGTACGATTCGACTGACTCACCAGGGTTCTGCACCGAAACTATTAAGTATTTAAAATTAGTCTTCAGAACTCAAAATCAAAGCTATAAACCAAAATAAAAACCTGTTGAAATTAGAAAATCATGCACTTGCAAGTGATACCCCCCACTCAATTTTTTGGAGCAGAACAAAGGTTTCACTTTCATATTTTGGGTATTTTGGTAATGAAAATGTAAATATTTTTGTTACTTTTGTTCACATGCAAATGCAATAGAATTGGGGCAAATTGGATAACAAAGATACAAAACTATTTCAAGTCAATAGTTTCTGTGGTTCCTGAAATCACAAAAGAGTTTCAGCTTGAATCGAACCCTTATAAAATGGTAGTATTTAATTAAAAATAAATACCTTATTATGAGTACTAGGTACAGGTACTATAGGTATGTAAATTTTTGCGTAATCCTCATTATTACCTGTAATGTAAAAATTGGCTACGGATGAACTAATTTATCCGTAGCCAATATTTACATTTATCGGATAAATTAATTTATCCGTAGCCAATAAAATTTATATTACTGCAAACTATAAATTTATCCAAAACCGCGTATTATTTCAAACAATAGTTGGTCCCAATTAGTAGGTAAATGTCAAAAACCAGAGCACCTGTAACTGGATAGGCATCCACTTCCGCGTAGTGGACTGAAGGTGATTGCCCTCGGGCCCGATACAGGGCAATGTCAGTGAATGGCACTTTTTAAAATCCTTTAGGTTTTTTCGAACTGTAGACATTCGATTGCACTTGAAAATTCAAGTTACAAATTGGTGGTATCCGAAATTTATGCGGCAAAGAAACGAGATTCCACTCGTGGGTGAATAGACAAGTGACAACTGACTTGTTTTAGACGAATCAGTAGGCCTACCACAATCTCTGTCTGGCTCTGTCTCTGGCTATGTTTTTGAGTCTGTGTGAGTGTTGACTAAATAAAACCTACGTCGAAACGTCACACACACAGTATAATACACTGGTGAGCACTCACACAGACTCAAAACCAGAACCAGAGACAGAGCCAGACAGAGCTTGTGGTAGGCCGACAGAAGTCTCTATTCACGTTCTTATTCCGGGGCCCTGTTGAGTCCTGCCAGGGGCATTAGACCCATTTTAATCGGACTAATTTTCCAGGAGTAGGACTCCATAAAACCTATAAGTACAAAAAATTTACGCGAGGAGTGGCTCTATGTACTAACATACTATAAATTATACAAACCACGAAATACCTTATTATACTTAGTTCGTTGGTATCGGTCACGGCCGTTCTTAATAAGATAACAATTTTCCGCATCTGATAACACGTCTATTACGAGTTAAGGAAGTGAGTAAGACGCCTTGAGTACCAAACAATTGTATTTGCAAATTCATGCTAATTTCTTGAATTTATTTTAATCACTAGTAAAAATTTACCTAAATTAGAAAAAAAAATTTAGTTACAATTTATTTTTTATACCTACACATCTGGGTCAATAAACATACATAATAATTTAAGATTATTAAAAAAACCTCTGAATTTTCTGAAATAAAATAATTTGATTACAGGATGGGAAAAGTAAATCAAAATAAGGATAATTTACTTGGATGTTTTTAAGAGAAGAGTGAATAGGTAAGATTGCGGTCAAACGCAAGCCTATTATTATGTAAAAAAAAAAGATTAGGGAGGCTTTTATCAAAAGGCTTATTTTTTTATAAAATAAGTAAGGAAGATCAACTCGTGAGGTTATAATAGTGTGCGTTACTCAAATAAGATAGGCGTAGGAAATATCTATTAGTAAAAGAAGTAGAAGGTTACCCGAAGTTGGGGATCTTGACACTGACCTAGTTGGCACATCCATGGTTCATTGATCCTAGCCTTAAATGATGGTTCGTTAGTTATAATAAAAAGCGCTGATTTGTTATATTTTCAGACGGAAAAAATGAATCTTGAATGAAATGTCGCTAATAGATTTTTTAGATAGATAATGCCTTGCAGATTCTCTATACCTATATTGTAGGTTGTCTGTGGAAGATAAGATATAAAGATCGCTTTTTAGCGACTGTCTGCTTAGTTTGGGGCTAGATAGTGTTATGTGGATTTTCCAAATATGTTTTTGTTAAGTTAGGTAACATCTCGTAATACATTAATCAACAAACTTCGCAAACTATGAGCACTTCATTAATTAAATATGCAATCGGTATTAATTAATTATGTACCGAATTTTCCAAAAGCTATTCTAATAGTGTTCTTCTTTTCATGTCACTAGCTCTTGCGAACCAGTGTGGTGTAAGGATTTTAAGTGCGCCTCGAAGAGGCTCTTTCGTACACTTGGCACATGTTGTCGAACTTTTAAGTTCTACGACATGCCGGTTTCCTCACGATGTTTTCCACAGAAGACAAAGAACGATTTTTCTGTTCTGTGATGTTCCTTCACCATTTGTGAGCATTGGCATGGTGCACAGTATTTTTTGGCCAGAAAAACTCATTGCAGGATTTGAACCCACGACCTTAGAATTGCAAGCCAAGGCCAGTACCACTCGACCATCAGTGCTAAATTATAATGGTGTAACTATCCAATTTCTACCAGACAAATCGATGGTTCCACCAATGAACTTGACCCTAATAAAATTAAATAACGTTTTTCACCGTCACGGTTGTTACCAATTTTCTGCAAGGTGAATGCTTTTGTGTTTGTCTGGTTATATAATATTCAACCTATGTTTACTTAACCGTCTATCACCTTCAATAATAAGCCAGCTAGATTATGATTATGAACAAGCGTCAAAAATGTTTTATCCTACTTCATCGTGCCATTTTTTGTAGGTATTCAGTAGAAAAGATGTAAACGCGTTCGTCGTGCTACGAAAATTGGGCTCTAAGTATACGTGAGCTCCAAGATTTAGGAACAAATAATTTTATTCAACAAGCAATCTAAGTTACGAATTACTTAATCAATCACAGCTGTCAACGATGCAAATAATGTACGACGTTCATAATTCTTAAAACTATTAGTCAAAGTTACTAGATTTTTGCTCTATAAATTCTTGTTTGTTCTAGCAAGTAAGTGTAACCTTCCTAATGTAAACTTTTCTTCACTGATAAAAACAAATCTTCAATGAAACGCTCTACTTTCGACAGAATCGTTTAATTCATCAAAATATCGCACCCTAGTTTTGCATTGTTATACCATTATTATTATCCCTTTGCTTTATCCTCTTTGAATCGCCTGACAGCGCGCGTGAGCTGTGATTTATAGCACTAATAAAATTTACTATTACCTTAGTACCTAGGTAATTTTGTACTAAGGTTATTAAAAATAAGGACAGATATTTTGAACACTAAGCAGAATCTACAGTATTAGGTATGTGACTAAGTTATGTATTACCGGAAATACATGCATACTAAATAAATTAAAGAAGTGATTAATCAATACCAACAATTATTTAGAATAACGTAAATCGTTAACGGAAGGAAGGATGTTAGCCTTGCCTTGTCACTTCCTTTAACTGTTCGTAGTACCTAAGAGTACCTAGATACCTACCTAGTTCTTGTATGCTTTGGTATACGTACCTACCAGCAGTGAAAAAATAGCTCTGGATCCTAAAGGCTTGCGCACACGCAAGGCAATCCACTGATCGCCGCCGTAGCTTTTGCAATTTTTTGAAAGCAACAAAATAATGAATTTGTCAGATAGACTAGGTATAAAGAGGTTAGACCAGGTATTTCATTAGCCAGATTATTTTTCAATTAAATTTTATATTACCTAATATAACATAACAACATAATGATAGTATTATGCAAATTAAAGCCATTCTAAAAATAAATAATCTAATCAAAAATAATTTATTCAAATGCATCATTGATTTCCGGTCTAGAGCCTAAAGTTGTTTAGACTGCCTATTCATAGATGCAAAAGAATTCGCAAACATTCTACCCAGTCTCCGTCACCGGTCATCCTCTTCACATTAGCTTTTTTATTGCTGATATAATTATAACCGCCATCACACCAGATAGAAAGTGAAAAAGCAGCCTTTATAGCACGCTTAGTTATTAGTAATCAACTTAACTCTTGACTTGAAAAGTCCTAGACTGAGGTTTTTTACAGTGTTCTTATGGTATGTTACTAAAAGTTTATATACATCTATCTATATTTATAAAAGAAAGTCGTGTTAGTTACACTATTTATAACTCGAGAACGGCTGAACCGATTTAACAGAAAATTAGTGGGGAGGTAGCTTAGAACCGGGAGAAGGACATAGGATACTTTTTATCCCGAAAAAGCAACGGGAACGGGCGAGCGAAGCCGCGGGCGGCCACTAGTACAGTAATAAAAACAAAAAATGGTGGGAGGAGGCTTGACAAAGAGAGATAAGTGGAAGTCTTTGGGACAAAATAGGTTACCTAAATAAAAATAAACCCGACATAGATTAAAAATACAAATAAAACCGGAAACAATGAATAATTCACACTAGAAACAGCCTCCTGATTCTGAAGGGCCGCAGATCAACTGTCAGACATGCTTTTCCGTAACCCATACAATTATAACCACGAGGCTATAAAGTACACCTACATAATTCTATGCACTCATACCTAGCAACAATGTAATACAGAATCAGATATTGATTGCTCAATTTGTAATGAATGATACAAAACTTTATTATAATAAGCATCGACCCTGACCGTGGAAACTCGAGTCAGTGCGCCTATAAAAAAACGAATTGCTTTTGTATGCAGACTGGAGTATGTATTGCGTACTACGTATAGACAATTTACCACTGAAGTACCTACCTACCACCATACCAACATATATTTCTGCATTAATATGTACTGTTAACCAGTTTTGGGAATAGGACATCTCTATTCGGATCAAGCAAGAAGTAACGTCTCTAGTAGAGAAAAAGAAGAGGAGGAAGGATAATAGGGCGTCGTTCCGTGTACTTGTATGGTCTGCGGTTTATTAAAGTATAACAGAGTTGTAGCTATAATCAATGAAGAGTTTTCGTCTTATTAGTACCTACATTTACAAAGCATAACTCTCTTCGCTTACGTGACCACCCTCACGTAAACAATCATGGCCTAGAAACTCTCACACTGTTTTGGTCTCGCATAGACCTTGTATGTAAATAAGCTTATTTGACTACACCCAAGTTATATTATTAGTAGCCCCACTCGCACTTTTCAATAAAAGTGAATCCAGAGTTAGATAACTACTACCTGGAGCACGGGTGGACTAGTAGTAGCGATCCCGCCTTCCGATTCTAAAGGCCTGCGCACACCTAGTTCGCTGGCGGTAGCGATCAGTGAAACGCTTTGAAATATCGCTGTCAAATCTCAAATCTGACAGCGATATTTGACAGCGTTTCACTGATTGCTACCGCCAGCGAACTAGGTGTGTTCGAGCCTTAAGGTCGCGGGTTCAAATCCAACCACAATCGTGTACCTACCTATAAGTTTACTGGTTAAAAAAAAATTGCGTGCACTCTGTCTATACTCTCAAACGGTGAAGGAAAATATCGCGAGGAAATCGACATGACATTGCCAAAAGCATGAAAGCAAAAATTGGTCTAATTATACAAAATATTTTTTTCCTAGCGCGTCTTCCCCGTATTTACCTACCACAAAATAATAGTTACTTGCTAGTCTTCTTCTTGAAAAGGAACTGGCACCTAGACTCACCTAGCTATAAGACGTTTCAAAGTGATCCTTGTGATACATTTTTGATTTGAGTTGAAAGTATTTTAAGTGCGCCTCATAGAATGTCCTACTACAGTAAAACTAGCTTTATTTATTTATTTAAAACTTTAAACACCAACGTATGTGCTAGGAGGACTTAATGCTAACAGCATTTTCTATCAGTCTTCCTAGGCGTTTATTGTTGTTGTTGTTATTATACTACTAGGTCGAAATAAATAAAAACCAATTTACTTATCTAATTTATTAAATTTAGAAATATACACTGACAAATATATCTATACGTTATAAATAGCATGAAATAAAAATATTATGATTAAATATTAAAGAACACACAATAAATAACATAGATTTATAATTTTTATTGTAATAGAGCGATTTGATGATAATATGAGATTAGGATGACTAACTAAAGGCCGATTTCACGGATGACCAATCGACCAATCAAATATTAGTCAGTTTTTATGAAATTTTTACTGCTAAATAAGAGTTAAAAAACTGTCAAATATTTGATCGGTCGATGAGTCAACCGTGAAACCGGCCCTTAGGGCATGTTCGACCCACGCAGTCTGTCAGACACAAATACCTAGTTATTTTTTTAGACAATCCGGTCACACAAAATCATTTTTTCAGACGGGCTGTTTTTTCTATCTCCAGAGTAACGCTATCCGTCAGATATGAATATTAGCTTGCCAAAAACACGGCCGGATTTAAAAAACTAAAAAAAACGCTTTTATAACTAATTGAACTAAAAAGTTAACAAAAAAAACTGTAATAATCAATTGAAAAATTTATATTATTGTACAAAAAGCGTGGGGGGCTTGATTTTGATTGTTGTAAATATTTTATCAATAGTTTATTATGTCTGAAGTTATTATAAAAAGCACCCCACGCTTTTTTGTACAAGAATATAAATTTTTCAATTGATTATTACAGTTTTATTTTTAACTTTTTAGTTCAGCAACCAGTTATAAAAGCGTTTTTTTTAGTTTATTAAACAATAATTTATTTTTATTTGACGGATAGCATCACTGTAGATATGGAAAAACCAGACGTAAGGTGATTGAAATTAGAAACTAAAAATCTTATTGAATAACGTTTTAGTTTTACAAGAAAAATTACAAATCTGATTATTGTACAAAACAAATAAAAAAATATATATAAATAAACATTTAAAAGAGCGAAAAAAAGCTTAAAATAAACACGTCATCATCTTAATTTTAGTATAAACGTAACGAAGTTTTCCAAGTTTTAGATTAAATTAATCCAAAGAGATCCAAAAAATATTCCGAGATACAATTCACTTTGTTTCTATAAATTTCATTCATCGCACTTTAACATCAAGTAGTTTTACGATAGGTGTTCTATTTTATGATATTGTGAGACAGCATGATGCTCCTTCCTTATCATAATTAGCCTCTGGCCGGCAATTTTTTCCATCTACGGAATAATACAATTCATCGAATAAAAAACCTCAGTCCTTATTTCTGACAAGCTTATAAAAGAGATGGATTATATTTTTATCTGAAAGATTAAATAAATAAATAAATAAATAAATATTGTGGACAATTCACACAACACTACCCAGCCCCAAACTAAGCTAAATTCTATAGATTGGAAAATGAGCCCTTAATGTCATGTAACTATGATTGTAAGGGCCTATTTCACAGTCGCTGAGTCACGCTATCCGTCAGATAAAAATATTTCCACCTTTACTTTAAGCCCGTCAAAACAAAAATGGAACCATTTTTACTTGACGGATAGCGCTACTCAGCGACTGTGAAATAGGCCCTTAATATATAGTGTGTTACCATACTACTACCGAAAACTTGAAAAAAAAAGTAGTAGATTTATCTTATACCTTTAAACGAGAAAATCTTGTGTATATATATATATTTAGGATCTCGGAAACTGCACCAACGATTTTCACGAAATTTAGTATACAGGGGTTTTCGGGGGCGATAAATTGATCTAGCTAGGATTCATTTTAAGAAAATGGTTATTTCTTTCCGAGTTCAATAATTAAACATAAACTGAATATGTGACTGCTCCTGCCATCTATTGGCGATTGTGAGCAACTAACTGCAAGCATGTCCAGCAGATGGCGTTGTTCAGTAAGAATAAACCAGTAAAGATGATAATAATTATGACTCATAAGATTTCTTAAAAATACAAATTAACGAAAAAAATTCCGAGCGAAGCTCGGTTACCAACTGCTAGTATTTATTTATTGCCAACATCCAACATATACATTATTCACATAGCTTAGGTCTATAATAGCTATAGGCGAGTACATGTACCTTGTAGGACGCTGCAAATAAGTTATTAGGTAAGTACCCATCAATACGAATAACTTTTTCTAAGGAACACTGAACGTGAAAACGAAAACGGCTGTTTTATACATTTTAGCCAAATAGGTAATAAAATTTCAATAGAACAACTTTTTTTGCGCTGGTTCCATAGAAAATGTTATACATGTTGAAAGGTACTTTAACCCTCCTGTAGTTTTCTATAGTAGACTGGTAACATCCTGTATAAAATATTAAAAATGAATAAGAATAAATTTAGTACATACAAGGTAGGGAAGGGGACGTGATCTCTATTGTACAAAACGTGCCCTCCCCACTACAAAATTATAAAATGTAGCCTACTAGGCCAGATATTAATATTTTTTTTGTGAATAATTTTTTTTTTGTATTTTTTTTTCATTTTACTTCTTATTTTTTATACGAAGAACATGCGACTGGTGCGTAACATCTTGTCGAGAACGCGCAGGCGTTTAGGTCTTAGCTCCAACTCACTGTTGTCAAATGTATCGCCGCTGTAAACAAAACAATGCGTAAGTAATCATATAAAATCATGTTAGTGCACTGCTACGTTGGCGATATTGTGGCAAATCTATGCAGGTTACCGTAGATAACCTGTTTAGTTTTTGCAATAACAATATGACAAGCATCGCTTCTTTATAACTTTAAGGCCGCGATTCATAGACCGAACTTTGACTTTACTTCGATGGAAAGTTCAACTTTCAACCAAAATTATATTTCATAGTTCTGTCAAGCTCTTCTTTATTCAAAATATTGATAGGAAACTTCGATAAACAAAGCTTACTTTACGAAGACTGCTTTGCTGTAAAGCAAAGTGCGGTCTATGAATCTCAGCCTTAGGCCTATGAAATATATTTTTGGTTGAAAGTTGAACTTTCCATCAAAGTAAAGCAAAGTGCGGTCTATGAATCTCAGGCTTAGATTATGCTCTCTGTGCTTAGCTTGGGCTAGATAGTGTTGTGTGGATTGTTTGCAATATTTATTTATTGATTTTGATTTTACAGATTTATACAGATTAGATTGCCTTTTTTTTTAATTTTACTTACTGAGTGAGAGACCTGGCACGCAGACATGCAAGATGCGCGTAGTATGTTGGGGTGGGGTATGACACGGACCTGAAAAATAAATAGGTATAAAAATCTTGAGAAACCGACTTCATAGCCAACCTATTAAACCGATTTTTATGAAATTTCAATGGGACCAATCTGGACCTGAAGCCCTGAACCTTGCAGATAAAAAAAAGAATTTACAGGCTTGTCCCTAGTGAGGGGACCCCCAGTAATTTAAATAAAACTTTGTATGTTCTTTAATAAATAAATAATTTTGTTTTTTTTGTTTTGTTGTACATTACCTCATGCAGCGTGAGTAAAGATGGCATAGATAGAACGTAAGTTGTTCTACTTCGTCGTGTGGAATTGCCTCGTCGTTCCAGACACTGTGATAGCGCGTCGGTCGAGCCGTGCCTTTAATAGCTTGGTGAGACACCTGCGACAAACATTATAAATAAATATATATACAGGGTTATTCATTATTACCTGCAAATACTCAGGAATTAGGTTCAACAAATAAAATAAAAAATATTTATGAAATGATTTTTTAAAGTTTTGCTATGAAAATCCCGAGAAAATCGATAAAGATCGATGATCCTTTGGAATCATTGGCACCTGACTTATTTTGACATTTGATCCGCGCCCGCGCGCCGTGAGCGACACTCTACGTTCAGTCACCGCCTGAGTGGGTCTTTGTCCTGTTCTCCGTGGCAATCATTATGCAATAGCCGTAAAGAAATTAATAAAAATAAAATTTTGATACAAAAACTTAAATCAGTCTAGGAATTAAATTGATTCGGCGAAACCAATATTCACGACCCAAAAATTAGGCCCTGTCAGTTTGTGTAGCTAATAATGAATAACCCTGTATAGTAGACAACCCACACAACATTATCTAGCCCCAAATTAAGCAGAGCTTCTACTATGGGAACCAGATTGCTGTTGATACTCTAATACATTTTTTTGGAAATACATACTTGTGACACCCAGACAGAGAAGAAACATCTCTGTTTACCACACAAATATTTGTTCTCGGTGGGGATCGAACCCACGACCTAAGGCGTAGAAGGCAGAGCTACAACCAACTGAGCTGAGAGGCCTGACAACTAATAAAATTACTTATAAATAGACAGCCCGCATAGCTCAGCTGGTAGTAGCTCTGCCTTATGCGTCCATCGACTTGAGGCATACAGATGTTCAGCCTCACGTGCCAGTAATTTCACCGGCACCCACCCTTCAAACCAAAACACAGCAATGCTGTTTCACGGCAGAAATAGGCATGGTAGTAGGACTTCCCCGGACGAGCCACACACAAAGAGCTCTACTACTACTATACCCGAAGGCAGAGTTTTGCTACCACATTTCATCACCCAAATGATTTTTCGTGTGAGCACGTGTCTCTCTCTTTTGTATGGAAAATTTATGAGACAACAACTCGTTTCGATCGTTTCTACGTAACATATTTTGGCTGTCTCATCTTTTCTCCATACAATAGAGAGAGACAAATAGGCGAAACGCTCTCTCTCTTGCGACGGAAGTAAACTTACCAAGTAGAAGTCCAACTCCTTAGGATGAACAATATGCGTGTCGACAACGGTGCCTGGTTCAACATTTATTATTTTCTTAGTTCTGAAGTCGGTCCCGAACATTCTGAAATCAATAAAACGCTTTGTACGATTCTGAATTCCTGTTATCTAAGCAATTGTATTGATCAACTAGCTGCGCCCCGCGGTGTTACCCGCGATAAAAAAAGTGTTTTTTTAATCGCGGGCGGGTTTTCAGTGGTTTGATAGGTCATTTACCTCGTGTGATGACGTTTCTGCACAAGCAAAAACAGTACTTTCGGCTTCACGTTTGGCGACAAACGAGCGTAGGCGTTGAGTAGTCCAGTCAACTCTCTGTTCATTACCTGCGAAGCACAAATACATGTAATGTACTACTATCAAATCAAATCAAAAGTTTTTTTTTATGCAAATGATAGACAAACCGGATCGGGTGATCCGGATCGGTCGGTTGATCGGATGGACTTACGGCCCACCCGATGGTAAGCGGTCACCGTCGTCCAGAAACTCCAACAACGATGTGTTTCGTTGCCCGGGGCCTTATTGTCTAACTAAGTCAACCCGTAATCGACATCGGCTTCGTTTTTGACATTTGAAACCTAACCTAGACTTCAACCGTCACTTTCGTATTGTATAACTATCTGACATAAGCAACGCCACCACCGAAATTCGAACCTAGTGAATGAATGGAACTTGATGGAACTTCGTATTTTGGAATTGCGTAACGCTGAAACTTCAGTTGAATATCTTAGACAATACCAAAAAAATTCTGACTGGGTCGACCAGGTACAATCGGCTTAAACTTCACTGATAATGGTTTTCAAGTTAGACAATAAGGCTGCCGGTCTTATGCTGCCTTCCTACGGTGCGTGGTTCTGCAGATCATCACGCACAACCGACGACGACGCACGGCAAAGCACACAGACAGGGCTCTTGTGATACCGCGCACCTCGGCGCACGAGACCGTTCCCATGGTGTGTCGTGCAAGCTGATCCGCCTCCGTGCGCGATATATCACAGACCGTGGGAAGGGGCTATTAGTAGTGATGTCCTATACCTAAAACCGGTTATCACTAGTTATAAATAATTACTTGTCCAAATTGTCCCTCGGAGACACCATCGCGGAATACGTAAATCTTCTTCGGCAGCTTGCCACCATTCCGTTCCTTGTATAATGTCAGGTGATCAAACATCATGTCTTCATATTGGATGATAACTTCCTCCTGTTCATTGGAAATTATTATTAAAATAAATATGATGTGGAAAGATAATTGGCCATCTTGTACGACATGACAACTTTATCAGAAATATCATCGAAGGAAAAGTAGAAGGAAAGAGAGAAAGAGGAAGACCAAGGATAAGCTACATGAGCCAAATAAAAGCGAAGATCGCCGTCATGTCGTATAAGGAGGTCAAGGAGGTTTCCCTCAAAAGAAATAATACGCTAATATTCTCTTTTATCTTCTTATAAATATTGTGGATATTTTATATTTTTTTATTTATAACTATACTAAGCCGCACACTTACCTTGGGTGACTGGATGCTGAGTTCAATGTTATAAATAAAACATTTTGGATCCATCGAAGCAGTTACTGCTGCGATGCTCGGAATGTTTTGCTAAAAAGAAAAATGGCTCATATTTATTATGGTACTATGGCAGTCATTTAGCTTAGTTGGCCGCTAAGGGCGCTTATAGACGTTTGTTATTTACACCAGTCGACGGACCGTATTTTACCGAATTCAGGAGCTGAGATTCACGCAAAGAGCCCCGGTCGCCTAGTTGTGGCCAGAAATTTTATGTGTACAATGCCAGTGCTCTCAAACGGTGAAGGAAAACATCGTGAACATCGGAAACCGGCATGTTGTAGAACCTAAAAAAAGTTCGAAAATATGTGACAAGTGCACGAAAGAAGCCTAACTGAGGCGCACTTAACCTTTAAGTACCGACGTGTGGTCTGACAGACACTTTGACCGTTCGCAATTCCGAGTTATCTAGTTTAGCGTAGTTGTATTACCCTGCGCTTCTATCTACCCCTCCAGCAGTCGCCCAGGAGTGTTCATGGAGAGTGGCAGTGTTGGTGCACACGATATCGATAAGTTATGGCTATTATAAGATCGCGAGTGGACTGTGAGACCACTCATCGGTACTTATGTAACTTTTTTGGACTTCTTCATTTCTCATTTTATATTGCTTTTTTGGTCTAATGAACCAACCAGGGTTTTCAGGCACTACGGGCAAGGTTAAATGACAATAATAGTGGTTCTGTAACAAGATAATATTCAACACGACCCTATAATAGCTAGCATGAAGAAATTTTGGCGAGATGGTTAGAAGATGGCTGCTAATCAGGCTCTGAAGTTATTGACTCAGTAATTTCATTGTTTTCTGATACCTCCTCTTCGGATTCTGTGTTATGATTACTGTCAAGAGTCCAAGAGCAAGAAATCAAGCACTGCCGTTAATGGAACAGCTCATCTGCAAAGGCTGTTTGTAACGCCTTAGATACCGATTTAGATGGCTTGTAATATTATAGATACCGGCTGTTTATGCCAGCTTTAATGATGACGATAGTTTAAAATGGGTTTTATTTATAAGGAAAAAGTATTTTTTAGAACTTTTCCTAAGTTTAATTATAGTTTATGTGGTTTTAGTAAAACACCATATATTTCAATGAAAAATCTTTCGTTTGTGATTTATATGCTCATAATTAATAATGAATGTTGAAACATTTCTAGTTTGACTTCATTTAATAAACACAGATGTATAGACATCACGTAGGAACAAAATTTATGGAGAAATGCTAGAAATTCAATGTAATATTTAACATTAAGCTAGGGTGGACTGTCAGACCTCACGTCGGTACTTATGTTACTCAAATAGCACGTCGGTACTTAAAGGTTAAAATCCTTTCACCACACTTTGATCGAAAGAATCAGTGACACGATAAGAAAAAGACTAGGATAGCATTACCTGATCAGGCGACGGATGGGTGACGTCAGCGCCTACTATCATAGCGTTGCCTTCCATGATGCAACGCGGAAGGCTTGTGTTGGCCAGACATTGGTTGATGCCCATCAGTTTTGAGTTCACCTGTTCAAGTACAAACATAAATGTAAGTACAATCGCTTTAAAAAAGTCATGTTAATTTTTTCATCATCATAATAGCTTAAAAATAGTCATGTTACAAGTTTGTTCATCATCATCATCATCCTGAAGAAATCCATTGCTGGAGATAGGCCTCCCCTACACATTTCCAGGAAGAACGATTTTGACCCCTTTCCATCCACCGACTTCCCGCGATCTTAATAATGTCGTCGGTAGATCGGGTACGGACGTTTTTCGAATATAAATTCCATAACAAGTGAAAGTGGGTTTCATCTATCTCAGAAAGGCCGACTTTATAACCAAACTGCTGAACCGATTTTGAAGAAATAATGCGACATTTCTGTAAAAAATCCAAATAAATGACGATATTATGGGGTAACCTCCTCTATTTATGAAGTTGGTTGTAAATAAGTAAATAATTACTTTCAGCAGAATATTTTTGACAGTCTGGAAGTTCATGCGGCTTTTAGCAGTCTGCTCTTTGATGCACTGTGTCAGGATTCCCACCTCGCGTTCGGCAAATTGTTTCACCTAAAACAACAAACTCTTTAGATGTGCCTTGAACATTTTTATGACCCAAGACAATCAATACGTTCGTTTTAGTTCTTACTCGTATGTCTTCTAGAGAACGACAAATGCAATTAAAATATAACGACAGTAGAAAGGCGAAAGTTTAAAAAGTGATAGTACCTTGTGATAGTAATCCTTTCCTTTGAAGGGCACGATTATGAATACAAACAAGACTTTCTTTTCCGAAGCCTTGAGCAATAGTGCACGCAGGTCCGTAATCCTCACGTTGAATTCACTGAAGACCGGATTAGACACTTGCATGCCTAGCTGACGGCCGGTATCCTGGAGCTAAAAATAAATTTATAAAAAGATTTTATTTTTTTACTAGCTGCCTGTCCCGGCTTCGCACGGGTGGACATTTATTTTTTAAACACATAAATATAGCCTATGTTACTCGGTGAACCTACGTCCAGCAGTGGACTGATATCAATTGATGATGATGATGAAAGAACATTCTATAACGTTTAGGAGCACTATTTTCTAGAACATTATGTCCAAATCTAGAATTCAGAACCGTTTGCATGGGTATATTTGAGTATTCTAGATAATTCTGGATTACTAACGTTTGGGTAACGTTTGGGTTTGGACATTCCGGATGCTAACCGACTTTCAATTTGATTATTCCAGATCATTCTTCTTCTTCTTCCTGCCCTTATCCCACTAGGTGGGGTCGGCACAACATGTCTTTTTCTTCCATTCTCCCCTATCACTCGCCATCTCAGTACTCACTCCTTTCTTGAACATTATCATCTTTCACACAATCCATCCATCTTTTCTTAGGCCTACCTCTACTTTTATATCCATCAACATTCATGCCTAACACTCTTTTCGTCACATGACCTTCTTCTCTAGATCATTCGAGAACCCTACATAACATTCTAGAGCGTCTAAGTGCATTCTGTTCTTGTCAAAGCCAAGAATTTTCAGAAAAATCCATAAGTGATAGAAAAGGATAGACATAGAGAAGTCCCTACGTGTTAGAAAAGGATAGATACGAACATAGATTTCGAAACTTTTGCCCCTTATAAATTTATAACACCTAAATATTGAATATAAACTATCCTATCTTTTAAGTCCGACCATATTATAGGCAGTTGCAAAATTTTATCGAAATCCGTTCAGTAGTTTCGGAGTTTATCGCGTTCCAAATTGTGACACGAAAGATTTATATATTATATAGATAATGTTGTCTCAAAAGTTACGTCAAACTTGTAGATGGAGCCACGGTCACGTTAGTGCCATATTAAGTCCCTAGGAGTTATTCGTCGAGTGTGATTAGAATCCGATGACGCAGGCCTGCGCTGTTCCGCGGAAGGTCGCGGGTTCAAATCCCGCTTGGCTCTTAACTTTCGGGGCATTATAAAAATCTTTGTGATTGCCTTATATGTAGTAAACACTAAAAAAATTACAAAAGATTTTATATTTAATTTTATTTAATCTCTGTCATTGTTTTCGATAAATGAACTATTTCTTTAACACTAAAAAAATAAGAAAAGATATTTGTTTAATCTCTGTAATTGTTTCTCATGACATTCTTCGATAAATGAACTATCCAACACAAAATATTTTTTAAACAGACATGATTTTTAGCCGTTTTTACGGAACTATTCGTGCGCGAGTCCGACTCGCTCTTAGCTGGTTTTTGATATTTTATTTGAAGGTAGCATTGTACAGTACAGTAGAGTAAGTAATTGCTTACCAATCTAAATATTTCGGCGTAGTTAGACTGTTGAGACGGTAACTCAAGACCGATGAAGCCCCAAGATGCAAGTGGTTGTGGCATGAACAGGGTGTTTGCATTCCACGCTCCCCTCCTGTAAATACAACCACTGTGTCAAACATAATTATAAGGCTTAACGAGTGCCCGCGACCACGGCTGTTGTACACGGTCGAAACGTCGAAAAATATATATAAGGGCATAGTAAACAGGCCTTTGCATCTATTTTTTTGCATTGCATATCTGATTAAATGAAGTGGCACCATACTGGAACTTCACTGCTATTATTTTTGATTTGTAAAAGGATCATATAAAATAATGGTAGGAACCGAGCCGTAGTTTGTTGCCTGTTCTTCTAGGCTTGGTCGCGTGGAACTGGCACCTAGACTCACCTAGCTTTAAAACGTTTCAAAGTGATGTTTGATTCAGTGGCGGATTTGCCCTAAGGCACAGTAGGCCCGGGCCTAGGGCGGCAGATGTTAGGGGCGGCAAATCGTGACAAAAAAATCACTGATGATAGCAAGAAATATATGAAATGCAAAGATCCTAAATATTTAAAAACCTGCACATTACGAAGCCGGCGCCGGCGCCGGCGGACCGGAACGGAATAAATGGTAAAAATATGTGATACACTATATACACTTTTGACATCTATGTACTTTCCTATACCATGTTTTTAAGCAAATAAACGATTGAAATGAAATAAAAAATGCAACTCACGAGGGGTTGGTCGGCCTTCCTTCTCCGCAATTGAGGGTCGGCGGTTGGAGAACCTTTGCTTCAACTTCCAGGAATTGATTCGAAATCTCGAGTCCAAACTTCTTGAAGAATGCGTTCTGGCTGTAGTTCATCTGGAGACAAAGTTAACATTAGCCCAAATCTCCAAGAATATTCTCGCGAGTAGTAAGTGTCATTGACTACTAATGAGGGCGTTAGTTATGTCATTTTGGGAAGTCACATAGCTTTTTCATTTGAATTATTTTGTGGTGTTATTTTGAGTTCTGTTGTGTAATTTCGGTAGTATTTTAACCAACAATACTTGAGGTCTTCACAGTTGGAATGAAAGTGGTATCATGTTTCATCGAAAATGTTTCCGATGGTTTCGAAAAAAAAACGAGCAACATTTTTTTTTCAAAGCCAATAACGGCCGTCATGACTATTGACTGATTTGATTAAATACTGTGTAAAAACATGGTAACTTTTTACCCCGTTCCTTTTAATTTTTCATAATAAAACCGTGTCTAAACGTGTCACAAAGAGAGGAAGATATATTTTTTTATCTGTCGTGTTGTTTCATACTCAAGAGACGGTGAAAAAGAAAAACTTACACTCCTTGCCACTTCTTCGATTTTCCGTTTGCGCTCGTCAGGTGGCGTAGCAGCCTCCCGGACCATGGTAGACAATTGGGTATCATTCAGCTGTTTCCTCAATGCCTGTTTGAATACACCATACATGCTCAGTAATTAGTATTTACTGTTGTGCAAAGAGGCTATGTAAGTAGGAGTTTGCTGCTCAATGCACTGTAAATGCATTCAAATATCTTTTTAATACAGTTGCTCAAAAAGTGGCCTATTGCAGGGACGTATAGCGTTCGGGATGTGGGCTATTACACACGCGTGCTTTTTTTTTACCATTCCCGCACTAGTGCTTTTTCTTTCCCAACTGTCAAAATAATGTCTAAAAAGAAAAACCAACCATGAAGTTTTTACTAAAAAAATTCATCGAAGTTTTTATGATTCATGCAAATACGTATTATTTCTAAAAAGAAGCTACTAATTTGTTTCATTAACAGATTTAATGATTTGATTGAATGAGTTATGTTAGGTTTCATTTCATTTCATCTCATTAAATTTCATTTTCAATTCATATCAATAAAAAAAATCTACTGAAGACTTGGCTGTATGGGTTTAGTTCCCTTTGCCTTCCACAATGGGTGAAGAAAAAAAAAAATCTCTGCTTATATTTTACGGTTGGCGGGTTGGCGCCATTTTTCAGAAATTTTCTTTGCGAGTTTATTTGTTTGTTGCACAAAATGAGTAATTTCGACCCTAGTTTTTTTGAATTAACACCACCGGAACTCTATACAAGGTGCAGTTTTGGATCTGCAAAACATTTTAGGAGGTAATTATGTTAGTGATTCTCGACCCGAATCAACAATAAAATGGGCAGGTATTTTTTTTTCATTTTATTCTTATTAACGTAAATCGGTAAGTGTGAACTCCCCTTTTTAAAGCGCGACCAATCTGTACGTGTCCTTAAACTGCGCTTTCACACACACAAACAAACGCAACCGACATTTCTTTCATAAATCCAAACCAAAGCACCAACCACCGGCCGCTCCCTCCCCCCCGCCACCCCGCCACGCCCCCGCGGCCATCGCAAACGCATCGATCGGGTCAATTTATTAGTGTATTTGATGACGCCGGTATGTGCATACGCTTGCAAATTCCGCCCCTCAAGTGCGCCTTCGATTAACGGTCGGGATAGGTACCTACTACCTAATTGTAAAGATGACGGACCAATACTCCAATGTAGAGTTGGTGGAGATGGTCCGCTTGTAGGTATGCCATCAGTGGAGACAATGTATCTCGAGCCATCGAAATGTTCGCGGAGTTATTCCCCAATCGGCAACGTCATCATTGAAATCCCGTGTTTCGGTAAGCACTTAATTAAAGCCTTTGGTTCGAACTGATTTGTAGCTCTCGGACAGTCGTTAGGTACCACACGGGTCGGTACGGGTCAACGACCTTACAGCCCTGCCGTACGGTCGGACAATTAGCAAATAACAAATGGGTATCGTGTTATCAAGTAACTGGTTTGTTGAGGTCTAATACGCAGTCGCCCTGCGAGATTCACTGGCACTCCATGCAGTGAGCTGCATACAGTTAAAAATTCGAACTACATCTAAGGTAAAATTATTTGCTATAAGTTGCTGTTGCTACAACAACTTGTACAGGTCGCGGCACGTTGGTTGAACCTTCGATGCGCAGTAACAGATTTTCGAGTCTGGCCCGTATTCCGAAACAGCGCTTGAGTCTGAGTCGAGCCTCAAGCATAGATTTTATGACAGTTCTCCATTGAAAAGTGTCAAAAATCTGTGCTTGAGGCTCGACTCAGACCTAAGCACTGTTTCAGAATACGGGCCTAAATCGAAATGCGGTATGACGAGAATCGCGGGGTTCCCCGTAACCATAGCAACGACCTTCATTTTAGTTTAACGTAGTGCCGCGTTCGATTCATAGAAATGTGGACGGAGGGAGACTCGTACAGGCTGACGTCACTGGTCATCGCATTCACGCACACAGTGACATGACACGCGATACATCGCAATGGGTGATTCTGTTTTTTTGAAGAGGGTTATTCTGAAAATCAATAAAATTGAAAAATCGAAAAGAAAAAGTATTATTGATTATTGACTTGGTATCGTATTGTTATATGATTATTTACGAGTCTCCTAACAACCTCCTGAAATGTTTTGCAGGTTCAAAACTGCACCTTGTATAATTGCACAAAATGCTTCGGAGAACATTTTACCGGAAAAGTCAAAAAGTCGCTACATGCATACATACGACGAACTTATTGCGTGGAGAGAAGAGAAAAAAGCAAATGGTATTTTTATTATTTTATTAAATTGCTTAATTTTTTCGCAACTGTATTAAAAATAGTCGTTCAGTACACGTGCGGAACCGTCATTGCAACTTGTTCCGACTGTCAACCCTCGCCTTCGGCTCGGGTAGACATTTGTCGGAACTCTTTGCAATGACAGCCTTCCCGCACTTGTAATGAAATATACTATTACCGTCACACTATGCTTGATATGTAATAGTAGATTGATACACTAGGGCAGTAAGTGAGCTACTGCAAACAAGATACTATTTGGCGCCGGTACGAGCCCAACTCGCAAAGGGCGCAAAGGGTTTTAGTAATGGTTTTCTGGCCTAAATAAACATAAAAGTTTTTTTTTTAATCAAGAGTCCTAATATGCTATCTATGCTTTTATATTCTGCAATTAGCATTTACCTGTCCATAGCCGACTGTGCAAAGTTCCAGTGGGTAATAGATACTTCTGTCTCTGGCGCCTACCCAGAGGCAAGGCAGATGGGGATACTTTATTCTGAAACAAAAAAAATATAAATCAGTTTTTGTGTGGGTTTTTATGCAACTAGCTGATGAAACAAGCATATGGCTCACCTGATGTTAAGTAGTAACCATCACCTATAAGATATCAAAGCATTGCCTCGTAGGTCACGCATGTCAGGAATGTGCCCTAATACGATGTACTGCCCTGCGTCCATCAACTTTAGGCATACAGATGTTCAGCCTCACATACCAGTAATTACACCGGCACCCACACCCATAAACCAAAACACAGTAATGTTGCTTCACAGCAGAAATGGGCATGTTGGTAGTACTTCCCCGGATGAGCCCTTCACAAAGAGATATACTACTCTAACGCTTGGTGGAGTGCGATGTCTTGGGCATATTCAGGTTGTCCGATACCTGCAGCCCTGTTGTCTAACTTGAAATCCATTACCAGTGAACTTTAAGCCGATTGTCACTGATCGACCCAGTCAGAATTTTTTTCGTTTTGTCTAAGGTACTCGTATCAAACTGAAGTTCATTTCGGCGTTACGCAATTCCAAAATACGAATTTCCATCAAGTTCTTTCATTCACTTATAGGTTTGAATTGTTTATTTTTAACCGAGTCATAATTTGTTTTTATTAACTGTATCATTTAGTTTGGAATTTAATATTGACATTTCAAATTGTATGCTTGTTATTATAATTAAACTTTAATGTGCATGACATTCAATAATTAAAATACAACCTCTATAAAGTAAGTAGGTAGGTACATTGCTGCGCCCTTACAGGGTACATGTCCACCTTATAGCTCAATTACCTAAGCTAATATAAATGTAACATGTATGCAATAAATAAATGATAAATGAATTTCGATGGTGGTGGTGTCGCTTATGTCAGATAGTTAGACAATACGAAAGTTAAAGTCTTGGCTTCAAATCTCTCTCGGTCTCGGTCTCGGTTCAAATCTCGGTTTCAAATGTCAAAAATAAAGCTATGTCGATTACGAGTTGACTATAATGAGGCCCCTCGTCTGACCCTCGCACCGAACACTTACTTGTATTTTTTCTCGCGCAAGAAGTAATCGGCCACCGTCACAGGGCGCGCCTCTCCGTCCTTTTTGAAAGACAACTGAGTGGGTCTCTCCTTTATAGAGTTCACTATGAACTCGCGGGTTTGACCACCGCTCACTCCACCCACCAGATCGCATACAACCTGCGGAATGCATTTTTTTAAAGTCGCTTTTATTGTATTAATAGTACTGCACTTGTAGTAAAAATTCAAACATTTTTGAGAAAAATTTTGAGTCCATGTCAAAAAACATAAAAAACTGAATTTAAAAAAAATTGTTTAAACGTCTAATAATTAGGGTGAGCCTAGAAGCCAGTTACACTCGACTTGACTCAATTAGCTGTCTGGTCAGTCAAAGATCAATGCTGTAGTTTGCCATCTAGTAACTTAATTTATACCATACCCCCTCTAAAAACCTTATTTTATTCACTGAAAACAGTGAACTTGCGCCAAAAATACTCTAATTTGATAGGACGAAATTTTTAACAAGGAGTTTAGACAATGCTAAGCTCCTTGGTTATTATACTGTTTTGTGTTCTTTGTTGTCATTGTCATATATTAGTAAATTGGAGCTATTTGCATAATATATTGTACCTATGTAACACGCTAAAGTACTTTTATAAGAACTAGGGTACGTAAGTCCTTGTAGGGTTATTAATTGAAAAAGGTCTTACCCGCAAGCCTTTGACGAAATCGGTGAAAACATCAGCATTTCTTCCAAATTGCTGCTCTAAGCCGCGGTTCAAATCCAAGCCGATTTCCTGCCAAGCGGCCAGCATAGGCTGCTGCTTAGGGAAACCCTTGTGAGCGACTGAAAGCAACATCTAAATTAATAAAAGTTAATTTCACCACGGAGATAACGCAACAAGTTAGATGTTCATATACCAGACTCGTGGACCGAGAAAGGGCAGGAAGAAGATGTGACTAACCATCAACGTTGATGAACGGTCGACTTGTGAATATAGCAGACTGGAAGAGCCCCGTCCACATCTCCAGACCTCCGCCGAGATTAATAGGCCTATCGGGTCGCTTGAAGAAATTGCGACCAGCCTGAAAATTACATAGCCATTACTAAAATATGTAGAGGGGCTAACAAACTAATAAGATATCGCACCCTAGGGTGCTTGCGTATTTTCTGTTGCAATCAAAACCTAGTCGCATCTGACAGTATTGAGTCAAAACTGACAGATGCGACTTCGTTTTGTTAATGACATTATTTTGTGTCGAAAACTGATTGCAAAAACCTTGTTAGTATCAAACTTTTGATTGCAACAGAATTATACAATCGTCCAGCCTCTTGCATAATTCAAAAGCTTAAGGGGTTGTTGATTACATCTTTTTTTTTGTTACCGGTAGTATTTAGTAAGTCGTTGAAGACTTTTTATATTTTAATTATGACTGAGAGGTTGGCGACACGATTGCAAAGTACAGGGGAAAGGATGGTGGAAAATTTTTGGGGGAGACTTTTGCCCAGCAGTGTGGATGCACATGTGGCACTTTTTTTTTACTACTAGCTGATAGAACAAGCATATGGCCCACGTGATGTTAAGCGGTAACCATCGCCTATAACAAAGCATTGTCTCGTAGGTCACGCACGTCAGGAACGTGCCCTACGATGCACTGCCCTGCGTCCATCAACTTAAGGCTTACAGATGTTTCGCCTCACGTGCCTGTAATTACACCGGCACCCAAACCATTCAAACCGAAACACAGCGATGCTGCTTCACGGCAGAAATAGGCATACCAGGCAGAATAGGTTAAACAAATGACTTACCTTGACGTACGATTCCAAGGTCCCCTGTCTCAGTACAACGTCAATACACTGCACTTCCTCCATTGGAACAGCTAAAGAGCTTCCCTTTTCTTCCATGTGACTAAAAATAAAAACAAATCATAAACAATTATTTTTTTACTACTGAAGGGCAAGTCCTAGTGCATTTACAACGTTTCGTCTACCAAATGTTGTTTTCGTGTGAGCACGTGTCTCTCTCTTTTGTATGTAATTACCTACTCTAGAAACAGTTGGGCTACCTGCAGACCGCTAATAGCGATCAGGAGATAGCTCAACTCAGTAACTTCTCTATGTACTTACTCTCCAACATATATTGCATATTGATGTATATCTGATTAACGAATGAATTGATGAACATGTTTATAGATTAATTAATTTATTAATTAAAATGTATAATATAATTTAATTTAATTCATTTATTATGTATAATTTAAGTAATAATCAAAATTATATTTTTTAAAACATATGATACATAATTATGATAAATTAATATTTTACACTAATAGTAAATTGTAGTAATGGCGCAACTTTAGCTCCCCTGGAAGGATGCAGAACCTACAACACAAGTCTTTACCGACTTAGTGTAGGTTCTGTCATGAACCACAAAGTATATAAGCCATTGCCGCCTTTTTGTATTGTTTATTATAAGTAGAAGTGTGTGCTTCAGTGAAATAAATGATTATCTTATCTTATGGAAAATTGATGAGACAATAACTCGTTTCTAAGTTACAGATTATTGCTGTCTCATCTTTTCTCCATACAATAGAGAGAGACAAATAGGCGAAACGAAATGTTGAAACTGAACCCGAAGTCGGAGTTTTGCTACCACATTTCGTTACCAAACGTTGTTTTCGTTTCGCCTTTTTGTCTCTCTCTATTGCATGGAGAAAATATGAGACGGCAAAAATACGTTACGTAGTTAGAGTTGTTGTCTCATCTTTTCTCCATACAATAGAGAGAGACAAATACACCCTTACAACCTTTTCTAAAACAGTTCTAAATACGTGTTGGCAAGAAATTTAATTGTCGTTGGTACTCACCGAATAATCTTTGCAAAGTCAACCATACCAGTGTATTTCATAGAAACCTTGAAGTTCATGACTCTACCATTTTGGTCTGTATAATCCACCTAAAATAAATATTTATATAAAATAAAATTTATTCCCGATCAAAAAAAATTTAAGTACATACAAAACTTATATCTCCGCCTCTCAGCTCAGTTGGTAGTAGCTCTGCCTTCTGCGCCGTAAGTCGTGGGTTCGATCCCCACCGAGAAAAAATATTTGTGTGGTGTTCTCTGTCTGGGTGTTATATTGTATTCCAAGTATGTATTAACAATAAATAAATATACAAGTACATATTATTATCAGCTATCTGGTTCCCATAGTACAAGCACTGCTTAATTTGGGGCTAGATAGTGTTGTGTGGATTGTCCACAATGTTTATTTAATAAACTTATATTACAATTAATGTAAAAATTTGCAGGAAAGGGACTAAGGAAACCTAAGAATATTTCAACTATTATTATTTCAATACTCACACTATGTTCTTTTCGACTATCGTTCTCATCTACGATATTTTTCTTTAGCGGGACGAGAGTGTAAGCGTTTTTGAACATATCGAATCCAACTACTTCGTTTGGGAACAGTTTATTCTTGAACAAATTGTAGATTACTGGAATCAACTTTTTGGGTTTATCCGGTTTAAATGTCAAGTCATAGCGGTGCTGAAACAAACAAAGCAGAGTTTACATCATTATCATCCGCAGCCTGACTCAACTTAACCCACTGCTGGGCATAGGACTTTTTACTCTTGTCATTCACCACGATCTTGGGCTACCCTCATCCATCTGTAGCCCACGACGCTGACAATGTCGTCAACCCATCGTGCTAATGGACGTCCAAAGCCACTCTTCTCAGTCCTCGGCCACCAGTCCATCAATCTTTTGCACCACTTGTCTTACGCCTTGCCAAGAGTTTACATCATCCACAGATTATTTGGTACCGATATAGTAACTCTGCCGAGCGAGCACTGGTGGTCTAGTGGTAGCGGCCCCGAAGGTCGTGGGGTTCAAATCAGTCGTGTACCAATGAGTTTTTCTGTCGTAAAATGTATGTGCACTATGCCAGTATTCTCAAAACGGTGAAGGAAAACATCGTGAGGAAACCGGCGTGTCGTAGAACCTAAAAGCCAGGCCTACTTGTGGAAAAACCAGCCCGCACATCAAGTGCCGATGATAAAAATTTGCAGATTTTTTTTAGTAACTCTGCCTTCAGCGCAGTTATAGGGTGATGAACATTGTTTATTCTGGGTCACATGTCAACAAACTGAGATTGCAACAGACTTGTCCATGTTAGCTAATAGAGCCCAATCAATATTAATAAGGCCTTTAGGTTTTTTAAGACCAGTATTTATTGTATATAATTATGTATATTTAACTGGCTTCTCAGCTCAGTTAGTAGTAGCTCTGCCTTCTGCGCCGTAGGTCGTGGGTTCGATCCCCACCGAGAACAAATATTTGTGTGGTGAACACAGCTGTTTTTTTCTGTCTGAGTGTTACATTGTATTCTATGTATATATTTACAAAAAAGTTTTTTAGTATTACATCAGCTATCATTCCTGGTTCCCATAGTAACAGCTCTGCTTAGTTTGGGGCTAGATAGTGTTGTTTGGATTGTCCGCATTATTTTATTTATTTAAATAAAAATGCGTTTTTTCTTTCAGTATGAATAATGGCATTAAAAAAGACAACTAAAACAAAACTTACCGCTTTAATCGGTTTGATAGTCATCGGCAAATAGTTTGTGATGACTTTAATCGGTCTGCCTGGCACGCTTCTCCCCAATATCTTGGCCGGGATGACATAGCGACATATTTGCTCCTGCCTCGACCTGGGCAGTGACTGCGAGGCGCCGGGCTTGTCTCCGGATGGTCCTGCGGTGCGGGCGACGGCCAGGGATGGAGCGCTGCTTGACGCCTGCGGTTGACTGGCTGGTGCTGACGAGATAAGATTCTTATAAAAAGGCGCGTTTCCATTATGCAAGTGCTTGCATACATGTATGACGTCAGACTTGTGTGCAAGTGATTTGAATTGGAAACACGATTTTGTTCAACTTGCAGCTTGCATACAAGATTGCAACAATTTTGCATACAATTTTGCAACTTGCGTGCAAATGTGCCGAATTGACTATTGTGCGTACAAGTTTAAACCAAATTGCACACAAGTTGCAACTTGTTTGCAAGTTGTTGTTTCCACTATACAATTTGCATGCAACTTGCAACTTGTATGCAAATCACTTGCATAATGGAAACGCGCCTTAAGCGAAAGATAGGGTCAGCCGACTGGCCGAAGGACGAAGTAGAGAAGGATCTCCGCTCTGTTCGAGCTTCTTTTGTATCAGAGGCCGAGAGCACTGGTGGTCTAGTGGTAGCGGCCCCGCCTTTCAATCCGAAGGTCTTGGGTTCAAATCCAGTCGTGTACCAATGAGTTTTTTTGTCGAAAATTGTATGTGCACTATGCCAGTACTCTCAAAATGGTGAAGGGAAACATCGTGAGGACACCAGCGTGTGCACGACATGCGCACACTACGACGCATGCGCAGTTATCCCCTCCGCGTATCGCTCAGCGCTAAAGTTATGTGCCGCTAGTTATACCTTGCGCAGGTCTTTGTTGCGGTGCGCTCGCGGCGGTCTTCTGCCACGGAGAACTCGCCGACGATCCTGCCGCACCACCTGGAGGACCAGGCCCTTGAATACATCCACCATTTAAAATAATCATATTGATATAACTTTTGAAACTACCATGGTTTTTAACACTATTTTTATGAAACAACGGGATATTTACCATGATTAAATGTTTCTGAGTTGACTTCCGATATTTCGGCACAGTTGCATACATCATGATCACGGATGAACCCCCGTTGTTTCATAAAAATAATTATAGTGACTGTCAAGTGCCTAAGTGGTGTCAAGGTTGCCTGGTAGAGATCGCTGTTAGCGATAAGGCTGCCCATTGTATTGTGTGATTTTTAAGCTAAAAACTGTATCCTACTTACCTTGTGTGTCATTGTAATCAATAAAGAGTTCGGTTTAAAGATATTTATTTCTCAAAGAACAATAAATTCACTTACAGAGAATAATACATTTTTACAGAGAGTGTGTACACAGTGTACTGGTTTGAGTCCAGTGGTGTAACAGTGATACATATTTAATACTTAACGTTAGAATTGACAATTTATAAGATAGCAATGTTTTTTATGATGTGTTCCTTTAATATTTTTTTAAATGTAAATATACTTATAGCATCCTTAATACTGTTAGGCAATTTATTATATAGTTGTGCTCCTTCAAAGGTAATGTTTTTCTTTCCATAGTTTGTTCTAGGTCGTACTAATACAAAATTTTTCGAGCTTCTTGTGTAGTATTTGTGAATTTGGTTTTTTCTTTTAAATGATATATCAGTGTGTATTTCTTTTGAAATTATTTTACGAATTAGACAGCAAGTGTTGTAAGTGTACATTTGGTTTAAACTCATCAGTTGAGTTTCTTTGTATAGTTTTTGTGTCGGTGTCAGGAAGTCGTAGTGAAATAAAACTTTTATTATTTTGTTTTGCGCAATTTGTAGTTCTTTTAAATTTGTTTTTGCTGCTGTTCCCCATACTTCAATTAGATATTCTAGATTTGATTTCACAAGTGAGTTATAGATGATTGTTTTAACTGTTTTTGGAAAGCATTGAACTACTGGACGGAGGGTGCCCATTAAAGAGGATATTTTGGATCTGAGTCTATCTATGTGTGGTTATCTATCTATCTATCTAATATTTTCAAAACCTGAATACTTAGTCCTAATTATCGAACTTGCTGACAAAGGCTAACGAAAGCCGGTCCAAGAATGCAATCTGTAGAGGAAAAATAGCCAGACAGACAATACAACGCGATTTGTCATTAATATTGTCTAGCATTCTACACATAACTTTAGAGCCCCACTAAAGCAAAGTAAAGCTTGTACTATGGGAACCTACCTGCTGGGACAGCCATTGCTGGTGGAGGTCCAACTAGACCAGGAAAACCTGGTGGTCCAGCAGGAAAACCACCTTGAGCCGGTTGCACAACTGGTGGGCCAGCTGGTTGCCCAGCTTGTTGAGCAGCTTGTTGAGCAGCTTGTTCGGCAGCTAGTTGAGCTTGAGACTTCTTCTTGGGCCTTATTCTCTTCTTAACCCCTGGCACTCCCAGCCCAGCAGGTTCTTCTTCCGCAGGCGTCTCCTTAGGAGGGTCTGGTTTAGCGGGCTGGTCAGCTGGTTGAGCCGTTGGTGGGGCAGTTGGCTGGTCAATTGGCTGGGCAGTTTGCGCAGCTGGCTCAGCCGTTGGGGGGGCAGCTGGCTCAGCAGTTGCCGGGGCAGCTGGCTCAGCAGTTGCCGGGGCAGCTGGCTCCGATGGTTTTTCATCCTTTTTCGGTTCTGCAGCCTAAAAGAGTGTTCATCAAGGTTAATGTTGTTTTGTACAAGTGGATATTCTAACTAAATATGCTTTTAAACTATGGATCCAAATATTTTGAACTGGATTTCATACCCAAATTACTTTTTTAAGGCCAGGCCAGCAACTTGACATTTGAGTTTAAGAATTAGTTACTTAGATTAGAGATTTTTTAACTTTTACTTAGATGAGAATGAGTCAGCCGATATATACAGGGTTATTCATTATTAGCTGCAAATACTCAGGAATTAGGTTACACAAATAAAATAAAAAATATTTATGAAATGATTTTTTTTTTTTTTGATTTAAGTTTTTGTATCAAAATTTTATTTTTATTAATTTCTTTACGGCTATTGCATAATTATTGCCACGGAGAACAGGACGATGACCCACCCAGGCGGTGAATGAACGCAGAGTGTCACTCACGGCGCGCGGGCGCGGATCAAAGGTCAAAATAGGTCAGGCGCCAATGATTCCTTTATCGATTTTCTCGGGATTTTCATAACAAAACTTTAAAAAAAACATTTCATATATATTTTTTATTTTATTTGTTGAACCTAATTCCTGAGTATTTGCAGCTAATAATGAATAACCCTGTATAAACCTCTCATCTCTTATTTTGCCCTACTGACGATAGTAAAGTTTGTAATCTGACATTTTAATCAGCAGACAAATATCAGATTGATATGCTTTTCTACCCTCACTAGTGCTGTGCATAACAACAGATTGACCTAAACCTTGCTTGCACACATCTAAGTGATCTGTGGTGGCGATAAGTATTGCTAAATATTGCTGTCATATTTGACAGCTTCACTGGTCGCCACTGCAGAACACTTAAATGTTTGCAAGGCTTCAGGAAACAACCATCATGACCAATTCTGGTGACATGCGCCAAAAAAAAACTCTAGTGACTTTTGAATCCTTTAGTGACTCAGGCAAGAGCCAGTATTACCAATTGTACATTAATATTACCTTAGCACAGAATAAGTACCTACTCTATAGATATAATATGCATAGAGTACTCACACTTATCACTCACTGCATAATAGATAAAAGAAAATCCTACCTTTGCAACTGGTTTCTTCGGCTTCTTTTTACGTCCGCCACCAGTCAGTCCACCACCATCTTCTTCTTCTTCTGGCGGCTGTGAAGTTGACGCTTCACTCTCTAGAGTCAAGGAGCTGACACCAGCTTCAATGCCGGTGGCTTTGCTACCTCCTTTTTTCTTACCTAAATTATTGGATTGATATTTAGCATACCTACTTATTTAGGTATTATTTTGTTTACCTTTTTATTGGATAGATAGAATTTAGAATATGGGTCTATGGAAATAAATTATTTATAGAAATGAGTTATGAGTTTTAACGAAATATATGAAACTAGTGAAATACCACATGACTTAAGCCTTTTCCATAAAAACTTCAAACCCCAGCTGCAGTCTTTTAGGGATCAAATTTTTAAAAATCTTTTCTTTTCATGAAAAACAAACCTCGAAATTTCAAGTCGCTACACCTAACGGTTTAGGCAGTGCATTATATTATTATGTCAGTCACTCACCAGGTTCTTTAAAATAATATTGAGATACTAAAAGATTATTTTCTTACCTTTCGCCATCTTAGTTATTTATCTGAAACCAATGTACTTAATGTAAATAATCAGGCCCTTTCAACAGGATTTTTTGTGGTCCGTTATAAAGGTTTTTTTTTTTTCATCAATTGTAGATGATGTAACATGAGGGGCAACTGGTGTTCACTCATGTCCCAACTTACGGGACGCTATAGTTCCTGGGACAGGATTCTAGATGGAATAGGTTTGCTCAGCACCTATACCATCCTGACAGCTTAGTCCGCCAAACCAAACAGGAAAGACATGGTTAATAAAGTGATTCTTGTAATTGAACTGAATAAAGAGAATTTTGATTTGATTTGATATAATGAGCGGAGCTGACTAAGCTGCAGGTTTTCTCATGATGTTTTTCTACATCATTTGAGAGCATTAGCAATATGTACCTACATTTTCAACAGAAAAATTTATAGGTACACACAGGTAGGAAGGGAAGGGGGTTCTACCGCTGGACCACCAGAACTAAGTAAATAGGCATAAAAGACAGAGTATGATGCAACACAGAGGCAAATCAATACAATGAATATTGTCAATTAACACCATCAACATTTGTTAGAGCACCTGACCTGAATAAGTATTAATCCTATACATTTTACCTTGATTCAATTGTTCACTTTAACAATAGCAGCACTGATATTAAAAATTACCTTTTTTTATATTTGGGTAAAGCAGGCAATGCACTGATTTTTATTCACACACCTATTAGATACTCTATTTTAGTTTCCAGGCAATATTATACTGCAGATGCAGATAACTTAGACTATGTACATGTACAAGCATGAATAAAATTTAATATGATGCAATCATAAATAGCATGGAGTAATAGCATTGTCGTTAATCGGGGAAGTACCTGTACATGTCAAAAGATAGAATGGACTTCTCGCTCACTAGCTATAGCCTTCCGGAAAAGTCTATAAAACCAAAAGATGCAAGCAGTAAAGTATGTATGTAATGTACATGGATTCTGTTTTTATGGCTCCCTATTAAGCATAATAAATGAGTGACCAACTAAGTTAGTACTTAATTTGGATGGCGTGTAACGATATAATCAAAATAAAGGCACTTTCACCTAAATAAAAGGCGACGTTCATGTACATACCAAATAGTTATTCTATTAATAAGAATGTGTTCTTCAAAACTCAAAATCCTTCAGTTTCTCTAATAAATATACGAACCGAATGAAACTCCGTAACTTCGTATCCACTTCAACATTCACCGATTATTAGAACCGAGTTTATGAAAGGAGGGGATAGGGCAACGAGTTGTCGGCAAACAGTGCTAGTGCTACCAACTCAAAAAACGATATAATGCTAAATTTTTGTTTGTAAAATACCGAATTCTGTTTTTTTAAATAAACGTTTTATATTGTGTACTGTTTTATGCAGTACAATTTTAGCCGTGGTAAAACTTACAATAGTAAGCTTTAGTAGACAATCATTTTCGATGGGTTCAAGCCATTATAATCGCGACGTTGTTCTGTCCAATAATCTTATAAATTAATCTATTAACTTTTAGCCATGCACTTAGCATCCAAATAACTGCTAACAAACATCAAAATCTCTAGCAGTGGTCAGTTAAAAGTCAGAATTATATTTAGGAAACATAATTAATATGCAATCTTTCAGGTCTATTCAAACTTTTACGTTCACGGAATTAAAATTTGAATTTGAATGTCATTTTTATTATGCAAAAAATGTGAGCCCTTCACAGTCACCACAGTACATGAATCTGAATAGACCACTACTTGTGTCATGTTTCATTAAAATTGTTACACAAGGCCAGTAAGTGGGTTATTGCGAAACAAGATCCTATTTTAAAGGCAGGCAATGTCGCAGACGCAACGCGATGTGTGTCTACTATTATTTTTTTTCAGTGCCAAGTTTCCTATCATTTTATGAAAAAGATTGTTTCACTCATGAGTTCTGCTTTTAACTTCATAAGCAATGAACTCTATCCTAAAGCAAACATGGTGTTGTTAGAGTTATTTTAAAATGGATCGCATTGAAAATGCATAAACGGCCTCTTTGCACAGCTATCAATCCTACACAATGACCATGTATGATGTAAAGAAATGAATGACTCAACACAAAGTGAGGCTGTATTATCTAAACAAGTTTTAAGTCAGGACAAATGCAAAAAAACTGCATGCTAGGAATATTACAATTTTACATGCTTGAAAATACTTGAACACTTGAAAATATGCCAAAACTAGCCCTAAAGATGCTCAGCTGAAAGCACTACCACAGAATGCAAATATGCAAATTCTTGAGATTTAGTCGCACCACAAACAATGCTAAACTTTTATTAATACTGGCACTAAAGTCTTTTTGCCAAGTTACTTATTAAGTGGTATAAGTTTAATTGTTATTTTATTTGCAAGTTTTGCAACAATGAGTTCAAAAAAGTCTGGACTGCAGGCTGCAAGTACCTTGGAAGCATGAAAACACTGTTACAATAACATTATGGCTACAGGCAGCATTGGAAAAGAATAATCTGGCCCAAAAGTCGAAATGGCATTTGCCACCCGGGCTTGCGGCAACCGTGGATTATGAGGCTCGTTCAGGTTAGGTCTCAGCTCTCGCGATCTAAATGTAAAACTAGATCAGATAGTTCGTTCATAAGAATTTAATAATGAAATACAATAATTCAACAATAAATGATTGCCTCCGGCCTCTGGGCTTGTTGTGGTCGTCACTCGGGCCCTTCCAGCCCAGTCCGACCCTGGCTACAGGGTAGCGCTGCCTACAATATTCAGTTATTATTTTTGAAGAAAACGTGTGGGAAATCAGGGAATCCAGGTTTTTCTCTTTTCGTTTTGTAGATATTAATTTTACCACATGAGCATTGGAAGCTTCTGACGCAAAAAGAAACATGACGAACAAGATATGGCAAAACCATTTTGTTTTCAGCGCCAGATTAAAAAGTCCAAACATGACAAGACAAGTGAAGTGGGTGAGTGAGTGAGTGAATAGTGGAAGAAAGAAGAACAGGAAGAAAAGAAGGACAAAAAGAAGCAGTTCAGTTGTCAAAATGTTTTACAAAAATATGGAGATGCTGAATTATTAAAAGTTTGTTTTTTCCAATTTTTATTGTTTGCTTGATTTAACGTGCAAATTGTCGTGGAAATAATCAATCTAGATCTGGCTACAGTTTAGTCATGTGTAATGAATTGTTTGCATTGGCATTAGACTCAATGATCTTAGCTGAACTATGGCCTACTATAACACCGCAGAAGTTGTAAATTCAATTGAAGACACTGCTGGTGCTGATGAGTCGTATGTTGTTGATGATCTAACCGTTATTCCTCTAAATGCTAAAAGTTTTGGTAAGTAACTAGGTACTGCATACTGCATCTAATCTTTCATTAAATCCGTGTCGCCGTCAGAGCGTGCCCGTGACAGCGTTTTGTTTATTTTACTTCAAAACATTGCGCCGGCTATGTCTACGCTATTCCAATAGAAGGTGAGTTTATCAAATCGCTTACCACCTAACCATGGGAAGTGATTTGATAAATTCACCTAAATCATTAAAAAATGACAAACAAAAATAAAACACCAACTATCTTCATGCAAAATACAAAGTTCGTTAGAGTCAAAGTAAACTTTTCAAGCTTTTTAACAAAGTCAAGACCGTACCAGTAAACAGATTACACCTGTAAACACAGATTTAGAATTCAATTATTCTTACCATTATTGTTAATTAAATGTATTTACCTATACTCTAGCCGAATTCGTTGTGAATTGTTTGTAAACAAACATCAACAAAAAAAAACTAAAATTATCAACAAGAAAGTAATTTTTAGGTTAAGTACTACAGGTTTGTTTACAAACATTCCACATTGAATTACCAGCCAATTCAATTGCCATTTCAGCAGTCACTCCTTTCTTACCCATGTCATTTTTCACTCAATCCATCCATCTTTTATTTGACCTACCTCTACTTCTATTCACCCACATTAGTATCACTCTTCTCATTACATGATATACTTCCCTTTGCATGTCATGCATCAAAAATTTTATAAGTATTTATTAATTCTTTATTGCATGAAAACTCATGGTATAACTACACTAAAAAAAAATTGTGGACAATCCACACAACACTTTCTTGCCCCAAACTAAGCAGAACTTGTAATTTGGGAACCAGTAATACTTAAATACTTTTTTTTTGTAAATACTTACCTGCATAGAATACATTATAACACCCAGACAGAGAACAAACATCTATGATAACCACACAAATATTTGTTGTGACTTAATATTAGCACTATTGGTTTTATAAAGGTAGTGTTTACATTGAATTGATGGCAAAGAAACTGCTAATCAGCCTCAATTTTAAAATTTGGTTTGCAATCACTAGTCAACAATTTTCAATTTTCAGCAATATGTGAATTGTGCAGCCGCGTTGGTCGTCGAGAACAGTTCTACCCCCGAAATAACAAATTTTGCTCTCTGAGATGCCACGCCAGTAACTCAAGGAGACACAACTGTCATTGGAGGTTCAAATTCATGGAAGGAGCAGAGCATCTGGCGGGATTCATCCCTCTGGAGCCCCTGCCCCAAATCGAACACTGGAGAGGAGCATATCAATTGCAGGTTAATTTCTTTATCAAAATAATGGGTTGGCAACAATCAAGGTGGCGGCCACAGTTTACTACAGTTTAATACTATATTCCAAGTTTGAGTGTGAGTGTGCGCCGTTTGAATGAAAGTGTGTTACATTACTAGGTACCATTGAAAGGGAACAGTGTTTTAAAAAGGAATATCAGACGCTTATAAACAGAGACGAGAAGACTCATTAAGAACATTATCAATAAATTACTATTATTATAACTGTTATGAAGCCTAGCTTAAATTTATTTACAGCGGACCATTTTTTTTTATTTCAGGCTGGTCCAATTAAACAAACAGCCAGCGCAACCAGAAGCTATGAATGGAAAGATGAGCTATTTGGTTGTGATTTCCTGGCAGCACCAGTCAGTCTTTTCAAACATGCACCTTTGCATGAAATGTGGGATAGCACCTTTGAAGGCATGAAAGTGGAGGTCCATAATAAGGATACGGAGGACAATGATGATCACCCTGATTATTTATGGGTTGCTACAGTATTGAAGGTAAGAAGCAAAAAAACTGACTTAAAAAAAAATTAAAGTCTGCCAGTCTGGCAGCAAAGTAGTTGATGATTGGAAAGGATGTTGATTGGAGTATCCCATCATCCATTAAATCCCATCATTTTGTAAATTATACACCATGACTTATTATCTTACAATAAAATGAAAAACATAACATTTTAATTAATAATGCTTCTGTAAGAACCTCAATAAATTAATTTACCATAAGAGCCACCTAGGGTGAGACCTATATCCAGCTAGCTACAGAATATAATATAAATATGTCCAGATTTTCCAGCAATAGACTAATATAATGATGATGATGATGAAAAACGTACATAATAATATAAGGATAACAAGCTGCCGCCTGTGGCTTCGACCGCGTGGGAGTTTTATTCCCGTTTCTTCAATTTCTGGATAAAATTGGCTTATTATGATGATAGCTTACGAACTATATTTGCTAAAATTTCATTGAAAAATGGTCCAGTAACAATATGAGTGAGCCATCAATATTCATATTAATAATATTAGAGGAATTTTATAATAAACTGACGAGCATGTATGAAGGATGTTATTATGCGAGTGAATGACGCGAAAGGTGTGTCAGGATCGTAGCAAGTGGAAATCCGTGATCTCTGCCTACGCCCATGGGAATGAGGCGTGATTTAATGTATGTATGTTTTATTATATTATCAACTTATCATCCTATTCTTCTCTAGGTAAAAGGATACATGGGGTTATTGCGTTACGAGGGATTCGGCAGTGATGATTCTAAGGACTTCTGGGTAAACCTATGCTGTTCCGAGGTGAACTCAGTTGGCTGCTGTGCGATGCGAGGCAAACCGCTCATACCTCCCCACACTATACGGGATAAATACACTGATTGGAAGAAGTAAGTTCATAGTTTATTATTTGTATGGCTCAAGTAAATCTTTGATTCGTTCCAAACGTACTTGTATACTAAGTCATGTAATGGCATGAAAAAATGTACTACGGAAGAGCGAGACAGGTATTCCCATACTTCAGAGAGGGTCCCAAACCCATGAAATGTTCCAAGAAATAATTTATTTGAAGTTGTATTGTGTGTGTTTGCAGTTGATTAGATTAAAAATTCATTAGTTAATTACCAATTGGTTAAATACAGGAAGACCGAAAAAAAATAGTTGGCCTCGATGACATGAGTTATTCCTGATTCGTCCCACAAGCTAATGGCCCATTTGGGACGAAACAGGAATCGCAAATTTATTAATATTTATATTCCTGTTTCGTCCCACTTTTGTTTTTCAAGCAAATCGTTACGTCATGTACTCTAAGCGACACGAGGGATCTTTTTATGTGGAAAACCCTCGTCTAGCTAAGTTAAAAAATAGACGAGAAACTATGAAGTCATCATTAAGTAACAAATTATCTTGGGGCCTACGCCTGGGCCATGAGTAAGATAGGAGTCGGCACTGAAGTGACAAATGATAGGAGACTCTTTTTTTTTCAAAAGAGTGTGGCTTTCAGTGTACAGAAATTTAGCGTTATGGCCCGTAATTGCAGAAACAATGCTTGAGTCTGAGTCGAGTCTCAAGCATAGGTTTTATGACACTTCAATAGATGACTGTCATAAAATCTACTCTTGTGGCTCGATTCAAATTCAAGCACTATTTTTGCATTTCCCTATGAGTTGCAGTATTTTTGCGTTTATTACAGGTTTTTAGTAAAGCAGTTAACCGGTGCCCGCACACTTCCAGCTAATTTCTACGCCAAACTGACGGATAGCAATACATCGAGGTTCCAAGTCGGTTCGGTTCTGGAAGTTTTGGATAAAAATAGAATCTCCCAAGTCAAGGTTTGTATTATCAATTTATCACACTAGGTTTTTCTCGTGACTCCTCCAGCGTGGTATTACTCGCGCAGTTTTTTTGGTGTTTTTGTGACACAATCCAATGAAAATTGGTGTTGATACGTAGAAACGGGTTACATAAAAACAAAACTTTCTTCTTCAATTTTAATGATTGAATTATGTGAGTTTTGAAATATCAGTACCTACCCGAAGTCGGAATTTTGCTACCACATTTCGTCTACCAAATGTTGTTTTTGTGTGAGCACGTGTCTCTCTCTTTTGTATGAAAAATTGATGAGACAACAATTCTAAGTACGTAACGTAATTTTGCTGTTGTATCTTTTCTCCATACAATAGAGAGAGACAAATAGGCAAAACGAAAACAACAAATGTTGTAAATGAAGTGGGACTTGCCCTTCTGGAGTCAAAAATAAAATCATGGTAAAAATCCCGTTGTTCATAAAATAGTGTTAAAAATCATGTTATATTTTCCAGGTTGCAACAGTCTGCGAAATAATAGGAAAACGTCTCCATATTAAATACTACGACAGTTTATCAGACGATATGGGTTTTTGGTGTCACGAGGACTCTCCACTCATCCATCCGGTTGGTTGGGCGTTTAGAATCGGTCACAAGCTAGATGCTCCAGAGAGCTATCTAGAAAGAGTGGCTGCGGGCAGGCTGACCTTAAGTGATACAACCCAGGATATGTTCCATAAATACCCTACGAACGAGATGCCTTTATTTGCTGAGGGGTTTAAGTTGGAAGCTATCGATCCATTGAATCTCTCTTCGCTGTGTGCTGCTACTATTATGCAAATACTGAATGAAGGTAAATATTGACTTAGCATATCCCTAAATCTGTTGTCATCTCTGTTTGTTTATATGAAAGGGACAGTGACAAGAGATTTTGTGATGTTTGCAAGGTAAACGTAATCACCAACACAAAACATGTTGTGCTATTTCTTTTATTGGCATGGTGCGAAACGCGGTAGCTACTAAGCCGAATTTTGTTGTCTATTCTTCTAGGCTTAGTCGCGTATGGAACTAGCACCTATACATATAGGTATAAGTCGTTTGAAAGTCCTTGTGATACAAATGAATGAGTGTTGACTTTGGCTTTACAAATGCTAATTTTTGTTGGAAACTAACAGCTATAAACATTATGATTTGACTGGCCTCTCACCTCAGTTGGTAGTAGCTCTGCCTTGTGCGCCGTAGGTCGTGGGTTCGATCCCCCCGAGAACAAATATTGGGTGGTGAACGCAGATGTTTGTTATCTGTCTGGGTGTTATACTGTATTCTAGTATGTATTTACAAAAAAATATGTAGAAATATTATATCAGCTACGTTGTTCCTATAGTACAAGTCTGGTTCTTATAGGACAAGCTCTGCTTAATTTGGGGTTAGATAGTGTTGTGTGGATTACCCAAAATTTTTTTTTTTTTACAGGTTACATGATGATAAGGATAGACTGTTACCCAGTGGACGAGTCAGGCGGCGACTGGTTTTGCTACCATCAGCGGTCGCCGTGTATATTCCCCGTCGGGTTCGCTATGGCGAATAATATTCCACTTACGCCTCCCGCAGGGTCAGTACTATACACTAATCATATAAGTAGCGGCACGTAACTTTAGCGCTGACCGTTATTGCGCAGAAGTCAAAAATAAGGTACCTGAGGGGAGCTAGCGCGATGTTCTGCGCTTGTATCTTGTATCTCACCGCGTATCGCTCAGCGCTAGACTTACGTGCCTCTACTTATGATGATGTCGACTTCGAGTTCTATGCATCACGTCGACTCCAACATTTCAATAGTCCCCATGAGAAAACGTCTTTTTACTTCCTTCTACGGTTGTAGGCAATAAATATTGCACATCGGCTTTGTAGAGCGTTCTCTTTCTGACGCACACTACGCTCTATGAAGCCGAAATTAGCCGATGTCCAATATTTGTTGCCTACTACTGTACTTGGTGATATTTTTTTTTTATACTTCTAGTTGATGAAACAAGCATACCCACCTGATGTTAAGCGGTAACTATAGCCTATAACAAAGCATTGCCTCGTAGGTCACGCACGTCAGGAACGTGCACTACCATGCACTGCCCTGCGTCCATCAACTTGAGGCTTACAGATGTTTCGCCTCACGTGCCTGTAATTACACCGGCGCCCACACCCTTGAAACCGAAACACAGCGATGCTGCTTCACGGCAGAAATAGGCATGGTGGTAGTTCTTCCCAGGACGAGCCCTTCACAAGGAGCTCTACTACTACTAACTACTTTTTGCAGCCTGTGTTCTAAACTGTCATTGTCATCTCAGGTTTACTCCAGAAGAGTTCAGTTGGGAGCAATACCTCGCGATGTGCGGTGGGTCGGGAGCGCCGCACAGTGCGTTCGCGCCGCGGTCGCACGTGACGTCACACGGCTTCGTAGCCGGCATGAGACTCGAGTGCACTGACCTCATGGACCCGCGGCTTGTCTGTGTCGCTACTATAGCACGCGTCGTCGGGGACTTACTCAAGGTATGTGTATATCACTGACTGCCTTCACAGCTCAGTTGGTAGTAGCTCTGCCTTCTGCGCTGGAGGGCGTGGGTTCGATCCCCACCGAGAAATATTTGTGTGGTGAACACAGACGTTTTTTCTCTGTCTGGGTATTATATCGTCTTCTATGTACGTATTTACAAAAAAAATAATGTTTAAAAAATGTTAATCTATGAAGGTCGATGAACCATGTTGATAGTAATTCCCCTTATTAGATCACCACTGGTGCTCTTATTAAGCCCACAATTTCCATATCCAGATCCACTTCGACGGCTGGGGTCCGGAGTACGACCAGTGGTCGTGGGCGCACAGCACGGATCTGTATCCGGTGGGCTGGTGTCGCGCCGTCAGCCACGTGCTACAGGGCCCCAACAAGCCGGCGCCTGCGCAGCCGGCGAAACGCGCGCCTCCTAAACAGACCAAGGCGCCGAGGCGACGGAAGAAACTCATAGGTAACTTTATAACTTGTTGGTAATTCTTGAAGTACCAACGTGAAAATCAAGAACAAACAAAAGTCTTTAATCAGTGCGTGTTGCCAGTGATGACTTACGGAACTGAGACGTGGTCGCTAAACATTGGCCTCGTACACAAGCTCAAAGTCGCGCAACGAGCTATGGAGAAAGCTATGCTGGGAGTTTCACTACGTGATAGAATCAGAAATGAAGATATCCGTAGAAGAACCAAGGTCACCGACGTAGCTCTTAGAATAAGTAAGTTGAAGTGGCAATGGGCAGGTCATATAGCTCGAAGAACCGACAACCGTCGGAGAATAAAGGTTCTCGAATGGCGACCACGAACCGGAAGACGAAACGTAGGGCGCACACCCACCAGATGGACCGACGACATTGTTTAGATCGCGGGAAGTTGGTCTGAAGAAGTCCACTGCTGGACACAGGCCCCTACACATTTCCAGGAAGAGCGATTCTGAGCTCTCTCTATAGCTTGTTGCGCGACTTTGAGCTTGTGTATGAGGCTAAAAGTCATCACTGGCAACATGCACTGACTATAGACTTTTTTCTTGAGGCTTGTGTATATTTATCTAAAATTCCTTTGCAACTTTTGCAGAAAAGAAAAAAGAAACACCCCCTAAAGCGCCGTGCCACGAAAACTTCGTCAACAAGCCTAAAGAACGAACCAACGCAAAGACCAAATCGCGACCGAACAGCTTCTCTGAACCCACTGATACCGAAACACGTACTAACATAGAAACGCGAACGGACACGGAAATGCCAATGGATACGGAAGCGCGTACGGAGATGGATCGTACGGATACGGACATACAGGATGAATCTGCGTGTACGAGGATGGACGTCGATGAGCATTCGAAACATAGTTCGGAACCACCGGACGATAGCGAAGAACCAAGTGAATCGCAGGAGGTGAGTTCTGTGTTTTTGTGCAGTCAGCATCAGTTGTCGAGTCTAAAAATTCGATAAATTCTTTGATCCGCTCTTGGTTCTTTGATCCGCTCGCTAGTTTTATGTGTTTATGTACCTGTACCCGAAGTCCCAGTGCATTTACAACATTTCGTTACCAAATGTTGTTTTCGTTTCGCCTATTTGTCTCTGTCTATTGTATGGAGAAAAGATGAGACACCAACTCTAACTACGTAACGTATTTTTGCCGTCTCATATTTTCTCCATGCAATAGAGAGAGACAAAAAGGCGAAACGAAAACAACATTTGGTAACGAAATGTGGTAGCAAAACTCCGACTTCGGGTTCTGTACTGTTATTAATTTGTTTTGTGCAATAAAGCATTTTCTATCTATCTATCTTACTTGGTGAGAGGACTGGTTTCCGCAAGTAGGCCGTTAGCGGTCCCTTTTTACGTGACGCCTAACAACACTTTTCGAACTTGTTATGGTTCTACCAAAAACTGGTTTCCTCGCGATGATTTCCTACACCGTGACTGACACTGACATGAAAGTGTCATTCACAACATAATACTTTACAGTTCCGCTATAAAATATCCGGGATTACATCATTCGCTAAAGGTCTAAAAGTCTCTTGCCACTGTCACTTCCGTGTCAACAGACTTATCAGTCTGCTAAGTTAAATGACTGTTAAAGGACCAATAAGAAAATACCCGTAAGAAATTCCGAACGTTTATATTTCAGTATCAACCTACAAATGAATCATCACAAGACTCAAGTCAGAATGTATCGCAACTTTCACCCGAGCCAGTGGAAGCCGAAGACAAAGTGATACCCAGACTAGTCAACACAACGGGCCCAGCCAGCCTTGACACCCTCGACCCTATGAACTGGACGCAAGCCGACGTCGCAAAGTTCCTCAAAGTAAACGAATGCGAACCATACTGTCAGTACTTCACTAAGATAAACGGCGAAATGATGCTTAAACTATCGAAAGACAAAATAATAGAGCTATTGAAAATGAAGGTAGGACCGTCGTTGAAGATATTCGATCTGATACAGCAGCTGAAATGTAAACTCAAGCAACCGCAGTGTAGAAGGAACTTGAAGTAGTAGTGTAGTTGCGTTTGTGAAGTTAGGTTTTATGCCTTTTCTACTCTTTATAGCCACATTATTACGGCACTGCAACACAGTATAGGCGATCGCATGAAGGTCTTTAGTGTCGTGCCAATAATCGGTAAGGCTCATACTTTTTTTTTCACTTGTCAGTTGAACTGGCGCCTCGATTTTACTTTGCATAAACTTGAAACTGAGCAATAGGTCTTTATTTCAATGAGAATAAAAATCTGTGGTCCCTTTCAATGTCTTTGTAAATGTGCAGTGAAGCAGCTTGTGTCGAGAGTATTTATCAATTTTAATATCACATTTTATTACCGCCTACAGATGGTATCGCATGCGAGTTGCCGATTTATTTTTTAAATATTTACCATGGCAGTTTATTATGCTACCTTTATACCGTGAACGGAAATCTGTATTTTAAAGTCACTACTGGTTTTTACCGACTAGGTTTGAGACTCTAGTCGGTAAAAACTGGCCGCTAATAAATCGGTCTAGCGGCTTATAAAACTCAATAAAATGACCGATGCATTGGTTTATTACAGTCAATTATTTGACCGACTAGTCAACCTCCAGAAATCGATGAGACGATCAACTATCGACCACCAAAAACTTTTAAGATTTGCTTTATCGTTGGTCAATAGTCTGTTCATAGCTATTTATTTTTTTCCAAGTATGAATGATGTGATTTAGTTCATAGTAGGTTATTTTAGTGATTGTGCATTTATATTTGGTAAGGCTATTTTATAGAAAGTTTTGGTACATTATTAACTATGCACGTATGTATAATGCAGTATAAAAACCGACAAAAACCAACAAAAGTCTTCAACATTAATTGGCCACTATTAAAATTACTTACGTACGTAGGTAAGGTACCTTACCTAATCATGAATTAATGCAATTATTAGATTAAGCTGTGTGTTTAAAAGTTATATTTATTTTTATACCTTACACTTGGGTGATTTTACCCATTTTACGATTATTTTAAAGATGTTCTTGAGTTAATAAAAAAAAAATTAAATGTTTTAATTAGATTACTATAGACAGCATGCTCACACCGTAATTTTTTTATTTTTTATAAGTAATTTGAAAGCATTCAAAAACCGTGATAAACAAGTTATTTTGAAATTCTGAAAATTAAACTACCTATCCACTTTTGATGCTGATATCATACTAAAAATAGTAGTAAAGTAGTAAAAAAAGTTCTAATAAAATAAAAATGTCATTGCACTTTGTGTTTATAAAATCATGATAGAATTCTTAAATTTACATACCATTGATATAAGTCCATCACAAATGTTTAATTCTTGATTATTTAATTTCTTTTCGCTTAGTCTCAGCTAAAGGTTTACTTACTGATTTTTTTTTCGATCAGACTGCCGAGCTCTGAATGTAATGTCGTATAAACTTATACATATAGCTGATATTATGTATGGGGATTAGTAGTGCTGCCGAGATCGGATCAAATATCAATATTTTATAATATCCTAGCGTCTTTTGGGTGTTTCTAATTTATTTGCTGAACGATACTGTATTGTAATAAAATATCGTAAAGTTACGTTCCGAAACATTTTCAATCAATTGTTTTAAAATTGTACTTAGTGATAATGAAACGCTGCCTTTATCTTGTGGTTATTGTGATTAACCTAAGACACATCGTGTGATAGTTGGATTGTTCTGGTATTAAAACAATTTGAACTGTAAAATATGTTTTATTCTTATAAATAACTAAAACTACTTAACATTATCTATGGACGGATTGTTTCTTAAAATAACGGTCGGGTTAAATACCCGGTCTAGCCTCGCGCGTATCTATGCAGTAAGGAACTTAAAAAGTTTCCTATTTGTTTTCGGGATTGGAGATTTGAAATCACCAGTGTATTTCTTTGTTTGATGCTATGTCTTGAAGCATTCGACTCGTCATCAGTCTGTAAGAATTTTTTTTTATCAGAAATAGCAAATAACTCTCAAACCACCAGTTTATGCTTGAAAATCGAAGTCGAGATGGATTCGTTGTGGACACTGACTGAAACAAATTCTCGCTCGCACATTTTGACCTTTTGAGAGATATAAAATCACTAAGCTTATAAAAAATCGCAAACAACTCTTTATATTTTGTGCGCATTAACATTGCACATAGTTATCAATAAGATTCACAAAAAGATAATCTATTTTTCATAAAGAAGTTCAGTGATTTTATATCTCTCATAAGGTCAAAATGTGGGAGTGAGAAGGTCATCTACGGTGGTCTTCGTCTGAAAATAGCAGTTATAGGAAAGTTACCTCATTGTGTGTGTAGGAACGGAAGATGCATACAGGGCACAACAAATAATATTGCCAGATCTCTGCGCGTGGCACTTGTGGTATTCCGAACTCCAATACGTTTCAGTCATGCAGCCGTTTTCATCTGAGCCTAAATGAAAAACTAGTTGTAGAGATCTCCTTAGTCCGAAGGGTATGGTGATCCTTTTTTTTTAGACCAATCCACACAACTCTATCTAGCCCTAACTAAGCAGAGCTGGTACTATGGAAACCAGATAGCTCATATAATACTAATATAATTTTTTTTTCTATATGTATACAATACATACTACACTACAATACATAGTTATGTACTTAGAATACAATATCACACCCAGACAGATAAAAAACATCTGTGTTCACCACACAAATATTTGTTCTCCATGGAGATCGAACCCACGACCTACGGTTCAGAAGGCAGGCAGAGCTACTACCAACTGGGCTGAGGGGACTTGGAAGCTATTAATCAACATTTTTGAAATACTGAAAAGAGTTATTAGTATGTACTATGTACCTTCAGTGTTCAACCCTGGAGCCAAATCTCTAGCTGATGTAACATAAAACGTCCTCAGTATGTCCATTTTGTGCGTTCCAGACATACCACGGCTTTTCTGGGTTGGCGGGTGCAGATGTCTCGAAAACACGCATCTTCTTTTGCTTATGTTTATTACAAGGATTCTGTAAGGAAGCAAATATTCAGTTGAAGTAGAAAGTTTCGCAGACACATTTTACTTCCAGTTTCCGCGCCGATAGATGGCGTTAATAGTAGCAAAGAATGCAAAATAACGCATTGTAATAATGAGATACAGAGGGAGGTTTGTTTATAATATTACATTTTTAAAGAAAGAAAATGAGCAACAACTAAAATTAGGATGTGCCTGTAGCACATGCGGATTATTATATTGCTCGCATCGTAGGGCACGTTCTTAACGGGCATGACCTACGAGCAATGCTTTGTTATAGGCGATGGTAACTGCATATATAGGCCTTACGCACATCTAAGTTTTCTGCGGTGGCGATCAGTGACACGTTGTCAGCTTTTCACTCAGAATCGCAACCGCAAAATACTTAGATGTGCGCAAAGCTTTACCCCAGAACACAAGGCTCAAATGTAAGACTGATAGGAAAGTTCCTCGGGTAGATAAGCTTTGCTTCCTTGATGAGTTGTGCGTATCCCTCCCAGCATTGCAGAACTATCTCGTCTATCTGCGACAGCGCGGGCGTGGCGCCGCATATCACCAGTATGTAGACGTCAGCTAATAGCTTACATGTTACTGCTCTGAACGCCACCTGAAAACGACATTGGCAAATTGAAACATGAGACAACAGTATTTGTTTGTCTGGTCTTAAACTAAAAAAAAACAGATGTCTGTAAAGTCGGTTTACTGACGATAGTTGAACGTGACAACGTCATACTGCTGTCGACGCGGACGCATCGTTTCGTTCACTCAAGTAGGAGACAGACAGATGTCGAACGCTGCCGAACGTGGGGGCCGATTGTGCCTCTTTGTCGCTCGTTCCGCGCTCTCGCTTGCACTTCAAGCCTTAAATGGAACGCCTCGGAGCGCGGTAACGCCGCATGAGTCATGTTTTTGCATGGTTTTGATGGTGCATTGTGTTCTGGCATGTTATATAAAATAATACAGTTGCATGGTCAGAAACATGGACTTTTGTATGACTCTTCCCTGTCAATATGTCTATAGGGCTGACGAGACTGACCAAGGATAAGACTGGTGAGGATCAAATATTATATTATTAATTAGTTCTGTTACAGATTGGTTATACTTACATTAGGGCTCATCTGCGGCAAGTAAACTGGAGTGTCTCGGAGTGGTGCACCATCCTGAGTGGCGGCCAATAACAGCAGTAGCCTGGCTTCCCTTGCGTCCAGCTCATGGAAGTCGGAGCTCGTGGCTACTAGGTGACCGTGTATGCTGAGACATGCCCACCGACCTGTCACACTCTCTGCATAGTTGTCAAGACCTTGCTGCACAGGTAATTACAGTTGTAGGCAATAAATATTGGACATCGGCTTTTCGGCTTTGTAGAGCGCTATCTCTTTCTGACGCACACTACGCCCTATGAAGCCGAAATTAGCAGATGTGCAATATTTGTTGCCTACTACTGTAAAATTCATTTTAGTATTTTTTAAGTTTAGAAATAGGTTTTAATAGTGTGGTGGTCTATTGGTAGCGGCCCCGCCTACCGATCCTAAGGTCGTGGGTTCAAATCCAGTTGTGCATCAATGAATTTTTCAGTCCAAAAATTTATGTGCATTATGCCATGAGTCGTGTCAGAAGGTACCCTGAATCGGTGAAGAAAAACATCACTATAGATAGCAGCACCATAGACTAATACACAGAGCAACCACTCTGCGTGCAACCAAATAATATGTTGACAGTTATTTGTCATAACCATCATTCTCATACTATTTCAGTTGATTAAAAAAAGAACAGTTGCTTGTGCTGCCATCTACAAAGACTTCATCCAATTATCATCAAAGCTCAATGTGCAAATATGTTATTCAATTAATTTTGCTCTTTTCCTATTGCCACATACCTCACCTGTAACTGTTGAGCCTGTGGACATAGAACACTTTGAATGAGATCCAAAATCAGTGTTGGTTGCACCCCAACCACATTTGGGTCCAGAGACTCCAGTAAATAGTCTAAGATACCGTAACACTGTCTCAGATCTCGCTTCACTTGGTCAATATTCTTCAAACTCTCAAGCTCTTTTTTCCCAATGCAGAATATCATGGTGTCATGGACATAGGAAAGGAGAAGCTCTAAGTCACATTCTAAACCTCCTGTTGATACTCCAACCAAGGTAACACTGAAAAATTAAAAACCTTTTATAAAATATATTTATTCACACTATCTAGCCCCAATTTAAGCAGAGATTGTACTATGGGACTGATATAATACTTAAATAAGTATTTTTTATTTGTAAATACATAGAATACAATATAACGCCCAGGAAGAGAGCAAATACTAATGTTTGCCACACAAATATTTGTTCTCAGTGAGGATTGAACCCACAAACTACAGTACAGAAGGCAGAGCTACTATCAACTGAGTTGAGAGGCCAGTCAAAATAATTAAAAGATTGATTATTTGTGTTTATGGAAGAAGAGACTACTAACCAACCCCACTTGAGTGGAGATGATGACCGACCAAGTCTTAATGTGAGTAAGGCCTTGAATACTTGAGATACTAACAACGAAAATTTACAAGTCTGTTTTCTTACCTTTTACAGTACTCTTTCCAAAGAACATTTCCATTATCGACTTGTGTGCTGACCATTGACAAGTTGTGGCATTTACTAAACATGTTGATACCATGGAGTGATGCAATGGTAGAGAATTGAACCTAGAAATTAAAAATAAGGCTTGGGTAAAGAGCTAAATACATGGTCATTTATATGTAAGTAGGTACTTAGCAATATGTACCTACATAAAATGCTTTTAAATTTGCTGTGAGGAACTTTCATAATTTTAGCGCCAGTATTAAAGTCCAGTTTTTTGGAAGCTACAAATTGGAGAAAACTTACATTTTCAGTATTTCCTCGTTTCCTTGAAAATATAGGCACACCGCTTTCCGTAGCTACGGCAATTACTATGATCGACATCACGGTTTAATTGCAAACAATCAATAATAGCTTGGTTTTTACTAAGTTCCTTATTTACTTACTGTTTCACTTTATAAAAGATATGTTTCAATTTATAAAAGATATGATCATTCAAAATCAAATCAAAAGTTTCAAAACTTTATAATCTTATTTCGTAAGCGTACGCGCCAACCAAGGCGCCAAGCAAGCCAAGGAATTTAAAAGTACTCTCTACGAGAGGTACACAAGGCTACTCATCAGACTATACACTGCTAGCTCTTTATGTCCTTTCAGTAAGCGTCATTCTTCTATGTTTTTCTTGGAGGAATTAGAAATGGAGATGTCAATACAGGGCTTTCCCCTCTGCTGGTCATATACCGACCTCGATCATATCCTTTAAATAAAACTGTTTTACTCGCAACTGCAGCCATTGTGTGTCGTTTCATGTCGCGAAGTGGAGCTCCGCGAAAATTGTGAATTGCATGGTAGTTTCTTGTAAAAGACGATCAGAGACATCAAACTTCCGGGAACATGGTATTTCCTACCACAAGGGAGTATTATTTTGTCAATTATGTTTGTAATTTTGTAGAATTTTAGTTCAAAAGAAATACCGGTTGCGACAGATTAGCGACAGTATTACGACAGTATTGTCAAAGATTATACCTTGGTAGAAGGCATAGTGTTGGGAAAAGTTGAATGAAATTGATGAATGAATGAATGATAAAATAAACGTTAAATTATTATCACATAATGTGTTGTCTAATTACGTATTTGGTGCTTTTTAAACCCCGACGTAAAAACGACGGGATGTTATGAGTTTGCGGTGTCTGTGTGTGTGTCTGTCTGTCCCATCGTAGTTCCCGAACGAATCAACCGATTTTAATTTAGTTTTTTGTTTGTTTGAAAGGTGAATAGTCGGGAGTGTTCTTAGCTATTTTTGATGAAAATCGGTCCGAGATGGCTGCCGCCACGAAATATCGGATTACATTTATTCACAAATCCCACAATATGGTTATCCTAGGTACCAGTCATCAAACCCTCTCCTCATCAATGTATAAAATAGGACATGACATCATACTCAAAAATAAAGTCGTGGGCGTAGTGAAAACATTTTTTTTGCCTATTTTATATTTCTTTTACGTCCTGTGCAGGCTTCCAAAAAACCCTGTTGCTTGAAGAGTGGACAAAAATTTTTGGCCAAAAAACAACTTGGCATGCAACAAGAACGAGTGTGATTTGCTCGGAACATTTTACAGAAAGTTCTCAAACTCGGGCAAACAAACATCTGCGTTCACCACACAAATATTTGTTCTCGGTGGGAATCGAACCAACGCCTCCGGCGCAGAAGGCAGAACTACAAACTTCGCTGTGGTGTGAAGGCTGAAGATGTAATGTGATTTCACTTTATATATATTTTTCAATTATTCAGTAAAAGACTAAACTTATGTGTACTATGTTATAACATGTTAAGAACTATTGATTCAAACTTATAACCATTAATAAAACATAACAATTAAATTCAGTTCTTTTATATTCTGACTGTTACAAAATGTGAAACCTGTTGTGCATAACTTATTCATAACACTCACTATTACCTGTACCTAAAAACCCATTTCATTCATTATTTTATTCATCGTTCAATTAACCGGTCTTACTGAATGCCCATCACTAGAGATTATCCTAATGTGAGTCTTGACACTGCGTAACTACGTTATATTTTTTATCTGTGTGCAAATTTTAAGATCGTGTGCGGGATTGTCAATGTGTGTGTTTACATGAATAGGATTTTGCTATGCGCGTGTGCCATGCGTGTTTACCTCGTCCCCCGTCAATTTTGGCAGAAAATATTGTTCGTGGATTTAAACGTTGACGCCTCCATTTCTAATTCCTCCAAGATGTTTTTAGGTAACTTGAGCTGTATCCCACTGTACGCGCATTCTCGGATGAGGCTAAGGTACCCAGATTCATACTACCTCGTCTAACGATGTTTTGTTTCTTTTTTTACATTCGTGATCTTGATCTTTGATTTGGCCGGCTGGTGCTTAAAGTTGCCAGTATCAGCCCTACAAAAATACGTTTATATACGTAAAATAAGTTTTCCATGACAAAGTTGAACATACACACACAGCGCAGCGCAGCCTTATCGTGGTGTGGTTTGACAATAATTACGTATTTAAATAAACTGTTTATACTTACAGAGTAGGGCCTGGTGACTTGTATTACAGGTTCTCACGAACCTACCTCCGGCACCAGTCTCTCACGAAGTAGTAATCCTACTGTATCGGTATTTGTTTGCTATAGTACTATTATTTATTGTATGTAATTTGTGAGAGAAAATAAATAAACTTTATTATTATTTTGATCATTGCTACTGCTTCATTATTATTACCTATAATTATTCAGATATTTATTTTTCTTCATAATTTTTAGGGTTCCGTAGCCAAATGGCAAAAACGGAACCCCTATAGATTCGTCATGTCTGTCTGTCTGTCCGTCCGTATGTCACAGCCATTTTTTTCCGAAACTGTAAAAGCTAGACTGATGAAACTTGGCGAGTAGATGTATTCTGTAAACCGCATTAAGATTTTTACACAAAAATAGAAAAAAGACAATAAATTTTGGGGGTCCCCATACTTGAAACTGAAACTCTACATTTTTTTTTCATCAAACTCATACGTGTGGATCTATGAATAGGTCTTCAAAAATGATATTGAGGTTTCTCACATCGTTTTTTTCTAAACTGAATAGGTAGTTTGCTCGAGAGTCACTTCCAAAGTGGTAAAATGTTGGTCCCCCCCCCCTCTAACTTCTAAAATATTACCGTTTTTTCCCCCGAAGGGATAAAAACAGATATTTTGAGTCCAGCCGAAGCTTGACCCACCTTGAGATTACAACCCTTGTTTTTGCCCCTAAGCGTACCCAGATCGTTTCCCGTACGTCAGATCGTTTCCCTAAATCCCTACCTATATTTCCTCTAATGGCAACACTGCCGTGACATCACGGTCGGTCACAGACAAACCGCGCGCCGGCTAGCTGTGGCTTCAGTACCTTTTAATTGCCGGCAAGGCATTAAACTACGGTGGGTCAAGCTTCGGCTGGACTCAAAATATCCGTTTTTACCCCTTCGGGAGAAAAACGGTAATATTTGGAGGTCCAAGCCTTTGCTTGACCCACCTAGAGACGTGTTTGGATTCTGCTGGCAAATGTGCAAGGTGTTCGTACTGTGACTATGATTGTATCAACGACAGTGTTTCATTTATGATTAACATAATTAAGCGTACCACATACCTACATAGGTACATTCAAAATATACATAGGCCCCTTTCGTGCATTGTGAAAAGTATTAAGCAGACCAGTAACAACAATTCGATGTGGTTATGTTCATTAAACAAGCAGTGATTATCCCAATCCAGTTTTTCCATGCTGACTGGGCAGCGTTTTTACTTTTTCTCCATGAATTAGTAGTTCCGTATTCCCGTTATATCAGAAGGTATTTATGTCCTTGACACTAGAGGAGTCTACAGTGCAGTGGAGGCACAATAGCATAGTGCACTTAAATACGGCTGCAATTTCTCTGGATTTGAGTTTGGGACGCCAGTAAACCCAAAACCATCTCGTATGTATGCCCGATAGGTCTGTCATAATAGACATTGTCTATAGTTATCGGTGAATAGACGAGACATTGAATAGATGTAGTCTCTGTGTAAAAAGCAGCATTGACGTCTGCATAAAGGCACCAGAAAGCTAAGATTAAAGTTAGTCGTCCCAAAATACGGTTTGCTTGTTGCAGCAGGTAGCTTTGTGACATGTAGTAGCTGTTTGTACGCGTTGTCAAGGTGTTGTGGCATGGTTTTTGGTTTGCCAAAAAAGGGTTGTCCCAGTATGCAACAACCAGTATTTCTTGATTTTGGAAATGTTCGTTAACCCTGCAAACGTCAGTAAAGCCGAGGCTAAACTAAAAAGTAGGCCGGTTATTTGGTATGGAAATGATCGTGGAATTTTTAATGGAAAACAGTGGTGTTTTATGTCAATGGACTCGTGGCTTCTGTCCATTTCCGTTGTTGAGCCTTTATTACCGTTTAGTTTACGTTGCAGTACTTTCTAAGTTATACGACAGGTTATTAGTCAGATTGTGAACTTCTTGTGTTTGAAATATTTGTAAAAGCTTTCAGGTCGATCAAATAGTTTGTAGGGTCCCGATGGTTTTTTCCTTTTTGGAATATACGTGAGAGGCATTCCGATTGAGCTGTTGACAGCTCTATGCCCATAATGTTTGTAGTTCCTGCATTTCCGATTATATTGCGGTGTTAAAATTTGTTTTCACAGGGTTGGTAAATCGGATAATATTAATCTTCACAAGAAGTTCTCTGATGAATAGGTTCAGTAGCCCATAATATTCAGCAACCTGTACTGGCCATTGAATCCACCAAGCGTTCTTATTTCATACGAATCCTCTATCCAGGCACTCTGCAAGCTGTTCTTGCTAAAACTCCGCAAGTCTGTTAAAATTTCAAGAGTATATCTGCACCTGCACACACAGTTCCCAGACGTGCTTAACTCTAGTTCAGATAATTAGGAGTCAGCTTCGGCTATCTCCAAATCAGAAGCCAGTATGAAGTAGGCTCGATGGATGTGCCACATTGATCCGTCGGCTGAACCAGCCGGTCATGTTTGGCTGAGCCGTCGGCTCAAAACAAGGTAATGGCATGTGCGCAGTTACCGTATAGTATAGATCAAGAGGTTTTGATCTGTAGACTATTTAGTAGGTAGTAGGTACGCTACTAAACGTAATTGTAATGCATAGTTGAGAGACAGACAGGTCCATTTATCTTCCATAACCCACGATTACTTAGAATCCTTTGGTCCAAGCTCGCTTGGGTTTTATCTCTGGGTGAGGCTGAAGCCGTCGACCCGAGTCGGGATTTTTCAAAACCAGAAACGAGACGTCTTATTGAGTCTTATGTGATCCTCAATTTGAACCAACGGCTCGAATTCAAGCCGTCGGCTCAAATGCGATCCGTCGGCCCAATCAATCGAGCCGTCGGCCCAATCAAGCCGTCGGCCCAATCGATCCGTCGGCCCAAGTCGAGCCGTCGGCTCAGGCGATCCGTCGGCCGAATCAATCGAGCCGTTGGCCCAATCGAGCCGTCGGCCCAATCAATCGAGCCGTCGGCCCAATCGATCCGTCGGCCCAAGTCGAGCCGTCGGCCCAATAAATCGAGCCGTCAGCCCAATCGAGCCGTCGGCTCAAAATAGGGTAATGGCGTGTGCGCAGTTACCGTTTAGACCAAGATGGTCTGTAGATTATTAGTAGGTAATAGGTACGCTACTATACGTAAGTATAGTGCATAGATGAGACACAGACAAGTCCATTTCTCTTCTATAACACGCAATTACTTACAATCCCTTGATCCAAGCTTGCTTAGATCTTATCTCTGGGTGAGGTTGGAACCGTCGACCCGAGTCGGGATTTTCTTAAAACTAGAATAAAAACTAAAATTCTTACCTTGAACGATTTTCTACTAACGAAAGGCTTTCTTTATGTTACGCTTGCACGAACGATCACACGACGTTATCGGGGAAAAAACAAAAGCGTACTGAAGCCACAGCTAGCCGGCGCGCGGTTTGTCTGTGACCGACCGTGACGTCACGGCAGTGTTGCCATTAGAGGAAATATAGGTAGGGAAACGATCTGAAGGGTACGTTAAGGGGCAAAAACAAGGGTTGTAATCTCAAGGTGGGTCAAGCAAAGGCTCGGACCTCCAAATAGAGAGAATGATAAATCTAAAAAAAAATATATGATGTACATTGCTATTTTTCCCGTTTTGGATGCATTAACCATTTTTGTTTTAACCCGTCCCTGTCGTTTACTTTTTCAGAATGAAAAGTCTAAAGCCTATCAAAATAATTCAGGTTACAAACTATTAGGTCATCCAAATCCACTCCTTTCATATACTCCAATGATAGGATTTCCTAGTGAAATATGTAGGTAAGCAGACAGGTTTTGCAGGTTTATTACCATCAAAAATGGTTTTAAAAAACTAGTAGGTAACTCGTCAGTAAGACAGGGTCATTTAATGAGATAGCATTTACAGAGGTTGTAGGTATTTCTATAATGTTTTATTCATTGTACCTATTGCTTATTTATACTAACAGACTTACCTACTACTAAATAAACTTACAAATGCGTGTAAATTAAGTACTACGAATTTATCAACAAAATAGTAACTACCTTAAGTATCTACCACCTTATTACTCTGCACTGCACTGTTATGAAAATTAGTCGCATGTAGGTAAGAAGGTCATAAGTACATAATTTTCAGATCATGTCATCCAGCCTTGTGTTGCTTACATATTTGTTCCCTGTGTGTTTTCAACTTTATCTTCGTCCAGACCGTTTTCTAATTTGACACTTTGTTCTTGAGAAGGCTCTGAAGCTGTAAATAAAACAGTAGGTAGATAATTAGGTATAATTACAGTCAAAAGATTTTGGCAAAAATAATTTATTTATTTAATTATTCAATTATGTATTTCATTTGAGTATAATATAAACCACTTACATTTAAGGCCTTTACCAAAAAAGGGCCTTAAATGTTTTAATTAAGTTTTTAAAATTTGGACACTTTATTATTACCATGTAATATACATTTACGTGAGACAGATAAAAGAAAAAGTCGCTGCCATATCGTTTAGGGGAAGTCAAGGTATCGTATTCGAAATACATAATTTGAGAAAACTGCATCAAAATAACGACAAGAGCTAAGCTCTTAAATTTAGGTAGAAGAATACTCATTTAGCTATCTAAGAAGAAAAGGATATAAATTATTAGATATAATTTTTTTAGCAACTTGCGATTGGTTTGCTAAAAAACCGTCCGGTCTTACCCTGGAACACCTTAAGTAGGTACCTAATATATTCATCACGATTATAATCACTCACCTTTTGACAACAGCCTTGGGCCTGTTAATGAAATAAGCAATGCTCCTAATGGTGCTGACAGTACCACACTCAGAACACTGATGGTTAATATTATTGTTGCCCATTTTTCTTCATTCATTTTATTTTCTCCAGTTGTTTTACCACTGTCTACCAAATCTAATGCCGCTGGACCAAGCGCTGCCTGTAATAGATACCTATCATAATATGTAGGCACAGTAAGTAGGTCAATATATCTTATCTTATACCTTTAAACGAGAAAATCATGTATATTTAGGATCTTTAGGATATTTAGGATGTGTATTTAGGATCTCGGAAACTAAGCCAACGATTTTCATGAAATTAAGTATACAGGGGTTTTCGGGGACGATAAAACGATCTAGCTAGGATTCAATTAAATAATCAACTTTATCATAAAATCATAACTCCTAGCGCCATCTGTTGATTAAGTCAAGAGTTAGTGGGACAGAGAACGCCATAATTATATTGACGAGTAGTGGAGTTTATTATTATGTCGGTAAGATCGAAAAATATAAATATTTAATCAGTATTTAAGTAATTCGTATTTAAATATAATTCACAACAGTTTACCAAAAAAAAAAATACCGAGCGAAGCTCGGGCACCAACTGCTACTCAACCATTATAGGTGAAGACAACCGTCGATGTACTTCTCGCTGGCACATTATGACCCTTTGAAAAATATAAAATCACAGAACGTAGGTATTCATTTCATTTCGTTAGCAATAAAATAATTTTGATTCTAACACGTTTTCCTTCTTATAAGTTGGCCTAACTGGTTGTGTACTTGGGTAAACCACATTACTTTATTTATACAAAAGAAAAACTTTGCATAAACCCTGTAACGGTAAAAAAGTGTGCGAGCGAGAAGTTATTTCATAGATTTCAGCGTCTTATAACTTGTGTTTCTGTTGTTACATAATCATCAACAATTATTATTGATCCTCCACAATGACGTCAGGCTCAATTAATTAACCATTGATCTTTATTATTGTGACCAACAACGGGACCTTTTGTAATTAACGATTTACTTATTTAGAAAATAGGTACCTGGACGGTTGCTTTGGCAGTCCAAGTAAGTCCAATAAAAAGTTTTTCTTTAGCATTGAGTCCACAACCGAAGGCCACGAGGAACGTCGCAACTGCACGTATTAATAAACAGGAAACTAGGCACAAAGCACCCATCTTAATATCTTCTGGATTTAAGGCACTTATCTGTCAGAAAAGTAAACGAGCTTAAAATAATACTGTTTAAATGATTTCAGCATGAAATACTAGTTCCTTTGCCACTTACGGTGATTTGGGCCCCAGTAAAAGCAAATAAAATGGGCTCAAAAAATATCCATAGGATTCTAAAAGTATTGCTAACTGGGTTTCTATTGACAGCCCAGCCTTCTTTGTCCCAATAGTACGCAGCTACAAATCCTGATGACACAATTGCTAGTGGCCCTAGAAATAATTAAGCAATGGTTTTCAAACGTACCAAAATCAACGCACACGAAAAATTTTAAATTTGGCATACCAACCTGCTCCACTCCAACCAATCATACTTGAGATGAATAAAGAAAATAGCCCTCCTAGAAATAAAGCTAGAAATCTCAAAGGAACCACGTAGGTGTCTCCCTTCTCTGGTATAATTGATAACATGGCGCCCCACATGGATCCAAATATTACACCAGCCACAATAGACAGAGGACCCTGAAATGAATTTCGATGATTAGGTAATAACCTTGAATACTATTGGTAGCGTACATAAAATTCTAAGAAACAGTTTTCAGTAGACACGCAAATATTTACATACTTGCATAATGTATTTACTCTAGCTGTTACAGACCTAACGTTTACATTAGATATCTTTTGCAAACAAACCTTGATGATGTTAAAAGTAGAGGAACCAGTAGAAAACATTGCGTTTAGAATAATGGCAAATACAGCAACACTGACAGAATCATCAATAGCCGCTGCAGCTACTACTATGGTTGGGATACCTTTTGAAACTCCATAACCAACGTCTTTGAGTCTAAATAGGCATGGGACTACGACAGCCGGCGATACTGAGGCTATCATGGAACCTAGGAGAAAACCTGCAAAAATATATGTACTAAATAAATTAAGCTTTTTTTCATAAAGTAACATAATTATACTTAAATTACTTAAAACTAGTTCTATTTTTTGTTCTTCATCCTTACCCCAAATCCACGGTAAGCCAAGAAGATAGTGAGTAGAAACACTGATTGCTATGCATTCAACCAGCCATGGTAAAAGACCTAGTTGAAGAACAGCAGCATAATGCTTCTTCATTACTGCAGCATCTAGACCTAATCCAGCTCTTGTTAAAATTATGACTAGAGCAATTTTTCTGAAAATTAAAGTTCATCACTTTAGTGACAAGAATTTGATCTAATAAATCGAATATGAGTCTTTACGTACCTCAAATCTTGGTTAAGTTTTCTATATTCATCAGTCATGTGAACTAGGTTTAAGTTTTGGAATAATATTCCTGTAAATAACATTCCAATAAGAGCTGGTAAAGTTGTGACTTTGAGCCATATCCAGCCTATTAAGTACGCTGATATAACTAGAATACTCATGCTGAAGAGTTCTCCTTTCAGTCCTACTGACTCTCCTAGTTCTGAGTAAAATATCCCCCAGGTAAGCAAAACTGCAAAATATTTTTAGGCAAGATTATAACGATACTAGCTGCTAAACAAATTATTACAAAAAAAGTTTTACTATATCACAGGGAAAACTTACAGAACATAACAATACAAAGCTGTTGAGCTGATTGTCTGTAGGTAGAAAAAATTGGGAAAGGAAAAACCTTTGACCACCAGATAGGCTGCCATGATGGACTCGAGTCCACTTGATGGCATCGCAAGCAAAATATTTCCCACCATTTTCTGAGAATAGAATAAGAATAAAATATAATAGCTTAAATAATTAGAAAGCAAACCCCCCCCCAACTCATAAATTCAAAGTAAATTGTTTCCCCTTACCCATTATCATGTCTTGTTTCATTATTTTCATCTGTAAACAATCAATTAAAATCATTATTAAAAGAAAAATGTTGGTAAAACTATGAACATTTTATAACTTTCCACTGCACCCACCTTCTACTGCCAAGCATTTAAAGCAACTATAGTTAGTACATACGATAGATTATTCAACTGTATATAAAATGATGATTACAATTTTTAGTTGAATGCAAAGGTAACCTTGTTAATAATATTTAATAATAGTAATTATTTATTTAAAAGCTAGAATATTATGCATGCTTTCAACTTAAATATCGATACCTAAACTTTAAAAGTTCCTTTTTAATTGGTAATTTTCATTATTTAAGATTTAAGTAAGTATAGGTAGTTAGTTATTATTACAAAACTGTTTTACCTACGAACGAATAGACACGACCACCTAAAAAATAAGACAAATAGAACATTTAGAATCATGACATGAAACATAAATGACAAAGAGGTTTCAGTAGGTAGGTTACGTAAGTACCTAACCTACCTGCCTCGATCAATGAAACGCTGTCAAATATCGCTGTCAAACTTGACAGCGCTTCACTGATCGCGTTCGCCAGCAGCCTAGGTGTACGCAGGCCTCTAGAGGAAATGCAATTTGTCAGAAAACAAAGGAACAAGCGAAAACAATAATTAGTAAACAATAATAACTTCACCTGTATTTTGTAATTCCATGTCCAAATCAATGTATCCCCTACGATTTCCTGAAATAAAGTTAAAAAACATCTTATTTACTTACACTAAAGTTTTTACAAGAATTGGTCAAACGTAAATGGTTAAGTATATTTTTTTATTAAAAATATCTGCAAGCTACTAATTAGATAGATGGAATAATATTAAAGATAGTGAGTGATAAAGTGATAAAACAAAGTACCTATAAACCAATAGAACTGTGATAACCTTGAAGAAATTTTCATCCATGAGAGAAACGAAATATACAGGTATAATACTAGGCACACATATCTACCTTAACTCTATGAAAGGTTTTTTTTTAATAAAATTATAGAACTAATGCTTTTAAATCAGCGAAGGCCGAAATTAAACGAATAAAATTAAATAGAGCACACAAACATTTTACATTGATGTGAGTCATTGTAGTGAGACTGGTGAGTGAGTAATAATCACTTTCGCAGGAACACTACACTACGATATTATTTATTATATCTCTGAAAATGTTAAAGTATACCTACATATACCGAATTGAAAAAAATTTGAAGTATAATACCGAATCTTCTTTTTTTTTAATTTGATACCGCTAATACAGCAAAACACATTTTTAACTAAATACCTATCGCTTTAGATAGTTAAGGTTACCGTTACCGACACAATAAAATAAATACTTAATTTTTTTTTATGTAATCCTTGATTTGTATGATATTTTACTTTTGAACTGTTTTCTGTTATAAAATAATTAAGAAACCATACCGTATAATCAAATAGGCTTTAATTTTACTAAGTATTTACATTAGTATTCACTTTGAACTTAGTTTTGTAACTAAAAAAAATCTACGCGAATTCGTCTACGCAGAATCCGTTTTGTTTTCATACTGCTATCTACAACCAATATGACTTCATAGGTACAGTTTTTTATTGAATCATGTTACGGTCTATGTTAGAAAATAGATGGATAGAATAGTATAAGCAGGTAAATTATATTTATAATAGGCATTATATTAGTATATAATATAGGTAACCTACTGTAGGAGTTTGGTCAGTTAGTCATATTCTAGAATATGCCTAGAACTAGGCAAAGCGTATTGGTGTAGGTATGTATTTAAACGAGCCTCTTAGCGGTTTTCTTGAACGAAGGAAAATAAATCCAGTGCGACCAATAAAATTAACAATCGCAAAATTTTGCAAATGATTTCGAAATATGCGGTCGTTTCCCAATAAAACATGACCATGTTACTTGCCAGTTCAAACTTTAAACGTAACATTTTTATTAGACAATCATATGATTTATGCAAATAAAAGACGCATGTAAAGAAACCATGAACAAACTTCTACTGTGCTTCTAGCTTCTACTTTACAAAACTGAAGCGCATTAAATCTATTACCTACCTAGTTACCTACTTAGGTACTAAATTAGGTAGGTACGTCATTACCTAAATACTGAATAGTTTACGGTAAACAGGCTTAAATAATATCACCATGATAAATCGAAACGCACTATCAATACGTTTTAAAAAAATATTTGTATATAATTTGGCGCCAAAACTCAACAGATTGTATAAATTGAAAATTGAGTTTTGGCGCTAAGTTTTTTTATTGTAAAGAATTTAAAATTTGAAAAAATGCAGGTTTTCTAATAATTTTCTGCAGTATGGCAACATAATATAAACTCGAGTATCAGTCATCAGCACAAAATTACGAGTATCAGTCACTCAATGTCAAAAAAGTAATGTCACTGTCACACAAAATCTCATTTTTCCCCCTGTGAATGCCGGCCCCCCGGCCCGACCCGAATTCTTCCATTCGTGCGTGCTTCGATGTTGGTTATATTTGGAATGGAAATCTCATTATGTTTATTAGAATGCGTCGACTATGTAAGTACTTAATTCGGTAAGCGTACATACGTAAAATGATTGGGAAACTAAACTACTCACCTCCTAGGTAGTGGATTTTGTCAAGGTAGTAGGTACACCTATCAATAAATAAAAAATCTTATATTTTTCTAGCCATAGATCTTAACTACGAGTACGTCAATAGAAGTAAATGTAAAAGAAAGTGCACCTACCAGTTTCAATAAGTAGATGTGTGTACTAAATTGTAGTAATAACACACTATTAATTACATTATTAGTTCTATAGGTTAAGTACCTACATACGCAGTACGCACTAATAGCGCGTTTGCTCAAGGCCCAAGGGTGTTTTCATTTTCTGTCCAGTGAGATAAGTCCAGCTGGCTCAGCTGGACTGTCCTAGCCAGTGAATCTTGCCAATGTCAAGTTTGTCAGCTGATTGGTTGATTGCCCGTCACAATGACAGACAGACATGAGCGGCAGATTTAAATTTTCTTCCCTTAAAATAGAGAAGACTCAAAGGTTTGCTGTAAGATAACTCTGCTCAGGGTTAAGCTCGCCTTTGTAGCTTTGTACATGTCCTCTATTTCTATCCTTTTCCTGTTTTATATTGTGTGCAATATATAATTAAGAATAAAGACTAAAGCAAGGGTATTAGTTAGCATGTTTTCTAATCTTCCGAGATTCTTCCATTCTTCTTCGAGTATTATTATATCGACCTTGGGTAGATGGTGCCTACGAGCTTAGTTTTAATGCCTCTGCTACTTACATGTATTATGTATGTAGAGAGGTCTCGGCGGACCAACAGCCCGGTGTGGGTTGATGACATCTCTGCTGACAGGAACTGCTGCCTTGCGTTCATCAAATTTAAGCATACAGGCACAGCACTTTTATGGCACCAAACTATGCAACTAACGACATAAAATGAAACTGCTCTAAAGGGTTGGTATCTCTAAAAATGCAAACACAGAATTTATATAAAAATCACAGTCGTTTATTAGTTAATAAATACTGGTAATAATAATTAGGATAGACGTAGAGATTTACCAAAAAATCTTTAGCGTAATGAAAGGTACTTTACCTAAACTCTAATTTTATTAAACTTGAAAAGGTTATTGAATTGAGTAAATACGATTGCTACCGTTAGTCAGGTGTGCGCCCGCTGTAATTGAGATTCTTGTGCTGTTTGACGGGGTCTCTGTCGCCAATGAGATCGACACAAATTACCTTTTAAAATTAGCTACAAAATGCGTATAACCGACCCTCCAACACACAAGATAGCCTGGACCTAGTCTGGAGTACAAAGAGCGCTTCTCCTGCTACGTAGCATAATATCAAGAAAAATAATTCATAGTGGAACTTATAATAATCTAAGTCATGGGCCCGTTCCTTAATACCTAACCCTACGGGTACGTATAAACGATCTAAATTTAAGTCCATCTGCTTCCTAGAAAGCTATTTCAAAAACTATCTCTTATCTACGAATATGTTATGTATCCGAAATCCGCTATAATTTTGATCGGATTTTCCATACCTATCTAATCAAACAAGGAATGGCGTGGGATCCACAATACCCCAAACTGCGGCAAACAGAGCTAGCTCACTGTTAACACATTCATGAGTAACATAGAAGTAATATTGAACCAGCTCTCTTCGCTGTAAGAACACAAGCTTAAATCTAATCGCTTTTAAAACTGGTGTATCGTTTTAAAACAGAAGCACAGTAATGTAATGAAGCACCATTGCCACAAAGCTACCTATGCGAAATCTTAAAAAAATATCATTCAAATAATCACACCAAAATTGATTTTCTTATTTTACACACACAAACACGTGGCGACAAAATAATAATCTGTTCAACTCATTCACGATAATGTAAGTCTCTGAAAATACCATAATAATAATGTCTTTGAAAAAATGCACCTGCACCAACACACATAGATGCCTACAAATTACTAGCTAAAACGCTATCGACGCTATTTATTTCTATTGAAATTAAGTAATTATCACCGCTTGCACCATTATACAAAAGACTCGGAACCGTTCTTCTGAACAGTTATAAGCTGTCATAAAAGGATACACCACTTTTTCTCTTACAAATACTTCTAAAATAACGCTTAATTTCTTATAGGTACTTATTTTCAATCGCTCGTTTCACCTTAACTATCTTTATATTATACAGCGATCTAAAAAGGCGAAACTCCTTTTATCTTCACTTACACGCTTTTGTGTTTCGAATTTGTAATTATTTGTCTCAGGTAGCTAGCTACCTAGCGTATTAACAGTTATTATCACTAAAAGATGCAAGTCACCTTGCCAAAGTACTTACTAAAAGACTCCACTCGATATACCAGAAAGTACCAAAAAACTACCTAATGTCATGTAACGTTGTCGCAAACTGAGAATAATGTGAGTTGTCTAATTTACGTTGCGTGTTTTGATCTTTTTTGGTACGTTCGGTAACAACGGGGGTAGTCCTCAGTCAAGATAGATCATTCACCAACGCGAAGAAAAATCCGACCATTAATTGAAAATGGAAAATACAAGCTTTGTGCATGCCTGCCTATTGCATCATCTTTAATTTGAACCTTAGAACTAAATACGAGATTACTCTAATAAATACGAAAAATCCAATCAGCGCGCCTACGTCCACCCAAAAGTTCGCTTTATCCATTGACATTTGATTCAAGAACTGGTTAGGGTTTCTAAAATGGCAGTATGGTTCTGAGCAGTGTAGTTTTTCTCTTTCAAATCCGTAGACAGACAACATGGCTCCCTCGAACCCATATCGCACGTAGCTGAGATACGTGAGCCATTGGAGATAGCCTGGTATAGCGTTGAAGTTAACGAAAAATCCGGAGAATAGGACGACGGGTATTGTTGTCACTGGGCCGAGGTAAACTCCTGTTTCTATCTTCATAGCGGCTCCTATGAGAAGGCCTAGGGACTGGGCTACTAGAGCAGTCAGAATGTTTATCGTAGCGAACATAAGGACCCGATCCGTCTGCATTGGTTGGCCAGTCATGAAGTAAACTATAATGACGTACACGCCGCTAAATACTATCTGCAAAAGAAAATAAAGGTACTTTATTTAAAGCTTGCAGTACACCCTGAAGGTTGAGATCATGTGCAGGGATGTACTAACAAAGTTAGTACTATAGTCAGGCACGCAAACAAGAAACATGACGTGACCGTGAGTTTTGAAACGCAAACGAAGCGGAAAATTACACTTCCTATTACATTAGAACAAAGACTTAGGACTCACAGTTCTTCAAAGAAATGCTCTGACAAAAATCTTAATTTTATATGAAATAAATATTGGTTGGTGTGAAAATATTTTATGCAGTCGATAGTAGACCATAGTGTTTCGTATAATACAAAAACATAAGAGCTTATTTTACATGGTTATTGTATGGATACATAAATAGTTAGGTACCTGAAATGGTAGATCCGCTATAGTTTTCGCGAAGTAGAATGCCTTCAAAGAATACCAGTAGTTCAGATGCTCTCGCACAAACACGCTCATTTCCGTTGGGACTGTGAAAAAAAGAGTTAATTTAATTAATGTTATAAGTAGAGCCAGAGTCATAGTTGAAAGTTTTTGCTGCAGTAAGAATACTTACATGTTAGAATAGTCGGCATCATAGCCGTAAACATAGTGAACATCACAGTGAAGAATATACACCCTGCGTTGCTCATTACTTTAGCTGCGTCTCTCCCAATATCATAATACAGGAACCCGATCAGCAGTCCAACGACTGTATGAGAAAATAGCCTCAGATGCGTCAAAGTCTGGTCTCGCAGAATGCTCCGGAAGGTTCGCTTCAATAAAATCCAAAACTGCTTCCACCCTGAGGTCGGGAAACCTGTTTTGATTGGTTTCTTGGTGAAACTCTCGCTTGAATCGAGGAGTGAGGTGGTGCAGGTAACAGGGGCTAGATTGGTTGCGTTCGGCAATAAAGCTGGCTTGTCAGTCGTGCCTGGATCTGACATGTCTATTACTGTGCAAGTTGGTTTATCTGTAAAAGAAAACAACACTATACTAACACTATACAAAATTCGTAATCTCAGCGTGGCGTGGTAATACGACATTTATGATACACTGAGGGCATTGAAGCTGTCGAATGACGGAGTTCAAGCGATTGTATTAAAATTTAAACCATTGTGTTTTTGACAGAAATATTAAAGGGCATCCGAATCGAAGCCAATTCTGATTATCAGGATGATTTAGACAGCGACAGTGGTAATTTTTCATCCGTAGAATTTTCTACAGACCACTGCTGCAGCTGTACCTACTGACTGCTCCATCCCCAAGGGCATACAATTTATCACAGCGAAAAGACGAGTGTCCACGTTTCGAGTCTGTCAGTCAGTTTATTTAGACAATATCAGAGGCTGGCTATCCGAAATTGTACGTAAGTCTACAGGAAAAAAGAGATTTTTACTCACCTATAACAATAGCCCGTGCCTCAGCTTTCTGCGTGTTATTCTTGCTCTGGTTGTTGTAGTTCAGGTTCTGGGGTACGGAGGACGATGATGATGATGTTGAGGTCTGTCCACGGCCGCAGTTGCCCTTGTTCACGGCCATCACCAGCTTATGCACCCAATCGCCATGTTCGCCCGTTGCTACTTCCATCACTGAAACATTAGCACGTTTCATGAAGTTGTGGAAAACCATAGATTAGAATTTTAGTAAAGTTCTCAAGGTAGAGGCGTTATCTACTAAAAGGCAGAGACAACTGACTCTAAGCCTAGTTTTTGGTCCAAGATATTATAATGATCTCTGATAAAAATCATAATATTTTGAAAATACAGACACAGAAGAGATGGGGCAAAAGTGCTCATTGTATTGGCCCCAATTCAAGTTTCATTCCTTTTCATAATTGGTTCTAGGGCAAGTCATTTATAAATATAATTGATTGTACTCCTAATATTAAATGTGGAACAAACGCCATTTTAACCTTCGCCCATTAGGTCATCATCAAGGTCGGTAGATACTGTACTTTTAAACATGGGTATCTCGTAGTTTATTAAACCCTATGACATTGTGTTTATTGGACGTAATTGAATAGGTAAATATTATAGTATTTTAGTAGGTAGGTAAGGTAGGTAGTAGGTACATAAATGAGTAGGTACACTGAGATTGTTAGCAATTACATGCTTTGTTTAATAAATATTTGCTTTGAAAGTGTGTTAGTTATCCGGACAAATATTAATATGAGTTTTATCTGGTTTACCTAGAGGTTAATACTCAATACTCAATACTCAATATATTTATTGCTTTACACATGGTTAAGTTTGTACATACATAGTTTTTAGGTGTAAGTAGGTATCACATGGACCCTGCATAGGGTATAGCAAACATGGAGGCAGGCCGAGGTTTTAAGGTAAGTAGGTACTTTCGATTAAACTATATATATTATTCAGGCCACTAGAATTTGCATTGTAAATGTAGGTAGGTAGGTACCTACCTACTTGCAGATTAATATCATCACGCCTATATTCATTTTTTTAATAAAGTTTTAGATATATAAACCCCATATAGCATGTATAAAGTGTTTTTTACACAGCTTTAACTTTTCATGCGTGATCACAAAAACTCCTTTTTTTTTTGTATCTACTTTTTGTTTTTTTGTTTGTACGTAACTTTCCTGAACATACCGATAACCTACCTACTTATTCTGAATTGAACCATATTGTATACCTACTCGTAAGCTGATTCATAGCGCAATGTATATTTTTATAAATAGTTAATGCTCTTTGAACTTTATAACACAAAGAGATAAATAACATCGCAATATTTCTACACATCTACTTTGTGGCTCGCAAACCGACATTGATAATGAAACAAAAAAATATTGTTACAAAGGTATGTTGTCACTTTGATCAAAGTACAGCTTCTCAGATTGAAATTGGGTCAACGGGATTCACTTTAAACCGTTTGTAAATTTGTATCTACTGATGATTTTTTAAATTTTATTACGAGATAAATATCTGTTGATGTCCTGTACCTACATATATTTTAACAAAATAAACTTGAATGTTTTATGAGTGTCTAATAAATTACAAGACTCATTTAGATGATCATTAATTAAGTTCTTTTTTGCCTCTGCTTACAACTCGTCAAAAATAAAGATGGAAATATTTTTACCGGAACTTGCAATATTATAATAGATTGATTAATTAACAAATCATGTTAAAACTTGTATACGAGTATGCTTATTTATCTACCCTTTACCTAGTTTCACAATCGGTTTACATTGGCTACGTCTTGATAACCAGCACAGTTTTGGATTAGGTTATCAGTCAATTATTGTCGATCGAAAGTAACAGCTGTAACCTACACAAAATATTTACTTCAAAACGCCAAACATACTAGTTCTACGATAGATGACACTTGTAGATATTACGATTAGGCAAGATAACATAAATCATTTAAATAAAAAATTGCTACTTATAGTACATACATTCCGTATGATAAGATTATAGCAATTACCTACTTTTATTGGTATTGATGTACCTATTCAATCTCAGATAGGTAACTAACAAAGTTTGACTATCATACCTATTGGTAGATATCATATGTACCTATATAGCTTGGTCAGCGGACTCAACTGTTGGCACTACTAGAGCAAGGCAAGAAAGAAAGTGAATGGATGACCGATCCAGCAAAAAAAAAAATGCTTACCATAATCAGCAGGGTTGTGATAACTCGGACAGTGAAGTCCCATCGACGACAAAAACGGCACTAAGGTCGGCACCGTTCCTTGATATATACACTGTCCATCAGCAAGCGTGTACAAGAAGTCAAACATCTCAAACAATCGTGCAGATGGCTGATGGATTGTACAGATGATCGTGCGTCCACCTCTTGAGAGAGATTTCAGCAACGATATACACTGGTAGCACGACGCACTGTCCAATCCAGAAGTCGGCTCATCGAAAAACATCACAGGAGGGTTATTCACTAATTCTAAAGCTATGGACAATCGTTTCTTCTGTCCACCGGATAAATTGATTGTTCGAGTATCGCCGGTCTCGCAGAGACCCAGCATTTCTAATATCTCGGTGATCACGATTTTCTTGGCAGTGGGAGTCATGTCTTTTCCTAATTTGAGGTTGGCTGACACATGCATAGCTTCTCTGACTGAGAGATGAGGCAGGAGGCAGTCATCTTGCATGATATAGCAGGACATTTTTCTAAACCGTCTGAGGTTTCTTTCTTTTCCGTTGATGAGGATGGAACCGCTTACATTGGACGTTCTGAAACACATGAGTTTGTTGTTAAACAATTTTGCATTTCAAACATTTCTGGCGATGTGCCAGCATCTGAGGAAATCGTTAGAAAAATGGTAAACAATTTCTGGAAATCGTTTAGTTTCTCGTAGAAATAACCTGAATAACATGATTACAAATCAAACACCGATACGTTCTCAAACCGTGTTTTCTATTGGCATGACGCTGTTTAAAGCAAGAAGAAGTCCGCTAAATCTAAACTCTAGATTTCCAAAAAGAACGATTCTTGAGCCTTTTCAGTTGTCCAGGCGAATCTTATGTTACCAGTATATTCATGTTTATTTTCACACAATAAGCGCCAGACCAGACTTTTAAAGAAATAAAAAAGTAGATGTTAGGCGTATTGCTATACTAAATTGCAGAAATATTCAACACTGCTGCTGTTGGCCTTAGCGTGAAAATGGGTAACATAAAAAGGCAATGCATAAAAAGCACTCACTTGTATCCGGCTAAAATATTCATAAGTGTGCTCTTCCCGGCTCCTGATGGCCCCATGATGGCTGTTAGTTCCCCAGACCTGAATGTGCCGTTAATGCACTTGAGCAAAGCCTTGTAACCACGCTTTCTTCCTTCACTGACTGAGTATGAAAGGTCTGAGAACTCGATGTCCACGGGTGGTCGTTTCGGTAAGTGTGTGAGAGCTGCCATGGGCTTCTTGTGGTCGCCATACCCGTTGGGGACTTTGGGCACCAGACCCGTCATGGCAGTGCCGGCACCGCCGTTGCATAGGTTGATTTGAGAGCCGCTGGAACAAAATTTTCAAATATTAAATCGATAGCAACACTTTCAAAGAAAAGCCTTTATCGTTTTTAATCTTGCAAGTATTCATTATTATGCCACCAAAGATGTACTCAAAGGTGTCCCAATGCGACGATGACTTTCAAAAATTAGAAAGTTTTTAGGCGTAGGTATAAGTATTTTCCAATAGTAAAAAAACATGGGTTCATGTATTTTTAAACTCAATATTAGTACTATTTCATAGAAGTTATTCTGTAACAGCATGTTGGCGACCTTCCAACTGGCACGGCGCTGGAACCTGCTTGCAGGTTTAATTAAAAATGAACCTCATTTTCTACAAGCTTAGGTAAATTTCAGCGTGAATATAGCATGTCGTTTATTCCTCTGGGAAGGTGAATGTAGTCCACAGTTTAGTTTAGTTTTCGTTGAAAGGGAGATAGAACACGATCTCCGTAAATGGACTCATTTTAAAGTCTTGAATAATTTCCGCTCGCTCTAAAAAAATTCATGCCACCGATAGATTTTTTTTTATAACAGCCGTCGGTACAGTGGTCGGTTATTTTCTTTCAGTTTCTTCTGTATTTTCTGTCAAAATATTCTTATTGACCCACTTTTTTTTTAATTTTAATTAATACCATACAACACGGCCAGCCTTCAACATAATGTTAAAATAACCGCTAACACTGAACCCACACATGTTGATACCCCAAACCCAACGTAAACAGCCCAAGCCTAAAGTAAGCAAACAAAGCTAATTAGCATTGGGCTAGCAGAAATTTTAATGGTGAAAGCGTTTTGGTTGATCAGCAGATCGACAGGCATAAGTAGGTGCCCTGGCTAATGATGCTGATTTTCTCGTTACTAGGTAGTGTAACGAGTACCTAAATCTGCTTCAACGATTAACAATATTATACCTAATAACCTGTCTTATTATAATATTTTTAATAGTTTTCACAGAAGTAAGAGATACTTAATAGCATTAGGAAAACAATAAGCACTTTTCTGGGAGCAAGGCACAGCCTAAACACGATTTTTTTTCTAAATCTATTTTTGTTCTTTCTGTTTTTGATGAGGATGAAGTTGGGCGTTGAAATTTGGTATGAATATTAAAAAAATACTTTCGTGCAGCCAATTATTTTCGACTTCAAATATTCTTGATAAAAAACAAAGAAATTCTGGTCCGTGATGATCTGCAGAACCACGCACCGTAGGAAGGCAGCATGAGGAACGCAAACAGTGAAACGTAGGGGGTAGGACGTCAATTATTATCAACTTCATAACATGATAATAATTTATGATGTGTTCAAACAACATTGATGACGCAAATAACCTATTTACGTCGTAATAATGACTTCATAGCCGTTACCTAAACAAATCGTTCTATTAATTTGCTTTGTTACTTTTCAGAAGAGACTGTCTATTTTGATCCTGATTTTGATATGCCTACTAAAACAAAAGCTTTTTAATGGCTAAGCCTGAAAACCAACGCTGCTTGGCATGGTAGACGTAGATGCCTTGTCAGGCAGCAAAAAGCTGAGTCGTGGCATATTTTAGCATATTTTTTTTTTTTTACATATATAGACCATCCTTTGGCTACTATCTCACCTGATGGTAAGTGACGATGTAGCCGACGATGTACCCGACGATGAAGCAGGATGGTCTAGAAGACACCTATTCACTCTTGCCTTGAAGAGGCCCAGATTGTAGTTGTAGTGTGTTGTTGTAGATTTGCCATAAAGCACGGGATGGGACTAGGACCCAGTTTACGTTTTGTTATTGGTGTAGGTTCACCAGTTTTTTTTTTATCCAGAATACCTATGAAGATAGATCAGTGTTGATGTTTACCTACCACCTGTCTTTAGCTATGTGTTTGGCGCCGTAGACTTAGTTCACCTGGAGTAATTCACCTAGATAAATTAAGTATATTATTTCGTAGACTTAAATACTCATAGGTGATCGGAGGAAATTGAAGTACCTACCTTACCTACCTACTTACATTTATTTGTAGAATGGAAATACCCTGGCTAGGTCAATGAATCATCAACTTCCAGTGATTTGATAGAAGTTATCTGTGTTTTAATGTATATTGTTGTCAAATAAATGTATTTTATTTAATTCTTTATTTTTCTTCTAAAATACCTACAATCATACTAAAACCCTATCAGACCAGATGTTTTCCTTCAACATCTTTCTATCCATCACCACCACCACTTAGCTTTATAAAAACACGACACGAATGTTTCTGATTGAGTGTCTAAGTTTGTAGTCTCATCTCTGTTACATCTGAACAGATGAAAGTTAAAATATATACATTTCTTGGGCTGGAATAACTAACTTGTTACTTTTAACCGACTTAAAAAGAGGAGGTTAACTAACTCCAACCTCAAAAGCAAGAATTTCACAATCTACACTCTCTAGCTCTATGAAACTAGCTTTGATTGTAGAATAGCAAACGAGTTTATCAACGAGCAAACATTTTGATACGGAAGCTGAATAATTCCGTTATTATTTCACCTTGACCTTTTTACCTACCTGGCTTGAAGAACTCATTTCATCACTAAGGGTTCACACAAAGAGCACTGAGAAAATTATTTCTTTCTCCACGTTTTACGATGACTGATAAAACTTTTCCAGGTAATTAATATTTTTCGAGGTTGCATCTTATAACTTTAGATTGGATTTCAAATATTTAAGAATTAATTCTGGAATAAAGATGTGTTTGTGTTTATAGATCGGAGTTTTGAAACCAAATGTTTTATTGTTCTAAATATTAGATGTTTGCTATTGTTGATGATGCAAAGTTTTAGCAAATTATTTCGAGTCACTTTGTTTAATCCACGAGAACCTTATCCCTGCCCTTATCCCACTTTGCTAAGGGGTGGCATAGAATTTTTCTATTCCCCTCGGTCAGTCGTAATTTCTGTATTCGCTCTTTTCTTATCCATGTCATCTTTCATATATATCATCCATCTTTTGTTTTACTAATTCTCTACCCACTAACTTCCTGTAATCTGTCCGATTCGTCGCTCCATCACTGTGGTGCGTTTTACGCTTCATCTTCTGATTCATGGTCGCTTTTCAAGAACCCGTTTTTGCCCAGGTTATTGGTTCTAGCTATGGCCTGCCACATAAACTTGCTTGCAAACAATTTGTTCTTGAAATTCCTTTATCGAAAGTGGCAACATTAGTATTCAATCATATTCAACATAATGGATTTTCACTAACAGTTACATGACGTAGGTATTATGATTATGAATACATACATTGCTTAACCTCTGTATTTTTACTAGAGATGAAAAGTTATGATAATACCTCGTGGTTGGATTGGATACAATGTCTTTAGGTGATAAACATAATACAGAACAAAGTCTTGTAACGCTATGCTTAGCATACCTTTAAAAAGTTTGCTCGTTCATCATTCACATAAAAAAAGACCATAAAGGATTATCAGCAAGTAAAAAATGAGAACTTGAAAGCGACTTGGTAACCATGCTGCAAGTTTTTGTTCGTGTTGCTTAGAGATTATTATAAACTGATAGCCTTCTAACAACTTAGGTCCATAATAATGATTTATATCGATACCTAAAAGTAGTTGAATGTAAGGCACTTTAACTGGTTACCATTTACCTAATGACTGAGATAGGTCACTGACCGTAATTAAATTATTTATTTTCACCACGGTGAATGCGTCGTGAGTAAACTTAGGATTTGATTATCTGAAGTACACTTATTCAGTGCAAGCGCCCATACATTATAATGCCTCCTGATCAGCTCTCTTAGGAGACAAAGCGCCTAGAAGATTATTTTTAATCTAGAGTTTAGGCATTTCTTAGTCTATTCAGTAGAGAGAAGCAACTTTATCCAGCAGTGGTTCAAGGCTATCTATATTTTATAGGTAACTACCTTATAAACCAGCTACTGCTACTCCAATTTTCATGTTTAACGAAATCCCTACTTGTCGAAAACAATTCCCAACCAAACATTATTGTTGATTTTACGTAGAGCCATAAAATCTTGATCCCAAGAATGGACGCTAAACCAACCGAATCATTTTCCGATTGAACTCCCACGAGGGTCAGAGATTGGATTCGAGCTCGTCAACCGTACACGCTGGTTTAGTCGAACCAATTGAAAATAATCGAAATCCAATCAACATCGACATCCATGGATCCCAACATAGTGCCCTAGTTTAAACTTAGTACTCGCCATGGTACTTTGAGGATAAGTAGGTAATAGAAACGAGGTTCAATATAAAGCCGATACGCAGCGGGGTACCTCACTCTTGCTCTTATTTACAGAAGTTTGTTTGGGAGTCTAGGATTCTGGGATGACATTTTAATATAAGGAGCTAGACCTGCAGGCTGGTTTGGCTTCTAAGGCTACACCTATACTAATTTTTCAGGTAAGTCCAATCCGTAGCAAAATGGTCAACACGCGTGTCCTGACTATCAGAGTTTTTAAATAGGAAAATGATCTTTTACTTATAAGTATTGCTGTGTCGCATGTCTCAAAAATGATATTACGTCTCAGTCAAAACAACTAAGCATCTGTTTCCTCTCTTTTTGGATTCATTTTAGAGCACAGGACACGGTGCCACGTGTGCAAATGAGCGTATAGCTTGTTTCCCTAAGTTACATAAAAATAAGATTGGTTGCTCACCCTAAAACCTGTACATTATTGAGCTGCTCCGCCAGTGGTGGAGATTTGGATGAGAAGGTAACCTTGTCGTTCAGTTCGCCGCGACTGCCGCGTCCTATCAGCGGCAGGTGGATCTGAGTGCCTTTCGACTCCATCTTCAGGCTTGACGTCATCGTACTGTTACCATCATGAGGTCTGTGGCCCTGGAACAAGAGAAAATTTCGTTTAATACCAACAATGATTTTGTGGATGATAATAAAAAATGTTCAGTTTTTTTACCAAGCTGGATCACATCGGGGTCACCAGTGAGAACTCAAAAAACTTCAAAGTCGATCTCATATTCAAACCGCTCTCATTTGCATGCATGTATCTACATACATTCATCATAATCAGGCTGAGGAAGTCCATTGCTGGGCATGACCGGCCTACTCCATATTAAGCATCATGTCCAGGAAGGTCGACGCGTAATGGTCTCGAATGGCGACTAGGAACCGTAAGACAGAACGTAGGACTGCCGACAATTAGTACACCTCTACAGACCAATTTGACAGGCAAAAGAACATGGCAAAACTAATGGGGGTCACTGTGTGACTTCACTGTGTCACTGTGTGAAAAAGCGATGATAGCGATGATGATTACATAGAATTCAGCTTGCAAATGGAGAAACTCGTCACGAACGAAGCCAAAATCAATAAGTCGCGTACAAGGCCAGTAAAGACATGCCTTCAGAGATGCCTGCTTAAAGAAACCGAAAGATCCATTTGAGAGAACAGTTGCCTCTGATGCTCTACAAATCATCTACACTAGGTACAAAGGCAGCATAAAGGCCAACTGTGTTGATGAAGTAGGATGCTTAATTCTATTCAGGAAATATCAATAAACTTGTAGGTAATTTATTGCGGTGCCACGTGACGTAATGTTTTCATGGATTTATTTAATTATATTGAGTGAGCGAATAAAGTTCTAAACATTTAAAAGTACTACTACCTACCTACTACTCATTGTAGGTTGGTTTTTGTATCCGATCATAACTGCGTCAGGTCTACAAGAAATTGAATGGGTACTAAACCTGTCATCGTATACAACCGCACCATCAAATTTTGCTAGTAGGTATAATTATGAGATATAAGGCAATATTGTAAAACATGACAGGTATTGGTTGGCTAATATAAAACTAAAACCACCATATTTTAAAACGGCTTCAAATCACTTAAAATCCTTTCATCACACTTGGTTCGAAAGAATCAGTGACACGATAAGAAGGAAACCGACTTCAAATAAAAAATAATGTTCTCTATTTTGTCGTATTTTTAATGTTTGATAACGCATAACTTCGTCATTTATGAGCCGATTTGAGAAAAACTCAAAGCTTTTTATGTGAATGATTATACATCCAGATTGGTTTAAAAGAAATCACCATAGTCGGTTCAGCAGCTTGGCCATGGAGTCGGCTTCTAGTAGGTTCTAAATAGGCTGTCCCTTAATCTCTAGGCATGGTAACAGCCCCTCGGATCTCATGGTAAGCAATCAACTAAAAACATAAGTCTAATCTACTGAGATTCTTTGAGCTTGTCGAGTCTGAGGCACGTTCTACTTACAAATAAGTTAGATTTGTTTATGGTCAAACCCATATCTAGTTTACGTAAGACCAAACTATTTCAGAATCAAAAGTTATATTGGGAGATTTACGGCCTTATGTCGAGGCGTGCCCAGCGTACAACGTTCGTAGCTTCGTAGTTTGTACCGTCTTTATCGCCTTCTGTTATGTAAAGCAGCTTTATCAAAGATTTATTTCGGTGTGGTTTATCACAACCTTTATGCTTTAGTTTCAGTACATTACCTTGATTTGACCTAAAAACTCTATCTAGTTCAGTAGCTCACAAAAACAGCTACAAGATTTGATTGATGACCTATTGTTAGTTATTTTATTATTTTCGATTGTTCATTATAGGGCGGAGTTGGATGTATAATTATTAATAGTGTTATACCAAAAAATACATGTATCTAGTAAAAATAGATTTGTTGACGAAACGACAAAACACGACTGAAAATGATAACGATACGAGTAGCTGTGAGATTTATTTAATCTACAAGCAACGCCGCACTTTCGAATATTTAAATACTGTGTTATAGGTAATGTTCTATAAAAGTATCCGTAAGTAATTTTATTTGATTATTTTAATAATACAAAAAAAGCAGCCAAGTGCGAGTCGGACTCGCCCATGAAGGGTTTCGTAGCATCAAGTAACATAATATAAAGGTTATTGTAGTTCGTCGAAAGTTAAATTGCGGTTTACGATTTATGACGTATAAAAACTACTGACTAGATCTCGTTCAAACCAAATATCGTTGAATGTTTGCATAGTAATGTACAACATATATTTTTTTTAGTTTTATCATTCTCTTATTTTAGAAGTTAGAGGGGGGGGGGGCAACTTTTTTCCACTTTGGAAGTGTCTCTCGCGCAAACTATTCAGTTTAGAAAAAAACGATATTAGAAACCTCAACATCATTTTTGAAGACCTATTCATAGATACCCCACACGTATGGGTTTGATGAGGTTTGATGAAAAAAATTTTTTTTAGTTTCAGTTTCAAGTATGGGGGACCCCCAAAATTTTTAGCTTTTTTTCTATTTTTGTGTAAAAATCTTAATGTAGTTCACAGAATACATCTACTCGCCAAGTTTCATCAGTCTAGCTCTTATGGTTTCGGAGAAAAATGGCTGTGACACGGTCGGACAGACAGACAGACAGACAGACAGACAGACAGACAGACAGACATGACGAATCTATAAGGGTTCCGTTTTTGCCATTTGGCTACGGAACCCTAAAAACGAGGACGGGGCCGGCCGAGAAGACGTTGTTGGCGAGATGATCTCAACGGTCAGAGGAAGGATTGGTGGGAGACCGCTAAGGATCGGGACGAGTGGAAGGTTTTGGGGGAGACCTTTGCCCAGCAGTGGGAAAATGTAGGTAAGATTAAAAAAAAATACAGAAAAAAATGAAATAGGTACGTAACATGTAATAATAAAAAGTAATACGGATAAGAAAATGATGATGAAATAAGTAATGATATTTTATTAAGTACCTATGTATTTATTTTGAATACATAGGTACTTCTATATGTATTTAACAGGTATCTACCTCAACTATAAATTAACCCGTCCTAGACAGAATAATAGAAAATAGCCTAAAGTAAAGACGGTAACAAACTTTAGATATTATTAATGGTAGTCAACCTTTCCTGACTGCATGTCTTTGTATAATATTTGTGCATCAAAGGTTATAAATTATCATAATTATGCTATTCATTGTGCATAATGTATCAATAAAGAGATAGCAGTTGTCCTATCAGCGTAATAAATATTTGTTTCACTACATATTCAAATTGACGTAATTATTTGATTCATTTTCAATAACAACAGTCATCTTTGAACCGTATTTGTGGTTAATATTTTTTATATTACGAGTATGTTAGGTACATTTTGTTACTAAAATATATCACAAGCTTTGCTGAGTTCAGTGATGTAAAACGTGTGCCTGCAAATTATTATTTCTCTAATTAGCTTTTTTATTTTAGTATATTTCGAAAACAAACAAGTTCATTTAGAGTGAAATGTAACTTGAGTGGTAGCATAGAAGGTTGCGTGACCAAACTCAAATAATTTATAATTGAATTCTTTACATAATGTGAAATGTTTTAACTCACGCAACGGTTTCTAAATTCTTTGTAAGTTCCAAAATTAAATAGGGTTAGGGGAAAATATGCATAATATATACTACATAAGTGTATTATGTATACTTAGGTACTTACTCGGAATAGTGGCCCTAATGAAATTCGTAATGTTTATTTTTATGACGTAGTTTCTTGACGTGGTAGAAGTCTGCAGAGTGTAGAGTTTAAATACAGAATTAAATTGGTCAGACTCTTTGAATAATTCCTGTGTTCCGTGAGAACATGCAGTCCCACGTAAAGGGGGATAAGGGCAGGTAGATAATGATGATGATGATGATCTAGTTTTAGCTGGTTTTTCAACGAACGTTATTAAGTGATCAAACTAACTTACCAAGTGACGTTCGATCATAATTGTTGCATCCTTGGCGAAGAGATTTAATTTATTCACTTGTAGTAGTCTCGCCTACGCTTCAACTCACTCGCACGTATTTCAGCTCCATAAGAAAGAAAGAGATAGCACACGCCATGCGTCCCTTAATCTCTAGGCATGGTAACAGCCCCTCGGATCTCATGGTAAGCAATCAACTAAAAACATAAGTCTAATCTACTGAGATTCTTTGAGCTTGTCGAGTCTGAGGCACGTTCTACTTACAAATAAGTTAGATTTGTTTATGGTCAAACCCATATCTAGTTTACGTAAGACCAAACTATTTCAGAATCAAAAGTTATATTGGGAGATTTACGGCCTTATGTCGAGGCGTGCCCAGCGTACAACGTTCGTAGCTTCGTAGTTTGTACCGTCTTTATCGCCTTCTGTTATGTAAAGCAGCTTTATCAAAGATTTATTTCGGTGTGGTTTATCACAACCTTTATGCTTTAGTTTCAGTACATTACCTTGATTTGACCTAAAAACTCTATCTAGTTCAGTAGCTCACAAAAACAGCTACAAGATTTGATTGATGACCTATTGTTAGTTATTTTATTATTTTCGATTGTTCATTATAGGGCGGAGTTGGATGTATAATTATTAATAGTGTTATACCAAAAAATACATGTATCTAGTAAAAATAGATTTGTTGACGAAACGACAAAACACGACTGAAAATGATAACGATACGAGTAGCTGTGAGATTTATTTAATCTACAAGCAACGCCGCACTTTCGAATATTTAAATACTGTGTTATAGGTAATGTTCTATAAAAGTATCCGTAAGTAATTTTATTTGATTATTTTAATAATACAAAAAAAGCAGCCAAGTGCGAGTCGGACTCGCCCATGAAGGGTTTCGTAGCATCAAGTAACATAATATAAAGGTTATTGTAGTTCGTCGAAAGTTAAATTGCGGTTTACGATTTATGACGTATAAAAACTACTGACTAGATCTCGTTCAAACCAAATATCGTTGAATGTTTGCATAGTAATGTACAACATATATTTTTTTTAGTTTTATCATTCTCTTATTTTAGAAGTTAGAGGGGGGGGGGGCAACTTTTTTCCACTTTGGAAGTGTCTCTCGCGCAAACTATTCAGTTTAGAAAAAAACGATATTAGAAACCTCAACATCATTTTTGAAGACCTATTCATAGATACCCCACACGTATGGGTTTGATGAGGTTTGATGAAAAAAATTTTTTTTAGTTTCAGTTTCAAGTATGGGGGACCCCCAAAATTTTTAGCTTTTTTTCTATTTTTGTGTAAAAATCTTAATGTAGTTCACAGAATACATCTACTCGCCAAGTTTCATCAGTCTAGCTCTTATGGTTTCGGAGAAAAATGGCTGTGACACGGTCGGACAGACAGACAGACAGACAGACAGACAGACAGACAGACAGACATGACGAATCTATAAGGGTTCCGTTTTTGCCATTTGGCTACGGAACCCTAAAAACGAGGACGGGGCCGGCCGAGAAGACGTTGTTGGCGAGATGATCTCAACGGTCAGAGGAAGGATTGGTGGGAGACCGCTAAGGATCGGGACGAGTGGAAGGTTTTGGGGGAGACCTTTGCCCAGCAGTGGGAAAATGTAGGTAAGATTAAAAAAAAATACAGAAAAAAATGAAATAGGTACGTAACATGTAATAATAAAAAGTAATACGGATAAGAAAATGATGATGAAATAAGTAATGATATTTTATTAAGTACCTATGTATTTATTTTGAATACATAGGTACTTCTATATGTATTTAACAGGTATCTACCTCAACTATAAATTAACCCGTCCTAGACAGAATAATAGAAAATAGCCTAAAGTAAAGACGGTAACAAACTTTAGATATTATTAATGGTAGTCAACCTTTCCTGACTGCATGTCTTTGTATAATATTTGTGCATCAAAGGTTATAAATTATCATAATTATGCTATTCATTGTGCATAATGTATCAATAAAGAGATAGCAGTTGTCCTATCAGCGTAATAAATATTTGTTTCACTACATATTCAAATTGACGTAATTATTTGATTCATTTTCAATAACAACAGTCATCTTTGAACCGTATTTGTGGTTAATATTTTTTATATTACGAGTATGTTAGGTACATTTTGTTACTAAAATATATCACAAGCTTTGCTGAGTTCAGTGATGTAAAACGTGTGCCTGCAAATTATTATTTCTCTAATTAGCTTTTTTATTTTAGTATATTTCGAAAACAAACAAGTTCATTTAGAGTGAAATGTAACTTGAGTGGTAGCATAGAAGGTTGCGTGACCAAACTCAAATAATTTATAATTGAATTCTTTACATAATGTGAAATGTTTTAACTCACGCAACGGTTTCTAAATTCTTTGTAAGTTCCAAAATTAAATAGGGTTAGGGGAAAATATGCATAATATATACTACATAAGTGTATTATGTATACTTAGGTACTTACTCGGAATAGTGGCCCTAATGAAATTCGTAATGTTTATTTTTATGACGTAGTTTCTTGACGTGGTAGAAGTCTGCAGAGTGTAGAGTTTAAATACAGAATTAAATTGGTCAGACTCTTTGAATAATTCCTGTGTTCCGTGAGAACATGCAGTCCCACGTAAAGGGGGATAAGGGCAGGTAGATAATGATGATGATGATGATCTAGTTTTAGCTGGTTTTTCAACGAACGTTATTAAGTGATCAAACTAACTTACCAAGTGACGTTCGATCATAATTGTTGCATCCTTGGCGAAGAGATTTAATTTATTCACTTGTAGTAGTCTCGCCTACGCTTCAACTCACTCGCACGTATTTCAGCTCCATAAGAAAGAAAGAGATAGCACACGCCATGCGGCCCCGGCTCCAAGCTTCATTTAGTTCAGAGAATAAGCACGTACAGGGTCTCCAACATTGCACATTGGGGTATCCTAAGGGATGGGAGGGACCTTAAATCTCTTCGCCAAGGATGCAACAATTATGATCGAACGTCACTTGGTAAGTTAGTTTGATCACTTAATTGTTGCATCCTTGGCTCAAGATTTAATTTATTCACTTGTAGGATGTTCAGAGAAAATGAAAAAATGTTGGAGAAAAATAAATCAAATAAAATTTTACCAATTATAATTTTTTTTTTTTTTTTTTTTTAATCTAGTGTTGATACTAGAATATTAGAAATAATAAATCAATAAAATATTTCTTTCAAAAACAAAACAATTAATTTTTTTTTTTTTTTTTGTAGGCAAAAATAAAATTAATCAAAGTAAATTTAGTTTGTAAAGCTGGAATCAAATTCATAATTAATGGTCTGCTAATGAAATGAGCAGTAGCAGTAGTTTTTTATAATAACATCTACTCGGGCGCCTTCTGTTCGTTGTGCAGCAGAAGTATTTGTGTAACGAGTATTATGCGCACTAAACACACTGATAGTGTCGATGAGGCATCGACTTGCTAGCATTTCTTTTATTCAACCGCCTAAAGTTTGTGATCAAGCAGGATGGTTGTATCTTGCTTGGAGGTTTTTTTTTTTTTCTTTTTTAACCGTCAATGTGGCCTGCATTGTTACTTGATCGATCGAAATCATAGCTATGCATAAAGGACACCAGTGTACTTACAGAACGAATGCAAGGGCGCTATAGTTAAAGATCAGCTTCGGTTGAGCTTACCTAAACACTACGCATATACATACATTACAATTCATCCACTATCCTAATATGTTTCATTCTAGTCAATGATAATGGTTGGCATCTTTGACCAAACAAAACCACGGAACAGCCAACAAAACGACTAGGTTTTTCGTGAGTCAGGGAACTCAGGAGTTACAACAAGTTTGGGTCTAAGTTGGCCTGGTAATCAGCACATCACTTGTGCTACACGTGAAGTCATTGTCATGAAAGCTGGGTTTAATTTTGAAGGAACTCAATCATACAAAATATCCGCTATCTGGTTTCCATAATACTAGCTCTGCTTAATTTGGGGCAAGATAGTGTTGTGGGGCTATCCACAAAATCTATTATTACAATTGGGGAATTTTTCAACTACTCGGTGTCTGAAAAAAAAAACAACGGTGTTAACTGAAGTACACAACCCTAAGCTCATGTCATAAGTGCAATTCATGGAGGATCTCAGTTAGCAGAATTTTTTGTCAATTCTGCACGTATTAAAAATTGCCGCCTTTTGTTTAGTAATTAATAAGGCATATTATTATTATTATTATTTTTTTTTTAATGAGGTACATATTTTTTGGTAAATCTAAATGGGACAAGGATAGAAACAGCTGTTTTGAAATGACACCGGTTGACGAAAGGACTATTGGAACTACTGAAACTTTTTGCAAGCGCCACAAACGTTCGAACTCGTTCATGTTGTGTTCGAACTTTATTTCAGTAAATAAGGGATAAAGCGGAAAAATCATTATTTATCGAGCCATACGAAGATCTTTTCCGTAAAAACTGATAGGAAGTTAAGTAAGTCACAAGACCTTGATATAGTACCCTGATATGGTATGAACCTATACGCTAAGTACCACAGTACCCCCCATGGTTTAAAGCTAAAGGTATATTGAGACTTAGTAAGTACTATTGAACAAAGATGCAAGAATCGTAATCATTGCTGTATAGGGAATTGTTGTCTAGCCAAGGCTTGCTGGGTAACACCTTCGGCACCAGGGAAAAAACGTCGGTGAAGAGGGTAGAACATTATAGACAAGCGAAAAAAATAAAACCATCAGGCGGAATGAGATCAGATAAGAAGCATGAAGGAACAAGACTATTTCAGTAACCTGATTAGATAAAACATAATTATGTAACTCCCTTAATTTAGCGTATACATGGAAAATGCATATAATATAAAAAAATAAAAAATACAGGTCCCTTGACTGTAAATGCATACACGTTGTACACAGTAGGATCTCTTTTTCGAAAGATTACTATTACTACTGCCATAGTAATAAACGCAAATTTTTAAATACTTGTAAATTAGCTATGTCACTGTTTGTCATCATTCATTTGTAAGATGGCAATAGTTAAGGCATTGTTTATCTTTTGACATATTTGAATATACATATTAAGTACTTTGTCTTTTACCCTCAAAGCGAATAGATCTATCTCTGATTTGTGTTTATTGTTATTAAAGCTTTTAATGCATTGCATTCAAAATCAAAATTTGTAGAAAAGTAACGAACAAATAAATGTTACGTAATCTTTCGAGTTATAATTTTATCACTAAGGCAAGGCAGTAGCTGCTGTATTGCTGATATATGTATGCGCCAGTAACTGCAGTTGTAGTGCTGTTACAGCTGCCAGAAGTTCCAAATAGACGACAATATCTCGTATTAACTCATTTCATAAATAGCTATTGGTCAATATCTCGTATTGACTCGAAGCATTCAAAATTCTACGGTCTAATATCACGTATTAGATCTGAGAAAATACAATTCCGTTCAGGTTACAGCTGCCAGAAGTTCCAAATAGACGTGTTATAGATATTTGATAACGATTTTTTCTCTTTTACAAGTTGCGCCTTGGGCAATAGAATAAAATCGGTATATTTCAAGATCGAAATCGATAGGAATAGCAAAACTTATTTAATTTCTGTAAGAATAATCTGTTGTCAGAATAATATTTACCGACGACAAAAAATACCATCGTGTATATAAAATGGTAACGTTTATTTTTGAATCGTAATACTCAATACTCAATAATATTATATTTATTGCATACACATGGATTAGTTTAGTTTTGGTAATAAAGGTACGTAATAACGCAAAGCGCTATACAAACGCACTCCAAGGATGTTGTGTAAGCCCAGCCTTGACAACAGCAGAACAGTCTGCAGTTAAAATGCTCAAAATGGACAAAGCGTTTTTTTTTTTTTTTTTTACTCAGGAAGCTTAAAAAATTTAATTGCTGCTTTAAACATGCTTTGAGCAATCTTTGTAAGTATTACAAAAAAACAATTTTCATCTTATCATATAGGCATAAGATTTATAATAATACCTTATCGTAATACCATACACCGTAATAGTGTAAAACCATAAGGCGCAGCTTAAGCCACCACCGTTACTTTTGGCCCCTTTGGCTCCCCAACGGTTTTCATAGGGATAGCCTAAAGTAGGTATTTAATAGAGCTATTACTTTTTAATTAAAATAATAAACATCATTTTTTGAGATCTTCGTCTCAGAATAAAATGTTAGAAATTTCTTAATAAGAAATTTTCTCATCAGATAATTATAAGTACTTCTAGAAAAAACTAGAAAATATTTCATGTGACTGCATGTACCTGTGAGGTTACTGCTTTTGCTTCGATATCCCCGACTGCTTGTACCGATGCGTCCAACGCACCAACGCCACCAACCACCAACGCTTGCTGCCCACGGGTGGATAAAGGCTGGTATGCAATCGGTCGGCGACAATACGGCACCAGGCGGGGCGCACCGCCCTGCCGCCGGCCGCCGTCTCAGCGTGTTTCCAGTGTCATGAACCACGGTTACTCAATAATTGGCCGACAGGCGCTTTTGGAGTTTGAATTACTTGCAGAAGAAACTCAAGAATGTATATAAGTTTTAATATCTTCTGTTTACTACGCAGACTTAATGAGATAGCTCAGTTGGTCATCAATCAATGAAAACATGTTCCAACTTTTGTTGCATCGAAAAAGTATCAAAAGCATTTATCAAGCACAGCAAGCAGGCATAATAGCCAATTTTGCTTTATGAGGATTTTTGAGGCTCATGGGATTTTTGAGCAGACTCTTTAACATCAATCGTTAACATTGAGTTTATTTCTCGAAAGGCAGTTTTCGTGAAATAGGTATTCCTTGAATAAACGTTCTTTTACCTCTTTTTGAGTCCGTCCCGTAGAAGGTTCCCTCATAAGGTTCATCGTTTCTATGTTATCATAGGTGTAAGGACCCCACTCGTTTGTCTAGACCTCAAAGGTCTTGAAGGCAAGCGAAAGCTCTGACAAAGCAAAAGGCAAAGCATTAGCCTCTTAGGTTACTACCGTCACTGTATTTGTCGCACTGGGCGCTGGGCATCTGGTTGAACTAGACTTGTCACCACAGGTAGTGTTGTCGTGGCCAGACGGATCGTGTTTGGGCTTCCAAGGGAATGCACGTTGTTTTCATGACAGGTGCTAGCGATCGTGCCGGTGGTGACGGGAGCCAGGATAATAAAAAAAAGAAGGGTTAATATCCCGTATTAACTCATTTCATAAATAGCTATTGGTCAATATCTCGTATTAACTCATTTCATAAATAGCTATTGGTCAATATCTCGTATTGACTCGAAGCATTCAAAATTCTACGGTCTAATATCACGTATTAGATCTGAGAAAATACGATTCCGTTCAGGCGGGTACATCTTGAGAAAATCCGTTGAATTCACTTAATTTCACTTGTCACACCTTTTTACGACACCTTTCTTCTTTATCACTCACTGTATTCCATCTAGACATGACGATGAAAATCATAAGTAGATACGGAGTATATATATTTTTAGTCAAGTACTACGTGCGGTAGCCGTGCGCGCACGAAAACGAATGAAGCTTGGAGCCGGGGCCGCATGGCGTGTGCTATCTCTTTCTTTCTTATGGAGCTGAAATACGTGCGAGTGAGTTGAAGCGTAGGCGAGACTACTACAAGTGAATAAATTAAATCTTGAGCCAAGGATGCAACAATCAACTAACATTTGATCAATTTAAATTTAATTGTAATTAAACAACTATAAATTATTTTCAGTAAGTATAGCGTTGAGCTGCTCGATTTTGATTTAAATAAATTATAGTTTAAAAAACTAAAAAAAACGCTTTTATAACTAATTGAACTAAAAAGTTAAAAATAAAACTGTAATAATCAATTGAATTTTTTTTATTATTGTCCAAAAAGCGTGGGGTGCTTTTTATAATAACTTCAGATATAATAAACTATTGATAAAATATTTACAACAATCAAAATAAAGCACCCCACGCTTTTTGTAGAAAAATAAAAAAAAATCAATTGATTATTACAGTTTTATTTTTAACTTTTTAGTTCAATTAGTTATAAAAGCGTTTTTTTTAGTTTTTTAAACTATAATTTATTTTTAACTTTTTAGTGTATTTTTTTTTCAGTTTTTTTCATTTTTTTTAGTTTTTTTTTCATATTATTGCATTGTCATCGACCTTTGACAGGTGTGCAAAGTTTGAATCAAATCTGATCGTTCAAAGTAGGACAAAATCGAGCTCAAAGAGGTCGGTTACATACATACATACATACATACATACATACATACATACATACATACCTACATACATACATACAGGTGAAACTAATAAAAGCGTTATAAAAAACTGCCCTTTCATTCTGTGTTACAATAACATTTATTGATATTTTTTATTGTAATTAATTATTGAACAGTTTTGCATGTAATACTTAAAAGGCCGGTAAATCTAAAAACCGAAGAATTTATAATATAATTGGATTATGTATTTTTTATAAGGTAAATAAAAAATAAAAAAAACATTTAATGGAAGCCTTACCTGCTGAACCCAAGTAGCACTTAAATTCAACATAACTTAATTTTTATTTTTACACTGGAATAAACACTGCGTCCTAGAACCACGACAAAAAACACAAGACTACGTGCACAACCAACCCTTATCATTTCTTATCGTCTAGGCTAAATTGCACGCAATAAGGTCTTACGCTAATCTTGAGTTACGCTAGTATTTGATACAAAATCTGTTCCAGTAACCAGATAAGGTAACCCTTGCTGACGTAATTGGGGATCAGGTGGCTGGCAACACGATTATCAATTATTTTTACATTGATTTTATTCGCAGTGATTATTCGTGCAGAATTAACCGCTCTACGCTCGCTTACCGAAGCAAAGATGATTATTATTTGCTATAAATAATTACCTAAAAGTTAAATATATCCGATAAGAAATTGTTGCGGGTAGGCCCAGCTTTCTATACCTTCCGTGCTTAAATTACCATATATTTTTTATATATTAGAAATATTTTTCATATTTTGTGGGTAGACCGTAAAAATTGCTGTAGAGATGGTGTTTTTTTCTTTTTTTTCTGGGGATTTGACCCTAACGGTCATCTCATAGCCAGGCCTATTTAGTTAGGGTTGATTTTATGGATGACTAATCGAATATTTTATTGTTTTACATCTGTTGAGGGAAACATCTGTCAAATATTTAATTGGTCGATTAGTCAACTGTGAAATCGGCCTCAAGAATTTTATTTCATGATGTTCAGAAAAAAGTGAAACAAATGATTATTTTTCTAAAACCAGCCGCGTATAGTTTTTTTTTTTAACTAGTTAAGGTCTTAATTAATAGTGTGTGAATCAAGTGACGTCTAATAATTACCTACATAAAGACGATAAAACACCTAGTGATAATAAAAACATTGTAAATTATTGTGAAAATAAAGCAAATATCTGTAAAATCAAAGAAAAGCAGTCGCTATCAGACATTAATCCTAAAGCTGATAGCGAAATAGTAATTTACACACTGCGATAGATAGAAAACGATAGCGAACTTGAAATGAAATAAAATAAAGCAGTTTCCTTCTTTCGTGTCAATATTTTTTTATCAAAGACTAGCGATCCGCCCCGACTTCACAGATTTCACAGAAGCTCCGTTAAGTTTGCGGTCCGGGTAGAGAAGTTAAAAATGTAAGTTAACAAAATTAATAAATAAAAATAAATAATTTAACCTACGTTTCTCAAGTATAAAGTAGCTTTGTAATGGTGAAGGAATTTTTGAAATCGATCCAGTTGTTTTTGAATTTATTCGTGAATATAAAAATCGTTCCTTTTTAGGGTTCCGTAGCCAAATGGCAAAAACGGAATTATCGATATTTGGTTTGAACAAGATCTAGTAAGTAGTTTTTGTTTTATAAGTCATAGATCGTAAACCGCAATTTACCTTCGACGAACTGCAAGAACTTTTATATTATGTTACTTGTTGCTACGGAACCCTTCATGGGCGAGTCCGACTCGCACTTGGCTGCTTTTTTTGTAATATAAGGATGACAAGAAAGGAACCAGCAAACGGTCTTAGTTTATAGACTGTTCCATATTTAAAAGTGGTTTCAGAAGCACACTTTTCGAGCAATAAAATATTAAATGCAATTGGATGGTTAAATTTAAATTGTGAAATGGAATTACCGTGACACTATTACGGGTCGTTCACGCAAGGGCCGCTTCACCCTTGACCAGGGGTCACTGACCGGATGGCCCTTGTGCAATGCTGGCACCTAGAGCAGACTGCAGTTCACCTGCGTAGATATTCGACTATGCGATTGGCTAGCAAGCTCGCAAAGCGCCAATATAACGCTAAAATAACGCATGAGTAGGTAGATAAGGTTAGGTAACATCATAAGTAAAGTAAACCAGCCTATTCCATCTATTCTAGATTATATCGCCACGGGCAACTGGTGATTACACAAGCCATACTCGCGGGACGCTATAGTGCCTGGGACAGGATTTTAGATGGAATAGGCTTGCCCAGCACCTATACCATCCTGACAGCTCAGTCACAGGAAAGACATGGTCAATACGTGCGGAGCTGGCTAAGCCGCGGGTTTCCTCACGAAAATTTTTACCTATATACCTGAAAATATATTGCGAAGGATTTTTTACTTATAACTTTATTAAAACGGGCGTACGGGCGAATACGGCGCGTAATAAGGTATGTAATTAAACTTCTAAAGTAATAAAGGCGAAGCCTTTAGCGTGATTAGATAATGATTCACGTTTAATATTCATTGTACTATTACCTCTTTGTCTTCAGTGCACGGAAGACCGCAGCCAAAAGTCTAGATTATTTTCGCTTTATAGCTCCGGTAGAAGCCTAAACGAAACTTAGGACTCACCAGATGGACCGACAACATCGCAGGAATTCGGTGGATGGAAAGGGCTCAGAATCGTTCTTCCTGGAAATGTGTAGGGGAGGCCTATGTCCAGCTGTGGACTTCTTCAGGCTGATGATGATGAGAAACCTAGAGCAAGAAAGATCTTGGCAGACTAACAGCTAGCTGAGTAGATGAATCGTTGCTGAACAAGAAAGATAAAGGATGCAAAATACCAAAAACTGATATGAGTGGCTCCGTAAGATGTTTGCTTATTCCCGCAGTGGATAAATACTTGCTGCCTTTGATCATGATAATAGCTCTGGTAGAGCAGACTTACTGCCAAGTTTGGTGCAGATCCGTGGCATAGACAATTCTTGATACCAACCAATCGGCTGCAAACCTTGCCAAAGATTCGAAACCGATTGGTTGGAATCGGGAGTTGTTTATGCCCCATGGAATTCATTCAACTTGGCGGATAGGCTGCATGTCTGTAATGCCACTAGTGTCACTTTTTGAAAAAAAAAAAAAACTTTTGAAAGAGAAGGCCCCTATGTCATTATCAAGAGACAATAGTCTTCAATTTCATAGTTCAATACGTTTTACCTAAGCTTACGTAACAAGAGGGTAACCTATTGTATGATTATAGCTCTTACGTAATACAAGCACGATATCAACTGCAGACTGCAACAGATTGTATACGGACTCCGAACAAGGTTGGCGGTGCTAGTAGTTTTATGGATGCTCCGAAATAGGTTTCTAGTCTAAGGTATGTTCACACTTAACCAGTAGCTATAGTCAGAGTCAGTGCACTCGCCTGATTTCTAAATAAAGATAAGTACATACCTGCACATCAATCGTTCGCATGGTATGGAGATGTTCCAACAAGTACAAAAATGCATCCTCTACCACATTTTAATGGTGTGCGTCAATCAAGATATTTTGAGACGGTTCTTGTTATGCAACAAATAACTACCATTCTTCTTTGTCAGACTGACGCAATAGATCTCCACGATAGAGCGAGACAGACGGCGAAAAATTTAAAAATCTGACTTGAAAAATATGATCGCAAGATATTAATATATTTCCAGTTCATTTTATTCATGTTTTTCACAATCTGACACGCGCAGGGCTGCGGGCTCTACCGTACATTATAGGTATACTTAAAACAGCTAGATCGAGTATCTTGGCCCAGCCACTGGCCTAAGTGTAAACAGGCTTGAATTCGTTATTCGTTTTGTTATAAATGTACCTAGAATGTAAGGTTTCACTTTGAAACTTGTATTTTTGTAAATAAGACATAACAAGTAAAACAGGGTTACTTACACTTTACATGGTAATGTAATCTATAATTGGATACAACTGCCTCCAGTAAGCGAAGAAATAAGCTGGCCGTTGAATGATGAACCACGTGGGCTGCGCAAAACGATATTTCCCATAAAAAATGCGTTCGGCGCAGCTGAGTCACGTGGTTCGTAGGGAAAAAAAACTTGGGATATTTTGTTTGTCACTTACTTTATTGTATTTTACTAATGGTGTGTGACAATCTAGATTTTGGTATAAAATTACTTCGTTGGCGGTTACTACTTTTCATAGAAAATTACATTAAGTAAAGTAGTGTAGGTACCTACAGAAAATGTTTTCCTCAATTTTGTTGCAAATTTTGAAGTCTTTAACTATTATGTTAGGTATTATGTTGTACGCGTTATAGGAGTACCTATATTTCAAAGTCACCGTAGAAAATAATATTTATTTACAAATTATGACTTATTAATAATAATTAGTAGGTAATTTATTCAAACAATTTTTTAATATCATACCACAATTTAATTCAAATTAAAATTCAAATGAACTTTTGATTAAAACTATAGTTGTCATTTAACTCATTTACCTAATAATTTACAATTTAATTAAACATAAATATTATTAAATTGAAACAAAAATTTGCATACAAAACAACTATTCATCCAAAAGTTTTTTATAATGTACCAAATAAGTACACATACCTATCTACAATGCAAACAATTTGAAGATCAACAAAATGAATGGCAAAAATGTTAAAAACAAAGCCTTAAAGCGAGCCTTCCATTTTCTCGAGTCGATTGCGTGTCATTTCTTCTTGTAAACTACTAGATTGGTAAAAGTAATCAAAACTCCTGAGTTAATAAATTGACCCAATACAAATGCCTATTTCTGCCATGAAGCAGTATTACTGTCTTTATGTTTGAAAGAAGTGGGTGCCGGTGAAATTAAAATTACTGGCACGTGAGGCCGAACATCTGTAGTCTGTACGTCTCAAGCTGATGGACGCAGGGCAGAGCAGTGCGTGACTTACTAGGCAATGCTTTGATAAATATTATTTATCATAGTTATAAAATTCAAAGTAAACTGATGAGTTTTTAATAAAGTTGTTTTCATGACAGTTTCGTTCCTGATTAATTTGTGTGAGGCTTTAATCAAAGGTTATTAATCGTGAAGTAATCTTCAATGTGAACTTTATACCAAAACTTAAAAGTAAAGGGGATTATAAGTACGCTTTTCTGAAGATTTTTTTTATACAACTAGCTGATGGAACGCTTATAATAAAGCATTGCCTCGTCTCGTAGGTCACGCACGTCTGGAACGTGCCCTACGATGCACTGCCCTGCGTCCATCAGCTTGAGGCGTACAGATATTCGGCCTCACGTGCCAGTAATTTCACCGGCACCCAAACCCTTCAAACCGAAACACAGCAATGCTACTAGACGGCAGAAATAGACACGGTGGTAGTACTTCTCCGAATGATTTTCTTCTTCTATGTTCAATCTGTTTATTTATAAGTTGGACATGACATTTAGTTTACCTGTTACTATATTGTATTTTAATTTTTGTGGCATCTAGTTGCAGTAGCCAAAAAAGAAGAAGTGAAGTAGTGAAGTGAAGTATTTTAATTTTATGTGACTAGTCTAAGAACATTTTATAATGTCAAAAGATAAATAAAGAACTATGAACTATGAGAGCTTCACAAAGAGCTCTATTATTACTACTAAAATTTTTACTAGAGATAAGTTTAAGGGTATCCACTACCTACCTAGTTGAAAATGTCAGTAAAGTAGGTAATAAAAACTATTATACTTGTTGCTTATAGACTTTTAACTTTTATTGTTATTTTGTTACCTTGCATTGATCTTCACATGGAATTGATTTATTAACCCTTCCGAGAAACACAATTTTGTAAATAGTTTGTAATTTAAAAAAGTATTGCCATGACCCATTTATTGGCCTATATAATATTTTATTGCGTATGTTGATCCCATTAGTTTCCACCCATGGTCTAATATTTAATGTCTAAGTACTTTTACTCCAACTTCTTTGGCACTGCGTTGAAAACTTGTACGCAATTTATTTTTTAGATCCCGCATCTATTTCAATTTTATTCCCATTTCAAAATGCTCTCGGAAATCGAATTTGACGTTGACTTTAGCTTGAGTTTATCCCCAACGTCTTTTATGGTTTAAAAAAAGAACCTAATGTTTGTCCAATTGGCTTTGTTCTCCCGCGTGTTTTGTTTTTAAAAAAACTTTTACTCTTAATTTGCCTACAGTTTATTAAAATGATTGTAGGTTTCGATCAATTCGTCTTGCAAAATTATTCGTTAGGTTAATCTTAATAATATGAAAATATATACAAACGTATAATTTTAACCTTAATTAAACCGGTATTCGCACATTATGATGAAGACGGTCCACGTATTTTTAAATACGCTACGGTATATTATTAAATGACATAATATTTATTTGGCGATCAGCTGATCATAATAAAACCCCTTCATTGAGTATTCTGTCTCGCTTTCGTTTTTCAAACAAAAGGCAGAAATTAACTTTTCAAAAGAAGTAATTTGGTCTTGTTACTTTATGATAGGAATAGGAACTTACTGTTGTTTCAAAACGAATGACGACCTGTGAATGACCGTTACTTATTAGGAAGACAATTAAAATATTTAATTTCGTCTCTTTCTTCTCAAGGTATTTTGTCTATACATTTAATAATTACATTATGCATTACTTTAAATAGGATTAACAGTCGGTTTATAGGTCTGTACACAATGAAACAACCACCGGTGAAATATGTTGATTACCTAGGTAAATAAATAAAAAGTTTCTCTTACCTGAGTATCAATGCGGCAGGGCAAATCCACGGTAACAGATGTCAACATTAACAACACGGATCACTGGCACACGCACACGCCTGTCACACACATCAATTTGGAATATAAAAATTACGCACAAAGGATAATTGTGTGTGCAGCTCGCGTTAGTGTGTCTTCAGTAGATGTTCTTTGACCACTGAGGCACTGACTGTGAATACTCGCACACAGCACACACTGATTCATCACAACGCGAGCAGCGCGCCTGGTTGCGGCCGACTGCTATGTCTACTTGTGTTTCGCCGAACAAAGGCGACGTTGCCCGAAGCTACAGCTGTTTAATGTTTGTGAGCCCAGTTACCAATCGATTTTGAGTAGCTTTTTTGTCATTAATTATTTTTATCAAATCAATCATTCTCGATAGACGTTCGTTTCTCTACTCACTGCTGTATCATTAAATGAATCTCGTTTAGTTTATTTTATCGTAATCCAAACTTTAATTAATCTTTTTTTAAGTATTGATGAGCTTGAAGTTTTTGTTATTAATAATGCTTACATCGATAGAAGGATCAGCTTCAATTTGTTATACATTATTACATCGAAAAAATATTTAATTCTATTACATCAGAGTTCGTTGAGTGCGTGGTGGCGTGCGTGAAAGGGAGTCTCGGTACAAATTCAGTGCGGGTGTACTGGCTGCGACTGAAACAGAAAACCTTTCTTTGCACTGCTCTAACATCGATTTCGGTCATTGTATCCGTCCCTGTCTGTCGCAATGAGCCCTCTTTCCCGCAGACTGCGGATGTAGCTCTAGCTCCAACTTTAAAAACTGCCCTATTTTGGGAGAGCTCGGTGCAACTGCGACAGAGTTAAAAATATTGTCTCCTATTGCCGGTTCCATTGAAGATTCTACCGCGTGAAAACTGAAATAGGCGTCTGGTGCCCGAAATTAATCAATATCTGCTACATTTAGTTTGTATCGAACTGCTCTACCTTTCAGTACTTTTGCTTCCAGTAAAACTTTTAAACTGACAACTTAAAAAAGTGGATGTAATGCTTACCTACTGATTTTGTTCATGATTTGGATAACTCTTATCAAAACAATGTTAATTGATATCGACATTGTAACATAAACCACTTGAGTAGTGAGCAGGTTAATGACCGATATAGATTACATTCACTTCTATTGATCTCTAAATACTACGTTTACCCTTTTTATTTCAATCTGGTTTTAGCCTTGGTTTTTAGGTTAGTAGCCTTTTCTGGTTTTCCTCAAAACAAAGTAAAAGGCAGCGTCATCATCATACTTAGCTGACATGATCAGTTTGAACTTTGAAGCATCAATTTTCGTGCTGGTATGTCATATCCTGTGTTATCAATCATCATAATTATCTGCTAGGCAACATCTGTTTTTCATATTACAAGTAGGTAAGTAGATATATATGAATAAACTAGCGACCGCCCACGGATTCGCTCGCCCCATTCCCGTTACTTTTTCGGGATAAAAAGTCCTATATCCGTCTATGCTACTTTCCAACCAATTTTCAGCCAAATGGTTTTAGCCGTTCTCGTGTTATAAATACCACTGTAACTAACACGACTTTCTTTCTAGATAAATGTAGATTATATACCTAAAATGATAAATAGATGCTTGAGGGAACAGTTGCTCCTTATACGAACCATTGTCTTCATTAGATGCAAGGCCTTTATACTTTTACCAAAAATATTAAAATACAATATTTTCTAATCAAGTTTTAGTGCAAGAATGTCTTGGTCATTTTTGATAGTTTTAAGTACTTATTACACTTTTGTAATTGTTAATGTATTCATGGACTTTAGAAAAAGGAATTGAGGAAAACTGTTCAAGAAACCTTCGAACATCCGCCTTCCGATGTCTCAATCTGACATAAACCGATAAATTGTACGTTGCACGTTCTCTAAGTATCTCTCCTTATTCAGATAGACTTGATGTTGTGTCTTATAGAATTGTGCAAGTAGATACTTACCTACTAATCAGTGTTTTTTTAATTAAAATAAATATTGATTTAAACAAAGAAACTTACGATTAAACAAATATTTATAAAATGTACAAAATACACAAGAAACAGTTGAGCTTCTGAAGATCGTTGCAAACGATCTAGCTAGAGAAACCTCTGCTGATCCGAAATCAGTACCTACCAGACGGAAGCGTCTGTGAGTTGTCTCTGTATATCTCTATATTATCTATAGTAATTTATAAGAAAAACTGATTCAGACTACGTTTTCTAAATCCACCGTTACTTGTGAAGGTTGGTACTGCCATTAAGAGCAATACTGATGTGTTGGGTTGACCCATCTTCCCTATCAATTGGCAGTGTGCCATAGCAGTGACACTGTGGAATCTTCCATTTTTCAGATTCGTTACAAATATCTTCTTCACAGACTCCTGGTGATCGAGCTGCTTAGACCAAGCCAATGACATCAGTCCATTCCTACCTTGACACTCTTGATTGTAATTGATTCATTGTATTGGTTGTCCTACCATATAATAGAGCTCAAGTCCCAGTGTGGTTATCATTACACTTTTTGCGGCACAAAACGCGTTTTGCATTATTGCTTAAATGTTAAGATGCGTATTTAAAATTAGTCAAACGCGTGTTGCTCATTATGCGTCAGAAAGCATATGTCATACCATAATTATTTTGTTTTCGTTTTCCGTTTTTTGCTCGGCTTCTGCATGGAGATGCGATAAGCACCCTTATCGGGCATGATGAGAACTCTCGCATCTGCAAACAAAACTGACAATACGGAATACGGAAACATTAAACGAAGATAAACTCAGACTTGGGGTACAGAAGAACACACACTTGGGGGACATAAATATGGTCTAAGCTTGGGGTACATAGAAAGTAATTAATTTTTTTACTGGGTCAAGTCACCACCACAGTGATTTCGGCTCCCTGATTGGACACCTTTGTTGCATCGAATATTCTTAGCAAATTAAAACGAATCAGCTCTATTACAAAACAAACCTAGTTAATTATAAAACCTGGAAGCATAACGTACAAAAACGTTTGACAACTTAAATTTAACCAATTTACACTTTCAATACTTTTAAAGTCACCCACTGCTGTTGTTAGTCATGCTTTTATTTATTCGGCTGACGAAGCCAAGCCTTTCTATAAGACTTTCAACCTATAGTTAGACAAGAACTTGTAAAAGCGACTTCAAATTAAAAGTTACTAATAATTTTTGACGACGGTGGAGTCGTTTTGATCAAAACCAACTAGGTAAACAAGACTTTTCAAAATTGTTCCACAATTGTCGGAGAAATCGAACCTCCTCCTTTTTTGAAGTCCGTTAAACATGTGTGTTGTTTGCAGTTCAATTGTATCTGTTTTTTAAGGTACTGAAGTATTTATATTTTTCTGTGCTGTTTAATTTTCATAATTTGAAGGAATAATCAATTTTACCATGCTTATGATTTATAGCGCATTTTAATCAACTTGCAGCATTCAAATGCCAGTATTTGTGCAATATGTATAGGTATTTGTATTTTTGATTGAATATGTATATTCGAGATATACATAATCAATCAAAAATACAAATACCTATGGAACCTAGCACCTATGGAATTTCCTTGTAAGCAGAATGTTTGTATTTCTTTTCAAAACATTTATAGAATAATGGCTCATTGTATTTTAACGTTTTAATATAGGTTTATTGTTCCAAAAGTACATTTAACAATAAACTCTTTTGTTTTTGTGTAATCAAGGATATTTGTTCTACTATAAGTATTCGCATTGTCCTTCATTGCATAGCTACTCGATGTCTCTTTATTCTACTCTGTTTATTCAAACCAATTCAACAACAGTGCCGGAGAGCTGAAGATAAAATAATTAGGTTATCACTCTTATTTTCACAGCCTAATTTTTCGATTCTATACACGAACTCCGAAATGGAACGATAAATCTGTTTACTGTAAACAGATAAATTTTAAAGTTTGTGGATTGAAATGAGTTTTTCATTGATCTACGTAGGTACCTACCTATTATTATGTATTAAGAAATGTATATCTCTATCATCCGAATATTCCGACTTCACAGCCAGACTATTGTAGAGCAAAACAAACTACAGGAGTTTAAGAGTATTTTTATGGCACACTGAATCGTACCACCATACAATTTGTACAATCCTCAGGCTTACACCACGCGGTCAATAACTGATACTGGCAGACAAAGAGATAACATCAGTGGAACGGTAAGTAAAAAGTATGTCCAATGTAAGATTTCTTTGCACAGTGAAAGCAAGCACCCTCATGAAACGGTTAGGTTAGCTTACCTGTAGTGCCTACAGTAAACATCGGTCGTTGCACCGAGCCCCTTCCTTGCAACCTTACAGATGACGACACGATAACCACTGATGAACATAATTTTCACTCTGAACAAGACATTTTTTACCACTAATTGATGTGTTTTTGTGAATTTGTCAGAAAAATCTACTAGCTTCAGGGGGTGATTCACGTATTTATCTGGTAGTCAATTGAATCGAGTTATTTAAATTTCAACCTTGTCACGATAGTATTTAGAGAACAACACTAGTAGCGAATGTGAAAACAATGATGTTGCATACCTGCAGTACTAGCAACATTCTGTAAACAAAAACACTCACAAAGCGAATGGGACCGCCATTAGTGCCTTCGTTTTCGTTTTCTTCTATGCACCAGAAATACGACTTCAATGGTGTTGAGAGTTCTGTTCTTGCGTAGTCCACTTCGGCTCCGGTGTAGTGTCTAAGTATGAATTGGATGGATCTGTCGAATTCGATAGAAGATTATCGTGAAAGCCGGTCCTGGCACGGTCACCACAGTGTTAGTTAATCCACAAACATGATCGTTTAATTTAAATCAAGCCTTTTGAAAAACATGGTCCAATAATAACTTTACTGGAACAGGTCAAACGATAGTGAAGAAAACCTTATCTCGTGAGTCATTCAAGAGTTTCTTAATTGGTACAATTTACAATCATAACGACTCAAGCTTATAATTTTATTGCAAATCCTTTTATTATTGAAACATATTCCTGCACAAGCCCTGATTTCTTGCGAAACGTGGATTGTATGAGCTCCTAGCTGAAGTTGCGCCAGTCGGTAACAAAGGCACATTGAATGCTTTTAGACACCAGGATAAGTTACTTTTCAGACAATGTTATGATTTTATACGATCGAACTTAAGCCATCTCATGTACTTTGTGACAAAGCTTGGGTGTCCTGTTTTTTGTGAATAAGGGTGCTCTTTAAACTGGAGTGAATAGGATATAACCAGTACCAGACTGTCGTTATTGTGACGGCCACCACTAATACGATAAACAACATAACAATTAAGGCCGAATGTACCGAACAACATAAACGACTAGTGTACATACCCTTATCGTGAGGTATAAAGTGGGTGGCTGGCAAACCAGGTCGCGGCGGTCAAGACTCGAAACGAAGAGGTAAACCTCGTCAGGTGAGGAAATTGGAGCAAGAATAGCTGAGGCAGTTCGTTTGAAATAGTTTTTTAGCCGGATCTTGTCTCCCCGATACGAAACATAGAACCAAGTTCCGAAAGACGCAGTATGATTTTGCAGGGATTTATTCTTCTGCTTTGCCTAACTCCCTTGAGTCCTATAATGAGTGGCGGCTTTTGCTATTTAGATGCGCATCCATTCGGCTGTATTCTTGTTATTACTTCTTTCTTCGCAGTCTTGAAATTCAGAGCACCATGGATGGCTCAAGAAAACCGTAAAAGATCAACTTTGAATGAAATGGTGATGATCATTTTAGCAGTTGGTATCAACAGAAGTGGGTAATTGAAGTTGGGGCGACCATTTCACGGTTCAATTGAGTTAATTCCGCAAAATAATTCAGCATCAACAATCATGTCAATTGAACGAAATGCCTTTGCGAGATCTGTTTGAAGTAAACTCAGACCTTCCTTCAGTTTCAGCAACATAATTATCGGAGGGAATCAATTCATTTATTTATTGTTAAGGCAAGCTTAGCTGATGAAACAAGCTTATGGCCGACATGACGTTAAGTGGTATGGTAACCATTGCCCATCGATCATTGTATATAGTAAGCATTGCCTCGTATGTTTAATCAGAATATGGAGTTTTGTTGCTCAAAAATACATGATTGAATCAGTATTTTAAGTAACGTGAGGAGCTGAGGAGACGAGCAGTCGTGACAAACTTACATTATCAAGATTCATCTTAAAGCATGCGGCATTGTTAGTGTTAAAGCTCCCACCGAAGTTTAGAAAGTTAAAAAGATATTGTGTTTTTCATCGTCGGTTACTGGCGTAGTTGTAGTGGCAGTGGCAGTAATCATGTCAATTGAACTGTTGCGCACACGCCGATTGCGTGTCTGTCTGCAGCAATTGCAGGCTGATTGAATAGTGACCTACAAGCTGTAGAAGTGGGAGTACCTAAGTACTTACATACCTATTTGGATTTTAGACGGAAGTAGGTACAGCATGAATATGAAGCTGATGACGCAGACGATGATTTGGAAATGAGTCAGAATACCATTGCTGTTTGTTTGTTGGTAAGTAGGTGAATGTTAATGTTAGGTACTGCGACTTCAATGCTTATCGTTTGTGCTATTTTATTGTAGTGCTATAATATATCATAATAAACTGTTGTTTGTGACCTTTGGACGCTCAAAACCAGAAGAACTTCTTATAATAAAATGACGCATCAAATTATTCATCGTATTTATTGGGTTTGCCAAGTGTCACAATTTTTTTTTAACTTTGATCGTTTTTATACTAAATTACCGCAACAGAAAAAAATACTATAATATTATATCCTCAGCCTTATCCATTGGAAAGACAGAAAGACATAGGACAATAGGTCATAATGGCCTATGGAGCTGACTAAGCCGAGTGTGATGACCCGACTAATCCGACAGTTTTTGCCTTTGTCTGTTACAAGATAAATATGGTACATTTGGATAGGAAAATCCACTGATGCATCACTGTCATCGTCATAACCTAAATCAGTCCGATGCTGGTTGTAGTTCTCTCCCAAGACGCGCCACCGAGCCTGGTCTTCGACCCTTATTCTCCAGTGCTTGCCACCTTACCAGCTACATTTCGCAGATCGTCATCCTATACCTTGCCGGAAGGCACGTCCTACACTACGCTTTCCTAAACGTGGTCTCCACTCTTTGTTCCAACAATTGTCTGTTCTACGACAAACATAACCGGCCCACTGCCACTTTATTTTCAGCTTGCATGACCTAGTCCGTATGTAGTCCTACAATTTAACTAAATAACAACATAAAACAAATAGCTGACGTCCTGACTGAAAGGGGAGTAAAGTAAGTCATGTCTTGAAGAGGTTTTACTTTTGAAGCGCCTCCAAAACGGATAAACACAGTGATGATTTGAAAACTGCTACTTACCAAGCTGTACAACACAATGGATAATGTTGAAAACTTAGTGCAACTTGAGTGCGTGTGCACTGACAGGACACTTCCTTTGTTGCTATCTGCTTCCGTTGTTCAAAGGAATATATATTTATTTATTTATGCGGAGACCAACCGCTTAGAAAAGTAGAGACAATCCGAAAACCTGCCGAAAACACAGCCAAAAAATGCCTTATTTCGGGGTTACAACTAATAAGCTACCTATAGAATTAGTAAGTTAAAGTGGCAATGTGCAAGGCAGGCAATGGCAATGGCAATGGCTCAAAAAAATCGAGAATCACTGAGGAATAAAGGTTACCGAATGGCGACCGACCGAATTGACTTCTTCAGTCTGATGGTGATTATTATAGGCTCTACCTAAATAGGTACTCTTGATTCCACCAATTGTGAGGAGGAGGTGTTAAACAATATACTTCAACATGGTTGGCCCAACCCAATCATAATTATTTAGTTACCTTCTCACCAAGGATCTAAGAACCTCGCACGTGCGCGCTAAAAAGGACGAGCCCTTGCCATAGAAATTACTATTTAATCCATGATAGAGCATTGTACTCTTGCAACTTCCTTTGTACCGATGGCAACACGGCTTATGCAACAGTTGGTATGACTGAGTGCGATCTTGGTGCACGCGTACCAAGCAACCCTTGTGGTTGTGGCTTGATGCTTGGTACTCAGCTGAGATTAGCGTTAGTCATAGTAGGGTGCGCATGATTGCTTATTTTGTAAGAATAGTCCTTTCTTAGATCCTGGTGTAATAGTGAACTACCACCCCTTCTTTTTAAGGTTCTGAAGTTGGACACCCTACATTTTTAGTTTCTTGTGTCTTTCAGTATGCATTTGTATTTATTTTGAGGGCAACTTTCTTGAAATACCTGGAGAAAAATGCATATACATATAAGGCCGACAAGAGCATTGTTCTTAAATAAGAAGAAGATGTCTTTTGTGTGTGTTAAGGGTGTGTGCTTGTGTTTTATAAGTTATGGCACAAAGCGGATATTCAAATACAGTTAAAAGTGTATTGGTGTAAGAAATGATCTTTTCATTACTCATACTCTGAAAGTAGGTCTGAAGTTGCCTGAGGGGCCTAATTGAAAGTAAAACTTTCAGCCCTAGGGAGAATCGCTTTCTACTGACAGCTGTCAAATTATAAAAAAAAAACAAGTTCTATTTTATTCAACCATGTTCCAACTTTCTAAAGTCTTTCTAACTGCAAGGAGGTTGTTCAACCAAATTCCAACTTTTTATTCAACAAGTAGGTTGGAAACCCATTACAACGGTAAGAAGTTTAAAAAGTCTAATTAGAGCGCAATGTAATATTTAAATTTAAATAACATAAAGATAGTATTAAATAAATAATATATCTTCTAAATTACTTGATTAGTGTATAGCTGCAACTATTTATTTAAAATAACATAGATTTAAATTATGAAAATGAAAATAATGGCTGAATAATGCTGGCAAGCCGAAGCCGAAGGCCCGCCAGAGAAAAAGAAAAAAAAAAACCGGGAAGGCGGCAATTCAATCTTCATTTTCACTAATTTTTCTTTCATGTTTTTATTTTTACTTTCCTTGTATTCGTAATGAAAAGCACAGTGTTTACCTCGGGTGAAAGTCTTTTGAGTCCCTCAAGCTCCATTGGCGCCCTCGCTAACGCTCTGGCGCCAAACCCGTCTCGGGACTCAAAAAACGTGACTTTCAACACTCAGGTAACAATGTACTATTACAAGCCAGAGTACTCATTTAGTTTGGTCGCTGTCTACACCGTAATACTCGTTGTTAGTAGTTAATAGTAAGTTACTTACCACAGAGAAACTTTGGGGTCAAGGAATATGAGGTACCTAAGAGACATGAATGTTTGTCGTGAGTGGACTAATTATTTCAATGACTAGTTTGTTGATCTACTGGCAATACAATGTTGATTAGAGGTTTGCAGCTGGGCATTTTTAATTAATCATAACTTGTATGATGTTCAAGGGTCAATTGGTAGTTGTGTATTAGATACCTTAGTATTATGGGTCAACAACGTATTGAAACCAATTGAACAAATTGTTTACTGATGATTATGAGGCTAACTCTTGGATCCTATAGCAATCATTTGATGTACTTACCCCAATACTAGTAGGTAATCTCAATCAGTGAAGGAAATCGTCATGAGGAAACCAGCTCGCAATAATCTTTGTTAACCATGTCATGTTTTGCATAGCCTCTTCAACTTTTTTGATCTGCTTCTGCTATTATCAAAAATAAGAAATTTAAGTATTTTCATGATAAATCGGTTCCACCCATTTGTTACCTATATAGAATTGTGTCGTTATAGAACTGCTATACATTTATACAACTTTTATATCCTTTTAGTTCCATGGTACAACTTGCCTTAGATGGTGTATCCCTCCAGTCTGCTCCGATTTCCGGTACCTTGCCTCATTGATTCACGGCGACATTGACCGAGACGTGAAAAATAGAATAAATGCGAAATGGATGAAATGGCGGAGGAAGACATGTTGTGCCAAACCCACGTGAAGTGGGATAAAGGCAGGAAAAAAATCAAGAAGTTCCATGGTAGAACTAATAAAACCCATGATAATGTATTATAAATTAAGTTTACAGAAAATAAATATTTGTATTTGTATTAAAACGAAAACTAAGTCATGTTGACTGATTCTACCGATTTTAGTGTAGCTGATTGTAAATGTTTTGCTTAGTTTTAGGCAAGTTATTGTATATTATTATTTTTATTTCGTAGCGGTTGGTCACCGCACCAACCAACCAGTGGTCATTATTTCCACATCAGTCTCCGAGAAGCTGTAATTCCTCCATCCTATTACGGCTGTAATGCAAAAAAGGTTATACTCTGCTATTTGTGCAATTTACACGTCAACGTATTATTTTCCATGATAGTGGACTGTAGGTACAGTTCGCATGTCAAATTACCTACATTATTTCATCTTTGACTACGCTGTTTTGTGAAAACTAGCGATTATGCGAGATGAACGCTCCGGAGACCATTTCGGAAAGTGACACGCATGCGTTGTTCGTGTATCGTTTATCCTGTCACCATATCCTATATAATGCAACTTAATTCAATATAATGTCGTCATCATCAGCCTAAGTAATGTAATTGCTTATATAATAATAATAATAATAATATCGTTTATTTCAGACAACATAAAATGCACACATTACAAAAATGAAACATCTTAGGTCCATAGTTAATAAATACCTTAGGGTCTTATTAATAATCCTGGCGTAGCATTGGACTAGTTAATCCGTGTTTTGTCTCTTGCATTGACATGCAATTGTCAACTCGAACAAATGTGACAAAACACGGATTAACTAGTCCAACGCTAGGCCAGGATTATTAATAACACCCTTAGGGTCTTATTAATAATCCTGGCGTAGCGTTGGACTAGTTAATCCGTGTTTTGTCTCTTGCATTGACATGCAATTGTCAACTCGAACAAATGTGACAAAACACGGATTAACTAGTCCAACGCTACGCCAGGATTATTAATAAGGCCCTTAGAGACTAACATACATAAAATAAAATAAAATTACTAATCAAAATCAAAACTTAGGGGCTTTTTTCGTTAGCGCACCCCTAAAGCGACGATATATATTTGGGTGTTTGCTGTGGTTACATGCATTACATGGTATTAAATACTCCGAAGATGCTGGTGCACCATCTAGAGTCGCTACTAGCCTCATATACAAATTTTTTCTACTTTTAGTATAGTGTTACAAGCTTGACGAATGCAAGTCCCATTGTTGAGCTGTCATACTTTTGGTGCCGACAGTACTGGGCTTTATTTATCTTAGACGGTTTGTTATGAACAAGGCTATCTACTCATACATTAAGTATAAAAAACAGGCCTTTGTATCCATTGTAAATGATTTACATAGCGTCAGGAGCAACCTGATGATTACTCATGCATGCCCCACTTGCGGGACGCTATAGAGCCTCTATGCTACATTTGTTAGGTACATAGATATAATGTACCATACCATACAGCTGCACGTCACAAACATTGTTGGAAAATATGAAAAAAAAAAACAGAAGAAGAGTAATATTTGAAGTTGGTTGTAAACCAACATTATACTGAATCAGAGACCTTTTTGGGACACAAACTTCACACCGATGTTTTTTTAAGTTATTATAAATTAGAGTAAGTGCTTGTTTCGCAAATAATAATTATTCTATTATTTTATTCGAATCACACCGGCACCCATTACTCTACCAAGCTTATCTAAGAACCATACTTCGATAGTATATAAAACACTTTATCGTAGAATAGCGTAGAATCAAGGATCAAGGTGAGACGTTGGAATGCTGGTGGCACTTTCCGACATCTCGTTCTTTTGTCTGCCTGCGAGTAGGTACACAAGTTACCTACCATCATTTACTTCATGTTATTGACAGGGTTACCTCAGCAAAAAATAATATTTATGGTGGTACAAACTTGTTAATTATATTGCCCTTCCTATGTCCAGCATCATTCAGTGATTTTCCGAAACGTGACAATCTGTACCGAACATTTTGACGGCTCTGTTTATCAAATACTTACTAAAAATTGCGCACATCTAAGCGACTTGCGATGGCGATCAGTGAACGATATTTGACAGCGTTTCACTGATCGCCATCGCCATCGTCTAGATTTGCGCAGGCTTTATGTAAATTAATATTTGTTAGAGACAATCAATACAAAATTTTCTAGCCCCAATCTAAGCTAAGTTACTACCTGGCACGCATGCTTCAGTGCTATATTCGTCAACATAAATGGCATCAAAAAACATACCTTGTAAAAAAAACTAATGCTCGCAACTCAGTTCTTCTACCTTAGAAAGGTGTGAGATCCATGTAATACACAGTCGGTTAATTTATTCACTCGCTACCGAAGGGTCCTTCTGTCTGTTCTGTCTGTTAGTCTGTTCTGTAGTCTGAGTTTCCGGATTAGTTATTACGCTAACCTCTATGCTACGCTAACATCTTATAGTGAACATATCAATATTAAAAACATGTTACGCACTAAACAAACTAATTTAATATAATATGTATTACTTGTGAGATACCTACATTGTGTTTTCGTGGAAACCTTTCATCTTTTTGTGCATGATCGCCAGGGGAAACTTTACGCGTGCTCGAGGCAGGATTTTAGATACAGGGACGTAAATTACAGTAAAGTATCATCATCATCAACCTATATCAGGCCACAGGTGGACGTAGGTCTCTCTCAAGATGCGCCATTCAGTAATGGCGCATCTTGAGAGAGACCTATGGCTCGGTCATTGGCTCTTCTCCTCGAGACCTAAAAAAAAAAGTGTGCGTGTGAGTAAAGTCTATGTGTGCTTAATTCACAAGAAACACGTCGATACGTGCCGAGCTGACTAAGCCGCGGGTTTCCTCACGATTATGTTTTACCTACTTCACTTTTGGAATTGACAAATCCATTAATCGACTTAATTCCAACCTGCGACCTTAGGATCAAAACTCGCTATCACTAGCTATTCTAATTAAATTGTTGTTTTAATTCGCATTGTTCAAGTTAATCCCTTGAGTTCAGTAATGCCAGTGTCGTTAGGTAACTTTACTAAAACTTGCGTGACTTGAGGTAAACTGTTCAAGTACCTAAAGCCACTGTATACGTAGGAGTTACTAGAGATGAAAGATATAATAGCATTAGAGCAGTAAAAGTAAACAGACCTTTGCATCTATTGTAGATGATTTATATAGCGTCAGAGGCAACTGGTGATAACACAAGCCAAAATCGCGGGACGCTATAGTGCCTGGGACCGGATTTTAGATGGTATAGGCTTGCCAGCACCTAGCAACCTAACAGCTTAGTCAGCCAAATCCACAACACTGCATCTTTTTGCACCGATCGATTTTTGAAAAAAGAACTGCATATTCAGACTGCAACATTTATGCATCGACTATTATTTTGTAAAACAAAAATCGAGAATGAAATCTCGAAAATTGCATCGAACGAACCATTTTTTTTGAATAAACTAAATCCTGGTGATCGTCTGACCATTCCTACAGCACTACCGGACGGAACGAACACCAAGCAATATTATATTATTTAAAAAAAACTAACACCAAGCAAGCTACATAATTATTATGTAGCTTGCTTGGTGTTAGTTTTTTTATGGCAGAGGGGTTCTTTTCAATCCTGCAACACGGCTCGTTCGGTTGATCGCTGAATCCGCGTTCGATTTTCAAATGTTTCGAACAAAAATTCAAAACTCACAGCGGATTCAGTGATTGCCTGAACGAATTTGTGTTGCTAGTTGCTACTAGACCTATCCGTAGTTTCAATCACCTTACTACTCTTAGATGGGGTAGGCAGGGTTGATTACGAAACCTTCGCCTGTCTAGGTTGAGGGTGCGTACCCGGCTTAGATTACGTGGAGTTATGATGAGGATGTTTCAGGAATTATTATTTAATTTCAAAAAGTTAGTGCTTAGAATTATTTTAATTTGAGCAAGGAAACCACCCTTACGTGGTACACTTCTTAGGTGTTTAGTGATATACCCATAGACAAGCAGATATAATGTCGTTAGACGAACCTATAATTCATCGCAGGGCAGTGCATCGTAGGGCACGTTCCTGACGTGCAACCTGCGAGGCAATGCTTTGTTATAGGCGATGGTTACCGCTTAACATTAGGTGGGCCATATGCTTGTTCCATCAGCTAGTTGTATAAAAAAAAACATCATCAGCCTAAGGAAGTCTACTGGTTGCTATAAATAGGCCTCCCCTATACCAGGTTCTACTATTCTTTCTTCTACGCATATACATTATACATCATCAATACCTAATGGTAGGTATTAAAATACTAAAGATCTTCTAAGCATTGTTTGACCTACGAATTACTTAGAAGTACTTAGTCTAGAGTGGAGACCGCGTTTAGGTAAGCGTAGTGTAGGACGCCCTCCGGCAAAGTGGGGCGACGATCTGCGAAATGTAGCTGGCAAGCACCAGAGGAGAAAAGCCGAAGACCGGGCTCAGTGGCGCGTCTTGGGAGAGACCTACGTCCAGCAATGGACTGATATAGGTTGATGATGATGATGATGAACTTAGTCTTTGAAGTATTCAGTTGCTCAGGGTAGGTGGGCGAGTCATAAAATGTTTTGCTAGGCTGTACTATTTTAAGAAAATCAATACATCCGTTTCTTCGATTTCCTACATTATATTTGTAACAAAACAGGCTTAGAGTTGATGGTAAAACATGACCATACCAACTAAAGTAGGTAAAACGGTAAAACGGAAGGTACTTCTAAAGGGTAGGTATTCTTTTAGTTGTGACGTAGGTTACGTGCACACATGCTACGTGGCCAGAATAATAGAGAGTTTTTAGTGGTTTCAAAACTTTTGCGATGGTTGGCCTCCAGCTCAGTTATAAGTTCTGCCTTCTGTGCTGTAGGAAAATTATGGGGGACTCTTAATTTTTTGGTAATCTCGTTTGCTATTTATTCACACTCATTCGCTTTTAGTAGTAGAGCTCTTTGTGCGTGGCTCGTCCGGGGAATTACTGCATGTCACCATGCCTAATTCTGCAGTCGTGAAGCAGCATTGCTGTGTTTAGACTTGAAGGGTGTAGGTGCCGTTGAAATGACTAGCACGTGAGGCTTAATTATGCATGCCTCAAGTTGATGGACGCAGGGCAGTGCATCGTAGGGCACGTTCCTGACGTGCGTGACCACGAGGCAATGCTTTGTTTTATGCGATGGTTTCCACAAAACGCGAGCGATGACGGGCAAGATTTCTTTGCCTAGATTCTAGGTACTAGAGGAAATCGCTACTGATAATCTACGGTTGCTTTAGTTAGAACTGTGTTTCTTTATTCCTTTTTTGTGTGGCGTAAGTAAGTAGTTTGCCCCAAATTAAACAGAGCTTGTACTAGATGTGATCCAGATAGCTGTGTGTATGTGTTTTTTTAAATACATACTTTTAATACAATGTAACACCCAGACAGAGAACAATCATCTGTGTTTACCATTAAAATATTTGTTATTGGTGGGGATCGAACCCACGACCTACGGCGCAGATGACAGGGATACTACTAACTGAGCTGAGAGGCCAGTCAAAGTGTTTCTTATTCATTCATTAGAACACTTTATTCTCGGTCACCGACACTAGCCAACTGAACGTATGTACCTATATAACTGTAAAATGACATACTGACTACATACAAAAAGCTGAAACCTTCTAATGAAAAATTAACACACAACGGTATTGTATCCGGTTTTGGCAAATGATTGCATATACCACTGATACAGTATGTTTACCTTATGGTTCTTCTAAGAAAAACATTTTTGTAATAATAATGAGTGATCAGTAGGTGCGATGAGTGCAACTGTACCAAACACAATGTAAGTACTGCACAATCGTAAAATTAAAAGTAAGTAGGTACAAGTTGATGACTTACGGGACTGAGACGTGGTTACTAACTATTGGCCTCGTACGCAAGTTCAAAGTCGTCGCGCAACGAGCTATGGAGAGAACTATGCTGGGAGTTTCACTACGTGATAGAATCAGAAATGAGGATATATATAGAAGAACCAAGGCCATCTACATAGCTCTTAGAATTAGTAAGTTGAAGTGGCAATGGGCAGGTCATATAGCTCGAAGAACTGACAACTGTTGGGGAATAAAGGTTCTCGAATGGCGACCACGAACCGGAAAACGAACCGTAGGGTGCCCACTCACCAGATGGACCGAGGATATGGAAGTCGGTGGATGGAAAGAGCTCAGAATCGTTTTTCCTGGAAATGTTTAGGGCAGGCCTATATCCAGCAGTAGACTTCTTGAGGCTGATGATGATGATTCCTAAGCCCGGTGAATTCAGATCGATAAAGCCTGCACCCACGCTCGTTTGTAGGAGCTACGCTTCATAGAAAGAGTCGTAGAGCACCTACGCTGCGTAGACGCTCCTACGTGAAAAGCTACGCGTCGTAGAATAGCAATAGCGTAAGTCCTACACACTCCGTAACCGCCCCTACGTAATAACTACGCTTCGGAGACGAAGACGTAGCGTAAATAAATATCAATGCTGCCTAGACTCTCTTTAATAAATAGCTACGCTTCGTAGAAAAGTCCGTAGCGTCAGACCAACACGCTCCGTAACATGACGTAGCTATGTCGAAGGGACGGCGCCTTACGAAGTAGCTACGTCTCGTAGATGAAAGTTTAGCGTAAAACCTACGCTGCGTAACCCCTACGTAATAGCGATGCTCGTGATTTATCTGAACTACAAAGTTCAACTAAATCCTACACCTACCTACTCTAACAAATTATAAAAGCTAAATTCTCTTCTAGAGAGAGAGAAAGAAAGCTAAATAAAAGCACAAATTGTTTCAAAATTTTCGGCCACTAGCACTAATAGACTGCCGGGTGGTGCCACCTTTGTGAGGTCCATATAACACAAAGAATAACAATAAAACCTGCATTTCAGCTGTTTTATACCATCATAATAAGAGCCCAGTTTTAATCGATAACTAACATTTTCTTTTTGCATCACAATCATCTCAAATATACTTAGTAAGTATACAAAATATACTTTGGTAAAGGTTAAATCTATTTAAGTAAAAAATATCCTTTGATATAAGAAAAAAACCTTTTTTTTTGCCATAATAGTGAAGAGTTTTCTTCTTGTTACGGATTGAGAAGCGAATAAACGAAAAGGACCGAAGGAGTTAAAAGAGAGGGCATAATGTAGATTTACACTGTACTTTGGTTTTTATCGCTGATGGACCCTTTTTTGAACCGTCCATTTTGTGAATGCTATAGAGGCCGCCGCCGAGGGTGCCAATAAGCGCCAAGTAAAACCTGACTGTTTGGAAGTTTTAATACGGCGACGTTTAGTTAGTATCTAACCGTTAGATGGAGCCACCAACTAAAAGGACCCCACCCACCCTAACTCATTCACGTATTCCACAAAACTGAAAAGCCTACATCATCTTGGTACCTACTAATATAAAGCGCAGCACAAGATATCTCTTTGAGGGGCACGTTTTGCTATAACATCTTTAGCAGGCATTTTCGTTAATCCGCCTGTCATGAACACAATAATATAAAGAGTGCCCTAGTTAGTACATACTTTACATAGTCCAATTATTATTATTATCTGCCTACTAAATATTTATAGCCAGAATGTGCCTCCAAAAACTTTATCGATTTTTTTCATTTTACTGTCTCCGTAAACTTACAATTTTTTCTTTGGGTTGGCCTGGCCAGGATTCGTTTTGTTTTGTTGGCACTTGTATATTCAGTGCTACCTGCATTTAGGATTTCCACAAAGATGTAGGATTTTTTTAATGGTGTAAGACAGTGACCTAATTTATGGTACAATAGCCATAGTTATTAGATGAGATAATAAATGCTAAGAAATTATGTTATGATGAATATACTAAGAAAAAAAAAATAGAGGTAACGCTTTCTTGTTTGATTTGAGTGATTTATTCTCTTGCCTGTAAATAATAACAGGTATTGCATGAAGGTTGTACGGTGTTTTATATGTTGCATATTTTTTAAAAGCAACTATTATTTAAATCAGTTATATAATAATACTGTCTTAATTTTCCTACTTATAAAACAAGTAAAATATTCTGCACCATACTATTGAGTAATCCTAGACAAGTTGGCGCCCATGTCCCCATTTTATGAATTGACAACATCGGGTCATGAAGGTTCATTGCATGGCAACATTTTAAAAAGAAAGTGTAGGAAGTGAAAGAAATGAATTTACGACGAGAATAGGTCGCGAGTCGCATAGATTTTTGGTTGATTTCCTTTTCACTTTGCTTTCGTATTCTCCGTAAGATCTAATAAACTAAAGTTAATTTGTGTTTATGCTTGTATTTTGATTCAACGGGACTTGCGCGGTGTCACCGATACCAGGATAAGTACAAGTGTGGCCGGACAGCATCTTTATCGATTTTCTTCCCTCGCCTAAGCTTTCAACCAACGCGAAGTGGTGAAACTAGAGCTATTCAGAAATCTACAATCTGCTTAGATTCTTATTGTTTTAACTAAATACTCGCGGCGCTGTGACATTCCACCCGATTTCGGTGGAAACCTTTATCGCAAAATGATGATGAATTCACTCGACGTCGTAAACGCGAACCAACATCCCACGCAAAATGGAAGCAAGATCCAACCCTGTAATAATGAGTCCAAGACTAATTTGATCGTCAACTACTTGCCGCAAACAATGACACAGGAGGAGATTAGATCGCTGTTTTCTAGTGTTGGCGAAGTAGAAAGTTGCAAGCTCATTAGAGACAAAGTGACCGTGTTTCCGGACCACATCCTCAACGGGCAGAGCCTGGGCTACGCCTTCGTCAACTATCACAAGGCAGAAGATGCGGAGAAGGCGGTCAACACGCTCAATGGATTGAGACTGCAGAATAAAATTATAAAGGTATCGTACGCACGCCCTAGTTCCGACGCGATCAAAGGTGCCAATCTTTACGTATCGGGGCTTCCAAAGCACATGACCCAGCAGGAGCTGGAGAAGCTCTTCTGTCCTTATGGCAACATCATCAGCTCCCGCATTCTTCATGAGAATGTGAATATGGGTCATCTGCTGCAAGTCGGCGCCGAGGAGCAAAACATCCAAGGGCCGTCGCGAGGTGTCGCCTTTATCCGCTACGACCAGCGCTGCGAAGCCGAGAATGCCATCCGTGAGTTGAACGGCACCGTGCCCCCGGGAGGAACAGGGCCTATTACAGTGAAGTGTGCGAACAACCCTAGCAACCAACAGAAAGCACTCGCTCCTCTAGCGGCGTACCTGGCGCCCACCACAGCGCGTCGTTTCGTCGGTCCGGCTGGGAAAGCACTGCTCGCCATCAACAAAGGACTTCAAAGATTTTCTCCGCTGGCCGATCCTATCATCCAAGGTAATGCTATGGGGGGCTCGGGCTGGTGCATCTTTGTGTACAACATCGGAGCTGATACAGAAGAGAGTATTCTCTGGCAGCTTTTTGGCCCATTCGGTGCCGTCCAGAGTGTTAAAATTATAAGAGATCCTGCAACTAATAAATGTAAGGGATATGGCTTTGTTACTATGACAAACTATGATGAGGCTGTTGTTGCCATCCAGTCTTTGAATGGATATTCACTGAATGGACAAGTGCTGCAGGTCAGCTTCAAAACAAATAAGAGTAAACAAGCATAAACTATCCGAAGGTCTAGTCAATAAATTATAGCTAATGCAAAATGTTGATCACTACCCCGTCATGGTTTGTCATCAATAATCATTTTATTATTGAAATAGTTTGGATTAGCAAAATATTGACAGGAAGTCTATGTTTTTACGAAATAAGTACAAAATCTCGACATAACTCCAAAAATCATCCCATGGTTTTTTTGTATGAATTTAAATAGAAAATTTACAATTCAATAACTTAGATTAAGATATTCAACTATTCATTGGTTTAGTGCTGCATAGCCTACTATTATGAATTTTTAGTCAGTGAAAGTATCTCTTTGGAGAATTACAGTCCATTTATGCAGAAAATACTGTACCATCAGTTTTGTGGTTTTTTAACCATATACTCGTACAATTCTGCCTACCAAGTAGATATTTAATGTGTTTTTTATGAAATACTTTACATAGCTAAAAAAATACTTCGAAAATATAATATAAAGCAATAAATACTTTAGGTATGTTTTTATTACCTATTAAAAAAATAATGACATCTGTCTTTTTTTACAGTGCAATATTAAATTTTTACTATGAGTAAAATAAATATAAATTATATTACGAAATATTCTAATAATTATTAAAACCAGTGCAATTTATTCCAACATCTTTTGAGAAGAAAATAGGAAAGGTGCAATTAAAATACTTTATACCAACTTTAATACATTTATTTGTATAAAGATAACCAAAGATGCCAGAATAATAATATAATGACTGATTGTAAAAATATATTGCAGTAAGTGACTACTTCCATACATGTTTCATATGTAACTCTTAAGAATGGCCCCATTATGATGTATTGAAAGAAAGTAATCTCAAACATGTGCACAAAAATCATTATTACTAAGAGGATTTAGTATATAAATCTAACATAACATATATAATTCTAATCATTTGTATGTCACCGGACTTATTATTTAATTTTCTTTCACATCTTAAAATCAAAATTATGACTATTAAGGACCATGACCTATCTATTTGATTAAATTACCTAGCTAATGATCAACATTTTATTGGATGGAATTTTGTAAATGTGACTTTACTCTTACCAAATTTTGGCACTTAAATTAGCTATTGATTGTTATTTGTAGCAAGTGAAAGTCAAATTGAGTTTTAAATTGTGATTTCCTTCAATTAAACAGAGTCTCAGTGCGATTGAATAGTTATGATGTATTAATTTTCATTTTTAAACTAGACATAGGAAATCGCCGTCGCACAAAATATAATCCAATACGTTTGACTTTCACGACATGATAATTATTGTCTCTCTAATTATTTCATCATATAATCACTATTTATTATTACATTTAAGTAACTTAAAATTCATCGTAACGTAATTTATTCTCATAATCATCATAGTAATGATAGAACTTCATTTTTGGTGTTTATATTTAATATTGTGCATTAGTGTAAGTTCAATTAGTTTGATAAATTTACTCATTATAAACATAATATTATAACCTTATGTAATGATTTAAATTTTTTCCAAATATTCTTTAATATTTCAATAATAGATAAATTATTCATAGTTAAATGCATATCATTATTGAAATGAAACACAGAGGCGAGATATTCTCAAAAATAAGGGCTTGTACAATGCATTTTAAGTATAATTTTCTTTAATTAATTTAAGGATAAATGTGTAAACATTATTTATTTGAAGTACTTAACTATGCGGAGCTAGTCAGTTATTATTTGCGCAACATTAAATTATTAAGTACCTATTACTTAAGTATTTAAAAATAATTTGTGTTCTCTGATTTAAGTATAATATTATTATATTTATATAGCTTAGGATTTTAATTTAAATTATTTTTGTGTGGTGTTCGGTTAACATAGGAAATAATAATATCTCCAAATCACACAACTCTTAATGGTGTGTAATAAAACTAGTCAAAGGTAGATTATTACCTCTGAGTAATATTAATGCTCTTAAAATACTTTTGTTAAGCCATTTGTGGGTGAATGTCCTATTATAAGTCCATATTTTTCTCTGATAATAAAAAGAAACACCAACTATGAAAATAAGATAGGATCAAAGAGCCTATTTTTTAGGTCATTCAAGTTTTCTACATAATTCTAGATGTGAGTGTTTTGTCATTGATTTTAAAAACTGACCATGACAAATGACTGTATGCAACTTCCGATTATAAGAGAAAGTTTGTATAATGTAACTAACCTACTTAAGTTTTGCCAGAATGCAGAATCTTGATGCCTTCACATTCAGAAGGGTGCTAGATACTTTCTTCTGAAAGCTATCAAGTACCTTTTGTGGGGTAAGGGTTGGGAGGCTGATTATTTTGCTGGTTGGAAAATAATTTTTATAGAGATATTTTAGGGCATTCACAATTCTGAAGGCACATTGTAGAACATCAGTAAACTAATTTAATTGATCTATGTATGTTGTGTCGTCCCTCAAACAAATACGCTTGCGTCTCCACCGATAAATAGAAATTGGTATCCGTAACACACCCTGTCCTCCGATTCTGCTCGATTTTATCGCTGATAATCAAAGAAGATTAATACATATAGAGGATATTAAACATTTGTATCCCTCTATCTCATTCAACGCTAGCGTGATATTATTATACAATAAGATTTTATAATAATTAATCGACTTCCTACCATCGAATTTTACGATATAGGTAGGTAGTTTTTTTGGAAAGCGATATGTTTATCGCTCATTCAAGTTTGTGGTATTTTATTCGTGTTTGGCTTTGACTGTTATAGCCTTTTTCAATAAAAATGCAACATTTTAAAATGTACATTTCATTTAAAATGAAAATAAAAACTACTTTGCGCCTTGCCTTGCAATACATCGCTTAAACCGATGATGAAGAAGATTTGCTCACAGTTTGTGCTTATTTAGCAATTTAATACTCACAAAAAATATCCTAAGCCATCGCTAAAATCAAAGCAGAGTCGGGGGCCTGTCCCATTTAACGTTATGTTATGCATTAGTGTTTTGTTTTCAATTAACTTCATGGTTTATATTTTGTTTAGAATAGATTCTGTTGTATGAAAAAAAAACTAACATTTCTATTTTAGTGTTTATTTATCATTAATATTTTGGTTTTATTCATTTTTGGTTGTATTACTTTGGACAGGTTTGGGTATTGTAAGGTTTTGGCCTAGGATATAGCTAGACTTATAAGAAAGAGTACAAATCGCCGATAATGTATGAAAAGCGTTTGGCTTACTTACATTTAATTTTTGAAATAATGTCAACGAATGTAATCTGACGTAGGAAATATTCATAGTAAATAAATATTGAACTTAGCAATAATATTTAAAGATACTGTTTTATTTCAGAAACACCTTTAGCTAGCTAAAATATTTTTAGGTAGGTACAAAAAGTGTCTAGGTATAATACAGCACGTGACATTTTTATAAGCATAATTTACCTCTGAGTACCTATGTAAAGTAACTTATTTTTTGCGTTGCATACGAAATGGATTTCATTTTTGCTCACGAGATTACAAACTGCAAGAGATAGGTACCTACTAAGCAACCCCAAAATTATATTTTATATCAGTCGAGGGTTACTTCACCCTATTCATGCGTCCAAGGTGAATGAACTTTGTGAAGGCAGGTCGATGAACTACCATGCAAGTACGAAGTATTGATTCGGCTCCGTCCGACAGACAGACAGTAAGTTACTGTAAGGTAAGTTTAGTTACAGCTAGAAGGTGGAGTTTTGTATGTAGTCAGGTACCTACTTATTCGAAAGGAGCAGGGGCCTAGCCTAAGTATCTACTGATAGAATACTAGCCTTTAAAATAAAAAAGGTACGTAGGTACCTATTCGTGGTTACTTTAACAAATTAAGACCTAGGTAGGTACATAGCAGTAGGTTCTGTTCAGATATTTACTATTCTCTAGGTATACCTAATAAAAGAAAAACAAGTGTGTGTACGTCCGTCGCGTCGTACGTGCAGGGTTTTCTCTATCACCACCAACTGGGATATATTCCTCGTGGTAGTAGATGCACTTTGACTCCTTTCCTGCTGCGAGCAAGGTAGTTTTATCGGAAGGGGTGGTTGTAGTTGTAGTCGGCAACAGTTTTGAAATCTATGCCTATCCTTTTCTAACATGGACCTTCTCATTCTCTTCCCCTTAGTCATCTTTCATTACCTACTCATTTGACTTATTTAATTATTATCACCTATTTAATTATTCTTTTCAATCACGAATAGAATTTTCAAATTCTTGAGTTTGCCTAAATATTTTTGCTCAATGCAAATGCAAATGCTCAAACGTTCTAGATGTGCACCTTCTGAACATTCTGGAATGATCTAGTAGAATAATCTTTAATTCAAATTCAAAGACTACCTGAGATTTGGTTTGATTGCAATTTTATTAATTGGAAACAGATAGCGTCTAAAAATGCTTTAGGTGTTTTTTAATGATTAAAAACTGATACGGCTCTTGCGTGCGCGCCCGAGAACGACACGGAAAACTGTACATTTCAGTTTTCGGACCACACCTCAGGTCGGTAAAATCTGCCTTTACATTTTCTCCTCTTGACTTTTTTGGCTAGCCCTATTTTCGCTAAAAATAGATTAAGGATAAAATATCTGTTTTCCAAGGTTTTCTTCCCAGTCTGTTTCAGGAATAGGTTTCAGGCTTGGAAGAATAAGGTTTCAGGGGTCCTGCACGGTCCTGCATAATGTACGGCCAGTTAATGTACACCCAGATAAACAAATCTACTTTTTTTCTACTGAGAAATTGTAAAGGCTCATGTACACTGTAGCAGGTATGTAGGTCAAATCTAAGGTCCGTATTCCGAAACAGCGCTTGAGTCTGAGTCGAGCCCCAAGCACAGATTTTTGACACTTATCAATGAAGATCTCCAGATAGCTCAACTGTTTCTTGTGTATTTTGTAAATATTTGTTTAATTGTAAGTTTCTTTGTGTAAAGAACTGTCATAAAATTTATGCTTGAGGCTCAACTCAAGCACTGTTTCGGAATACGAGCCTTAGTTTCTAGTGCCAGAACAAAAATCCATGCTTGAATTATTGATCCAGTGACAGGTGGCTTCACTGGCATCGTAATGACGGAATTTGAAAGGCTAGAGAGTCGAACTACTGTCATTGATCACACACTGGAAAAAAAGGCGGGAACCACGAAAGTGAAAAGGCGCGCTTTTAATTTTATTTAAACAAATTTATTTAAATATCATCTAAATTTTCTCCAGGAGTAGCCCGGACAGTCGTCAATAGGTGGCTTAAACCAGGGAGTTATAGGTTGAGGTTCGGAATGGCCAAGAAAAGGAAGAGGAAGGAGGAACCGCCTGCCCCTGATGAGGGCATGGCGGAATCTCTTCCGACACTGCCTTCTTCTGATTCCTCCTCTGATACCGAGGAGGAGAAGTTGGAAGAAAGCGCATCATCATCACGAAACAAGAACCAACAAGCAGATAAGTATGCTATTTTTAAGGTCTCTGGGTACTCGCGTAAATACCCCGAGGATTCGAAAAAAAATGAGTTCATTGTGTTTCTGACTCATAAAACTGAAGATAGAGCATTCACTGATCGAGACCGTATGTCCCTTTCAAAAGGGATAAGAGATCATGGCGTCTCAGGTGTTATGCACCTGAGGTCCATCAACAAATATAAAGTAGGGATCACATTTGATCTCCCTAACAATGCAAACATGTTCTTGCAAAATGTAAAACTACTAGATCAGCTGTCCCTAAAAGCTACTATACCAGCAGGAGATACCGAAGTTACTGGGGTTCTTACTTCAGTCCCAGTGGAGATGTCTAACAGACAAATCTTTTCACTAATTAACAGTTCAAGGAATGTCATTCAGGTGAGACGCTTCATGCGCAGAGTGAGAGGCGATGGTGCACCTGCCTTTCTGCCCACACAGGCAGTTGCGGTGACCTTTGCTTCCACCATTCTCCCAGAACATGTGTACCTAGACTCCTGGAGACATGAGGTAAAGGTGTACATACCTCCTGTGAAGCAGTGCCTTAAATGCATGAGGTATGGCCACATTGCCAAGTTTTGTAAAAATGTTGAAGTGTGCTCTATCTGCACTGAGGAACACAATTTTCGCCAGTGTCAAGTTGACCCAAAAAATGCAAAATGTAAAAATTGCAATGGAAATCACATAGCCATATCATCAATGTGTCCTCTTAAAAAGCAGAAAGTAGAAGAAAACAAAATCAAGTCTAGGACTGCAACCTATTCGGATCTTTTTGATTCTAAATCTTTTCCACAGCTATCAGCAAGAACCCTCGATGTACAGGTAAATAATTTAATGAAGTCAGAAGTATTTATAAACATCTTAATTGAAACAATAACAAAAATGATGAGCAACAAAGATGTTCCAATAAATTCTGGGTCTATCAGAGAGACCTTAAAAAAAACTCTCAGTAATAAGCTCCCTCCATCTGCATAATGGATTTTTTAAACATTATGCAATGGAATGCACAAAGTCTAAACCAGGGATTCCCAAACTATTTTGGACAAGTGACCCCTTTTCCAAAATGAACAGTTTCCTCCGACCCCCATGGCCAAATTACCTACTTTTAAGATCAACCCCCTTATTCGCAATGGTCCGCTAACTTAAAACAGCTGCTACAGAGTGTTATTTTTCATAGGTCTCTCTCGATTTAGGTCAATAGAAGAAGACAGAGTGAGAATAAGCAATGCTTTAAGTCAGCAGACTATTATGAATAAGGGGGCGTATCTTTAGTTTTTTCCTATTGATACAAAATATCTAGGTACTAAGGTACCAATTGGAAAACTTTGCACTTGGTTAGGTGATTAAAGTTGACTCCATTTTCTCATCAAAATTAACAAAATAAACGTACGTTGTACGAACTGGAGACTTTACCACAACAATGCTATTTCCTACTAAAATATTAATTATTCTTAGTACACGTAACACAACATAAACAATACAGTACCTACATACTTACCTTGAAAGTTTGAAATAAGAACTTGTGTTAATTTAATAGGGGTCGATTGTTAGGCCTCGTCGACCCCCAAAATCAGTTTTCGTTTATGTCGACCCCTAAGAAACCAATATCGACCCCAAGGGGTCGATATCGACCACTTTGGGAATCCCTGGTCTAAACAGTAACAAGCATGTATTTACAAATTTTCTCTATACAAATAATATCCATATAGCAATAATTTCAGAAACATGGTTTAAACCTCACCAACAATTTAAAATAAAATATTATAATATTGAACGTAATGATTGTGGTAACAATCATAATGGAGTAGCCATTTTAATTCATAATAGTATAACTTATTCTAACATTACCACTTATTTTGATAATTCGCTGCAAAATATTTGTATCAGAGTTACTATTAACAAAAAAGAGATAAGTATTCTTAGTTTTTACTGTCCAACAAATAGTGATCCGGCTTTTAATAAAAGTAAATTAGATGCACTAATAAAGTCGATTACCGGGCCACTGGTACTTGCAGGTGACTTTAATGCCCATCATACATCTTGGGGCTGTGGCTCTGACTCTCCTCGTGGGAGAGAGGTTTTGGAGGTCATTGATGAAAATAATTTGGTTCTGTTAAATGATGGTCAAGCTACAACAATTGGTTCGCTGTCGTGGCGTCCAAACGCACTAGATTTGTCACTGGTTTCGCCGTCATTGGCACTACAATGTGAATGGTCCGTTCATGATAGTCCTTTGGGCACTAGTTATCACCTTCCTGTAATAATGAAAGTCTTACTTAGCAATAATATTAATTCAGATAGTAATAATTGTAATAATAAACATTTGCCCATCTACCCAAATTATAAACGTGTGGATTGGAAAATGTTTAATGATTGTATGGATACCTTGTTGATTGATTTTGAATTAAATGAACTGATCACACACTGACATTGACGTCTGACGTATACCTTAGAATCAAACGTAAACATTGCTGGATCGACTTACTGGATAAGTGGTTAACTGGTTACTGGTTTTGTTCATTGTAATATTGTAATTCTATTTTCATGACTCGTTCGTAGATAAAATTGTGTAAAAGAACAAAGTTACATGTAAACATGGACTCATTATCAAAACAGGAGCTAATATCTACCATAACTAAGCAAGTGGATCAAATTAAACGCTACGAAGGACGTCTGCGAGGTACGTATTTTCATGAAACCAATAATTTTTTAGTTTAGTATATTTGTTTTAGAGTTAGAGACCTGCGGTGTGTTGAAACTTGGTGATCTACATCTAAACTACATGTAGAATTTCAGCCGTACATTTGTTGGTAGGTATCTCACTTGAGAGTTGAGTCCAAAACCAAGTCAGTATTGTATGGCATTCAAAATTCCCAACATATGTTTTGTAGCATCAGTGACCTATCGCATCTTTTCATCTCATTAGAGCTGCAAACGTACCTAAGTGCGGGATCCTCGCCCATCGTCACAATTTTTTTAATTTTTATAACTAGATAAATATAAAAATTGTTAGTAGAGAAAGAGAGGGCCCTTCAGATTGCAAACAACTTATGAGTTAATAATATATAAGTCCACCATTTCTTCAAAACCCTTGTTATAATCAACAGCTCAATAAAATCAATTTTATGATTTTTCAGATGTAGTGGCAGCTTACAAAGGTTTGGTGAAAGAGAAAGAAGCATTGGAGATCAGTTTGAAAGCCCTGAACAAAACAGATGCTCCTAGTAATGGAGTTACAGGTACTTTACTAAAACTTTTGTAGACAATAAAATATTGCAAAATAAGCTTTCGGGGTTTTTGTAGAAATTAGCAGATGTGCAATATTTGTTGACTACTATTATGCATAGGTTTACTGCGACTACAGTTCCTACTCATATGCTGAGGTTTCATATAAGTTTGAACAATTTGTTTCGCCTATGTGTCTCATAATTTCTCCATACTAAAAAGAGAGGTAGGATGGTGGTAGGGGGTGAGTGTAGGTGAATGAATTGCTCAAACTGATCAAGTAAACTTAGAATAACTGTTCTAGAAAGTATCATAAAAATCATGCTGAATATAGTGGAGGGGGGTTACCTTGCGCATTCAAAACTCGCACTTATCAATTTTTAAAAAATATTTATTTTATTGTTTTTTTAATCAAGATCTTATCCGCTATGCCCTGGATCTTACAATTTTTCAGGCAATTAAAAGTCCAAAATCCCAGTCTGATATATTCATGTTGAAACTGACAATGACCTGCAAAAGTTGTCTAATAATCCAAAAACTTTAAGCCCAGTGGGATTTAAACCACAGAATAGATTTAAGTTGTTAGAACCTATTGCCACTGCTCCACAACAGTAGAAGCAAGGTCCAAGACAGGGTTCAGGGAAATGAAATGAAATGTATTTATTCGCTGATTTTGAACTGATTGAGTCTTGTCTCTCCACAACACTATGTGCTTACTGGCTCTAAAGGAGAATTGGCAATATTGAATCATTGTGTTCTACAAAAATATATTGTTTTTATAATTTCAGATGATTCTGTTGCGGCTCTCACTGTGTCGATTTCCACCTTGACAGCTGAAAAGGCACGAATGGAGGAGGCATTTCAGGCAGACAAGAAAGTAACAAGAGATAAGGTAAATAAATAATAACTGCAAATGACTACTGCAAGAAAACTAGTATAATAGCCTAAATGTATTGGTATGTACCCCAACTTAGTCAGGTGGGGGTTCTCCAACCATGTTGCGCGTATGGTCGCGTGGAACTGGCACCTAGACTCGCCTAGCTTTAAGACGTTTCAAAGTGATTCTTGCATCGTACTGAATAAAAAATTATTGACTTTGACTTTGACTTTGACATGGGGACTGCAACTGTGGGAACCCATAGACTGCCCAGACCCACCTGCTCACTAAAAGACCTAGCTCACACCACGGAAAAAGCGATGATGTGGCCTATTTCTGGGCAAAGCACATTTCAACAAAACATACTTTTTTAAATTCAACGGAGAGAAGTAGCCCCAAGCCCCAAGACTTTTTAACATTTTTAGGTTTTGGTTTTCCGTATTGCCTGTTTTGTATGGGGATGCGATAAGCGCCCATATCTGTCGTGCTGAGGACTATCGTGTCTGCATACAAAACTGGGAATAAAGATAGCAAAAAACGAAAACCAAAATAAAATTCAGACTTGGGGTAAGTACCAATACTTAATATTTCCCAAATAAATATTGTAGACAATCCACACATCACCTTAAGCAGACCATAACACCAATAAAGCAGAGCTTGTAATATGGGAACCAGATAACTTATTAATACAAATTTGTCAATACATACTTGGAATACAATATGACACTGAGACAGGCCAAACATCAGTGTATCCATGGCCTACGGCGAGTAGAGCTACTACCAACTGAGCTGAGAGGCCAGTCAATAAGCCAATTGTGTAAAAAACATTTTTTTAAGCCAGAGTGTGTTGTTTATTTACCTAAACAAAAGGAAAGTAGGTATGTCACCAATAAAATTCTTAAAATTTTCTTCCAGTATGAAAATATGCTGCTTATCATGAAAGAGGAAACCAAGACCCTAGTTCAGCAACACCATGCTGAGATCAACAACTTGAAGGCGAAGATCTCATATGAAATACAAGAACGAGAGAAAGAGAGGGCAGATCATTCTGCTATGATGAAGTAAGTATGTATAATACATATTGTAGACAAGTCACACACACTAGCTAGCCCCAAACTAAGCAGAGCTTGTAGTACTATGGGACGCAGATAACTGATATAATACACTTATATACATACTTAGAATCTTACCTTTACCTTTAAACGAGAAAATCTTGTATATATATATGTATATATATATATATATTTAGGATCTCGGAAACTGAGCCAACAATTTTCATGAAATTAAGTATACAGGGGTTTTCGGGGACAATAAAACGATCTAGCTAGGATTCATTTTCAGAAAATGAGTCTGTTCGTTAAAAAAAAACTAAAAACATAAACTGAATATTATGTGACTGCTCCTGCCATCTATTGACAATTGTGAGCAACTAACTGCAAGCATGTCCAGTAGATGGCGTTGTTCAGTAAGAATAAACCAGTAAAGATAATAATATGCTTCTTATGATTTCTTAAAAATACAAATTAACGAAAAAAATTCCGAGCGAAGCTCGGTTACCAACTAGTACAATATAAAACCCAGACAGACAACAAACATCTGAACATTCACTCACCTTGAAGGGTTAGTCAAAGGTCAGGAAAGTGTGACTGTGTGGTATGTAGATATTTTATGAATTACTATGGAAAAACGGGTATTTATCCCAATTTTCTTTATTATTTCCCGACGTTTCGACCGTGTTACAACAGCCGTGGCCGTACATATAATTTTGCATAACGATCGCGTTAATCCAATAAGTGCTTCATTTATGAATTATTTCAGAGAGCTGCATCTAAAACTGAACAGTGAAAGAAAAAGTAAAGAGAAACTAGAAGACAATGTAGTACACGCAACTGAAACTCAAGGTACGCATTAACAAATTAAACGTAGCTTTATCCTTTTACCACTTTTGCCGGTTACATTGTTATCAACAGCCTTAATGAAGAGAAATAAACGATTAGTGTTCAAAAGATCAAAATGTGCGGCGAGAAGTAGTGTCATGGTGTTTTAAAAGTAGAGAAAACAATATCGAAAACTGCCATCTCTTTCCAGCATCACAAGCCGAGCTGGAAAAGCGAGTCCGCGACCTCAGCAGTAGTTTAGAAGCGGCACAAAGGAGGTTGCAACGCGCTGAGGCCCGCACTGTCGAAACTCCCGCGTTGTTGGTTCGTCTGCAAAACAAATTGGCTTTGTTGGAGCAGTCGCATTCTGTCGCTATAAGAGAGGTGAGTTATAATTGCAATCTTAATATGTTTTATATCGTTTGCTGATAGCAATAAGCAGATGGCTCTGTGTTGCACAGCTATTTGCCGACTGCTTGTTCTATCAAAAATAATATTAAAAATCATTGAACTCAAAAGTAGAACACAAAATTGCAATTGAACTTCCTCATTTTCTGCCAACCACAGTTATAACCATCTCTGAGCACAAAAAATAACCGCAAAGATCAGATTTAGAAGTCATGTTGTTTTGAATTTTTTTATGCTCTCATAGTCCGCAATCCGATTCTGATCCGCAATGTTTTCTGGGTTGGTTTAGTAATAGCCAAGTTGATATTTCCAGGAGCAAATAAAAGCGAAGCGCGCTGAAGAATCAGCGCGCAAAGCGTGCGCTCGACAAGAGGAAAGAGTAGCATTACTTGAAAGCAAGCTAGCTGAGCTCTCGGAGACCGTAGGCAAGTACGATCTAAGGCGACGCAACGACCAGAAACTCATTCAAAAGCTACGAGACTCGCTGAACGGGAAACTCATTGACGGGATCGCTACGGAGAGAAAATCTAGAGGTGGGTAATGTAATGGTATTATATTAATGCACGTGCCTGTATCAATGTATGCAATTAATCCTGTTATTACCTTACAGAGGACTCGTCAGAACCCAAAAGCGAGACAGATAATGATAAATTAGCAGACAGCGAATACCTACAGACTCTTATTGATAAAATACATATTCTGAAGAAGGAGTTTATAGCAGAAAACGACAAGTTGGGCTCTCCTATCGACGTTACTACCATTTTCAACGTTGAAGGATACGAGAATGTGCATCTGAAATGTGAGTAAAAATGTAAAATCTATGCATCTATATCTATACAATCTATACTAATATTATAAAGAGGAAAGATTTGTATTTTTGTGTGTATGTTTGTAATGAATAAATTCAAAAACTACTGTGCCGCTTTCAAAAATTCAATATACCTAGTATATTACAAAAGTTGGTAGTAGCTCTGCCAAACTTCACTCAGATTGGATTGGTTGGAGCTAGATGATGTTGTCCACACATACCTGCTAATATTTACACCTTTTAAACTTACAGGTTCAATCGAATATGAGAAGCTAAAGACTGAATTTGAAGTCTATAAGATACAGAATGCCAAAGCAAGCAACAGCGGCGCCGAGGTCAAGAGTGAGATAGAAAGTCTTAGGAATGAGATAGCTGTATTGAAGGAAAAACTTGATACTTACAAAATGATGTTAGATGAGGAAAAACAAGACAAGGCTGATACATTGAAGTTGTATGAAGAGGTGAGTTTACCATTAAAAAATAAACATAAAAATCACAAATTTTAATATCCTGTACCCTACCCATAGTCAGAGATTTACTCTATCAGTTTAAACATTTCGTTTCGTCTACGTGTCTCTTTCTTTTGGAATGGACGCAGGGCAGTGAATTGTAGAGCACGTGACCTGCAAGGCATTGTTTTGTTTAGGAGTTGGATACCAAAAACCCCAAAAAAAACCCTGCCTTAGAATAACTAAAAAAGTTTAACTACACATAAGTTTCCGGACAAGACGCACGGACAAGTGCCACTTCATGGTAGATATTTCACATTCTCGTACAAAGCGCTTTGGCTCCACTTTTATAGTACGAACTGCCAAAGAGTAGAACGCTATTCTGGCGTCACTATTTCCGGAACGTAACAATTTAGGAATTTTTAAGACAAGAGTGAACAGGTGGATTATGGCTAAGCATGCATCCTCACTTTCCATCAAGTCTGATGGCAGCTAAATACTTAGCTATCTATATTTAAAATAATTATAAGTTTAAAAAACTTGAGAAACCGACTTCATTGTCAAACGGCTAAACCGATTTTAATCAAATTTGCTTGGGACAATCTGGACGTAAGAATAACCTTCCAAATAAAAAAATAATTTTCTAAATCGGTTCATAAATGACGGAGGCATGCAGTCACAAACATTAAAAAAATTATTTAAATAAAAATGGCGATACCGATTTTAATAAAATTAAAATGAGACCAATCTGGAAGCAGTACCTTTCAGATAAAAAAATAATTATTCAAATCGGCTCACAAATGACGAAGATATGCGGTAACAAACATAAAAAAAAACAACCGAATTGGGAACCTCCTCCTTTTTGATTGGAAATCGGTTAAAAAGTATTAACAAGCTTTGCTTTGTTTCCCATTAGATGCGTTGTTTAAAATGCTCGCTTATTATCATTCGTAAATGTTCCAGAAACTTATCCACGAGTAATGTCTACACCGTTTATTCATTTATTTAAATAATTGTGTTCCAGAAACTAATTCACGAGCAAGATTTCCACAACGAAGTGGCCTCAGATCTCAAAACCCGCGTCCAAAGTCTCGAGAAGCAAGTGTCGACGCAGCGAGATAGATACGCGGCGTTATTGGAGGAAACTGACAACTACATCCGAGCGCGGAACGATAGGGCCCGCCGTGTCAGCGCTGAGGAAACCGGCTGGAAGGAATCACATGGGCTGTTGAACGTAAGTATTCGAGATTGAATACGAATATAACATTAAGGTGGAGCCTCGTGGTCCGCTAGGCGCATCAGTGTCAAGAGATGGCGTAGATGTTCTAATTTCATCATTTTATTTATTTTTTAAATGAAAACGTGTATTTTATTTTGTAGTAGTATGTGGCCCGTTTATAGCGAATTATTTATTATGTCCCTAGCTATAATTCGTGTTTATTTTGGTCTGAAAAGTACTTATATTTGGAAAAATCAAAATCGTAGGGATTGAAGCAGACTAATTACGCACACAGACAAGCATTTTGTTGTTTTCAAACTATTAGCTAATTTCAACATACTGACATCGCTCAAATTGGACCAGTGGCTAGGCCCCTCGGCTGCAGAGCTACGGTACCGAGTTCAATTCTTGTCTACCAATGACTTTTTTGGCTCAAATTTTTCATTTTGCAAAATGATTTATTCTAGTTGTTATATTTCTTCTGCAGAATATCCAGCTTTGATCGGGTTTCGAAATTAGGTTACCTATATTTTTTTAGTTTTCAATAAAAGACCTTATAATACCTATTGTTTGTCATAATTTCACGTAAAAATGATGTACATACTCTGTAAGTCAATATTTTATTTTTTAGATATTATTATTATGTACACATGTAACTTCTTTTTATTGACATACACTTGCATCCACTGGGCTAAACAAGACTACACAATAAAAAAACACAATATGTATCGAAATATATAGAACTAGCGGCCTGTCCCGGCTTCGCACGGGTGGACATTTATTATTAAAACACATAATTATAGCCTATGTTACTCAGGGTGAATGAAGCTTTTCAATGGTGAAAGAATTTTTGAAATCGGCACCACTGGGTTTTGTGTTTATTCATTACAAACTTATTTTTTTTACATATAGATGAAAAGCAAGTGTGTGTACAGGGTTTTTTCTATCACCGCCGATTAGGATCTACTCCCCGTTGTGGGTGGTGGATTGGAATCGTCTGTTTTCATCTTTTTGCACCACACTTCTGTTCGCCTGCAACAAGTCATAGAGAGTTTTTGATAGTTAGCCGTAAGTTCAATAATCTGCGATAAGTTTGTGTAAAATACGACAGCAATAATTACTTGCGTACGTAGGAAAGCACATACTTACGTAAAAACGTATCTTCATGACATCGTTTTATTTGTCCCAGACTTCGCTAGGGACTTTTCCTGGGACCAGAGTATAGATGATTTTTGTAATCTTTTATCGAAGTTCGTGGCTCCATGGCGTCACGAATGAAAAAAAATATCCGATTTAGATAGTAGATAGCACTCTTTTTTTCACAGCAAACCAATGAAATAATAAAGTACCAATGACAACACAATGACAACATTGTGTTTTTGCAAGGGAGGGCACAAGGAGGTTGGAAACTGACAGCAAGGAGATTAAAAAGTATTGTTTCTATGACGTGCTGCTGGCATAGACTTTCAAACTCCTTGCTGCCTCAGGAATATAATATACTTAGGGGATAGGTGGCAAAGTGGGCTAGCGGGTAAGACACAGTTCAAATTATATTATTTATCAATCACGCTCGTTCATTCATCGTTTATCGCTTATACTACCCAATAATAAGGTAAAAATTGTGTTTCTGATTATTGGCTGTTTTTTTTTTACTTTTTTTTTGTAAAATGGCTTTGCAGGCGAGATAGGGTAACCGTTGGGGATCCTAGGCAACCTGTTTGTTCTGTGTCTAAAGAGAATGAGCTTGCGGTTAAAGATCTAAATGCATTCGTATAGGTATAGGTTCATCTGAAGATGAGCATCACTCCATGAATGTATTGTGAGGAAGTATATTTCATTTCCATTGTAGAGTGGATATCATGCTTATTATGTGGAAGATGGGCTCGTAATAGCTGCGCAGGAATATATTATGATAATGATGACGAAGTCTGCGAGTTCTGCCAGATCAAATAATCATCTCATCACCCCTTAACCCCATCATCTTACTTCAGGGGGGTATCTCATCTTACCAGCACCATTGGGCAAGACGGAGAAACTGACCTGTTTTTTTTTTTGTTTTTTTTTTTTATCTTAAATGTATTGCCAATAGTTTCTAATGACACCAAATATTAGAATAATAATAATTAGTTGTTAATTAAAAAATAAATATGATTGTTACATTGTTATTTTTTATATTATTGACCTTTAAAGCTGACCCTATCTTTGCACCTTTTCCTCTACTTGTAATGGTCCTTGGATGATTGTCATTATACGGTACGAATATAGGCTTGCTTACATCAAGGCGATGGCGATGGCGATCAGTGAAACGCTGCCAAATATCGCTGTCATATTTCTCAGCGTCAGCTGATCGCCATCGCAGATCACTAAGATGTGTGCAGGGCTTAAACTTAGCAAAATATAAAATAATTGAGCCGAGTGAATTATGAAAAGACAAAGTATGGCAACAGTGCGGATGCGGATGTCGCGAGCTGGCAACGTCTCGCTCCAACATAATTGCAATGACGTCAGAGCCGTCAGCCACTATCCGTGTTTACTCATACATTGACAAAAATTAACTAAATTTTGATGTTATTTTCACTGTAAATCGACAGTTTTTTTCAACCAAATATGTTTCCACGTTTATAAAGACCTATAATAAAAACCAACCACTGTTCTTTCAGTCTACAACTGTACTCTCACGCCCATAGTTGTGTATTTCAATTTGTATGGGAATCGAGCGACCTTAAGAATATACTAGAATTTTAAATGTTTCTAACAACCATCTCACTTTAAATTGAAGTTTTGAAATTTATTTGAAAATCAGCTTTGACCAACAACTGTTAGCAAACAGTATCAAGCCCCAAACTTAGCAGAGCTTGTACTATGGGAACCAGATAGCTCATACAATACTTGAATACGTTTTGTTTTTGTAAATACATAATTAGAATACAATTTAACACCCAGACAGAGAACAAACATTTGTGTGCTGTGTGTCCATTAAAATGTATCTTCTTTGTTTTCAGGACGGGTCTGCGCCACCGCATATGTTGCATTACGCCCACGAATTGGCCAGGAAAGACCTTGATATAACACAACTCAGGAAAGAAAAACATGTCTTGGAAGGACAATTCAGGTAAGCCAGTAAACAACGTATTCATTCAAAAAGCGAAACTAATTTACACCACTAAATCTTGGGAGCACTGGCGGCTTAGTGTTAGGGCCCTAAGGTCGTTCGATCAAATCCAGTCATGTACCAATGAGTTTTTTGCCCTAAAAATGTGCACTATGCCAGTACTCTCAACGGTGAAGGAAAACATAGCAAGGAAACCGGCATGTCGTAGAACCTAAATAGTTAAATAAAACGAAAAACATTATTGACCCTTCTTATAAAAATATGTCAAAAGATAAGCTGTGCTTAAACTATTGCCATCTCTTACCACTGGGTAATGACAAAAAGTGACAACTTTAAACAATGACTAAATTTAAATTGCGTTTATTAATATGGCTGAATATGTCAAGTGCATTATTTTTATCTAGAAACTGGTTCTTTCGAACCAATTGGTGAAAACACATGTTTTTGGAACTTTTTAGGTTCTACGACATGCCGGTTACCTCGCCGATGTTTACTTCACCGTTTGAGAGTAGTACACGTAAATTTTAGGGCAGAAAAACTCATTGGCACCATTGAACAATGATTATGTTTTTTGAAAACTTGAAAGCAGCGGGCAAAGCTATTGTTTATTCAATTTAGCAAATTTTCATGATCACGTTTCAACCGTGATAACCGTGGTAAATATCCCGTTGTTTCATAAAAAATGCGTTAAAAACCATGATAGTTTCAAAAGTTATATTATGTGCTTTTAGTAGTCCAAATTATGCCTCCTGATGAGAAGGTCTAAGTAGCTAAATGTCCAACAGAGGTCTAATGAGCAGGAAAGCAGCGGACAAAGCTATTTTCGTTGAAATTGTGCTTGTAGTAGTCCAAATTATCAGTACCCCTAGTCTGAGTTGTACTCGATCGTTTGCACAATAAAATTGGTTGCGCCTACGTACGTGACTCTCTCTTTTGTATGGAGAAAAGATGAGACAACAACAATACGTTACATAGAAACGATCAAAACGAGTTGTTGTCTCATCATGGGGTACTAAAGATGAAAAAACAAATATTCTCACCAAATCATTAAAGCCAGAAGAAGAAAGGAGATTGTTAAAAACATTGTTTCGCAGTATTTTATATGAATGAGCGTGTTTGGATGTTTCAGAGACTGCCAGCGAGATGCGACTATAGAGAAAGAACGATACAAAGAAGTCGTTAGAACGCTGAAGGAAGAAATAGACAGGTAGCTATATGCTGAATTATTTTTCAACATTAATAATTGGACTTAAAGGTGTCAAAAATTAACATACTACGAATAAAAAAATACCTTCGATGCCTGGTTTCACGGATTAATAAATCGACTTAAGAGCAAGCAAAATTTTAGTTAAACAATGGTCAATCAAACATTTGATTGGTCGATTAGTCATCGGTAAAACCGAGCCTAAGTCTACCTAATTTGATTGATACAATTAGCTAATAAAACAAGCATTTATTATGGCCTGATGGTAGACTTATTGGTTGGAGCAAAGTTCAGGTAGGATTCTTTGATATATTAGTAAAATTATGATTAAACTATTTTTATTAAAGGATATTTCTCTATCTCTGTTCACAGGCTTCGAAGAATACAATCTCGCGAAGGAGCGAACCTAGAGTACCTGAAAAACGTAGTTGTATCCTACCTAACGTCAACGGACTACGCCGGCCGACGTCATATGCTAAATGCGATAGCTGCAGTTCTGCACTTCACTAGCGCAGAGCGGAGCATGCTTTCTGCGATACTGTGACAACACTAGCCGTATAAACTTACTTTGACGGACTACGCCGGCCGACGTCGTATCTAAATGCAATAGCTGCAGTTCTGCACTTCACTAGCGCAGAGCGGAGCATGGTTTCTGCAATACGATACCACAATACCCCTAAAATCAAATTCTCACAATTTAATATAAACTATTTTACTTCGACGGGCAAACATGAAATTCCAGCATTATTTTAACAACCTTTTTCAAAATAAATCGAAATTGCTGTACTGGCGAAATACATGCCAGTAGTAGCAGTGTTTCAAAAAAATGTTTGAAAATCCATTACTGTCGTGCTTAGCGGCCAAATAAATTTCATAACAAACTCATATCTGTCGTGTAATTCAAAAATGGAACGATATTTTACTCCGAGACATGGCAACCAAGGAGTTCATTTCATCAAAGGTTTTATTTAAATTTCGAACTGGCTTGCAAAATCTCATTATTTGAGAAAAGTACAATACAATCTTAGGTCCCAAGTAGGCATTGATGGACTTACGTATGTCAGTCAATTCCTCTTCCTGCCGGTCTACTCTTGAACGGGTTTTTTGACCTTGAAATTTAATAGTTGCGGACACCCCCTAGGCAGGTTTTGAGACAACTTTTAGGGTGTCAATATACAAATATTTACAGACTTACAGCTGGGTATCTCGAATTCCGAGGTGAACTTACTATAATAACTAGTACAAACCTTACAGCTTACATCTACACTAAAATAATAAAAAAAAAATATTTTTGTACTTTTGTGTGTGTTTGTAATGAATAAACTCAAAAACTACTGTGCTGAACTCGAAGTCGGAGTTTTGCTACCACATTTCGTTACCAAATGTTGTTTTCGTTTCGCCTTTTTGTCTCTCTCTATTGCATGGAGAAAATATGAGACAGCAATTATACGTTACGTAGTTAGAGTTGTTGTCTCATCTTTTCTCCATACAATAGACAGAGACAAATAGGCGAAACGAAAACAACATTTGGTAACGAAATGTTGTAAATGCACTGGGACTTTGGGTACTGATTTCAAAAATGCTTTCACCATTGGAAAGCTACATTCACCCATGAGTAACATATTCTATATTTATGTGTATAAAAATAAAAATCCACCCGTGGGAAGCCGGGACAGGCTGCTAGTTGTCTATAAATGTTGTGAAAATAGTATTTATAAACGTAACATTCCGTATTTGATTATTTATTTTGAAAATGTTAAATGGTAAATATAATATTATTTTTGAAATTGTATTCTATTTTGGTAAAGAATTCCCCTTTATTTTTGATGAACAACTTGCTAAAAAAATAAAATAAATTATTTCAGTACTGCACTGCAAGCCCGAGTATTTTTTGATTTCAATAATTGGTTTTCTGTATTGCGAGCCCGGGTTTTGTATGGAGTCACGAAAGTGCTCAGTTCGCCCGATAGCCCTCTATCGGGCGTACTGAGAACTTTCGTGACTCTCGTATATCGCTTATCGTATCTCCATGCAAAACACGGGCATAAAATACGGAAAACCAAAAAACCCAAAGATAAAAATGGTTACTTACCACTTCACATCAGGTGTGCTATAAGCTTGTTCCAACCGCTAGTTATATAAAAAAAAACTGAAGTGAGGTAAGGTAGCAGGCAAGGGTGGATGGGCTGTAAAAAGGTACTCCAATACAGGTCCAAGGACAGCGTCAAAGAATCGCATGTAGATTCTGTTCGTAAAACTCAGGTGTAGTTTATGAAGGTTTTACGACGCACTTATCGCGCCCCAATCTCTCGGCCGAGTATTTATGTAGTGAAATATTATATCATGTGCAAATATCGATGGAACAAAGGCGTAAAAAGGTGGAAAGTTTGCCTATTTTTTATGACAAAGTATTACGATATAGGGCAGGGGCGTACTCCGAATATTAATGATATTGGTCTCTGAAAAGTTTCCAAGTTTAACATAACTATGGTAGAGAATTTGGAGAGCACTCTTTTATTTTTTCAATAGCGGCCGTCCGCGTTGAAGTTTTTCCCCATTCCTGTTATTTTTCGGGAAAAAGTAGCCTTATTCAGGTTACAATCTATATTTTTTTACAAATTTCATCCAAAGCACTTATGTTGTGATGTGAGATGTCTTGTAAGATGTATGAACGTGACTTCACCGCCACATTTGATGATGTCACGCGAATAACCCAACAATTACCTAAAACAACAGCTAGGTAATAATTAGGCGTCAGAGCCTTGGGTTCCGTATATTAATCAACCCGTCCCACAGACTCCGCGAAGTCCATTAGCAAAGCGCGGGAGACGCGGGACAAAAGAGTTGCGGGGCTTGGAGACTGGGAGACAATCGATGCGATCGCAAAACGATGTTTTGTAATGGAACCATGACTTGGGATTTACTGACTACGATATTACTTAGATTTTGGCAATACAATGGTTTGAATTTATCTACACAGGTATGTCGGTAGATTCTATTTATAAAAAAATCGAATTCAACATTTCAAAATGGTATAACGCGTGGGTGGGTTGGTTGAAAAAGATAAACTTGTTCAATATAATGAAGGTTCCTACATATTTCAATACCTATTTATTTTACAAAAGGTACCTTAGCAAGCATTATTTCATTTAACCATTTTATTTTTTTTTTTAGGCCTTGTGAGTTATTTGCCGAATGTGATGACACAATGGTCGCCAAAGGGAGGTCACGGGTTCAAATCCCGTTCGGCTCTTAAATTTAGCAACATTATAAAAAACTTTGTAACCCAGTTTTGTTCTATAGAAATCACAACTAAACATTATAATTATATTTGCGGTCATATAAAATATACCTACGCAAAAAAATATTTTTCAGTCAACGTAAATAATCTTGGTAAGGTGAACGCTGGGATCCTCTTAGTAAATATTTTCGTTGAAAGTTGCATAACCACTTCCTTTAAGTATTCTCATACATTGATCGACCGCAAACACAGTGTCACTGCAATCCATTACCGACAGAGCAAAGTCCCACAAATAGCCGCGATCGTGGTCACAGCATACTAATGTCATCCCAGCATGATGGATGAGCCATACTTTGTCTACTCAGCGGGCTCATGCTCGGTTTGCTGTCTTGTCTCACCGATCCCTATAAAAGAGGCGTTTGGGTTATTTGTCTTATCGAATTGCCAAACATAAAACGTTGACTACCAGTACAGCGGCATCAAGGATCTTTGGCAGTTGTCATTCTCATCGTTGACGTGAGAAGCAGTAGATCTTCAAGGCCTGCGCACACCTAGGTCACTGGCGATCGCGATCAGTAAAACGCTGTCAAATTTCACAGCGATATTTGACAGCGTTTCATTGATCGCCATCGCCAGCGACCTGTGTGCGCAGGCCTTTAACACTAAGGTAAGGTACCCCTTTTTGTTCATAAATATAATCATAATTATTTATTGGCAGAAATGTAGGTGGAATAGATTTGAATTAAAAATAAAAATATTTGAGGCCCATTAGCCTCATCAATTATTATTATTTTTAGCCTGCATCATCCCACTGCAGGGCAAAAGCCTCTACCCCCTTGGCCCTTCCATTCTTCTCGATCCTGTGCTGTGGATGCCCAGTCTTCCATAAACGAGTCAAGATCGTCCCGCCATCTGAGTCTTGGTCTGCCGCATCAAGGCGTGCAAACATATTCAATAAGGAAAAAATTATATTACATGCTTATTATTTTTTCCTTTTTGAATATTTGGTTCGTAAAGCGTCATTAAAAGACGAAGAAGAAACGTTTACTATTTTGTTTCTCAGAATAACCAGGGTTAGTTACCATTGTATCTTGTATTTAAGCAAGATTTTAAGAAGTTACTGTCTTCTGTAGCAAGTGATTACGCAATAAGTTTCGAAATTAATTCAACTTCTCCAAACTTTAATTCTGACTTCGCAAGTAACAAAGCTCTGCCAACTTGGGAGTTACCTAATTAGGGAATCCAAAAAAGCTGTTTCCGACGCCTCTTTAGACAAAATATAACATCGTCGCATAACACAAGTTTAATTTTAATTAGAGAGAACTTGAGCCGAGACGACACTACAGAATATGCGAGCTCGTGTGTTTATTTTGAAATTGTTGGTGCATAGGCGGGGTGTAAGATGATAGCTGTTTTAAAAAATATACATTAAGGGGCCGGCGGAGCGCGAATTTTCATACAAACGTAATACCAAAATGTTTACTAATTTAAGCAGATTTTCACTATATTATTGTAATAATTGTATTTGTATTGTATTTATCTAGGTTCCTAAACAGTTTTTATTTTAAATTACTTACCTCAAATGAAATTAACGCCAATCACATTTTGCAATGAAAAATAATGTGTAAAATGCGATTGGTGATTATTTCATTTGAGGTAAGTAATTTGAAATAAAAACTGTTCAGGAACCTAGATAAGTACTCTAAGAATACCGTTATTACAATAATATATTGAAAATCTGCCTAAACTAGTAATCATTAACCGACTTCCAATCAAAAAGGAGGAGGTTCTCAATTCGGTTGTATTTTTTTTTTTTTTTTGATGTTTGTTGCCGCATAACCTCGTCGTTTGTGAGCCGATTTGAAAAAATATTTTTTATCTGAAAGGTACTGCTTCCAGATTGGTCCCATTTTAATTTTATTAAAATCGGTGCTGCCATTTTTTTTAAATAATTTTTTTAATGTTTGTAATTGCATGCCTCCGTCATTTATGAACCGATTTAGAAAATTATTTTTTTATTTGGAAGGTTATTCTTATGTCCAGATTGTCCCAAACAAATTTCATTAAAATCGGTTTAGCCGTTTGGCAATGAAGTCGGTTTCTCAAGTTTTTTAAACTTATAATTATTATTATTTTGGTATTACGTTTGTATGAAAATTCACCCTCTGCCGGCCTCTTAAGGGCGTAACCCCTTAAGGTATATTTTTTTAAAACAGTATAATCGTATAACATAGATCAATGGGTATCCATTTGAGTTCAGTTTTTCTTTTAATAAAATGTATGTGCACTGTGCAACCTCAAACGGCGAAGGAAAACATCGTGTGGAAACGGGTATGGCGTAGAACTTAAAAAAATTGTGTGAGGAGAGGAACTTAAAGCCGCCTATTATTATAAGTCGCTATCGAAGTTTACACCATGGGTCGGTGCCAAGCGGCGCAGGATGTTTGTGGTCCTCGAGCCGGAAGTCGCGTAATTAAATCTTCGATGCCAAGAAACTGTCAATAGTTTCATAGCTAAGTATTGTTGGGACTAATTATTGTTGAACTGGAAAGCTATAAGAACTGAATGATCCTACACGTATACTTGTAATTTGTTAAAAAGATGAACTAAAAATGCAGATTTTCTCTTGTTGGTCAAGTCTGATAACAAATCGTTGACTGTCGCCTTGCACATAATATGAACTATATATTACTTTACTAGTGTATCATTAAACCTACATACAACATAATACCATACCCACACCATCGAAATTATTGATACTTAACTACCTTCTAAAAATAAAGACAAAGTCGAGATAATATATCTCCCGTAAATTACTGATTCTACGAGGTCTACGACGTCGTAGCCATGTCGTAGCGTGTCTACGAAATTCTTCGTCCACCTTTATCGTCTAGGCGAGAATAATGTTGAAAATTCGTTACATGTCGCAAGACGCATACCTAATGCTACCTTCATATTCCCCAATGGTGCCGGAACACGCCAGACCCGGCCAGGGGACAATAGGATGAATGTTGCGTCATCGGTACAATCGCGGTGACAAATGAACCGACATTTAAGTGGCTGGCAGTGGCCTGGCTGTAAGGAATAACTGGTTGAGGTCAGGTTGAGTGATTGCGAGTGTACAATAGATGCGGGTGCATGTGGCTGAGTTCGAGGATGCTTTGTGCACTGGACCTTATTGTGTATATAGGTTTAACTTTTAGACACTTTCAGTCATTTTTTTTATCTTACCTACCCAGTTAATTACCTTACTTCTTTAGAACTAACTAAGCATGATAAGTACTTGATTATAAACCAGCTAAAAACACGCAATCTAACATGAAATTAAAGTAACTACGAGTAAGCTAAATAGAGTAACTTTTTTTAAATGCATAAATTTTCTTTTCAAAGGTTAAAATAAACCCTGCTCTTTATCAAAGCTTTTATAACAGCTAAATAAACGTGTACAAGCTTCCTTTATAATAAATCTTGTCAAGTAGCTGTGACGTTAAAGTCTAATACAGGGCCATATTTTTTCTAGAAGCATGCTGACGTATTGTGAGAAATCTCCAACAGGAGCACGTGAGCCGTCGTCTGTCCCTCGTTTTATACGAAACAAAGAGTTATAGCCTCTTGTAGAAAGATCTCGTATTGCGTTTACCGTCGCTAAACAACATCAGACTCTATCGTAAAGCAGTAAAGCTGGTTTTACAGGTGTACGAGACCGGAATATGGTAAATTCCCTAATAATTTGGTTTGCGACACCCAGTGCACCCTATCTTGCACTTGTCTTCTGCTCTTTCAAATTATTCTAAGGATTTTGTTTATCTCATGGTTTTCAGAATATAATAAATAAAGCATTTATTTTTTATAACAAAGCATAGGTATAGCATGAACTGTGTGAAAGATGACATGGATAAGAGAGGAGTGAATGCAGAATAAACGTCTGACAGAAGGGAATGGTCAGAAGGGAAGACCGTTGTGCCGACCACACATAAGAAGAAAGCAGGAAAAAGAAGAAGATTCAAAGCAGGTAGCGGGCACAGTATGGCGAAGTCATCTTTCTTATTATTAGGTAGGCTTAATATTCTTAAGAAAGATACTACCTAGGTGATTAGGAGACTTGATTCTAGCTTACAAGTATGGCCCTTGGTCTCTTCTCCGTTCTACTTGAAATAAAAAAATGTCATGATTAGGACCTTTTTTTACTTATCGTTCAAAAGCTCTGTAAAATATTCCTATCAGCGTCACTTTATATGAAAGAAAGAAAAAGGAGATGGCAGCAGTCTTACAGACCACTTAGCTATTGGAGCTTTCAGCGTCCAATATGAATAAGACCATTTATCTTAAGTGCTACGAGCTTAGAACTCCGTCTAAAGATGCTAAAGCTTTGGTGTGATAGTTCTTATTCCATGAACTGATTATTAAGGGTTATAAATAGGTATAGGTATGCTTTCTTTTTTGTAAATAAATACTCAGAATACAATACAACACCCAGACAGAGAACAAACATATGCGTTCACCTCTCAAATATTTGTTATTGATGAGAATCAAACCCACGACCTACGGCGCAGAAGGTAGAGCTACTACCAACTGAGCTAAAGTGATTCAGTCAGACTTTCTTTTTAGATTGTTAATTGATTGATCTACTGTACAGTTTGAACTACATCCATTAAAAAAAAACATACTATTCTTCAACCAAAATAGCTAGGTATTTCATAAAGTACATTCAACTCTTCAGTGTAGATCTCAGCTATAAAATTCAGAAACCTACATTGTCTCCAATAGTAGAATAGAGATCACTGTAAAGATAGAAACGGTATAAAATATTGCAATAAAACCGTTGTATTTTCCAATATAAAGATCAAACATTGAACCGACCCGTCCGATAATGTCCCTAGATATTTGCTTACTCCGGCAAACTACTCCGAAATAACTTCTATTCCGTACTTTTTTACGTTTTATAACAGAACGGATGTAAAGTCTTTGTTTGATTCTCTTGGGAGGCAGCACTATTCCGATCCGTCGCTTTTGTTGTATCAGAGGATTGCTTATCTACAAATCCTTTCCATAGTGTGCAATGCTTTACCCCTATTAACATGCTCATTGGTCAGGTATAGCTGGCTTTCTGTTTTTGCGGTTACCTTACCTTACCTTAAGACGTTCTGTATTTTTGTATGACATGGTTAGAAGACATTCTATAAAATATGCACGCAATATCGAAACCTTTACGAAACTTTGGATGAACCTTTGACTTTTGACTTTGACCTTTGGATGAAGTGAAATACTTATTAAATACTTACAGTGGGGTTGTATTACAGGTTCTATTTTCAAAAAAATACAAGCAACATGCTCGGCACAAATATGACAGAAAAAAATGAGCATAATTTAAAAATAGAACACGTTACCAACTCCACTCAAAACACACAACCATTTGAGATACAGTAGGTGAAAAAGGTTAGCGTTTGAAGTTTATCATATTCCTACATGCACAGATAACGTTAGTAATTTCCAGCTCAGAAATAACTAATTCTGCTAAGTGCTGCCAATGGCAAAACAAACTAAATCCAATTCAATAGGAAACGATATCAGCCTTGTGTGCGAATGTTCGCAGTAGCCCCCGTGGGAACGACGTATGCAGAGCTGCATTTTGTTGTGATCTCTCTAGACAAAACCGTCATCTGTCTAGATCTATTTCAGGTATCTATCAGAGCCAAGTCCTACCTACTAAAGATGCGAATATATCTAAACCTGGCTTACCATAAATATGTTAGACAAAACTTTGAAGAGTTTGCAATCATGTCGATCATAACGATCATAACGATTTGGCTGATTTGGGTCGACCTTAGTATAAATTATTTATACTTAGGTCGATTTATACTGAGGTCGACCCAAATCAGCCAATTTATAATAAATACAAAGTAATAGTGATCCGGAATCAATTAGATTACTATTAAAATTAATCTATTAAATAATTAATTAATAAATTAAAAAAATTGGCAGTCTGTGCAAACGTTCTGGTCTTTTTGTTCTGTGACCAGGGCTTTTGAACCAGTGTAGTGAGATTTTAAGAGCGCCTCAAGAAGTCTTCCGTGCTTGACACATGCCAAACGTGTAAAATTCCATCTGTCGCACACATTCAAAACTGCCAAAATGCAAATCATTATCCCACAGCACTCTTCACAAAGCTGCCTCGCCCATGAAACGTCTCCAAGCGCCCTTAACATATTTAGGAACGCTTGCGACGTACGGACTTTTGAATTTTTCCCCTTCGTAGACGCTAGGCTGCGTCCTTGCAAAATACATTTTGAAATTATTATGAGCCTGCGGTGTCCCACTGCAGGGCAAAGGCCTTCCCATCCTTCTCTCCAGTCATCTCTATTTTGTGCCACTGTGGTTCTTTAAGGTAGGCGTCTATTTCATCTCTCCATCTTCGCTGTGGTCTACTGCGAGGTCGTTTCCCAGTTTTAGGCGTCTAATCGGTTGTGGATTTAGTCCTTATCGCATCCGACATACGCCAAGCTGGCATGCTCAATCCCACTTTCAATTTGGAATAGACTCTGTAAGAAATATTTTTTATTAGTTTCCTAGAAAAGATAATCTTAAACTAGATACCAAGGTTAAACTCTTCATCATCGTCAGTCTCAGCTCGATTACCAAAGTCAAAGCCAAAGATGTATTGATTTTGAGGCAGTTGTTTGTTAAAAGAAGACTATATTTTTGGTTTCATGACGTATAATTTTTAGAAGTGTTCCCACTTTTCTATTTTTATTTTAACACTGAACACTGATGGTATGTTTAAATTATGCTTTATAACTCTTGTGCCACAGTAAAACCACGAATTACAGTTTTCCGTTCAACAAGGTTTTGTAATAGCGCCTCTCGGCCAGGCTTAGTGTACTTTATGTATCTCAGGCACTGAATTTACACGTAAATTGAAATATTACACAAAGTAAGATGCTGTGAGGACCTTTGTGCTATAAAATATGATACAGCATAGGAAGTGAACATACGAAAGTATATTCACTTAACTGATGATAAGCGGTAATGTGGTGGGCCATTTTCTTGTTAGCTAGTTGTCTAAAAAAAGGAAATTATGTCAGCTGTACTCTCGACCATTTCTCTCGAATATAACCCATACTTTGTAGATAGGAATACGTTTCATACATTGTATTTTTATGTTGCGTTAATGTTCGTACGGTATAAACATCGTTCTAACCATGTTATGAGTTGTGCGATAAAGGTGGTTTGATTCTGATACATATGGGTGTTCTGTTTGACGAATTTAAAAATCGTTGAAACGAAAAACTTTTGTTTCTAATATTACTTCGTCTTATTATCTCTCAAAATCTTTCTTCCTGGAAATTCAGAATCCACACAAATATTTGTTCTCGATGGGGATCGAACCCACGACCTACAGGCAGACGGCAGAGCTGGATGATGATGATAGACTAGACATTATTTGCTAAAGCGCTGTTGATCTAGAGCGAAGCTATAAACTAAACATAGGTACTTTGTAAGTTGGAAGTGCCTGAAGTTGCTAGCGCAAGTCAAAAACTAATTAATGCCCGTCTTGGAAGCCACAAAATGTTCTAGAAACAAGAAGCAAAGATGGCTAACCGGCTGATATATTAGACGTGCTGGTTTGACTCCCTGTGGTTGGTCAAAATTCGTTTAATTGAAAATCAAAGTCTAAGAACCAAGAATATGTCTACCAGAATCTCATGGCAAATTGAGAAATAAAAATTTGTTGCGTGCGGTGCTGGAGAAATTGGATTAAACTATCTTGATACTTTTTAATTTTTATTGATGTATTTAGTATTTGATTAATTTGATTTAACAGGTGACAATTGTCGTTGCCATATGAAAAACACAATAATTTTTTTTATTTTTATGCCATGAGATTCCGGTAGAGGTACGAAGGTATTAAAATATATATATATATTCTTCATTCTTCAAAGCACTATGTCTCAAGTGTTGATGCTTTGAAGCGCTGAAGCACATCATAAAGGTAGTATCGGAGCCGTAACTTGGACAAAACTACGCGATAAAGTGTGGAGTACATAAAACGAGGTACCACGGTAGGTTAACTGTATACCTATTGTGTTACTGTTACTGATACTTTACTTTTAATCTGCATAAACCTACTCTGTACAATAGTAATGTAGCAGATCCATAATAATAATTATGGATCTGCTACAGGCCTACTGCCATATTCTCTTGCTTGTAATATGCATTTATAATTTTATGATCTTCTTCAAAATCTATTTATACAAAGAAAATTATAATATTTAAATTTGATTGGTTTACAAATTTTAAGTACCCTCATTTATATAATTAAGTACTTGTTTCACCATTTTTGAGTAGAGTCTGTTCAGAAAGAGAACCGTCGTGGGATTGGAGGGCGCTGCTGTGCTTAATCACCTTTTTTGTTTAGTGTGCAATACAATAGCGCGTCTGTTGCGTTTTGATCCTATCACAACTAGTGTACTATTCCTTTATTTAATTTTTATGATGCAAAATGCTGACAGAAAGAAAGGGATGAGCTGCCATATAAAAATCTAAACGTTAGTTCTCAATTTGGCCACGACGGTTCTCTTTCTGAACAGACTCTATCTGTCTTGTTTTCGCTATCTGTCACAAAAAAATGTTTCTCTCTCTGTTTTGGATGAGGAACCTAAAGTTGAAACTGATCAAAATAAATGCTTTTGTATTGCCTACGTTTCACTTAGTTCTAGTGGCACCACGCTGGAACACCACTGTTATTTTTTGTTTCGTAAAAGGATCATGCAAAAAACCTCTAAAAACTAAGCCGCAATTTGTTGCCGGTTCTTCTAGGCTTGATCGCATGGAACTAGGACCTAGATTTACCTGGCTTAAAGATGTTTTAAAGTGATACAACTGAATTAACATAGGTTTGACTTTGACTTTATCAATATTGAGATATTTTTTTCTGCAATAAATCGTGTTGTAGGAGGCTTTATTACCTTTCCCGACATATTCATATATGTACTCTAAAAACGAGACTAAAAAGTGCCATTGAATAGAACGATGGTAATAAACGACACAGATTGCAACAGCAACAGTTGTACCAGACAATGTCTGGTTGAATTACAGTGCATAAAAACCATCAGCGATTTGGTTGCCAGGAAGTTTTGCTGGAAACACATGGGGCGGTATTTTTGTATCCTGTGATAAAACGAAACTACTAAATACTGTATTCATAGTTTATTCTCGCCAATACGGGTCTGTAAGAGATTCATAATAAATAAATCATTCATTCATTCATTCATATTATCATTAATTTTAATTTGGTTCAATTAAATGATGATAATTTTTTATCAGTCATTTTGTTGAAGCCAATCTAAGCAGTTTTATCTCAGTTCTCCGCATGGAAATTACCATATTTTTTGAATAGTTTCGCCAATAATTATGGTTGTCACAACGTTATCGTTCGCTCTACACTGACTGGCCTGATGATTTGCTTGCGGTGATTTGATCCTATTTTCGTCATTCAAGAAACTAAGAAATACTATGTTCACTAACAAAATGCCGTATATTTTCAACAGTTTGGCGGCGACTCCAAAAAAGTGGCTGTTAATTAAAAAGGCGCTTGCCAAGAAAATGTCAATATCCGTGCTTTAAATGTATTACTTGGCAGGTAGCTGTGGGTTTGTTTTATGAACTTTCGGTCAATTTGTGACAAACACCACTGATCTCGTAGGGCACGTTCCTGGCGTGCGTGACCTACGAGGCATACCTTTGTGATGTTTAACTTAACATCAGGTGGGTCATAATGCTTGTTTCATGATCTAGTTACATAAAGAAAATCTGATTGTAATTTGTACTTTAAAATCAAATCTCATAATAGGCTACGGTAACCGCTGCCCACGAGACAGGATCCAGAACGAGGTAATTCGACTGAGTACCAAAGTTGTCGACATAGTGCAAAAAACTAGCAAGCTGAAGTGGCAGTGAGCCCGTCATGCTTGCTGAAGCTAATAACCACTGGGATAAACAAGTTCTGGAGTGGAGACTGCGTTTAGGCAAACGTAGTGTAAGACGAGCTCAGACTAAAAGGAACGAAGATATGCACAGGGAGCTGGCAGCACCTGGATGTGAAGCGCCAAACACCGAACTCAGTGGCGTATCATGAGGGACTGCAATCGATTATGATGATGATGAAATATTAAATAGCTTAAGTATAGTTTTGTATAGTAAAAGCAACATTTTAATTTGTGCTGATGAAATATATAGGAGCTACGCTCGTAGCATAACCGCTACGCCACAGCATGACCGCTACGCCCAAGCTGAATACTGAACGCAATCGCTTGTGAAAATCGCCGGTCAAAGAACCGTTTCCCTCATCACCATTTATTACAAAACCGCGAACAACTTACTATGGGGCTACCGTTAAAGTGTGAGCCAATTTTAAAACTGTCGTTTTTGATTTACAGACTTGAGAACAAAATTGTTTTATCGCAGGAGTTTAATTGAAATATTTTTTAATTATTCACAATATAAAACAATTATGATATTATCGGTATTTACGGGTTTGGCCGAGAAGACCTTGGAAAAATGATGAAAATAAGTGGGAGTTGGGAGACTAGAAGTCATTTAATTTTGGCAATTAGTGTGTCAAACTAGAATAAAATGATTGCATTTTTGTTAAAACTTCGAATAAATCTTACGTAGTGCAGTAGTAAAAAAAAACTTTGAATAACAACAAAACTAAGTACTACTTACAAAATTTGTTTCCTCAACCAAACTAAACTTTAGCTGTAGCCCTACCGTTTCTAAACCAATCCATCTCCAACCGAATTCATCCATCCAAATCCATCGTAAGCCTTCAAACCATTTTACAGGCAGCATGCAATTAATGGCAGCGGGAATCGAACCCGCGGCGTTTGTCAGACGTGCCGCGACACTGTGTAATGAGTCTACTGGGGCATGTAATGTGAATGTTTGAATGTCGGACAAGGGTGAGTGTTCGTATGATGCAAATATGTAAAGCTGATTGTTTGATGTTATGAACGGGTTTATTTTCAATGATATAAGCGCCTATTTATTATTTGTATATCAGTTTAAACGTGCCGTAGCAGTTGTTTGAAATAGGAGTTGAGTTACTTCAATCATAATAAACCTAGAGGAATTTGGAAATGGGCTTTCTTTATACATTTCAAGAATAAACGGTTTTGGTACGTGAAATTGTTTATATCCCGTACAAGTTTCATGTAAATTCACAAACGTAGTTGCAAGCAAATCCATTATAATGTTAATCCTACACTCGGTTTACATCCAGTTTCCAAATCACAACTATTGCGCGAAGTCTGTGCATGGCACTCGTCCAAACATGTTTCTTTTTTGCACCAGTTTTTACTAGTTTGTACCGGTTTTTCCGCTCGTTACAACCGTTCAAGTGTTGTTAGTTTTTTCTATGTTAGATTGATTGTTGACTAAATTGAAAAAGTTTGATGGAAATGTTTCGGATAAGTGGATTGGCTGCCGTTTTTTGGACGGTATTCTCTTTATTGGCACCGTAAAATTGCTGAATTGTAATGGATGGGACGTAGAATAGCAGATACTCACAGTTTGATTGGACCACTTTGAAAATCGTTTCATCAATATTATAAAATGGCCCATCCTTATCATCATCATCATCAGCCCGTTTGCACCCACTGCTGAATATAGGATCCTCCTTATTGCGCCATTCCGGTCCCTCGCGAGTCTCATCCACTCAGTACTTGCAACAATGTCATTCGACCAACCCCTTGGCTACCATTCTGTAGCCGCCTTCGTCCATCTCCCGTCGTCCATCCTTAAACACAAAATTAATTACATAAAAAATACATCATCAAAAGACCAGAATAGCTAAAAAATACTGTCATTTTCACTTAAGGGGGTACGATTTCCATACAAACTTAATTTACACAACTATGGGCGAATAAAGTATTAATGTACACTGAAATAGCTGTAATAGGCTTTTACAGTGGTCCTTATTACCGGCCAGTTATATAAAGTTGGAGTGGTAGCCGTTGGTCGTGGCAGTCGGGGCTTCAGAAAAAGAACTAACAGACTTTTAGGACTATTTTGAGACATATGTTTAAAGCTCATTCACGTATTCAATGCCGAGTACCCGTTAGAAAGAATGATGAAAAAATTACTTTTTTGGTTTTTTATTAATATTTCTGTTATCCTACAGTTTTCTCCAACTTTATATAACTGGTCGGCAATAAAGACCACTGTTAAATTCTATTACAGCTATTTCAGTGTACCTACATTTATACTTTGTTTGCCCATAGTTGTGTAAATTCAGTTTGTATCGGAATCGAACAACCTTAAAATAGACAGTATTTTTCGTAACGTAAAAAACCTTCAAGTAAACTCCTAAAGCAAACAAAACTACCTTCCCATGGACGGACAAAGGATAAATAAATACACGTTTCAAGGAGTTTTTCATATGAATTTATGCTCATTTACTATTACCATCACGGAGCAATCTTGCTGCTCTTAATTAAATATGGCCGTTAAAAATATTTATAACTCCCGCCGACCGCCTTCGCATTTTTATGGGATTTTAAGAGATATCTTCCTGCGAAGAATGAAAATATGAACGTTATTATTATAACTTAATTATGAAAGTATATAAACAAAATTTACGCTCGTACTGGCCGATAATGAAGATCAGAAGAAAGGTGAAAAATGGCAAGAAGTAACACCGTTCTTGATCAAAACAAACAATTTCAAAAATATATTATGTTTACTTACTTTTGTCGTTTTCAATTTCGAATGTACCGAGCTGTTACTGACGTAGTGCAGTTTTTTTGGGAGGCGATAATGTATATCCAGTTATTGTACACCTCGTTATTACGATGCCAGTGAGCCTCATGTACACTGTAGCTCAATAATCGATTATAGCTTTTTTTCTGGCTCTGGATACTTGCACATAATCTTTGAGACTTTATAGGGTTGATCCGACTTGAATAGGTTATGTTATGTTAGAACATATAAATTAATTACAATATGACAATTATCCATCGCTTAATAACAAAAGTAATAATTGAGTTATTGAACTGTAACAGTGTACATAGGTCTCAACGATTGGCAGAAAAAAATTGTGGTTTCGTTTCAACCAACGGTGCGTACATTAACCGGACTTTTTTTATTTTGAGATCTGGGAGTGTTTCCTCGCCTAGAGATTATAGCCCAATGTTGTTTTGCCTTCCGCAACCGCCGTAATAGTGATATGTTAATGTGAAGACGCTCAGTGCATGCTCCAATATAGACCTAGTCGACACACACCTTTATTGCGACTGAGTACTAAAGTACTCGTACATAACTCGTTGGGACGTGCGGCGCTAGTTAGTTCGCGTCTAATTATTCTGAGCGGGAACTGTCGTTAAGTAATTCCGCGCCTACCTGTCTACTGCGCCTACTATGGATACATTTTTAGGCACAATATTTCCGAGAACTGCCAGTACTATGGGTTCTCGATTTGATTTCACTGTTCGGGTTAAAGTACCAAGTGTAAGAGTTGAATGGTATCAACAGCCGTATTCACGACATGACGTCTCAGTTGATAACTTTGACAGCTGACAGTTCAAACAGCAGACACCAAAACAAGAAGCAGAAAAAGAAAAAAATAAGATTTTGCTGCGTAATTCCCCCTTTTTTCTTCCAAAAACACATACCTATGCAATTCATATTATTGTTCATTGTTCCAAACAAAAAACAACAGTAATTTGTAATTCGATAATTAACACTTACTGGCTCTTCAAAAATAAACGCATTATTGGAGATCCTACCTTTCTGCCCCAACAGTCTAATACTCGTCTAAGGCTTTAACTGTCTTTGTATTGTGTGCTTGTATCTTTTTGAAAATAGAACCCCAAATCCAACCCCACTCATACAGGCTGCTTTTACGACATTGACAGATTTTCCGTACACTTAAATTAAATAAAAAATAATCGAAATACAAAATCGAGTTTCAATGGTAGTGGTAACCGCACTCACCTACACGCTACACCGTAGTTTAACATCGTCCAGGACAGTTTAAGAATTCGTGCCAAGAGACTTGAGTCGTGCGCCTCTGTGGGATTACTTTTGGCCGGTGATCAAACTCTGAACGGTAACGTTTCGGTTCCTAAGTGACTGTGTGAAGTATTGTTACTGCTGCGACATGAATAATAAATGAATGGGAGTTCGGTTTTTATATCACTACTGTCTTTAGACTTTGGTGTTCATTGAGCATTGATACTTTTAAAAGTTTTATAGATTGTGCTTCATTATTTAGTCCCGAGGATTTTTGGTTGTTATTTATGAATTTATTATTTTTTAATGATTTTATAATTCGTTGTGGATGGATTTTGAGAAAAAAGAATCACTCAAGAGTTATTATTTTTTTATAATTCGTTGTGGATGGATTTTAAGAAAAAAGAATCACTCAAGAGACGCATCACATAATTTTATTGTGCTTCCGTACACTACACTACCGGTTCGAAAGAATTAGTGAAGAATAACAAGATTATTATAAAATTTACACACTTATTACGAATAAAACTACCTACATCTAAACGTCTCACTTATTGTCAATATACTTTCAAAATCTAAAAAGTGTTTTTATTTCAGCATGCTTTACATTTTTACAGAAACATTTAAACGGCAACTTTTGCAACAAACAGCTTATCCTTCCCAAGAAATCTTTGGCCGCTGGTTTGTTTTATTTCCTTTCCATTCGAGAGCGCTGTAAAGTTTTTACTTCTTCATTTGCAAGTCACCGTGCTTACGAAATGTCGGTTGCGTGATGTATGGCGAGGTTTCCCGGCAAAAAGAACTCGGAGTGCGAAGCATAAATGCTACATAAAGAATTTACGATAAAACAAAATGTATTTAGACATTAAATAGCGCGTGCCTGAAATCGTTCAATAGGCATAAAATATAAATGTTACTTTTACTTAAAATAAGCGGGATTCCCACAAATGAACGATGCCCTTGGTTTGAGCTTCAAGCTGTTTTGTTTGTTTGTAGCGAATAAAATCCAAATCAACTGAAGTGGTTTAATATTTTGTAACACCATTATAATGCTACACTATTCCTGAGTAACATAGACTATATTTGTTGACTATAGCTAGTGACCTGCCTCGGCTTCACACGGGTGTAATTTAGAAAACGAAGGTAAAATAATAACGCATGTAGGGTAAATCTCACACTAGACCAAACAACTAACCATACTTACCTGCCAGGGGAAATAGTTTTTGTAAAAAAAAACTCAATAATTTGTAGTATTTTTTTATACAACTAGTAGATAGAAGCCTATTATGGTCCATGCACACACAGGTCACGCATGTCAACGTGCTTTACGATGCACTGTCCTGTGTCCATCAACTTGAGGTTTACAAGTAAGAACTGTCAGTCGCTTCAGCTTCACAAGAAGCACTACTAAAAGAGTTTATCAATGATAATCTCCCAACTCTAAAGTTCGATTTACATCAAACGAACACAGAGCTAGAGCTAGAACAAAAGCATTCGTTCGTGGTCTTTTAGTGTAAACGACTTGTATTCAGCGTTTACATCAAACGAACAAAGAGCTAGAGCTGGAACAAGAGCTAAAACACAAGAACGCTTTGAAGAGACCTTCAGGGGCGCGAGCACGTCCGAACACGCAAGAACGCTCTAAGCAACTGTTCGCGCCCTCTAGCGCCGTTTACATCGAGCAAGCGAGTATTCTTAATATATTCCATAAAATCTTTGCGAACGCACTAAGAACAACGAAAGAATGCTCTACGCCTGTTTACACTAAAATAATTTGATATAGTGGGGATAGAATGAGCATTCGCTCGTCTGATGTAAATCAACCTTAAAGCAACTGCAAACAAAGTGGTTCATCTCAAATCTATCCTTCCTACCAAACTATTCCCAAGACCAAGATTTTATGAGAGCGAGCAATAAAAGTGCTTTTAGACCACGTACAATGTATGCTAATGTTTATGGCGAAGGAATTTCCTTTTACGAGCTGCGTCGAATCTGCACGGGTCTTTATAGCTGTCAGGCGGTTTGTGATGATGTTTATGCTCTGACCCAACTGAGACATAACTAAAAGGCTTACATTTTAGATTACCAGTCTGTAAAATATAAAACTTAGAACCATTAGTAAAATAAAATAATCTACCAGGCATTTAGGCCCATCATTGCCAGGGAGGATACAATTTTCATTTATATAAAAAACCTAGCAGTGATTACACAAAACATTAAGGGTCTTATTAATAATCCTGGCGTAGCCTTGGACTAGTTGATCCGTGTTTTGTCTCTTGCATTGACATGCAATTGTCAACTCGAGCAAATGTGACAAAACACGATTTAACTAGTCCAACGCTACGCCAGAATTAATAATAAGACCCTAATAATATAAAAATCCCACACACGTCATGTTTTGCAAAATTGTTTCTTACCACGATTTTATTTTGGAAAAAATAAGTTGTAGTTAGATTCAAACTGCCCCATCATAAATACGCGTTCCTTTTGTTCGCACACACCACGAACTTTTTCAATAAATAACCGTTACATTGTGATCTATGATACTCGCAAATGTCCTAGCTTGTGGTTTAAGCCAGCTAGCCCGCTCAATGTGTGACATTTTTTGTAACTTTACACACATAAGTGCGTATTTTTAATATTTGTTATCATCATGAAAAAATATGGGGATACTTCTATTTAGACAAAGAAGCTTACAATTAAACAAATATTTACAAAAATTGATAAAATACACAAGTAACAGTTTATCTGCAGACGTTACAAATAAAAAATATATCATGATAATTTCAAATCTAGAAGCACTTTTAGTTTATCGTTATATTTATTTTTGTTCGTCTTTTATTTAAAGAATTGACCACACACACACACAATATATTTAATGAGAGTCTAATCGAGAAAAACCTTGGTAATTCTTTTAACCTTATGTCATGAAATTCCGGCACTTCAAGGGTAGATACCCTTGAAGTGCCGGAATTTCATGACATTAGTCAAATTCTAGATAACAAATCTAGAGTAGTATTTATTTATCCAGATAATAAAATTCAACCAAATAAAAACGTCGGTTACTATTTTTAAAGCACCACTAAAAAACTATTCAGTAAATTTAAGCAGTCGATTTTTTGAGGCGTAATGTTTTTGATTGTGAGGCAGTGAACTAGCTTTAAGTACCTTGAATTGCCCAGTTATTCACACTGCCTTCGGAAATATTTTAGAGTTCAATGGCGAAATTATGAAATATCGCCCGCCCGTCCCGGCTTTAATGAAAATATACGCACGATACATGACGTTGTTTATAGGACACGTAGTGCACACATCTTTGCCATTTTGTGTTTAACCGTGATCTGTTGTTTTTGAACGTTCATTGAGAACCGCGAGGTCTAAACTAGAGAATTCACCTTGAATATTGCTCATTAGCAGATATTGTCCATTGGTTTTTTATTTATTTTAAGCCTTTTTTTTTACAGATGTATTTTTATAACTAAATTTTATTTTACACTACGACATCCATTGGTTAGATGGGTACTAAACAGGAACGTCTTTGTAGCAGATCTGGGGGCTAATTCTCGGGCCAATCTCGATCATTTTGAAATTTTATTTTATTGCTTTTTTTCACAACCCCGCAATTTTTGTACGTTTTCCGTATATCGTAGCTGTCGAGGCTTTTACGAAGAGGTCGTTTATGAATTACTCAAGGAACTTATCCATTCCCCCTTCGAAAAGAAGCAATAAGATAAAATTTCAAAATGATCGAGATCGGCCCGAGAATTAGCCCCCTGTCTTCACGCCTGTTGTCTGTCAGTGGGACTATAAAACATTTTGAAAATCAAACGCAGAATCTGTGTTCACTCAAACAAACCGAGCAATTTTGAATTTGGAACACATTAATGCGTGTGTTTGGCAAGAAAAACGCGCATGTCTGCATCGACTTCGATTTCAATTTCGAAATATAGGTGTTGGACCTATATATTTCGGTCCAGCACCTAGTCCAGGACATAGTCAGAAACGAACTTTCTTATAAGTTTGTACATTGTTTTGTATGTGAAATGAAATACTACAAGCAGATTTTTTTAGGCTCTAATTGTTATTCTTATTGGAGAAACAAAATTTATATAAATTGGAACATTTGTATTCTGGCTTTAGTAAATGTCTACAGGAATAAAAGGAAGCAACAAGTCCTAAGATTTCATATCGCACCACTTTATTAGTAAGCAAACTTTCAGGGAAATAACTTTCTTGTGAAACATGAAACCGTAAACTCCAAACTTGCGTTTTTTCGGCCGAGTTTTAAGTGTGCATTTACTTACAAAGAGGACTGGAGGTACTAGAGTATTCCTACCAAGCTATAGCTTTTTCTAAAAGGCATGAACCATGGCAGGGAAATCAGCATCTCAATAAAAGCATGTACAATGGGAGCCAGATGGCTGATATAATAGGTACTTACTTGAAAACATTTTTTTTGTAAATAATATAGGTAACTAGCGGCCGCCCACGGCTTCGCTCGCCCCGTAGCCGTTACGCCCCGTTGATTTTTCTTTTAAAAGTTTTTCCTCTTTTTCTCTGCTTAGAGAAATAATTTTCCAATTTCCTTTCTTAGTGCACCCCTATGCTATAAAACAAACATACCCTCTCCAAGTTTCATGCTTCTAGGACTTACGGTTTAGGCTGTGCGTTGATTGTCAGTCAGTCAGTCAGTAACGTAAGAGTTTTATATATTTAGATTAGAATACAATATGACACCCGAACAAAGAACAAACATCTGTATCCACCAAATATTTGTTATCAGTGGGGATCGAACCCACAACCCACACTTCCGTCAAGATATCAAACCAAGCCGGATTTTTATTAACTAATCTAAGTTGACACCTGGCAAGACGTGGTGATGACAGGTGGTGCAAAAGATTGACGTAGTGATGGCCGAGGATTGGGAAAAGAAGCGTTAGATGTCCAGTAGCACGATGGGTTGACGACATTGTCAGCGTGGGCTGCAGATGGATGAGGGCAGCCCAAGATCGTTGTGTATTGAGCAAAGAGAGACGTCTGCCCAGCAGTGGGTTAAGTCAGGCTGCAGATGCGGGGAATCTAGTGATGGTGGAACAAGTTGGTTGTTACTTATCACTTTTACTTCACTTAGTTCCATTAAATTTAGTCTTCTATTTGGGGTACCTTGATTCCTTCTACACCAACTGGGTACAATTGACCGAGGATCGCGAAGAGTGGAAGAAAGTGGGGGAGACCTTTGCCCAGCAGTGGGACAGTATAGGTTGAATAAAAAAAAAAAAAAAAAAAAATTTGGGGTACTCTCCTTTCTCTTTTCTCTTAGGAAGAAAAGCATTTCATAAATATTTTTAGCGGGTTATAACTGAACTGTTTGTAGTATTTGGTTTCAGTTGGAGTAGTCACGCGAGTTTTGTAAATCATACTTGGCACGGTAGCATAAGCGTGGCGGTGAATAATACAAGGCTAATTATAATATTAATACACTTATATTGCTAAAGTTGTGGCCTTTTAAAACGCTAGTACAATACATTTAAAAAAGCTATTTTAAAAAAGTTACGAGGTACAATTATTATTCTGCTATTTTTTTTATGAAATCATTGCAAGTTGTTTTAAAAGCTGTAAAATGGAAATACCTCGGAGCTCCAGTTTTCCATCTCCTGCTATTGGTTCTTATAAAAGGTTGTGCACGACATATTGATAAAATACACTACTTTATTTGATAGTTACGAGTTGTCTTCTTTGCCAAGATTTTAGCAGTTTTTCTATAGGTATTAAGTTATCGCACATCAATATATGGAGACACAGTAAGGGCCTAAGTCTAGTGCTAAAACCATCGTATAGGAACAGAATTGCAGTCGATGGTAAAACGTGTTGGTGTAACTAGCGCTTACCAAAACATGTCTGAGGTAACAAACCTTGTTTAATTGTCACCATAATTTATTCACGACTGACGCCATCTCACGGGCACTCGGAGAGTTACTAACTCGAGTCACCAAGTTTTTGTGACAAGCTAACTGAGTTTCGGTGAAATGTTTAAGTTAGAGCAATTTGGTAGTTTCTAGCGCATACAAGGCCAGGCACTCTGAAATAGGTTTAAAGAGTAATGCTCCTTAAATAAACTGGTAGAAGATTTAATATAGTTTAGATGGGATCCTGCCAACAGAAACAAACGGCAATACAATGTTATGACGTGTGTCTATGTATAACCTAAAAGAAGAGGAGCTTATTCTTCGCAAGTAGGTACATATATCCCATTTCTGTACGTCAAACTTGACTTGCATTTTCCCAGTAGAAACAGTATATCAGGCAGAGTTTGAGCTGAAGCCCGTATTCGAAAGAAATAAAAAGAAACCCAATCCAAATATAAACTCCAAACGCGAAACAAACTTCCCCAAAATCAAATCAGATAAACTCGACAAACAAAATGCAAAGCAGGTGTATTGTCCTCTCTTTTTCTCTATTGTTCGCTATTTACCTGCGAGGGGTAGAGCACAAATATCAGCAAAACGTACGGGACACCATTTGAATATCTAAATTGGTGATCCTTCGGCAGCTTCCAAGTTTCCTCATTATCTTCGAGTTCACCTGTTAATTTTTTTCCTGGCAGCTTAGTGATGGGGTTCGACTTTGAACGAAGGACTGTTGCCAATTTGCTAAGACGTTTGATAAGACACATCGTTCCATGACCTTATGATATTACCGAAAATATGTTGTCTTATTGCCTGCAGTCTATGTATATATATGCACTATTTAGGTGATCTCTTAGCTAGCTTAGCAATCATATACCTACATAGAAAAGTGAAGTATTTTTTTTAAGTTTATGTTTTATACCTAATTGAGTTTATACATTTGTGTTTTTATAGTTCAGTTTCTATGTATCTTAGTATCCTTACACTTGAGATGAGTTGATATTTTTAATGCAAACCTTGGCATCTTCTTACTGGAGGGACGCATAGTTTTAAGACGTTATGTTATTAATTTGTTATTCTCGAACATCCACAACACAAGAATCGACCCTTCCTATGTACACCGATACCTACCTACAGGATATACCTACATTTTCATGCTCTTATTTATTAATATATTAATAAGAGCATGAAAATGTAGGTATATATCGATGGATAAGTTGTTGATTTTACCTACTGTACTTTTTACATAAACTAAATTAATGATAGTCAAAGATCAGTTTTTTAGAGGTCTTATGCTAAAGTAACTTTTAAGTTTTCAGACACGACAAACTGCTTTAACCCTAATAAATGAATAATAGGGTGGCTGTAAAGAAAGTACAACCACGCGGGTAAGTGTCCTAACTTTTCAAACCTTAAGATTGCTTGTACCCTTTCCCGGGAAAGTTTAAGAACAATAATAACTAAAATAAACCAGTTTTACTACAAAGACTAAGTTTAACGGGCATCCAATCTCCCATCACTATCGACCTCCCCATTTCTCGGGTAATTTTTATTGTAATTTATTGAAGACGCGTGACGAGGCACTTTCCTCGGCGCTTCGTAATAGTCTCCGTGAGAGGACGGAATTATAATTGGCCGTGACAATATCGCCTTCAAGTGCTGTTTAGTGAATTAAGTGCTTTTTGCTTACTTCTTGTTTTGGCAAGTTGCTTTGTCACGTCGTGTTTTCTTGCTAATGTTTAGACAGACGGGAGTCTTTCTTGAGTCGTCAAGTTAATTTCTGTATGTCATGGTCTTTTAGCTTACTATCTTCTAAACATATTATGAACGTTTTTTATGACTAAGTATACTAGTTATTTAAACTGCGATTGCAAAGTTAAATAAGGTATCAATTTTACGCTCATTTAAGGCCTGCGCAAATCTAGGCAATGGTGATGGCGATCAGCTTAAACACTTTCAAATATTGCTGTCATATTTAACAGCGTTTCGACTGATCGCCATCACCATCGTCTAGATGTGCGCAAGCCTTAAGTAATTCTAAAAAAAATGGAGCGTGATTAAATTGGTATAAAAAAAAGATGAAGTCTTGAAAGAGTGCTTTGACCTTTATCTTGCTACAATATTCAGCCACTTAATAGGCTTCACCTGACACGGTCTCGAACAAAACACAGTGAGGCAACGTAGCTACACTGTGTCGTCTTGCCGTAGCAACATGCTACAGTGTGTAATAGAACTGCAGCTACATTATGTTCATGTAGTCAATTCGTAGCTACACCGGAGCAGCGGCTTTTGTAATATTGCGGTGGTGTTCTGAGGTTGACTTTAGCCAAACAGATTTGCTGTCAAATCTGATGGGCTACAGTCTAGAAACTGCGGCCTTGAACTTTTTTATTTATCAGCGCTTTATTACTGCCATCTTTGTTTTTACATTGTAAAATGAGATGGCAACATTTTTTTGTGCTGTCAAATGAAGCCGGTAAGGCGATTTAATAGCAGAATAAAAACCATTGTGCTACTATTTTACTGAGTAGGTATATAGATTTAAAGTCGGCTGCTCTAAGCTTTAGAATACATTTTTACACATTCTCAAAAATCTGTATTTTTTTTGTAACGTTGCGACACCATTTTGAAAGTTACGAATTGTATACTTCGTAGTGCAGTTGACTGTACCTGCACAGTGTAGTATGATATTGTGTTTTATCATTTTATCGTCTTCTATGATAAATAACTACACATTAATTTTCAGTCCTAATAAACTGTATTTCGGGTTTATGAAGAAAAATGATCGTGGCTCTAGTAGACATTTTATTTTAATTAAGAACTTCCTTCCTCATAAAAGTTGGGATTATGTAGAATTTATTATTTTAAAGCTCTTTTAGCTACTGTTTTATGTAAAAGCTGCAAAAAAGATTTTCTTAATTACTAGGGGAGTCTTGTATCTAAATAAAAACTAGTATAATTAGTTCTTTGACGAAGAATTAAAGTCGTGGACGTGGGCAGAAGGGTAAATCATTGAAGAGGAGTTTAATCATTGCAGGAATCTCTTGACCAGGCGGGAAAATGATAGGTGGAAAAACTGATATCGTCAAGACGGTAGGAGCTAGCTGGTTTTTAGGGTTCCGTAGCCAAATGGCAAAAACGGAACCCTTATAGATTCGTCATGTCTGTCTGTCTGTCTGTCTGTCTGTCTGTCTGTCTGTCTGTCTGTCTGTCTGTCTGTCCGTCCGTATGTCACAGCCATTTTTCTCCGAAACCGTAAGAGCTAGACTGATGAAACTTGGCGAGTAGATGTATTCTGTGAACCACATTAAGATTTTTACATAAAAATAAAAAAAAAACTGTAAATTTCAGGGGTCCCCATACTTGAAACTGAAACTCAAATTTTTTTTTTTCATCGAACCCATACGTGTGGGGTATCTATGAATAGGTCTTCAAAAATGATGTTGAGGTTTCTAATATCGTTTTTTTCTAAACTGAATAGTTTGCGCGAGAGACACTTCCAAAGTGGAAAAAAGTTGGTCCCCCCCCCTCTAACTTCTAAAGTAAGAGAATGATAATACTAAAAAAAATATATGTTGTACATTACTATGTAAACTTCCAACGATTTTTGGTTTGAACGAGATCTAGTCAGTAGTTTTTTTTTTATACGTCATAAACCGTAAACCGCAATTTACCTTTCGACGAACTACAAGAACCTTATTATGTTACATCAAGTAACATAATATACAGGTTCTTGTAGTTCGTCGTGCTACGGAACCCTTCATGGGCGAGTCCGACTCGCACTTGGCTGCTTTATTTTTTATGTAACCAGCTAATGGAACCAGCATATGGCCCACCTGGTGTTAGGTGGTAACCATCGCCTATAACAAAGCAATGCCTCGTAGGTCACGCACATCAAGAACGTGCCCTACGATGCACTGTCCTGCGTCCATCAACTGGAGGCATACAGATATTCAGCCTCAGGTGCCAGTAATTTCACCGGCACCCATACCCTTCAAACCGAAACACAGCAATGCTGCTTCACGTCAGAAATATGCATGGTGGTATTACTTCCCCGGGCGAGCCCTTCACAAAGAGCTCTACTACTGCTAAAGTTGGATCCAGCTAGTGTGGGAACGGGAAGAGTGGCTTGCCAGCAGTGGGTGCATGTGGGCTGATTAGAAAGATAGATAGATCTTAGTACTTGCTTGGAACCAAGATTGTCGACAGTAATACGTGTCTCTTTCATATTATACATTAGTAAATTGTAGTGGCAGTCGACAGGCCATTTGCCATTTCAACTTGCTATTTCTGCGAGCTACTCGTATGTTGGTCGGTGATCATGGTTTTTCTGCGGACTTCCTAACTTTTGGCCATAAAGCGAAGCTCCTAGCATCACAATACTTATTCAGAAACGAAAATCTAAAATTCTAAGCCATCAACACACTGAGAGAGTCGTAAACGCTTGTTTACAATGCATCAACGAGACAGCTGCGCAAATATGACGGCGTAAATACGCCTTAATTGCGCCGTGCGAGAGGCTTACGGGATTAGGATGTTCGGTTATGCCATCTTGCTTGATACACGAGTATGTCGGGTAGTATCTTTTATTTAACGAATTGCGTTAGATTTTTAAGTGAAATTCTTTGTAAAAGAGTTTATCCGGGGCATTTGACGCATCCACCCATTTCTAGAATAGATATCTATAATTCCGTCACTGAAAAATGTTATTTAAAAAAACTAAGAATGCATGGTTATAATTTGTAAAAGCGTAGAAAAAATGCATGAAAACCACACCGATCAACTTGGTTCAAAATCACAGACAAATAACATTGAATTTCCTATCAAAGTTTCTTTACCTTTGCAAAACGCTGCAATAATCACCATATTTACGAGCATCATATTTGCGCAGCCGGCGGCCGCTGATGCATTGTAAACAACATTTGCATGAAGCTCGGTGTGCCGCCGTCTTTATGTTGGTTTAGTTAATTACGTGTTGTCTTTCGTTTATCATAGTTTCAGACTTTTGTGATTTTTATTTCGAATCAAAATTTTGTGTAAATATAAACTTTCTTCTTCTTCTTTATTAGATGCCAGTGTCAAGTGAGGAGATATAACTACCTAATAAATAAAAAAATATATTTAAAGTGGTAACCATCGCCTATATAACAAAACATTGCCTCGTAGGTCAAGAACGTGCCTTACGATGCACTGCCCTGAGTCCATCAACTTAAGGCATACAGTTCAGCATCACGTGCCAGTAATTTCACCGGCAGTAATAGACATGGTGGTTGTAGGTAACTTCCCCGGACGAGCCCTTCACAAAGAGCTACTAGCTACTACTACTACTGAGTGCTATTACTCTAACTTGTTACTAACCAATTCAGACAGTTTTAGTTTGAGACACGATATAATGCGTGTTACAAGATATTACAGTCAAATAACTACCCCATTCCATTTAAATTGTGATTGGTTTGATATTATCTGAACAAATGTTAACACGCAGAATAAAAAATCGTTAATAAGGAGAATCACAAGGATAACTTTGAAACGTGTTACAAGTCATTTACTACCATTTTTTCTATTCCTTTTTTTCGTGCTGAACTTGAAAAGTTAAACATGTTTGTATCATATCCTTAATTTTCACCTATGAAGTCCGTTGGTAGGTTTTTTAAAATCTTTTTTCTAAAATACCTTGCGATAAAAAATGGATATTAAAATTGTTTGCGCCTACCATTTCTACATAGCACGACGCAACGACGGAACTATTAATGTAAATCTGAAGGAATCCTCATTACTTGACAAAAGCTTGTACTGAGCAGTTCATAATTGCACCTTATAACTAAATCTAAATAAACCCCAGTAATCTTGTCCAAAAACGAGTATTATTGTATTCCTCAAGTTACCCACCAAAGGATTAACAAAATTGGCGACCGAGACACGACAATTATCTGCAAAATACGAAAAGTACACGCGTGCTAACCACCATCTTGTACGTGGCCCGTGACCGGCCGGCAAAGGAATTCGGGGATTATCACAAGAACTACAGAAGCGATCACGTTTCTATGTGCAAGGAATCATACTGCCCGGAATTTTGGATGCCTGGACCATAATTGCCACTTCAATCACTGGTTGGATGACACTGCAATCTACGAAAAACTATATACATTTTTTGCAAATCATTGGACATTGGACTTGGATTGGATTATTGTTTTGATGGTCAAGTGGAACAGCTAAAGTTCCACGCCTGCGAAGCAAGACCCCAAGAAAGCTAAGTGCCCTTCCTTTGTTTATTCATCCTCTAAATTTCTTACATTTTTTCCATCCTACAAAATCATAACCTTACTAAATCAAAGTTAACATGCAAAGTACAAGTCAAGTAATCATTCAAAATCCATTATCTTTTATCTAAATACGTGCCTAAACACGTAACTAACTATAAAAGGTACAGGTAAATACACATATCTATCTAAATATTTCCACTAAATAGCATCCATTTTATGTATCTAAAAACCTATCTTTGTCAATAGGTAAATACATAAAATCTTAATTACAAAAACCTAGACAGTAAACATACAGAATCAACCGCTAAAGTGATTCATATGCTTACGTCATCTAAATAAATACATTGATAAAATTACCCCTAAACTAACAAAGTAAAATTGATTTTTATATCTACATAAATTAAGCTAAAAATATACAAACAAACTAAACAAACTATTTACATTTAACATTTTTGTTCTAAACAATCCTCCACTTGCATTATAACCTAAACTTATAAATACCAAAAGGTAATAACGTATTCGTATTTTTGTGTTAGCCTGAACTAACATACCTACTTAGCAGGATTCTTAAAAATTAACGTGTTTTACGAGCTAAAATCAATCACTCATTTATCTAGGTCATAAATTCAATAAAAAATATTGTTTTGTAAAATATTAACGCGTATTTGGCTGAATAATTCCAGGATCTGTGGGCTCGGCTGGCACTATAGCTGGGCATAATAAGCAGTGCCCTTGAACTTGCTTGGCAAGCAGTTGTAGCAGAACAAAGGCGATCAGCTGTTGATGCGCTCGCTGCCTTAGCCTGCCGGCTTCCGTACGATACCCACTGCAGACTTCGCCAGATAAGGAGCGTGAGAATACCTACAATCATTATTTTACTATCTCGTACCTATTGTTGAGCTTTGTCTAGTTGTTTTGTTTGTTTTAAAGTACACCGATATTTCTAAAGATCGTACCTAGTTTCTAAATTGATAAACTTACAAAATGACAGATAAGGCGGAGAAATTAAAGATTTTAACGCTTAAACGAAGCTCAATAAAGGGACAAATAACCAAGTTTAAGAAGTACATAGATGAATTAGTTACAAAAAAAACTGAATATTTAGAACATTTGGAATTAGCTGAATTAACTCTTAAACTTGGCAAATTCGAGATATTGTCTTCTAAATTTGAAGAGGTGCAGAGTGAGCTTGAGATTCAGAATCCTGACTGTATTGACGTAGAAATTGATGCACGAGACCTCATTGAGCGCGACATCATTCGGCTGATTGCTATGGCCAATGATTTGTTGGATCACAATAATAGACAAAATAATCTGGAGATGTCCCGAAGGGAATCCCGCGCACATTGCGGTCACGAGCATCAGGAAATAGGCGTTAAATTGCCAAAAATTGAAATTGCAAAATTTGATGGTTCTTACTTCCGCTGGTTGGAGTTCCGTGATACATTTATGTCTTTGGTGCACAAAAACGAACGTTTATCTTCTATACAAAAATTCCATTATCTGATTTCATACCTTGAGGGTGATTCTGCCCGCATAATTTCTAATCTAGAAGTGTCCGCAGATAACTACGCCACTGCTTGGAGTTTGCTGTTGGAGCGATACGATAACAAAAGATTGTTGGTGACCCACCATTTGAAGTCACTGTTCAATATTCTGCCGATTACTCGCGAGTCTGAGAAATCGTTACGCTTCCTCGTTGACCACGTCACAAAGAACTTGAGAGCTTTAGCAAGCTTGGGTCAACCCACTGCTCATTGGGATATTCTTCTCATATACATGCTGTCCGCTAAGTTAGATAGCCGTTCTCTTGAGAAGTGGGAAGAGATGCGCAACAGTTTCTCTGACATACCTACTTTGGAAAACTTCAAAAAGTTTTTGACTGATCGCGCAGACGTAATTGAGGCTTTAAATCGGTCTAAATTCGATAACAATAGTACAAAATCATTAAATAATAATAGTAGTAAGCCCAGCCACTCTGGTCAAGCTCAATTATCGTCCAACAACAATCAACAAAATCGCTTCAACAATAATCACCAATATCGTCCAAATTATAATCAAACAAAATCATTTGCAAGTTCTGCCTATGCTGCAGGCGTCTGCGTCTGCATCATCTGTGGCTCTAATCATAAAATTTACGATTGTCAAACATTTAAAGCTAAAAATATTCAAGAGCGATTGGCTGACGTAAGTAGGTACAAATTGTGTGTGAATTGTCTCAGACAGGGTCACCCCGAGAGCGAGTGCCGCATGGGACCCTGTCGAGAGCGAGGCTGCAAGGATCGGCACAACTCGTTATTACACCAACCAGCTCAATCGCAACAAACAGTCGTTAACTTCTCTAAAGAATGTAATACTAATATAGTTAATCGTCAGGTAATTTTATCAACAGCCCTAATTGAGGTTCTAAATCCAAATACGAATCGATGCGAAAAGGTGCGCGCTTTGTTGGATTGCGGCAGCCAATCGTCGTTCGTAACTAAATCATTACAAGAAAGATTAGGTTTAAAAACCAATCCTATAAATACGATTAATGTAATCGGTATAGGTAACAATTGCAATAATCGTGTGACCGAAAGTTGTGTCGCACAGCTAAATTCATTGACCACGCAGTTTAGCGTGACTTTGTCATGTTTTATTCTTGATGAGTTGACAGCAGAAATTCCAAAGTTCCCCATTGACCTCAAGAATCTAAAGATACCACAAACCATAAGATTGGCCGATCCAGATTTCGACCAGCCTGCCCCAATCGATATGTTAATTGGTGCAGACATATTTTGGGATGTCCTCGGATGTGATCAGCGTTCGCTGGGTCCCAACAACCCGAAACTGCGGTTGTCTAAATTTGGCTGGTTGATAGCTGGCCCAATTTACATCACAAAATCTAAATCACAAAATAATGTCCACTGTAATCATGCATTTGTTTCAGATGGTTTCCAAAATGAAAATTTTGACGAAATGCTAAATAAATTCTGGTCGCTTGAAGAATTACCGCAAAAGTCTTTTTTAAGCCCAGACGATAGGAAGTGCGAGGAGCTTTTCAACTCTACCACGACGCGGTTAGAGTCAGGCAGGTTCTGCGTAGAATTACCGCTAAAGGATTCTCCTGACTGCCTGGGCGATTCGTACAACGTTGCCAAAAAACGTTATTTCTATCTAGAAAAACGATTTCAAAAAAATCCTGAATTAAAATCTAAATACGTGGATTTTATCCATGAATATGCTGCGCTAGGACATTTATCTGAATCATCCATCACAAAACCGGACAAATCGTATTTTTTGTGCCATCATGCGGTCATCAAAGAATGCAGCGAATCCACAAAATTGCGCGTTGTTTTCAATGGATCTGAACCCACTACCTCAGGCTATTCTGTAAATGATATTTTACTTAAAGGCCCTCATGTTCAAGACTCTCTTTTCTCTATATTAGTTCGAGCTCGGCAGTATCAGTACGTTCTAACTGGGGACATTGATAAATTCTATCGTCAAATTAAAATTGCCAAAAATACAGATCGAAACCTGCAGCTCATTTTATGGAGAGAAGAAGAGTCTTTGCCTCTAAAAACTTTACAGCTTAATACTCTCACTTACGGTACCGCAAGTGCGAGCTATCTAAGCACAAGATGTCTCTGGCAGGTGGGGGAGGAGTGTGAGGATCCATTGATTGGAGATATAATTAAACATGATTTTTATGTTGATGATTTGTATACCGGATGTGATGATGAGAAAGAGCTACAATTTATACTAAAGTCAGTAACAGAAACTCTAAAATCTGCATGCTTCAATTTAAGAAAATTCAAAACTAATGTTCCTCACTTATTCAACGAAATGGTATCAGATAATAATGAATCGCTCTATCTCAGCGAGTCCACTAGCACTCTTGGTCTTGGGTGGAATCCCACTAGTGATTCATTACACTTTTCCTTCAAAATGCCTCCTAAAGATAAAGAAATAACTAAGCGTTTCATAATGTCAAACTCATTCAAAATATTCGACCCTCTGGGTCTGCTTAGTCCTTGCATAATACAGCCCAAAATGATGCTCCAAAAATTATGGCAACAAAAAGTTGACTGGGATGAGCCTGTTCCTCAGCCAATCAAAGAATCTTGGTTTGAGTTTGTTGATAACTTGCCATCTTTTTCTTCATTGCAGGTTCCTCGTAAGGTTCTTTGCACCTCGCCTAAGCATTTTGAAATGCACGTTTTCAGTGACGCGTCACAATGCGCGTATGGAGCGTGCGTTTATATGCGCACTGTAAACTCAAATGATGACGTGACGGTCAAATTATTGTGCGCAAAATCTAAAGTAAGTCCTCTTAAGCCAACAACAATTCCTCGCTTGGAGCTTTGTGCTGCATTGCTCGCAGCCAGGCTATCCAAAAGCGTCACCGACTCTATAAGACACAAACCTTCTCGTATCGTTCACTGGTGTGATTCGAGTGTCGTTCTATCATGGCTCAAAAGTGATGCAAGTAAGCTAAAAACGTTTGTGGCTAATAGAGTTGGTGAAATCATTGAAATCTCTGCTCTGTCTTCTTGGCGTTATGTGCCGACCAATGTGAATCCTGCTGACATGATTTCCAGGGGAGTGAATGCCAGACAACTTCGTGATCCAGAGTTGTGGTGGTCAGGTCCTGATTTCCTGAATCACAATGAATCGGAATGGCCCACTCTACCTCCGCCTACCTATCAAGATTTACCTGAAGTTAAGTCGGTCTGTCTACACGTAGCTGCCATTGAACCAGTGTCTTTGGTTGATTTCCATAGGTTTTCTAAATTAAATAAGCTTCAAAGATGTGTTGCCTACATAAAAAGGTTCGCTCATAATTTAAAAAATTCCAAATCAAAATTGTTAGGTCACCTATCGGTGAAAGAATTAAATGATTCTTTTCATTATTTGTGCTGTGTTGCTCAAAAGGAATCATTCCCTGATGAATTTAAGTTGCTGTCTAAAGGTAACCCACTAAATCACAAGTCTAAATTGCTGTCGATGTCTTCATTTTTGGATGACAATAAATTGATCAGAGTAGGTGGTAGAATCGAGTCGTCAAATTATTCGTATGAGAACAAACATCCTATCGTACTCGATTCGTCCCATCATCTTACAAAATTATTATTTGAGCAAGAACACTTACGTAATCTTCATGCTGGGCCACAGCTGCTCCTTGCTTCTATTCGCCAGTCTGTTTGGCCCATCAACGGGCGCCGCCTTGCTCGCCAAATCGTCCATCGATGTGTTCGATGCACCCGTGTGCAGGGTAAAGTCTTGCAGCCCAAAATGGGAGATTTACCCGCGCAACGAATTAATCCTGATTTTCCTTTTATTTCAGTGGGAGTGGACTATGCTGGTCCCTTCCACATTCTAAATCGTAAAGGTCGTGGTGCCAGGTTGCAAAAAGCTTATTTATGTTTGTTTGTGTGCCTAAGATATAAATGTATCCACCTGGAAGCCGTATCTGACCTATCTAAAAATGCGTTTATGATGTCTCTTCGTAGGTTTGTAGCACGACGGGGTAAGCCCATCGAGATTTTCAGTGACAATGGAGGTAATTTCACTGCTACTGCAAAAGAGCTAGGTAACTTCCTTAAAGAAAACTCTGAATCTCTGTCTGACTTTGCATCTCAAGAAGGCATCAATTTTATATTCTCACCAAGCTACGCTCCTCATTTTGGCGGAATCTGGGAAGCCGGTGTTAAATCCGCTAAGCATCATATCCGTAGAATAATGGGAAATACTAATTTAACTTTTGAAGAGATAGGTACTTTATTTACGCAAGTGGAGGCCATCTTAAATAGTCGTCCCTTGTGTCCTCTCTCTTCCTCACCAAACGATCTCCTTTTCCTCTCCCCAGGGCATTTTCTGATTGGGAGACAGCTGACCGCAATGCCGACTCAAAATCTACTGGACGCTAAAGAATGCCATCTTCAACGATATGCTCGAGTGGAGAAGCTGCGTCAACATTTCTGGCAAAGATGGCAGAAGGAGTACATCGCTGAATTACAGCTCCGAAGAAAATGGAAGACGAACAAAGGCAGTCTAAACGTCGGGGATCTTGTCTTGCTTCATGAAGATCATGTTCCTCCGCTAAGCTGGCGTCTAGGGAGAGTATCCAGATTATACACGGGACCTGACGGCATCAATCGTGTCGCTGATGTAGTCACCACCCGAGGCTGCGTAAGAAGAGCCCTCGTCCGTCTCTGCCCGCTGCCCAATGAAGAAGAATGAAGAAGGTTGAAAACTATCTTTTCAACGGGGGGCAAGATGTTTGCGCCTACCATTTCTACATAGCACGACGCAACGACGGAACTATTAATGTAAATCTGAAGGAATCCTCATTACTTGACAAAAGCTTGTACTGAGCAGTTCATAATTGCACCTTATAACTAAATCTAAATAAACCCCAGTAATCTTGTCCAAAAACGAGTATTATTGTATTCCTCAAGTTCCTCAAGAACCTATCGAGAGTTTAGTTTAGGCATAAAATTTACCGCTTAACATCAGGTGGATCATCTAATTACACCATTTTTTTCTGATACCAAAATTACGAATCATCAGCCTAAAGAAGTCCACTGCTGGAAATAGGCCTCCTCTACACATTTCCAGGAAGAAAAATTCTGAGTTCTTTCCATCCACCGACTTCCCGAGATCTTAACAATGTCGTCGGTCCATCTGGTGGATGGGCGCTTTACTTTTCGTCTTCCGGTTAGTGGTCGCCTTTCGAGAACCTTTATTCCCCAACGGTTGTCGGATCTTCGAGTTATATGACCTGCCCATTGCCACTTCAACTTACTAATTCTAAGAGCTACCTTCAAAGAGTAGGAAGTTTGTGTTGTAAATTTCGAATACAACAAGTAATTTTTGTTGTCAAGTGAACAAAATCATCTAATTTATGTTCAAGCGTACCGTATCGCGTGCCAAAAGCCGAAAGCGACAGTTCCACAGCCTTTTTCGGCTGTTTTCGACCAAACTGATGACATCTGCCGGCAATAATGAACGTTTGTAATGGCCTGTCTGTCTATAGCTTCGAAATTTAGGTTAGTATGACGCTTTACCACGCAGGGACAGGGTATTTGGAAATTCGTGGCACGTTTTGACTTATAAATTAATATTGTGTAAGTACAATCCACACAACACTAGCACGTAGCCCCAAATTAATTCAAGCTTGCACAAAGAGAACCAGATAGCTGAAATACACTTATATACATGTTTTTTTATAAATACAATATAACACCCAGGCAGAGAACAAACATCTGCGTTCACCCCACAATTTTGTTCTCGGTGGGGTTTGAACCCACGATCTAGCAGCGCGCAGAAAGCTAACTATCAACTGAGCTGAGAGGCTAGTCAAAGTAAGCAAGAAGTTCATAGATTTACATTACACTGAAACTACTCTTTGACAAAAGAGCGATATTTTAATTGGCTTATCTAGTTACAGTTTGAAAAGTAACAGTGGAGTGGTGGCGTATCTTTTGTTGCAATCAAAACCTAGTCGCATCTGTTAACTTTGACATGATTTTGAGCTTCGATTTCAATAAAAAACGGACACAAAAAATACTTATAAACACAGATCGAAAAATTATGGTAACAAGATATAGTTACATGATCACTGTTCCTTGTTATAATCATTTATTTTTTTTAAACTTTCACCACAATTGGTTCCAAACAACCAGTGACACGAGAAGAAGAAGAAGAAAAAAAATATTCAAAAAAACGTATCACCATAAAGCCACATTTTTGCATCATGACTTACAACGCGACACAAGCTACGCCATCAGTCAAGAATACCCTGCCTAGTGGCAGTTTTACATGTAACGTGCCGGATCCGAGCCGTAAACTAATGGGCAAATGAAAATCGACTGGCTTTATTCACCTATAGGGATGTATTACAACGCTTGAGTTCAGAATAATCTACTACTACTACTACTACTAGCCTGTAGTGTCCCACTGTTGGGCAAAGGCCTCTCATTCATTATTTCTACATAATTTATAAAGAATATATCCATAATGGTCCTATAGCAGTCATTTAGATTCACTAAATAGGCCTGTTATAAACTGTTTCTATTTGTTAACGAACGTAGGGGTAAGATTATAACTAAACACAACGATACAGTGCAAAACTAATAAAGTGTGGTCTTAAAATAAAAAATGATATAATAGATGTTTCTTCTCTGCCTGGGTGTTATATTGTATTCTAATAATGTATTAACAAAAATAAAATGTATTCAAGTATTATCTGCTATCTGGTTCCCATAGTACAAACTCTGCTTAATTTGGGGCTGGATAAAGTAGTGTGAATTGTCCAGAATATTTTTTTTATTTTTTAATAGATCCCAGATCTGAATAGTGTAATTACACTTTCCTCCCCCTCGGCTTACTGTGGACGTCAGCAGATTAAAGTGAACAATAAAAAATGTTATGGTGTCTTTGGCAATTCATCAATGAATTTGTCGCCAAGTTGTTTTATGTGGAGCTCTTTGGAGATTGAAGATAGTATAAAAAATATTTTAAAAAGTAATGAATTATGCAATATATATCACTAAGAGAACAAACTCGTGGGTGTCTAACATTAGTGCTAAATAATTGTATGAGCTAGTGACCAAAAAAGGTGGAACCAAGTGTGGTGAAAGGATTTTAAGTGCGCCTCAAAGAGGCTCATTTTGTGTACATGACACACATTTTTGAACTTGTTTTAGTTCTACGACAAGTCGGTTTCCTCACTATGTTTTCCTTCACCGTTTGAGACTACTTGAATAGTGAACATACATTATTGGGCGGAAAATTTTTATGGGTCACGACTGGATTTTCACTCCCGACCTTAGAATCGGAAGGCGGAGCCGCTGCCACTAGGCCAACAGCGCTCTAAGCGCATTAAGCCTTTGATTAGATATTATATTTCACGGATTACTGATCAATCGATCAATTATTTGACAGCTTTTATATCAAAGTTCTGCTTGCAAAATTTAAAACAAACATTCATCAAATATTTGATCGGTCGTCAACAGTGAAACCGGCCCTTAATAAAGTAAAATTGGTATGGAGGCAAGTGTTTCGTATTTATCAGTGTAATATTACAAAATAGCTGTGAAAAGTAGAAACGTCAACAACAATATTCCTACTCCCAAAGCAACGAAACTCGACTGAAATCCTGAAGTCCCAAAGGAAACAGTTAGTACTAAAATTCTCAAAACCTTTACAAAATAAGTACTGAATTTCAGCACTAGCTCTCTCTCAACGTACTGTTGACTACAAAAGTGCATCAAAAAATATTAAAACGTATTTTCTTTAGACGTATTTCTCATGAAATTCAGAAGAATGATGCTCATAATAAAATTCCTAAAATTGCTTACAAGTAAGTTTAAGAGTAAGTTTTTTTGTCAACTAGTATTTTTATTCTATTCACTTTTGCAGCCGACTGCACGAACATATAAAATGTCGGCTCGTTCCATCAGACGAGACGAGACACACCATTTGCATTTTATTAAAATCTAAATTTTATTTTTGAGGCATGGCTGCCTTTCCGCTTACATTGCTTTCCGGCATGACGGTATGACGTAGAAGGATTATACCTACTGTTTTGAAAAAACTAAATACTGTATAAAAAAAAAAAAAACTGTATTTCTGATTAGATATTAGCAAACGCCTAATGAACATTTTAACGTTAAATTGAACAAGTAATTGAATCTTCTGTGATCGCCATGCGTATGCAAGGCTTTACCTTGCGTATATCTATGCGATCAGCTGCGATCACAGATCGCAGTTGATCGCATAGATGTACGAAAGACTTAATAACAGTTTAGAAAATAAACTAAGATGAATAATACACAATAAATGATTCTTGTCTATCGTTATTACTATCATGTTCATCAACAGCCTTAAGAAGTCTAGTCTAGAATTAGTTATAGACTTTTATCCATAGATTTTCAGGACTAGAATAGGAGGCCTAACAATTTTGAATTTCCTTATAGATATCTCGCGCTTTTCGCAATATCATCATGAAACCTAATGAAAGCCTTTTCTCGACTCCTTAGATTCTCTGGACGAAAACTTGTAACCTTCTCCATCCACCGCCTTCTTATGACTTTCGTGTTATAGTCAGCTCATTCACCATCATCAACCTTTTGCAGTCCACTGCTGGACATAGGTCTCTCCTATGGCGCGCCACTGAGCCCGGTCTTTGGCTCTTCCTATCCAGTTGCTGCCCACCACCTTACGTAAGTCGTTGCTCCATCTAGTCTGAGAAGGTAGTCAGCTCATAAGTATTTTTTTTAATACTAGCTGATGGACCAATCACGTGGTCCACCTGATGTTAAGTGGCAACCATCGCCTATAACAAAGCATTGCCTAGTAGATCACGTACGTCAGAAACGTGCCCTACGTGCCCAGCGTCCATCAACTTGGGGCATACAGATGTTCAGCCTCACGTGCTAGTTATTTCAGCTTAGGTATAAGTAAAATAAAGTGTTTTAAGAGGGTCAATCCTGATCTTTGTTAGCTCATAATTTCAAAACCATATCTGCTGCTAAAAGTTTCACTCCCAGCTTAAGGTGGATTTCTACGTCAAGCGTAATGAATTCTTCCCGGTTTGATTTTAATTATGTCTGCGTTGTAAGCCCCTTTTCAGAACGAGGTATTAAAGCGGGGCGAATCAAATGAGTTATTTGGTTGTTTGATGAAGGTTTTGGTACCGTCAATTTCACTTTCATTGTGTTTTTATTTTATTGTACCAATCTATTGATGAATTAAAAATGAAACGATGCTATTTTTTTGTGAAATAATGTGGAGAAGATTGAACGCATTTACATTTGTTTTTATAAACAATGATATATAGGTACAATTTGTGACATAGCAAGCTAATAAAATGAGTCTAAAAAAGAGGATAAACATAAAAAGGCTCTGCTTGAAAACCAGCGCTGCTTGGACAATATGCTTGTAGACAATGTCTTGTCAGACAGCAAAAAGCTGAGTCTGAGCCTAATTGGCATATTTTAATTCGACTGTTATCTGTTGTGTACGTCTACACCTTTATTATGTACCTATAAAAAGAAAGAAAGAAAATATATTTATTTTACATACATAGATAGGTACATAGGTTTAGACGTTCATAACAGATACCTATGTTTGTCTAATACATGTATTTTCTTACTTTAAAAGAAAGAAACGGCTGAGAATATTCTAGAAAACTACACAATCAAGCCCTCAAAAATCCATGTTCCACAAACCAAAGAAAGGCATAAAACTTTCTGTATAAATCTTACTGCCGTAAGTAGTTCTATCGCGAAAAGCAAACGAGATTTTAAGAGACGTAAAAATTCAAAAGTATTAAAATTCAAGTTTCCAATTTTACGATTCCTGGCACGAAATTTTTAATGCGAAAACATAGACTTACTAGTCCATTAGTGAGTCAGAAAGTCTTGGAGGTAGTAGCTGCTGCATAAGGACATGCACACACTGGGATCACGCCTTAAACCTTTATTTAAGAAACGTTAAAAAATAAGAGACAAGAGAGCAAGATGGCGGGATGATCTCGATTGTCATATGAACGACTGGCCTACTGTATCCAAAGATCGTGAGGTGGGAGGAAAAAGGGGAGGAAAGCCTTGCATTGGAACGACCCGGGATCAAATAAATAAAATAAAATAAAATTGGTTACAACAATTTTTTGATTAAAAACAAAGTTTACACAACCTCAGTAAATATAATATTTTTATAAGAAACCATCACGACCATTGTATAAACATGTGAAGACCCTAAATATAAATATTGCATGGGTTCCAATGGGCTGTTGTTTGTTTCTGTAATTTTATTTTGATTATAAATAAACCTTTTCAAACTGATTTATGTTGAAATGTCCGCATATATATTTTGTATTTTTCGTATCAATGCCTAACAACCAAAATGGGATACCCATAGCATAAAACTTTGTCATAGCAGAAATACCAAATGGTAAGACCTATTTTTCAAGCTGAAGGTTATTTATTGTACGAATTCATGACACAAATTGTGTGAATCAGGATATTTTTCGATTGTACTAAATTTAAATTAGGAATTGTACGAACGTACGAACTGTCTAAGCACGAATTTTGTGTAATTTTCTAATGGTTTTTGTTTTCTAATCTTTTTGTTTTCTAATGTTGTAATTTTCTGCTTCGAACCAGAGGATTTTGTTTATGAACGATGTAGTATCGCCTTTACCCAGCCGGGCCGTGGGTTTCATAGCCAAAACAAATCATGAATCAGTGCCAAAAACGCGCTTGGCTCAGGAGATGTCGTCGCATTAGCTTGTTATATTGCCGGGATGGTGTTACGTGTCGCGGGATTCATGTTCCTAAATCTTTTTTGTCCTGTCTACTTGCTAAGTAGATTTGAAATGCTCGTGGAGTAGTTTGGGTGTTTCTGACAGATAAACTGAGTGGAAGATCGTTCTGGGCAGTCACTAAACACATAATTAGAGTTCAGTTTGAAGATTTAAAAACAATCTTTAATATTCATCATCATAACCAACCTGAAGAAGTCCGCTGCTGGACATTGACTTACCCTATACATTTCCAGGAAGAACGATTCTAAGCCCTCTCCATCCACCGACTTCCCCTGATCTTTCTTTTTCTTCTTAGTTAATTGCATCTGTCCATTTTGGAACAATTTTTCCCGTGATCTATCAATGTCGTCTGTCCATCAGGTGGTTCATAATTGTCAAATTCAAAATTTATTCAAAGAAGTCAAAAAATAAATTGTAAAATAATATCAAATCGAGATTTTAAAGTTGCGAAATAAACGAAAAAAACGAAATGTGTACTAACTGTACTTGCTATTTTTTTTTAAATCATACAGAAAGTGCTTGATGTGCTTGTCTCTTTTAAATGAAGAAACTTTTGAGGAACCTTTTTGAAGAGCATCCAAGTCGAAAGACATTTATCCATCCTCAGTTATGCCCAAAAAGATCCATTTAAATAGAGAACTAAAGCCAACTCCACGAACTCGGCTGAAACTTCCTCAGAAGCACTTCAAGGCCACTCAATATCAATTCATCCGGACACGTGTTCAACCCAATGAATATTTGTCATCTCGACGACGGCGACGTGGAATCGATATCTACCGAATAGGCATCGTTTAAAATCCAGCCTTTAGGAGCATAAAACTATGAAGACAATCCCATTAATATTAAAAATGTGAAAGTTTGTATGTATGGATGTTTGTTACTCAATAACGCCAGAACGACTGAACGGATCTGGATGAAATTTGGCACAGAGATAGCATAGCACAAAAGCTAGTTTATATCTCGGTAAAAAATATTGTTTCTCTGTGTAATTTGTTTTAATTTTTACATATAGAGCAAGAGACCGACATGATTTTTTGCATAAGGGTCGTTTAGGGCTCAGAAAATGACAAGCTAATTTTTATCCTGGTAAGTTTACTGCCTTGCTAGATGCTGTTGGTTATGGTTAATGGAATAGCATATAAATAAAAAAAATATTCTGCTCTAATACTTAATATTCTACTGAGCTTAAAAGTTGTACAGTCAGCATGAAAAGTTAATGATTAGAGTTAAACAAACTAACCAAAAAGTTGTATCCTAAAAAAAATTGTATCCAAAAACCTAAACCTTTAACACCAGCGATGCTTAGAAACGCAATTTAAATTTAATCATTGCTTAAAGTAAGCCCTGTTTAAACACTGTTTATCTTTTGGCATATTTTCATATGCAAGGTCATTACTCGTAAAAAGTCTTTGTAAATTCCCGTGATTTTAGAAAGACGGGATAAATGCCATAATGCCATAGGTATGATTTACGAACTGCTTAAAACATTTTGCATTCCTCAACAAATTGTATCAAAGTAAAGTTCTACCCAAACCTAAGATCAATAAATTATGAAATTTCAATATACAATGAATAAAATAGAACTTGACTGTTGAATAAAAACTCGATAGAATCAGCTGCATTTCAATTGGGAATGGACAATGAGCCACGCTCGCCGCTGAGTACCGGGTCGTAGAGTAAGAAACTAAAATATATCTACCACTAGAGACGTCTACTTCTTTTTTCTTAAAAGTTTCAAAGTGATTCTTGCATTGCAACTGAATAAATACATTTTTGATTTTGATTTGATTTAGGGCTAACTCCACGGATCTCCAATCAAAAATTTTAAATACATCCTGGTTTATTTCGAATATTGTAAGCAAAAGAATATAAACAGCTGTTAAATATTTAATCAGTTGATTAGTCGTCCGGGACCCGGCCCGTAATAAACAGTGTTTAAAGACTAAAATGGAGTTTAATTGGGTCATTGCAATAATGTTAATGCAAAACAAAAATATTTCATGCTGGTAATGCATGAAATATTTTTGTTCCATCACTGACGTTCTAGGTACGTTTGGACCCAAAAGCCTGTTTTTACCAAATAATTTCAATCTGTGTTGCAAGTTGTGTTTGAAGCAACCTTCTCTATAGGAGCGTAGTACATAACTTTGGCATGCTCTGTGCATCCGACTTTGGAGCCTCGGTCTCGATCGAACGAATTTCAAATTTTCATACATTTTTAATCGAAGTCAAAGACTGAGCCATTCTTTGTAACTTCAAAGTATCGCTATTTTCGTGTCACTTTTAAATAAAAAAAATCTGAATCAGGTTCCTTTTATCTGAGTTAGTTGATATCTAAAAACATGCAGTTATTGACATTTTTCAAGTTTGCAGCTGGTTGAAAATGGTTCAGTGAAAATTTTAATTTTGTAATGCAGGATCATCAGAAATTTTTGAATATGTTGAATTTATTTATATTTTTTTCAGATCAAACAGATCTTAGGTTGGGAACTACATTAATGGAAATATTTTGCAGTGAGCTTATCAACGTGAAGCGATTCATCCAATAATCCTCCCAACATTTTCATTACCTGATAAAAAAGCAATAAACCTGCTTCCGAATCGCTGCCCCGCAAATGCTTTTTTGCATCTTTATGGCCGATCATGAGATAAGTGCTCAGCCGAAATAAATGAAAGAGCACTTATCCTGTTTTATAGCCAACGTCTCTGTCATCAAAATACAGCTCTATGATTTTACAAAGCTATTTAATTTCTTGTTAATTATAGAATGTTTGTCAACAAGCATAAACAAAAAAGTCTAAAATTATCTTGTAAGTGTTAAATTTTTAACAAGTGTTTAAATTGACAAATAATGCAGAATCTGAAAAATTCAACACCATGAAAGTGGTTTATAGGTTTTGTACTTACAGGTTTGTTGACAAACATTCTACATCGAATTTGGCTGGAGTTAAGTAAAGGTAGTGATTTAATAAAAAGTTGAGCTATTTATGATTTTTTTAAGATTCGTCCATCAGTTAAGCCAACTAGAAAAAAATAATTCAAAAACACGTATTGTGTCGAAAGTTTCTCTGAGGCTTAAAATATTTTCACCACACTGGTTTTTAAGAACCAGTGATACTATAAGAAGAAGACCAATTTGTAGCAACTTCAGCTCGTGCTGCGGCCACGTGAACATTTTTGTTGTTCTAACTAAACTGTATCCAAGTTGGCTGTGGTTGGCAGCTGAATTTCGTAATATAAATTTTTTGTTCGTTCCTCGAACGCAATTTCACAACGTGCTGGAAGCCCTATTCTGTAACTTTATGTTTGGTCCTAAATAAATGATTGGTCACGTGGATGGAATCAGTTTATTTTATTTAAATTGAGGTAAAGTAGGACGCACACATGGACCAACCGACCCGATGGACAGACTACATTTATTATGATCGGAAGTCGGTGGATGAAAAAGGCTCAGAATCATTTTACCTGGAAATGTATAGGGGAAACCTATGTTCAGCAGTGGACTTTTCAGACTAATGATTATGATGATGGTGAAACTAGGGTTAAGTCGCAAGATTTTTTACTTTATAACCACCATGTTGGTTGATGACACTTTTACTGTTAGTAAAAATCATACGCAGGTTATTCGTATTAGTTGACAAAGTAAACGAGGTATTATAGAGGTAATAGACTAGTCACCTTATAAAAAGATGCGTCAACCATAAAAATCGATTTTCTCGAAGAAATATAATCTTACGCAACCAATCTATGATCACGAATCCGGAAAAAACGCCATCAAATCACAATCCATCTCACCCACCCCATAAACCTCTTATCCCTTCAGTATCGCTTATCGGTCGCCTATCAGAATAGTGGCATCAGCGGTCCGGCCAGGGTTATTGAGGGCCCGGTGCCAAGAACTCGGCCTAAACGCTATCTGGGGGCTGCATCACCTCAGCTACTGAAATTATTCAAAATGGATTAGAAATAATTTATCCAGGAAGATAGCGATGGATTCTCGGATCGCAAGCTAGCGCCGGTAGGCTTGCAACCTGCCTCGAAATAATACTAACTTCGATTCTAATAAATAATTTTCACCTCAGTATCTCAGAGAGGGCGCCCTTGTCGCATAAAATCAATAAGCAAAACTCTGCTTAGATTATGTGGAAAAGTGATTTGAATTTAGAATGCTGCAATCAATGATAATCAAATAGCATGACTGGCCGCAACGGCGCGACGGCGGCGACGGTGGTATGGTATGGATTTTGGACTTAAGCCTTGCCTTTGCGGGGCGAAGAAAAAAAATTGCAAGAATTGGTTTGTCTGTGTACAACGGGAATAAATAAAACAATTTAGTCAATTAACAATTAGACTATTTTAGCGAAATAAATCGTTTTAATTGTTAGGAAACTAATGTCAAATATAATAAGTATTGTTAAATCTTGGCACCATTAGTTTCCTTACATCTTGCATCTTTTTGCTAGAAAGGTGAAAAGTTGTATGTATCACACGAGAGCAAAATTATTCGTTGAGTGTGTTTTTGAATAGAAACTTGAACTCTCAAGATTCTAACATAGAATCACGAGCGTTCGAACTCAGCATTCAAAAAAATATTATTTCTACTCTATTGTGGTACATTCTACTATTTAATGTTTATAAGCCCTGTTTTACACTAGTCTCACATCCAAATTTTAATAAGCAAAAGATATAACATTTTGAACACTCTAATGTGGACTCAGTATGCAATTAGCCCGCGAATGAAGATTTTAATAATAGCAGGAGCTAGTTAAATTTTGTTTGATTGTGTTTTCACACTTACGTTGTTGCAAGCATGAGGTTGTTGATACTGTTTGTATTAGTATAAGCTACAAAATAAGCTGTTTTTTTTTCTGTCTACCTAAAGGGTTAAAAACTTACAAGATTTTCTAAGGGTCTTCAATTCAATTGTTATTGTCAGGTATCAAGATCCATATTTGTTGGTGTACGATACAATTTATATACTGTACACTATTATATTGTATTTACAATAGTGTACAATAAAATTACACACAACACTAACTATATAGCCCCAAACTAAGCAGAGCTTGTCTGATGGTACCCAGATAGCTGATAAAGTACTTGAATATTTTTTTTTGTAAATAGAAACTAAGAGTACTATCTACCTACAATATAACACACAGACATAGAACAGCCATCTATGTTAACCACACAAATAAAATATTTTTGTTCTTGGTGGGGATCGAACCCACGGCCTACGTATTTATTTTTATTTGAACTTAATGCTATTTGGGCTTAAAACTCGTGCCAAAGCCCCCAAATGCTAGGAACATTTCATACAAGGTATAGCTTACATTAAAATTAAAAACATAAAAATGAATGAAAGATGTGAATATTCCAAATTACAGACAAATTATGTCAAATAATAATGTTCAACACAAATGGGCTCACCATGTGCCAAGTAAGGATTCAGAATCTAAACTAACATTACTATTCACAGTCCTCTTACCGTAAAATCGGAGACTTTCCGTGCCAGCGACTCGGCCTAGTAGGCGCACTATCAGTGAGCCGCACTCGCCACGATTTATACACAAACTTGTTGGCAACTGGAACCTGAACACTATAGTTTCTTTACACGAGCTTAGTAGCTAATGTCTATTGTACTGTCTATTGTGTACTGTGTTAACCATAGACTTGGGAAACTCCTTGCAATGGAATTGAAAACTCTTTGGTGCAAACATACTGACCCTCTAATATTCTGTGTGAGTTCTGTGCGAGAGCATTGGTGGCCAAGTGGTAGCGGCCCCGCCTTCCAATGTTAAGGTCGTGGGTTTAAATCCAGACATGTTTTGACCAATGAGTTTTTCTGGCCAAAAAAGTATGTACCTACACTATGCCAGTGTTCTCAAACTGTACCTACCTATAATATGAATAAGATTCAATATTGGAAATCGTTGACTCACAAGTGAGCTGTGAATGTGTGCCCGACCCTCAGAACAACAAGAAAAGAATCGTAGAGGGAGACGCATAGAATGCTGATGGAGGGTGTTAGAAAAAGATGCAGAGAGTTCGCACGCTCCTACGACGTTAGACGAAAGGGGAGGATTTATGATCCTTACCGGCCGGTCAGCGCGTGAGCAAGAGGAGCAGGGGGGGTCGGCAGTCGGGTCGGAATCACTAAGCGGTGTAGTCGCGCACGCGAGCATTTGGATAAGAATAATAATTAGTTAGCTTTGGGACGCGGGTCGAGTAGGTTGGATCGGAGCTCTCGAATGAAGCTAGTCGCGCGAATGGGAGCGTTAATTTTTAATAGATAGTGGGATGATAGCTTGGGGTATTAGCAGTTATCGCGGAAGTGTTAAAAATTAGTGTTTCAAGTTAGGAATCGGATAGCATCTTTTATTATCGTTGAGACGTCACGGCAGTGTTTTAAAATATCTCATTAGCTTAATTGTGATTGTCCGTTTAAAAAAATAGTCTTTCGTTTCTTAAATTTGAATAGTTATTTGGGCTATCAATTATATTTTGGGGAAATAAATAAATCGAAAAGTAAATAAATAAATAAATAAGTGGTTCGGTTTGATTATAGAGTCAGTGAAGTGAAATGAAAGTTTTCTTCAGGCTGAGTCTGTGAGTTTCTAATTTATAATCACTTTGTAATGTGTGCTTTATCTAGGGATTCTTGATTGCCTAGATTGTTCCATGCAGGGGATCGAGACTTTTCCAGACGACATTTAGCTATTTCCGAGTATTGTAATGTTCACATAGATTAATAATTACATATTTTTAAAATAAATGTGAATATTTCATTATTCGAGTCTCTTTGATTTTCATTTCTGTTTATGTGTTTTTCCTGTGTTTAATTGTTGCCTCACTCAGTAAATAGTACAATCATCCGGGACTGATCCTTTGATAGAAGCTGAACCGATAGTTAAATCAATGGATCTTAGGGAAATGCTTTACATTTATTTCAGTACTGAATTATTATCCGTAAGGGAAAATAATAATTCACGAAATCGAAGTTAGATACAGCTTTAGATTTTAAGTATTCATTAGATTTAAGAAATATAGAACAACAAATTACATACCAAGCAGTAATCGAACCCTAGAGAAAGGTGGAATCCATCTAAGTTTTATTTAGATGATTATTTATTTATATATTAATATACACTATTTACATAACACATTTGTAAAAGCACTGGTTCAATTCGTTAGTTTTGAGACTAACAGTAGAAGTCTCCCGTCCTAGTTTTAAGTGATAGCACGAATGGAACCAAGGCTGGAAATCTATTTCCGTAAATATTTTAAATAACAAAGAGTTTTAAATTGAGTGAAGCAACAAACTTTTCAGCTAGTTTTAAGTAGGGAGTAGGGACTTTTGATACTGTGCTACATATTAGTAAACTATTTGCTATTTGCATTCTTTATAATGCAATTTGTTGTGAGCCAACAATGATATAGTACTGCCGAACGGACTCCGTAGTCTAGAATATACTTCTGGGCTGTCTTGGCTGTCGGTAGGACAATCTCATTGCAAAGGAGGTGTAGCAATTCCGTTGGATGCCTCGTGTGTTGGCGGCTCTTTTAACTTGGTAAATACTATTCTTGGAAAATGAGCACAGTCGCGGACATATTAATTGGTAACTTATTAAAATCACTTGTTCGAAACATTGTCTCGGAGGGCCTCAAAGCCCAAAAGTGGATTGGGAACTCTCTGAGATAGTGTATTTATAGAAACAAGGCGACAAAACACAATCAAAATTGCGAATTCTCATTATCGTGTACCGGAAAGCCACATATTAGTTAGTCTAATAAATCTATTCCAGCCTCTACGTGTAGTATTAAGGAAATTCTATCTTAGTTATAAAATGTGGCATCAGTGATGGACAAATGAGTTTCGCTTCCTTGTTTCTCGCGATTAAAATCCTTCCAAAGTTTTACATGACCTGTCTAGAAATAGATGTTAGGTCTTAAAAATTCAAACCTCGTAATAAAATCCGTAGAGTACTAATCAAGTTCCTTATAGATCCAGGGACTTCTGAGGTGCCGGAGGAGACCTTATGAACCACCATGTACTCCGATTAATTATACAATTTCTTCCAGATACTAAACTAAATTGTACATACAGTCTACTGAAATGAAGTTTTCGATTGACTTCTATGTTTTACGAGAGTTATCTGAAATGTACATACAAGCTAGCAAAAGAGGGCCTTCAATTGGCTCTGCATTATTATGTGGTTAAATTAAGTTGTACTTACTGGCGAGCGACAGAGGACAGAGGAGGACACAGGACAGAGGAGGTTGGCAAGAGGTGAAGTAGGTGCATACCCAGCAGTGGATGATACCGGGCTGAACTGATGATGATGATGATGACTGGTTAGCGAAGCAAAGTCTTCTATCAACTTCTGTATATTATGTGAAATCTTCGAGTGATTTCTGAATTTATAAATGGACAATTAATGATACCTAGCACTTTATGTAGGCTAATTTTATTTCAGTTTTACATGGTGGTTCTAAGGTAAAAGAAGACTACTTGAGATTGGTTTTATTATTTTATAATAGGCCATTTTGGATCAGATCATGCAGTAATAGAAAACCGGTTTTTTGCTTTCCTTAGAATTGAATTTCCTTGACATAATAATAACTTAAGTAAAACCTAACTTATCTTATTCAAATATTCGCAAAGAACATATTAATATCGAGAATCCTTAAGTTTTATCTGTGTGTGATGATCCAATTTGGCAATACCAGTTGTTATAATGAGTGATAAGTTTTCACAGTTTTGAGTAAATTAATACATAAATCACTTATTGTACTTCTGAAGAACTAGTATCAAATACTGTGTGCCTTCCAGCTTTTATTTTGTTGTGTTCATTATTTAATATGTTATCTACGAGTCATTTGGGAATTGTAATTTATATATTCTATAATTTTCAGCATTTGTTTCAGCTTTTAAATTTACTTGTCTTTTCCATTTTACCCTTTATGTACAGCTTAAAAGAAATCTAATACTTCCATTGTTTACGATACAACTAAATTACTATGTGTATATTTTCAGCCTTGAACTTTCGGGTGTTTTTAATTTACTTGTTTAAAGTAAATTATTACATAATTCACTTATAGAATCTCTGACGTACCTAATATCAAATACCGAGTGCTTTTCAGCCGTTATTTTGTTATGCTATCATTCAGCATTTTATCTTCAAGCCATTTGGGAATTGTAATTTATATATTCTTTAATTTTCAGCATTTGTTTCAGCTTTTGAATTTACTAGCCATTACTATTTTACCCTTTATGTACAGCTTTAAGAAACTAATACTTCCATTGTTTACGACACGACTAGATCACCACGTGTTTATTTTCAGCTTTGAACTTACAGATGTTAGTTATTTACTTTTATAAACAATCTATTACCATGATACTCTTTCATCAATAGGTTCACATTGAACTTGCAACTGTTTCTTCCAACTTGAATCTTTGAAATTTATTATTTAATCCTATCGAGTCTAAGGTGTAAATTATTTCTTACAGAATCTGCATTATAGTCATTAAGCCAGTAGGTGGAAGTATGATATAACCTTATCAAAATATGGCGTAGTTATTAAGTTCTTACATAAATGAATAAGTAATCATAATAATAATTTTAAATTACTAGATTTACTTGCTGGGCGAGGTACAGGCAGTCCCATCTCGCTAATTACATAATTAGAGACAATGGTGGGATTGTCTAAATTCAATTGTATTCAATAAACTGTGGTAAAAGGTAAACGGAGGTAAAGGTATCAGGTAAAGGTTTTGACCAGGTAAAATTCCTCTAGGTTAGACTAATAATAATTAACCATTCAAGGTTATCAATTGCTGGGTTGCAATGGTCTACTACATTTTACTCACTATGGGTGTTTTCATAACTAGTATGAGACTGTGTGGAATTGTTGTGCCGTCAAGACCTCACAAACCTTGACGAGCGGAATTGTTCTATTGAGTTTGATATTAGTGATTACAGCTCATTGCACTCACAAATACTATACATGCAGCTGATAAATATTCCCCACACTTTACATAGAGTTAATGAGTGTATGTTCTGTTAGGCCGACAGTTCATCGCTTATTAATTCAACCTTCGACACTATAACCAACCAAAACATAGGTACAGTAGACTATTGTCAAACCAGTAAGTTTGGTTAGATGTTGGAGTCCGGACTTCAACTAGTATTCCTCCTATCAATCATTTATTATCCCTCCCACTCGTTCCTATATCCTTATAAAGGATTAAAGTAATTGAATTGAAATTAACTAAAACTATTCAGCTTCGATGTGATTGGTGTGATAATAAAGTAATAACTATTACAATCAAAGTTAGTATTTATTCATAACATGAATAATGTTGCAAACACTGATATACAATAAATTCTACTTGACAATCTGGTTTCTAAAGGTGAAACATATGGGGCTTCAGTCTAATCTGTAGCTGGGCATCCAGCACTCCTGGATAATCACGAATGTGCTGGGATTACATTCGTGGGACCCCTGGGTGTACCTTCTGGCGCTGTCTAGTATTATGGATGGATCGGGGTCTTGACCATTGATCGCTTGATGGAATCATATAGTTGGGAAAATCCAATATTACAAAGAACCTTATATGGTCAACTTATGGTGATCAACACGATTACTAAATACGGCATAGCCGATAATTACAAACAATGAAAGAACCTTGTATGGTCGAACTTATGATGAATAACATTTAAAAAAAATAAAGAAGTAAGAAGTAAACGGGGAAGGGGTAAAGGGGAGAATATCAATCACACGGGACTGAGTGGTTATTTGTTTTGATACATATAAAATATAACTCATCTGTCCTACCCTTACCTAATCCCCGGGGGGTGCATACTGTGGATGGCACTCACAGGAGTGGGCGAGGTTGGAGCCTGCTCTTCTCTTCTCAAACAAAAAAAAAATATATCTTAGTTTGTGTTCCTTTGACATCCTCTGACTCTAAAAGCTCCAGGGTTACTTATCTCACAACGAGGGTGTAGACGATCATCTGGCCTTTTCTTCGTGGATTTCCTTATGCGTGCGGGTGGTTTAGTTACAAAACGGTGAAGGAAAACATCGTCAGGAAACCGGCATGTCGTAGAACCTAGAAAGTTCGAATATATGTGTCAAGTGCAAGTTCGAATATAATATGTGCCTGTGTTCTTTGAGGCGCACTTAAAATCACTTGGTTTGAAAGAACCAGTAGTGACACGATGAGAAAAAATATTCTGTGTAACTTTTTAAACGGCTCTGCAAAAAAAATTACAGTATATGGACAGTAATATTTATTTTTTATTTATTTTTAGTATTAGAGAGGAATTGGAGTGCTTAGCGCCCAACACAAATATAAGGGTTTTCTGAGTTACGCTCACTAGTTCGTGCCGTGCGAGTGTGGTTTTGAGTGGGTTTTGGTATTGGCACGAGATTTCTCAATACGCTCGCTTGGGGCATTTACACGTTTTCACCATGTAGTTAATGCAGTTTAGTACTAAGCGATTAGTACTTATCATCAGTATGAAGTTCGTGTAAACTAGGCATAAGGCTGTATTGTGTGAAGCGATATAAAAGTGTTTAAAGCCTCGGTTTGGCACCGGTTCAGCCGGATTTTTAATATATTGTTCGGAAAGTTCTGGAAGATTTCTGCATCGTGTTGGCAAGACATCAATTACTACCACGGCTAGTAGTCTAGAGATGAGTATTGTTTTTTTTTTCAAATAAAAAATAAATGCATAAATAATAGTAAGTATAAAGTAGATTTTATAAACTACTAAAACTTAACTAATTAACCCAATTAATTTCTGTGCTGTAGGTCGTGGATTCGATCCCCACTACTAATTTGTATTAAGTGGGATTCTTAATTTAAGACCGAAGCTTCTAAAATGTATGTAAAATTACAAGGAAACGTCTGTGTAACAAAGCTTGAATGAATGACAAAGCACATGCGAGGCGTAGCTCCGTAGCAGATGTGCCACGCGTGTAGCAGATGTGTAGCACTCGGCTACGATGCCAAAAATTAAGTGAGATAATTTCACTTTTGAAATGTAGCACGTTGTAATTACTACTCTGCTGCATATCTAATCTTCTATTTAATTATCTAATTAATTATCTATTTATTTTTATCTATTTATTTTTTTTATTTAATTATCTATTCTTTATATTTAATTAGCACAAGAATAAAGAAATGCTTATTGTTTGCTCAATTTTTATAAGACGCTGATAACCGTGAGAATAAGTTCAGTGATTTTATATATTTCAAATAATCAAAAATGCGAGCAAGAAATACATCGATGGTTTTTTTCGCCTTAACTTGTAGCCAGTTTCATTCGATTTCCAAAAAATAAAGAAGAGTCCAAAAATTTGCAAAGTTGCCCACTAGAAAAAAGAAATTGTACATTTTATTTACTTTAAGGTTTGCATAGTAAAAGCTTTGCTTAACTTTGGACTAGATAGCGTTGTGCTAATTGTCCACAAATATTTATTGACTTAGACTCGAATCTTAAAAAAAAAAAAAAAATCTATTGGCAGCAACTACTCAAAGATCATTATGGCTGTCTAAGGTACATAAGACTATCAAATAGCATTAAAACTACTCCTACTGTTTAAGTTCACAAAGATAGGTAACACCTCAAATGATGTACAGGACACATAGTTTAGAATTCCCGTCTCGGATACAAAATACAATTGCGAACGCTCAAGTTTCGAAACTTGGTACGAGACTTCACGACTGGATGCGAGACTTCACGACTTGGCCGGGGCGGTCGTGTCAAAGGAATTCGAAGCTCACGTGATAGTTCAAGGTTTTTGTTAGGTTCAAGTATTACGTTGGGGAGTTTAGAACAATACGTTACTTGCATGCTATGGTCTTAGTTGTCAGGTACATGTTTCATGGCATAAATCAAATTGAGGGAGTTTACTGGCTCCACCTAATATAAATAATACTGGATGCCAAATTAGTAATGTCTCAAACGTTTAATTTCCAAATTACAGTGGTTTTCACAAGCGCCAAAACGTAAAGGTTATTGAATTCGTGTGACCACGAGAAAAAGTAATCAGTAATATGCGAGTGTCATCAGTAATATGCGGTTGTTGTGCCCTTCACACCACTAGTTATGGGAAAATTTTATATTGTGCATACGTACGCAGTCACTTAGAGTACGCCTCGCAGGTGTGGAATCCACGTTATAATGTATATTCAACTAGATTAGAGCGTATTCAAAAAATATTCCTTCGATACCTACAGTTCCGCGCAAAAGTGTATCTACCTAACTACACGGCGAGATGTCGCAAGTTTCATATCCTTCCCCTCTACGAGCGTCGAGAGATAGCCGACCTCGCGTACCTCTTGAACATAGCAAATGGCACAGTGGACTGCCCAGAGCTACTAGAACTACTAGGGTTGAGAACCAGCGTAGCCACTTTAAGAAGACCTAACGTACTTAATGTTCCCTTTGTCAAGACCAATTATAGGCAAAACGCATACATGATTAGGGCTAGCAACTCATTTAACACCTTGGTTAAGGCAGACGTTGATATTGACATTTTCAATACCTCATTAGCTACACTTAAACGTATACTTAGTGGCAAATTCTTCAAAAATGTTTAGTTATTGTTTCAAGTTTATTTTAGTTTACAAAATCTTTTTCTATGTTTTTGGTATATTTTCTTATATTAATACTAATATCTAATAACTTAAGTACCTACCATATTTCTTAACTAACGTTTGTCTGTTTATCGTCTACTTTACTGTTTTTATTAGTTTATACCATGTTTTATCTGTGGAAACTTTTAATTGGCCTTTATTTACTATTCTTTTTATTTAATGTATGTACCTAGCTGTAAGTTTTCCTAAAATTACAAAAATAAAAATAAAATAAAAAAATAAAAACAAAATGGTGGATGATCCAATCGTGCATTTTTCGACATTATTCTTTTAAGCCTCGAACGATCTTCAGACTACTATTGGTGAGTGCTAAAGATCAAACAAGATTATAATATATTGTGGCTATAGGCCTACTACAAGTTCTGTTTGGCTCTGTCTCTGGCTCTGGTTTTAAATCTGTGTGAGTGCTAATCAGTGTATTATACTGTGTGTGTGTTTTGATGCAGGGTTTATTTAGTCAACACTCACACAGACTCAAAACCAGAGCCAGAGACAGAGCCAGACAGAGCTTGAGGTAGACATACTGGTAGTTGTAAAGATATAAAATAACTTTACAATGTTTATGCCAACTTCAAAAAAGGAAGAGTTATCAAGCCTCATGTATATTTCTTGAATATTTTTAGCAAATATATTTAAACCAATAATTGAAGAAATGTTTCTCCTCTTTTTTTACTTCTTAATGAGGCATTTTTTGTCGGTGGGTACATTTCTTTTGTCGTGCTTATTTGAGTTCACAAATTGTGAGAACCAGGAAAATCATCTTTATTTTGGTAACTCATTTATATTCAAGGCATCACAACTCATTTGTTCCCATTATTCATATCAGATGTTATATCGCAACATAATACACCACTTGTTGATACAACATTCATGGAATGCTTGCCGAAATTCCAAACAGGACTAATTGAAGTCACTATGCTAAGATTGCTTGTGGCATTTGTATATTACTAAAACTAAAGTACTATGTAAATCTACTATGATAAGTACGACAAAATAATGTCATTTTAATCTACACCTTGAAGTACGTCTAATATAAGAAAATAACCTACACTAAATTGAGAATATCACGGTGATTACGTAATTTCATTCAAGCTAGCTCGTACAAGAAACAATATAAACAACCTACGTCACAATTCCTAAGCAATTAACCTCTTGATGTCGTCATCAGTCGCCTCACAGGCGCCGCACGCATCGTCACTATAAAGAACCCTGGCGCCTGTCACCAGCCAACTTCCCCAGAGCTGTGGCATCACTGCCAATCACCCGTGTTACACCTTTATAGTACTGCCAGGGAGGGGAGAGTCGAGTCAAGATAGGCTGGTGATGTAAAAATGTTTACGCCGCTGACGGCTCTCCGCTCGACGACGCTCCAGTGAAGTGACATCGAGGGTTTGAAGGAGATAATTTGTATGGTGCCGAGTGCATCTTGTTGCAAGACGCAATGCGTGTAACAAATAAACGAATACGCAACACGGTTTGATAACCAAAGACACTTAGTAGAACCGAACTGTGTTTGGTTTGTAAGAAAATTTTAAATGCACTTTTATTGCGAAATAAACTTTTGTGAGAAATTGTGAGGTAAAGGGGATGGTGATTATGGTTTTAACTGTAATTTTGCAATGAGCTTGGTATTGGTTCTAGCACAACTTTTGTCCCGGGCAAGTTTTCTTTATACATTAAGCTAATGAAACAAGCGCAATAGCCCACTTGATGTGAATTGGTATCCACCGGCTAATAACAAAGCGATTCGTCGTAGGTCACGCACGTTAGAAACGTGTCTTATGATGCACTGCTCAGCCTCACATGCCAGTAATTTCACCGGCACCAGCACCCCCAATGCTGCGTCACGGCAAAAGGCATTGCGGTAAGTATACTTCCCCGGACGAGCTCTTCACAAAGACTTCTACATTATAGATATTATTATGTATTTAATTTTTGATAAGAATTTGTGCAAAGTTTAAAATATCTGCGCAATGTACACATTTATCAGATGACACACTTCAAGTTGAAATAGAAAAAGTAAAGAACTTTAAGCGTTCAGAAATACGTATTATCGGGGCAATACGTTCTACACTATTACAGTTTACCTACCAGCGTATATTAAGTCATAAGCTTTTATAGTAAATAATAAATATTATATTGTCGATGAAGGAGTATGAAAATAGTAAAAAAATTACGAACAAAAAAGGTTTATATTTCACAAAGCCTCATCTTTATTTTTATTAAAATGGCTTGTTCCATCAACTAATTATATAAAAAAATTGTACTGACAGTTTCTAATAAAACTGTTTTTTTATTAGGTTTGAGCATTCGCTTAGTTTAATTCAAATCAGTCAGCCGTTACGAAGATGAGTACAAACACACCCACAAACACTCACAAACTTTCAGATATATAATTATGATTACTTTTTAACGTCTTGCTAAAAGTCTCTTGTCACTGTTACTTTCATGTCAACAAATAGAGATGGCAACATCCTTATCGGTCTGCTTAGTTAAATAAATAAAATAATAAAAATATTATAGATAATTCACACAACACTATCTAGCCCCAAACTAAGCAGAGCTTGTACTATGGAAACCAGATAGCAGATATAATACATATTTTAATATATTTTTTTGTAAATACATACTTAGAATACAATATAACACCCAGACAGAGAACAAACATCTGTGTTCACCACACAAATATTTGTTCTCGGTGGGGATCGAACCCACGACCTACGGCTCAGAAGGCTACTACCAACTGAGCGGAGAGGCCAGTCTGTCCAAATGACTGCATTATGATTATACCCGTTTGTGTTTTTATCTTTAGAAGCTTGTTACATTACTAACGCTTCAGCTTCTGACTCAGGGCACAGCAATGCATCTATCGCGGAGATTGGCTTGGGACGTATTCAATTTTGCCGTGGCCTATCTGCTGGCTCTATTAGCGCTCGAGGCCATACAGATTGCACTTGTTACTATTTGAATAAGCGCAAAAACACGCGATTGGAAGCCAACAGAAGTACACTTTGGAACGTGGTTTTATTTAATTAGACGGAAAGGCTTTTGAATAGCTCGAGAGGTTCTGTCCAATAAGTAAATACTTGAAGTGGTTGATAACTATCTACTGCTCAGCTTCGCTCGAGTGGTAACTCAATTTTGTTACTAAAAATATTATAGACGCTTTCCCTCCCCTTTTTATTGCCTACGTATTCTTCTTCATGTTTTTTATCATGTCACTGCTTCTTTCAAACCAAGCGTGGGGAAAGGATTTTAAGTGTGCCTGAATGAGCTTCCTTTCATGCACTTGACCTATATAACTTTTTGTTTGACTTTAGAATGTTTTCATTCACTGTGTACAAGTATATTTAATTATTTATGTAAAAAGTAAGATAATATTCGTCTGATATCCATGAATATTGCTAAGAATTTGAAACAAAATGAAACGTATTGGTATTGGTATTGGTTTTTGGGACATTATAAAAATCTTTGTGATTTCCTTAAGTGTAGTAAACACTATAAAATTAATAAACAAAAATGAAACGTGTCTAAAAAACGTGAAAATACGAACACTTTTTCTGTTGCAGCCATACAAGAGTAGCATTCTGTACAACTTTCCGCTAAATGAAGAAAGGATTGACAAACTTTGTCCACCGAATTTGCGAAATCAACTTCTGAAATTCACTGGAGACTTTCCATACAAATACTTTATTGCATTCCTTTGCCGATACAAGTAACTTTTGAAAGGGAAACTTCCAGAAGTTTATCGTCTGTCTTGCTCGCTCTTCATGGCTCATTTGCTACTGAGTTCCGAACTCTATTTAAATGGTTAGAAAGAGATAACGTAACTTGGCAATTTATGTTGGTGGGGCGTTTTTGACTAACAGCCAAAATTGAACCTACGACGATGTGCCGGAGTTTATAATTAAGTGAGTAAAGTGCCTACTTAATCAAGATTAGTTTTAAATCATCTTGCTAATCAAAAGAGATGAAAACACTGAGAGAGACCGCTGTTATCAAAGTATTAAACAAATAAAAACATATTCGCACCATCTATCGGTTTTTATAGTTAATTTATTAAAACAAAAGATCCATCAGCGCGTAGTGATCGGTTTTTATACTAAAAAAATCCCACTTTGATCATAAACAAATACTGGTACCGAAATATTTTCATCCCATGTTATGATCGAACTAAATTACAATCAGCCGCAGGTGAGCCGTGTATTTACACGTAAAAACACCGTGTTGACATCAAACTCATTGAACTGAGCGCACTCAGCTAAATTGGAGCTCTAAACAACACAGGTGGGACGAAAAAATCAATTCTTATAATGGTAGCTTGTTGTTAGGGTGAATTGGAGGATGAATATTGGTTTTCGTTACTTTATTTGGGCTTTTGTGGACACCTAGGCGTCCACTATCCATTGAATATAGCTAGAACTCTGTATAACTTTATAATCCGGAAAACCATCAACTAAGCATTACGACGCCATCTTTTTTTTCCCCGACTAGTGATGCGTCTCGTCAGCCGGTCGCAGCAGGGACGTCCCATTCCCAAAACCGGCTAATACTAGGTAGCATTTCCTACCAACACCAACCTCAAGGTGATAACTTTATTATTGAAGTGAATGAAATCGAGGGGGGTTTAGGGGGGAGGGGTCGAGAGAGGTGGGGGATAATTGGTCAAGTTTTCACTTCTGTCGGTATTCCTGGAGTGCCACGCTTTTTTTATTAAATTTTGAAGTCATATAGCTCGTAGAACCGACAGACGTTGAGATTATAGGTTCTTGAATGGCTACCACGAAAAACAAAGCGTAGGATGCTTCCTCCAGTAAAGAGTTCTCAAAATCGTCCTTCCTGGAAATGTATGGGTTAGATGATGGATATTTTGATATTATTATCGAAAGAGCTTTGATGTTGACAGAGCCTCTCAACGTATAGGAAAACTATGTTTCTTATACTTGTTAGCTGGCCGTGTTTACGGAAATACGCAATTTCAAGCTACCGACGATAATATGCTAAAAATTGACTTATTAGATGCTCGCATGCAGAAAGCAATTATCGCCCTGTCAGCTAAAGAGCTTCGGGATTGGCGTTTTAATTTCAATTATTGAAGCCCTATCATACAATCTTGGCTATCAGATATTTTGAATCAGTATCGTTTAAATAATATTAACAGTAAGCATACATTCATTTATGTAAAAAATGTATTTTTGTAATACAACACGAAAATAGTCTTTTATAATGGTTCGCAGAACCATACCAAAATGTACCTGTAAGGGTTCTGTTTTAGGCCTTGCGCACATCTAAATGTTCTGTGGTGGCGATCAGTGAAAAAAAAATAGCAAAAATATGATCTAGGATCAGTGAAACCCTCCAGGTTTGAATAGTTTTTTTGATTTATTTTTTTACTCGTAATTGGGTACTAAACGTAATCTACTAGGCAAACGTTTAGTTACTTAAATAAACCAAAGTTTAATGTGAGTGTTGGGAGTTGAGAAATGCATCAAATTGAAATTGCAACAAGAATACCACTAAGTCCAAACAGGGAATGTAATAAACACAAGAGCACATCTTCGTCGGAAACTCCTCAGACAATCGCTTTACGTATAATACATGTACACAAAGTATAATACTCTAGCTACAGTATTAAACGGACTATTTAATGGATAACTGGTTTTCAAGCTATTGGAGAAACTTTAACTGGCGTTTATAATAAGTATTCCATCTTCCCTCTTTGTGAGAAAGTACGTTCAGATTGCTGGTGGGTTTATTTCGTCTTTTCTATTTCAGAAGGCAGTTCAATCTAGAAATACCACCACGAGAAAGATTTTTATTCAAAATTACCTATTAATATTGAAAGCCCACAAAAATAATCCTTTCAATTTAAAAATCTCTTGCTTTTTTCAGCGCAACAGTTTTGTTTTACTAAAGTATAAAAAAAACTCTTTGATATTTTTAATTTTTTACTTTTTACAACAAAAAAATCAGTCAATGTCAATGTGTAGCTTTGGGTTACTGGTTAAAGTATAAAAAAATACTTTGATATTTTTAATTTTTTACTTTTTACAACAAAAAAATCAGTCAATCGATTATGAATGATACAAAATATACTTAGTCTTTATTTGTTATAATGTAGTACATGGTAGTTTTATCTTTTATAGCATCGTCTGTTTTGATTCAAAAAATGAATTTAAAACAAAAATCCACAATTTCAGTACTACACCACCGTACCTCAGTGCTGAGGGTCGTGGTCTCTATGAAGGACCCTATAGTCTGCACAATATTTCTTCGTTGGGTTCTATCCTCAGCGGAATCTGTCGCTGAACGCACCTGGTCGTTCCAACGCATTGGACTCCGTCCTCTTGGTTTACTTCCCAGTACTACACAATCACATTCAAAATGAGTCATTTAAATTCCACCAGCGAACCAAGGTGTCAACCTCCATACCTCCAATTTGAAAGCTCTTCTAAATTACAAAGGTCTTCACATAAATTGTTCCAATATTCGCAACGGGGACGGCATGTTAAGCTTAAATAGGCTACGGTTACACCAGTGAGAGCTGAATGAATTTTTTATGGCGTGTTTTATTTAATATTGAAACGCTACTTGAAACTTGTGCGATTTACACCAGTATTCACAGGCGAATGGTTACTATGTATGAACTAACAAGTTATGTTAAGTTGTAATGGTGCAGTCTTAACTTAATAAAGTATCCCGCGTTCTGGTGATAAAAAGCATACTATTAGGCGTATTTTTACCGGCAGTTCTGTTCTCTGAGAAAACTCCCATTTTCAACTTAATTATATACCATTTTTATATACCACCATTTTTTTAATTTCTACTAACACTTTATGGATCCCGTTGTCTGACATTAAATAAATAATAATAATAATAATATAACTTACGTTTGAAAAGAAAAGTGAGCAGTTGGGAAAAAGTGAGTTTTTAAAGCATTGCAATCGACTTCGTGCCTTTGCAAGCGTCTATAACCGAATATAGAGAAAACCAGAGACTTGAGAAGTTCTTTGCTGTAATGGGTTTCTCACCTCTTTGTAGAAGAATCAAACTGACCATACTTACACAAAAATCTTACTATGTTTTTTCTGCAAGCTAAAATATATACACATGGCTGTGTAAATGATTCCACTCCAGTCACGAACGCCAGAGATGCGTCAACGGAGATCGATTTTAGATGCCGCGGCGTGCGTACTTTCATTAGCGCTAACTTTACATCGGGAGAAAGAATGCGCGCTATGGCATCTGCGATATTACTATGAAGTCTGAAGACTTCATAATGAAAGAAATGGAAAGAAACTATCGATAAACCGGTTGAATCTGAGCACAAAGTCATAGACAGTCCTAATAGCTCCTCAGGTCTTTTGCGCTGTAAGACTCGATCCCCACCGATAACAATTTTTTTTTTGGTAATCATTATAACATTTTATTTACACAAAGAAACTTAAAATTAAACAAGTATTTACAAATAGAACAAAATACACAAGAAACAGTTGAGCTATCTACAGACCGTTACAAACGATCTAGAGATAGCTTAACTGATCCAAACCAATACCAGTAATATTTATTGTGTGACGCACATAGATGTAAAGAAATCCATGACACATATTCATAGAATAAACAAAGGTCACCGACATAGCTCGTAGAATATAAGTTGAAATGGCAATGTGCAGGTCATATAATTCGAAGAACCGATAACCGTTGGGTAAAGGTTCTCGAATGGCGGCCACGAACCGGAAGACGAAACGTAGGGCGCTCACCCACCAGATAGACTGACGACATTGTTAAGATCGCGGGAAGTCAGTGGATGGAAAGGGCTCAGAATCGTTATTCCTGGAAATGTTAAGGGGAGGCCAATGTCCAGCTGTGGACTTCTTTAGGCTGATGATGATGAATTTATATGTTTGTTCTATGGAAAAATAAAAACATAAAATACCTAAATGTAAATCAAAAATATTCTAGCTCATGGTTCTAGCTTTGCTCTGTATTATGGTCCCGATGTCTAACCGGAAACACAAGACGTGCAGGTTAAATTCCCCGAACGAGGCAGATTATAGAATAGAAAAGAATAGAATAGAAAATTCTTTATTGCACACCTTAAAACTAACAATGATAAAACAAGTAACAATAATTTAAAACATACAAATGTACAATGGGTGGTCTAATAACAATAATATAATAATAATGTACCTAATGGATGGTCGATTATGTATTAGTAGATTATGTTGCAACTGAAGCTTAACTTTTCCCCCCAATATTACATTCACCTATAGGTTGTAAGCTCCTTCAGTGAGCTGGCTTTCATCAGTCTGAATATCCCTAGAGACCAGACTTAGACGTTTATGTGATTGAATATTAATAGTCTATTCCCTTAGAAGTACACACAACCTACCGCTAAACAAACTGATATTACTCTTCTTTCTCTTGCAAATACATCTTTTATTTCCGCCTAAATAATTCATCAGCTCTCTTTGACGTTCGTTATTGAAATGTTTTCCCTAAAAATAAATGCGGATTGATCGAAAAATGCCCTCATAAGATTTTTTATTACCAGCAAAAAAATAAATAAAAACCCACAAAATATCATGGAATTCTATAAAATCACCAAACCTTATGTTACAAGGTCGTTATAATTATAAGTTCCAATTGTTTTAAAAAATAAAATAGTTTTTTGTTTTATTTTTCAAAAATAATTTACAAGTTCACAAGGAAAATACAATTTATCTTATAGTAATTTTTGACTGACCTCTCAGCTCAGTTGGTAGTAGTTCTGCCTTCTGCACTTCTGTGGGTTGGATACCACCGAGAACAAATATTTGTGTGGTGAACTGTTTGATCTCTATCTGGGTGGGTTATATTATAGGTAAGTATTTACAAAAAATGAATATAACTATTATATCAGTTATCTGGTTCCCATAGTACAAGCTCTGCTTAATTGGGGCTAGATAGTGTTGTATGAATTGTCTACAATATTTATTTCTTTTATTATTTATTTTTTCGAGCATATTTGAACGTTATTTTGTCCAGCTATGAGAACTGAACCAACATCTCTCGTATCTCAACTAGCCAATCACCCACAACGTGAAAAGCGTCTGACAAAAGTCCCGCCCTAAAACATTCAGAAGCATGCAACAAAATTAAAATACACCACAAAACATAAGCAGTTAATTTATCTCAGTAGCAAGTAGCTCAAAGGAACTCCGCCGAGAGTAATCTTCCACAAAGGCACACAGACACAGTTTATTTAAAAAAACACAAAAATCAATGGCCACTGTCTCTTTGCCTTGTATTTTGTTGGGGAAAAATGGACCATCTGGAAAAATAGGACTGTACTTGTATTTGTTTTAGGTCAAACAAGACTGGTTGGCTTGTCTGTAGGTATTTGTTTTAGCTTAGCTTTTGATAATTTAAGTAAACTAGCCCCTTCTTTATAAGGGTCCATACCCTGAAGGGTGAAGATATAATAAAGATAAAATTGAAGATAAAGATAAATTTTATTTGGCTATAAGTATCTACAAAAATTAAAAATAATTAGATGCATACGACAAACTTATGTAATCGTAAATTAATATGACTTGTAAGTAGGAGTTAGTAGTAGAAATGCCAGTTGGACGGCAACCAGTCGGCCGACCCAGATACCGGTGGAAGGACGAAGTAGAGAAGGATCTCCGTTCTCTTCGGGTTTCCAACTGGCAAGAAGTGGCGCAGGAGAAGGACCGGTGGCGTTCTATTGCGCCAGATGCCAAGACCCACTTCGGGGTTGATGCGCCGGGATAGTAGTAGTAGTTTTGTCTTTTTGTCTGTAAACAACTAAAAAATGTAGTAGTATTTACTACACATATTATTTTTAGAAAAACACTACATTGAATAAACAACCGAGCATCCTAACAACTGGCAACATCACAGACAAGACCATTTCTTATATATTAAACTAGTACTCGCTCTTACAACTGCATTCAATCATTTCGAGTCCAATTTCATCTGTGTTGAAGTATGAAGTCATAGGTTGAAGCGTTTTAAACAACTTTACTTCACTTGACAAGAAGAGACGACGGGAGATGGACGAAAGCGGCTACAGAATGGTGGCCAAGGGGTGCTCAAAGACCTAGAGGCAGACCATCCGCCCGTTGGTCGAACGACATTGTTGCAAGTGCTGGGAATGAGTGGATGAAACTCGCGAGGGACCGGAAAGAACGGCTTAACAAAGACGAGGCCTATACTCAGCAGTGGGTGGAAACGGGCTGATGATGATGATGACTTCTTTACTGTCAGCCGGTTTTGGCAATAGGACATCCCTACTAGGATCGAGCGACGAGACACATGACTAGTCGAAGGGAAAAATATGGCGTCGTGATGCATAGATGTTTGGTTCGAGTAAAACAGAGTTCTAGCTATAATCAATGAAGAGATTTCACTGTAACATTATTTAGTCCACTAGACTGGGAATAAATGTAGATATTTCCAAAAACTACAGGAACGGGTTTTGAATCATTTTTTGTCGTGTCCCTAGCTGCTAGTGTGTGGTGAAAGATTTTAAGGGGACTCAAAACGGCTCCTTTTGTGCACTCGAGACAGCCATGTTTTCATACTTTTTATGGTTTCCTCATGACATTTGAGGACCTTTGCATGGAAAGAATAATGTTTACTCTAGTTTCTTATAGTTTGTGCCATACAAGTCGAAGTAACCGTTGGCGTCGGCGTCGTGGTCCCCAAGGAGTCCTATTGCGAAAGCGGCTTAATCCCGCGAACGGCCCAACACAACTTACTACAAATGGAATTTGATTTGGATTTAACTAATCGAATTTTCCAAATATTTTTCTAGCATTCTGTCTTTTAGCAGTATATCTTTTAATGCTTAGGTTATTATGTAAAAAAAGAATAAAAGGAAAAGTTTTTAGCTGGAAGTCGGGGGATGGAGAGGCCTTAGAATTGTTCGAAGGTCTAGCAAGGAACTTCTTCTTCAACTTCGTATCATGATGATGATAGAAATAGAAACGACACTCAATGATATTTTTTTAAAGATGCTCTAAATATGTTAAAATGATGTGCTTCTCTTTCTTCTCCTTATCGAGCCACTGCCACTGGTTCTTTTGAACCAAGTGTGCTGAAAGGATTTTAAGTGCTTCTCAAAGAGGCTCCTTTCGTGCGCTTGACAAATATTTTCGTTTTTTTTTATAATAATGCTGTACTAAAATAGATTAAGGATATTTTCTACGTATGATCGGTGCATGATTTGATTCGAATTCCGTCTTCGAAGGGTTACTACAAGCCTATCAGTCAAAAACACTGTCTCCCTATCTTCGTTTCGGACAAAATAGAGAATAGAGGCGGTTTCAAATGACCCGAATACCAAATCGAGTGGTGGAGACAGTGTTCTCATACAATTCAGTGACAGACACCCGTCCATCAGGCGCTTTGCTTCCGTCTACCCTCTTCACAGAATCAAACGTTATTCGCTTCAGAGAGCAATTTCACCAATGAATCTGAGTGGACACAGTTTCCTGCAAACTACAGGGTTATTCATTATTAGCTGCAAATACTCAGACATTAGGTTCAACAAATAAAATAAAAAATATTTATGAAATGATTTTTTTTAAGTTTTGTTATGAAAATCCCGAGAAAATCGATAAAGGAATCATTGGCGCCTGACCTATTTTGACCTTTGATCCGCGCCCGCGCGCCGTGAGTGACACTCTGCGTTCAGTCACCGCCTGGGTGGGTCATCGTCCTGTTCTCCATGGCAATCATTATGCAATAGCCGTAAAGAAATTAATAAAAATAAAATTTTGATACAAAAACTTGAAAAATTATTTGATCAAATTTAAAAAAAATAACTTCATAAATATTTTTTATTCCATTTGTTGAACCTAATTCCTGAGTATTTGCAGTTAATAATGAATAACCCTGTATAGAGAGATAGATAGCAAAATCTTTATTCTACAACTAAAATGTACGTTTCGACGTAAGATTTATTTAGTTGACACTCACACAAACTAGAACCAGAGACAGAGCCAGGCAGAGCTTGTGGTAGACCTAAAGGCGAGCTTAATGCTGGATAGCTTTATCTACCAGCTATAACGGTTAATAATGGGGTTAGACTAACCTGATAATTATTGCGATGAACTAATTGGTTTCAGAATAAACGAGTGTATTTTACAGAAACATTTAACATGAAAATCACTGCTTGAATTTCTACGAAACAAACTAAGAATCTGTGAAAATTCAAAACAACCAAAAAAATACAGACGCACAAACAAACAAACAGATACACACAATAAAGTCTCAAATTTACCATCACACTCTTTCACTCGGGAGTTAAAAACAAGCATCACAGGTGCATAACTGAAACAAAAATAATTTGTGGTTAAACAAACTTACCTGAAGTGAAGTTTGACCGTAATTATACGAGTCGCTGCATCCGAACTGATTTTATATTTACCAGGTAGTCCATTGCTTAATATACTGGGCACCAAACACTTTTTAGAGCTAAAAAACCCTTAAAACAAATCGCTGTAGGTGGCGCCACCGCGCCTCGCTCCGCTCAGTCTGTCAGTCAAACCTTCATTCTTTTCAGAGAACAAACGATTTCAATAAAGATACTCAATTTAAAACGGGATACGTTTTCATGAAAAGAAAACGTATAAGGGAGGGAGGGACTAAAATCAGTTCGGATGCAGCGACTCGTATAATTACGGTCAAACTTCACTTCAGGTAAGTTTGTTTAACCACAAATTATACGACGTCGCTGCATCCTCTTGATTTTATATTTACCAGGTAGATGTTTAGAGCTTTAGGGAAATCGTGTTAATCGTGTTAGGTATTAATCAGAAAAGTTGAGCATAAAAAGCCATATTTTGATTAATTCTCTCCTTAAACCTACAATTTCATAATAAAAGAAGTCATGAATAGAGATAGAGAACATACTTCATCACTGAAAGGCCAATCCAATATATAGCGCAACAGGCCTATTGTAAAAGTTTTGAAATAAGAGTAAATAATACCAGGTCACCCTGGCGCGTTTTGAATATTCTACGAGTAGATAGAAGCAAACACCCCTACGATCAGCTGCTAACGTCACTGCAGTGTGATGGGTGTGAAACTGTGAATGTGCTGAGAAGACGTTCGTATTTACGACGTTCGTTTACGACGTTCGTGGTTACTTTATGATGTGGCATTTTTCTGTTAAAATTAACTTTCCATGCAACTAACTGCATCTCTACTGGAACTTGTTATATTTAAGTAAGCTGATAAAGCATATAATATTTGTACATTATTTTTCTATTTATCGAGAAAATAGGGAGTTCCTCAGGATATGAAGTAGTGATTAGATCGCAAGTCATTATCTCAACAATGCAAATAATGTCATCATCATCTTTATATTAGATAACATGATAGACGATAGCTCCAGCGCATTTTGTGCAGTCAACAATTTAAGGGACAAAATGTGAGTTTTGTACACTCTTGAGCAGCCAAGAAACGCTGCATCTTAACTGAACTTAATGCTTAATATTAGAGTGATAACCAATTGAATTATGTTTATTGTTGAACATAATGCTCCCAAACTGAATTGGTCAATAATAAAGTTCAATGCAAATAGAGCTACGATAGACCATCAGTCGTCAAATTAATTTTTGGGACTAAAAATCCACAACCTTACACATATGATATGCCGTATTGTTTCAATGCTTTGTGGAAAGTGCTGCAATTATAATATCAATAATTTATTACCAGCACGACAACCTTGTAAGGCTCCAATTGGCTGTCATGCCTGAAACAGGATATTAGCGAGTCATAATCAGGCAAAAAGTTTGCTAACTCTGAAAATCAAAGTTCTGAAACCATAGGGTTGAGCTATTTAAGGGCAACAACGATGCCTGACAGTTCTTCATCAAAGATTTTGCGTAAATATTTCAATTCATGTGAGATGGGAAGAAAAATAAGAAAATAAAACGAAAGCCCGTTTATAGAGTAAACATCAATATTAGGGGCCGTTTGGTCTCCTAAACATAAAACGTATTTTGAGAAACTTAAACGAGTAAGTTTACGGTACCCAAGTCTATTGGATATTTTATTGAAAGCATTTATAGATAAATTGTTCTAGACTCTCTGTCTACGTCTACCCATCTTTAGATGTCTGTTGAAAATATGAAGAAGCGACGCTATTGATTTCGTCGTGATCATTGTACCGAATAAAACTAGGTTCTAAGTTATGATTCAAATTCATCAGGTACTTAGCTTAATTTTAATAATAATTTTTAATGATTTGAAGTGCAAATTTGGGTTAAATTTGCTCCTTCAAATTACTTCGTTTATGCAGTAAGTATAGGCAAGTTCTACAGCTGGCTATTGCAGAGGTACCTACATAAATAGGTACAGATTCGTAAGAATCCTAATTAGCATTAAGTTATTTTTTGTGCAATAAAAAACTTTTCAAGAATATAAATAAAAATTTCGAATATACGAGGTATGCTAAATCTATACTTGATCATATCAAAAAGTTGTATTTTTGCCAACGGTAGGTAGAAAAGGTAAGTAGAAATATTTTACATTGGTCATCATTATTTCTGCCCCACTGGTGGGGTTATGCTTTATAATAAATCTGAAATCGTGTAGCAAGCTAACAGGTTCTTTGAACATTTTATTCATAATGGAATTAGCCTTTCCCCATAAAGTCAAATTATGAAACATGGTTAGAAGGACATCGCATATCCTTTACCAAAACATGAAAAGTTTAAAAAAAAAAAATATAAGTTTTAAGATTTAATATATAAATCCATAGTATTTCCCATCCTACGTTGGCTTATGAGAAAGTAGCTCGCCATTCTAATGGGAGTAACTTATTTGTCTTGTACTTATGTATTTAATGTGATCATTAAGTGGGTAAAACCTCATTAAGGCGCACTTAAAATCCTTTTACCACACGGTTTCTAGGTTCAATAGAACCAGTGACCCGACCGGAGGAAGATTATGGAAAAAAGATAGATGATTCCATAGGTATTCGCAGTTCCAAATACCGATGTTACTAGTTACCATATTTTATGAAAAAATATGTATATACATATGTATATATTATATAATAGGTAATATTATAATCTATCAGCGAACCGTTGCCACTGTTAGTTCTTGGCCTCCAGTAAATTGGAATGTTTTTCCGTCTTAGTGATATTGATAATTATATTGTACGGATTGGTAGTTGCTGGAAGACGTCTGGACGGTTGGAACCCGCGTCCATGCCCACCTCTCCGACCTCTCAGAGTCGGTGACTGTGCCTTGGAGGGGCTGAGCTATTTTACCTGGCCAGCCGATCAATTGCCACTGATGGCTGTGACTCAAAATTATCTTTTGATTATTTTCTTTCTTATAATAATACGGATTAAAAACTTGTTCTTTTCTCTTTTTGTTAAAGAAATACATGTACAAACCATGGATTTTTCTTGTTTAGAGCTATTAGCTGAACAATTTCAAACTCAAAAATCGCAGAAACGCAAGAATCACTTTGAAACCCCTAGTCTAAGGAGCTATTCGACGTGTCCAACGTTATCAACTTTTGTTCAATTTCTTAGTTTCAAGTTGATTAAGCAACTTAAAACTTTTTGAATGCGGTAATTTTTCATGAATTAGTATGGATTTTTGCTAATCCAATAGACAAGCATAATGATTACTCCCCAATGTTCAGAGATCTCGTCTCTAATCTTAGGCGCAAATGTTTCAGGTTTATTATTGGTAAACAAAAATATCGTTGGACCGGAACTCCTGGTGTACCAATCAGTTGCATTGACCGTACAGGACGGTAGTTTATGCTGCTGTGCTGTGCGTGGTCGAGTTTATACCATCTACCAGGTTCTGAAGTTTTACTGCTGGTCTGGATCTGGTGGTATACTTTATACTGGTTGACCAAAATGAGTAATCAGAAACATAATTCTGTGAGGGTATGATACCACGGTCACTCGTCAGAGTTTATTAGGAGGTAGGTAATCGCATTACCACTCAACTCAGCAATAAGAAGTGGGGTTAAGATCGTGATCCCGTCACGATTCGATACGTAGGTAATTAATTCAGTATTCGGTAGTGATCGCATCACAACTCATCTTAATTTTTGATTTATTTTGCAGTTATATGCATTTGTCATATTGTAGGTATGTCTACTGGTCGTAATTGCATAACGACTCAAAATGATACTTGCTTATTATATGGTAGGTATTATGCCTATTGTGCAGACTGTAATCGCATCACAGTTCTTAAAAAAATGTTAAATACTACCCGTGAAGGTAGGTAGATATCTTGGAAAAATTGGCAAGAGGCCGTAATCACATTACAACCGGATGGTAGATAATTATGTATGCATAACTACATATAGAAAAAATATTATTATTGTGCAGACTGCATTCGCATCATAATAGCTATCAGCATATCAGCTATCTGGTTCCCATGGTACAAGCTCTGCTCAGTCCGGGGCCAGTCAGTGTTGTGTGGATTATCCGCAATTATTATTATTATTATTATTATTTTTTTTTTTTTATAATTCTTACAAAAAAAATTAAAATACGACAAGTGAAAGTAGGTCGTAATCACATCAAGGGTAGATTTATGTCTACATAAGCACATTATAGAAAGATATTATTATTGTGCAGACTGCAATCGCATCACAGTTCTTACAAGAATGTAGTATTAAATACAAATGAAGGTAATTACATATCATGGAATAAAAATTGCAAGAGGCCGTAATCGCATTACGACTCGAAGGTAGATCATGTCTGCATAAGCATATATAGAAAGATATTATTATTCTGCAGACTGCAATCGCATCACAGTTCTTATAAAAATGTAGTATTAAATACAAATGAAGGTAGGTACATATCATGGAATAGAAATTGCAAGAGGCCGTGATCGCATTACGACTCGAAGGTAGATTATGTCTGCATAAGCACATATAGAAAGATATTATTATTCTGCAGACTGCAATCGCATCACAGTTCTTATAAAAATGTAGTATTATATACAAATGAAGGTAGGTACATATCATGGAATAGAAATTGCAGGAGGCCGTAATCTCATTACGACTCGAGGGTAGACCATGCTTGCATAACCACACATAGAGAAAATGTATACATAATGCATAAATATTGTTGTGCATACTGCAATCACATCACCGTTCCTCCAAAAAATTTAAAAATACGACGAGTGAAAGTAAGTTGGTATGATGTAATAAAAATGATAATAGACCGTAATTGCATTACGATTTGAGGGTAGATCTATATAGCCCCATGTAGAAAAGAAATAAACCAAAATACTATGATAATTGGGTAGATTGCAATCGCAACACAGTTTTACAGGAAGATACTATGAGTGAAGGTAGGTATAACACCGAACAAAAATGACAATAGGCCGTAATCGCATTACGACTCGAGGGTACAGTTGTATAGATAACTATATATAGAAAAATCATTTGATTAAGCATCTTCGTTTATAAACCGGTAGGCAGGTATGCCTTTAAAATGTTTTGCACTCAATAGCTGCTATTTTGTGGCGATAAAGCACAACTCAATCAAGCAGCTAAGTAAAAATTTAATAGTTTATAGATAAAGTGCAAGCGATATAGTTATGTCGCTTTCATTTAGTTATTATCGCAAGCCCGTAACTGTAATGAGCGTTTAGCGATAGGCATAGTTAACAAAACAAAATTCATAAGCAAGTATGCGTGTAGGTACTTACATGCATTTTTTGCTTTTGTTCCATTTCAAAGTGACGTTCTTAACGTCGTATTTCTTCTGGATCTTCGCCATCAAATACACTATACACTATACTAATACAAACTACATAATAAACTTCGAAAATTACTTCGAGAATTGTAAAAAATAAAATTTAAGTAAGACGTGTTTCGATGCCCGAACACAAACAATGAATGAAGGTTTGACTGACAGACTGAGCGGAGCGAGGCGCGGTGGCGCCACCTACAGCGATTTGTTTTAAGGGTTTTTTAGCTCTAAAAAGTGTTTGGTGCCCAGTATATTAAGCAATGGACTACCTGGTAAATATAAAATCAAGAGGATGCAGCGACGTCGTATAATAGAAGATGGTCACAATCATTGATGCCGTCTATACAGAACAGTATTAAAAGCTGAGCTAAGAGGCCAGTCAAAACAAAAAAAAAGGTTAGTGTTTTTTAGTGTTGTTTTTTTGTGGTTTTAGATGTTTACAAATAAGTTATCTAAGCCCAAAACACTGTCTGTGGTTCTGTGTTAGCTGAAAGGCTTTGTAATTGCAAATTTCCAATACAAACAGTATCGAGCGAACACTTGCCCGCTAATTTACGATTCCGCTTCCAACTTCACTAATTACTGTATTTGTCCTACTAATGTATTCTGTTATCATTTCGGAATGTTTTGTGCGTTCATGAGCTAGCTCGTGAGGTTTTTGGTACTAGTATTAATTAACTAACTATACGTTTATTGGAGGACCAAAATTCATGGAAAACACCACAGTCATTATGTTAAATGACGTTCTATCACAACACGTAGAATAGCATTGACGTATTTTTTTACATTTTCAATTCCTTCTTTTTCAGCAGCAGTCTATGAATGCTGTAGGAAGATAATTTATAAACACTACCAAAAATAATAAAAATCAAGTTTTAAAAATTTGAGAAGCTGACTTTCGGCCAAATGATTATATTATTAAGCCGATTTTGATGAAATTTATCTGGACCCATCTGGAAGTTCAGATATTTTTTTTTAAAACTGCTCGTAAATGATTTTCTTCTTCTTATCGTGTCACTGATTCTTTCGAACCAAGTGTGGTGAAAGGATTTAAGGTAAATAATTCATAAATCATGAAGTTATGCGATGACAAACATAAAATAACAGGGGAATTGAGAACCTCCTCCATTTTCATTTAAAGTCGGTTAACAATGCAATAAGCATCACATCGGCTGGTTGTGAGTCCGACTGTGGATCTTACAACCGTAAGTTTGGCACTTGGCCGCTTCTCCAACTTTGACCTGACAGTTACCACTACCACCATTCTAACTTATAACATTTTCAAAGGGTCTTCCGTGATACAAATTTGTCCATGTGGGTGGGTAGTTGCGGTGCCTTTGCGAATATATTCCGACATGGAAGCCTCAAAGTGTGTGGGCTACTCGTGTTTGGTCAAACTGTAGTTAGCTAGTCACTGTTATTAAACCAATGGACACTTGTTTCTACATAATATTTTCTGTTTCAACTGTTGTTATTTCTTTAAAATAACAATTTATCGTTTCTTTTAGTTTTAACTTAATCTCTCGTTACGTATCATCATTGTTTTTGTAAAATCCAATAGTTTCACTATGCAAAAACTTTTTAATGGTTACTAGTCGTTTTTAAATTATCAATTAGAATATAAGTACTGTTAATAGAGAAACTTACAATTAAACAAATATTTACAAAATGTACAAAATACAAAAGAAACAGTTGAGCTATCTGCAGATCGTTACAAACGATCTAGAGATAGCTCAACTGATCCAAATCAGTGCTAGACGGAAGCGTCCCCAAGACGCTGGCAGCATTGCCACGCTGAATAACAATGCTTATACGCTGCGCCAGATACCCACCAGCTCTTGGGTCACGCGTCGCTTCGATCAGTCGCCTAGACAAAATTTTGAAGACCCGAATTTTCATTACTGTTTGTTTTACTAAGAAATAAAAATAATTAAATAACTATTTATAGTTTTTAATTCACCCTGATGAGTTATATTCACTAAAGCATTTCGCACATCTAGCCGATCTGCGATCAGTTTCAGTGTAGGGTTTTGCATACATCTGCACACACTGCCGCGCACTTTGACAGCGATACTCTGATCGCCATCGCAAACGATCTAGATATGCACACAGCAAACATGCCGCAGTAGTCTTCTTAGACCACTAAAAATTTAATACCATCCACTTAAAATGAGCGCATAATAAACGTATAGCAACGGTTATCTATACCATCGAGTTGCAATCGAGTTTGCATCGATAACCCCTAGTAAACCCTGTGGTTTTCGGAACTGCACGGTCCAAATTTAGCAGTATTAAATTATTTTTGATAGCAATACAACAGAAAATGCAGCGTGCTGTGAACTATAGCAACTTGAACACGAGTTTGTGACGTTTTGATTCGATAGAGACATAGGTAGGTCGACTCCCCAACTTCCATTTTTCAGAAGGTAATTTTTTACAACAATAATAGACCCTGACAAAATCCTTCAAGCATAGACCCAAAAAAATTCTACAGCAAAGAAACATAGAGAAAAAGTAAAATCTATTCATACATTTGTATACATCTGCAAACATGATTACAGAAATTTCAATCTAAAAGAAAATCTAATATCGATTTTCGGTAATATCGCCATTCAATGGCCAAATGAACTAAAAGGACAAAATTAAAATCTCCATGTAAAAAGTTGAATCAAAGCTCTAACAAGGGCCATTGTCAAAATCCGGGCATTCAGCAAAGCACACAGAAAAAAGATGAAAATCCTCTCTAGGGATGTAAGACGGAACTCAACTCCGATTCGATATACCCTGGATCTATATAAAGAACAATACTGATAAAGTTTTTAACGATATTTTCGGCTTGTGAGTAGAGACTGTATGGAGCACTCATGTTGTTCCTATTCTGACATTTTGAACAAAAACACAGGTACATTTATGCGCCGACCTCAATTTTTAGCTACAGAAAAAATATCGGATGTTTATAAAAGTGGTTGAAAAATTGACTTCGCAGCTTTAAGGAGTATGTACCTTCAGTATATAATGGTACCTCCAGCGTCGCCTATATTGTTTTATGAGAAAAAGGCATTGGGACACTTGATAGAGAGCAGTCACCTCTGCCTTTAACAATTTGTCCATCAAAAACCGCTCAATTAAGGACGTTCGACATTAATGTTTATGCTGTGTCTTTGACTATAATTATGAAGAAGAAAAAGTTGATTATCATAATGTATATTTACACAAAATAACCGTTTAAAAACAAGCTCCAAAAATATCTCATCCCTACCGTCTCTTTGTAATCAATGGGAATATGCTAACGATCGCATCCGAACCGACTTACAGAAAGAGGCTTAATTAAATCCACGATTCATATTCTAGTGTCCCGATACCCAATCAAGAGGAGACAGAGAAGTGAGATGAATAGTCAAGGGTAAGGGGAGTTTTTATGGCCTGTCTTTGTAGGCTTACATGATAGGCTACTTTATAGCTTGTGACTGTATTTTTTTTGTGCCTATTTTAGTATTATGTTTGTCAATGTTCCGTTCTGTGTATGTTACGTTATGTTAAATAAATACATTTGCTTTCTTTCTTTCTTATCCAAATAGGCTTCAAAAACAAAGTTCCAAATTCAAATAGCTACACAAAGTTCACTATTGCGCGAGTAACACGCTACGCAACGTGACTTATAACAATTGCTGCTTATATAATTTTCCCGTCCTATAACGCTGAAAAATTTTTTTTTTTTGCAAAAAACTAAACCTGAATGTACTATGAGTTATAAAAACAAGGAGGTCGATTCGTAGAAATTATGAATTCTCCTGTTTTTATAAATTATTACTTTCAAAAATTAGTACTTTTTTATTACTTAGGCCTTACAAAAATTACACTGTGGACAACTTTGGGCCGAAATTTGAATTTTCTGAGAAAATCATATTATGTAGAGTTTCTAATGTGTGTGTCTATAATGGTTTAGCTCATGCAAATCATACACTGATACTAAAACTCACGCTATGTTATTTTCAAGTTACTGATACACTTACATCGAGTCTCGATAAAGCGAAGCATTTGTAATTAGCCCAATGCGGGTAGACGGAAAAAAATCAACATTTCTATGAATATGCAAGGCAGTGTTTGTCGTGGTCTGCGGAGGTTGAATTATTAATGCTTATCTAAGGGATGCTTGTGAATGGAGTATTTTAGGGTAGTCGCGTGTGATAGAAAAATGTCTGTGTGTTACAATATTCTTTTTTACATGGTTGATTTAGGAACTCGGATGCGCTAAATCCTCGGCCTACCTCCATGTTGCTTTACCCTATACACAGGGCCCATGTGATACTGACTTACACCTAAGAACTATGTATGTACCTAAACTAAACCATGTGTATGCAATAAATGTATTGAGTATTAAATTAAATGTCACCCTAAAAATAATTATTTTGAATAAAATTTATATAATAAGACTTTTGTAAACTTTTAGAGAGTATGGGACTACTCTTTTTAATGGTTTAATGGATGATGTATATCTATATAATATAAAGTAGGTACGTACTTCATTATTCTGCGCCTCATTTTGCAAATTGCGTGCATACACCGAGTGCGGTAGCTCAAGTTGGTATTCGTATTTCTCTGCGGAGCAAGTTGTCTGCATTCGCGGCAGAATAACTTGAATTTTCGGACATAATTAAAATTTCCCACGAGAATCTCAATTCTGTGGTAAGCGCTTCATCGCCTGCTTTATTTACTAATGGGCCGTTTGCTATGAGAGGAAACATTCACTTAAATATTCTCTTGGTTGGCTCTTACAACTTTCATTTTGGAAAAATTGCAGTAGTAAAAAATGTAACTTACATTAATAACTGTATTTTTCTATTTGCCTTTTGACAGAGAAGTATAACATAAATAATTTTTCGTCAATTTCCAGTACAACTATTATGATTTTTTATTTATAATAAAATACCCCGTTTCAAGCCCCGTGAACATGTCCAAAACTAAAATATTCCTTTTTTACTCGCCAGCTATTTCATGATTTTCATGCAACGTCATAAAGGTTTGCATACACGATGCGTTACGCTCGGCCCACTAGCTGGCATGCGAGTAATTGAATGAAATGGCAACTACACCGTTTTAATTAAAAACTGGCACCGTGCCTGTGACTGACAATGTCTGGTCAACACATTTGTAGCAATTGATTTAGTATCTTTTTAAATTGAACGTGATACTGATGTGAACGTTTACAGAGCGATTTAATGTAGTGCTGAGTTGATGCAATGAATCTCTCAGAACTACCATTTCCCGGTGTTTTATAACACTCGTTATTCTATCACTTTTGAAAGAAGCTTTAATGGATTTAAGTTTAAGGCCACAGTCTAACAAAGGAAACAAAAGATTTTACAATCTAAGCTACATAACAAAAAAGGCGATAAATAAATATTACCGAGCCCAAATTGAAATGTTGCTAATTTGTTTGCCGCTTAACCAAACTTTCTTCAACTTTCTTAATGTAATAAATAAAGATGAGTGCACACGGGTGTCAATTTAAAGTGAAATCGATTAGTTCGCGGAAAACATGCATGATTGATTGCATTTGTGCTCTTAGTACGTCGTTTAAACCTCAACTTGAGTCGGCGGCGAACGATCAATCAAAATTATATTACCAATAAATCTACGGAAGCTCACGCTGTGTGAACACGCCTTTTATATTGTGCGATTTTTTTGTTATTGTTTTTCGTCAGGTTAGATCTCTTTTATCATCAGGTCTAATAAATCCTTGATTAAAAAAAGCTAAACATTATTTGTGATAGCGATCTGGAGTAACTTTTCAGGTTTTCACACCTGCGTAGTTTTTAAATATGAAATGATTTTCCATAATCTAACTCGAAATCGATAACCACTGTTAGATTGCTACGCACGTAGCAGTGGTGCTACGCTGAGCTACACGCTTACGTATGCTTCAAAAACTCAAAATGTTCTGCACCGATCAGAGTCATGCGTGGCAGAGAACAGCTAGTATTGTATAGAATACTAGCTGTTCCCTCCGAACTCCAATTAAATAGAACTACACATAGGTACTAGTATAGTATTATCTTATGTGTGACATATGTAAGTTCAAAACATGAATAACTAAGTGTGAATTAATTATTGAAAAAAGAACACACAAAAAATGTTGAATACAAACAATAATAATTCGATCTAATCGTATCGGTCGGATTAAAACTGACAAAACTTTTACCATATACTGATTGCTTCATAATAATTTATTGAGCGTAATCTGCGTCCATCGAGCGTGGTATATAACTCATCGTCAGTAAACTCTATTACGACCTTGTATCCGTTTTGAGTATTCATTTGGATTAAAACGTTTTGGGAACGGAATTTTCACGCGAGTGTTTGTGGATGTGTGTGTGATAATCTGAAGTATTTTGTTTGTATGTATTGAACTTGATCGAGTACTATTGCTTCAAACTGCGTATTGATGTGAACTCAATCTAGTATATCATGTATGTTGCAGTTACCTCTCCTTTAATATACACGCTTAGTTAGGAACGGGAGAAAAGCTGGTTTAATATGAATAATATTAAAACAGCTTAATATGATTAATTAAAACAGATTAATATGATTAATATTAAAACAGCTTCTCTCTCGTTCCTAACTAAGCGTGTATATTATAATTATAAGTTTAAATTATAAGTTTAAAAAACTTGAGAAACCGACTTCCTTGCCAAACGGCTAAACCGATTTTAATGAAATTTGTTTGGGACAGTCTGGACGTAAAAATAACCTTCCAAATAAAAAAACCATTTTCTAAATCGGTTCATAAATGACGGAAGCATGCAGTTACGAACATTAAAAAAATTATTTAAGGGCAGGAAGAAGAAGTGTCCATAGAAAATATTTAATCAACACGAGGTTGTTGCAGTTACCTCTCCTTTAATATAACGAACGGGAGAGAAGCTGTTTTAATATGATTAATATTAAAACAGCTTCTCTCCCGTTCCTAACAAAGCGTGTATATTAAAGGAGAGGTAACTGCAACAACCTCGTGTTGATTAAATATTTTCTATGGACACTTCTTCTTCCTGCCCTTATCCCACTTTATGTGGGGTTGGCACAACAAGTCTTCCTTCTCCATTCCCCTCTGTCAGCCGTCATCTGCTTTCACTCCTCTCTTATCCATGTCATCTTTCACACAGTTCATCCATGTTTTTTTAGTCTACTCACATATCCATCCAGATTTATACTCATCACTAGAAAGTCACCATAATAACTTTCTTCCCTCTTCATAACATGCCCGTATCACGTATTGCTTCTCATTTTTTCTGTCACTCTCGTCTCTCACTTTCCTGATAAAATCATTTTTCTATGAACGTTTCAAACGGTCAAACGGTGAAGGAAAACATCGTGAAGAAACCTGCGGCTGAGTCAGCTCACGTATTAATAACCATGTCTTTCCTGTGGATTAGGCCAACTAAGACGTCAGGATGATATAGGTGCTGGGCAAGCCTATTCCATCTAAAATCCTGTCCCAGGCACTATAGCATCCCGTAAGTAGGGGCATGAGTTGCCCCTGGCGCTATATAAATCATCTACAATAGATACAAAGGCTTATTAACTTACAGTTTTTTGTGTGAACGTTTAATAAAATAAAAATCCTCTTTCGTCAGCACTTCCAAAGCACACAAACAAATGCATTAACATAATTTCCAGCATACACGTATGAAACTAAATCCATTTACCCTACTTTATATTCAGTAAAAGTGGCCAGGGAAGGCCGGAGGATTTAACGAGAGAATTAGAATTTTACATTGTAATAGCTGTTCCGAAAGGGGTGAGAAATAGGACAAGCGGGAGTTTGACGACAGTCGCCTATTCCGTAGTTTTAATGTTCTGTATGATGGCAGTTGCTGTTGTAATTAGTGGTTCGTTTCTGTATTACCCTTAGTTCAGTAGGCCTACCATGAGCTCTGACTGGCTCTATCTCTGGCTCTGGTTTTGAGTCTGAGTGAGTGTTCACCAGTGCATTACACTGTCTGCGTGACGTTTTGACGTAGGATTTATTTAGTTAACACTCACACAGACTCAAAACTAGAAACAGAGACAGAGCCAGACAGAGCTCATGGTAGGCCTACAGAAGTCAGTAATATTTATTGCATAACTGTTGGACAAAAAAGATCTTAATATCGATAGGTAGGTACAGTTTTCAATGTAAATACAAATAAATAAAAAAAATATAGTTTTTATATTTTTAAACAAAATATTTGACCTTTTTAATTTGTGTCAAAGTCTATTTAAATAACTTTAAAACATCCTAATTTGCATACTAAGTGAATCTAGGCACAATTACACGTGAATAATATTTGAAAAACTAGTGAAAAAGTTAAGGTTTGGTACCTACCGATTTTTAAATCAAATCAAAAGTTATTAACCAAGTGTTAACAATAAAAAGGAATAATGACACAAAAATTGGCTGCATAAATGCTAATAATTTTAAACAATAATGGCTATGAGGCTCCAGTTTAGTGCGCCACTTCAAGCAGATGATTTTATAAAATAACTTTACCAGTCGCATTACTATAAAAAACGTAGGGAAAATGTTATTTAAATTTCATTTATTCAAAATTTAATTTAGTCAAAAAGGCGAAGATTGTTTTCATTCACGCCACGGTACAATCTATTGAGTATTGAGTATTGGGTACTCCAATGAACAGAGGTACGGAACCAGTTCGCTGAGAGGCGTCTCACCCAGGCTGCGCGCACACTTGACTCCGAAATAATTATCCCCCGTATGAGCCGCGCCAATTCCACTAATTATTGCACCAATTGAGAAAACGTGAACGACTGGATTTCGGCGAGGACACGCTTTTAATTGAAGTTTTAAATTGAAAGTTTTTATGTTTGCGAATATTTTATCGTAAATAATTTTACAGTGCGCGGTGCGTAATGATCTGCAGAACCACGCACCGTAGGAAGGCAGCATAACGAGCTCAAGTAATTTTGAGTATAACTGACATAAATTGAAGTCGTAAAATTTGACAAAATCGGGTCTTCCTTTGTTCGGTCAATAACGAGACCAGACTTGACTCAATTCAAGTTTGTAATGGGTTTAAATCCCGCCGCAGTCCAATGCTTTTTCAAAGTGACTGGTATATGTTGTACCTAATAGTAATACCTACTTATTTCTCTCTACTCATCAGGATAACCATACGTTAGCTATAACTAAAACTGCGTTACTGTTGTTTTTCTTCTTTTGAGTCAGTGAAAAAAAGCTCTATGCTACAGTTACTTTGAACCAAACTGGACGCAATCGTGTGTGTTGGTCATAAGTACTTGAAACAGCAAACTCTTTTCTCCTTTCTTTGCCTTTTTAACTATTGATAACTCGCATCCTCTTGATCATAATAGAACTGAATATGAATGAATGTGTATTAATATTTTACAATCTTCCAATATCACACAGTTTAATTTCAGATTCAAGTAACACATGGTACAGATCTATAAAATCCTCGAATAAAAGGACGAATCTGAATCTCGTAACTAGCTGAGATCCCGACTGAATTTACTGCTAAAGCTTCATCTTTTTAACAAACGGCGTCCGTCATAATCATGACCGTAGATTGTTTTGTATTCTTGACTTTTTTGGTAGTTCTGTGTGACAAGTACTCGATTGGGCAAAAGGGTTAAGACTCCGTTTTGTGCGATCATCGAAATTTAAACTCGTTTGTACCCACGCGTCATTCTTTCCGGTCTCTTGCGAATCATATTCCACTGATTCTCAGCTCTAACAACGATGTCTTTCAACCAACGGGTGGGTGATATGCTCCTTAGTTTTCAAGCATTCTTTGTACATTGTAATAGTGGTGTTAAATGCCGTTCGTGATATTTCAGGAAAGCAAGTCTAAGTTTCTTGGCGCCTCTTCAAAATATGTCACAGTGCTCAGTCCGCAAACTCATGCAAATGTTCCCGGAACTGCTTTTAATTCAAATAAAGTTTCTTTTAGAGAATTCTTTTAAGATAGACTGGCGGATTGCCCACCTTGAAATGAATAGGCAGAGTGGTGTTTATCTCAAAATTATGTTCTTTACAAGCGCTAGGAGCTTGTTTTACGACAAAGGAGTTTGAACAGTTTATGTTGTGGAAATTCCCGATTTTTACGATGTTTTTGTTTTATTGTTGTATGTTGATGTTTATAGAGATTGTTGTGACACTGAATTGTTCTCGGTACTTCTTATTTTTCTTCTTGTAAGTACGTGATCAAATAGTAGTCGTAAACTTAGATCTATGCTATGTTTGCGATCTAACGATATAGAACCTTACTAGAACTACCATTTTTTACTTTAAGACCTCACCATGTAACATAATAATTGCAATAAATAATATGAGTATGAGAGTATGAGAACTAACTAGGAATTCATTGAAGGTAACAAATACTTATTATTACTGGTTCTTTAAACTGTACTTTTTTCGTTGTATCTCAAAGGCTGTTTAGCCTGGAGCAAAAATAACAATCTTGGAATGTATTGACAAAGTCCTTCTCATAAGCCACCCCATATCATATTATTTGTTTAATATTTTGTATCCAATTTTGGACCCCTATTCTAACAACCATGGGCTGTTTAAATTCAACTTACCAAATCTTGTGAATACTATACATAAGAATAGCATAAACAATCGGCAATAATAAGAAAGGAAAAATGACATAAAATCGGTTTTCTGTAAAGTCAGTTTACTGACGATAGTTGAACGTGACAACGTTGAAATGGAACGCCTCAGAGCGAGGTAACGCCGCATGACGTCATGTTTTTTCGTGCGTGCAGCCAGCTCCAGCGAATTATAAGACATTGTCACGTCAAAAATTAGCTGCCACTCAGCATAAACGCTATAGTAGCGTGTGCTTACTATAGCGCTGATCTTCCGAGACACCACTCTCCTTCTAAATAGACAACTAATTCGTCCAAGTTGTTTGCAAGTCTGCTTGTTTCGCTCACTCGCAAGCAGTTACTTATAAATGTGCCACACTTTTACCCTTTTGTGTGTCCTAACCACGTGATACTCGTATACGTGGTATTTATAAAGGTAAACCCTGCTGTCCCTTTAAATCAAGTTCCATTTACAGTCGGGTACACGTGTATTGTTATTGCAGAACGCCAGCTAGCTCTCGCGCCGCTGTCACTCGTGTTAATTAAACGTTCCCATTGCGAATATACACATCACTAGATACGATAATATTAAATCTTACTAATATTATAATGGGGAAAGTTTTTGAGGCAGTAGGTATGTTTGTTCGACTCATCTCCAATCGGCTGGTATGAATGTAAATTATACCCTGGATTAACACATAGACTTCTATATATCTCGGAAAAAATAATTATTATAACTACACAACTGCGAGTAAAACACCAGAGTGCAGCTTATATTAAATACATATTAGATTTACATAATAAATACTCAGTAAGTAGAATTTACTGTTGGGCAAAAATGCTGTTTATGACTAGGCGTTTGCTAATCAATGCATAGTAAATGCGTTCCATTTTCAAAACACTTTACCGTCACACTATGCTTGATATTTATAAGTCATGTTAGGCAAACCTTCTTTTGGTGAAACCATCATTTTTCTTATAAAATGATAAGAAAACTTTAAACTGAAAAATATAGTAGCAACACAGATGTGAACTTTAATGTGCGTCTGCGACTATTTTAGCAGGTACCAGTGCAAATATTTTACTATTAACTTTAATAAAAATATTATTTTTTCTAAAAAAAAAAAAATTTTTGCTTACTTATATTTTTATTTACCCCGCATGAATGATGTTATGTAGAATGCTTGCCTCGGTTGTAAGTATCTATTGCACCCTCGAACTATATTCATCTAAATATTTCAGATGCACTTGATCCATTAGCACCCTTTGCCAAATAGGATCTTGGTTGCAATAGCTTACACACAACACTTTAAAGTAATAACAATAATTATTATTAGATTATCATTTTAATGCAACTGGTCCTACAAAACGCGTAAATAAAACACTATCTAGACAACGCGTTTAGAAAACCAGCTTCCAGATTACTATTATTTCAAACACTGTAATGAAGCAATGATTATATTTCCTTTCTAGTAAATTTACATCGGTAGCATTTGCGATACCGCGCGTGTGTGCGTGCGACACATCGTATGCGTGCACTTGTGTGGAGTTTTTCCGTAATTGGTTTTCGATTTAAAGGTAGCTGCATAAATGAGGTTGCAGGGCGGACTTGCATTTCGCTTGCAAATGGGTATTATGGTGTGTAAGGCTTGTAATGGAAATATTTGCGCGGCTTTTTACGTAATACGAGGGGTTTGTTCATAAATAATGGATACAAAAAAATAAAAATACAAAGTTGTTTTTCTAACGAGTAATTTATACTGTCAAGCTGATTACCTTTCCCTATGATGATTACACTACATCACAGCTGATCACGTTTAATTTGCTAAACACGTGATTGAACATAATGACAACATAAAAGTTGACAAGTAGGTAATGATGTTGTGTTGTACTTTTACTCATTGAAATACTTTTATTACAAACTAAACTCTGAAGTGGATATGGGCAAAACACGTGGCCAGGAGGAATGATGGAAGATGGAAAACGGCGATTAAAAAATGGTGGCCAAGAGACGCGCAGAGACCACGAGGCAGACCACCCGCCCGTTGGTCGGATGATATTGTCGGAGTAGTTGGGCAGCAATGGCGGAGACTAGCACAGGACCGACAAGAGTGGAGGCCTATACCCAGAAATGGGTGCATACGGTCTAAATAGATAGAAAGTTGTTCTGAATTTGTGCTTTTTTTATCTTGCTTTATTTTTGCAAAATGGGTTATTCATAGAGTTGCAGTCTTACCCTCATGAATCATAATTGAAAATGTGAGAAACGCCCGCATTAAATCACAATCCACACTTTAAAAGTAGATTAAAAGCCACATTACGGCGGTGAGTGGCCTTTGCTCTAATCTTAATAAATCAGTCTGGCATTGACTTATACAAATGGACTTGAGGACCATTCATACTTACCCGGACTGTGCCAGGCACGAGACGAGAATGAACCGCGATCTTTCAAAATTGCAGACACATAAATAATAATATCAAGCTTTTATTGCACGCTACTGCTTCTTCAAACATCTACTTCGATAGCACGTGAAATAAATTATGTCGGTTTAACAATATTTTTAATGATAGTATGATAGTATGCATCAGAGTTCGTTCGGGGAAGTAAATAAATATAAATAAATAAATAAATATTGTGGACAATTCACACAACACTACCCAGCCCCAAACTAAGCAGAGCTTGTAATATGGGAACCAGATAGCTGATATAATACTTGAATACATTTTTTTTTTGTAAATACATACTTAGAATACAATACAACACCCAGACAGAGAACAAACATTTATGTTTACCGCACAAATATTTGTTCTCGGTGGGGATCGAACCCACGACCTACGGCGCAGAAGGCAGAGCTACTACCAACTGAGCTAGAGGCCAGTCGTAAATGGGTATCTACTACTGTAAAAAATTCTGGAGTCAATTAGTAATACTCATAATTTTGCTGTGATCAAATTTGAAGGATGTACCAATCAGTGCAGTGAAACGCACATAAGTACTACATTTTTTCATATTAATGTGATGAACACATCAATACACCGGTTACCATTAAACATCAGCTGGGATATCTGTTAATTCTATCAAGACTAAGTAAGGGTCTCAGCACTTATACTTTCGTCTTTTCACGAGGCAGGCTCCGCTGTCGCTTCGGAAAAATTTACGTTAACCTTTCTGGAATATAAATTAAAAAAACTCCCATAATCCTAGCCAAGAAACTTACACTATTTCTTTGTGATTCGAAACCATTTTGTAGCCGAAAACTTTTGACGCACACTAAAACTCTCCCGCTGCAGCGAAGTCAAATGCTATTAAAACTTTTAATGAGTTGAAGCATTCTTTTGCGCGAGTGTTCGAAGTGGTATTAATTAAAAAAGCGAGTGATCCTACTCGAGGTTCGAGACGTGCCAGATGCTGCGATACACGGACATGTGGGAAGGCCAACTTTGAAAGTTTTTACTGCGCTTGCCAAAAACAAAGTTAGGCGAAAGTTTCGTGCAAAATGTTACGTGTTCCGACGCTGTTTATCGACTGGGGTGAATTTCTTTTCGATATAGTGAAATACTGCAGGTTTCTTCTGTTTGAAAAATGGTTGCAACAAGTTTAACTACTATGAAAATAATTGACAAATTTGTTTCCTGCTCATCATCATGATTATAATTTTACCCAAGTGATCTAAACCTTGATTGTGTAATTAGGTACATGACAGAGATTCAAAAATGTATTAGTACCAAACAAATTTCACAACGGAATCAGAATTCGATTGGCGTCTCTTCAATACCTCAGTCTTACAACAATCACGTTCACAACCGTGCAATCTGCGATGTATCCTTTCAACTACGAACCGTTCGAATGCCTGCGATGTGACACGCACGACCGATTTTACATCGCTGTGCAGTCTACGTGACCGTGTGTCCCGCATGTTCGCGGAAACATGAGCTGAGATTGAGTTTTCTACGCAAATATCCCTTAAATATTTAAACCTCTTTTATTCCTGCGCACTTCAGAATTTAACTGGATGATCTAAACATTAGCTGTTTTAAAACTTGATCTATTATTATGGAGTGCAAGAATTTAAGATTCATGCCTTATGATTTAAAACATGATTTTCAACAATCTAATCCACTGATTTAAGAATGAAAACCTAAGTAGCCCGAAGAAGGTAGGCCTACAATTGACTTAACTATGAGACAATAACAGCGGTACTGTCAACTGGATATTTGCTGGACAACTCAAATCCTAATCCACTAAATAGGAAGGCATGTTGTGTAAGCCACTAGCAGAGAGAAGACACTATCAGAGCTAGTTTCACAGTTGTTTGAGGTTGCTAAGACGCGCAAACATAGCTCTCCTGGACAATGTCAGGAGGAAAGGGAAGACAAAGTACTATAGAGGAAATAATGGTATAATATTTCACAAATATCTGTATAAATTGGAAATGAACACAAGAAGAACAATTTAAAAAAACTTAAGAAACCGATTACCTTCATGGGCAAACTGCTGAACTGATTTTGATAAATTTTACCAATCTGGAAATATTACATTTCAGATAAATCGGCTTATAAATGACGAAGTTATGCGACAAACATAAACAACCACTTTGAGAACCACCTCTTTTTGTATTGTCAGTTGAAAATTAGTTTGATTTCCACTTTGCTCTCCTCTCCTGTCACTTTTTGTCATTGCTTATAGGATAAAGATGGCGATAGTAAAGTTGTAAAGCTCTCTTCTCTGCACGAGTTTATCCTGGTCCTAGACTCGGGACGGCTGACCATCAAGTAGCGCACTAGGCTGATCCAATGTTAAGTATCGCCTGTGGTTCTATACGGATGTAAAGCTTGGGCAATCAAGGAGGGTCTCAAGAGAAAAATTGAGGCATTCGAAGGAGGCAGAGGAGTAGGTAGAAGCAAAACATCATGGCTTCGCAACATCAGGGAATGGACTAGAATCAAGAAGAATAAGATACTTATTTAGGCTTACCCTCGATAAAGAAAAGTTTAAAAGAATTGCTGCCAACCTTCAGAAGTGGAGAGGCACCCTAAAAAGAAGAAGACGAGTTTAACAGCTATATCCGTTTGAGCTATGATTTTAACAAATCAAATAGTGTTTTTCAACAAAATGAGGTATAAAATTCATGTCGTCAATTTTTCCGCAACTGTACAATGTTTCTAACAGACAAGCAATTACGTCACGACTCGGACTGTGTGCAAGCACGAGTATCTGTTGTTTATTTATTTCATCTTGCTCTCAAGATGAAATAAATAAGTTTCTAGGTCTAAAAAACCAATCTTCTAATTCTTTAAAGGTGATGAGATTTAAAAATAAATAAAATACAAAAAATAATCATTTTACGCAGAAGAATATTAATTTTTAGTGCTTATAATTTTTGAAAGGCAAAGGCGATGCATGAATAAATGAATAATAAATAAATCATGTGGACAATCCACACAACACTATCTAGCCCCAAACTTATCAGAGCTTGTACTATGGGAACCAGATAGCTAATATAATACTTAAATACTTTATTTTTGTAAATAAATACAAAGAATACAATATAAAACCCAGACAGAGAACAAACATCTGTGTTCACCAAACAAATATTTGTTCTCGGTGGGGATCGAACCCACGCCCACCAGCGCAGAAGGTAGAGCTACTACCAACTGAGCTAGAAGCCAGTCGTAAATAAATAATGTGGACAATCCACACAACACTATCTAGCCCCAAACTTATCAGAGCTTGTACTATGGGAACCAGATAGCTAATATAATACTTAAATACTTTATTTTTGTAAATAAATACATAGAATATAAAACAAATATTTGTTCTCGGTGGGGATCGAACCCACGCCCACCAGCGCAGAAGGTAGAGCTACTACCAACTGAGCTGTGAAGGCAGTCGAATAACACCATCCAAATACAATATCATAACTACAACACAACTTTCCACTCCTACCTTGCACTTTAGATTCGTTTCACTATACTTGATTTATAAAACCCGATCACCCAATAAACCGAAACATCAATTTCCCCTACAGCGAAAGCTCCTAAAATGCAAACTTGATCGGGTTCCCCTATCTACCGGTAGACAAATCTGCCTCAGGCGCAGAGCCGACTTTAATTGCTTTTTATTGGCACTATTTGTACACAGGAAAGGTGGAATTTGTCTGTGGTTTTGATAGGTCGTTTTGCATAGTAAATAATGTTGTTTTAAACCGACTTCAAATAAAAAAGAGAGAGAGTCTCAACTCGGTTGTATTTTTTATTATTAAACCTTTGTTGAGAAAAAGCTATGTTTTTTGTTAGTGATACCTTTTTCTGAGTATAGGTATAGAATATTTTGTATATTGGCGAACTTAATGCTAGATAGCAATCTTTTACAATTAACCTTTGTGTAATTTTGACATTCTTAAAGCTGTTTTCTATATTATGTTAGTAATTAATTTATAGTGTTGGTTTTAGTACAACTAGCTGATGGAATAAGCATATGGCCCACCTGATGTTAAGTGGTAACTATCACCGGTAGCACAGAATTATCCCGTAAGTAATGCACGTCAGGAACGTGCTATACGATGCACTGCCTTGCGTCTATCAATTTAAGGCATATAGATGTTCAGCCTCACGTGTCAGTAATTTCACCGGCATCCTTCAATTTTCATTTTTCTCACCATTCAATTTTGACATTAAACTTTTTCAAAAAAATAGCTATGTAATTTTTATTTTAGCTTTTCTTTTTTTAATAAATGTTTTTTTTCCGATTATTCTAATAAGCTTTAAATAGTTTCTTCCTACACATTTGATAACGCCCACTATAACAATGTCTAGTAGACATCCCATCCTATCTCGTATCTTATTTTAAGTCTGCCAAAAAAGCAAACAGAAATGTTAGTAACAGAACAGAGGCACGTTACCCATTTATGTCAATACGAGAAGACAGGCCTCGGCCGGTAACAGCGACTTATGAGTCGAATGTCCACATTATTAAAGCAGGCTTAGTAGCGCCAGGGGCGGCATGAGACCACCGCTACATATTGCTGCCGCAGCAAACCAACATGTTCTATTTATGCTATACTCACAACTACATAGGCCGCCCATAACTAAAGGCCTGCGCACTCCTAGGTCGCTGGCGATAGCGATCTGTGAAACGCTGTCAAATATCGCTGTCAAATTTGACAGCGTTTCACTGATCGCCGCGCCGACGCCAGCCACCTAGGTGTGCGCAGGCCTTAAGCGTGTCATGGTACAAAAATAAAGAGTTATTAATCTACATAAAAAATCTTCATTTCGAGAAACATTCACCACATGACATTCCACTGTTTCCTGCGTGCGTAGCATGTCATCGGCGTTCTTCTTGCGTGTTACCTAGCTCCAAAAACCAGTGTGGTGAAAGGATTTTAAGTGCGTCTTGGAGAGGCTCTTTTTGTGCACTCAACACATGTTTTCGAGTTTTTGGATTGGACATGCCGGTTTCCTCGCCTCGCTATGTTTTCCTCATTGCTTCGATTAGATTTAAAAATAGTGACTTACAATAATTTGGTTTGAGTTAGTCATTCTTCACGTCTATGTATCACACATGTTATAGCTCGGAAACCCGCTGACGGGCAACATGCCTCTTTGTGTTGTACATGTCTACATAATGCGGGACCGAGCTGTCTCTATTAAACTTAGCTCAAATACTATTGGACGAAACGTGCTCAAATAGTGAACACCACTTACGATAAGTGCATTTTATTGTTTGGAAGAAATAAATGATTTCGTAGTAACTAAAAGTAATAAGTAACTGGTTTAGTAGTGCTGGCTTTCCAAGTAGTCACTGTCATAACTTTTTGGTTGTTTTAAAACAATAGTTCATTTGATTAAAACACACTTTACGAGTTAATATTTAAAATCATACATTATTTTAAGTAAGTGACCACATTCTCCTCCATATTTCTTGGAGCAAAATGCCAAAACACTTCCAACCTTATTTTTCAGTCTCTATATAAACGTTCTACCAAATGGCAGTGACCATTGCCACTTTTGTAAGGAGGCTATTCATCGTAGCAGAAAGCCACGCGGAATTGGACAGGCAAACCCAATTACTGGGACAGCCAAGCTTTGAAAAAGTTTTGTGACTTTTTTAAAAAGCGTGTTGTTGTATACATTTTTAAAATGGTTGCTAAGTTTGCAGTCTAGATATAGATATTATAAAATAAATGCAACAAAGCTAGCCATTTCTTCTTCGATAAAAAATATGGGCATGAAAAGAAGAATAACATTTAAAACTTTTAATCCGAAATTTGTCATCACAGCAAAAAAACACTTCCCAAGCAATCTGAAGACTTTATCATTGAAAGTGGTTTACCAAAAAACGTGATTAAAAACTTTTTTGTTCTAAATAAACATTAAAAAGTTTCCGCGGTTACGAAAACAAAACAGTGGAAGCGAACCGCCGCAGGTACTTTGAAAATATTCTCAAGCTCTTTTTAAATCTCTGAAGAAGTCGACCAACTCATTAGTCGAATGAACGAAGGTTTCCATTTTTTGAATTTGGTGGTACTTTTGTAAATAGACACCTAACATTCACATTATTATGCAAAGCGTCTGTCGACCCCACATCAGGATTCTCTATGAGGGTATTTCAAAAACAATGGGTACTTAACTGCCAATGGTTCTATAGCATCCATACCCAAAAGGGTACCACCTAAAAACAAACAATAGCGGCAGCAGTTGATAACCTCACTATCAATATCTCTGTCAGCCATGCTAGTCTATTGTGATTGGATCATCTTCATTATCTGTGGGTTTTTATGCGATTCCAACTCTTTTATTAACCGACTTCCAATCAAAGAGGAGGAGGTTCTCAATTCGGTTGTTTTTGTTTTTTTAATGTTTGTTACTGCATAACTTTGTCATTTGTGAGCCGATTTGAAAAAATATTTTTTTATCTGAAAGGTACTGCTTTAATTTAATTTAATTTAATTTTAATTTTTAATTTTATTAAAATCAGTGTTGCCACTTTTTTTAATGTTTGTAACTGCATGCCTCCGTCATTTATGAACCGATTTAGAAAATATTTTTTTTATTTGGAAGGTTATTCTTACGTCCAGATTGTCCCAAACAAATTTGATCAAAATCGGTTTAGCCGTTTGACAATGAAGTCGGTTTCTCAAGATTTTTAAACTTATAATTATTTTATCTGTGGTCCGTTCCGCAGTTGCTTTCATCATCTGTGGGTTATACGAGCTTTTACGACGGCGACAGTGATAAGAATTGTTAATTTTATAGTCGTCGGTCGGCGTGCATCAAATTCAATGTTTTCTGTATAAGGGCGGTTTATTATGCATTTGGTGCAATTTTGAAAGTTTATAGCTTGTCGGTGCCGTGTTATGAGGTTTTGGCAGTCTCAATCTAAAGTTTTATAACATAACAAAAATGCTAAATATTCTAGTCACAAAAGGCAGATAGCAATCTTGGAATATCGCATAATTTGCGGAATTAAAAAGGGAAATTCTTTAACTTTCAAAACCAAACTTTATGGCGATGGTTATGATGGTTCTATACAAATTTGTTTTGCCATTTATACGCGACGAGAGTAGTGTAGTAATAGTTTGTCGTAAATAAAGACAAATACAGATAATTCTGTGTAATGTTATACTCTCATCGCCCATAAATGGTAAAAAATCCGTTGTATGAAAATCGAACCACCTTAGTACTACTTGTAATCATCGCCTTTATGAAGCTGGTAGCCAGAAAAAAACATCAGTCAGTACTGAATAGTTGTTCAACAGTGAATCATCACAATGGTAATCCTTTAACATAAAACTTCAGCCTGAGGGCATTGATCCTTCACAGAGCCATCATACCTTGAAGACCTCCAAAGGCAAGAGAGCAAACACAATACCTGTGCTTACCGGAATACCCCAATACGCAGCTTAAAATAACACGCAGCTGGTACATTACCAGCTTGGCGATTGTATAATTTTGTTGCAATCAAACGATTGATAATAACAAATAAATGATACTATCAAAGAACAGCAATCACATATTTTATTGAAATCATTTATCGACCATTAATCTGGTGCCATACCACTAGCTTTACCAAGCAAAGTTCTTATTCGCTATCTCATGTTTATTACGTCAACATTCAGTGTTGTTGCAATCGTTCCTTCTTATAGATATGTTTTGTTTCAATTCGTCTTTTATTTTATTGATACGCAATCACCTCACTGAACACTTGAATCATTCAGTATCACCTGAATACAAATTGATAGATAGATAGATAGATTAACACTTTATTGTACACAAAGAAATACATATAGAAACTATTACAAAAATATTCAGTACAATGGGCGGCCTTATCGCTAAGAGCGATCTCTTCCAGACAACCTTTGGATGGAAAGGATAGATAAAAATCGGATAGACGGCGGTGCACAAAAAGTTTTTAAATACTATATTCAAAAGAGAAATACAATAATAGTAATAACCAATTAATTCCTAAAATCAACTTGTTAAAATAATAATAATAATACTGTTGACCTTATACAAATTGTTGTATAAGGTCAAGATTTCACGTTTGTCGGCATTCCCGGAGTGCCTCGCCCGGATTTGTTTTGTGTTATTTATTCTACCATTATCTCCATCGATATAATTATAAAACCTAGATTAAACGTAAGTGATAGTCACTGCCGCACTCATCAGCAACTCATACAAGTGTGATTGAGAGGTTAATTGAGAGGGAGATAATAATAAATCTTCACCTACTTTATTATTTTGTAACGTTTGTTTACCTATCTATGGGTAGGTACTTAAAACTACTCTGTTAGCCAATTTCGTAGCCGTTCTGAGTACTGTGTCCAAATACATTTTCTTACTTCCTGTTCTTTCTTTCCCCGTCTTTATTGGCGCTAGTTCTAGAATGTATGGTGTGTTTCGTTTGAGCTATGTCTCAATCCGATGATGGCTACTCGCCAGATTATGGACCGTCTCACAGTGCTCCTAATCGATTGCTTGCTATCCACTGAGCTTATATTGATTGCTTTGCGTGAAGCAAGTGATGGCATATAAATAAGCGTGGTTGATTCTCTGTCACATTTCCGTTGTGGGCGGTGAAGATGTTATTCGCAAGATGCGCAGAAAAATTGAACGATCTTCAACAACAATGATTTATTCATTTTTTGTGCAAATCACAACTTAATTGGAAAATACGGTATTTTCTGGGATAACTATTACTAAAATCCCGTGCGAGTTCACTTAATTGTGTTCACGTTCGTCTGTATTATTTTTACACCCGTTTTCAACCACTTGGTGAGTGCCTACAAATAAAAAGTAGAGCTTTTTGACTTCTCATTCATAAAATATTGATTGAAATTATAATTTTTATAAAAAAATACACTAGCATGTACAAAGTGTGTTTTAAAACGAGCAAATTTTCTGAGCTCATATTTCTCAATGACCTTGATTTTTATCAAACGCATCTATTACCTGCATCCTTGCTATAACCAGAATCTTCGCACATTTGCAGTGAAAAATCCGCGTACAGTCGCATTCACCATTCACCGTGCCGGTACATTCACGTGCAAACGTCCACGTGCAAATTTAATCAGTGCTACATACAGGAAATTCAGCGGCCGCGCTCACGTTTCCACCTTTTTGTGTTGCGATTCGATTTCCGCAAGTTGGACCGGTATTAGACTGTGAAAAAGTAGTGAGGGTTTCTTTAGTGTTTTGGTTAACTAGTGGAATTGTATCATCATCATCAGATTTAAAGCGTCGAACTACGGATGTGGTTTTCAATTTGTAGTTTACATTTCTTAGCAATACCTACAACAAAAAACAAGGTTAATACAGTACATAGTAAAATGTTTTGTTATAGGATATGGTTACCGTTTAACATCAGGTGGGTTAAGCTTATGCTTGTTCCATCAGCTAGTTGTTAAAAAACATGGGATTTGCAAAAATATCTTCTGAAGAAATAATTTAGTAAAAGATTTGGAGTTGCCCGAAGTGCAATCGTGATTATTTTTTTCAAATAGTGGGTAGATGTTTTTACTATTGTTGGTTGGACTACTCACGGAAATACCGATTCACGTGCCATAATCTATCATAGCGCTAAATCTCCAAAAAAACAGTACGAAAACACTTGTGTAATTGCACATAAATTGCAACTTCTACTTCTCGCTTTTAAATCATCGGCCAATAGAAATTTTTCATTGCCTCGAATCTATGGCAATAAATCAATAGAACAATAAGTAACAGAACTATCCTGAGAAAACAAAAGCCATAAATTTTTGCTTGCAGCGGCCGTTGTTTGTGAGTGTCAATGGTTTGGTTCGGAGGTGGAAATATCGCCGAAATATAGAGCTTAGTTCAGAACTGCATAAATATTGTATGTTTGGTCTAAATCTACAACCTTGAGGCTGCAGTTGAACTGTTGAGAAATGTACGTTTCCTGTGGGTTAAGTGATTTCCCTGAAATTCGATTTTTATTTAGGTATTAACTTTGGATATATGTACATTTAAAAAAATACAAAGAATACAAAAATCATTTTTCGATTATTTAATACAATTAAATTACTCAACAATAATTAATATATCAGTGACGGTTCTGATTTAAAATATCATTACCAAAATAGTTATAGCCTATGCATCTTTAAGATGATGTAAACAGCGTCTGAGGTCAACAGGCATTTACGTTCGTGACTCGTAAGGCCCAACATAGAAAAAAGATAAAACTTAGAGGCAAAAAAGTTCAGACCCTACACTGTTTTCATCCTGAAGCTTTATTCTATAAGGGCTATTATGCAAAAGAGTCAGAATACAGTGCATGAGCTCTCACAAACAAAGACAAAACAAAAAACCACCAGTAAGCAAGTCGCGTAAAGAAAGATAGCCATGTCTGATACCGTGTTTGTTACTTTAGACTGTATTTTTCCTTAGACCATTACAATAGGCCGTACACATGTTATTTACGCCAAACTCGGATATCGGATTCCGCATAACGTGCAGGGTTACGTAGTGATCCGTTCGTGTCGCAAAACCACTGAACCAAATTAAACACGCATTTTGATCACTGTTTACATTATTATTTTGTAAATGTATTTTGGCTGGATGTCATGCACAGTGTCACGTTCAATTTCGTTATCTACCACCACAGTCAGCGTTTACTGAAACAATTTATTTCTTTTTATGTTTGCAAAAATTATTATGAAAGGAAAAACAGTTTAGAAAATAAATTGAAAAATGCCAGATACATTTGCTCGTTCAAAACAGCGCATAAAATCTCGTCTAATTCTTTCATTCCTTTCCCACTAAAACATTATTGCCACGATATACAAAGAAAACACACAGCGATTTTTCCACTAGACATTTTAATTTCCTACGTTGTTTGGTGTTTTGAATGGGCGCCGGTGGTCGACTCGTGCCACAGCCCAAAGAAGGCTACCAGTTTGATCACTAATGAATTACTATCACTTGGTCATCTATACAAAATGTTTGTGACAATATTCGTACATGCCAATAGAACACGATGCATAATAATCGGTACTAATCAGTTTTTTAACTGACAAGTCTCCACTTTGACAGCCGACAACGGATGTGAGTTTTCAGTACTCGTGTGCACTTTGCTTTTCAATAGGTTTAGAATATTCTTCCATGAGGTACCTTGAGTGACGTAGCTGTTTAGCTGCCTGTGTGTGGATCCCGGCGGATTTTATTGAACGTGTACCGGCCGTCTGCTTTTTTAATAATCTTTGTTCTCCCGCGAATCTTTTTTCTGTGGCATTCCACGGATTCTCGCTTTGGTGGCCTGATTGCTGTGGCGTTAAGTTGGGAATAATTGGTTTCTTTGCGGTTTTGGGAGAGGTTTTGTAGAGAACTATTTGGTTTTTGTGGATAGGAATGCTTAGGCAGAGGCTTTGTGAGTTTTTAAAAGCTACATTACGGGAGCTACGGCTCAACAAAAATGGGATACTAAAAGTCAAAAGGAATAATTCAGTTGAATCACAAGGATCACTGCAGTACATTGACTCTCTCAGTTTTGTTGTAAAACTTTTAGTAGTTTAATTAAGAGGGGTTAATATGGTATTTTATATTAAATAGATATTTATCGTGACTACCGGCATACCATCTACTCATGACCACGGCTGTTGTAACACGGCTGAAACGTTGGGAAATAAAAAAAGGTAATTGCAATAAATACCCATTTTATCTATATAATTATGCATAAAGGTCGCATTAATTTAAAAAGTGCTCTTCTTATTCTTATCAAGTCACTGGTCCTTTCTAACCAAGTGTGGTGAAAGAACTTTAGGTGCGCTTCAAAGAGACTAGAGACATATTCGCGAGCTTTTTAGGTTCTACGACATGCCGGTTTCCTCAGGATGTTTTTCTTCACCGTTTGAGAGCATTGGCATAGTGTTCCTACATATATTTTTGGGGAATAAAACTAATTGGTAGTACACGACTGTATTTTAACTCACGACCTTAAGATCGGAAGGCGTGGCTGCAACCACTAGGTCACCAGCGCTCAAACAAGTGCTAATATGGTATATTCCTTTCAACATAATAATTTACTTGATCATTTCCAAAGAACAAGGAAAATAATTTTCCTAGAACCCCGTACCTTATTAACAAGACAAAGGATATGTTATCCCTTCAATATGCTAACTGTGTAGTGTAGGGTTGATGCCCAGAGGCTAATAATTTACGAAAAGGCCTTCCCTCGACGGAGATAAATGCTGTATACAAAACAACTGGATCCTACTTATATTTAACAAGAAAATAATTTAAAACAAAACGAATTTGTAAGGAATGAAAACTTATGTTTCTGCCTTAAAGAATATTCGCTTTAAAATATTTTTGTTAAAAGAAAAGGCTAAAAGTTTGTGGAATGCTATTCATCATCATCATCATCCACAGACCGATTTCACCTACTGCTGATGGGTATAGGCGTCTCTCTGAATGTGCCACTGTTGACGGTCTTGTGCTAATCTCTAAAATTACATCTTTAGATTCTTTATGAAATCTTTAGATTTAATTTTAATTTTAATTTTATTTCAGTTACCAGACGCAGTTATACTCGTTGATTTAAATGAAGGAGCATTTAAAACCTTTATTAAAAAAACACTTACTGAAAAAGCTTACAACAGCATTGATGAATTTATGTCATACAAAAACATGGTCAAAACTAAAACCAAAAATGGTGTATATAACAAGCATAGGCCCAACTGATGTTAAATGGTAACCATTCCAATAATAAAGTATTGCGCATATCTGAAACGTGCCCTACGATTCACCACCCTGCGTTAGCTTAAGGCATACAGATGTTCAGCCTCACGTTCCATTAATTTCACCGGCTTCAAACCAAAACACAGAGATGCTGTTTCACGAAATAAATAAGCATAGATTATTACTGCTGTAACAAAAGCTGTTGTATATCCGTGTAGTTATTATACATGGAAAAAGTAAATATAGGGAAGAGTAACTCTAAATACAGCAAGTACCTAAAAGACACTCTTGGGATGCACTTTTCTTGCCAATTTTCTACGAAGCTCAAAAGTGATCTGCATAAAATATTCTTTAGACTTTTTACCGACATTTTGCATATTCCTATCTGACAATACAATCCTTCGCATATTCATATGCTAAGTCGGTTCTCCGTAACAAATTCAAAAATATTGCTCTGGTTTGCTGAACCACAGGCAGGCGGGCGTATCTACTTTGCTATATTAAAACCACTCAACCAAGAAAACGGTTGAAAAAGCCACGAGATTTGGTGCAAATTTTAAACTAAAATATGTTGGACGGACATCCATTCAGAATTTTGGTTTATTTTACAAGAAAATTACGTTCTATTCTGTCTTGAGTAATAGATAAAAATGACAGTAACTCACTCTTAGTATTTCTATTTTGTTTCTAATTGATCTTGATCTTCGAAAAACTAACAGATTATGGGTGATCCAGGCCACTGTCTTCTCGATAAAATATCTGAAGTTCTAAATGAAAAGTACACTTACTCGCTCCTCAGGTAATGGATCCCCAGATCTCACACAGACATTCTTGAGAAATGTGTGCGCAAAATCAGTACTCGTTTAAAGAATCGCGACACTAATTGAAAAAAGAGGTGCACACTTTAATTCACGAGAAGTAATAATTAGTACTTGAGTACTTATACTAAAGACTTCAAAACGTAGTAATATTTCAACAAAAGTTAACAGTTGAGTCGTAAAATGGGGAACGTCTTAATAGTTAGTTGGCAAGCTTTGTTATTCCACCAAACGGAATGCGCCTGTAATCTGAAACATACTGTCCTCTAATTGTGGTCCTAATTGCCGCTCCCCCTCCTTCTTTCTAGATTGCTATGGCACATAGAGGCGGGAAGTTTGCAAAACTGACTTTTTAAGTTCGTTTTTGTGTTGTGTTCATCCTTCATTGATATTACACAAAGCAAATGAGCTTTTTTTTCTTTCGACTTTAAGCCATCCAGTATTTTCTACGTCTCCTCCACAATATCATTCAACGCTTCATCTTCATGTCCTCATCATTCGGAGTCAGATTCAGTAAGGGGAAAAGTCTGCGGTTTTTCCACGGAGCTTCGACGAAGTCCTTCAAAAGGCAGGTCTATCAGTTTTTAAGAGGTTGGCATCGCATCAGCACCACCTCTGGTGTTATAGTTGTCTATGGGTGACGGATTCATAGGGAGCATAAAAAAAAGTAAGCACGTTACAGGCCACACTCACACGTTACAGGTCACTCCAACTTAATCAGCAGGTAATGAGAAAACCCATTTGTCTCAAAACGCTAGGAGCATTTTTTTCGTGAAAAAACATTCGTGTTCGCAACATTGGAAGTCAAGTCGCTACCCTTCTACAAACTAAATAGTGCTTTTTACTGATAGCGGTTGATAACAGTGCTGGCCGCTCTTGTTATCCGTAAGTAACAAGCTGGTCGGCATCTGCGTGCGGTAGGCTCGCCAGCGACATATCTCTAATGTCTATTGCAAATCGGCACCGACTGGCGCCTACTAATCGTTGGCTTTCGGCTTATGTATTGGAATTAATTTAATTCAAGTTGCATGCAAAATCTGGGAAATTATTTATTCAAAGGAATTGAATGATTGGTATTTTTATTTGTTTGTAGAAATTAATGCTAATGTAGCTTATTTTATGTGAAAGGCAGACAAAGAAGCTTATGGCCCACCTAATGGTAAGCGGTCACCGTCGCCCATAAACACCAACACCAAGGATGCAGTAATAAAAAGCCATGAAAATATACAATGTCCGTGACAGTTAAAAGATGTGCTGAACCCCAGTTACATCATAATGTGATTGTTTATATAAACGACAAATGAATCATTAAATTCCTTGCATAACACCGCATTAGCCGGCCGAGCTCATCTATTTGCCGTCAATGTTAGGCATGTGGTTAATTATGGACATATTTCGACGACCAACTATCCGATGATTCTATTTGTACTGTTGATAAATTCGTTACTTCAATTTGGGTAAACGTTTGATATACTAGTTATGCTTAAAGTATACAGAGTTATTCATAATTTGCTGCAAATACTCAGGAATTAGGTTCAACAAATAAAATAAAAAATATTTTTGAAATGATTTTTTTTAAGTTTGGTTATGAAAATCCCGAGAAAATCAATAAAGAATATCCTTTGGAATCATTGGCGCCTGACCTATTTTGACCTTTGATCCGCGCCCGCGCGCCGTGAGCGACACTGCGTTCAGTCACCGCCTGGGTGGGTCATCGTCCTGTTCTCCGTGGCAATCATTATGCAATAGCCGTAAAGAAATTAATAAAAATAAAATTTTGATACAAAAACTTAAATCAAAATTAAAAAAAAAACATTTCATAAATATTTTTTATTTTATTTGTTGAACCTAATTCCTGAGTATTTGCAGCTAATAATGAATAACCCTGTAGATTGTGGTAAAATATGTGCTCAAAAGAAAACATGGTGAGGAGAACTGTGTCTATAAATTATGTTTTAACAGTTATTAATCATCTTCTTATCGTGTTACTGGTTCTTTCGTACCAAAAGTGGTGAAATGATTTTAAGTGCGCATCAATGAGGCTCCTTGCGTTCACTTGACTTTCGAAATTTTTAGGTTCTACGACATGCCAGTTTCCTCACGATGTTTTGTAAAAGCTCATTGGTACACGACTGGATTTGAACCCTCGACCTTAAGATTAGAAGGCGGGTCTGCTACCACTAGGCTACCAGTGCTAATTATTAATAAATAACCCTAATACTTATTCCAAGATTGTTTCAGGCGGGTATTAAACATTCAGCGGCCGAAAATTTGTCGAGTGTCCTCAATACTTTTTTGGCCGTTTCGTTTTTACCGTTGTGTGTATTATTGAATTTCAGCGACGACCCCAAACTCAATAGCGAATAATCGCAAAGGGCTGAATCGTGATTTCGAGGACACTTGCCGCAAAACCCCTTTTCGCTTTTTATCTATTTGTTTATTTTAGTGCCTGTTAGGATTCTGGTTTTTGCCGTTATTGTTACGGCTATGGTTAGAAAAAGGTTTTGTTTATGTAGGTTTGTAATAAAAACAATGAATTGAAACAGTTTTTAAATATTAAACATTTTGTAATTGGCTACCTGTGGTACAGGTGAGCTTTATGTCCTCGCCACGTCTTTGCTATTTGCCATAGCCATGCCCCATACTTAAACTACGATTCTATAGTAGTAGGCGAAGTAGTACTACCGTACCTTTATTTGAAGCAGCATTGCTGGTATTTCAGCTTGAAGGGAAGGGAAGTAAAATCTTAGGAGTAGTATTTTGGGACACAAATGAACTAGAAAGCGGCCAAGTATGAGTCGGACGCGCCCATGAAGGGTTCCATAGCAGCAAGTAACAGAACTTACCATACCAACTTACCACACGGCACTTAGCATAATTCTTACATGAGTTTCGGAAAAAAGTGGCTGTGACATACGAACGGACAGACAGACATGACGAATACATAAGGGTTCCGTTTTTTGCCATTTGGCAATTACGGAACTCTAAAAACAGTAAAAATTGTGAAATAAAAAGTGTGTTTTATAAATTTTCCAGGACTTACATATTTTGTGATTTTTAAAGGGGTTCGAAATTCCTGATATCAAATCTAACCATAACATCTTAAGCAGGTGAAAATCGACAGATCTAATAAAAGCTAAAACACTTTACAGGAGTCAGAGGTGCTCACAGATTCAACTCTGGTTCGTCAGTAATCGCGTCGGTGGAATCGAGTCTGCGATCACAGTTATCGGATTTGTTCAGCACGCGGGCTGCATGCGCCTTTACAATCCTCACTGGAAGCACATATCAAGCTTCAGACGTACTTGGTAGTCACGTCACTAACGTTCATACAAAAAGTGGTAGAAATAAAATAAAGTTTTTGGCTGCAATTATGTTTTTCTTCTTTTTGTCGTGGCAATAGTAATTCCAAACCGTGTGAAAGGATTTTAAGTGCGTCCCAAAGATGCTCCTTTCTTGCATTGATGGAATACATTATTTATTGTTCACCTTATTTTCAAAATCTTGAACCTTTATTTTAATTCTCATCAGAATGGCAAATGCAGTGCAATTCCACTTGCGAACTGCTCTGTGAGGTCTCATAACCCTTTAACATCAGGTGGGACATCCAATTGATCCATAAGCATTTAAGTTATAAAAATATTCACACTAAAAATGTATTTTTCAACCTCTTTATAGAGATTCTATATAAAGTGTAATTTTATTTCACTACTTCAATCAATATTTAAACACTATGTGAGGTTTTTATGAAAGTGTGAAAGAATAAGGCATAGAAGGCTCATAGTTCGACTAGGTATTTGATGAACAATAGTTATTTGTTATACAAGAGTGCAAAGCTGCTTTTGAACCGCGTGCTCAATTTTGATGACCGAGCAAGCGCAGGATTCTAATATTTAACCACGAGCGTAGCGAGTGGTGTAAAAGTTAGAATCCTAAGCGTTGGCGAAGGAATCAAAAGAGCACAAGGTAAAAAATCTTTGCACTCGAGTGCAACACGTAACTTTTCATCCCACCTCAGCGAGGAAATGACTAAGTGCAAAAAAGAACATGGCGCGACTAAAAGTAACACACCAAGAAGGTTCACAGTATGAGTTTTTAACAAATTTAAAAAGGTTGTATGATTAATTCGGCACCATAAACGGTAGAAGTAAATAGGTTTAATGATGTTTTGAACTCACAAAAACACCAAGAAGGTTTCGAGTGCGAGTTATTATCAAATTAAAAAAGGTTGTATGATAAATTCGGCACCATGGAGGTTGAAGTAAATAGGTTGTGTATTCACAAACTTAGTGAACACGATCTTCTAAATTCAAATTTACTTTATCCTCTAGAGGATAAAAACGGCTTTTGCAGTCAGGTATTGAACAGCAAAAACACACTTTCCGAGCTGGTAGGATGAAAAATTTATTTACCTAGATCTCGATAAAATTATCCGAAGACATGTCATTTTCTACTCATACACAAACACACTTACCTCGTGCAGTTACGAGAAATCATCATCATCACCAGCCTGAACAGATAAACTGTTAGACATAGGCTGAGGTAACGTATTATTGAAACATGATACTACAACAAAACTGAACACCAAACTATTTCTATGACTATATTTTAATAAGATTTTCATAGCAATTTATCATTTTTCTCTAGATCGTTTGTAACGTCTACAGATAGCTCAACTTTATCATGTATACTTTGTACATTTTGTAAATATTTTGTTTAATTGTAAGTTTTTTTTCAGCTCACCGGGTGGAAAGTGGCAACTTTCGGCCCCTTGCACGAACCGAAGTTGCCCCTTTCCGCCGCCGTCAAGCAGAAAAATAGCATACACCACGGGAAGTAAAAAAGAAAGCCTCAGTACCCGAAGTCCCAGTGCATTTACAACATTTCGTTACCAAATGTTGTTTTCGTTTCGCCTATTTGTCTCTGTCTATTGTATGGAGAAAAGATGAGACAACAACTCTAACTACGTAACGTATTTTTGGCGTTTCATATTTCCTCCATACAATAGAGAGAGACCAATAGGCGAAACGAAAACAACATTTGGTAACGAAATGTGGATGCAAAACTCCGACTTCGGTTACAGATCACGATAACATACCTATGTGATCTGAGACATTTCTTATTTTACTTCCCTGGGTATGTATTATGCGACTGGCCTCTAGCTCAGTTGGTAGTAGCTCTGCCTTCTGCGCCGTAGGTCGTGGGTTCGATCCCCACCGAGAACAAATATTTGTGTGGTTAACATAAATGTTTGTTCTCTGTCTGGGTGTTATATTGTATTCTAGGTATGTATTTATAAAAAAAAAAAAGTATTCAAGTATTATATCAGCTATCCGGTTCCCATATTAAAAGCTCTGCTTAGTTCGGGGCTGGGTAGTGTTGTGTGAATTGTCCACAATATTTATTATTTATTTATATTTATTATATAGGTACTATTAACTCCTATATTTGATAATATCTGTTCCTTATACTTCTATTGCAGAACCAATTAAAATGTAAATTGGCGTTACCGCGGACTTCATCTTACACCGCCGCCTTTCAAAGTTATCGGCCGACGAACTTTCCCTCCAAGCCGGCAATGAATAAAACATGGGACTGTCATCTGTTATTTTAAGCAGGCAACGTCTTTGCGATTTTATTGCGTTATTTTAAATATGGAATAATGTATACTAATGGTAGAACTGCATTATAGATTTTGAATAAAACGTTTTCTTTGAGAGCCTTCTTTCTATGAGTTTTCGTATGAAAACCGCGTCTACCGATGTGTTCTGTATCAGATATCATAATTTTGGGCACAGAATTATGATTATATAAAATTATGGTTGATCATCATTTAATTTTCTCTCTCGTATCTAGTGTTTCTTCTTCTTCCTGCCCTTATCCCACTTTATGTTGGGTCGGCACAACACGTCTTACTCTTCCATTCCACTCTGTCAGCTGTCATCTCTGCATTCACTCCACGCTTATCCTTATCATCTTTCACACATTTCATCCATGTTTTCTTTGGTTGCCTCCTCACCTTCCCTTCTTCCTTCACCTCTGCTAATATATCCATCCATATTCATACTCATCACTCTCCTAATCACATAGCTTTCATCCCTCCTCATGACATGCTCGTACCAAGCCAGCCTATTGCTTCTCAATCTTGTCTCGTATCTAGTGTTTGCCAGCTTTATTTTCTAAATGCCCCACTAAGCCGGAACGTAATTAATAAAGAATACAGCTTACAAAATTTTCACCCCACTTTCAACGGAACACACAGCATAGATCAAAAAAATATCGACGGTAAGTTTTTAGTTTAACGAAAAAACTAAGCATTGCAAAACTATACACCCATGTCGTGTTCGGTGTAGTTGACACTATCGATTGAATATTCAAGCCCGACACTCGCATCGCCAAATATTCGTGATGCTGACTGATTTGCTAAGCCGTGCGTGAATGAGTGCGCTATTTTCAGTTAGTTCACTGGAAATTTATTCGTTTCATTGTGTGATGATATGTTAATGTGGAAAATAGTAGGGCTTTTGCAGTGGTATTTACTTTTGAGAACAAAATCTATTGATTTCGTTATTTGATAGATGGTGGACCAGAATTCGAGATAGTGGCAGCGGATGTGTGTATATGTGAATTTTGGACGTTTTTTATGCATATTTATAATGTGTATGCTATGTTCGTATACATTGCACCGTTAAATTCCTTTCCTTTCAAATATCATCTCATAAAACGCCACAAAAGATTCTCGGAAAAAATCGTGTTGCGAAAATTTTACGGTATAAAATTTCCTTTTCAGCTGCATTTTGCGAAATTCTATCTCCAAACCGTATCTGTGTGTAACGCAAGAAAAATAATTCACAGGCAACTAAACGCCGACGAGGGGTCTCGGCGCAGCTGCTGCCCTAAGATGTCGTTTTCTCTTTCCGAGGCGCTAAAAAGCGCATAAACCGGTATGGCCGATTGTGTAGTCCACGTTTAAAACATAGGCTGAAAGCGGCCACAACAAGTAATAATAAGGGCGACGGTGACTGCTCTCTATCAGGTGGCCCGTTTGCTCGTTTGCCAACAATGGCATAAAAAAACTATGAGAGCACTGGTGGCCTAGTGGTAGTGGCCCGTATTCCGATGGTCGTGGGTTCAGATCCAGTCTTGTACCGATAGGTTTGTTGAAAAATGTATCATCACCATGCCAGTACTCTCAACCAGTGAAGGAAAACACCGTGGCGCGCTTAAAATCTTTTCACCAAGCAGTGGTTCGAAAAAATCTGCCAGTTTAGAAAGAAGCGGTAGAAAATGAAATGCACTGATGGCCTAAGCTACGTGCACATCAATTATTTGTACCTGGAAGAGATACCAACATGAAATCTGCCAAAAATACGAATTATTCTGCATTGTGGTATTGTGCGTATAGTATAGCCTTTTCAAGAGCAAACGTTGGAACATCTAATACAATACTTAGAATACAGACATTTCGACAACTAGAGTAGTTTTTCATCGGAAATAATACACAAGAAGCTAGGTATTTGTTTCACCTTGGACCACCATCCAAACTCTAGGACAGTACTAAGTGCTCTCCAGACATCTAGTGTATTGCAGATAGTTCCCAGATTTACGGCCTCAATGCCCGTAAGCCGTGACGAACTTCCACGTACTCCTGTCATTTGAAGGTATTTTGAGAGGATTTGGTGTAATTGAACGTCTCGGTATTTTGATTTCACGTCATAAACTTGTTTTAGGGTGTAACGGGGTGAAAATACCACGGACGGAGGATGGGATGGAGACGGGACGGAGACAGAATGGCAACGGAACGAAGACGGGATGGTGACGGAACGGAGACGGACGGAGACGGGACGGAGACGGGACGGAGACGGGACAGTGACGGGATAGACACGGGACGGAGACGGGACGGAGACGGGACGGAGACGGGACGGAGACGGGACGGAGACGGGACGGAGACGGGACGGCGAAGGGATGGAGACGGAACGGAGATAAGACAGTGACGGGATAGACACGGGACGGAGACGAGACGGTGACGGGATGAAGACGGGACAGAGACGTGACCGAGACGGGACAGAGACGGGACCGAGATATAACGTTTATCATAGTGAAGTGCCATTTGTTTGTACGTGACAACAGACGGATGGCATGACATGGTATTTTTTACAATTTAAATTACTACTTACCTACTATTGTAACTTTTTAGTGAGACAGAAGAGAGAGAAAGGGGGTTTAGAGTTTAACCCCCGAATACTGAAACGCAACTCAGATTTAAGCACGTCTCAAGCGACGAATATTTGACAGTTTTCAATGAAAATCTGTCAAATATTCGTCGCTTGAGACGTGCTTAAATCTGATTTGCGTTTCAGTATTCGGGGGTTTGTCTTTTCTAGAACAACTACGCTGATGACAGCTGCCCCAAGCACGATAGATATCCCCACAAATCTCTTTCTAGATCATCGAGAATGTCTTCGGTTTGTAAGTCAGAGCAGATTTTGGATAATTTCGATAAAGTAGTACCTACTACTTACTAGAATGGTATACTAGCTAGAATACATTTCGAGTTTTAAATTTTAAGTTTGTATACGAGTGACTAAAACAAAATTCAAGCACCTTTCGAAAGCAAGCTTAATCAATTTCACCTGCAGCAATAGTTCAGGGGCAGGCTTATCAGCGTTTCAGTAATCAAACTGTAATTCAGCTAGCTAGTAACTATTCGGTAATCTACGACTGCATTCGCGACTATGAAGCTCCTTGATCTCTGATAAACTGCTACAATGAGCCCTTAGTGCACTGTATTCGTTCGTTATTTAAAAGACCGCGCGCGTGCGCTGTGCGTGTGTGAAGCGGTTTCTACTCGGCCGCTGAGCGTGCGCTCGTAGATTATTATCGATAATAATGATATACTCTATGTGAATGACATAAACAAGCGGCGTTTACGCGTCTCGCGGGCGTGGCCACGACGACTAAAGTCGCGTTGAATCGCACGTGCCGTAACTAATACACCATATTTAATTATCAGGCGAGGTTTTGTATGGAATTTAGATGCTCGTCTCGATCTATGCTCGTCCGTCCGCATAAAACAAAGTCATTTTCTGATAGTATGAGGTTTTTATTTCTGGTTCAAAATTGACAAATTTGTTTCAACAATATTATATTTAATATTTTTGCGATATAGTGATCTTTGTGATTTTTATTTAATAAAAGTGGATACCCTATTTATTTATATATTTTATTCGACTCCCGAAAATCCCAGTCTACAACGCATGACCTTTTTTTGCCTTGCAAAAATAGTGATTGCATATGTGTATATAGGATGTCACCTTACAGTGAGGTTGCATGCGGCTCGTTGCATGCACGACTAATAGGGGCGTCTATGGCTTGAAACATGAGTCATGGTTTAAATATTATGCAAGCATGTGGCATAAGATATCCTTAGCTTGATAGCTTGGAGACACGGCTGCTATACGCTGAAGTTCACAGCGCTTGTTAGTAACCGTCAAAGTAAACGTGAAAACAGCCATGAAAACGGATGAAAACAGATTACAGACACAGACACAGACACACATCACAGCACCAGATACAGTTATACATCATCACCTCATCATCTCAGCCCGCTGAGTGTAGGCCTTAATTACGCCACTCTTCCCAGTCCTTTGCGAGTCTCATCCACTCATTCCCAGCACTAATAACAATCTCGTCGACCAACGGGCGGGTGGTCTAACTCTAAGTCTCTGAGCATCCTTTAGTCACCATTCTGTGGCTGTGGTACCCAGATACACACAAAGATATAAATTATATATGCACGTAAACAGATGCTATAATAGTTCTGCATTTTTCTGGCCCCGTGCGTGTCTCGGATACTATCGACGCCAATAATGAGGCTTCCTACCGGTATTCAATCGACTTATAATCAAACATACGATACTATCGTGTGGAAATTTTCACTGTGCCCTGAAATTACTGAACATTACCCAGATCCAAGTTGGATACTGCCGAAATAATTTGATTTTATACCCAAATGCATTGCAGAGCGAACGCAAATTAGCTTTCAATAGAATTTGGATGATTTAATGCCAAAGTACCGTTCGTATTTGAAACATAATACGGTGTTGTTGCTATGTTATAAACTGTTAGTTTGCTGTACTTAGCAGCTATCATCATCTGCCTGAAGAAGCCCAAAATCTTTACGATGGTTTTTATTAAGGCTCGACCGAGATGGGTTTTTCGTTCTCGGCCGAGACCGAGACCGAGACCGAGAATAAAATAATATCTCGGCCGAGACCGAGAGCCGAGAACGAGAATAGAAAAAGCGTGAATTTTTTTTAATCATCAGTCAGATAATTTCAATATCAATATTAAGGCGCACGGGCTTTGAAATAGCCGGTTTCAAACTATTTTCGTGAGCAATTTCAGCCAGTTTATTCTCATAGTGTTCATATTCAGATGAATGATATTTCGACAGGTGCAGTTTCAAACCTTTGATAGTCTGATGTTTGGGCTGAGGACTGCCTAATGACACCGTTTTACTACACGACTTACAAGTAGCCTTTGATGGATGTAATACAATATTTTTTTCATAATATTCCCAAATAGGATTTACTTTAGGCATATTTAGTTTTCATCTGCAACAATACAATATTATACCTTCTTAGTAAACATAAACATTTAACACATTAAATCGAAACAAAACTGAAAAAATAGCACCTGATAAGATTGTTGTTTAAAAAACAAATAAGTCGTTAACTTAGATCAAAACCAATTTTCGATTAATTTTACTAAGAAACGGTACCTAACCTACGTATCGTATTTGATTTTAGCAAAAAGCTTTGCAAGTGCTATAGGTACCTACCTATTGACAAACAAACCATGTGTTTAGTTATTTTTAATTGTAGGTATTTTATTAATTATAAACCTTACGTATTTTCAGCAAAAAACATAGGTACGCATAACGTCACAAAACCCTATCAATCTGTAATATATATTTAATTTACTTATATTTATAAAAACAACTTACCCGCTTTATATTCCACCGCAAAACTATAAGTAATGATCTTGCTTTCACCAAACCAGTGTAATTAATCAATTTACAAGTATCAACAACAAGTAATCACAGCAAGTAGCAACACAACACTTAAAAGAACTTATTTTAATTTACTGTGTTAAAACAAACTTCCACTCATTACTATTGTAAACATAAACAATTACAAATACTGCTCGAATGGAGCGAAAGCGGCCGGCCGCAGTTCGCCAGCCGGGACTTCAACCAATCACAATTCAGCTCTCTCACGCACTTACACCAATCGACTACGCGCTGCGGCGCGTTGCCACGCGCGGTAAAATTTGAATGCCGATCCGAACAATGTTACAATCTCGGTCATGACCGAGAATCTCGGCTATAATTAGCCGAGAACCGAGACAAGTTTCTCGGTTGGATTTGTAGCCGAGAATGCCGAGACCGAGACCGAGACCGAGATCTCGGTCGAGCCTTAGTTTTTATTCTCAAAGTATCTTTACCTTTTGGTCAAAAATATGAGAGTGTATGCACCATAATGGGGATGCAGTTATTAGTTTATTTCATTTTTAAAACGACTGCAATCACAATACTAGCAAATAACAATACTGAACCTCTGCAAATTATTTTCAAAAAAGGCAACCTAAAAAATGCTGCACGGCAAACCCACAGGCCCGGCCAGAATTTACGCGCTCGGTGGCAGGGCGTAATCTCTTCACTTTTAACTGTGTTGCAGTTGAAATGTGGCGATCATGGGATTTCACGTTTGTTCAGCCAGTTAGTTTAGATAAAAATGTATGATTTTTGTAAATTTTATACAATTTATTCTCGTATTTATCACTACTAAAGACTGCGGAAAATGCTTTCAATTAGATGATTGGGTAATTCTTACTTAAAATGTCTACTTTCTACTTTTCAAAAATAGGCTCTTATAACAAGGAATTCAATTTGCATATGATTCGTGTCATGGGTTAAAAATACGTTTTGAAATTTTTGTCTTAAAAACATTTGCATTTCCAAGACAAATTTTATCACACATCGTAAATCCACGGTATACCACAACCCATAGGCAGCCTCAGACACCCTCAAAAAGTAAATAACGACATGAAATTTATACAGCGTCGTAAAAGCGTCCGTCCGGTAGGCGCACTTAGCGGGTTATTGCGGGGTATATCCGGCTGTGACCGGATCCGTCAACTGGGGGCATACAGATAAAACCGGCTGTTTACAATACATAATACTAACACCTTCATTTATAAACGGTGTGATACTTCCCTGAGTGACCACACTAGTTATGGTGCCTCTAAATACTATAAGCAAGTAATATATTCGGGTTGGGTTAGAGTTGGGTATTGCCCTGGTGAAATGCCCCACCTTGACTTCGTTCCTGTGAAGTTATTTTCGGAAGTGGTTTACTTTCACCTCGTATAATGTTCTGTATCCATAAAGGCCTGCGCACATCTGCTAGGCAATGGCAATATTAGATATTTCAGCTGATCGGCATTGCCATCGCCTAGATGTGCGCATAGGCCTTAAAAAAACTATCTCACTAACTGACTGACAATCAACGCATGACCTAAACCAATAGTTCTGTAATAGTATGCAATTTGTAAGGAAGATTCCTGCTATAGACTTAACGAGAGTTGAAGTTTTTATGTAAAAAGCGCAATACATTCAAGGCCTGCGCACACCTGAACCTGAATGAAACGCTGTCAAGTATAGCTGTAAAATTTGACAGCGTTTCACGGATCGCCATCGCCAGCGACCTGGGTGTGCGCAGGCCTTCAGGCGTGGTACTAATATAATTATAGAACCAACATAATTAGCTAAATTCATCATTTTATCATCAAATTAAACCCACAAATCATATTCATATCAATAATTAACAATAACCCGATGATCAACGCGGTTAATTCCACCATGTTGGGTTGTTCCTGAGATTTATAGCGGCTACTGAATTACTTCGGCCGCTGTCACATGATGGATGGTAGGATAGGGTATGGAACCTCTTGGAAGGTAAGAATAGAGGTGACCTTGCCTTTAAATAATTATATGTTTAAAAAGCTTGAGAAACCGACTTCATTGCCAAACGGCTAAACCGATTTTAATGTAATTTGTTTGGGACAATTTGGACGAAAAAAATAACCTTCCGAATAAAAAAATAATTTTCTAAATCGGTTCATAAATGACGGAAGCATGCAGTTACAAACATTAAAAAAATTATTAAAAAAAAGGCAACACCGATTTTTATAAAATTTAAATGGGACTAATCTGGAAGCAGTACCTTTCAGATTTTTTTTTTTTCAAATCGGCTCACAAATGACGAAGTTATGCGGTAACAAACATTAAAAAAAAAAAAACAACCGAATTGAGAACCTCTTCATTTTTGATTGGAAGTCGGTTAAAAAAAACTAGCAGAAACTAATCAATACATAACAACAAAACTAGGACGGCAAGTTTCGGCAAGTTTATCATGCGCACTTGATGTGCGGGCAGGTTTTTTCCGCAAGTAGGCCGCTAGTGGGCCCTTTTTGCGTGACCCTTGACACGTGTTGCTCGAACTTTTAAAGGTTCTACAACACGCCGGTTTTCTCACGATGTTTTCCTTCACCGTTTTGAGAGTACTGGCATAGTGCACATAAATTTTTCGACAGAAAAACTCATTGGTACACGAGTGGGTTTGAACCCACGACCTTCGGATCGGAAGGCGGGGCCACTACCACTAGACCACCAGTGCTCTAACAAAACTAGGAAGATAGGAGGTAGTAATACAGAGATATTGGCTTTTGACCTTAGAAATGCCCAATTCGAAAGAAATAGAAACAATTGATTATTCGAAAAACAAAAATGTACTTACTGACGTGAAGCAGTATTGCTGTGTTTTGTTTTAAAGGGTGTGGGTGCAGGTGAAATTATTGAAACGTGAGGCTGTATGGCTCGGGTTGATGGACGCAGGTCAGTGCATCGTAGGGTACGTTCCTGATGTGCGTGACCTATGAGACAATGGTTTGTTATAGGCGATGGTTACCGCTTAACATCAGGTGGGCCATTATGCTTGTTCCATCAACTAGTTGTATAAAAAAAATGTTCAGTCGTGAGAAAATGTTACGCCATCTGATTCTATTTCTTTTGCAAGAGAAATAACTTTTCGCTACTCTATCCACGCTTAGAATTAGATGAAATGTCTCCACTCTGCAGTTCGGCTAGTTTGATGACACTGACGGAGTGTATTTTTGAATTATGAGGCAGTTGTTGGTGCGTAGATAGGATTAGATTCGGGATTGTGATAAATTCACTTTTGAAAGTGTGATTAGGTGCGCGGGCATAGTCGAGCTTTGCCCAGTCAATTTATGAAGTTTGTGAATATAATTTAGGCATAGTTGGACCGGCAACTGATAGTTGCACTAATATTTGATGAGCCATTAAAACAGAAAAAAGCTATGAAGGTTTTCTGGAAAAATATTTTGTAAAGAGTTTAAAATGTACTTTGAAACTTTTTTGTATCAATCACGCCGTAATAGGTATTATACAGTTCATAACCTGTTATTTATAGTGTCTTTCTGCAGAACAGAAGCTGGTATATAATATTTCAAAGTATTTTTACCTAAAATATTGGATACGTGGACCCGCTCATATGTCTAGTTTTTTAGAGCAAACCCTTTCTTATTCCAGGTAAAAATTCTAATCTAGTTTTTGGCACAGTCCACCGCATCAACGTGCGCCAAAACGTTTAGCTTTTGCCAAAGCCACGACCCAATTCATCAAGTGAAAAAAACGGTAAAAATCAATGAACGAGTACAATCAAAGCTAACAACGCACCGTGTTGCCAAAATCGCTGTCCATTCGCACGTGTCGTCTCTAGGGGCTCGCAGTGTGGGCTCAGTATTGACAAGTTGTGCAGTAAGCTAATTCAGTAGGTTATTGAATGTTTATAATTAACAAAAATCTATTGGAACAAGTTTTTAGCCGTAGATACAACCCCAAGGCTGTGTCAATAGGTTGTCATTTCACCAAAACTCTTGAAAATCAACCGTTTTTGCGTGCGTGTTTGATGTGTAGATTTTATGTGTAGATCATCTGAAAAATATTCAAAATGTGTCCGATCTCCTAATGAGTCTTCCAAATCGATCAGCTTTCACCTTAATACACTCAATAGGTGGAGATTCAGAACAAATGTTTTTACTAATGTAATAGTAAATTTGTATGTATTAGTTGGTTATCTGCAGTATGGACTGTGCTCGGGACTTGTCAGTCATTTCAGGCCGGAACGGATTTCGAACGAGCGTCGGAACGGCAGAATGACCGGACAGATAAATGACTGAAACGAATGTCTCGTAAACCACACGCATTCAATTACGGTTTTTTCCCCAAAGTGTAAGTAATTGCGGTTCTGTAATTGCTGCAGTTTATTTGTTTTATTGCGGAGGTTTTACGGAGCTGTGTAAAATACGGCTTTTTAATCGTTTGTAAACATAATTGGGATTCATCGGTGAATTTTGCATGAAAATACTTTTGTGCAATTAAAGTACGAAAACTCTGTAATGTTAAATAAATATATAATTATTAGTTAAAGCGATGATCTTATAAAATAAATGTTTTTATTATGTTGAGCAAAATAACTGTACGAGTATAAGGTGCAAAAAAAGGCATGATTAGGTTGCTAAATGTAATATTTGTATGTGCCACGTCTAAAAACTGGAGATCTTCTAGAAGTAGGAACTATCTCTTAAATCTCAGAAGGCTTTCTTCAAAAGGCTTTATAAGTTTCAGAACTTCACTGTATCTTTTGTTACACTGTGATTACTTTTTGAACTACGATTGGTTTTTCCGGTAGCGTTTTATCAGCCTTACTTTCCCCTTCCTTGTTAGATTTACGCACGATTTAAGCCTTCAACTATTACAAATCGTACAGGTAACTCATACACGCACGGCTCTAGGGTCTATCACTGCGATCTTCAATAATTAAATTTTATTGCTGTTCATAAATCTCGGCTCTTATAGCGTGCGGCGGAAGAAGTAACGTTTCTATCGTACAACAATAAAGGCTAGAAGTCTTGTAAGTATTTAAGTTGAGGCAAAGTTGTAGAGAATAAGTCGTGAAGGCTGTTTGGTTCTTGCAAAATTAAACAAAACTAAAGAACTTTTTTATCTACTCTTATTTAAATTATGCTATGAACTTATGAAAATGTTTTGTTGACATATGTTAATTACTTGATTAAAATATATCAGTCTTCAATCATAACAGTCCTATATACTAAACATAAAATAATATCGTAGTGACTGGACTAAATAGGAACAAAATATTGTTCATAATAGAAACTAGCTACCTTTTTTAAAGATGCTACATGAACAAAATCCCGAAATGTATTTAAATATGTTGTGGCGTTAGCAAATAAATATTTTGAACATTCTACACTATCTAGCCCCAAACTAAGCAAAGCTTGTACTATGGAAACAAGATAGCTGATATAATACTTAATTTTGTAAATACATTCATAGATTACAATTACAATATAACACCCAGACAGAGAACAAACATCTATGTTCAGCAAACAAATATTTATTTTGTTCACGGCAGGGATCGAACCATTGAATTAAGATGACTATCCATCTAGGACTTACATATTCATGGTTAACTTAGTAGAGCCTTCCCGCGGTTTATTAGCATGTTAATTGTAGTTACAGCGACTCTGATAGAGTTACTTCACCTGCATTGCGGGTTTTGAGATGAAGCCCGAGAAAAATGTAAATGAGGGTACTTTGGTAACTTTCATAAGCAACTTTTACTTTTAGTTTGCGAGACTACTTTCAGCGGAGTACTCTAGCTTGTTGATAAAGAAACTAGCTTCGATGAAATTGTATTTTTCACTTGTTCGTAAGAAAAATAGGTTACTTTTAAAATACAATTTTCTATAATGACTTTTAAACTGGTTCGTTTTTGGCAGCTCTGTTTTATGTAGGTATTTTGAGTTACTTGACAAGTAAGACGACATGTTTGTCTGTTGTGTACGTAAATATGACTCTGGCAAGAATTGATTACTAATCAATATGAGATCGCTTTTAGCGATATATATTATATATATTATATTATATATATATTATAGCCCATCGTACCTTATTATTTGTAAAGTTTTTTCTAAATGTATTTTTTGTGTACAATAAAGTATTAATTAATCTATCTATCTATAGCTATCAATATTTATAAAGCAAGTGTGCATACGTGCAAAGGTTTCTCTATCACCATGAACTGGGATCTACTTCCCGTTGTGGTGGTATGTACCCCTTGGTCTCCTTGATTTTTTCTTATTATCTCATGAGCCATGAAAATCAAGTCAAATAAAAAAAACAGTCCAGTTTAGCAAACTTGTACTTGTTTTTCAATTTCATTATTGTAGTGCATAAAAGCTACCTGTGCATATAACATGCACTTCTAAAACTGAAAATATTTCAGGCAAACCGCTGCCAAAACTGAAGCCAGTATGCGCACAATAAAACTTGGTCCGTGCACCTTTGGAGTCCTAACTTTCTACTTGTCGCTTGAAACTCGATTGAAACTTTACTGGTACGTCTTTCGCATATTTTTATAGGTGAAATACTTTCTGGTACATGATTTTGAGAATAACAAGAGGAATAACATGGAGTTGAATCACCGTAAAGTCGAATATTTATTTGAAACGAGGGTATGCCTTTTTTTTTTACACTGTTTTTCTTATTATCCAAATTGTTGATAGGTTCAATTTTTTTTATTCTTCTGTTTGTTTTTTTATCATTGTTTAGGTAAGTACGTGAATGCATAATGAGAGTAGGTAAATGAATTCTATTTTGTTATTGTGATGTTTTGAAAGTTGCATTTATTATTAGACTCTTCACCTATATAATGTATTGTGTATTATGCCTAGCATTTGAACGCCTTGTTTGATTTGAGCTAACAAGCTCAAATCCCGCTCGACTTTTAACTTTTGGGATATTATAAAAATCTTTGGCGCTAGCTGTTAGCTTATAAAAAGAAATAATATAGAATAAGTATTTTTCCCCTTTGATTGAAAAAAAACACATAGAATTTAAAACGTAGGCTTGGTAGATATCTCATATAAATTTTTATACGTATTTTCTACTCACCTTTAGTAATTATTTTTAGCATAGAAGTACATTATTTCATTATTAAAATCAACCCTTTTACCTCCTCCCAGTGAGGGCAACACGACGCAACCTTTAATAAATTTAAATTCATAAAGTTATCACGGCAATATGCAAATCGGTCGTATAAAAATGTTAATTACAACAACCCTTAAGCCTTTACCCCCATTACGGGGGTGCGGATGTGAATTCCAACCGACACTCTATATTAAGGTATATGATTTATGTTATCGAAATATTTTGAGAGGGTAAACTATTTTGGCATTGACCTAGGTGTTGCTTTTAGCATAACAAAGGGTGGAAGAACCTTCTAGAGCGTACTCACAACTTTTGAGTACCTACATTCGTTTTTAGGGTTCAATACCCAAAGCGTATTTTTATATTTCAGTATTTTAATCGACGAAAATCATGCGGTAAAAAAAAATATTACTAGGTAAATCAATATTTCAACAATGCTACCTAGTTAACATATTTTTCTTGAAAGGTCTTCAAATAAAGGTAAAGCTGATTTATTTGATGTTTGTCTGATAACTGTATTTTTCATATATTTTTAAAACAATCAACCATTAATTCACAATAATGTTACAACCGTCAAAAAGAGACTAAATTGATGTCATAGAGCAACAAAAAAATAGACAGCTCAATTTATTTATTCAGAGTTAGTAATGGCAAGTGCGCATCGAACCAATTTCCGCGTAATCCACGTACCGGATTGTATTTTTCACAAAAACACGGCGAATGTTTACAAAACGAACTGCACACACCGCCTATAGATACTGCGCACAATTTTCTAATCCCAACTGGCCGGGTGGATTTGCATCCAATGAATATTTGCTCAAAACATTTTGGCGGTACGCGGGCCCTCATTGTCAATGTTGCTAAACTTCCCAACTCGACACTCAACATGCAAACTTCAACCTTACAGCCCTACAAATACAGGTCTGACACGTGCCGGAAAATATTGGAAACAGGTAGGTACTAGAAATATTCGATTTTGTTGTTTGCGTGTTACGCTTTTCAATACCGGAGCCTGTTTGAAAACAGGAAGTTGGTTTGTTATGAATTACCAATTGAGAACGAGGTGGGATCTTGCGGGAATATATCTATCTAAATGAGAAGGGAAACGAAACATTTCAAAAGCGAAAGACTTTGAGATTGTCTTTCAACTTAGAATAAAAATGTTTTACTTCAAAGTTCTCAATTCTCAATTTGGCTTTACTTTTTTTTCTATATGATTCTTGGAAGATTAATCCCTTAGATATTGTATCAAAATTCATTCATTTTATTGTCTTTTTTTAATGATTGTTATAGCATTCATAATTTCGTCATCTATTGGCTGATTTGAAAAAAAACTTTTTTATCTGAAAGGTCCACTGTCAGACTGGTTTTATCAAAATCGGTTCAGCAGTTTGGCCATCAATTTAGTTTACATCTATTTGTACCTTTTATGCTTAAAGCTTTACGCACATCTAAGCATCAGTAAAACGCTGTCAAATATGACAGCGATATTTGACAGCGTTTCACTGATCGTCATTGTCATCGCCTAGATGTGCATATGCCTTTAAAGGAGACCGTTACCCACACAACACTACGCATATGTACCGACGCATATCTATAAAATTTTGTCTCTATACGTTTTTCTATGTAGGTTATGTATCTACGTGTCAAAATATTACAAAATAAAAAAAAACTTGTTATTTCTAAGCAAAAAATATTTCAAAAGAAAGTCTTGTTTTTATCTTTCTTTTTCATTCATTTTTACGATGCCTGACCTTAAAATTTCCACAAATAAAGTCTCAACAGACTCCTTACAACATGTTCAAGTTACGACACATAGAAAAAGTTTACGCGTAAAAAAGGCAAGCCTACATAAAAGTATATGCCTCTAAACAAAGGGCTATCTAAGGGAATGAGAAGGGTCATAACTCTATACGTCTGAAGGGACCGTAATAAAGGCATCATAGCTAAATTACTTTTTTTACTCCGTATAAAGTAAACAGTAAAGCAAGGTAGGGGCGCGCTTATAACGTACTTTATAAAGGAACGCTAATCTTGTAGACGTAATGAACGAATGGATTTTGTTTATAGGCCTGTGACGTAACTGCTAATAAGTTACGTAGTAAAAGTAATTATTAGCAAGCTTATTTGCATTTGTTTATTAGCAGTGAGTAAAATGTTATACGTTTATTATAATACAGTGAATTAAACTCATCATCAAACAATTAATTACAGAGTGGTTTTAAATAAAGGCTCTGGTGTCACGGAAGACCAGCGTTATAATGGCGCTTGCTACTATTATGCTGAATGACGACAAATTTTTATTTCATTGTGAGGTACTTGTATTTTGATCCTAGTGTGGCGTAAAATAAATAATTTTATTTGATTTGTTTTAATCCACTGGTACTTAACTATACACTGAGAAGAAAATCTTATATTGAAATGTGACACATAGACATGTAATTGTATGACACGTATGACAGAAATGGCTGGTTAATTAACCATACACTGAGAGTAAATCTTATATTGAAATGCGACACATAGACACAGGTGTGACAGATATGACAGATGGACTGGTGTAATTGACAGATGTTTTATATTGATCCATTTCTTTCTGTAATTGAAAATTTATTTCGTAACGTCTTATAATAAAATATCTAAGCCAAGTAAATTGACTGACCAAGTGAATTAAGTGTCAATGCCATCTAGAATTTACCAGTTGAACTAATTCTCACAGTACTTAAATATCCGTTTCTTACCATCTGCTAGTTAGTTCCTCATTAAACGTGTCGAAAACATAGGTACACGTGTGCGACGCCAGCGCAAAGGTTTGGTCAAGAAGAGCAACTCTTCATTGTCCGGTAGCGCTGTAAGAATCGTCAGACAATCACCAGCATTTAGTCTTTTCGAAAAAAAGGAACGCTCCCGTCCACTTTCGTCTAATTTTAGATTGTCCAAATAAGCAGAATTTCTGCACCATGAAAGTTTTGTCGGACATTACCACATTGTGCACCAGCCTTTACAATCGCAGGGCACTAAAACGCACTCGGTCGCAAACAGTAGCGACAATTTACGTGAAATGGCGACCGCGATGCGATTCTCACTTTTGAAACTGATTATGTCCTCTCTCATTATAAAAAAAACATTATAGGACTGTCATAATATCAATAAAAAAAGACTATACATTTTATGAAAATTACTTGTCTTAAACTAAGGTGAAAACAAGAACATCCCCGTCGTTGTTTGTCTAATATCGTTGTCATATTTATTAGCGTTTTACTGATCACCATCGCAGATCGTTAAGATGTGCGGTAGGCTTAATCAAATGTTTTTTATATCAGTTTTTTTTAAACAACTAGCTGTTAGAAAAGCGTTAACGTAATTTTTGTTATTGTAGTTTTATCAAAAAAAATACAGTTTTTTAAAAACATTATTTAAAACATAATTGGTTTTCCGATCCAGATGCAAAGAAAGTTTTTTTTGTCTTTGATAGAATCAAATAAAGCACGGGAACTGAGCTTGGTCCAACAGAGTTGCAAGGCCTTGACTGAAATTCATGTAGAAATAACACTTTTCGTCTTTCAGTTACAGGAAGACAGAACCAACAGAAACGAGAAAACCAAAGTTCAACAAAAAGTGGAGATGGCCTGTTTACTTTAGCCTCGCTATTGGATTAATGGAAAACAAATATATGCTCTGGTTATTCGCTATTCTACCCGATGCGAGTTTAATGTGTGCACTTCTGTTGTTTTAAATGCGTTTTATGTAAATAGTGGGAGTATAAAGCCGGTAATCTACCAAAACGCGAAAAACTGTGGGAAATAGTTCAATAGAATCAAACGGCATCACGGTTTTTGTGATACCTCTTGTTTGGTTTTACATTACTTTCCGAAACCAACAACCATCGGGGAATAAAGGTTCTCAAATGGCGACCACACGTCAGAAGAAGAAACATAGGGCGCCCATCTACCAGATAGACTGACGACATCGTAAAGATCGCGGGAAGTCTGTGGATGGAAAGGGCTCAGAATCGTTCTTCCTGGAAATGTGTAGGGGAGCTATGTCCAGTAGTGGACTTCTTAGGCTGATGATGATGATGATGGTTACATAGCTTTTGTACTTTTCAGCACAAACCTCTCACCACACTACAAACACACTGTTTGGATTTTGATTCCGTCGACATGACAAGAAGAGACACACATACAGTGTCTCATTATCTCTTCACGTATCATCGTAATCAAATTCACAAAGCAAGATTTTAACTTACTACGAAATGCTACGAAGCCTCTACGAAGATGCCTCTACGCCACCAGCTGCTTAGAATAAGTACAGCTGCAGTATTTGCCTATGATATCCAACTTAAATAATGATAAAGTGCAAGCTATAAACTGGAAACAATTAAAAATAAAGCTCGTTAAAAAAGCCATAGTACCATTTATAAGTGACACAAAACGTATTTTCTATATAAAAAGCCATATTAAACATAACTCCAGCTCTGGTCATTGCACTCAATCCTGCAACACATGTAGGTGAGTTTTTTATTATGTCCGTTTGTTCCGAGTGGCGGTCCCCGAGCTGTTATTGGTCAGATTCGCCCAGACTTTTTAATTTCATTGCACAAACTAGCCTTTGTCACTCCCGAGTAACTCTCAATAAGTACATTTGAGATGGACCTGTTTTTTTACACCATCTTCTATTACATTATACGTTGCGCTCCATTTTTTTTGCAATTTTTATGACTACTTTAAAATTAGAAACTTTGGGAATGTCTGAATACGAAAGGAGAGTTACTCTATAATTTTTCTTCGTATTTTCACATTGTTGGATTGATTCACAGATTTTGAAAATCGAAAGAGTGATTAGTAATCTATAATGCTAATAGAAACATGATTTTTTCTCTGATCAAGTTTTGAATTGGGGGCCCTAAAGGGCCACAGAATCTGCTGTAGTATATTTAGTGAAATCTCTATGTTACTATGAAGTATTCTGCTGTATGGGTTTTTATTTCACCCTGTGGTCGTTACTTTTATTTTTACACGACGAGAGTTATGGCTCTTAATTGAAATGTGTTGTAGATTTTTAAATCATTATTGTTTAATTTGTTGTGTTGGTTTAAACGGCGGTGTTTGTCTGCATTTTGTGTGTTTAAATACTTTAAACTTTAAGTAAACAATTGCGTTTTGGTTTATTTCTATGCATCTAGTACTAAGAAAACTATCACATAATTAAGTGACCTACAAAACTAATACTATTTTCAATCGAACTGTTGGTAAAAATATGTGAGCTATGAAGTTTACTTTTTCCGTACGAAAATTCAAGAATAGCATACATGTCTTATCAGAACGAAGAGACAAAAATCTCCCTCGGGATAAAATTGATTTCCCATTTGCCCGAATCCATCAAGTTAGTCCCGAAAAAGCACATTAGGCCTTTTCCATTCCAAGACAAATCACCGTCCAAATTGTGAACCTACTCCACCAAATACCACGTACGCTCTCCAAAATATAGACGCAAAAAATACCGAGCATAATAAAATACCGGGTATCTTATTTACCTTAATACAGGAACCTCATTCACAAATATGGAGTGAGAAAGTTGTACAAAAGGAGGGTAGTAAATAATTTGTTCTAGCGACATCTGGGAGCATCCCCTTCCGTGTAGGGCTGAATCGCAGAACTAGAGTACAGAACACAGATGTTGTGGTTGAGTCACTAATAAGTTAGAACTAAGTGCTATTAACTTACCAGCGCCCTTTTTAGGAAATATCGAGTAAAATCAGGCAATTTTTACAGCGGTACAAGATCACCATTTATCTTTCTCGCCGGTGATCACTCGGGAGCAAAGGTCAGTTCAGGACAAATACAACTCTGTATCAAAGGTCACTCAGGGTCATGTTAAAGAAACATTTCTATAGGTTTCTTTAGAGTGTTATTTCATGTCATACTCAACAAAGATTTTTATGTCCCAAAATTTAAGAGCCGACTGGGTTTGAACCCGCGACATTCCCCTTGCCTGCGTTGACCACTGTACCACCTAAATAAAATAAATAAAAATAAATAAATAATTTGAACAATGTAACCGAAGGTGTAGAAAAATGAGTCTTAAAATGTCTTTCGTCGAATGCGCTGCCGAAACTATTAGCGATAGAACAAAATAATGTACAACAATATCCGTGCAAAGCCGGGACGGGCTGCGACTAATGCGACCGTGGCTCCATCTACAGGTTTGACGTTACAATCAGCTACTTACCTGCTCGATAACCGAAGTTGAATTCAGTTGAATCGACAAGAGATGTCTTTGTGATTTCCTTAAGTGTAGTAATCACTATAAAATCAATAAAAATATGCATAACTCGGTCTGTAACCACGTGTATTACATTTAGCAAATCTGAATGACTTTTCGAATGTGTTCAACATAGATGTAGGACAAAATGAACCAGATATAAAAGTATTCTAAGCTGTGCCAAAGGAAATGGAATGGAATGGTCACACCCAGCGTTATATTGAGTTTTGTATCACACGGCATGGTGCTGCGACAATTTGTTTGGTAAATAAATGGCTTTACCGAGACACCGTCTGCACATAATCAGGTTATTTCCACGTGATTGTATTTTTACTGAAAAAATCATGTTTTTTATAACGCACGCAAATAAAAACGATTATAGAAGCACATCTGTCTTCAATGTACCGTCGTCAATTTGTTTTTCATTGATCACTTTTGATATCTGGTTATCTTTTTTTTTTTCTAGAATATTTTTACGATTGTCAGTTCTTCGTGCTGCCACTTCAGTAAGCAGTAGACTTTTACTTATGATGATGATTGTCCAATTTCTTTCTGCAGACATTATTATAGATACAAAACGCCTCGGGCTTTTCGTGTAACAAATAAATTGGATTTCCAACGGTACCTACCTTCAAAGGTTTTCTTGATTATGACAAACAAAAGTGGAATAATAATGGGCTCTCAAAAAAGCGAGAATTTGGTTACAATAAGGAAAATAGATGAAAAGAGGAGAGAAAAGAAAAGGTATTTGTATGTAGAAGACCTTTATTAAAATGGATTTGAGTGCATTAGCAATATCATTAGAAATATATAGGCCGGCAGCGCATTAGCACCACCTCTGGTGTTGCAGGTGTCTATGGGCGGCGGTGACTACTTTCCATCAGGTGGCTCGTCTGATCGTCTGCCTGCTATGGCATAAAAAAAAAAAACATTTTACCATTGTTTCTCAAGACACTTCAAGTAAGTAAATTGTAAAGTAAATAAAGCATACATTTTCTGGCTGGTCTCTCAGTTCAGTTGGTAGTTGTCGTGGCTCAATCCCCGCTGAGAACAAAATTTTGTGTGGTGAACGCCAGATGTTTGTTCTCTGTCTGGGTGTTATATTGTATTCTAAGACATCAACTATCTGTTTTTTTATTAATTTTATAGTGTTTACTACACTTAAGGAAATCACAAAGATTTTTATAATGTCCCAAAAGTTAAGAGCCGAGCGGGATTTGAACCCGCGAAAATATGAAAAAGTATTAATTTAATTAAATATGAAAAAACGCAAGGTGACATCTCTCGTCGATTCAACTGAATGCAACTTCGGTTATCGAGCAGGTTAGTTGACTATAACGTCAAAACTGTAGATGGAGCCACGGTCGCGTTAGTGCCGAACAGTCCCTAAGAGTTATTCGTCGAGTGTGATTAGGATCCGATGGCGCAGTGGTCAGCGCAGCCCCGTACCTAGGGGAAGGTCGCGGGTTCAAATCCCGCTCGGCTCTTAACTTTTGGGACATTATAAAAATCAACTATCTGGTTCTCATAGTACGAGCTCTGCTTAATTTGAGGCTATATAGTAATTGGATTGTCCACAGTATTTATTTGTTTAGGGCGAAAACTATCCGTCGAATACCTACAGTTAGAATTCTGTTTATCCCTAATATCACGGCTAACAATCATTTACGCATTACGACGCCATCTTTTATAACCCCTGACTAGTGATGTGTTTTGCTGCGCGGTCTCACAGACTCAAAACCAGAGCCAGAGATAGAGCCAGATAGAGTTTGTAGTAGTCCTACTGGTGAAACTTTAGTAGTGTTAGCCGGTTTTGGGAAAAGGACATCCCTAGTGTTGACTAAATAAATCCTACGTCGAAACGTCACACACACAGTATAATACACTGGTTTGCACTCACACAGACTCAAAACCAGAGCTAGAGACAGAGCCAGACAGAGTTTGTTGTAGGCCTATGGCCTGGCATAAATAATACAAGCCCAGAACAGCAGTTATTTTTCAACTCTGATTGAGATGTTTATTGAACCTTATCTTAATCTGAACATGCTTGTTATTTACACCATTTGAGATAACCTTTCAAGATAAACAAAACTACCTTTCGCACAGGAAAAAATAAGGGTAATAAATCTTTGGCCTGTCAAGTGTAGTATGCTTAACCGCTGCGGAATAAATCGAGTTATACGTATAACGTCGAAAAAGTTTCTGAGTTGAAATCCATTTATGGGAAAAGGAAACCAAATCAAATCTACAAACTGGGTAGTAGTTGTTGGATTTCTACATACAAAAAATATACAGACACCATGAACTGGATTTCGTAAAACTACTGTTCCGGCTACTTTGCATGCTACAGATATTGCAGACGCAGACCAGTTTATCGGCAACATAATTTTACTTACTATAGATACTTACCTAGCCACCTTTTTTATCGACAATATAAGACGTTCATAGAAATGCTGCTTTTTAATATTTCCCAAACCCAGAAGCTTCAAACCTACGACACCTAATCAAATAGAACTTCTGGGGCTAAACACTACAAATTATTTATACTAAAAATATAAAACAATTATAACACTTTTAATAGTAGAGTTCTTTGCAAAGGGTTAGTCCGGGTAAGTACTACCATACTATCACCATGCCTATTTCTGCCGTGAAGCAGCATTGCTGTGTTTTGGTTTGAAGGTGTGGGTGAAATTACTGGCAGGTGAGGCTGAATATCTGTGTGCCTCAAGTTGATGGACGCAAGGCAGTGCATACAGGCAGGACGTAGGACACATTCCTGAAGTGCGTGACCTACGAGGCAATACTTTGATAAAGGTTATGTATGTCTCTGTGTGTCACTAAATATTAGCTAGTTGTATAAAAAAGATACCTAACGATGAAAAAAAACAACAAAAATAAAAGAAAAAAGTATTAGGCTACCGAGTATTATTAACAAAATGTAATTTGCCTGTCATCCTAACCAAAGATACAAAACCCATACCCCATACAGATACCACAACTGACCACCACATTTCATATAAAACATACTTCTGAACACCAACGATAAGTAGTGGCAATTTCGCTTTATGTACTGGCATATCCTATGCAAGCTCATCACTTACAAAAAGGGCTATTTTTATTCCGCTTTTCTCAGGCCACTTGTTTTGTGCGAATTCATCGCCATCAAACGATAGTAATAAAGATAGATTAACGGACGATGCCTTCCCTATGCGATCCCTAAGCTTAAAGCTGTATTTGTATAGAAACCGGGTTTGTTTATTTCTGTTTATTTTATCAGGTGTTGCCCAGGAAATACCAGCGAAGAAATACCAATATCGTGACGCATTGTTAAAAATAAAGGTACTATCTGCTTCTTTCTTTTTGTGTGTCACGTCACTCATTTTCATAATGAAACCATGACAATTTATACAATAGTCTTTGAGCAAGATGGGCAGATTATGTGACGTTCGTCACATAATCTGGACAAGATCTGGGTGACATTAGCACAGGAGCGTCATCAGCGGCACATACGGAGGCCACCCAGCAGTGGGTAAAGTCTGGCAGTGAAAAATGATGATATTTACAGATTTATCAGATCAATTTAGCCGCATCGTCACCAGCTGTTTCTTAGGACTGAATTAGACGCAGGCAGCCTGTTTTCATTCTAAATGCGCCCTATGCGAGCATTTGAAAGTGGACGGTAGCTTTTGCAGAATAAATAATTCAGTGGGAGGATTTATGGTAGTGGAAAATGGTGGGGAATAAGTAAAAGCTTAAGTTTTCTTTTTCTTTGTTTTAGAGTGATTGGGCGCCTTATGGATCGAAAAGCAGTTCCAGAAACCTAAATAAGTCTAGTAAACTTTTGCTAGGTCAACTTCAAAGGTATTATTTAATGATCTACACTATTTATAGACCGCTGATCATTTGCGGATAGCTCAAATGTTTCATACATATTTTGTTCAATTGATTAAAAAGTTCAGTTCATTTTGTAAAATTTTCTCTAAGCGACTGTACGAAGCGACGCGTAACCCAAGTTGTGGATATCTGGCACACCGCGTTAGCATTGTTATTTAGCGTGGCGATGCCGCCAACGTCTTGGGGACGCTTCTTTCTGGCACTGATTTGGAGCAGTTGAGCTATCTCTAGATCGTTTGTTACAGCATGTAAATAGCTCAACTGTTTCGTTTGTATTTTTTACATTTTGTTAATTGTAAGTTTCTGTGTAAATAAATGTTTTGTATTGTATTATTGAGAAATTTCAGTAAAAACAGCGCCACCTTAACTCAAGTACTCGTTCTGAAGCAGGGTCGGTATTAATCTATCTTTATTACAGGCCGATGGTTCTCACAAAAGTGTTTATGTGAGCCGCAGTGACCCAGCGGAATGCGATACATAGCTTGTACGGAATAGCTGACCCAGTCCTACCAACCAAAGGGACCACAAGGTCAATAATGCTTACAGAGAATGTGAGCTATATACCCAGCCTTCATTGGGTAGACACAGATTGAGATGTGAGCAGCTGGTACAATTGTACAAGTAGGATTATAAAAAAATCGGCGAACACGGTAAAACTTAATAGGGTACCAAGTTAACACTTTACAACAAAAGAAGATGAGCCCACTGTTGGACGCAAAAACCCAGGGAGAACAATTTTAAGCCCGCTCGTCCTACGACTCATTTTCCCTTTAGTAGTCCCCATTAGCGTACATACCTTTCGTCTCCAGTTCAACATAATGGCTGGTCTCTTAGCTCAGTCGGTAGTAGCTCTGCCTTTTGCACCCTAAGTCGTGGGTTCGATCCCCATAGAAATTAAATATTGATGTGGTGAACGCAAATGTTTGTTGTCTGTCTGATGGGTATTCTAAGAATGTATTTACAAAAAAAAATACGTAAGAATTATATCAGCTATCTGGTTCCCATACCATAGTTCTGCTTAATTTGGGGCTCGTTGTGTGGATTGTTCATTTTTTTTTGTTTTTTTATTAGCCTATTTTGTCTCACTGCTGGGCAAAGGTCTCCCCCAAAGACTTCCACTTATCTCTCTCTCGAGCCTCCTCCCACGGATTGTTCATAATACTTATTATTTTTTTGTTTAGTTAATAATTTAATGATGATGATAGCTAGTGGTAAAATCAGGCCGTGGATAATAATGATAGAGCCTAAAATACTCTTGAGTAAAAGTCTTAGGTGATGCAACTATAACTAGTGAAGAAATCATTATAAAAAACGTTCTAGCTGTTACCCATAATCTATGTATGAACTCGTTTGATCGTCGGACCGTTTAGTGAAACGCTGCCAATAACTTGTGGGAATTCACGGGTAAAGATGCGTGCTTCAATGGGAATACGCGCTGTTGGCTTTTATAAATGGGAAAAAGGGAAATTTTCGCTTGTAGCCAACTGGCCATTGATTTGTGGTATGGAACTTTGTTCATAAGAAACGTTTGATCATGGATTTGAATCTACGAGTACATAATTAACATATAAACAAGTTTTGTTTGTATATCATGTTATTCGGGTAAAATTGGTTTTCTATTTAACTGATATCTGTATTTTTGGACCGCTGTTAGAGGCTTCGAGTTAGTTAATATTTTTCAAATGTTAAAAACAAATGGTTATCACGGTATTACAATAAGACAAAAATATGTTTTCCCCACTCATAATATGTTTAAGCAATTATTTTTACGAACAGTGGAAGGGTCACCAATATTTTCTAGTCCTTTTAAATTTGGCATTTTTGTTTTTTTTTTCAGAAAATAGATTTGGAAAACAAACTAAGTATAGAGTATGCAGGCCCTTTATTTTCCTCCACAATCTGAATCTAAATGTTCACGATCAAATCTCTAGACTTTCATGTACTATTATCATCTCTACATTATAAAAGCGCTTTCAAGAAGCACTTTGCTTAAGTTGGTAGAGTCCTGGCCATTCGCGATACCGCCCTCAGGCAGTCTGTGCTCTATATCACCTACATCTGGATAGTTGCTGAGTTAACACTGAAGTGTAATAACTTTCATCTTTCATACTCAAAAGGTATTTAAGTAGTTTTACCTACGATTGACTTAAGTTTTAACAGGAGGTTACAATGATGATATTTAATTTAATTTAAACATAACTGACGTAAGGCTTTAATAAATAAAAATAAATGTACCTATAGTAGCAGTGTTTTTGATTTCAAATAAAAAAGGAAAAGGTTCTCAATTTGGTTGTTTTTTTAAATGTTTTTTAGCTTTATATCGTTGGCCAATTTGAAATTTAATCATAATTTGATAAACCGTTTTATTCAAAATTATTTGTTAAATGTTTGTTAACGTACAGGTTTGTCATTAATGAGCCGATTTAAAAAAAAATATGTGAAATGTGGTATTTTCAGATTGGTCCCATAGAAATTCCATCTAAACCAACTTTGTCATGAAGTAGGTTTGTTAATTTATATCACTAATAGAAGGGGGGCTTTGGACGTTTTGCTCGCTTATTTCAATTATATGTACATAGAAGCCTTGTACTTGTTTCAGTGTAAAAGCGCCCAGTTCCTGACATTCAGCGTTTGTTTAGAAGATACCGAATACCGTGATACGACCCTTCGTATCGCGTTATTGCTCTCATAGGAGATCGTTCCACTGCCCGGTGCCCGCTCTGCATGGAACGACTTCGTTTTACTCCTGTTATTTTGGTGTATGTACCAACCAACATTTTGCTTGTCGTGTCACAAAAAGCCAGCTGGTTTAGTGCTAAAGGGCTTTTAATTACTACTAATTGGCATGTTGATTTGATAGGGCAACCCTGCATGAATCTGAATTTGGATGAATGCTGCCAGGTAGTGTCAATTTGAATAAGACTAAAAATAAATATAGTCTTCAAAAAAGAGTGAATAAGTATCTACTAGGTGAGCGCGCTACATCGTCAACCGCATCATTTTCTATTTATTCGAATGGAGCTAATTCATATAATAATGATTGAATTTCACTTGTGAAGTTCGTTTAATCATATACTTTACAGAGAAAAACCATCTGTGTTCACCATACAAATATTTATTCGTGGGGGGATCGAACCCACGCCCAGTAGCGCAGTAAGCAGAGCTACTACCAACTAAGCTAGGAGGGCTGTCATCATATCATCATCTTAATGATAAACAAATAATGATTAGCAGATGCCATATCTAACAGTGCCTACATAAAAAAAACTAGCTAACCTTAAGTATACTTTAAATAACACTCATTACTCGATTTTAAATCGATCACCAACAAATCTAACATTTAATAATATAGGAGCCAGAAAACTAAAGGCTGTGCTGCCTGAATTAATAACCATCGAAGTAAATATTAAATACATTTGACAAGTTTGACCTAACCCACTTGCAAGACTAGGTTATGGACAGCATAATATTTTTACTCCACCTACATTCTCGGCGCTGTAAAATAAAATATTTATTACAACGAAGGCCCAACTGAAACTGAAATTCATTCCATTTACTCAAAGATATTATCGTCTTGAGCGATCGACTCATTTTGTAAATTTCATTTGGTGTTGAATAGCTTTTTGCTTCACTTTTACATAAATTACTGGACTCTTAAACCCTAATTTGTTTGTTTATCAGTACTAAAATGCAAAGACCTGGTGAAATCACATGACTTTGGTTGCGTGAAGCAATTTTTATACTAATTTCTTTCTCTATTGCACCTTTTAGTGGGCTACATTTTTGGTTTTTCTTAATAGGTTTCATTCATAACATTTTGTTGAGAATGTGTTTACTGTCAAGAAATCATTGAGTAAGTAATTTCAAAATTTTTATATTGTATTAGATAATTTCTGTTCAAATTATTCTTGTAAAGATTTATAAAAATTGAATTTACTGAAATTAGCAAACATTTATTTACGCGTCATTGGTCAGCACTTTATATAGCGTCAATAATTTGAAGGCTCTCAGAATACTTTGTAAAAAGTGGAAATGTTGAAACATACTTTGTGACAACTAGAAAGGTTTGCTGGATTACGTCATTACGTGAGTCCGTATTTCTGTTTTTTTATAAATAAAACCTTCACACCTTTGTGTTCGGACTTTTTATATTTTTTGTTCTACTTTATTCTGAATGGAAAACCACAGGGAAATTGCATTCCATCCCTAGTCACCCCATAAAGAATGCCTCATTTTTTCGATCGTATCGCGTCGCCGATACCTCACAATTCGTATTTCATTCCACTCCGCCACCTTTTCAAATAGAATTCACCTTATGAAATGAATTTTAAATCTTTGTCTGGCTGTCGCAATCTTTTAATGGTTTTATACTGGGGTATAAAAATCTTCCATTATATAAAATATAAATAAATATAAAATAAATATTCTGGACAATTCACACAACACTACCCAGCTCCAAACTAAGCAGAGCTTTTAATATGGGAACCAGATAGCTGATATAATACTTGAATACATTTTTTTTTTTGTAAATACATACTTAGAATACAATATAACACCCAGACAGAGAACAAACATTTATGTTCACCACACAAATATTTGTTCTCGGTGGGGATCGAACCCACGACCTACGGCGCAGAAGGCAGAGCTACTACCAACTGAGCTAGAGGCCAGGCCAGTCGTATATGTATTGGTTCTTGAAGAACAAAGGTTACCGACATAGCTCATAAAATTAGTTGAAGTGGCAATGGGCAGGTCATATTGCTTGAAGAACCGACAAAGGAGTTGAAAAGGGCTCAGAATCGTTCTTTCTGGAAATGTGTAGGGGAGGTCTATGTCCAGAAGTGGACGAGAAGTCAACTTGGCTGATGATGATTGAACCTTCTCATGATTTCATTAACTCACAGTCTAATTTTAAAGCAAAACAGAGCCTGTAAACGTGACAATTGTTACTCAGACTTTCACCAAGCAAGAACGAAGCTATTCAGACGTCACAAAGAAAACCATAATTATTATCCTGACGTCAAGTTGTGACGTCGCTAATAGTAATAGTGACATCAGATCAGTAGGTATAGTGAAAATCAATAAAGCTCCCCACCGGCCGAGCCCTACGCTTACCCACTCAGTTTTGGGACTGCGGAAAGGGTGGAGGGTCGAAAAGTAAAAGTATTTTTAGGCAAGTCCTTCAATTCGGAAAGTTCCGGGTCCAGATTTTGTAGAATTATTTAAAATATAAGCAACACTCAAGATTTTATTTAGGTTGAGTTTGAGTATGGGACTATACCTACCAGCAGAATTTGTCTTTGAAATTATACATTAAAGTTCACTTTTCAAATACAAAAATAGAACATTTTCTCCAAATACTTTCAATTACTTTTTTTATGTGACGAGCTGATGGAACAAGCATAATAAATATTTCAAACCTGATGTTAACTGGTAACCATCGCCAATTGTAAAGCATTGCTTCGTAGGTCACGCACGTCAGAAACGTGCTCTAGAATGTAACAGAATATGAGCAACTTTACACAAGATGCGACTCCACAGATCTCCTAACCACATCTGACGCATCTGTAGCTCCTTACCCGTGCTTTTAAATACGAGGGAGACGATTTGATCACATATTCGAATAAAATAGAGTGTTTCTGTCATTGAGCTCCCTATACAAGTTTTGGACAGAATCAAACTACACCCATGAATATAAAAAAAATTGGTTGCCTGTAAAGTCGGTTTACTGACGATAGTTGTACGTGACAACGTCATTCAGTTGTCCACGTGGACGCATCGCTCACTCAAGTAGGAGAGAGACAGATGTCGAACGTTGTCGAACGCGGTGGCCGATTGTGCCTCTTTGTCGCTCGTTCCGCGCTCTTGCTTGCACTTTAAGCCTTAAAGACAACGCCTCAGAGCGAGGTAACGCCTGTTCTTTCGTGCGTGCAGCCGTCTCCATCGAATTATAAGACGTTGTCACGTCAATAATATTATATTAAACTGTGCGGGCACAGACTCGTGTTGAAAGCGATTATGTGTGTAGCGTGACCCTTTGACCTTATTGCTTTGGGTTGAAAATATCACTTTCACTTTTGATAGGGAGGAGTTCTTGCTAAGCTATTCTTTGTTTTGCTTTTTATATATTATGCAATATACAATACAGCCCATTTGGCAATGCAATACTTTCCTGTCAGATCGTCTGTAAGTATACAATTTATTTTAGTACGGTGTTTTTGATAGGTTCATCCGAGGAAGTAATGCAATGTGCCTATTTTAGAAGCCAAGTAGTGCTGCTGTGTTTTGGTAATAAAATAACAGGCACATGAGCAACAACACGAGTTGCGTCTACGTCCATCAACACAAGTTGTTGGACTCAGGCCAGTGCATCATGCATTATAACACATAACTTTTTTTTATTCAACTAGTTGATGGGACAAGTATAAGTAATTGAGGAATGACCTGATGTTAACTGGTAACCATTGCCTCATTATCATCTTCCTGCTCATAGTCCACTAAGTGGGGTCGGCACAACAGGTTTTCTACCAACCATTGCCTTTAACAAAATAATGCGTCTATCAACTTGAGGCATACAGATTCAGATGTTCAGCCTCACGTGCCAGTAATTTCACGTGCAAGACCTGTAGGCCTACCACAAGCTTTCTCTGTGTCTGACACTGGTTTTGAGTCATGTGAGTGTTGACTAAATAAATCCTACATCGTAATGTTACACACACAGTATAATACAATGGTGAGCACTCACACAGACTCAACACCAGAGCCAGAGATAGAGCCAGACAGAGCTTGTGGTAGGCCTACTGTACGATTACCACTTCACACTATGATGGACGATCTGTAGGCTTACCTTGAGCTCCATCTGGCTCTGGTTTTGAGTCTGTGTGAGTGCTCACCAGTGCATTATACTATGTATGTGACGTTTTGACGTTAGGATTTATTTAGTCAACACGCACACAGACTCAAAACCAGAACCAGAGACAGAGCCAGACAGAGCTCATGGCCTACTGCTAGTTCCATGAGCTAGCATTAAAAATTATATACGATTACTCTAATATTTATCCCAGTGAAACATTTGCTAACCTATTTGGGAGCTAACTTCAAATCATTTGTGGTTACCGTGGTCATAATTTTGATTAAACCCAATTGTAAATTATCAAATTAATATTTATGTAAACGGCATGTAATATGCTAAAATGTGTTTATTGCACTGTATAAAACAATAAGCTTTATTGAAACCAAATACACACTAAGCCAGCTTAGTGGTAAGTAAGCCACATTTGATTTAAACATTGAGGTTCAATTCGATTAGAGAGATTTTGCTTTTCTTTTTGAGCACAGCCAAAACTACATTATACACATATTTTTTTTTAATTATTGATCTGTGAAAACGTAATAGAAAATTCTGATGGAAACCTCGGGATCTAAAGAAATGGTACACTTCATAATCAGTAGGTACACAGTTAAATTCTTTTCACCACACTTTGGTTCGCAAGAACCAATGTTATACTAAGAAGATCATAAGTATGAAAAATTGAGAACAACACAATAATATCTAGCCCCAAATTAAGCAAAGCTTGTACTATCAGATAGCTGGTATAATGCTTATATAATATATTTTTTGTAAATATACACGTAACACCCAGACAGAGAACAAACATCTGTGTTCACCAGACAAATATTTGTTTTCGTTGAGGATCGAACCCTAGACCTACGACGCAGAAGTCTTACTAGCAACTGAGCTGAGAGGCCAGTCAAAAAAAAGTATGAAAAAGTGACTAATAATTTTGTCCTTGACGATCTCTTATAAAACAACTAAGTATATCACCTGTTATGTCACCACATCCCTAATCTCTTTTATTGGGAGAAAAGGATCGATCACGTGATCTGAGATCACCCTAAGTTTGCACCCCACAGTTCAACGACCGGGGGTTGTCCACGCGTCAAGATGCGCGTGCCTTGAACCGGTTGGCAGCACCCAGTTTAGGTGGATTAGGGTATACGGCTCTAGATGGCAGCGCACAATCACACTTTGTGGCTGTCATGTTAAAGATAAAAATAAAGACAGATTATTTATTTGCAAATACATGTGTTAAAATAAAGATGGTGGACAGATAAGATAAGTTTTTTTTCTTAAGTTTTTTTTGATAATCTTCAATTTAATTGTAAGATAGGATAGAGATGAGATAGGTGGTTTTGTTATTAGCACTGAAAATTTCTGCTCATTTTTTTACGTATTGTATGTGTGTATCTAAATGTCATTACATTCATAAAAAAACTACATAATAATTAAAGTAAAGATAAGCAGGAAATACATGCAATACGCAAAGAAAGTTACAATCAAACAAACGGTGCCTTAGAACGAGTCCATTCACAGTATTTAAGAACTGTAGTAACGCTGTATAACATACCCCAAAGAGATAAAAACAAATTTTATTATTATAACATTTATGAATGAAAAATAGACAGTTATTAGGTTACATAGTACGTAGGCTTTTCTGTTAAATAATCTGGTTCCCTGACAAGACAGCATTCAAAATTTTTATCTTTGATATATTTTTTACGGGTTATTTTTGTAATTGTTCATAAAATACATAAAAAACAGTTGAGATATCTGCAGACCGTTACAAATGTTCTAGAGATAGCTCAATAATTCATTTGAATAATTTTTATGCCGAATATTTTGTGACCTGTGTACATTGTGCCAAGTCAAAATATAAATAAAGATATGATTATGATTTCATAATATACATCGATTTTTAAAGTAAATATAACAGTCTTTGAAAAGTAAATAGAATATTTATATAAATACCTACAAAGGTTTTCAAAAGTCTATATTGGAATTAAAGAACCCTAAATTGGCTCGCAGCTGCATTTAACCGTAAAATATTCTAGTGTGACTCATTTACTTATTAAATAGTGGCTCAAATTTCAGTTAACTGCAACACTAACTTTAAATAATTATAATTAACTGCTAAAATATAATTATACTGCCACTAAAGCTTCCAAGATTTTTATGGTACCTCCTCACGAAGACTATAGTGCGACCGAACTGTTACAGAGAGGCAACTTTCTGAAGTACCTTTGGAACAATTTAAAGAAGCAGTAGGTACATGCTTCTTTAAATTGTTATTTTAAAAAGATTACTATCACCTGAAAAAATTAATTGCTGAACATTATTTCCACTCTTTGCCATCCTAATGCTGCCTGAAAGAAACCCCTTTAGCGATAAGGCTGTCTATTGTACTTTATTTAGTTCCACTTAGTTACTGTGATGTATCCTTGTGTATAATAAAGTTTTATCTATCAATCTATCTATCTAGGTAGCTTCCTCATACAATTCTAGAATGAACAGTGTTGAGCCTTGTCCATCAACCAACTTCACGCGATCGTCACAATATCGCCGGTCACCAGTTTTGGCCATCCGAATACGATATTGGGAAGATTTCCTCACCTTTACTGGCATTCATTAGTGTTTCACGCTCACATATTTTAATAAGTTGAAATCAGCAAATCGTATTGGGAAGAACCCGCTCGAAGTATAAAAAAAGAAAATAAGCCGAAGTCTTATCTTGACCCTTTGTATACAAAATAAAAACATGCTCCACAGACAACTTATTAACTGGATTAGTCTGGATAAGATCACCCATAGCGATAAGACCGCTCATTGTAGTTTTAGTATTTTTGTTAAATGTGTAATGTCCTATTCTTGTGGTGTACAATAAAATGTTATTTGTCTATCTAGCTATACTCGTATTATTCACAGCTGAAGTTTGAAAAATTAGATAGAGGGTGCTACAAATTGGTTTTACGACACGTAACTACATATCGTTCTGGTTACGACATTGTTTCCTGTTGTAGAGGGTTGATTTTATTTTTTATCGAAGAAAATGTTTCATTTTGATGGAAATTTTAATAAGTCTTCCATTATGATCACAATCGCTAAATTGTTTTGTTAAAATACTTTAACATACTCTTTTGAAAAGAACGGTACGGGATTTGAACCTGCTCGGCAGGCGCAGTTTTAAATCTTTCTTGACTTTTGGGACATTATAAAAATCTTTATGTATTTTAAGTGTAGTAAATATCATACAATCAATAATAAATTGTACATTATTATAGTTATTTAGAGATTTGAGCTTATTGTTTTTACATCAATTGAAGGCTTAATAATCTGAAAAAAACTCTTATTAAATTTGTAAGCCTCCTCTTTTCAATTCATTTTAAACAAATGTACTAATGTTATGGTCATCATCATCAGCAGCCTGAATAAGTCCACAGCTGGACATAGGCCTCCCCATACATTTCCAAATTACAAAGTGTCGGAAGTACATAAAACAATTTACTTTCTTTTAGGGGTTCCCCTCATTCCGTTCAAAACATTCCAGCAATTATCACCGTAGCTAGTTGGCAGCTAAATTCCATTTTTCCCCTTCTATTATTTCAAAAACCCTAAATACAAATGTAAATTTAGTTGCGGTCACAAAGAGTTATCCTGGCTTATGACACTTCGAATCATTTTTATTGTAAAAGCTACTTTATCTTGTGTGTATATGATTCAAAGTACTTAGCTTTGAATTGTGTTACCAGCAACCTTTAAAGATTATACCGTGATGAGTTATTGATACTTTTAACTTTGATCAGTTTTTATAAAACAATTATTTTTATCCACCCTGCGTAAAGGTAGCATAAATTAGACCAAAATAACCATATTGACTCTAACAATTTTATTGTACTTTTAATATTATTATAGAGAGTTACCAGCATTCAAATTGAATACTACGGTAATAGCTACGGAAGTAAAACGAATCTATTTTGGGTTCATAATTATAATTTTCATATTTTTATTGATTTTATAATACAATTAAATTTTATAATGAATCTACGCTTAAGAAAACCACAAAAAATTAAGCCGTAGCGGTCAGCGCAGCCCAAGGGGAAGGTCTTGGGTTCAAATCCCGCTCGGCTTTTAACTTTTGGGATATTTTAAAAACATTTTGATTGAAATGAATTGATCTGCTTTTTTCCAATTAATTATTGTAAATATACCAGGGGTAATAATCATACCGGCCTGCTTCTACTGTATTGCAACACCCTTACAGGGTAAATTATGAATTGATCAAATGTCTATAATCAAATCAAAGAAAATTTCACTCTTCAGTACCCGACGGTAATCAGAGTGAAATTTTAGTGCTTTCACACTGTTATTAGTTCTATGCGGTTGCGAAGACCGAACAAAGGGTAGGTGACCTACTTATGTCGAATTTGTGAAGGTATAGAATATGGGGAAACTGCGATGGGGTGGGCTCGTTTGTTCCAGCGAAGGTTGTTAGTTGTTCGAGAGGGTCCGGTGAAATGTTTCTTTAAAATTTTCATTGGTTTACTTACTTACAATAATAAAATAAATTTAATTTAGTTTTAAGGTGTGTCTATTTTTTTTAATAGGCCGGCAGTGCAATCGTAGTCTCTGGTGCCTATGTCTATAGGCAATGACTGCTGCGGTATAAAATAAAAAGTTACTAATACAATTTTGTTTGAAAATACAACTCTATAAGAATATTCATTTTTATTATCAAAAAACATAAGATTGATAATAACTTGCACGCCCTGCTAGCTTAAACAATTTTCAAAAAATATTTGCAGTACAAAGCTTTTGAAGTTACTCAAATAAAAAATCATGTTACTAGTCCCCAATTTTTTCAAATCAAATTTAAAGAAGCTCTAGATTACGATACTTATATAAAAATAATCACTTAAGGCCTGCGCACACCTAGTTCACTGGCGGTAGCGATCAGTGAAACGCTGTCAAATATCGCTGTCAAATCTCAAATCTGACAGCGATATTTGACAGCGTTTAACTAATCGCGTTCGCCAGCGAACTAGGTGTGCGCAGGCCTTTACCTTACCAAAAATCCTTTCCAAAAAGTCCTCATTAAATGTTTTCAAATTATCTTATTTACTAACTTTACTACCTTTACTAACAAAGGCCTATAGCCTGCAGTGGAACACCACAGGTTCATAATGCTAATAATATTTAGTTCTAGTATTTTCTACGATTACATAAGAGAAACTCAACAAAATGAAGCCAGTTTTCTTACAAAGCAAACCTCTGAGTCAGACACAGGCTAACCACAGAGATTGCGTAGAACCACAGAACAAACATGACACGACGTCTCATATAACTGATCTGCTAAAGTGCCACATCAAAGTGAGAATAAGGAATATTTCTTTTTTAAAAATAGGATATGAATGTGATGAAGTCGTTTAAATCATTTCATAAGCCAATATTAGGCTACAGCTTGTTGGTATCATCGTTTATTGAAGCCAGTTTTTTAAGCCGTTCTCTTGAAGCTATATGAGCACATTTGTAGCCAAGTGGTAGCGGCCCCACCGTGAAGTGTACCAACTAGTTTTTCTGCCCAAAAATGTAAGTGCATTGTACTCTCGAGCGGTGAAGGAAAATATTGTGGGGAAACCGGCATGTCGTAGAAACAATAAAAGCTCAAAAACATGTGTCAAGTGCACGAAAGGAGCCTCTTTGAGGCGCACTTAAAATTCTTTCACCACACTGGGTTTGAATGAACCAGTGATACATTATGAAGAACTACCGTTCTATTTTATTGATATGGGTAAACTTTGGGAAAGGTGTACAATGTACATTAGGATTAGTGTTACCTGAAATTGGTTATTAATATTAATAGTTATTAGAGATTCTCAAGTGGATACAGTTATGCATAGTGAGTCCAAGCGCCATTTTCAGTTTTTTGGGAAATTACATAAACGCGTTTTTATTGGTAGAAGATTTGCATTTGCATCTTCTGAAAGTAAATCTATGTACATCGAAGCTTATATTTGTAATTTAACATGTTACAAGAAAAAAACACAAAAAAAGGTTTTATTTTGGAATATATCGTTGAAAATGCACTTGGACTCCTAATAAATATGATGTTCTCATTTTGCAAAACGAGTCCAAGAGACAAAATAATTATTTATTCTGGAAGATTAGCTTTAAGTGCACGTGGAAACGAATTAATATGATGTACTCATTTTGCAAAATGAGTATAAGTATAACATAAAAATGTTTCCTGTACTATTTTCCTATCGTTTAATAAAAACCCCTTGAATTTCCGTATTTACTCAGCATCTTTTAGTAGATGATACAGAGGATTGATAAAAATAAATAAAAAACTATTAAAATGGCACTAATAGTATGTCCAGAAAATAAAACAATATAATTATCATAATTTGATAAACAATAATAATTTAAAACAAGATAAGGACTATCTCAGATATTATCTTCAGCTTTCAGACAGACAGAATAATGATTGATGATATTATTGGTAAACACCAACCCCAAACCCAGAATATATCGGGTAGGATGTAGGATGGAGTAGGTAAATAATATATAAATCTACTCTTCTACAATATGTTCCGGATCAAAAACCTAAATGGCCATCAACACCTTCAACAACAATATCATCTTCAATCGTGTCATCAAAAATCAAATCTTTGTCAAATGCTATAGCGTCGTTTGGGATATTATGCACTGTTTCATAATTTAATTTTAAATCTTTTAGTTTTTTCTCTGAAACATTTTGTCCTTTCCTACCCTTTCTTTTCTTTACATCAATTTCTAAGCTTTCTTCCTCTTCTACTGCTCCTGCCTTGACATAATGAGGCAATGGATGATTTTAGGTTTCCTTTATCTGGTTTATTCTTAACCAATTATTATTGACCTTCTCGCCCACTGTTATCTTTTTTCTGTTGACAATAGCTTTTTTCTTTTCTTCAGTATTTGTGATTCTTTGTTCTGCAGCTTGCCATAACTTTCTTGTAGTCTTGTGGAGTATAAAGTATTAATTGCAGTTTCAGAAATATAGGGTGCTTTTCGAGGAGAGATCATCAGGTCTATTTTTATACTTTTTTGCTATATTGTACGCCCGAAATAGGTAAGCTGTTGGAACATAATTACTTTTAAGATGTTTTATACACAGTTTTACAATAAAATATTTTTATCTTTATCTTTATACGTGTATTCTGGCCTTTATTTTTTTTTATTCTGTTCTCCGCAACAATTAAGTTGACCAAAGAATTAAGTTTTTGACTTTGGTAAACTAGTATAATATGTGCTTCCTTAAACATGACTTGGGTTCTTCTGCCAGCCTCTCCTTCCCAAACAAAGATTACGTTCAGAAGTTACAAACAACTGTCGCGTAGACTACTGATGCGTAACACTACGTCGTTTGGACTAGTAATGTTTAATGGAAATGTGCTTTTTCATCATAAAATTTGGTTGTTAGTTTGAAATTGGTTGTTGGACTTGTATTGCATTTCAAAATACTTAGTTTGCTATAGAAGGCGCTTGGACTGGGTATTAAAAAATACCACTTAGAGTGAAGTTGGCTGCAAGAGTGTTTTTTCTATGGCTTAATTATGCCCTAGTGATTACGAAAATGTGAAAAAATCAAAAAATGAAATTTGGCGCTTGGACTCCTTATGCATAACTGTATCCAAGTGGCAAAGTGTAGATGAGCCACAAGGTTTGTTTTAATAATGTGTTAATTTGCTTCATAGAAAGATGTTTATTAACAAACATATTTGACTTTTGAGATTGTGTTTACTGCTCGGGGTCACACACAAATACACAGGGGCTTTTCCTTCTAATAAACAAATCCCAAGACAGAAAGTAGCCAGCGGCTGTACCACAGACCAAATAACAGTAACTTTGATCGTACGTTCAACAGAACGGTGGCTAGGGAGCCATCTCTTGCGAAATTATAACGGGGTGCGCATCAGCCATCACATCTGATAGGGGTGAATTTGGCACTGATTCGGCCAGGAACACTTGGATCGTATAGTTGGAATTTTAATTTCATTCTTTCTCTTAAGTGGAGTATGAACAGAAAATTATTTACGAGGATTTTTATTATGTCCTAAATGTACCGCTCGGCTCTTAACTTTAGGGACATTTTAAAAATCTTTGTGATTTTCTTAATGTAAGCTAATAATATATTATGTTTGAAATGTTTCTAGCATTTAAGCGCGTTGGTACGAGCTGTAAGCCCAAATAGCATTTTGTCTAAATAAAATAAATAAATAAATGGCATCGGCTGGGAATCAATGATTGAATTTTTTGATTTCTCATTTGTAGTTACGTGACCTTCGTGGAACTAAACCTCTTTCATTCCATATAATTCTATTGATCTCTTGTTTTGCCCTACTGGAGATAGAAAATTCCGTCGATCTGACGTTAGGGACAGACACGATTGCAATCCCTGGGCACAGTTATTCCTTCCAATATGTGACCACTATAACACCAGCCTACCACAAGCTCTGTCTTGCTCTGTCTCTGGCTTTGGTTTTGAGAATATGTGAGCGCTCACCAGTGTATTATACTATGTGTGTGACGTTGCGACGTGGAATTTATTTAGTCAACACTCACACAGACTCAAAACCAGAGCCAGAGACAGAACCAGACAGAGCTGGCCTGGTGTTTTAGTGGTCACTTATGAGAAAGAATTACCGTACCCAGAGAATGCAATCGTGTCCACCCATAACGTCAGATTGACCGGATTTTCTATAAGCAAAACAAGCCATCGATTAGAATTATATGGGATGAAAAGGGGATTAATCCCACAACTGCCAGTGTCCTATATAAGAAATACAGAGACAGAGCCAGACAGAACTTGTAGTTGGCCTACTGTACCCTAACTTCATATACCGTAGCATTATTGAGTATAACTCGTAGCCCGTAGCATTAGCGCGGAAGTGGTGGAGCCACAGAGGTTGCCGCCACTATGTATCAATTAGGTGGCGTTTGGTCTAGTACAGCGAACGTAACAATGGTTATACGCGTTCAATAAGATACCCTAAACTGTACTAAGTGCACCCTGAGTTGTACTATTAATTATACTATAGGGTGTAAAGTGTGTGTGTAAGTGGTTAGACAAACTAACTTAGGCTTTAAACCACTGTTTGTATGAATTGCACCTAACTCTCTGTGAAATATAAAAAAGTGTATTTGTAATCAGTTTTTGAAAAACTGATTATGTCAAGTGCACAAAAAGAACCTCGATATTAAATTCCTTACACCACACTGGTTCAAAAAAACCAGGAACATGATATTTTTTAATAAAACACTATTAGAACCTTTAAAACAAAAGGTAACGAAAATTCAATAAATCAGATTCAGTCGGGTCAGCGTTATTTTCCAAAAGATGATAGATAAATAACGTATAGGTACTAAAACAGTATGCAAAATGTTCTACAAAACCAGCGAAGTGTTTCATTCTCCACGTGTACAATCCCAAACGGCGAGAGCCAACGAGATACAAACCGCAGCCGGCCCCACAATGTTGCTACATTTTGTAAATACGACACTATTTATTTAACATCACAGTTATATTCACACGAGGGAAACCTTTTAGCGAAATGATCTAAGCTCAAACAGATTTTGACTGCAAAAGTTTTTTTGGAACTGGGAATGTACACGATCAAGGACGAAATAAAATAACTAAACTAGTTCAACACTAGTAGTAAAGTACCTGATAAAATCTAATGAAAACTGTATTTATTAATATTTTTATTTATTTTAAATGTCTGGTTTATTTGGTTACCACGTGGTAAATTAGACAGATTGGGAATTACATATTTTGGAGATCTATTATGAAAATCAAGATACCTAAGTAGTTCCTTCGTTGACAAACCGTTTTTACTGAATAGCTCATTCTGTTTAGCTTATAAAACTAACACATTATGGAAAATGTATATTACACATAGTGCAGAAAATTTCTGAATTCAGCTACGTTTGTAACACGATCCTACTTATTAAACAGTAAATACACCCAAAATGTGTCCAACGAAATCCCCAGGAACATAATAAAAAGTAAGCCTTTATGAGCTTTAACCAACTCGTGTGACAGAGTTTTTAGGCCGCCCTAAGGCTTTTACTGTAGCTTAACGGCAGCTTAAGCTGGGATCGAAGTATTCTCCGAAGCACGGAAGCGCATGAAATGCATATGCAGTTAACAGTAAGCATCCAAACAGAAATAGGAAAAAAATATAAAATAAAATAATAAAAGAAAGAACAGTAAAATTTGAAAATGACCTTACCTGATTAACTCAGGGTTTTTTTTCATATTTTTTTTGCAGTCTTGAATACCTACGTATTTTTAGATTTCTAAACAAAATTAATATCCGTAAAATATCGGCTTATAAAAATCAAAATACTTTTTTCTTACCCTAATATATCACTTGTAAAGTACCTACTATATCTTACTGCCTACAAAAGTTCCACAAATTAAAACTTAAAGTACAATCAATAAATCATTTTAATATTATATCTAAGTACTCGTTCTACTTGTAACTAGGCAATATTGATATCAATATAGAAATTAAAGCGCTGGCAGTTCATTACATGTAACATGAGTACGTTTTGGGACATTAACGTCACCCACTAAAATCATTTATTTTTCACACGTCTACTTTTCATCATTGTTTTTATCACATTCGTATGAAAAAATATATGCAAATAATTAAAATAATATTTTGAATCCTAGAGTTTCATAAATAAATTCATTTTAGTAATTTTTAAGATAGCAATATCAATGTAAATTCATGATCACATTCCCGCATAATTTTCAATAAACAATTTGCTCCAAAGTCGTAAATTGTAGAAGTCTGAATTCACGGCCAACATCCGGAAATTTTAAGGGGAGTTTCCTTTCATTTTTTTTCTAAACAACCATTAGGAGCTGCGTGCGAAAATCATCGTAACTGAGGTTGGCAGCTGCGGGGGCGGGGGTAAGGGGTGGGGCCATCCCCTCGCTATTTTCGGGACTTGAATTATAGTCCGACCAAGCATTGAAGAGCTTTTACCGAATTTTGTGTTACATTTTACGGCAGGATCCTAAGCGTGTCGGTTTTCTAAATTATTCAACCGAAAGTTTTTTAAGGTCTGCGGACTTAAGGTGTACGTATTAATAATTCGATGTAATGAATGCGCTTTAGCCAGGTAAAAACCTGAAAGTTTTTTTATTCTTCCATCGTGGAACATCAAAAAGTTAAGACAAGGTTTATGTGTCTTCTAGAAAGAATAGCCCAAATGTTGAAATATTAACAAATTAATTTAAAAAAATGGAACACTGACATATTTTTAATGAAATAAAACATACCTCTCTTTTTGTAGATTTTTATCCTTCAAAAGCAAAAAGAAAATTACAGTAAACATCCTTCATAAATCGTAAAACCTCAAGTATAATTAAGATAGAAATCAAGTGGGACCGACGCGGAAAAACTGCGCATACATCACAGAAACAGCGACTCAGTGAAGCTGCGTAGCTCACTAAAATTAAGTTCTACGAATAAAATCATTGTCTTAAATTACAGGAATATTTAACATAACTTAGGTACAAAGAGACTCTACAGACGCGTCAACACAAGACGCGGCTAAACAAGAAATTCCAAATAATCAACCTATTCACACAGAGCGAATTTACTCGTACCTAAATGTACCGAGGGTGAGCGAAAGGGAGGATCGTATCAAGACTCGAGACTCCCCCATGGCGTCGCTATGAGGGGACTCGGAGGGAATTTTAGGTTAGTGGACATGTAGGCATAAAGACGGGAACACGGCAAATTTGTTGTCTCATTTAGTTCGTGTCGTTTTGTGCTTTTCGTTGTGCGTCACGTCATAGTTCGTCGTCGTATCGTGCTTTAGAGTAAGTTAGTTAAGTGTAAATATATTTTAGTGAGTGCCATAATTTACGCGCCAATTTTCCGTGGCTGGATAAGTGCGCTAACTTTTTGATGACAAAATAAATTTTCTGGATAGTGAGTGATAAATCGTGTGTGTACAGTAAATTGGTGAGTCGTAAAAAAAAACAAAAACACTTGTATTTACCGTGGTTTGTTTGTAAACAGTGCCGCGTGCGTTTAACAAGTGTAAACATTGACCAACATTATAATACACTTTTTGTGTGAAAATTATTTTGATAACGCCCTAAGCAGCGCCGCGGTTTACGCGAGCAAACTGGAGGAAACGCCGCTCAAATATATAACTGTGAAACGTAATTTCGTGCCAAATATTTTACTCTAATTCTCAAGTGTGTTGTAAATAACTGTAAATAGCTGCCTAAATTCCCTCACAATATCAAACAAAAACAAAGTGTACAAAAAATACAAACATAAAATACAAAAATTAAGTGTAAAAACATAAAATAAATCTTACGTCGAGAAAAACGGGGGTCGACGGTGTACAACAGTTAGTATACGGATCGATAATATTACGCATTACGGGGTGACTGAGAGGAACGCACACAGACGCGCGCCGCACGCACACTCTCAAACCCCACCCCACCGTCGCCCTCACAAATACAGCTTTAACATAAAAACCGAATTTACTCCTATATTTATAAGAAATAATAGTACAAAAATTGTGATTTTTAGTGTTCAGTAACTGTGATAGACATGTTGGTAGGCACGAATTTCGGTGTGAACCCGTTCCTGTTCGGGTACAACATGCAGGCTCCGATCAGCAATGTCAGTATGCCGCCTCCGACGCCGATGATGGAGTCGGCTCCGGCGACGCCCGTCCATACCAGCCACCACAACCACAACCATCCGATCAAGGAGAAGCGTTCCTCTTCCTCTCCTCTGACGCTCTCTGAGATCACCGGCGCTCCGCCCGGGGCCGGGAAGGATGCTGTGAAACTATTCATTGGCCAGATCCCTCGTCACCTTGAAGAGGAGGATCTGAGACCTATGTTTGAGGAATTTGGGAAGATCTATGAGCTGACCGTGCTCAAGGACAAACACACTGGCATGCACAAGGGTAAGATTTTTATTATATGCAACAGATATTGAACGCTACATGATTTTCACTGAAAACTCAAATACCCATTGTTAGATTTATTTCTAATGTACTTTTTTGACTGAAAATTATGAATTACATAATATCAAAAAGTTATAGTGTCTATAACAGCTATGTACTGCTTAGTATTTGTCGATTTAATAACAAAGCTACTGGTAAGCCCATTGGGACCACAGCAATAAAAATAAACAATTGCCTGTTCTACAAAGCCTGTCAACCCTATCAGAGCGAAAAAGATAAAACAAAAGAACTGAGCATGATGTCATTTGGATCTGTTATTTATCCTACTGAATGATTATTTACTGCAAAATTCATCATTTTCGTTTTCTGATTCTGGCAGTATTTTTATTGTTTTATTTTGTCTTTGTTTTCTTGACATAAGCTGTGTTGTTTATGAGATTATGAACTAATAAAACCAACAATAGAACAAATAAAGCTTTGAGCCAAAGTTCGTCGGTTTGCAATAATATCCCCAGCATTAACTCTCCTATTCATAATACCCAATTAAGTGTCTGGACACCTAAGCAATTATTTATTGTTCTATCTCGTTCTACCCTTAGGAGAAAACAGAGTGAGATAACACAACTGAAACGACGACGCTGAGCGAACAAAACTATGAATAATAAAATATGAATTTACTTATCTCATATAACAAGTAAACCCAATAATGCTTGATTGTACTGTGGAGTGGGATAAAATTATTTATTCCTGTTTTTTGTTTCGTACTTTGATAGAAACACAAAATATTGGTATTGATTTGAAATACTCCCATTCATACACCCATTCGCACTAAGCGTTTTGGCTCCACCTTTATGGAGAATGGAACTGCAGCTGTTATTCCTGACCACTACAATCTAGACCTCTTCAAGGCAAGAGTGAATAGGTGTCTTCTATACCATCCTGCTCCATCGTCGGCTACATCGTCACTTACCATCAGGTGAGATATTTATACCATGAAAAAAATAAATTTGTTACTGAAGAGTTTTATGTTTTTTAAAGTCGGGAAAATATTTTTAGAGCAATAAGTAACACTTTTATGCAATTCAAATAAAAATGAATGGCTTACTCGAACACCCCTCCTACAATGGAATAAGCCAGTTCATCAAAATCATAACAAACATAAAATAGTAACGGTCACGACATGCAATGATTAAAAGTCTGCATTTTCTTGAAGGAAATAAAAATATTTTTCAAGCAAAAAGGTGTAGATTATACAGTTTTAATGAAGGCCACTAAGAGCCATAAAACTTTAACTCATTTTCAATGGGTAATTTTAACCCTTGTTATTTCTTGGTTACGGTGTATTAGTAGCTACGTAATTATCAATAATTATGTGGCATTTGTTTCAAGAAATAGACTGAGCTATCGAGCTAGAAATCGTGCAATTAAATATATTACATTAAATTTCATTACAAATACGTTTATTATGAAGTTTTATAAAAAAGGACCTTATTTTTTTCCCTGCCTAAATAGGAGTAGTTAGTAATTAATGACTTGGCACTAAGTAAATTAACTATTCTAATTCAATTACACTATATAAAAAATGCTTTTCACTTTGTTTGTTTGTCCTATAACAATGTAATTAATTACCTTAGTCCTAAGCAAATATAAATCAAAGTGAAACTATGCAAGTCATCAGAAAACAAAGAAAGGGAGGAAAAATAACGTGTGGGATTGTGCCAAGTTAGGCATGTCATGAAGTTAGTTTGGTACAATACAATTTTAAAAAACTTTATTGAAATTAAGACAATCCGAAAAATAAATCATAAAAGAAAAGACTTCAAAATATTTTTTGGAATAAAGTGAAAAAAAAAACACGTAGAACTGAGATTTGTGAATGGCAGACTACCAAATTAAATATTTTATAAATTGTGACCGAATTGTAAAACAAACATGGACACTAAACAAACATTTAGTCATTTTAGTATTATCTAGGAAACTTAAGATTTTACAAGCAAGTCCACCTGAGATTAAGTGGTAACTATCGCCTATAACAAAGCATTGCCCCATAGATCACGAACGTCAGGAACGTGCCCTACAATGCACTGCCCTGCGACCAACAACTTGAGGCATAGAGATGTTCAGCCTCACATGCCAGTAATTTCACTGGCACCCCACACTCTTCAAACCAAAACACAGCAATGCTACTTCCCGGCAGAAGGCATGGTGGTAGTACTTCTCCGGACGAGCCCTTCACAAAGAGCTCTACTACTACTACAACGAATTAATGAAAAAACCTAATTTTAAATCAAAAGCGCTTACAAAGCTAGTCGGTGCAAAACACTTTAATGTCAAGTTTTACGTATTAAGCCCTGTGCACACAATTGAAATGCAAAAACAAAAAGTGCATTTTACTCGTATCGTGCGCTTTTGTCACGTCACGACACGTGGTGACGAATGGCGAAACAAACGCAAGACTTACGTGATGTATTTATGTGTGACGAAATTTAAGCGAAAATTTATAGCCCATTTACTTTTTATTTGCATTTTTAAGGTGGCAAGGTGTGAACAAAAGTACGATTTAAAATTATATGCTTGGTTCTTAGGAAAATATATTACTAGTTACCTGGAATCACCCCATAACAAAGAAAATAACTTATGATCTAAATTATACATTTCTAGCAAAATATTGCCATCTCTTACCTATTGGTAACGGCAAATAGTGACGGAACTTTGTTTGTCATGTCACCAAAAAAGTTATCTTCCAGCAGAGGACCAGTCCAATCATCAATAGATCTATTTTTTATGCCTCCTTATCTACATTACATGGAAACTACATGGAAATTTATGTAGGAGTTTTATGTACGTACATGATCACACTATAAGAACTATATGTAGTTCGAATTTTATAATTTTATAATACAATAGAATAGAAAACGTAACATAGAATTACTTTACTTACTAAATAGCTAATAATAATGTTCAACACGATAAATACAGATAGCCACAGTACAAAGCTAGGTATCTGCTCGTCTCATTCAATTGCATTTCCCCACCCTCAGTCGCTTAATTGCCTCTAGAGCTTAGTGCAGCATTCATGTCTTTACATGTAGCTTTACAGTAGAATAATCGAGTAATTTATTACTGTATATCTACTACTACTAGCCCGTAATGTCCCACAGTTGGGCTTGCCTTTGGGCATACCCCCATTTTGGTCAGTCTCTAAGATTTTCTGCCTTTAAGTTACCAGTCTCGCTCATAAGCATCCAGCTTGTCCCTCCATCTCATGCCAGGCCTGCCACGAGCCGCCTCGCTGTGTCAGGGCACCACTTGTTAGTAGTTTTGGCCCCAACAGACGTTGTTGGACTATTATTGTATATTAGATTAATATCAGTAATTACTAGAGCTAAACTTATTCACAAGTTAGTTAAAAACAAAACCTTACAAGCAAACAGAAAATTGTCCTCATCCATCATAGCAGATATCGTGCTCAAAAATCATTACTCGCCGAGTACACAGTATTAAGGGCAATCTACACCGTATAACACCGAATATGGAATTCGCAATTCGCTCGAAGAGAAAACGACTAATAAAAACTCGCCGCGACAAATTCTTCACCTACAGTCCAAAACAGTTTGCGTGCGACGACGATGGTACAAAATAAAGCTTGGGCACAGCTCATATGCAGGTCACTGGTTTAATACAGTGATTTATTTTTTTGTCACTGGCTGATGGATATTCAGAGATGTCTACTGATGCTATGAGGATTAAAGTCATGTGTGGTATTTCTATTCTTTTTGTATTTAGTAAAAATATTTGAGTCACGTACCTCGAGTTAAAATTTGATATTAGATTATAAAATACTAATATAAGAGACAAGATAGGTGTACTAACAAAATAGATTTAAAAAAATATGAGAACCTAAAATACATTTTTAAACATTGGCTTTTTAATCGACTTCTCATAAAAAATAGATATTTTTTTGTCGTTAGGCGTTGACTTGAAATAGTACATTGTTACCTGAGTGTTGAAAGTCACGTTTTTTGAGTCCCGAGACGGGTTTGGCGCCAGAGCGTAGCGAGGGCGCCAATGGAGCTTGAGGGACTTAAAAGACTTTCATCCGAGGTAAACACTGTGCTTTTCATTACGAATACAAGGAAAGTAAAAATAAAAACATGAAAGAAAAATTTGTGAAAATGAAGATTGAATTGCCGCCTTCCCGGTTTTTTTTTCTTTTTCTCTGGTGGGCCTTCGGCTACGGCTCGCCAGCATTATTCAGCCATTATTTTCATTTTCATAATTTAAAAAATGGTAAATTGTTTGCTCAAATTTATGTCATTTTAAATAAATAGTTGAAGCTATATATTAATCAAGTAATTTAGAAGATATATTATTTATTTAATACATCTTTATGTTATTAAAATTTAAATTTTACATTGCGCTCTAATTAGACTTTTTAAACTTCTTACCGTTGTAATGGGTTTCCAACCTACTTGCTGAATAAAAAGTTGGAATTTGGTTCGACCTCCTTGCAGTTAGAAAGACTTTAGAAAGTTGGAACATGGTTGAATAAAATAGAACTTGTTTTTTTTTATAATTTGACAGCTGTCAGTAGAAAGCGATTCTCCCTAGGGCTGAAAGTTTTACTTTCTATTAGGCCCCTCAGGCAACTTCAGACCTACTTTCAGAGTATGAGTAATGAAAAATATATTTTCAAGTCAACGTATATAATAATATATCTTAAAGGTAGGTAGGCATAGGCATAGGTATAGGTAAGGTAGGTTTTCCCAGATTATTCCCATAGACATTTCATACAAATTTATTTAGCGGTTTGGCCATTTAGTCGTTTTCTCAAGTTGTTTGACTTATATAACGTTGTAGAACGAACCGTCCTCTATTAAACTGTGGCAAAGTGAAATTGTGCACACAAAAAGCTGCAAAACATGTTATGAGTAGTTCTTGCATGCGGGAATTGAAAAATTATTTCGGTCTTGTTGCATTTTCGCTTGGTTACATACGTAAGCCTAAAATGTTTTATTTTTAACCGGATTACAGTAGCTTGTGTTCAGTGCAGCTTGCGTGGGAGTAATCGAGAAATGTTCTTTGTTTGTTGGGTGGATGCCGGACCTGAAAGGGTTTACATGAAAAGAAGAATAATAACAGGAAATTGAATTGGATGGATATCAGATAAATAGTAATAAGCTACCTACTACTTTAGTCTCTGGAGCATTTGGACAGATTTGTAGATGGACAAATTCTGAGTTGGACAAATTATTAGCACCTGGACAGATTAGCAACTGGACAGAAAGTGTACAGGCCCAATACATATTAAAAAAGTGATTAAAATTGATACAGCAAATACCTTCTGAAGAAAATAATTTCTGAAGAAAATAATTTCTGCGTTGTATTTATCCTTTCATTTACCATGCAATTTGTATCAAGTTAAATAAAAGAATTTGTTATGTGAAAAAGTGAAACCTAGTAATATTTATTCAAATTCTCACTTTTAAATTGTTAACAAGCTAGATTGGTTTCTTTCACTGTACCAGCATTACTCAACGTAAATAGCTAGAATATTTCAAAACATTTTATAATTATCTAAAAGCCTTACTGAAATGTCACGGCCTTTGCTGAAAAAACATCTCATTCCAACTGTTATTGATGCCATTTGACTTTGACGATTTCCGCACTTTAACGACCATAAAAAACGAATCAAAATTCCTTTCCGACGCAAAAATCAAGCCATCATTATTACTACCTAAAAAGCAATTACAATAAGTAGGGTGAAATTATGGGAGGGGAGACTGAACGTAAAATTTAATAACACCATAGAGTAGAGGGACATTCAGCTGAGCGATTGCGTATTTCTGTTGCAATCAAAAATTTGATACTAACAAGGAAAAGCGATCACATTATGCTGCCATAAATTTTCGATCACTATACCACATGTTGCCACATAAGCTTTACAATGCAAAGTTCTTATTTGCTATCTCATTTACGTCAACATTCAATAATGTCAAAACTGACAGATTTAACTAGATTTTGACTGCAACAAAAGATTTTAAACACAAACATCCTACAAGGCTTGGGTTGTTTTACTCTTGTACTCTACTTATTTATGCCAAAAAAGACGGCTTAACGTGATGAAAAACAGACATCGCCCCTCCTTAGCGGTTTGCATAAAGAAGGTCGAAAAATTGCTAGGTGCGGATTGGTGGTATGCTAATCCGGTATTATTGGAAATGAACCTTGCATCCCATAGTCCTATAGTGGAAAGGAGATCAGTGTCTTTTATGTGCTATTATTTTCAATGTTTGAAGTTGCCACCTACCTACAAGAGGTAGGTACTAATTATTATGCTTAGTAAGTATTTGTATCTTAGAAGAAAAATATATTTACATAATATTGTCTCTTTTTCAAACACGACCCCGAAAATAAAATTATCTTGGAAAAGGAAGGCTGTTTTCTTTGAAATGAATTTCGCAACATAAAATATAGGGCCTTTGTGCCGGAATGGACGAAATGACACTTGGGTTGCGATAATTACCAACGGAATGGAAGGGTTAAGTGGTGACGTAATGTCAGCGTCAACGTGACGTTTCTGTCGCAGTGGGCTTTTTAATGGCGTTTTGTGTTTCGGAGTAGGTAAATAGCAATCTAGGACTAGCGTATATTATCAGACAGTCAATTTGAAGTGTGCTGAGTCGAATCAATTTTCAACCTTATCGCTGATAAAAATAAAGAACCCCCCCCAATAATAATTGTATTGAATATATTTAATTTTGATGGAATGTGATCTAGCTTGAAACATGAATTTGGATATTTCACTGGTTGTACTCCCAGATTAACTTATTAGCATAAAATAAAAATAGACAATCTACGCAAGCAATATATATTTTAATAGGTAGAGCTTGTGTTATGGGGAACTAGATAGCTAATTATAATTATTTATATTTTTTTTTTGTAAATACGTACCTACTTAGAATACGATCGGACACACAAACAGAGAACAAACATCAGCGTTCACCACACAAATATTTGTTCCTAGTGGGAATCAAAACCACGAACTACGGCGCAGAAGGCAGAGTTACTACCAACTGAGCTGAGAGACCAGTCTAATGAATATTACAACAAACATTATTTTCTGCCACGAATTTTTATCCAAATTTCTGTAGGATAAAGATCGTCCCTTTCTCTTTCCAATCAAGATAGCAAAGACTTTCCAATCTGTATAGCAATTTTGAAATTCAAATTTATCTCTTCAACTGGGAGAATTAGGTTCTAACCTACATTCTGTCGGCTATCAAGAGTTCCAGTCTATACAACAATACGCTCGTTTAAGCAACAGTTTTCGTTTAATCGAGCAGAAAACGGGGTGTCATTTTTTAAGTTTGTTTTTAGCATCAATATTCTTTGAACCTGCCTACTCATTCGTTAAAAACACCGCGATGTTACATCAACGTATTCAGTCTTTAACACCTGAACATAAAGTTCATAATTGAACAACAGGTACTTATTTTTGTCAATAAAATTATGCATGTATGTGTGATGTTAGATTTACATAAGGCCTTCGACTCATATACCGATAAAAGAAGCTACGTCATACATATTTATTTATGTAAAAATGTTGAAAATTTTGCATTAAAAAAAGATCAAATGACAGGGACTCTTAAACCTTATACAATTATGCTAAAATAAGTTAATCTAATTTTATCTACTCCAAGCTACCAAGCTCTGATAGACGACCAGCAGCCAGCAAATAGGTGAAGGTGGGCAAATAGCAAAGCAGTATAAATAAATATTGTGGACAGTCCACACAACACTATCTACCCCTAAACTAAGCAGAGCTTGTACAATAGGAACCAGATAGCTGATAATGATACTTTAATTTTGTAAATACATACTTAGAATATAATAATATAACACCCCAAAATGAAAAAAACATCTGCGTTCACCACACAAATACTTATTCTCGGTGGGGATACCTATAGCCCACGCCCTCCAGTGCAGAAGGCAGAGTTACTACAATATGGTATAATCTTACTCCTGCAAAAAATATCATAAAAGCAAAATATATTTTTATTTAATAAATGTTAATCAGTTTAAAACGCTCTAAGAACTTAACTCAACATGATATTATAACCCAGCTCAGAAGAAGGTTTCGTGTAAATTTTGCGCGCTATCAAAATACTTCCGCGTCTTTACAACCTGTGGAGATTGCTACGTCGCTCGTAGCATCGTAGCACTCGTAGCACCATCCGTAGCCAGAACACCCGTAGCTCGATTCACAGGTATGAAATGGGTCAATTGCCTACGTTTTTCTAAGCGGAGGCGCTTATTTGTTCTTTTCTTCACTTATGCTGCAGTGTTTTGTTGGATTTTTAGGCGAATATTTTTTGTTCAGTAATCTGCCTGGCTTCCATGAGAATGGCAGTTTAAAGTTCATAAGCTATATTCTACTAATATTATACCATGCGAAAGCTACGTTTCTTAGGTATTTTGATGCTTCTGACTCAAATAACAGAAGTTAACCTCCACGAAAACAAAACGGAGGACTGCAGTTGTAATATTTTTGTTTACAAACGAATAGATCTTACACATATTCGCCATTACTTACGTATAAGTATTGATACAATCACACCAATGCTTTTCCATTGATTTCAAAGCCACACAAATAACAATTTGGTTGGTAGAAGCCAGAGACAGAATGGAGATCATTGTGGACGGGTCGGGAGCAATCAGCCGTCCGTCAATCAACGGCCCGCCTTACTTAATTACCCTCCATCGCTGAGGGTTGGAGGGTTGTTTGCTACTGAAAGCTATTGCTATAGCTAGCTATAGCTATGGTAAAGATATTATTTAACGTTTGTCGAATAGAAGCTGTGAGAAAAAATAACAACTAATGCGAATGTTTTTTTGTTCATGTAAAACAAATAAGTACTTACTTATATTTAAGTAATAAAAAAACAAACTTTAGTTCACAAAATTTCTTACCTACTTTTTGATATAGTACGTAATTTATTTAATTGAATTGTAAAATACTTTTTTTGTGTTATTGTGGCCCGGTTATAGAAATAAATTATGCTAATATAAATCATAAATGGTTTTTATAAAGTTCATTCCAACATATAAATAGTTTAATATTATATTATTGACTAAGTAAAACATATCTGGCAGTGCTTTGAGTCCCAACTCTTAAATAACCTCAAGGTTCATTATTTTAATGCTGTGTAAAGAGATTGTTAACTATCCTTTTACTTAAGTAGATTTTGCTAGCTAGTAAAAATCTTTAACCCCTTTCTTTCAGCAAATACCTACTGATTTTAGTTAGTTCTTATTTACCAAGGTTACAGAGTTTAAAATACGATAAAACCCGGTTTCACAGATATGACAAATCAACTGATGACATAAATGATGGTTATGGTTCGCGCTTAGGTAAGCGTAGTGTGCACCCTACGGTTTTTTTTTATCCAACTAGCTGATTGAACAAGCGTATGGCCCACCTGGTGTTAAGTGGCAACCATCGCCAGTAAGATGGGGTGAGGATTGGAAAATTTAAAAAATTAAAATCGTATAGATTAAGATTTTTCAAGACCCTACACTAAGTCCATGCAGATTTGTGCTCTAGGTTAGGATTAGTTATGACGTAATTGAGCCAGATACCTACATCCAAAAACCGTAACAATCACGTAACCTATTTATGTATTACGTATAACTTAAACTACAACAAGACAATGTTGAGCCAAAGAAAAGACAACATTGCAACTTAAAAGAAGAGATCCCAACCCTTTATTTGTCAATACCTGTAATTTTTTGAAAACATACATTTTGTTTTTACCACGTTTATACAGTTATTAGTAGGATTAGCTATAAAAATAAATAAATAAATATTGTGGACAATTCACACAACACTACCCAGCCCCAAACTAAGCAGAGCTTGTAATATGGGAACCAGATAGCTGATATAATACTTGAATACATTTTTTTTTGTAAATACATACTTAGAATACAATATAACACCCAGACAGAGAAGAAACATTTATGTTCACTACACAAATATTTGTTCTCGGTGGGGATCGAACCCACGACCTACGGCGCAGAAGGCAGAGCTACTACCAACTGAGCTAGAGGCCAGTCAAAAATGATGACATAACGCTATAAAAAACTGCGTATAGTAGTATCTGTACTGTGCCACAAGCCTAACATGTTATGCGTAGCGTGGCGTTGTAGGAAGTGCGTTTTATAGTACGACCACGTACAGGGTCCGGTTTTGATTAGGAATAGGAGACCATGATGGCGGCTTACAGGGCGTGTCGATAATAATAATGATATAAAACGAAGCATTTAAAAGTATTTTTATAAACGATATAGATTTAAGGTTTTTGTAGTTTTATATCAGTTTTTAGAGCATGCGTTTTTTTTTTTTTTTTATTGCCAAAGCAGGCAGACGAGCAGACGAGCCACCTGATGGAAAGTAGTCACCGTCGCCCATAGACACCTGCAACACCAGAGGTGGTGCTAATGCGCTGCCGGCCTTTTAAGTAACGACGAACACATTATAAAATGTGTGTTCTTTGTCTAAGTATTAAATATAATGTAGAACCTAGTAGTAAGTAGTAGTATTTACACCGCTATCAATTGATGTTTTTTTTCTTTCCCATGTAATGTTTGCCTGGAAAAAATCGCAGGAGCGATCTTGTTTGCCCATTGTTTTGCCAAAAAATCTTCATAAATCCTGTGTTATGTTTCTGTGTGGTGAAGAAAGACTTATCTATCTATCTAATAAAAACGAGTGATAAAAAAAAGAATTTTAACTAACTATTCCAAGTACATCATTAATAATTTCTGAAACTTGAATGGTCCAAAACTTGGCACTAGTTTTGATGAGTGTGCGTTTGTACTATTTATTTGTCCTATTAATGCTGCCGACATAGCTCTTAGAGTTAGTAAGTTAAAGTGGCAATGGGCAGGCCATATAGCGCGAAGAACCGACCACCGTTGGGGAATAAAGGTTCTCGAATGGCGACCACGAACCGGAAGACGAAGCGTAGGGCGCCCACCCACCAGATGAACCGACGACATTGTTAAGATTGCGGGAAGTCGATGGATGGAAAGGGCTCAGAATCGTTCTTCCTGGAAATGTGTAGGGGAGGCCTATGTCCAGCAGTGGACTTCTTCAGGCTGATAATGATGATGATGATGATTAATGCTGCAGACGTTACTAGTTTATTATGTTTGTTGAATTGAAGAGTGTATAGTCTACACTTATCGAAGATCTTCAAAGAGTGAGCTTTATTTGAACAGTTTGTCAGGAAGCAAACTTACAAACTACAGTACAGTAAGCCTACCACAAGCTCTGTCTAGCTCTGTCTTTGGCTCTGGTTTCGAGACTGTGTCAGTATAATACACTAGTGAGCACTCACACAGACTCAAAACCAGAACCAGACATAGCTTGTGGTAGACCTACAGATGGTACAATATTGATTTAATTTTATCAATATTTAATAGAAAATCAATCATTGGTTTTATCAAACCAAACGATGCGCAGGAATTAGTTCCGTTAATCACTAGGCGACCCTCGTAATAACATTAATCTGGCTTCTATCCAATCACGTGGGCGTCCGTAGGCGATATCTGACAGGCGACGATACCTACACGTCAATGGTATGTATAGCATTGCTGTGTTTCGGTTTGAAGGGTGTGGGTGCTGGTAAAATTACTGGCACGTGAGGCTGAAAATCTGTATGCCTCAAGTTGACGGAAGCAGAGCAGTGCATCGTAAGGCATGGTTCCTGACGTGCGTGACCTACGAGGCAATGCTTTGTTATAGTCGATGGTTACCACTTAACATCAGGTGGCCCATAATACTTGTTCTACCAGCTAGTTGAGTAAAAAATCCTTTCTTAAAGTGTGGCGAAAAGATTTTAAATGTGCCTCAAAAAGGCTTCTTTCGTGCATTGACAAATATTTTTAGAATTTTGTCGGTTCTACGGCATGCCGGTTTCATCACGATTTCCTTAACCGTTTAAGAGTACTGGCATAGTGCGTAGTATTGTACATTTTTGGACAGCAAAACTTATTGGTACACGACTGGATTTGAACCTTAGGATTGGAAGGCGGGGCCACTACCACTAGACCATCAGTGCTCTGCTCCATTTGTTACTTTCATGGTTATTCCGTGCTTATCAAAATGTGTTTTGTGCATGCCATCTTAAAGCACAAAACACATTTTAGTACGCATGAAAACATGATTGTTTTTTTTTCGGAGAATAAGTTGATATGAAACAAAAATATGTGTTCAATAGATTGGACCTAAAAAGTCAAAACTATCATATATAAAAGGTATGTAAAGATGTAGGCGATGATTTGTGCGCGGTGTCTTGTGTCTTATTATGTGACACTGTCCTACTTATAGTTCCAAGACACGCTGAAAAGAGAAATGAAGGGATGGATCGTGTTTCAGTTATAACGCTATTGAATGACAAGGACTTCGTTAGATAGAGACAGTTGCTACCACCCCCTCACCATTTTCCACGCTCCTGAATGAAAGAGAGCGGTGATCGAGGCTTACGCGGCGTAGTTGGAAACCAATTGAGTCCGATTCGAGCGCAGGTTCTAGTCCAACAGCAGCGAAAAAATAAGGTAATAGTCAACTTTTGCGTTGAAAAAAATTAAAATCATAATACACGCACAGTGCTCTTATATTTTTTTTTACTTTTACCACACTGATTTGACAGAACCTAGAAAAACCAGAAGACGAAGAAGCATTGTTCTTATAAAAATATTCCATTTAGTTCTCTCACTAGCAAATTTGAACTCAAAATTCTGTAAGATGTCTAAAAAAGGCAACTGGTAAATTTTCTGAGTAAGAGTAAAATCTTTTAACAAGAAGAAAACAAATTGGAATTCATATTTTTAGATGAGTCGATATAATCAAAATAATATTTTACCTACGAATTATAAAATATGATGACAAGTTCCGAGCGAATAAAATAACTCAAAACAAAACTATATTTAGATGTCTAATGTACAATTTACCGTTCAAGGTTCGCTCAACTATCGTAGCAACGTGCTACGCCTTCCACGACTGCTACGCCGTAGCAGCTGTAGACATTTTATTAACCGTTTAGTTAGACAGTTTACGTGACAGTCAGACTTACATATTTTCACGTTTTGTTTCCGATCTTTTACGTTCTAAATGATTGCTTTAGTAAAGGCTTGCACACATCTAAGTGTTCTGCGGTGGCGATCAGTGAAGTCAGATCGTTTTACGATTGCTAATTTGACTTTTATTGGTTGGGATAATAGTTATCCGTAACTGTGCTGTGGATGACATCACAGTCAAAAATACATCAAAAGTACGTCAAAAAATTTAATAATTATTTTTGTTATTACAATAATGACAGTTTAAAAATATTTTTTTAATTAGGTATTACACTTTGATTTTGTAAAAAAATGATGTTATATTTGACAACGTTTTCTGATCTGATCACCACTTCAGATTGATTAGATGTGCGCAAAGCTTAAGACGTTTTAAAGTGATCGTTGTGATTGAGTGACAATTATTATTTTTGACTTTGAATTGGACTAATGAAATAAAAATAACATTACTTCTTAATTAACAACAAATCTTCCGCCTATTTCTAAATAATTATCATAACTCAAATACAGTCTTATACAGCAAGTAATAACGCCTACACTGGCATGTCACGGAAGGTTGTATTGCCATGTGTGCTTAGGGTGTAAGCGCTCTTTGCGGCAATGTATTGAGGGTAAAGACTCTATATTCACTGGCTGGGTCATGGTCACGTGGTTTTGACAGGGTAAAGTGGGTTACGCAATAGGAATCCTAGATTTTGTTGAAAAAAAAAAGCACATCTGTATAGTAGGGTAGAGGGTAAACTATTTTTTGTCTTTACCACGCTCAAGAAAAAAAAAAGGTTGCAAATTGCCGCAAAACTAATTCCCAGTTAGTTAGACGGTAGGTCCCCCAAAACGGTAGGAACCAAGCCATAGTTTGTTGCCTGTTCTTCTAGGCTTAGTCGCGTGGAACTGGCACCTAGACTTACCTAGCTTTAAGACGTTTCAAAGTGATCCTTGTGATCCTACTGAATAAACACACTTTTCATTTTGATTTTGTTCAAATCCCTGTCTACTTAATGTGGTTTGATCAGGAAATTTCTGCATGTAAAATGTATGCTATAATGTCTAACTTTTTCTAAGTAGGTAATAACTGGGCGTCATAAATATGATGCATTTTCATACTTCTTTTTATAGTGATACTTGTTATTTTTAACCAACTATGGTGAGGTGGTACGATTTCCATACAAACTTAATTTACACAACTATGGGCGAATAAAGTATTAATGTACACTGAAATAGCTGTAATAGGCTTTTACAGTGGTCTTTATTACCGGCCAGTTATATAAAGTTGGAGTGTCAGCCGTTGGTCGTGGCAGTCGAGGCTTCAGAAAAAGAACTAACAGACTTTTACGACTATTTTGACACATATGTTTTAAGTTCATTCACGTATTCAATGCCGAGTAGCCGTTAGAAAGAGTGACGAAAAAATTACTTTTTTGGTTTTTTATTAATATTTCTGTTATCCTACAGTTTTCTCCAACTTTATATAACTGGCCGGCAATAAAGACCACTGTAAAATTCAATTACAGCTATTTCAGTGTACATTTATACTTTGTTTGCCCATAGTTGAGTAAATTCAGTTTGTATCGGAATCGAACAACCTTTTAAAAATCGAATTATATGTATATATTCATTTTGAAAAAAAAACAAAATTTGTTTATTCATTTGTATCACAAAGATTACTTTGAAACGTCTTAAAGCTTGGTGAGTCTAGGTACTAGTTCCACGTGACCAAGCCTAGCACTCGTGCTTTTGACACGTGTTTTATAATTTTAAGTTCTACGACATGTTGATTTCCTCACGATGTTTTCCTTTGACTGTTTGGCATAGTGTATTAAATTTTTTGGTAAAAAAGTCCAAGCCACTACACTACCGAATTTGAACCCACGACCTAAGGATCAAAGGGCAGGGCCGCTACCAATAGGCCACCTGTACTCTCATAGAAAATAACTCCAGCAGGTGCTTTGAACCAAACTATAAAAATAAAGGAATAGAAGTTTTGTCGACAAAAAAAATGTATCTGGCGTTATACCCATGTTTTATCCAGAATAATTATAAAGTTCCACACACAAAACCATAACACCAACTTTGCCGTCCGTCAGGAATTTCTGCAAAAAACCTGCCACCACCAGTTACCCAACTCCCAAACTTACTATCACAAAGTTTTGATAAGGGCCATGTCACACGTGGTGGCACGCATGCGCGGCACTATATGTTCATACCGTGACGTCGCTCGTGGCTCCGTGGCCAGTCTCAAGCCGTCGGCCAAGCCAAGCCGCCAGCCTGCCGGCATTGCGCGATACTCGCGTAAACAACACTATGTCAAAACGCTTATGATAACTCACACACAAGCCAATTTTGGTGTATTTATTTCCAATTTTGATGTATTCATTTTCTCAACTATAAGTGTTTTAATGTGCGTTCGTTGACAGCCGGCATTTGTTAACGTGTCTTTTTAGTGCCATTTTAAAAATAATTCTAAAAGTGATATAATTAGAGCATAGTATAATTATAATCGCCAGTACAAATGTTTGATTCATTGCCTTCATGCCTAAATATTAGCTTTGAGCGTAAGTTAGAACGCTAGATTAGGATAAGATTAGGATATTAAAAAGTTTTAATTACGTTACAAAACACAATTACCTCTGAAGATGTCACTGCTATGTGGAGGTACGTAAACTTCTGAGGTCAGACATGAGTTGGGTACACGTTGGTGATTCACTTTCGATTTCGTGGAATTTGACGACATTATCTCGTGATTCATAAGCTCGCGTCACGAATATCGAATGCCATTTGTAAACAGAGAACTCACCGTGAATAATATTAGGGCACCATAATAAGGCTTTCTGTTGTTCTTGAGTCATCAAAACAATAAATTATAGAAAGTAAACAAACAATAAAAACAATTACACGTGGTTTCTATTTTTAATTCAAATTATTTATTTATCAAAATTATATATTAACTTACTTAAACTTTAAGGATAAAAACACACGGTTAAAGTAATATTTATCTACAGTTAAAACTTTTGACAAAAATATACGTAAAGCCCACGTGACTAGGGTTACCATATGACAGGCGTTTGCCGCATTTGACAGGCATTTTAAGATTTAGACAGGCGTGCGGCCGGCATTGGTCTGAAACAGGCATTTTTAAATTTCGCGAGATTGGAAAATGGATAAAAAATATCGACGATTTCTCTTCCTTCCAGTGGATGATTTTACAAAAAGAAATGAAAAGTTTCTCAAGTTCTGGTTTAGCTTCATCTGTAGAATTTATCTCTAAGCTGAATATCAGTGTTGACGACGTGAAACTGTTTGACGAATACGAAGTTCTAAAAGAATAATGTAGAAGTTCAGATAACATATTTTTTACTGAAAGCTTAACACAGTATACAATTTTCTCAAAAGTAGGGAAGTGAATGGTGACATTACAGAATTTGTGAAAATCTGCCAGTTTGTGTTCTCTATATTCGCACACAATGCGAACGTTGAACGTATGTTTTCTCTCGTCAACGCCCAGTGGAGTAAAGAAAGAAATCGGCTGACAATTGAATCAGTAAAAGCAATATTGATTACTCAGGAAAATTACAAAACAATATCTTGTGAAGATTTTTACGTTTATGTGTTAGAAAAGAAAGAACTATTAAAAATAATATCCTTTTGCATTATTATCTGTTGGCTTTTACTTATTACCTACAGCGAGCGTTTTGCTTTAGACAGGCATTTTTCTGAAAAATCAGGCAGTTTAGGTACCATAGACAGGCATCTTTCTATTAACATATGGTAACCCTACACGTGACTGAACATTAAAATAACCTCAAAACTTGTATATAACAGAAGCTTTCGGTTACAGGCTTTCGGATGTAAAACCGAATAAATTCACTGACGGCCCTATCTCGGCCTACCGACTTGAAAGTTTACCTCAGATTTATAGAGGTACTAACTATACTTGACCTGGCGGTTCTATTGGCTTCGGAGCGGCTAATATAAGTTTATAACTATGGTAGGGTTAAAACAAGCACCAATAGTAACAGCAAGTGGAAAAAAATGGGGTTAAAATGAAAATGTTATGGTGCAAATCTCTGCCTGAATATTTTTGAATTTATCACAAAATGAAATGATTTATTTAATTGTGTTCACACACTTCACCGCTTAACTCGGCATGCAAAGAAGAAATAAACATGATTATTGGTACGAATAAAAATTAAAAAAATAAAGAAAGATGGCAAAACTAATACAGTAAAAATGAAAATGATTTAATTAAGTGTTTAAATTGAAAAAAATACCGCATGATAACGAATCCATACTAATTAACTGCAAGCAGAACTTACTTTGAAATGAAATTAAATTATTCATTACCTGAAAATAACTTATAATGGCTAAAAACATTAAGTTTATTTTATTTATTCATATATTTATAAGCCAATATCAAAAAGTTATCAAATTAATCTTCTTCAATTTATTTCCTCGTTATTTTTTCCACTGGCTCGGATGTCGTGGTAGTAACAAACATTGCCAAACATAATTTTATACAAAAAATATTTTCAAAAGAAAATTCAAACGTTTTCCAGTAAAGAGCGTCCCAGGACCGTCTTCATAAGATTTCAATTAAGATAAAGTTATTTAAATGTGTCCAAGACTTATAAAACAATAATTTCTAGTGCCTTGGCAGGTCGTTCTAAGTTACTTTAGACATACTAAGTATTATAAAGGAAATCAGTGTTTTTAATTTAATAAAACTCTGTTTGATTTTGACATTTGTGACATTACAGTGAACCTCTTTTGTGGTGCTATACCTAGGTATAACGACTTTGATTTTAAGGAAAAATGTATGTGATGATTTTTTTTTATTGACATACCAGTGGATATCCGCGTTCTAGGTGATAAAGCTTATGTCCATCTCCTCGTTCTAAGCTACCTCCTCACAAATTTACAGCCAAATCAGTTCTGGTGATAAACTTTACCCATTGTAGTTTTCTAATAAATATTAATCTTGTGACGTCAGTGAGTTGTATTATATGTCTGTGGACTCTTGTTTCCACTTCTAGACAAAAGAAATAATATGTACTTGGGTTAAGTGAAGCTATAAAGGTACTTAAGCCCGTATTCCGAAACAGTGCTTGAGTCTGAGTCGAGCCTCAAGCACAGATTTTTGATACTTTTCAATGGAGAACTGTCATAAAATCTATGCTTGAGGCTCGACTCAGACTCAAGCGCTGTTTCGGAATACGGGCCTTAGATATGCCTGATAGTTCTATGTTTTTTTCGATGGAATTATAATGTTTTTTTTTTTGACAAATTAAATAATATCAAATGCTTCAAAAAATTACTTATATACGTTTCTTGATTTATGTTTTTATTGAATTTTTGTTTTATAAACGAAATGAAAAAGGCCAACGTGTACAAAATTCAAGTCTATCTAAAACTTTGAAGGTGTGAGTTTTAAATAAATTACTTAATTATTGTCCAAACTAAATTATATTTTTTTTTTAATAAAAAGTAGGCTATAATTATTATTCATACAAAAGAAATATTTTTTTTTGGAAGTTTAAAAAAAAATCGGATACGTGTCGTGGAAGAAGTGTGAAAAGTGAAATTTGGATTTTTTTGATGTCCCAAGTGTCGGAAATGCAGCACACGCGTTTATTTTGCAGAACCCGCCGCCTTGATGTCGGACCCTATGTTGAGCCTTTACAAATCTCCTTTATCAGGTATAGTATTATTTGCGCTTGTATAGAAACTAGTAATATATTAGGTAAATGAAGAAGGATGTTTGTATATTAAAAATATGTTGAATAGTTCATATTGACAGAAAATACACAGACTATGAACAGAATATGCATTATTTACAAAAGCTATTATTATAAAACATTGAATGTCTTATTTGGATCAAAATTATATTTTTGCAGAATATCTGTCTCCCAAACTTTGCCGTTCAATGTTTTTCATTCAGTGATTTTAAGCGTTCAGTGTGCAAGCAATTGCCATTAAATACCACTGGGTATGACAAACAGTGGCAGGGCTAACTTTAAGCAATGTCTTCACCTTGTAAGTAAGTATTTAGAACTGTTCAAATATATGAATAACAAGTTGCCAGACAGCTATCACAAAAAAATTGGAAAACAAGTCTCAGGTGCACGAAAGGAGCCACTTGAAATACTTTCAACATGCTGGTTTCTAAAAACAAGTGTAACGGTAAGAAGAAGTTATCATTGTCTTTACAATAGTGTGTGAAGGCGAGGTAATGATTAATGGGTACCAAAAGGATCTCCACACCTGTCATCCCGGCTACGGTGTAGCCACATCGCACCGCATTTGGTGTGACTTACCCCTATTGTTTACTTGTACAGTGTACCTGTGTGGGTATCGCGGTCTGACCGCGTTTGATGTGGCTAGGCTTATATTCTCACGAGGTAATTTGAAACAGAGAAGTGGGTATCATGAAAAATAGGTTAGATAAAACGAGGAATATAGATAGTTGATGTTTATAGTTTGATAATCGTGAGCCCTTGTGTTTTGGTGAATGCAATTTCGGAATAATTAGCTATCGGATTTATGAATGTTTGCAATACGAATACGTTGTTTTATATTTTATTTAACTTAATATTATGCTTCTGTATCTGTATATTTAACCTGGAACATATTATAATTAAACAGGTTCCTTTGAATTTCAAGAAACACAGAGGATTTTCAAAGATTTAAATGAAATGCAAGAAATAATCTTCCTGGGCGTATCTCATTAAGTTTAAATGAACTTGTTTTCAAATGTAATCTCTTTATTTAATTCCATATAATTAAAAAACGAGTATTCAATGCCGCGGCTAGCCAAACGATGCGGCGGGCGTCGCACACATCTCTAGTAAAGCGCGACGCACATTTGCTCTTCGTGCAAACCTTCCGATGGCACGTTGATCCACTGCTGGCAAATTATTACAACTATCTCTGTCAACACGTCAGCGTTTTCTCGGCCAACTGTTGTTCGTTGGAGGTCTAAGTTTAGTTTTGATGACAGACACCCGCTTATCTAGAGACGTGCTCCTGAAAATCATAATAATTAAAATTAAAAATACTACGAATACTCATAGTATTATCAAAAGTTAAAGTAAACTAAACGTACGAGCTTGTGTATGAAGAATGTTATGCGAGTGAATGAAGCAAAACAGGTATGTCAGGATCGTAGCAAATGGAAATCCGTGATGCCTACCCCCATGGGAGTGAGGTGTGATTTAATGCATGTAGTATGGTATGTAAAAGTCAAAGTTACTATGATACATGGTGCGCAAGTTCATTCATTCTATTTATCCCTTTAGTACTTTTAAGTCCACAATATTATTAAAAATACACTAGTCTGCTTATGTTAGATACGAGCACATATTTTATTATTGGTGTTAAAAAATATTTTTTAAATCTTTTTACGTCCCTCCAATGTGCGACTTTCCTATGTGAATGTGAGTATACATGTGTATAACTCATTTCCTTAACGATGCGCGAGACGACGTTTTTTATTACGCGATTTTATGTCGCCGGGTTTTGCAAATATTTTTTTAACATTCGTGAATTGAGGTCTTTAGATAGGCAAAATTTAAAGGTTTACACTAAATATATTTTATTTTACTTTACACGCTTCTCAGTAAAATAAAATATATTTAGTATGGCTTTGATAAAATATAACGCTCCTTTGGTTGTGATCAGTTAAGCTATCTTTAGTATGCCTATTTGTGCCGAGAAGCAGCAGTGCTGTGTTTCGTTTTGAAGGGTGTAGGTACCGGTGAAATAACTGGCACGTGAGTATGAACATAGTTTGTGAACTCCTCAAGTTTGTGGACGCAGGGCAGTGTATCGTAGGGCACGTTTCTGTCGTGCGTGATCTCCAAGGCAAATCTTTGTTATAGGCGATGGCTACCACTTAAAAGCTGTATAAAAAATTATCAAATGTCACGGTCAAAAAGTATTTATTCACTAAGGTAAATTGTAAGAAGATATACTACTAATTCTTTATTTATATTGTACATCTGCAGTGTTTTTTTTATTATTATTGAGCTAAGCATTTGGCTGCCATCACACCTGATGGAAAGTGAGGGTGCAGCCTAAGATGCTTAGCCTTATTCCACCTGTTTACTCCTCCCTTAAATCCTAAAAATTCTATTAAAACGTTCCGCAAATACTGACGCTGGAAGAGAGTTCCACTTCTTAGCAGTTCATCCATGAATCGTCTTCTAGGTGAATCTTGGTTCCCGTTCACAGATAACTCTATTTTAAAAAAAGATAGCCAAAAATCTATTTTATTAAATATGTTTAGTCACATACTGTGAGCATAAGCAGTGTACGTCATTTTTGTGCCTTTATTTTGAACACGTTCAGTGCACCATCAATCACTTGCCTTTCAATTTATTACAAAAGTGCCTAAACGCTTTTTGGCGTAAAAAATGATAAAATTTACGTCATTTTTATTTGTAGTTTTGTTCAAATTTTGGTAACAAAGTAAGTTTTTTAAATCACTACTAAATTTAACGACAGGCAATTTGATCACCAAAAATGCTCGGTAGAATTTTGTGACTAAAAATATTGGAAAAATACTGGTTTCATAAAATGTTGTGTGAAATAAAACTAAAACCATGTTTTCTGGTTTGTGAATAATAGAGGATATTGGTGCGTTGAAACCTATAATATTTTGATTCTAGCCATAAAATTTCATGAATGAATATTTAAAATATCGATCATCGAATGATGAAAGTGTAGTGCAATCATTGCGGCTTTATTGTGACCGAACCAAATGGACTCTATTCATACCTTCCAATTTTGATGGCACTGGCACAGAACAGTATACTAATAGCAAAGTTTCACTCAATTCATACTATTGTAATCGTATCTGGTATTTTTTTTTCGATGTCGGTCCATAGATTTTGGGCAGGACACACATTGCTTTTATGAAGGCTATACTTATAAATATAATACAATTTAAAAAAATAGGCACTTTAAGTAACCACTTCATGGCCAAACTGATGAACCGATTTTGTTGAAATTTCTATGGGACTAATCTGAAAATATCGGGTAAGTAAGTTATCGGCTCATAAATGAGGAAATATAGCGAATATTTAAAAAAACCTTTTCTTGAAATCGTTTAATATTTGCTCGGACTTGAGATTCGGACAAAAGTAAATAATTTTTTTTCATGTATTTGGAAAATTAACACTTTTAAGTACCTATGTAAGACCAAGGTCACCGATATAGCTCGTAGAATTAGTAAGTTGAAGTGTCAATAGGCCGGTCATATAACTCGAAGAACCGACAACCGTTGGGGAATAAAAGTTCTTGAATGGCGACTACAAACTGGAAGACGAAACGTAGGGACCCACCAGATGGACCGACGGCATTGTTAAGATCGCGGGAAGTCATTGGATGGACAGGGCCCAAGATGGAATCGTTCTTCCTGAAAGTGTGTAGGGAAGGCCTATGCCCAGCAGTGTACGTCTTCAGGCTAATGATGTACCTATGAGGATATTTAGTAAGTATGCGTATCGTATTTTGACCTGTTCTTGAACAAGAACACAACAATAGATACAAGAATAGGTCAAAATACGATGTTCACGTTTCGTACAGTTATAATATCCTCTCGGATGCTCAATGGGAGAGAGTGAGATAACATGAGAGAAACAAAATGATGAGAGAAGATAATAATTGTAACGAGAATTGGTTGAATGCATGCACTATAGTAATTAAACACATTGCAATAAAGCTCAGTTTACATTAAATACCCATTTTTAGTGAAATATATGTTTACTTTCCGATTTCGATGACGCACTGGTCAATTTATTTATTGCTCTGTAGCATTCATCATTCGAAGAGTTAATAATTGCACACCTAAATACAATTTCAGTTTGGACAAATATTAAAAAAAATTGTGGAATTAGCGACAATACATACATTTTTAATGGACTTCAACCACCACGCCCACCTACCAGATGGACCGACGACATTGTTAAGATCACGGGAAGTCGATGGATGGAAAGGGCTCAGAATCGTTCTTCCTGGAAATGTGTAGGGAGGCCTATGTCCAGCAGTGGTCTTCTTTAGGCCTATAATACGAGCAATAAAGTATTTTCTATCTATATAAGTATATCTATCTATTTAACCTCCTTAAATGATTTAGACCAGAAAAGTACTGCGAAAAAAATATCTAAGCGATGCTTAACATAGCTTGTGAAAACAAACGTCTATTTCTTTTTTCATTTCGTGCCAAGAATAAGACTCGTTCTACATTACAATATTAAAAAAGTCAATTTACATTTCATTCAGGACCGAGATGTTTCTGTGTATTTCTTTTCCCCAAAAATATATTGCCCTCACCCCACCCCCTTCCGGTGACAACAAAGGTATTTTATTTACTTCTGTACACCTTCTGAATTGCGTCATAGATAATGCCATATTTCTTTTTTAGGGTTCCGTAACACTTTATTTATTTTTATTCAGTAAGTAATCACATCTTTTAGCGCAGAGGCTGCTTAGAGACGTGGGTACTTTTTGTTGCTTTGGAAACTACCAGAGTATGTGATCATATTCGACTAGACATACACAGTGTTCCTGAGCATTTATACGTATCTTATGGAGAGTTTTACTGGCCTCAGCTTAGTTGGTAGTAGCTCTGCTTTCAGCGCCGTTGGTCGTGGGTTCGATCGCCACCGAGAAATTATTGTATGGTGTACGCAGATGGTTCTTCTCTGTCTGGGTTATATTGTATTTTGTGTATGTATTTACAAAAAGAATATGTGAGTATTTTATCAGCTATCTAATTCCCATAGTAAGTATCAAGCTCTGCTTAATTTGTTGTGTGGATTGTACCTATATTTATTATTATTATTTAAAAAAAAGAGGCATACGTATTAAGGCAGCTGTGAAACTACAATATATAAAATCGTTTAAAATCCGCTCACACCACGTTAGATATTTTCATTGAACAGTAATAGAAAACGCAACAACTAGTAAATTGCAATCTCCATTCTGTTTCTGCAATTACCTTTTATTTTATGAAAGGAAATAGCTGTTAAATTTGTTTCGTCGCCCGCTAACGATATGTTTGAATTCATTATGTGTTCTGGATCAGATCTAAATTTATATATAAATATATTATATTAACTAGTAAGAAATAATATTAACTGATTTATTATTATCATATTTTTTCCTAATCTTTGGAGCCATTTTGTTTCGATGAGACTTGACGGAGGCTTGTTTTTCGACGGAGTAAAAAGCTAACCTTCAGTTTCAGTAAGCAAAAGCGTGTTTACTGCTCTGAGGTTTCAGGCGTAGTTTTTTTACAACCGGTTCAAAAAACTATTTTCAAAGAGCAATATTTAAATAATCCAAGAGAAATTTCTTCCATTTGACTTCACCCACAATCGGTCGACCATCAGAATTCAACCAATAAAATGGTTGAAAAGGCTCGTCTATCTTCAAATCGGAGAAATTATAAAATGAGATTCCATTTGAGTTTTAATTCAGGTGGGAATAAAATTCAGCCTTTGCGCCCTGACTGGGAAAGAGGAGAGGAAAGAGGGGTGAAAAGAGGGGAAAGGGGGAATAATTGAAATTTTTCTTAATCCCCTGGAGCTTCGGTTCAGAAAATGTTTGTGAGTTAGATGGATAGATTAATGTTCTCGTGCGGTTATTATAAATTAGATGGTTTATTGAGACGCTTTTATGTCGAGTTGGATCATGGTTTTCAATTTGTGTTCCGGCTTACAAAAAAAAGTTCGTTACCGGATTCTGTAAATTGAAAAAGAGTTAATGAAGAGGTTGGATGAATGCAAGTTAAACTACAAAAATCACTGACTAATCACTGATGTTTTGTTTTACTTGCCGGCATCTATCTTTCTGAGCACCTATAACTTGGATGTTTTTATGAATAGAGTGAATAGTAGGCCTACCACAAGCTCTGTCTGGTTCTGTCTCTGGCTCCGGTTTTGAGTCTATGTGCCACCAAAATAGCTTTTTTATAATTTTATCAAAATAGTAATTTCCATCGAATGCTTTATGTAAATATATTTCATTAAATGATTAAAAAACTGTCTATGACTTTAAAATTCACAGACCAAATAAATCTGAACTTATCGGATTTTAGTCGCTACGGTATTTATATTGCAACGGAGACTCGCCAGCTGTATTTATATGCTGTGGCTGTCGTCATGCGACCGGGATTTACGGGGATCGAACATTATTGTTAGTTATACAGGGTTATTCATAATTAGCTGCAAATACTCAGGAATTAGGTTCAACAAATAAAATAAAAAATATTTTTTTAAGTTTTGCTATGAAAATCACGAGAAAATCGACAAAGAATATCCTATGGAATCATTAGCGCCTGACCTATTTTGACCTTTGATCCGCGCCCGCGTGCCGTGAGCGACACTCTGCGTTCAGTCACCGCCTGGGTGGGTCATCGTCCTGTTCTCCATGGCAATCATTATGCAATAGCCGTAAAAAAATTAATAAAAATAAAATTTTGATACAAAAACTTAAATCAAAATTAAAAAAAAATAATTACATATATATTTTTTATTTTATTTGTTGAACCTAATTCCTGAGTATTTGCAGCTAATTATGAATAACCCTGTATATAGTTCTAGAAACTGTACGTTATGCCTACACAAATTGTGGAATTTCTAATGTTATCATTTTTATTTTATTAAAATTAAATAGGGTCAGTAGGACTAACCACGAGCTCCATATGTATAAGGACACAAGGACACACAATTTGACAGCCATAGCCATAAGACTATGGCTGTCAAACTGTGTTTAAGTAGGCTGACCCACACATTCATTTTCTTCTTGGGTTTGAATGTGTTGACACAGTTGACACAATTTTGACAGCCATAGCCATAACCATATGGAGCTCGTGGTAGCTCTGCTGGACGGTTATTCTCGAATTAGTTTCATCTGCCGCCACTTTTCGCCCCCGAATTTGAAAAGTGGCGGCAGATGACACTACCTATGTCCATTCACCCCCACGTTTTAAAAATGGGGGCAGATGGTACTAATTTAGTACCAACTGCCACCGAATTTTATCATAGCCAACTTCTTTTAAATAATAATTCAGGCATGGAATGTCTGTCTGGCTGTTTTATGTTATACTAAGCATGTATTTTCAATTTTTTTTTAAATACTCATAAGTATTACATCAGCTATCTGGTTCCCGTACAAGCTCTACTTAGTTTGGGTAGTCTACGCTACGTAGTGTCGTGTGGATTGAGCGCAATGTTCATTTAAATTATATAATAATGCTATTTAATTTTTGTTTAAAATCTTGAAAGGTAGTGACTAAAGGAGTAGGATTTGAACCCACAACTGCACTCGTACTTTGAGATGGAAATAGTACTTTTTTAGGCTGATTCTTAAATCAGTATAATAGATGTATCATAGCTTGAAATAACATGGGTATAACTAAAACTGTCCAGAAAATGGCACCTATATTGTCACGTTGCTACACAAACTGCTAAAACCTCTCTAAAAACTCTCTATTTTGGCTCCCAAATTACTTCACTAGCAGCGTTCGCCTACACGAAAAAATCTCTTTGTAATTAACGTAGCAATTACGTCTTTAGTAACAAGACCCGACAAACTGCAGTTTAATTATTGAAGAACAGCAAAATAGGATGTCAAGAGACAACTACCAAAACAAAGAAGATGGTAACTAAATGTTCAACTAGTAGTTTGATAATATAAGTTTTAAAAACTTGAGAAACCGACTCATGGCCAAATGGCTGAACCAATTTCGATACAATTTTTATAGAACTAATTTGGAAGACCTTTGGATCTTTCGGATAAAAAAAGAGTTTTTCAAATCGGCACATCAATGACAAACTTGCGCCACAACAAACAAAAAAACAATATTATATAAAATATAATACAACTGAATTCAGAATTTCATCCTTTTTTATATTTGAAGTCGGTTAAAAATGAGTTTGTTATAAGATTTTCAATCACTCAATCTTCTGCCGTTGACACGTCGATTCTTCTGCCACAACGTCTTCGTGTCAGTGACTGTGTATTTCGAAATAAATGAGGTGTTTTACTGTTTAATGTATTCTGTAACTATCAGAAATAGGTAATTACTTTATGAAGATAATGGAGGCGAATTCTGAGCCAAAAGAGTTATTACATTTTTAAAAGGTATCATGTTTTTTAAACCTCTGCTCTTCGAGTTTTGATTCTCCGGATTCTATTTAATAAATAAATACTTACACTTCAGACTGAATTAATTCACTTATTGCTTACAAAGTCAGCGCGTTGCATGTCTGTAAGGTGCTCTAATAAGTTGGCACAAGACACAAATAGATAGTAACTTCCACAACCAGACTTGAAGTTCGAAACACACTGGTTGACCTTCCATCGAACGGATTGGGCTGATTGACCGAGACATGGCGCGCCCTACTTCGTGCTTTTATCGAATCAGTTTTCTATGGAATCTTGTTATTCTAAAGCTGAAGCATAAGCAAGAACCTGCAAAGGGCACTCAGAGGGCAAACTGTTAATAGAGAGATAAACATGTTTTGTATAAGACGTTTTTTGCTAAATAATATAATTTGCCTCCTTGATATCTATACCATACTTGACTCAATAGAACAGAATAAAATAAGAAATTAATTTAAGTTGTAGGGTGACCAAGATTCTTTGTTTTTGGAGTGCTATTTTTCTTTTTATTAAAACTTGAAGAAAACCTGTTAAACAATCATATAAGCCAAAGTAAAAGCTACTTTTTCTCATCAAAACTGCACAAGCATACTTAATTCAAAGCCTTCACAAAGGCGGAAGAAGGTCCAAAACGCTGCAAGCTGAGGTAAACAAAACGCCGTAAAAACAAAGCTCTTTACTAGCACAGCCATAACAAGTAGACTCCATTCCGCAAACCTTTATCATTCTACCAATTAATTTAAAACTCAAAGTCATAAAGCCTTGATACAGCTTGCTTAAAACAAAACAATGTAAACTTTTTCGCATAAAGCCTCTCAAGTTGTAAGTACTTTTAGTTTTACGGTTTTAGAATAAGGTTTATAAATACTTGACTGCATAAACTATGACGACGCAAGTGTTGAAGTACGCCGCGGCGCCACGTGACGTCTTTGAGTTTTATTTGATTAGGTAATCTATTACCAATGGCTGCTTCGGTAGCTCAGCTCTTTTTCTAGGTCAACTTTCTCAAAAAAATAAACAAGTTTCTTCTATTTTTTCTTATTATTAAAATACCAATCTTATTTTTATCAATACCAGCCCGTGACTCCTAACAACATTTCCTTATAACTATAACCGTTCAGATTTTACCCTCAGAGGGCAGTAAAAGAAGCCCATTCTGCATAATCAAATAATCAAGTCGCTTGTAAGCAACAAAATATTCCACAGTTACTTTCAAAGTAACGTGCAACAATATTGGTAATGAGATTAGAAAGAGAAGAGTCATCTAAACTGCGGCAGAACGCAGTGGTGTGTAAGAAACTTAATGCTTTCAAAGATACGTAAAACAAGATGGATATGAGTTTGGGGTTACGCCAGATGTTAATAAAAGTTTTACAGTTTTCTACATTGTTGTGTATTGATAAAAATGCAACTGTTTGCAACTTGTTTCATTCTGAAACATTGGAAAATTTATAAATGTAATTTTTAGTATACCTATGGGGTGTTATTAATAATCCTGGCGCAACGCTGGAGTAGTTAAATCGTGTTTTGTCACATTTGCTCGAGTTGACAATTGCATGTCAATGCAAGAGACAAAACACGGATTAACTAGTCCAACGCTACGCCAGGATTATTAATAAGACCCATGATGTTTATTCGAAACTTATTCATCATCATCAGCATCATTGAGCAGGTCTTCTACAGTTTTAATGAATTATACTTGTTTGAATAATTACTTTGCAATTATTACTTTCATGCACATAATGATGACATTTAGTAGTCTGATAATCAAATTATTTTGAATTTAAATGAATACTATTTTATTAATGCTAAATTAATTTCAAGATAGGTATACCTAGAAACAATTTGTGTCGCTGTACCATTTTTTATGTAATATTAGATCTGTAAACCAATTTACCAATTAATTCTTATAACTTATGAAGTTCACTGCTTGAGAGGTCCATGTCCAACCCTTTCCAAAAACAACCATTTGGAGCCCATCCACATTATATAATTATTATATATACAATGTCGTTGATATATCGGAGGCATCCCACACTTTATTTTATGGTTTCCTCTTCTTCTTGCCGTGGCACTAGTTCTTCGAACCAGTAGTGTGCTGAATCCACACTTGCACCACGTATACAATTCAAACTACGTCGATGAAAATACCGAACCCTCGAAGACCCATTGAAAGTGGAGTGCCATCGTCTCGTGCTTAATTGCGGCGACGAGGATACCTGAGCCACTCGACCGGGATAAGTGACGCCTATACATCGACCACTTATAAATACCAGTAACATTCTATAGGTAAGCGAAAATAAAGCTGTATGCTTTGCGTGAGAATGATGATGATAAATTATATCAAATAAAAATAGATACATTAATTTACACAGATAAACTTACAATTAAACAAATATTTACAAAATACACGAGACTAAAAACCTATAACAAAACTTTGTAGCGTAGATACAAAGTTTTGTTATAGGTTTTTAGGCTTTGCTATGGTTACCACTGAACATCAGGTGGGCCTTAAGGTTGTTCCTTCAGCAAAATGTATAAAAAAAAAAACTTTTGGGAATTCGCATAGTATCGTAAATATACATAGTATAGCATAATAAATTCTAAATTCAAAAAAATTGAACCTTTGTTTATGTAAATCAGTAGGTACAAAGCTTAAATTTAAGAAAAGGCGATAACACAGCGATCTGCGATAACATGATAGCGATACACGCATCACAAATATTGCTGTCATGTTATCGACTGATTTACAAAGATAAAAGAACTACAAGATAGTCCTAGATTCATGTCAGTGTTTAAATTTGAAACAGGGGTGCAATACGAAACCTGCCCAATCCACTTATCGTTGTCTCGAAATGTATTTGCTCTGGCAATGTTGGACTGTAAGAGGTGATTGTAATAGATGAGACAGCATTTTACTACACAGTTAGAAATAGGAGAATTCTCATAAAGTGTAAGACAAAACATAAAATGCCTTGTCTAGACGACAAACATAAGAGAAATATAAATTGAAAACATATTTTTCATTCATAATATTTTTTTTTCAATTTACTTTGGTTTTATAACGCAAGGACGAAAAACATTATCATAATGAAAATCTAAACAAAAAAGATGACTTATTAGGTTGGACTGAGTTAGAGATTCTTTCAGCGAAATTATAATTTTATCCTCCTATTAATTTATTCTTATTAATGTTTAAATATTAACAATTTACGTAATTTGGCGCGTTATTGATACTTTTTATAAATTCTTTGTCAATTCCATTAGATCTACAACTCTTGGTTACTACGGAAAAGTCAAGATTCTTTAAATTCTGGTGAGCCATTTGAGAGAAGAGTTCATTGTTGGTTGACACCTGCACTCATGGAGTGGATTTTAGTTGATATTGTCAGTGTTGCTCGTTGAAGGTTTAATTTAATTTCAGATTTTGGTCTTGCAATTAACATCCATTCCACTCCTTTCACTGCCAAGTTTCAGTTTGAAGGGTGTGGGTGACAGTGAAATTACTGGTTCGTGAGGCTGAACATCTGTATGCCTCCAGGTTATAAAAAAAATAAGAACATTTTTTATAATCTTCGTAAGACTGGCCTCTAAGCTCAGTTGGTAGTAGCTCTGCCTTCTACGCCGTAGGTCGTGGGTTCGTTCCCCACTGAGAACAAATATTTGTGTAGTGAATGCAGGTGTTTGTTCTCTGTCTGGGTGTTATATTGTATTTATAAAATGTATTTACAAAAAAAATAATTGCTTATGTAGTATATCAGCTATCTGGTTCCCATACTACAAGCTCTGCTTAGTTTGGGGCCAGATAGTGTTGTGTGGATTGTCTAAAGTATATCATCATCATCATCATTATCAGCCTGAAGAAGTCTACTGCTGGACTTAGGCCTCCTCTACACATTTCCAGGAAGAACGATTCTGAGCCCTTTCCATCCATCGACTTCCCGCGATCTTAACAATGTCGTCGGTCCATCTGGTGGGTGGGCGCCCTACGCTTCATCTTCCGGTTCGTGGTCGCCATTCGAGAACCTTTATTCCCCAACGGTTGTCAGTTCTTCGAGCTATATGGCCTGCCCATTGCCACTTCAACTTACTAACTCTACGAGCTATGTCGGTGACCTTGGTTCTTCTACTAAAGTATAGAATATTTATTTAATTTATCTTCAAACAAGGAAGAAGAATGTAAAGCATGCAGGAAGAGTTTCATAAACGCATAGGCTTACAGGAATATCTTGCAAAAATACATTGTAAGCATTAGTCCACGTACCGTAATAGTGCCATGCATTAAGGCTCGCACGGGGGAGTAATAAAGGGGTAATCACCCCTCGACGGGTGGGGTGAATTACTTAGGGTGAGGTTAGTGGTGTAAGTTTGGAGATAGAGCGGATAATTTCTAATTTCAGAGTTAAAATAGTAGGTAGGTAAGCAAAAAGTAGGTAGCAAGTCCAAAATTTGACTGAACGGAGTAAAATAAATGACCACTGCACTAGTGGAATCACTGTTAAACTATGAATAATTCTAAGTCCTAACCTACCCAACTTTGTAAAGGAAAATAAATGAATTAAGTATTTATTTTTTGTTTTTATTCATATTTTATTAAATATGAATTAAAACGAACTATGAAAGTTTACCATTACAAGATGCACTAAGCCTTTGCACGACGTATATCCAAATTACAAAATGTCCAGCTAGGATTAATGTCTTTTTGTCCAAAATGAATTTTCTTCAACACGAATTTTGTCCAATCGTTTCACAATATATTAGTGGGCACCACAATCGTCTGAACACTTTTGACCAACGAATTCTTGTTTTGGATTTCATTCTTATTTCTCCTCTTTTTTCCATTCTTTTCGTCTGATAAGGTTTGATTTTTCAATCTATCGGAATAACGCTATTCGCCGAAAAAAAAAATGCCAGTTCTTGTTTTTGACGAGACTGAAAAAGAAATGTATATTTTTTTATCTGACGGATAAATTTATGTGTTGATGGAAAAACTAGCCAACAACGTTTTTGCTGTCCGCTCCGGTACTTTCTATCTCTTCTTCTTCTTAAATTTAACACCTTAGATCTTATCGGGGTTTCGATGCATTTTTCTCCAATTAAGTCTTTCGAATGCGGCTTCCTTGACTTTATACGACATGACAGCCTTTTCTTTTACTGGCTCACGTAAATATTCTTAGCCTTCCTCTTCCCCGTTTTCCTTTCTCTCAGACCACACAAAATGAGTAACACACGAAGTAATGTTTGTCTTGTACCAGGCCAGTATTTATTGCAACTGATGAAACGTGTAATTCTTGATGGCTGCCGTCATTGATATTGCTCTATTGAGCTCGTCGCCTGTTTTATAGCTTCGTATAATTGTAGTTATCGATAGGCTATCAAATATTGAATGGTATGAACTGACGTGCTGACAACTATGAGGTAATCGCTAGAAATAATAAATAACTTATTGACGGATATTTTTTGAGTGGCGTCTCAGCACAGTTGGTAGTAGCTCTGCCTTTTGCGTCGCAGGTCATGGGTTCGATTAATTTGGGGCTAGATAGTGTTGTGTGGGTTGTTCACAATATTTTTTATTTTATTATACATAGTGTGATCTAGCTCCAAATAAGTAAAGCTTGCAGCGAGATATACTCGTACATTATAATATGATTGGCCTCTCAGCTCAGTTGATATATTTATAGTAGCTCTGCCTTCTGCGTCGTAGGTCGTGGGTTTGATTTCGAACGAGAACAAATAATTGTGTGGTGAACGCAGATGTTTGTCCTCTACCTGAGTGTTATTTTGCATTCTAAGTATATATTATTTACAAAAACAAAGTATATAAGTAATTATATCAGGTATCTGTTATCCCATAGAACAAGCTCTACTTAATTTGGGGCTAGATAGTGTTGTGTCTTGTCCACAATATACATAATGTTATTATATGTAGCGCAATCTAGCTCCAACCTAAGCAAAACTTCTGACAAAAGAACTACATATAGTCGCACTTTGTATTTCTTTTTGACCGTCATACTACATCATGAATACTTCTGCCTGGAATTTTTTGAAATTGGTACAGTAATTTTTGAGTTTATTCATTAAAAACATGCTCACAAAAATACAGATCTTCCTTCTTTACAATATTTCACACAGCACAGTTTATAACAGCTTTTGAAGCTATCATGGTTTTTAGAACTATTTGTATGAACATTTACCATTATTTAGTTTTGTGAGTTTTGACTCCAATATTTCGGAAGAAAAAAAGTGTGTGTACTATATATAAACGGAAAATTTATTTACAACAGAATATACATTATTTACAAAAACTATTATTATACAACATGAAATAATTAAAAAGAAAATATAAAAATTACATTTTATAAGAAACTAGAAAATTTTATAATGAACTCTGTATGTATAAACTATAAGTACATATACATAAAAACAGCTGTTATTTTGTTTATTTATTGCACACCAGAGTAGTAACATCGCATCAAGGCAGCGGCCAGTGGGATCCGGTGGGATTGCGATGCGAATTTAATATCTGTCAGAAGCAGAGTGGGCACGTGTTGAATTCTCGGAACAGCCGGCGCATTTGGTATAAAATGATAGATTAAGATTTTTCTTTGCTTGTATTGAACAAAAACTTGCATACTAGAACGAACTAGAAGGCCACTGCTGGTCATAATGTCCTTTCATAAACGTTTCCAGGTACAAAGATTCTGGTACTCTATCCACCGATCGTTAAAAAATTTAAGACGATAAACACTGAAATAACTTCTCGCTTGCACACTTTTGAAAGATGTAAATTTACTCAACTTATGTATTTATGAAAAATCTCAAGCAACTATTTAGTGTAAAATCCGATTGCACACAGTTTAGCAAAAAATAATTGTTATCTTAACACGTTTTCTAACTTAATATTTTACTTATATTTTTTTTTAAATATAATAATCTGATGGAGCAAGCATAATAGGCCTGACGACTAATTTTCAAAATCTCTTCTATCATATTCAGAAGTATCTATTATGTCTAAAATATATCATATTTCTGTAGAAAATTAAGGTTTTTGTGCAATAAAAGTACATTTAAATTTAAATTTTCAAATTCACGCCAAAACGCTCGCTGGTGTCATGGCGTCTGTTATTACGTCACGGTTATAGTATATCAACAGTAAACATTGGTGCTTTTGTACTAAATCGGAATGACGTTTACGAAAACGTGACGTAATTCGCTCTGACCGGTGTTTGAGCCATCATGGCGGATTGTTGTATTTTGTAGATTTATTTTAACAAATAAATTATTAATCTCGACATTAATAAGAGAATAAATACATATATCAAAATCTTTGAATCCTTTTTCATTAGATCAGATAAATATTTTGGCGATACTTGATTACTGTCTTCATGCCTATTATGATGTTAAGTCCATCGTCTCTAACAAAGCATTGCCTCGTTGGTCACGCACGTCAGGAACGTGCCTTTCGATGCACTGCTTTGCGTTCATCAGCTTGAGACAAACAGATGCTCAGTCTTAAGTGCCAGTACTTTCACTGGCTCTTACACCCTTTAAACCGAAACACAGCAATGCTGCTTCACGGCAAAAATAGGCATGGTGGTTGTACTTCCCCGGATGAGCCCTTTACAAAAAGCTTTACTACTATTATCAAGTTCATCATCACTATCATCAGCCTGAAGAAGTCCACTGTTGGACATAGGCCTCCCCTACACATTTCCAGATTCTGAACCCTTTCCATCCACCGACTTCCCGCGATCTTAACAATGTCGTTGGTCCATCTGGTGGGTAGGCGCCTTACGTTTCGTCTTCCAGTTTGTGGTTGCCATTCGAGAACCTTTATTCTCCAACTGCTATCGGTGGATTAACTAGTTACTAATAAAGCTATATCGAATACAGCGTAGTGATCCAGAATGCCGTCCACCGCACTATGAATTGCGTCGTGCTGTTATGAGACATCTCATTTCACGTGCGGTATTGTGTCGTTGTTTGTCCGACAGTTCTGTTCTTGCACTGCATTATTATAAGCGGGGTCGATTCTGTTCTAGAAGGATTGAGCTTAGAAACGGTGGAAACAAAGAACGTCGTCTTCAGTAGCATTTTAAATTACTTTCAGTACAAAGAAATAAATGCTAAGCCGTGATTGTTTACTGTATATTTGTTATCATTTTTCTGGAGAAAGAATTAAAGGTACGGTTGCAGGCAAAAATATTGCACATCGGCTTTTCGGCTTTGTAGAGCGCTATCTCTTTCTAACGTACACTACGCTCAATGAAGCCGAAATTAGCCGATGTGCAATATTTGTTGCCAAGGAAGGAGGGAAAAGGAAGTCATAATCCCAAAAAATAAAACAATTGTGGTTTTTTACTTTATTAAAATAAAAAAGGAACGGGTTCTCAATTCGGTTGTTTAAAAAAATTGTATCGCATGACTTCGTGATTTTTAACTTTCAAATTGATCTCAAAGAAATTTAATTAAAATCGGTTCAGCAATCGGTTTGGCCATGGAGTCAGTTTCTGAAGTTTTTAAAACTCATATTGTGTTGATTAAATCAAGACATTCTAATTTTAACTAATAAAAGGGTAGGTATTTGATTTTACGTAGCATGTCACCTTACTATAGATAGGTAAAATGTGTAGTAAAGCCTTAACATTCTGTGGTACAAACTAACTCCTACCTTCAAAATATCCAGTGATAAGGGTAGTATTTATAAGGCAGATTAGATACAATGAAACGGTGCCCTTTGTTATTCTACTATCTACTTTTATATGGGTTATGTTGTAAGATTATGTTGACTTATTGATATGACACAATGAAGGAACAGTTGCGCTATTTATATCTTTTGGAATAGCCTACAGATTAGCACAGCTGTTTCATTTATAAATTTTATACTTATTTTTATAATTTACTTTTTAAATAAATCGATAATATAAATCCCTGATTTTCTTGGTCACGCCATCAAGCGTCCGATTTAGTTAATCCTTATTTTTGTTGCTTATGTTATTTTCAAGAGGTTTTTAATAATTAAGACAGGACAAAGTCTGTCAAGTCAGCTAGTATCTTATAAAAGCAGACAGAAAAGTATTATGATTAATTACTTCAACAGCGAGCAAACAAGAAGAAAGTACAGTTTTTTATAGTAAATTGCGCAATTTTCCTCAAAAAATACAAGCTATCCTTTCTATTCATTAATTTCCATTTTGTAAATGCCACCGGCAACCCTGTTACTGCCCAAAAAAATGGCCTAATTTTTTCAGCGCCTCGTCTGTTCTAATGAAGATTACTCCCAGTAATATACAACCATCAAGCTACGTTTTATTCTACCTCGTTATAAATACTGCAGCCTGAAGGGTGCATGATAAACTAAAAGCGTTATGATATGGTTCACTGTTCATAGCATGTTCAGCGTAGAAACAGCGTAAATAAGCGACTACCAACCAGCTACTCAGCCTCGTTTCATTCATCAAAAACTCTACGCCTGTAATATGAATGTACTTATCACAGTAGTGTAGACTTGAGACTACGTTTGTTTGACGTGCCTCTGCAAACTGAAGCCTTGCGCACATCTAAACGTTTTGCGGTGGCGATCAGTGAAACACTCTTAAGTATCTGATTGTGTTCGATGGCGATAGTTACCACCTAACAACAGGTGGGCCATATGCTTGTTCCGTTTAGTAGCAGTTTAAAATAAAACGCTGTTAAATAACACTGTAATATTTGGCAGCGGTTCACCAATAGCCACCGCAGAACACTTAGATGTGCGCAAGGTTTTAACAGAAAACCAAAGATAAATGTTGATTATTATTTGTTCAATTTCCCTTATTTAATTACTTTATAGTAATTCTTCGCAAATCATGAAAAGAGCTGAGTTTGTAGGCCAAATTTTTGCATCATAATATAGATCGACAGAAAAAAGTCCAATATTCTATTTCAACAATTTTCCATCTTCGATTTTTATAATAATTTATTTTATTCTATTGTGGTCTTAATTTAAATAGGGTACCCTAACACAATAGTGGCATACAATTCATTAAGTCAAAGAGTGCACCATAAATAAGCGACCATAACCAACGTTTTCGTGGAGAGTCACAGTAAGTTTTTGTCGCTGCAACCACGCTAGTTTTAACTGGTACGAATAAATCATCACTTATCAGTAGATCTCTTTATGAAAATGTGAGGCTAGGTTTTTGTGTAGACGTCTGGGTGATAAATTGGGGATTTTAAGTTAGGTACTTAATTTTAGTGTTGTCGGCTTGGGAATGGAACTTTGGGCACTAGATTGGCTGATATCTAGTTACTCGATTAAGTGGTTTGATGTATTTTTTCCGTTGGTGTCTTGTTTGCAAACAGATATTGTTTGGCAACGGAAAAAATTATATAAAGGCCGAGGTCAGCCTCAAATTTTGATGGTTACATATTACATAGATGGGAACCAGATAGCTGATAATTATATTACCTAAATACTTTTTTTTTGTAAATACATACTTAGAATACAATATATTTGAAAAAAAAATGTTACAGGCGATAGTTACCACTTAACATCAGCTGGGATATTCGCTAAGTTGTTTAAAATAAGTTTTTTTTCTAAACAGTAGTTGCAATAATATTTGCCTACATTATTATCATGCTAGTTGTTTTTTTTAATATTTGAATGATGTCAATATCTGCTTGGATCTATAATAAAATTAAATTAACCAAAAAAATCCAGCCCCGCCCTTTTAATTTAAAACCCAATCTTGTTAAATCGCTCATCATCAATCCCCAGAACTCGTTCAAGGTAGAAATCCCAAAGAGAGTCACCCAATTAGACGGGCGAGCCCTGAATCTTCGCTACCATGGCAACCGGGAAAACAAGGAAAAGATCGGAAAACTTTACGCGACATTCACAAGTTGATTTGACACGCACCAAGAGATCTTATAAATTGGACAGTTTAAACTTCTTCTTCTTCTTCTTCTTAATTAATGGCATCTGCCCATTCGGTTAATTATTAAAATGTCAAGTGAAAATATAATTTTACTACATAAATAAAATTGTTTTGTGTTTTGTGAAGCCGGTCAATAGACAAGTCAGCTGAAGTTTGGCATTGAAGAAATGGTGGGTTTTCTTCAAAAACTGAAAAGTTTTCGTTCAAATCACAACATACAATACACTTTCATTCCAACTGCTCACACTTTGAGCTAAGACCTCAAGTAATGTTGGTTAAAATACTGTCAAAGTTGCACAGTAGAGCTCAAAATAACACCAAGAAACAATTAGAATTAAAACTATCAAAATGACAGAAAACGAATCCGACTGTTGTTGTTTGAATGTCAATGACAGCCGACTGGTCTAGTAGCGCTAAATAAACAAAATGCGCAGCTTTTAGCTAACTACGATAAAGAAGATAAAAAGATTTAGCAGCTATAGCTATAAGTACGTGTATTATACTCTATGCATAAGTTAGGTACGTGACCGAAAGCGAAAACCAATTTTTATGGAAAGCAAACTTGTTCGGAAAAAAAACTTTTTTCTTGTTGTAAGTCCAGTAATTATATCGTAATTATATATACCTTTCATATATGTCAAAAGTGCGAGTGAGGTGTTATTTGACGGATGTCAGACTCCTAAGTGCGATGCAATGTGAAGTCTTGTTCTCTACTCTGTGCACGGCAAACGAGCTTTCAAGTGTTTAATTTCCGCTAGACGTTTGTTAGGATTTTGTTACTTTAAGATAAAATAACCCCTGCAGCAGAACTTTGTTCTCTACCTGTCTGCAGCAAGAATTTCTCAGCAATTAAACCCCGGTGCAAGATTTAAACGAAAAACACGAATACTATCTGCTCTCTGTTTTTATTCGTGAAACTTTGAAAGTTTTTAATAATGAACCACGAATAAGCAAAGTCTAATATATTTATTCAGTTGTGTCACAAGGATCACTTTTTTAAAGCTAGTCTTAAAGCTAGGTGAGTCTAGGTGCCAGTATCATGCGAGAAAACCTAGAAAAGAGGAGAGGAGAAGAGATGCAACAATCGAAAAAATAAGTTTTATATCATCTACAGATTAGGTTTAAATCTAGACCTAAACTAAGCAAAACTTGTACTGTAATATGAGGTAAACAGTAGTTTTTTTGTCGTGTGATCTTTTGAACTGGTGTGGTGAAAGGATTTTAAATGTTCCTCAAAGAGGCTTTTAGTGCACCAAATGGTATATAGTATGGTGAAAACAATCCATTGAATACAATTTAGAACTCTGTTTTTCTATAAAACACGAAAAACAATCATCCACGCATCACGATGCCATTTTTCTATCCCCGACAAGTGATGTGTCCCGTTGCTCGATCGCAGTAGAGATGTGAGAGCTATTCCCAAAACTGGATAGCAATAGGTATAATGTTACACACTTTGGTAATTAAACGCCATGGCTACGGTATGGTTATGGCTACGAATGGTTACGTTGTTTTGGAAGTGTATACCTATATATAAAAGCTTTTCTCATTATTATAACGGATCAGTTCAGCGTGTATTCCGTTCCAGTGCGAGGTTTATTAAAAACAACAGCTAAGATCTACTCCGGAGTTAATCATGAAGCTCGGCTATTTACATAATGTTTCCTTTATCCGGCTGAGAAAGTTCCCGTGAGAAGGTAAACGCACACTGTTAGTGAGATTAGGGGGCGCGCTGGGGAATTGTTTTTCCTGAGTGAATTAGTAAAAAAGGTTTTTGTAAGGCTTTTTTTACGAAAACATAAGTTTCGTTTTGTTTTTATGTAGCAATTTTGAAAATTGCTTTTGATCAAAAATACTCATAGTTTTGTTGGTGTATTTTGTAGGTATTTAATGTGGTAGTAAAGTTGATTGGACATTATAAAAAATGATGACGAAAGCTTTTGTTAGAAGACTTTTAGTATTGAATGTCAGTTACATGTAGGATGATTAAAAAATGAATGACCTAAAGTATGTATAATAAATATTTGTATGTGACAGATAGTTGCAAGACAAAGAAAAAACATACACACATCAAAATTTTTTAGGGATATTCACAATTCACAAAAAGCGATACTTTGGAGAAAGCGCTATCTGAAACTATTCAATCAAATTAAAACATCGAACAAATAAACGTTGCTTTGTATGTTTTACGGAATTTCAATCTGGTTTTAACAATAAAAAGTTTTACAGCAAATTAGAGAGCTGGATCCCAAACCAACAGTCGAACTCAATTGGTTTTCAAAGTTGCACATCAAATAAAACGCTGAAAGAATTTGCAATCTAGCTAAAAACCGTTGGAACAGAATTTTGGGTGTGTACGCATCGAATTAAAAGCAATTGTTCGAAGTTTTGAGCCTCAAACTAATGTCTAATGAATTGGATTGCATGATTCGAACCGGCGGCGATCTTACGATCAGAAGGTAATACCACTAGGCCACCAGTGCAGTCAGATTTCAGGACCATTATTTGGTAATAAGAAAAATAAAATATAAAAATAACCCAACAGTTGGCCACTAAAATTGCTTTCCGCTTGCAATATCAAAACGTCCCATTAGAGTACAAACAGTTTTTAAGGATTTTATTTATAAAAAATCATCGATGTACACAAGCTCTGTTTCGCGCTTTAGTTTTGAGTCTGTGTGAGTGCTCACTATACTCGTAGTGTATTATACTGTAAGTGTGACGTTTCGACGTAAGATTTTATAGCAAACACTCACACAGACTTAAAACCAGAACCAGAGCCAGAGCCAGACAGAGCTTGTGGTAGGCCTACTGTTCAACCGACGCGGATGGAGTCTCTGTTTTAAAATGAAACAATAGCGAGTAATGAAGACTCGCTGAGGTGTGTATATTCGAACGAGATTGCTAGTTTCGCATAGCCATGTTTTATAGTTCCTTCTTTGGTAGCAATACTTACATTGTTCGATTTGTTTGTGTTTTGTTCGGATATGAAGCCACGATCTCACAGTGGCAAGATTTTATTCTGTCATTTTTCAATAGAGAACTATCAAAAAGTTTATGCTTCAAACGTGCTTGAGGCTCGACTAAGACTCAAGCATTGTTTCTGAATACAGGCCTTAGATTGATCTAAGAATATCACAGTAAATTTATCTCTGGTCATTGTTTACTTTATTATGCTTAAACATAGCAGTCAGCCATCTTGACGGTTCAGTTGGTAGTAGCTCTGCTTTCTGCGCCGTAGGCCGTGGGTTCGATCTCCCCTGGGAACAAATATTTGTGTGTTAAACGTAAATGTTTGTTCTCTGTCTGGGTTTTATATTGTATTAAAAGTATGTATTTACAAAAATTGCATGTAAGTGTTAATCAGCTATCTATTTCCCATAGTACAAGCTCTACTTAGTTTGTAGCTAGGTAGTATTGTGTGGATTGACAATATTTTTTTATCTATAGAGCGGTAATTAATGCAAAAAAATAACTTAGGGTTTTTATTTTTTTTAAAGTAGCTGTATCTATCTGTAAACCAGAAAATAAATAAAATGGTCGATTTCTTTTAAAATTTAACACCAAAACCTATTCCCACAGCAAACATAAATTATATTCGCTTCCAATATCTCAATACCACGGTACCGAAGTTTTGTTTAGGAAAATACGGATCTTGTCCCGTACCACTCGTACACTGGAATTGACATTGAAATATGGTTTCTGTCTCTCGTTCTAGCGTTATACGAGTAAGGGAGATAGAGGGTGCACTTAACCCGACCGTTTGTTATGTGTTGTCTACAACGACGTCTTTCGGCCGCTTCGGATGATTAATGATGGGGAAAATTTAAAATTTCACCGCGAATTTGTTTTTTTTCGTGCATTTTGGGAATTTAGGTCAATTTTATACACCAGAAATTTTTGTAACGCAATAAATTGGCATCAAAATATAAACCTAGGTAGTAAGGACGTAGTTACTAGTTTCTGCCTGCTGAACTATTAGGTAACGATTGTTTTGTTTAACAAAGTAACTACCTACTTATTATAAAAAAAAAATAATTTTATGAGAATTGAAAATAATTCTTTGTTGAAGGCATAGGTACAGTAAGATATTACAAGCCTTGAGCATAAAAACAAATCACCAAAATTAAATGTCATACGCAATCGGAGAAAATTTCCCCTTTATTTTATTAGATAGTCAATAAAACGTCCACTGCTTTCTTTCTTGCGGACATAGCAGTTTGACACTTTTATTGGAACTATCGCCATTAAAGGTCCTAAATACCACTTTGTAACTTTGCAAATTCAGACCTTACCCCTATAGTCTCAAGGTTGGTATAAGGTTGAAGGTATTTGATTGAAAGTGGGGTTCTGTAATGAGGTGGTCAGCAGTTATTGATTCCCGTGGTTCCATTAGGCCGGGTCAGGAGTGCGAACTCAGCTGGATGATGGTATCTCGATTGTGATTTTGTTATATGTTACACCATCGGCGGTTTTATTGCGGCCCGCCTCTTCCGCTTCCTACTTGTTAATGGTGGGGAATAAACTTTATTTACGGTAAGCGGTTCATGACTCCTTTAATTTCTTCAAAGCTTTGGGAAATCTTTAGGTAACATTAAGTTGCCTATGCTACCTTTAGTAGGTATAGGTGGATATACTCGTAGCTATCTATAAAAACTTTGTGAAGAAATTCACAAGATACGGTACTAGGTACTCCCATATAATTGCCAATTATTAAAGCTTGCACCACTACTGTGTTTACGGTTGAGATTTGAGTGAAAAAAAGCAGCCAAGTGCGAGTCGGACTCGCCCATGAAGGGTTCCGTAGCACGACGAACTACAAGAACCTTTATATTATGTTACTTAATGTAACATAATAAGGTTCTTGTAGTTCGTCGAAAGGTAAATTGCGGTTTACTGTTTATGACGTATAAAAAAAAAACTACTGACTAGATCTCGTTCAAAACAAATATCGTTGGAAGTTTACATAGTAATGTACAACATATATTTTTTTTAGTATTATCATTCTCTTACTTTAGAAGTTAGAGGGGGGGGGACCAACTTTTTTCCACTTTGGAAGTGTCTCTCGCGCAAACTATTCAGTTTAGATAAAAACAATATTAGAAACCTCAACATCATTTTTGAAGAGCTATTCATAGATACCCCACACGTATGGGTTGGATGAAAAAAAAATTTTGAGTTTCAGTTTCAAGTATGGGGACCCCCGAAATTTATAGTTTTTTTTTTATTTTTATGTAAAAATCTTAATGCGGTTCACAGAATACATCTACTCGCCAAGTTTCATCAGTCTAGCTCTTACGGTTTCGGAGAAAAATGGCTGTGACATACGGACGGACAGACAGACAGACAGACAGACAGACAGACATGACGAATCTATAAGGGTTCCGTTTTTGCCATTTGGCTACGGAACCCTAAAAAACTACTTACAAACAATTAGACTTCAAAATCATGCGTTCTCCTCAAATCCTTTACGTGCGTGGATCATCAATTGATTGAACTGATGTCATAATTCAAATATTTTGTTGTCGGGGGATCTAATCCACAACTTACGGTGCAAAAGGCAGAGTTACTGACCCGTAAACATGCACTATACCAATAAATGTATTATTACTACCAACTGAGCCGTGATGCCTGTTTGGCTCACACTTGGCAATTTTGTTTTGTCATAGCCTTTTATTAGCATTTTAATTGCATTTCCAAAAGAGGAAGGCAGTTCCTCATACAGCAATTTAACTTTTCCGGGGAGCAATTATCGAAACCAAATTTAATCCGGGATCATATTATTCCGGCAATTAGGAGAAACTTTCAAGGCATTTCTCGGACAACAATTACGACGGGATTACGTCCGGGACTCATAACACTGGCGTAGCTTAAACTAAACGGCTGTATCATGATAAGTTCATGGCTATTACCTTGCATATTTTAGGAAAATATTTTATTATTAGTATTTTATCCATGTTATTTCATTAACGGTAGATGTTACATTGTTGACCGCATCGTCACTTAAGAGCATAGGTGAGACTGCGGTCAAACAAATGTTGTAAAAAAAAAACACTGCTGTTAAGTGACTTAACTATACTGGTAAGTGACCTAGAAGATACCTGAATCTCCTGTGTGGAGTGAATCTTTTAAAACACCCAAGCACGCAACTGAACATAATAATGCCTCGGATCCCCTATTCATTTCCACGCACAACGATTCTGAGCCCTCCCCATCCACCAACTTCCCGCGACAGTTGTCAGTCCCTCTCAAAGGCGTCCAGCTCGTCTCGCCATCGCCTGCGTGGTCTACCACGACGCCTCCTCGCTGTATCAGGGCTCTGCAATATATTAGTTTTGACCCACAGTGCGTCGTCGCTATCAAGCTAAATTGAGACAATCTAAATGTCCAATCCAATTTTATAATAGGTCATTTTGAATTTGGAACACATCTAGCAGGTATACACAAAACACTCGACTCGACACATTATACTCGCTGTCTCAGGGCTTCACAATGTGGAAATTTTGACTCACAGTGCGTCGTCGCTATCAAGCTAAATTGAGACAATCTATGAGCCAGCTGTTTAGTGCTGTCAAAGTCAGGCCCCGGTATATCGCGTTAAATAGGTATAATGTGCAGTGCCCGGATTAAGTACGGCGGATCATGTTATCCCTAATTGTGTTTTTAAGTACAAGTTTATGGCGGATTACGGGCTTGACTCGTGTTTACAGTACATGAGACTGTGATTTTGCTTTCAAAAATGTCTAAATGCTTAGCATTAGAATTAAGTATGTGCAGATAGCTTTATCAATTACCGTGTATATGAAAATAGTAATGGAACAGGCAGGTGACTCACTTGATGTTGAGTAGTACCCCTGCTTATAAAGAAAACATTACCTGATTGAACACGTCCACCGAGTCTTGTCCAATTTGGCGTTGCTCTATCTCTCAAAAGTATAGAAGCAAGTCTTGTAACTTCCATGTTCAAAGATACTTTTATTAGTTAAAAATAAAACTAAAACAAATACACGTTCATCCCATTAGCTAATAACTTATAATTAAAGCAAAAGCTTTCTAAGCTTTCATCGCGGCCTTAACGGTTGTTAAGTTGTTCTGACATTTTATTTGACACGTGTTTTCAAACGCTGTGTTTTGAAAACGCTGACGTATACTAAAACCTTGGGCACATATAAGGCCTTCACACATCTAGGCGATGGCGATGGCGATCAGCTCCTTTATCGTGTCACTGGTAGTGTGTGGCGAAAGAATTTTAAGTGCGCCTTAAAGAGGCTCCTTTCGTGCAATCAGCTGAAACGCTGTTAAATATGACAGAGATATTTGACAGCATTTCAGCTGATCGCCATCACCTAAATGTGCGAAGGCCTTAAACGATCTACGATGATTTGATTTATAATTCTATCTAAAGAGAATTGATCTACGATGAATTCTCTTTAGATAGAATTATACATACAACCATTCAAAATTATAATTTATTTTCTGGTTCCCCGTAGTCCCTCAAAGCCAGTAAAGACAGCAAGAATAATTCGAATTTCGTCTCTCCGTCAATCTTCCACTTTGCAGTTGCTTGGTTAGGGTTTACGTAGCTTTGTTCAGATAAATGGGAAAAATGTTTTGGTTCAATCGGTGTTGTTTGGACACATTGTCAGTACCAGCGTACCACCCGGTAGGAAGCCTGTTTTTAAACTTGTTGTCAGTATGCGGGCTTACAAGTGTGTGTGTGCTAGCAATAACTTATGCTAGCACACACGTACACTTGCAGGTACTATCTATCTATCTATCTATCTATCTATTCAGCCTGTATGCAGCCACTGCTGGGTATAGGCCTCCTCCCTAATACGCCACTCTCTTCGGTCCTGTGCCAGTCTCCGCCATTGCTGCCCAACTACTCTGACAATGTCATCTGACCAACGGGCGGGTGGTCTGCCTCGTGGTCGCTGTGCGTCTCTTGGCCACCATTCTGTAATTGCCGTTGTCCATCTTGCAGGTACTACGAGTACCAATTTTATAATAGATTATTTTAAATTTGGAACACATCTTGCAAGTATACACAAAACCTGTAGGTGTGTGTGTGTTCCAAATTTAAAATAGTTTGAAAATATTTTTAATATTTATTACTTTTTTATAATCATTGGGGTGAATCTCTTGTTGCAGTTAAAATTTTGTCGCATCTGTCAGTTTTGACACTATTTTGAGCTTCGACTTTAAAACGAATTGAAACAAAACTTATCTCTGACAAGGAAAGATTTTAACAAGACTGAATGCTCATGTAATAAACAAATAGCTAATAGGAACTTCGCTTTGTATAACTAGTATGGCAACATTATATCGAAAAATAATGCCCACAAGTTTATGATCGCTATTCCTTGTTAGTTACTTATTTCTTAGTATCAAACTTTTGATTGTAACAGAACTACATAATCGCCCAGCTGGTAGACCAAAGTTTTTTCCATAATTATTTCCGTAAATAAACGTGAACCTACGTGAATAATAGACATAGTATTATTACACGCTAAAAAACTGACCCGTTAAGTTTTGCAAATTCCGAAAACTAGCCTAAAAATTCCGGATCGGATTTTATCCATCGCAGAAAGCCAATACTCGGTCGGCCGGATTAAGTCTACCGAAATGGCTAACTCTCACCCTGGAGCTTTGCAACTGAAGGAAGCTTTTAGATTTTTGGACTATGATTATAAACCAACCGATTATGCAAGTAGCATAGTAAGCATAGACAAACGTAGAAAATAGGTGAACGTTCTCGAATGGCGAACAAAAGTGTAAGACAAGATGAACCGATGATATTGTGGATGGCATAGACAATGTATTCTTCTTCTTCTTATTTAAGACCAATGCTCCAATGCCAGCGTAACGTAGGTATACATTTTTTTACAGGTTCTTATTTGAGGCAGCAATAATGCATTAGGAGATTTAAAATTTTAATAATCGAAATAATGTAACCAATTCCCCTGGTTGATTCAAGGGTGATTTATGAGCGTTGAAATGAACACTATAATTTCGATTAGAAAAAAAAACATTAAGTCAGTATAGAACCATTTTGCACAGCCCCAGGGGCCAAATTCTCGGGCCGATCTCGATCATTTTCAAGTAGAGTAATTCATCAACGACCTCATCGTAGAAGAGCCTTGACAGCTACGATACACGGAAAACGTAGAAAAAGTGCGGGGTTGTGCAATGCCAAAAATAAAATAATCGCTTAGAAAATCTCGGTCGGCCCGAGAATTAGGCTCCTGGTTGCCTAATAGAGTTGTTGATTAGGCTGAAGCTCAAAACTTCGATTCGGCTTTGATTTCTGGGTGAGAGGTCTTTGTGATCATTCTGTTTTGCTGCACTGGTGATTGGATGGTGGTTGAAATTGAATAATTGAGTCTTTTCAAGTTGGTTTTGAGTACAAACTTGTATACTAGCAGCAACTGAAATATTGGGTTACTCGTATTTACCAAAACTGTTACTCACTGTTATTTTTTCCAAATCCGAACTGAATAATTATCAAAGATAATTACGTACTACAATAGTCTCCACTCTAAAATAAAATTGCAGTAATTACTCACTGCTAAAAAATTACAGCCATTTATTCTTCAGTGTATCGCAGCAGTAAAGAACCAAACAAAGTAAAAACTTAGAACTGGATTCCAGGGTATTATTACGTAATTAAACAAGAAAAACGTTGGGCCACCGTGAAAAAGACCAACAAAAACGCGGGCCATAAAAAAGGCCAACAAATCAGCCACGGAAAGGAAACATAAACAGTCAGGTAATGTGCAAATTGGTAAGACTAGAAAGAGTTTGGGGAAATGCAAAGTGGCTTATGTGTGGAACTTGGGCGGTTCCGTAAGAAAAATTGAAAAATTCTACCAATTCATCATACTTTTTATTAACACAAAGAAACTACAAATATTTACAAAATACATAAAAAGGAAAACAAAAGCTATCAAACCATCTTGAGATAGCTCAACTGATTTTATTTTTAATAATTTTAATAATTTCATATTCTTTTCTTATATTTATGAACTATATTATTTCTCGGTTCTTTGGGTTCATACATTCACAGCTCTGATAAGTTTAAAATATTAAAATTAAACTGAGTAAACGTAATGGGATTGTTCTGAATCAAAATATAGCTTTAAGAATGTCTAGAAGCTTTTATTAAGTATAATCATTTCACAGGAATAATAACCACACTTGCAATCAAAAACTTTTCATACTTTTTAATATAAACTGATAAGATGTACCCTCTTTTGATCCGTTTTTATTTGTTCTTTAGATTGGTCTGCTTTTATGGAACTGTAGGCCTACCACAAGCTCTGTCTGGCTCTGTCTCTGGATCCGGTATTGAGACTGAATGAGTGCTGTATAAATAAATCCTACGTCAAAACGTCACACACACAGTATAATTCACTGGTGAGCACTCACACAGACTCAAAACCAGAGCCAGACAGAGCTTGTGGTAGGCTTGTTCGTCGTGAAAGAATTATTGTGATCATATTTTCTTTTTTTATGTCACTATCCTAAACATACAAATTGGCACACGATTCGATAGCATACAATTTTCACGGTACGGGCCCCTAAAAAGGCTGGTAACGAGAAATTGTAGGCACGAACGTTGCAGGGCCATAAACAAATGAATATACGAGTGTGGGCCGATCAGCTGGAAGTGGATTATATTTTTAGTGGCACCAAAGTGAGGGCGGGGCATAAATTTAAGGAGCTCTATGTGAATGAAATGAAACGAAGTGCATAGTACGTTTTCAGAATACCTTGCTAAACTGCTACTTAAACTGTGTGTTTGACCCCCGAATACTGAAACGCAACTCAGATTTAAGCACGTCTCAAACGACGAATATTTGACAGATTTTCATTGAAAACTGTCAAATATTCGTCGCTTGAGACGTGCTTAAATCTGAGTTGCGTTTCAGTATTCGGGGGTGAGAAAATTTAAAGGACAATAGGCAATTTAGGCCCACCTATACAAGAACTATACAACCACGAACTTAGTTCAGTATTCATTAATTAAATATTCATTTTTCCATAATCAGGTTTTTGGCTGTTTATGTTGAGTTTAGATTTTATGTATTTACTTTAGACAATACGTTTCATTTAATGTTTTGTTGATAGTTATGTTAATTATTATTCAACTCAATACTTTAAACAGATATATAATATAATTTAACATTGCACGAAAAATAAATTTACAAAAATAAACCCGTGCTGAAATAAGTAACGAAATAAAAGTGAAACCGTTTTCATAGCAGAAGTAAATTACATTAAAACTAAGACCGGAGCTTTTTCTACATTTGTCTCGAGGTAAAACAGGTACGAGTAAATCCACTTAAGCAAAAGTGGGACGAAATGAAGCAAGAAAATTCATTGGATTTTTTTCGATATATTTCATGATCGTTGGTAATATTTCAGTTAAGCCACGTTATATACCATTAACAGTTAGAGAGTACTTAGTAGGTTATATTAGTACAAAAATTTGATTCTTATTGTACAGCCAGCTTAAGAAATAGATGACCTTTGCAGAATTTCTAACTTTTTCTTTAAGATTAGAGTTTTGATTGATAAAAAAGATTTGATAAATAAGATCAAAATGCTGACAAATAAAAAACCTGCAAACAGTAAAAATGGAAATGCAGGAATTTTTGCTTAGCAGTGAGGAGATAAAAAGATGAAAAAATGCCTCAAGCATTGAATTATGTTCCAAAAAGAATGTTTTGACTAGGCATCCGTATGTTTGTCAGCTAACTAAGGCCAGCTAATAACAATTTGGTTGGAGGCATCTGCACCTTAAAGTACGGCTAGTCAGAAAGTCTACGGGGGATAATTTAGGAAATTTATCACAAAGCTTTTACCAAGCTAAAAAATTTAAGCATATACCTATAGACGTAGAAAATATAAAAACTAAATATGCAAAGAAAAAAACTTACTATTAATACTTTGATAAAACATTTCAGAGAAGTTTCATAAGATTTTACAGCTCAATCTTAAAAATGGTACAGTAGAATGAACAAACCTTCAACAAAAGGACTGACTTGAACTCACCGTCCTTAGAATTTCTCTATCTTTGACATTCAACTGAAACTAATTTCGAGCAACAATTTAAACTTATAAGTGAACTTTTCCTTTACTTGGGACAAAACCACGTATGAACATCAACACTTTTGAGAAAATGCACCTTATTTTTTATCACATAAGACACTAAATCATACGATTCATTTTTAGAGCTAGATGTTTGAAGACGAATAATGAAGCCACCGTTGCATATTTGTCAAGTAACTGCGGGGCATATCTTTTAGTGTAAGTGTACCGATTCATTAAAAGATTTTATCATAAACTTTATATAACTGTGTTTGAAAGTATTTGTCAATGTTTCCACATCTAAAAAATCATAATCATTGTATTACTATACAAATCTTTTTAGATTTTGGGCTATTTGTCTTTTTATGGTAAAAGTGAGAACATAATTATCATGCGTTACGGCTAGTATGAAACTCGAATTAATTATATTTCCTGAAGAAATCGTCTGGAAAAAATATTAATGCTGAGTATTCCAAATAAGCGCACGTCATAAAGGTTAAACTTTTGCGATCCAGACAAGAGAAGTCAGCTGTGGAAGCAAAGTGCTTAATAAAAATGTTCTCTGGAGTACTGGTGAAAATAAATCTAATTCCCGTCTCATCTTACCTGGCAAAGTAATACATTTGCATTACAATAAAGTTTCAAACACGCTCTCAGGGTCCAGCGAGAATAAATCGTTGGTCGCTTCCGTTCGCCATCTTGGATTGCGCTAACGGGTTCATTTCCTGCGCCTATACATTTCCGGTGCGATGTTGCCAACTCATAATTTTTGAGCTTTCAGTGTAAATTGTTGCGATTTTTCGTCTGTTCGGTTTACAAATTATATTGGTCCACATTGTTTTGTTATGATTGAGTTGTAAATGCCACAATGCCAGTTGTGAATGTTGTTTTCCTGAATCTACGTCAATGAAGAAGCTCCGAGGTAACTAGCACTTGCTCGTGTTTTTCTATTATTAACCGACTTTAAATAATAAAAGAGGAGGTTCTTTTTTTAATGTTTGTTATGTATGACTTCGTTATTAATGAGCCAATTTAAATATTTTTTTTATCTGAAAAGTCATTCAGATTGGTCCCATAGAAATTTCTATGAATTTTAAACTTATTTAATAACTTAAGGTTCATTGAATTTAGCTCTTTTCTATTTTACACCACAGCTTAGAATTACTCACTTATTTTTTAATTTAAATAACTTCTTATACATTTTTCACGATCCTACCTAGTCTAGCTTTTTCAAAGCTTGGTTGAATAAAATACAATGGTTATGATATTGTCTGTCGCAGCGAGCTAATGAAATGATATTCGGAGCCGTGACCCGACTACCGACTGGTGATTTGCGCGGATGTTTGGAAGCTGAAATAGTAGATGCAGTCTGGGGTAACTTAATATGAGTCTATAGTCTGCGTTTAAAGTCTGTGCCTAGAGTCTGTGCTTATAATCTGTTCAAAGACTCTTTTTACTTTTACGGTTTTTTTCACCGTTTGGAAGTACCTACTGACGTAGTGCACATAATTTTTTGGACAGAAAAACTCATTGGTACACGAATGGATTTGAACGACCTTTAGATCAGAAGGCGGAGCTATGTATGTTTAGTGGCGGAATGAAAATGTTCGTCGATTTTCAACTTGATTCGTTCAACGTATCACGATCACATACTACCTTTTGAAACTGAATAGACAGAATACACTAATGTAAACGTCACAAATAATGTCAAAATGTGTTCATGATCAAGGCACTGCTGGTGCAAGCGAAAACCGACTCTAAGGTGACGAACATTTTCATTCCGCTACTGTACCTAAACTTAACCATGTGTATGCAATAAAGTATTGAGTAGGCCAACCAGTGCTCAAAATGGATAAGGTAGCAATTGCATTTGGCAGTAACAGAATCAGATGGACGTGGCGCATTGTATGCATACATTTAATTTTAAAGCCGAAACCCAAAAGCTACCTATATCAGGGCTTGAATTTGCATCGCCGGCCACTAATTAGCAGTTAGCCGCTTTTATTTCCGACTCGACGGTATCTAAGCCGCGGTAATCTGCCACCGTTACGCCCTCCACCGTACGGTTCTCATTATGTGGAATTGTATTTTCGAATGAATAGGGATTTCAGAAATGTTTTGGTATATTTTCACCTACAAATTTCATCGCTGCAGAGAATTCCGAACGTTATCGTAAAGAGTTGTAGATGAGAAGAGTAATAAAAAACAGACGAGTGAATAGCATGGTGATTTTTGTCTTAAAAAAGTTGTGACCTTTCAATGACATTAAAATAATTTCAATTGTACATTTTAGTAGAGCTCTTTGTGTGGCTTGTCAGGGGAAGTACTACCACCATGATTTTTTCTGGCGTGAAGCAGCATTGTTTTTGTTTGAAGGGTATCGGTGAATTAACTGGTAGGTGCGTGAAATTGAACTTATGCCTCAAAATTATGGACGCAGAGCATCGTAGGGCACGTTCCTGACGTGCGTGACCTACAAGGCAATGCTTTGATGTATGGTTACCACAAAATATCAGGTGGGTCATAAGGCTTGTTCCATTAGCTATAGTTGTATATAAAAATGTGAAAGAACATTATTTAATAAACTTTAACAGTCCTATTTAAATTAAATTAAATTATTCTTACTTGATACAAAATAATAAGAACTTTTACTACACTAAGTCTCAAATCATTCTTCGTGTAAATTTAGGGCAATGGATTTCTTCAGCCTGATGATGATGAGTGTGGTCTAATACTTTCAATGATGGAAATTTATCATTTACTAATCGGGTTTAAGGATTGTATGAGAGCCAAAAAAATATGTTCAATCAAACCAAACTTTTTCCAATCTTGTTATTCATTTGTTCCAGGGTGCGCGTTCCTGACATACTTCAACCCAGAAAGCGCTTCAAGCGCTCAGTCGGCCCTCCATGAGAAACGGACGTTGCCCGGGGTAAGTAGTTAAGCAGCTTTCTTGCCTTACACCTTTTTGCTTTTATTGTTTCTAGGACTTCTTTCGCCGCCTCTGCTCTCGGTCTTCGAGTTTTGTAATAGTAAATCAGAAAGAAATTCATGACTTTAATCCCCCGGCAAAGTAGTTTTTTTGTACGATTATGGAACCAACAGATCACCGATTGAGAGTAATGACATAATCAAACTAAAAATATAACTAAAAAATATGAATAAATACATGAAAGTTATCGTATGCCTAACACGAAATAATTGCGTACAAAATAAAGCGAGGCTCAGGGTCAAACTCCACTAACACGAGTACATCAGCACCGTGAACAAAATCCACTATGTAATAACTTAAGTTTTAAATCATGGCCAAACAATTAAACCGATTTTAATGAAATTTCAATTAGACCAATCCAAAAATGTACCCTTTCAAATAAAAAAAGACTTTTCAAATCAGTTCGTAAATTACGAAGAATCTAATGATACTTCTTTTTTTAACATAAAAAATACAATCCGTGTGAGTATGAGAACCTCCTCCTCTTTTATCTGAACTCAGTTTAAACTATGTATAATTATATATGTAAATTTGATTAAAAGTAGCTTAATCTTGAAAAATATAGAACAACACTCATAATGTCACTTTAATTTAAAGATTGGTGTGATGTTTTTACTCTACCTTATGAGCTGGATCAATTTGGATGAAAATTGGAATAGAACATGTGACCTGAAATGATATAAAATTGATCGACCAGCCCGCAAAAGTTATAAATTAATATTATGTACTTATATGCAATACCGACATGTCATGTTTGGTGATGAAATAAATAAATGCAACATTATGATATAAGTTCGTACATTTTCAGAATTTATTTTCATTTCATTTGTTTATTTGTATAAAAACGTGGTATGGGAAAGTACAAAGATGTCTATAGTATAAATAAAAGTATCACATATTTTTACCATTTAGGTGTGCAAAAATTCTATTCAATCTTCAACATAACGTAATGCTGAATCGTGTCATGAAATAGAACGAATCTTACAGAATTAAGCACTACTTTATATTCGAGCAGTGCCCACAGAATTTTGTGAAGTAATTTTATTTAGGGCTATGAAACGATTGTGGATAATGACTGAAATATAAGCGGCTGAAACTTTATTGAATGCGTGATAGTAATACCACCTATTGAATTTAAATTGCTTGCATGAATCATTTTGATATCTAAATAGTTTTTTTTTATAACAATGCAATGACTCGTAGGTCACGCACGTCATCGTAGGTCACGCATGTTAGGAACGTGCCCTGCGATTCACTGTCTTGAGCCCATCAACTTGAAGAATATACAGGGTTATTCATTATTAGCTGCAAATACTCAGGAATTAGGTTCAACAAATAAAATAAAAAATATTTATAAATGATTTTTTTTAAGTTTTGTTATGAAAATCCCGAGAAAATCGATAAAGGAATCTTTGGCGCCTGACCTATTTTGACCTTTGATCCGCGCCCGCGCGCCGTGAGTGACACTCTGCGTTCAGTCACCGCCTGGGTGGGTCATCGTCCTGTTCTCCGTGGCAATCATTATGCAATAGCCGTAAAGAAATTAATAAAAATAAAATTTTGATACAAAAACTTGAAAAAATTTTTGATCAAATTTAAAAAAAATAATTTCATAAATATTTTTTATTATATTTGTTGAACCTATTTCTTGAGTATTTGCAGTTAATAATGAATAACCCTGTAGATGTTCAGCCTCACGTGTTCGTAATTTTATAAAGTACTTAGAGTTATAGAATTTGTGATTCAAACGAGTTATATCCAAGGTTTGAAGAAAACCACTATTTTTTTACGAGCGATTTTGAGCCCGTAGTTTTTGCTATCTAGTTAGCCCTTAGACCTTGATTTATCACAGAAACAACTGTTACAAACTGATTTATTGCAAACGGTTAGAAGTTTCCATTCAAGGCACCTATTTAAGACACTGAAAACCGTAAAACAACTTCTCGTTCTCACACTCTGACCTTTCAAAAGATATAAAACACTGAATATCATCGAAAATCGTAAGCAAAAAAATTATTCTGATCATTTCCTACTTAAAAACTTTAAAGTTTACCCAAGTATGAAAAAACATGTTAACATCAATAATATTTAATGCAATCGGATTGCATAAAAGAGCTCTCGATTTTCGCTAAATAAGTGCGAGCGAGACGGCTGATTTTAGTAACATTCCACTTATAATCAGTATTCACTCTGCTCTCATTATAAGTAAATAATAAATAAAAATAAATATTGTGGACAATTCACACAACACTACCCAGCCCCAAACTAAGCAGAGCTTGTACTATGGGAACCAGATAGCTGATATAATACTTGAATACATTTTTTTTTTTGTAAATATATACTTAGAATACAATATAACACCCAGACAGATCTCTTTCTGATTACAGATCTATAGTTCAAAACAAAGGCAAAGCGCCACAAAGTGCAAAACACTCTAAACCAGAATTTAAATGCTGATCTCGACCCTAATCTTTCTATAAAGTTATACCGTGACTTGTAACCTACGCACGGAATATAAATTATGTCATTTCACCAAAAACCTAATGGAAAAGTAGATTAAATAATTCACGCGGAAGAAATTTTGTGCCCATAACAGGATTCATAAATTATAAGGTTAACACATCGAGCTTCCAAGCGTTCTCACATTATGCTTAAATAATATATTTTTTTCAGTCGCAAAATATTCCCTATACACAAAAGTAGGTATTATAAATCATTGAGATAAAATTTTAACGCTTCGAATGAATTATGGAGAAAATTTCTCTATGGTATTTTTTGTCCGTTAATTTAAACGGTGAAATGCCTCAGTATTACGTAAATTCACGTTTTGGTTGATGGCTGGGCGAAATATATTTTATGTGTTCATTTTATGCATTACATTTTATTGAAGAACGCATTAAAATCAGTAACAAACACTGTACCGGCTTTAGTATGTTTACATAAATTAGTTAAACGTACATAATAATTAAAACCCCTGAAAAAATTCTGAACAAAGTGGTGAGACCACTTCACCATTTCAATCTCAGAAATGACTGAACTGAATCTCTGAGGCAGCCTTAAAAATACAAGTTTCATCATCATCATCAACCTATATCAGTCCATTGCTGGACGTAGGTCTCTCCCAAGACACGCCACTAAGCCAGGTCTTCAATTCTTCTCCACCAGTGTTTGCCAGCTACATTTCGCAGATCGTTGCCCTACCTTGCCGGAGGGTATCCTACACTACGCTTTCCTAAACGCGGTTTCCACTCTAGTATTCGTTTGCTCCAATGATTGTGTGCTCTATGACAAATATGACCGGCTCACTGCCACTTCAGCTTGCTAATCCTTTTAGCTATGTCAACTACCTTAGTACCTAGGTACCTTTAGGTTTTCAGGTTTACTACAACATAGGATAAGTTACAGTCATACTAGAACTTTTAAAATAACGCTATATTTATGCAAATTAGGTATATGGAAGAAACGGGTATTAATCGCGATTATCTTTATTAATTTTATTCTTTTCATCGGGAAATAATAAAGCTATTCACGATAAATACCCGTTTCTTCCATATATTTAGTCATACTAGATTTGAATACTAAATTCAGCTAACGCAAATTATAAGAATTCTATATTATAAAGTGAAAGTTTTTGTGTTTTTGACAGGTTACTGGTAATAAAAACGCTAAACATGTTTAAAAGAATTTCTACATTGCTCCAACTATTACTCGAAATTCGTCTCCATTTCGTAAACGAGCGTTCAGTAAGCAGGTCACGTGTGTATGTATTTGTTATGATTTTACAAACACGTACCGATAACATATGTATCCAGGCTCCCCGAGTCAATCCCTTGGAGATGTCTCGGAGTATTTCCCTATAAAAATATTATGCGGAACCTTCTAGGATAATGCAGTTGTGGTAACCTAAAATATGGATGGGAAATTCAAATATTAAAGGTGAAAACATTTTGAAGAGGCTTTTACTTCAATGTTTTTAAAGAAAATATACTACTACTTTCGCGACGTTGCTCGCAATTTTTTCTGCGTATTTGGTTTTGTGTGGTCCGAAAATGTTTTTTTCTGTTTTATATTTATCTCCAAAACAAGGTAGCAATGAAAATGTTGCACAATATCTGTTTTTTTTACAAGATATAGACTAAAGACCATTCTTTGGATACAATTTCACCTGATGGTAAGCAACGATGTACTTGTCGATGGAGTAGGATGGTCTAGAAGACACCTATTCACTCTTGCCTTGAAGAGGCCCAGGCTGTAGTGTTCAGGAAAAAAATCCGTCGTCAATGTTTATTTTTAAGCTACTTAAAATGACGCTCTCTCATGACATTGTTTATGTAGCTAGCTTAAATTTAAAACGCCTACCCTTAACATAATAAGCAAACAAAAATAGCAAAGCTTTTAATCAAATGAAACCACTTACCAAAAATACTAACAACAACACAATACTCACGAACCAAATAAAACTGAACAAACAACGTCTAATTCAATTCACACGGAAACATTTCAAAAGAAAACAAACCGAATGTGGCAACAAGCGTTACATTCATTCAGCCAAACTTTAGAACGCACTCTTGGCACGAAAAGCGGCAATTGAAAAATGTAAATGATAAGTAAAGCGGTTTATTTGACTGTATTTCACTAACTGGAAGTTATCCAGCTGCAACAGGTTGTGCGTGCCTTGGATTAGCTGGGGTTGTGTGGAGTAATGGAACATGGAAGTGATACAGGAAACAAATTCTATATCTAAAGAATAAAATAAAGTCGTGTTAGTTACACTATTTATAACTCAAGAACGGCCGAACCGATTTGACTGACAGCTGGTATGGAGGTAGCTTATAACCAGGAAAAGGACATAAAATACTTTTTATCCTGAATAAATAAGGGGAACGGGAACGAGGCGAGCGAAGCCGCGGGCGGCCACTAGTCTATCTATAAAATTTATGAAAGAAAGTCGTGTTAGTTACACTATTTATAACTCAAGAACGGCTGAACCGATTTGGCTGAAAACTGGTGGGGAGGTAGAACAAGGAGACGGTAGAATACTTTTATCCCAAAAAAATAACGGAAACGGGAACGAGGCGAGCGAAGCCGCGGGCGGTCGCTAGTAATATTATAAAAAAATCCACTCACGCTTCGGGCAATAAAAACTCCCTGACGGGTTTAAAGGTCTAAAATTTGATAAATGCATTTTTTGAAAGGAGGAATTGCTGCTCATTGGATTTAAAAGTTGTGTTTTTTTCTTCTGTACACTGCTAGGCAAAAAGCTTCCACAAAGATTTTTAGCTCTCCCCTAAACTCTCCCAGTTACTTTCAAAGGCAACTCTAGTTGATCCCTCAAACGTTTTCTCGGCCTACCACGAAGAGTTTTAATTTGGAAAATTCATTTTTATCCACCTGAAGCACGCTTTTTCAAATCTCTATACGACCTGTGATAGCTATGTGAGGTCTATGTTAAGACAAAAATATAATTTTATATCAAACTATAATTTTACGAGCAAGTAAATCATGAAGTGAAGTGAGTCTCATCTAGAAATGTACCTACATCTCCACATGTGCATTTACGCTACGGCGTGCGTTGCCAGACCGCATTCTGGGATCTCGCAATAAATTTCTGTGCGGTCTTATCGCCTCGTATGACGACTAATATACTTGTCGGCCTCTATTTTGGCTTGTTCCGGAGTTTAGTTTGTTTTCTCGGCTTTTTATACTTGAAATACAAAGCGATTTTATTTGGATTGGTACTATGTAAAGGCCTGCTCACACCTAGGCCACTGGCGAACGCGATCAGTGAAACGCTGTCAAGTTTGTCAGCGTCGCCGACGACGCCAGGGAACTAGGTGTGCGCAGGCCTTAAATCATGCAGGATATAATATCCTTTTCATTGGGATACAAGTTGTTTTAATGTTTTTTAGAATTACAGTAAGTCTAAGGTAATTTTGGTAACGTATTGGAGTGAAAGATACCAAATAGCTTTAAAAGAAAAAACCTAGAGTTATATTAAAAAAATCTCGTGTTTTTGTATTAGATTTGTTATAATTATAGATTCTCCATTCAGGTGAACCTGCTGGTGTTTTTTTTAATATTTACAAAACGTGAACCTCGATGCTTGTTTTAACGTCAGATTTTCAAGTTTTAAAAACTTATTAATTTTCTCGTACAACTTTATGAATGCACTTGCTTATTAATAAACTAACGAGTAGCTTCAAAGTTTTTTGTTCATAAAGAAACATCGTTTTTCTGATAAAACTTGATTTACTTTTCAGTTTAAAAAGGGTAAAATGTGTTTTTACAGTTTTTTAGTGAAGTTAAAACAAACTTTACCTAAAGTGTGTAACTATCTAAAAGGTTGTAAAATCTTAACTTTCCGAATTATTATGCTCATTTGTACCTAAACAATTCAACATTATCATCTAAAGTAGTATGTATAATATACTAGTAGTATAATAGTATTCTCAGTATATAGTAGCCAGAAGAAATCTACGGCTGGACACAAACTAGTAAAAAACCACGTTTTATCTATCTACATTATACTTACTTGAAAATTGCACCGGTATTCCAAAACTTTGGCTACAACGTATTAATAATTCACATCAAATATTCCTGCTAGGTAAAGCCCAGTAGGCCTACCACAAGCTCTGTCTGGCTCTGTCTCTAGCTCTGGTTTTGAGTCTGTGTGAGTGTTGTCAAAATAAATCCTAAGTCGAAACGTCACACACACAGTATAATACACTGGTGAGCACTCACACAGACTCAAAACCAGAGCCAAAGACAGTGCCAGACAGAGCTTGCGGTAGGCCTACAGGTGGCCTGCGATCCTAAACATTTCTCCATATTGATAGCCCCAACAATAACATTCGCAAACATGTGCATGCTATTTATTTTTATAAGCAATGTGTTTCTACTCATGTGCTCAAAGTCGCGCAACGAGCTATGGAGAGAGCTATGCTGGGAGTTTCACTACGTGATAGAATCAGAAATAAGGATATCCGTAGAAGAACCAAGGTCACCGACATAGCTCGTAGAGTTAGTAAGTTGAAGTGGCAATGGGCATGCCATATAGCTCGAAGAACCGACAACCGTTGGGGAATAAAGGTTCTCGAATGGTGACCACGAACCGGAAGACGAATACAATGGCGCGTCTGTTGCGTTTTGATCCTATCACAACTAGTGTACTATTCCTTTATTTTATTTTTATGAGGCAAAATGCTGACAGAAAGAAAGGGATGAGCTGCCATATAAAAATCGAAACGTTAGTTCACAATTAATTTGGCTACGACGGCTCTCTTTCTGAACAGACTCTACGCTCTTTCAATCAAGCGTAGTTAAGCTAGTGATGATATGCTGTCATACAAAACTCTTATTAATAACACAAACTCAATAAAAATACAAAATAGGCTTAGATTGTATCCTCATGCTCAAAAGTAGAAATCAAATAATCATTGTAATACTCCAAACATCTGTACTTGTCTGATTGGGTAGTCAGATATTTACATTATAAGATTACACACATGCTTACGTTTTGCAGTATTTGGTTATTATATCAGGCAGCAACCCCTTTCAAGCATTAAGTTAATTAATACTTTAATTTCCCTTTAAAATCAGATCCTAACAAACCATTCACAAGTGAAAAGTTGTGGACTTTTCAATCCATTACAAACATTTCCAGTCTATAAAAACAACTCAACGCAATTATCGTTTTAAAACAACAAGCACAGGCACTGAACTCCATTCACATTCATCCACATTGTCATTCCCACGGCTCCGGAACTACAGTATGCAAATTAAAAAAAAAGCTAAGCGTTTGAAGAGGTCGACTTTTTCACAATATAAATCGAGGAAAACTCGGATGGTGCACACGGAAAGGTGGACTTTGCTACAGGTTTGTTACTTCAAGGTTTTTATTTTGACGCTTTTAGAGCTCAAAGAGACTCTTTGTAAAGGCTTCGGCTTTGTTAGCAAATACTATTACGGTACTGTGACCATCCAGTAGATAATCTTCACAATACTGTAATCCATTTTTTTAGGGCAAGGGTGCACATGCAATTATTTAATTGTAATACAAGTATTTAATTGTATGTCTAAAGTTGCAAGTAAATAAAAAAAATAAAATCATGGCAATAACAAGACATTACATACATTTTACCTACTTCTCCACGTGTGCATATACGACATTTTATTACACATTTTTTTACATTTCATTCGACACTGCACTCAAAACAACTTCTTGCATGATACCTAATGGACACTTATAAAATCCACCACTTCGAACTTATTTCACCTCTGGAAATTAAAAAAACAAACCGACATAAAACGTTCGAAGTAGCCACAGATCTATAAGTAAAGGAGATAATACCATTCGACATTACTGCATAGAAGCCGTATGCACCCATTTTATTGCTTAAAATACATTAAAAAATCTGTTCGCATTTTATCACACTAATGTTATCGTTGAAGGCCGTAGATAGATGAGGGTAACCCAAAATTGAGTGAAATGACAAGAGCAAAGATAATCATAGGCTTGAAGATCCACAGCGTGACGTAACCCACTTAGGGGCCTATGCCCCCCAGTAGTGGGTTAAGTCACGCTGTGGATCTTCTTCTTTTTATCGTTTCACTGATTCTTTCGAATCAAGTGTGGCGCGTCAAAGAGGCTCCTATATTGCACTTGACAATATTATCGGACTTTTTAGGTTCTACGATATGCCGGTTTCCTGCCTCCTGATAAAAAGGTAAAATAAAATAAAAATAAATAAAAGGTCTGAGTAGCAAAATGTCCAACAGAGCAAAAGGTCTAATGAGCAGTAAGACTAATTAGCAAAATGACCAAGTAGCCAAGTAAAAACGTCCAACTATCAGATGGTCAGTATAGCAGAACGTCTATGGTCAGGAGGCGGTTTCCTCCGATGTTTATAATGATTATCATTTGTTAGACTTATCGTAAGAATTTACATTACAAAATCTGCAGTGGTTTTATGCAATATTGCTTATCTTGCCATAATTTTGGAAATACATTATCGTCACTATTTAACTGGCTTAGCACGTATACGTGTGCTATTTCCTTAAATTTATTTATCTATGAAAGAAACGCGAGTAGAGCACGCCACGCTTCCTCTCGTAGGGAATGTATGGAGCTGTGAGTGTGTTTGTGTAGGCTGGAGTGGTTGGTTGCGACGATTGGTCTTTACAGCTTTATTTTGTATACCTTGTTCAATCTTTTTAATTGCCACGCAGTAGTGCCAAGCAGTCAGTATTTTTATATTTATAGGAAACGTGTTGGTTGTACATGCTGAGAATTGTATGCTAGTAAGTTTACAAAACTTAAGAAACCGACTTCATGGCTAAAGACTGCTAGACCGATTTTGATAAAATTTATAAGGGCCAGATCCGGAAATAATATTTTTAGACAAAAAATATCATTTCAAATCGGCTTATAAATAACGAAATTATATAATAAAAAACATGAAAATAATATAACCGGAATGAGAACCTCCTCTTTTTTCATTTCAAGTCAGATAACAAGTTATCACCATATCACTTGTAGATTAATTTGATAAAGCTTTTCATTACACATAATATTTGTTCGTTACATAGTACCTACTTGAACCTCATATAAAAATAAAAAACTAACGAACAGAAAACACGAACCAGTTAACAATATGTATCGGCATTCGAGTCTGCAAAGCAAAAAACAATCAATGCGCTTCATAAAAAACGGTTAAAGCATCTCTATATTTACACGCACCAGCATCAAAGATTTGTGTTTAAAATTGGGTCTTATTTTAGCTTTACAACGCTTGTACACGTCAGAGCGTACTGTACCAATGCGTCTTGAATCGACGATCCACGTCCGGCATTCGGTTAGTTCGTGAAGTATTCAGTGATTTAAAAAAAAATATTCATTCAAGTGTTGTGTGCGTGTGTGTGACAAAATGGATTACGATTCACTGATTTACTCCCACATCGCGAACTACTACGATGATTTGGTAAGCTTTCAATTTTATCTGATACTTTGTAATGACTTGCAGTTTGTTTGAATGCTTACAAATTACAGCTTTTCATGGAATATTGTAGAAAATAATCTCCGTATGCAATATCCGGTATGATTAGGTATGAGCTAGAAAATCAAATACTGGCTATGCCTATGGTCCAGCCAGTACCTTAAATTCCGTTTTTATATTTTGTACATAATGCATAACCGTTCACCAAGCTATTCTTTTTAATGGTATACCTGGCCTTTTTACTCACAAAGTCAGGAGAGAAAAAGAGCATAGTCCCTACAGAATTACTGAACAAACGAGGGCATCTACGTCTTGAAAACTTCGGTTATTTTACCAACTTACAAAATGCAAGTCTAATTTAATTTTAATCTTAGCATTTTGAAGCAAAACTTTATTAAAAGTGAATCAAATAAAATATTAAGTCCAAATTTGTAGTTTAACTTTGAAAACTTGGAAACTTAATTTAAGAACTTTCCTTTGTAAGTAAAAAAGAATTTAATAGGGACATTTTTAATAAATATATTCTTCATTTACTTTTTATACTGAGGAGTGTTATTGCGTAAAGATTACAAAACATAATTAATATTGAAAACGGATTAAAAAAACAGCCTTAAGAAGTCTGAACATAAGGCTCTATACATTTCCAGGAAGAACGCTAATAAATCAGTAATAACTTGATTTATTTTCTATGTTCAGTTTCCATTCTATCATATTTTTATCTCCATGACTATTTGCTAAACCAGTAAAAACATGAAGAAATACAAACAACGCCTTTCTAATAAACAGAAAGCAATGTATGTTAGCCTTCAATGAGTCATTGTTTGAGCAAAGGCAGTATATTTTGGACAGGCAGTAAACAAACCTATAAGCCTACCACAAGCTCTGTTTGGCTCTGGTTTTGAGTTTTCTGTTTAATTGGAGGTCATAAATTCGAAAAAAAAAAAAATTTGCAAATATCTCATTTCTTATGGGTTTCATTTCTACTTGGTGAAGTTGGTCTGGAAAGGTTTTTTTTTTTTACAATTTATAGGTTTGCGTGTGACCGCTAATCTCATCTGCTGTTAAATGATGATGCGGTCGACGATGTAGCACGGTTACCTAGAAGATACCTTTTCACTCTTGTCTTGAAAACATCCAACTTGTAGGTGCTCGGAAAGACAGACGACGCGCCGGCAAGGAATTCTATTCCTTGAAGGTGAAGATAAGTTTGTGAGTTGTGATACTGTCGTATTGTATACTGTGCCTGAGGCAAGGTACTAATTGGTATTGAGGCTGATCACTACCTCACACTACTCTAATTGTGCTCACTAATTAGGTATGTTCGAGGTGTGTTGCGTTATAGAATGGTACAAATATATAATGTACAAAATATATGTGTAGTAGTATTATGTATTTGTACAATGGAATGGAATGCAGAAGAATGGAAAGGAAAACATGTTGTGCCAATTCCACTTAAAGTGGGATAAGGGCAGGAAGAAGAAGAGAAGACATATAGATTGTTAAATAATATAATAATGTTCGCATGCGTAAAAAATACTTCAGCAAAAACTGTTTCACTCTTTGCTTTCTTCAAACAAAAAAATCTCATAAATAGAGTGCATAAATTTTCATCATCATCAGTCTGAGAAGTCCACTGCTAGACCTAGGCCTAAAAATTTCCAGGAAGAACGATTATGAGCCCTTTCCATCAACCGACTTCGCGCGATCTTTAACAATGTCGTGGGTCCATCGGATAGATGGGCACGGAAAAAATAACTGTAGCATGGTTCAATATTGCAAAATCTGTTTAACTGTTTGCTTTTATGTGGAAAAACCACAGACAAATCATTGCATATTGTGAAATTGTTTGCTTAGGAGGAAAGAGCAAAAAATGCAAATACGTACAGACAAAACAATTCAAAAATACTAATCGTTATGCCAGCCGAACTATTCCCCAAAATATTTGGTTAGTACCGATCTGGCCGATAATAACCGCGGTACCGCAGGCAGGTAGGCTGTCAACATTTACTGCGCATACGTATCCCGCTATAATAGCGGTAATCGCGGTAATGTTTCTGAATACCGCTATATTTAGACTTGGACTGGTTTCCTAGATGTTGTCTGAATACAATGCGCTGAAAATGATTCAAGCAGGACTATTAGGCACAAATATTGTTTTAATTAAAAAACTACTTGTGGGTTCTAGAGAAAATGTAGACCGAACAAATTATGGATGGACTGTGAGAAAGATGACAATGAGTAAGATTTCATTTGCAATAATAATAATAAAAGTTCAAAAACTTGAGAAATTGGCTTCATGGCCAAACTATTAAACCGATTTTGATGAAATTTCTGTAAGACTAATCTGGAAATATTACTTTTCAGATAAAACGTATCTTTTCAAATCGGCTCATAAATGACGAAATTAAGCGATAACAAATGTAAAAACTGTTTAGTTTTTACATCTCAGCTTTCAGCTGTTTAGCTGAATTGCAAACCTCCCCTTTTTGAAGTCGGTTAAAAATGTCAACAACCCTATGAAAGTATAAATTAAAAAAAAACTTTAAAACTCCACTTCATGTGAAACCGCCTTGTACAGTCGGAACCATAAACAATACGCTGACCGCGGCACGTGGTGCGGTGCGTTATTACAAATAGTTTTATAGTTTTATTTCTGGATACACTTCTGCTTAAAAGCCCTTTTTCTTACGTCACGTAGTACAAATAGGGCAATGTGTTGATGTTTGAATCGGCCGAGTTAGTTCGTAGATTTAGTAATCATTTTCACGTCGTAGATAAAAGAGGTGATGAAAATATTAAAATGTTTAAGACTGTGCGAAAATATTTATGAGTTTTTTTATAAAAAATGTTCTTTATTGTCTTTTAAATAGCTCTTCAAACAAAATTTAGTTGAGCAAAACTATTAAATTAACTGTACCAAAATGTATTCATAAAATTAAATATTTACTTTGATTTAGTAAGTAATTATTTCAATGAAAACGATCTAACAAACAAAAAAGTTCACACTATCGTAATTTAAATTAACAGTTAATAATATTGTTTACCCAATTAACGAATATCAAATTACGTTCAACTCAAATCTGATAGTCACTGTAATATGATAGGGTTGCCAACTCTTACAAGTTCCAATATACAGAAGAGTTTGGGAGAGGGGGGGAAGGGGGGATTGGTGTTCAAAAGCTACATTAAGTAGGTACTATTTATATCACAAAGTATTTTAGCATTTGGATCTTGGAGCTTCCCAAACAACAGGGTTACTATAATCTAACAGGTTATACTTACTATCTCAAAAGTTTCGAAATAAAAAAAAGCGTAGTCTACAAACTAAACTGCTGGCAAATCAGTAGACAGAAAACAAACATCTGACCACACAATTATTTTTTCTCAGCGGGGATCGAAACCACGACTTACGGCGCAGAAGGCAAAGTTACTACCAACCGAGCTGAGAGGCCAGTCATAAAAATATGCTATAAATTGCATATTTTCACTATTTCTTATTTTATTTCATCAATGAGTAAACATAAAATATGAATAAAATTTTGGCTTAAAAGTGTTGGACAACCCTAATTTAGGTCCCAAATTAAAATGAGTTAATTATCGAGCGGGAAACCGGTCATTCCGCAAATCGCTTTGTCAAATATTATGTAATCGGTACTTTAATATTAGATTACCGAGCTTGGGTCAGTACAAAATTTTGGTAAATTAACATGTTCATAGTCCGGTGCATCTAACATTTTAGTGACTAGACAACATTTTTGAATACAAGTATCAAGAATCACAATACGACACACAACTAAAATACAGAAAATTCTAACGGGTAAAAATGACAAATAATCAAGTAGTAAAAAAAATGTCTAAAATAATAATATTAATAATTGACTGGCCTCTCAGCTCAGTTGGTAGCTCTGCCTTCTGCGTTTTACGAGTAGGTCGTGGATTCGATCCCCACCGACAACAAATATTTGCGTGGTGAACAGACTGATACAGGTGTTTGTTCTCTGCCTGGGTGTTATATTGTATTCTAAAATGCAAAAGAATAAATATAAGTAGTATATCAGCTATCTGGTTCAAGTACAAGTTCTGCTTAGTTTGGGGCTAGATAGTGTTGAGAGGATTGTCTAGGATTTATTTATTTATTTAATTCATTTTGGTATTAGAACTAAGTTCGAGTACAAGACGGAAATCAGAACTCTGGGTTCTAGCAACCACATCTATTTTAGACAGGGGCCGTCGTAAACCCGTTTGGTACAAACGCATGCAGTTCTTGGTCTTAAAAGCCAAAAATAACATCGTGTACTCTGTTGAACGTCTGTACTGTACTGTGAAACAATATTTTTGTATCAATGTGATGTAACACAGATAAATCAGTAGTAAAGTAAAGTAAGAGTTGTTGTCTCATTATTTCCCCATACAAAAGAAAGAGACACGTAGGCAAAAGAATTGCTCAAACTGATCCAGTAAAATTCTGACTAGGGAGTACCTACTGAAAAAGTGATTTTTGACTGTGTCTCACCAAACAATAACAACAAAGTAATTATTCAGGATTTTCCGTTAGCATAATTTTGTCTTTAAAAAAAACATTAATATTTTGTGCTATCTATGTACTAGGAAATTCAAATTCAAATTCATAAAAATATTAACTCAATTGTATCACAAGGATCACTTTAAAACATCTTAAGCCTTGCACACATCAAACGTTCAGCGGTGGATCAACAAAACGTGATCAATTAAACGCTGTCAAATAAAGCTGTCACATTTTGACAGCGTTTTACTGGTCGCCATCGCCATCACCTAGATTTGCGCAGGCCAGTTACTGGCAGTGGCAATTTAAACCTGAAATTATATTAGTAGGTATTAATATTGAATTCTTATGCAGGGTTATTCATTATTAGAGACAAACTGACAAGGCCAAATTTTTGGGTCGTGAATATTTATTTGGCCGTATCAATTTAATTCTTAAACTGATTAAGTTTTTGTATCAAAATTGTATTTTTATTAATTTCTTTACGGCTATTGCATAATGATTGCGACGGAGAACAGGACGATGAACCACCCAGGTGGTGACTGAATGCAGAGTGTCGCTTACGGCGCGTGGGCACGGATCAAAGGTCAAAATAGGTCAGGTGCCAATGATTCCAATGGATATTCTTTATCGATTTTCTCAGGATTTTCATAACAAAACTTTAAAAAGTCATTTCATAAATATTTTAACCCTGTATAAGTCCTGTCACTGTTTGCCATATTCATCGTTTTCACCACACTTTGAAAGAATTAGTGACACGACACGACAAGATGAACATTGTTAAGATTGGATGTCCAGCAAGGATTTTAGATACTTACCTAAGAAATTCCTCGATGCCTACAGTTTTTCGTTTGAAAGACTTCTAAGGCCAATAACGTCATCTCATGCAAACCTAGGTATACACTAGTGTACACGCGGATACGCATCAGACTAAACAATATGGACATTGAGTTGTTTGAATTATAACGCTGCCAATCTGCAAGATATTCTGTTGTTTTTTCGTTTGACTGCCACCGCGTAGTCGGTTTCCAATGCACCTAGCGTAATGCTTCTTCTTAATGAATGGCATCTGTCCATTGGTTCAATTTTGCGAATGCCATGAGGATATTACATATTTTTTTATTTTTTTTATATAGTTTGTAGTCAAGTCAGTCAATAGACAAGTCAGCCGTAAGTACGTGCATATAAGTGTTTAACCTTATGTGTTGCCGACTTTATGTAATTATTCAGTCATCAAGAGTATGTATATAACCTTGTAGTGAAACAACGCAGATATTTTCTTGATGGAATGAGGTCTGGTAAATAATTTACAATAGGTTGAAGATAATTTAACTCAGTTTAGTTTTGTTTGGACGTAACACTGCGTGTGGGGATAGGTATAGTTTATACGCGAGGCCAACGATTACGTCAAGTTTTTGATATAATAATGTTTGCATAATGCGCACCTAAAATCCTTTCACCACGCTTAGATTAAAAAAACCGATCAGAAGAAGAAGCGGAATGCTGGTTGCTTTTGGCTTAGCGCATTAGGCCTTGATATCTTGGCTCTAGCTCAAAGTCGCACAACGAGCTATGGAGAGAGCTATGCTGGGAGTTTCACTACGTGATAGAATTAGAAATGAGGATATCCATAGAAGAACCAAGGTCACCGACATAGCTCTTAGAATTAGTAAGTTGAAGTTGCAATGGGCAGGTCATATAGCTCGAAGAACCGACCACCGTTGGGGAATAAAGGTTCTCGAATGGCGACCAGGAACCGGAAGACGAAAAGTAGGGCGCCCACCCACCAGATGGATCGACGACATTGTTAAGATCGCGGGAAGCCGGTGGATGGAAAGACCTCAGAATCGTTCTTCCTGGAAATGTGTAGGGGAGGCCTATGTCCAGCAGTGGACTTCTTCAGGCTGATGATGATGATGATGATGATCTTGGCTCTTATAAATATTGTTGTGTACGGAGGCACAATTGTTGCAACCAGTCGCACAACCAACAAAATATTTAACCATCTGCATGTAGGGTATTTTTTCTAGTGTTCGTTTGGTTGCGTAACCAAGTTGACAAAGGTACGAATCACCCGCTGAAAACGCAATAGTATATTTCATTACAAGTGCGGGAAGGCTGTCATTGCAAAGAGTTCCGACAAATGTCTACCCGAGCCGAAGGCGAGGGTTGACAGTCGGAACAAGTTGCAATGACGGTTCCGCACGTGTACTGAACGACTATTTTTAATACAGTTGCGAAAAAATTAAGCAATTTAATAAAATAATAAAAATACCATTTGCTTTTTTCTCTTCTCTCCACGCAATAAGTTCGTCGTATGTATGCATGTAGCGCCTTTTTGACTTTTCCGGTAAAATGTTTTGTGCAATTATACTGAGTTCCGGTGGTGTTAATTCAAAAAAAATAGGGTCGAAATTACTCATTTTGTGCAACAAACAAATAAAATCGCAAAGAAAATTTCTGAAAAATGGCGCCAACCGTAAAATATAAGCAGATATTTTTTTTTTTTCTTCACCCATTTTGGAAGGCAAAGGGAACTATACCCATACAGCCAAGTCTTCAGTAGATTTTTTTTATTGATATGAATTGAAAATGAAATTAATGAGATGAAATGAAATGAAACCTAACATAACTCATTCAATCAAATCATTAAATCTGTTAATGAAACAAATTAGTAGCTTCTTTTTAGAAATAATACGTATTTGCATGAATCATAAAAACTTCGATGAATTTTTTGAGTAAAAACGTCATGGTTGGTTTTTCTTTTTAGACATTATTTTGACAGTTGGGAAAGAAAAAGCACTAGTGCGGGAATGGTAAAAAAAAAGCACGCGTGTGTAATAGCCCACATCCCGAACGCTATACGTCCCTGCAATACGCCACTTTTTGAGCAACTGTATTAAAAAGATAGTATTCTTCTTCTTTATGAATCTGTCCATTTTGTATAGATTTTGCTAGTGTCAAGTGAGGATATATTATTACTTAATTTAAATAGTTTTTAGTCAAGTCAGTCAATAGACAATTCGGCTGTCACTGGCTTTGAAGAAAAAGAAGGCAGTTTTCTTCAAAACCATCGGAAGCATTTTCGTTCAAATCAGGATATCGCATAAAACACATTCATTCCAACTGCTCGCACTTTGCGTTACTACCTCAAGTAATGTTGTTAAAAATACCACCAAAATTACACAACAGAGCTAAAAATAACACCAGAAAAACAATTAAAATGAAAGAGCTCTGTGATTTTATAAAATGACAGAAAACGAATCCATAGTATGCTTGTGAGATAAGGCCCTTATTCTATTCTAAAACCAGCCTTATCTTAAAAACTATAAAAGTTGAAAACTGGGACGCACTTTCGAAGATTTATCGAAAACCGTTCTCTTTAACGTTTCTTTTTTCTTTTTAGCATTAGGAGGTGCTTTTCTGAACATTCCTTGTAATTTTCATGGTTACTATTTCATGAACTGAAACTTTCCAAGCACTTTGCCAATATAGCTATCTAGCCTGATAGGCCTACCATAAGCTCTGTCTAGCTCTGTCTCTGGATCTGGTTTGAGTCTGTGTGAGTGCTCACGAGTGTATTATAATGTGTGTGCGTTTCGATGTAGGATTTATTTAGTCAACACTCACACAGACCAAAAACCAGAGCCAGAGACAGAGCCAGACAGAGCTTGTGGTAGGCCTACTGATAGCACGTACGTGCTTGTTTTCCTTTAATTAAGACCAATTGAAGAACTTTCGAGCTTCGAGGATGCAGCTTGTTTTCAGGAAAAGTTTTTTAAAATCGATGCGAAAGCAATGTTGTTCTGTTAGCCAGTGTTGTGGAGCTTTTATTATTTTTTAGATTACATCATCAAATTAACACTGCGGCTTTTTTATGTTAAAACACTTCTAGTAAATATTTTTAGATTTTATTATGATTGACTCAATCACGCTGTAAAGGATATAACAATTTCCATGAACCAAAGAATAAACAATATATGACGCAAGTTAATGTAGGCTTTCTATAGAATCAGGAATCAAGTATTTATTTAGTAAGTATTGTACCATAGTACAATATACAATAAAAAGCAGCTGGACAATTGTGTAATTTTGTTGCAATCAAAAGTTTGATACTAACAAGAAACTGCGACTAAATTCTTGTTGCCATTATTTTTCGACCGCTATCTATCTGTTGCCATCGTAGTTTTTTTTTAATGCGGACAATCCACACAACACTATCTAGCCCCAAACTAAGCAGAGCTTGTACTATGGTAACCAGGTAGCTGATATAATACTTAAATACTTTAGTTTTACAAAACAATGTCAAATCTGACAGAAACGACTAGGTTTTAAAAAGAACGGGGCGAACAAAGCTGCGAGCGGCCGCTAGTTAGAAATAGAACACAATTAGTGTGTACAAGAATAACAAGTGTCATGAATTGTTCTAAAATCATTAATTTTCTACTAAAACAATATTGAATCAGCAACGAAAACAAACATTTTGTAATTGTAATCACCATTTAAAACGTCCTAAGGAACACAACGTTTCAATACAATCGTTTGTAGGGTAAATACTTCTTCTGTAAGGCACTTTTGTGGGTTGTTTTATAATACAACGAGACGAGCCCGGAACGTGTTAAAAACGTTTATTGGCAAAATGTTTTATTGTGATTTTTTTTTATTATTTCTTATACAGAAATGAATCGAATAGGAAGGCCATTATCAAACATATTTATTTTCTTAGTAATACATATATAATTATGAACTTTTTATAAGTGTCATTAGATAGTAAAATATCGTTTTCATTGATAATATTGATAAATATATTTTCAAACAATTTATTATATATCTTTTATTATTGTGTCTGTCGATTTATATGATTACTTAGTACGTGGGGCTTACCATGTATAGGCCTCTAGTTAAGTCTAGTTGATGGACGCATGGCAGTGCATCGTAGGGCACATTCCTGAAGCTCGTGCTCTACGTGGTAATGCTTTGTTATAGCCAATGGTTGCCGCATCAGGTGGGCTATTATGCTTGTTCCATACGCTAGCTGTAAAAAAAAACTGTCCCATGTTATTTTTAATCAATTTAACTTTATCAAGTCAGTAAATTATTTGTGTTGCTCGTTGCCTTCCCTTTCCTCGTACCCTTCCCGGCATTACTTAAACATCCTCCAGGGAACCTAAGTAAACAAGTTGTTTGCCCTGAATTATTTGAAAAGAGCAATTTAATGAAAACTTTAGCATTTGACTTCGTGAGAGTAAATACGATTACTGCGATTGTTGTGGATTTTGTGGTTTTACTATGACGTTCGTGATTTTATCAATGCTGTTACTACAGTGTTGTAATGCTGTGTTATGTAATGCTGTGTTTTGGCTGTAGTATAACAATGTTATTTTACGACGTTAATAAGAACCTCGGTAAAAGACAGATATTTTAGTTGACAAGTTACTCATATTGTTTATTGCAATTGTTTGTTATTTGTGAGATCTTCAAGTAAAATATAAATTAAAAATAATAGGCCCTTAAGTTTAGGGCAAAGCAATATTTGGAGTGTAAGCGCCCGAAGATTTAGCTTTGCTATGCCAGTAAGGGTGAGTTTTAGGTGAGGCCTTGTTGCCCTTTTAATAAAAGCTATTTTTGTAGGTAGGTTACTTAGAAGTTTTGTTTTTGACAATTTATCCAAATTTTTTTAATAGCCAGATACGATGGAAAAGAATAAGTATTTCATAATTCAAAACAAATTAACAGCAGGTACTAGTTGAAAAAAATAATCATTTTTCTGAAAATTCACGAAAAAATTAACTTTCAGGGTAACTAGGTAACTAACATACACGTAGCTTCCACGAGAGCAACATGATCCTATTTTAATGAAGTTCACTTCGGTTTTTCGTTTCAGTTTTTTTGTTGTTCTGACTTTGTTTGATCAACTTTTCAGTTAAGCCTACCCGTAACTATTTCGGCTTGTATGTCATTCCTAACTTTTAAAGCCTTTTTTGGTAAAATTTGGATTGTTGCGTGTTTCAATTTCTAGTTTTTTTCAGTGCGTTTTTTCAGTTTACGTTTGAACGAAGAACATTGAAAAAAGCCTTTCATGCTTGTTAGTAACCAAGTTTTGTAACCAGCTACGTAGTTGGATTTATTTTTCTAAGTTCTTAGCCAGGTTACGAACGAAGAAAAAAGTTCAGTTTTTCAATTCTTAATTCAAAACTGAGTTCTAAGGAGCCCATACAAAAAATAGAATAGGTGTTTTCGTTGAAAGTAAAATTTTGGTATTTTTAGCTTTTATTGAGTATTTTATGTTACAAATAAGATAAGATAAGTACATTGTTACCTGAGTGTTGAAAGTCACGTTTTTTGAGTCCCGAGACGGGTTTGGCGCCAGAGCGTTAGCGAGGGCGCCAATGGAGCTTGAGGGGCTTAGAAGACTTTCACCCGAGGTAAACACTGTGCTTTTCAATACGAATACAAGGAAAGTAAAAATAAAAACATGAAAGAAAATTTGTGAAAATGAAGATTGAATTGCCGCCTTCCCGTTTTTTTTTTTTCTTTTTCTCTGGCGGGCCTTCGGCTTCGGCTTGCCAGCATTATTCAGCCATTATTTTCATTCTCATAATTTAAAAAATGGTAAATGTCAAATCTATGTTATTTTAAATAAATAGTTGAAGCTATAAATTAATCAAGTAATTTAGAAGATATATTATTTATTTAATACTATCTTTATGTTATTTAAATTTAAATTTTACATTGCGCTTTCTTATTAGACTTTTTAAACTTCTTACCGTTGTAATGGGTTTCCAACCTACTTGCTGAATAAAAAGTTGGAATTTGGTTCAAGGACCTCCTTGCAGTTAGAAAGACTTTAGAAAGTTGGAACATGGTTGAATAAAATAGAACTTGTTTTTTTTATAATTTGACAGCTGTCAGTAGAAAGCGATTCTCCCTAGGGCTGAAAGTTTTACTTTCAATTAGGCCCCTCAGGCAACTTCAGACCTATTTTCAGAGTATGAGTAATGAAAAATCATTTTTTCACTGAAGCACACACTTATACTTATAATAAACAATACAAAAGGCGGCAATGGCTTATATACTTTGCGGTTCATGACAGAACCTGCACTAAGTCGGTAAAGACTTGAAATACCCACTTTGCTTTCGTACCTCGGTCGTATCTTAGCAATGATTATTATTATCCAATCATACTCGAGGTATCAACATAGATTGAATACTCTCACCTCAGGCTAACTCAATAGTCCGATTGCTGACCGAGACTGGCAACCCGAGAACTTATTGCCAGATACTACCTGAACATAGCTTTGTAGGCACTCCAGGATTATTATGACCAGCATTTGGGATAATTGTGGCACAAATTGTAAGCTAGAGAGGATTAAATATAATTGATATATTTTTTGTTTAATGCTTCATCACTGCTCGTGGGTGCTTTAATAAAAATTGTTTTATTTGTTTTTAAAGCTTAGTAAAAGCAAAATTGTTTTAAATATGATTTAATAACGCACGAAACGTATTCAGATTTGGACCACCTATTGAGGTTCTTAATACACACAATGGATAACAACAAAACCTAACTCGTAACAGTTTCTTGTTTAATCAAAGTTTCTTTCTTACTGAGGTTCTTATATTGATTTCTGATTATTGGTTCTTAGCTGATGATGCATGCAGAGTCTGCGATTTTGTTTTAGTTTGAGTAGTTTTTTTTAACCTCAAAAGGTATGTTTGATATCTGATGGCTGGTGCTACGGGCAAACGTTTTTTAAGTGTTTTAGGCATGTGTTGACTACATCAACATTATTAAACTTATAAGTTAATTATAGTGTTTGTTTTAAACCATCATACATCTAACAATGTAGCTAAAAATCACGTCACATACTGTATAAGCACACGTACAGCCTAAACCGTTAGTCCTACAGACTTGAAATTTGGAGGGTTTTTCTTTATAATATTTTTATATAAAAAGTTATATTTATAATTGGTATGAAAAAAAACGAGGTAGGTCGCAGACGAAGTCGCGCGGGAATCCACTAGTTAATTAATATAAAAGCTCGCAGTATTTTAAAAGGTAGCACGTTAAGCATTATTACCGGGCAAGGTAAGTGGGACAATTATAACAATTACCTGGTAGTGATCATTGCGTGCAGACCCGTGCTTAAATGCTGCTGAATAACTTTTGTGTACAATTCATTAGCAAAATGTGTTGTTGACATTTATGTTGGAAAATAAAAAATAACCACGTTTCACTGACGGCTGCTTAAATTAAAGTGTTTTAATAAAATATGGGCATAGGTGAAGTCTTCAACGTATTTTTATTACATTGAAGACAACGTCGACACATAGTTTTTGAACTGTATTAGTTTAGTTTCACATCCGCGAGTACTATTCACACGTTGGTTTTTGAAGCCCTTTGTAGCGATACAAAAATGTGTGGCATAAATATCAGGTTACAAGTGTATCGTGTTTGCAGCGCATTCTATTTTGGTCGTACAGTAACCTTTAAAAGGTGGAAAATTTATACGCATAGAAAGGAAAGAAAGAAAACGCTCCATACTCATCTGCTGTTTGTCAAGATTCACACCATAAAAAGGTCATTATGCTCTGACATTATCATCAGTCTGAAGAAAGAAAACTCTGAGGCCTCTTCACTAGCCGACTTCCAACGATCTTTACGAGTTCATCGTCGATTATTCGTCTTTTAGCATGAAACCTCGCAACCTCTTATTACTTAAATGGTAATACGTTTACATGCCCCAGATCACGGTACATTGCCCCTCTAAGACTCGCCTCCTTTGACTTTAATTGCAATTTTGGTAGACGATGCCCTCCCTAAATAAAATGCTCAAAGCGATTTCGAATATTCTTGTTCGCTCATTTGCATAAGATTTTTACTGAAACGGAACTTTAGGAGAAATGTTAAATATAATTTTCCTGAATTTTACAGCATAAAATTTAAGACGCGTTCAAACTCTTGATTTCTTATTTTCATGTCAGTAATTCCATTCAACCAGTGTGATGAAAGCAATTTAAAAGTGCCTAGAATAAGCTCATACTACCAACTTTTCAAAAACATGGATAATCCATTACAGTTTTCAAGTAATAAAGATCAAAGCGTGGAAATTGTGTAAATAATTATTTGCAACGTTGTAAAGGGACTTACAAGAAATTATTATGAGTTCCCTTGGAGATGGTTAATGGTTCTTACGGTTCTGCTAATTAAAATTAGTACCCAATAAAAGTGTTAACTTTATTACTTGGTCCCTTCTCAAAATTGGGTACAAACATTTCAGTGAAACATTATTGTTTTGCTTTTAATTCCATTATTAATTCCGACTTGTTTTGTTTGGAACAAATTAATGATGCTATTTCAAGAAATACTAATTTGTATTCTATTTCTGTTTAGTTATATTTTAGAATGATTATGATCATGTCTTTAAATGTCGTAAATTGAAAATGCAATGCAATTTACCTTATTAAAGAAATCATGCTGTAAAGTACCGTATACCTTGGTTAGCACATTTTAGTAATACTTCAGCATAAGTCAATTTGTTTTTTTTTATCTGAAAGGAACTTTCTGAGTCGTTCCATAGAAATTTCATGAAAATCGGTTCAGTTTGGTCGCGAAGTCAGTTTTCAAGTTTTTTATACATATATAATCTATACTTTGGCACAATGCGGATAGAACAATCAAGTTAAGTCAAAAATTGTTTTTTTTTAATTACAAGAAAAATTCAACTTTCCAATATTTTTGAAACAGACTTAAATTAAAAACAAACAAAATTCCTAACAAGTTTTCAAAGCAAAAAGGTGTATTTTTTTATTATTCTATTATAACTGTGTACAACTTCAAACTCAAAGACTACGGGAGGGTATTATACATATCAATCAATTACAGGCTGACGCCTCAGGCGATACCCGCCAGATAGGCGCACCCCACTTTGTATTATAATTAAATTTACCCAGCTTTGTTTTTGTAGCCTTATTCTATTTCGATAAAGATACCTAATTTATAAAATCAACATACACACTGGTACACACACAACATACTTCCTATAAACATTTCGTGTAACATTGTTTTTCTATTCAAGACATTAGGTCCCTAAATATATATATAAGGTATCTAGCAAAACGCGTAGAAAAATAAGCCAACTGTGACAGTAAAAAAAAAGTTGCTTGTTTTCTCTTATAAATAAATTTCGAGTAGCGATTACTATATCCATTGGTAAAGCAACCAGCAATAAGTAATCCATAAGTCCATTTATTTATATATAATAAGTAATATTACCTTGTAAATAGCATAAAAATGGTTCTATTATATACCGCATCCCGCGAAACGCAATGGACTGGAAATTAATAAAAGCGTATAGCAATATAAGGCGCATACTATCACGCTTACGGAGAATGAGGGCGCATATCACGTTGACGCTTTTCTCTGTGCAAATTCCCTGAAAAATTCGTGTAGTCATGGAATAATATCATGACATCATGCCGTTTTTGGGTCTTTTTTTATCATAATTAAAACTGAAAACAGTATTGTTCGTAATTCAAAATCAACTGTTTCTTTATTCAGTGGTATCACAAGGATCACTTTGAAACGTATAAAAGCGTTTGAGTGAATTCAGTTTTTAACAGTTTAACAAAATTTATTGACTTAGCTACACGGGCTGCCTGTCCGGAGTGACTTAATGCGTAAACTGCTGCCATAATTAAGTATTGACAAATATAGAAGTGGTTTGGAGAAGCTATTTTATGTACCATGGTAGTGGCTAACCAAAGAGGGGTGGAAGACATAACTAGCAAAGAACTACTCGAACAAATTCTATACCAAACGGATTCCTAGAATTTGTTACATCAAAAATGTCATGCGACGGAATTATAAAGGTCATCTGAGGTCATGGTCACGGCACCAAAACTGTAACGAGATAGTTCCCCAAAAATAATTTATAAACTACATCACTTCTGCTCAAAAATCTAGCGGAATAAAAAGGTCGACTCCCATTATGCCCGCCAACAATGGGCCCACTGAAAAGTACCCGGAAAGCTGCAACATTATAATAAAAGGTAACGGCGGATAGGTTTCCGGGATAAAATTTTATTGTGAACCATCGACAAAGGGGCTGCGGGAACAAAGGTCCTGATCCCGGAATTGTTCCCGAATCTGTGACGAAGAGCTGGCTTTTGTAAGGATGTCTTTCCTGCTTTGTGACGTCAACGAAATTTGCCTTGCGTTGACTTACTCGATTAATGTATGTACTGTGTATGCAAAAACGTATAGTTAGCTATACATAAGGATCTAAGTTAAGAACTTTGTGATTATAGTCCGTCACACCACCCATAACTTAGCTATAATATATATTAATTCAAATTATAGCAAGGCATATAACGTTATATTTTCTGTACAAAATTAAATATTCAATTGAACGCACACGCTGCTATAATATATATATATTTCTATGACTAATAATATATTATAGCATGGCGTATTAATATATTATTATATCTACGTGTGGCCACTGATCTTTTTTCAATAAAAATACCATCAATTTATATAGCAAAGGTTTTTATTCATTCGTTTTTGCAAACTTACATTAGAATGTAACCTAAATAATAAAATACATTATTTTGTTTACTTTCTGGTTAGTTATTTTCGACAGACTCTTTGATATATTCGTGAGTAATAAGTTAATATTCTCGTATGTTTTTAACATTTGTGATGTCTGACGGCGAATACAAGGATAGCTACACTTTGCTACATTCCACAAATAATACAGTAAAACGCCCCTTTAAAAATATTCGTGACACAAAATAATGTAGGCGTGGTGCTGACATACATGACATTCGTCACCTACAGCGTTAAAAACATTATTTAATAGCAGCTTATTCTCAACAGGGACTCTTCAAGGTGTATCGATACCATAACTAAGCTTTGACAGACTACCTCACATTTTCGTCGCATGTTACCCCCCACCTACACTTACATAAGCATGAAAGAGATGCACAGAAATATTTCTCCAGAGTTTAGAGAGTTACCTGCGAAAATGTATAACTTGAAAGTTTCTTAGCCTATTCCGGAACGCGGAAATGTAAATTATTCCCATAAACTTATGAACTTTCTTAAGAAATGAATTCGGAATGAGGTATTAATAGGGTGGTTTCATTTTTGAACGAAGTGGTTTTATACAGTAGAAAAGTTTTTAGAGTAAAAGCTTTTAAAAAAAAACGGCTTGAATATACTTTGAAAAGGTCAAACGGCTACGTCAAATAAACGTTACAAAAAAGAAAAAAATGTACCTGAATACTTTCAGTACCGTACCTTTTACAAAGCACTTACCCGAACCTAATGAAATTGTACAAATAACGGGCAAGCCTACTGATTAAATTAAAGTTCCCCAACTACCGGGTTCTTCTGCCTACCTCAATCCCCAAAGACCCAACTAGTTCGAAACGTCACCGAATAGCATTCAAATGAATTTAAACATTACTGCGTTGAGTTTAGACTTATTATGGCTTGCGTTTTGCCGTAGACTGTTTGCAGGGTATTGCCACGTAGAATCAAATGGAATAATATGTTTTTTGCCTTTGGTTTTAGGTTTAAAATAGCTTGCGTGGATTTAATTGGTGTTCACGACATTTTCAGAGTGAGCCTTCGTTCTGATAGTTCTGTTTTTATTCTGTGGCTCGATCCCCAAAGACACAACTTTCCATTTCGATATTAGCAGTTCAGTCCCTTAACTAATTTATTAAGTTTCTCCAGGGACGGATGTTCGAAAATTAACATTTGTTTTGAGGAATTTTTTGATGGTTACCAGGAAATTCGTTGAATGTAGTAATTCCAAATGGTTTTAATTTTTGAAGTGAAAACTTCTATTAGCGGACTTGAGCATTTATGGAATGGAAAAGAAGAATTAACTCGTGACACTGTCACATCACCTATCATGTCACCGACACTTCTTCGGCAAAGATCGACTTCTTCGAAAAAATGGCAATTCATCAAGTTTTTACAAAAAAAATCGTGGCACTCCGGAAATTCCGACATTTCCGCAGAACCACGATTTTTTTGTTTGAATAAGTAACTGAGTTTGCATCATTTACGACTATGAATAAGTGCAAAATATCAATTACTGTTTCTTGGTAACAAAGTAAAATCTCCAAGAAACGGTTGAAACTTCCATCAATATTCATAATCGAGTCTAATTCCAACATGTTTATTTACGCACGCAACGAAGTTCCGATTTGTGAAGATCGTGATACGAAAATTAGCAAATCTGTGAGTCACGGTGACCGATCAGTTTGAGGTCACGGCCATAGAATATAACACAGTTAGTTGGAATCACAGGCATGCTCCAGAGTGCTCCGAAAAAAGAACATGGGTCAAAATTGATGAATGTGTGTTTTGCTTTGAAGTATTTCCTAATAATTTTTATTTCTGAGCAAAATTAGCCTAAAACATAGCACGAGGCCTAAAATTTCACATTATGGGCAGGTCACATTCTTTCTTTTTATACCGAATCAGTCAACATCGCACATAGCGCTTCGCTTCTACTTTCTTAATGCAAACTGCCAAGTAGGAACTTATTACCGTCATGACCTTGAAATTTTCAAGTCAAGAGTGAACAAGTGAATTATAGCCATTTTGAATTTTTTTACTTTCTATCAGGTGTGATAGCAGTCAAACGTTTAGCTATCAATAAGTAATAAAAATTAACAGAAGGTATAAGAAACCAACCATTTCTGGTGAGAAAATGAGAGCATTTGTTTCGGTTTTTTTTGTGTTTTCTGTGAATTTTTAATTCTTTTTTACAATGAATTGGAATTAGCATCCTGCAGTCCTGCTGACATAGGTGTTGGGTTTACTTTAAACGGCTTGGTTTGAAACGAACCAATCTTTCCGCCAACACGACCGAGCCTTACTTCCGACCAAAAGGAAGTTCCGCGCACCGCCGCCGGAGTCGCGAGCGAGCGCTGCACGCGCAACTAACTTCACTTACTGCAAATACATCGAACGTTGACCGCGCGCAAATCAAGAAAAATCCTAAAATACTCAAAAACTCATCTAATCATTGTGAAACTATACAATCTAGTGTCAGTGCAGCATCAGGAAGAAACTGTGCATAATTCCCAGGCCTGGGATCACCTCAAAGGCAGCTCTGGGCAAGGAATTGAGAAGGTTAGTTTCCATAGATCAAGCCGTTAATTTTCATGTTCATATTTTAGCTATCGAACCGCACATTTTGGTCATTCGAGCCAGGATTGTCCAGTTACGAAATCAATACAACTAAATATCTATACATTTACACGTATTTATTGGTATAATTCACAATAACTTTGTCAATTTTGTTGCATGAAATCGGTTGCCGGGTGGGTTTCATTTGTTAATTTTCGTACACATATTTCGTCATATCTCAATAAGTACGCAAGTTACAAGTTTCAAACTCATTCCAAACTCATTTTTATGCGCCCTATGTCCTAATTCAACGTGGTTCTCAAGTCAAACCATCGTATTTCTAGTCGTCATTTTCAATTATTGTTCACGTAAAATTACCGCTAAGTACGTCGCCAGCCGGCCGCCATTTTACGACGCGCTGCGATTCGTACGTAGTTATTGTGTTGCAAAATGCCTCCTAAACTTGATACAGTTAAAGAGTCTGATTCCTCTGACAAGGACTATGATAAGTTGGTACAACCACATATTACTACTAAGGAAATGTGTTTTCTGAGATTGCAAGCTTTGTACGAGATTTCAAAAAATGTTCGTGACAAACCCGAGTTGTTAGGTGATTTCAATGCTCGTTTTAGCGAATTACCTACATGGCGCGATAAGTTTGAACAAAGTTTGTTGAATATAACTGTTCTCAAAAAAAGGTTTGTACCTAGCTATGTTCCAACGTACAATGAAATTGAAAGTTTTGACGCAATGTATTATTTCATTCGTGAGGTTTCAAATAGTTTGAACGACACAACAAAAATTAGAGCCGAGCAGAAATTGGAAGGCAGTACTGTAAAAGCTAGGTTACCTAAATTGGAGTTATTTCCTTTTGACAGTAAACTTGAAAATTGGCCTACTTTCCGTGATACGTTTTCTAGCCTGATCCACAGTAACAAACAGATAGCGAATATCGAGAAGTTTTACTACTTGCTATCAGCTGTTAGCGGGCCAGCTCTGACGATTGTTAAGTCTATGCCGGTTACTTCGGATAATTATCAGATAGTTTGGAGCGCTTTAGTGAAACGATATGAAAATAAACGCGCATTAGCGACTACCTATCTCGACAAGTTATTCAACTTCAAACCTTTGATGACGGAATCAGTATCTGGACTTAATGGATTCTTACAGACATATCAAGAAAACATTAAAGCGCTCCAACTGTTGAACATCAAGGATTTGTCAAGTTTTTTGTTGTTTTATGTGGCGTTGCGTAACCTTGACCCCGTAACTAGGCGTGAACTTGAGCGTGGACTAGGACAGAAGGAACTTCCTACTTATGAGGACTTAATATTTTTTATAGAAAACCATGTGCGCGTTCTCGAGATGTCAGAGAGTACGACAAATTCCACGAATATTAAAAGTGTACCGTATTCTCGCAGTAGTCAGTCAAAGGTCAACCAGCCTTCTGGTTCTAAATCAAATAGTTCAAACCCGCAGCGGGCAACCTTGTCGTCAGCTGCGGTCAATGCAGACCAACCTATTAAGTCAACGAAATCTATGGAGTGTCTGTATTGTAAAAAGATGCATTCAATCTATCGATGCAACGAGTACACTGACCTGACGCCGGCGCAGCGCCTTGACAGAATAAAACAATTGAAATTGTGTGAAAATTGTTTACGTGATCATTCTGTCAGCGACTGTCCGTCTAAGGTACTTTGTACGATCTGCAAGAAAAAGCATCACCACACACTGCACATAGACTCTGTTGCATATTCGAGTTCTAGTGCCATCGCATTGACGTGCTCGGCTAATTTGACAGTCTTGCTCGGCACCGCGGTTATACACGTCGCAGATTGTTGGGGCCAGTACCAAACCGTACGTGCTATAATTGATAGCGGCGCTATGTCGAGCTACATAACTCAAGACTGTGCAAAACGTCTAGGGCTGTCACGTCGCAGATGCAACTTCGAGCCCATCGGTCTAGGTGGTAATCCAGTGCACGAGTTCGGCTTAACTACTTGCAATATTAAGCCGCGGCACTGTTCTAGTCCCGTCCTATCCACCGATGCGGTCATCGTGTCCAACATTGCAGGTAATTTACCTACAATGCCTCTTTCTAAAAATACGATTGTTGAGTTTCAACACCTGATGTTGGCCGACCCGGCTTACTACAAGCCCGCGCCTGTCGACTTGCTAATCGCAGGTGATCTGTTCCCTTACATCTATGATGGTGACAAAATACTGCCGCGTGAGCCCGGTCTGCCTGTTGCAATGAGCTCAGTATTCGGGTACGTCATTTTAGGTCAGACTGAACTAGGGCGTACAGCACAAGGCAGAACCTCAGCGAGTACTGGAATAAGTCACAACGGTCCGTTCTGTGGGTTCACTATGAATCTTGACGGTATCATGAACTCATTCTGGGAGGTTGAGAATGTCCCGTCTGAGGTTCCCCGTCGTAGCCCTGATGATGAGTTAGCAGAACGTCTCTTTGCGAAGGATCATCGTCGTGACGACACAGGTAGGTATATAGTGAAATATCCCTTCCGACCGTCTGGTGAACTCGGCGACTCGAGCCAAATGGCAACTCGTCGACTTCTCAACTTAGAGTCAAAGCTAGAGCGGGAGCCCGAGTTGAAAACTCAATATCATAAATTTATGCGCGAATATGAGACCCTGGGTCATATGACTTGTCTTGGTGATGTCCAGAACGTGGATTCGAAATATATCATCCCGCATTTCTGCATTATCAAACCGACAAGTACCACAACGTCTCACCGTGTGGTATTTGATGCTTCGGGTAAGACATCAAATCATATGTCGCTCAACTCTTTGGTGCTACCGGGTCCCAAACTTCAAGCTGATATAAATGAACTTCTCATCAACTTCCGTCTGCATGAAATTTGCCTTTCTGCAGATGTTTGTAAAATGTACAGAATGGTGATCCTAGATGAGAGTCAACGACCTTATCAACATATTCTATGGCGTTACTCATCGGACCAGCCAATACAAAAATATGCTTTAAACACGTTGACGTACGGTGTGGCTAGTTGCCCGTACTTGGCTATTAAGGTCTTGCACACTCTAGCGGATGATGAAGCGACCAAGTTTCCAAACGCAGCGCCAATTTTGAAAACAGCTTTCTTTTTAGATGATCTTTTATGGTCGGTTTCTACCGTGGAAGAGGCGCTGCAGCTTCAGCATGAACTCATGGAGTTGTTAAAAGCTGGAGGCTTCATGCTCCGCAAGTGGTCAAGTAATTGTGCACAGGTAGTTGAGCATTTGGACCAGACTTATCGCGAAACGCCAATTGCATTCGACGATGACTCTAACTTGTCTATTAAAGTGCTAGGACTGCAGTGGCTGCCAGCATGTGATGCGTTTTCCTTTGCCACTACTCCATCCAACCCTGTAACGTCAAAGCGCACAGTTCTGTCTCAAATAGGTCGACAATTTGATCCACTGGGTTTCGTGGCTCCTTGTATTTTTTATGCCAAATGCTTCATGCAGGAACTTTGGGCTCGTCAGTTGGACTGGGATCAAGCGTTACCATCGGACCTCGCAGCGCAGTGGACAGCATATGTCAATGAACTTCCATTACTGTCTAATATAAAGCATGACCGTCATGTCAAGGTAGTGCGCCATACCTACATTCAGATTCTAGGTTTCTGTGACGCCTCAACTCTTGGCTATGCTGCGGTAGTTTACATGCGATCTCAAAATGCGGATGGTGAGAGTAAAGTCAGTTTAATCATCGCTAAATCTAAAGTCGCGCCATTAAAAACTGTCACCATTCCCCGTCTAGAACTCATGGCTGCGCATCTGCTAGCAAAACTTGTCAAATATGTCCTCAATGTCTTGCGCAATCGTCTTGTGGTCGATGAGACTTTGTTGTTCACGGATTCGTCCGTCGTGTTGGCTTGGCTCAACACACCCAGCCACACACTCAAAACATTTGTGTCCACTAGAGTGTCCAAAATCAATGATAGTGTGCCCAGCAAATGCTGGTATCATGTGAGTGGTGTGTCCAATCCAGCTGATGTATGCTCCCGTGGTGCCTTACCGTCTGTGTTGATAGCATCGAACGAATGGCTTAACGGACCTGCTTGGCTCGACTTAGACCAAGCGCAATGGCCAGTGAAGACCATCGACGAGTTCCGAGACTGCACGCCTCCTGAACTCAAAACTACAAAACCGGTACTTCTTGTCGCTGAAACCGTCTCATCTGAGCTGCTGTACGAGCTCACGGAAAAATATTCCAGCTATACCAGACTGCTCAATGTTGTAGCTCGATGTCTTCAGTTCATTCGGAATTGCAGATCCGCTGCTCATGAACGTAGGTCAATTTCGGTCGCTGACATCAGAAAAGCACATGACGTGTTGGTAAAATCTGTTCAAAAACATCATTTTCCAAACGACATAGCCGCGTTAGCAAAGGACGGTAGCTGCAGTCAATCCTTGAGAAAGCTCAACCCTTTCATAGATTCCCACTATTTCCTCAGGGTGGGGGGTCGACTTTCTCAATCGGATTTAACCTATGAAAAAAAGCATCCATTGCTTTTGCCAAAGAATTCTAATTTCACCAATATCTTGATTGACCACTTCCACAAATTCAACTTGCACGTAGGTCCACGTACCCTTCAAAGTTTAATCAATCAAAAATATTGGATTATTTCAGCGCGTAGCGCCATTCGATCGCGTACAATCAAATGCATGTCTTGTTTTAGGGCGTCTCCTTCAAATCGACAACCTAAAATGGGCGAACTACCTAAGTTCCGCTCTCAAGATGTCCACGTCTTCCACACTGTTGGTGTCGACATAGGCGGACCTTTTGCGACAAAAGAGTCGACTCGTAGAAACGCTCACGTATCCAAATCTTATTTGTGCGTGTTTGTGTGTTGTGCCACACGAGCTGTGCATTTAGAAGTCTTGTCTTCTTTAAGTACAGAGTGTTTTCTCGCATGTTTTGACCGTTTTACCGCACGAAGAGGTCTATGCCATTCGATTGTGTCCGACAATGGTACTAATTTTGTCTCAGCTGGTAAACAGCTGAAAGAAGTAACAGATTTTCTCAATAGCGAGTCAGATAGTCTATCCAACGGCCTTACTTTTCGAGGTGTGATATGGAGACATAATCCACCAACCGGAAGTAACTTCGGTGGGCTCTATGAGGCCGTAATAAAATCTGCGAAACTTCATTTAAAACGTTCCACTGGTACACGATCTTTATCTTTCGAGGAACTCGGTACACTTTTCTCTCGTGTTGAAGCTGTGCTTAACTCAAGGCCCCTCTGTGCTTTATCCAGCGATCCCAACGAGTTTGAAGTTTTGACTCCATCTCACTTCCTCATAGGTAGGGAGCTCTTATCGGTACCTGAGTACGACATATTAGATATTTCCAGTTTTAGACTGAATCGTTGGCAGGCCGTTCAACAAATGTCACAACAATTTTGGAAACTCTGGAAACAAGATTACTTGCACACTTTGCAACAACGTCAAAAGTGGTTTACCAACTGTCGTAACCTTAACGTCGGTGATCTTGTGCTCATAAATTCAGATGCACCTGCATTAAAATGGGTTTTAGGACGCGTTTCCAAATTGCATACTGGCCCGGACGGCGTTGTACGAGTCGTCAGTGTAAGAACCGCGAATAACCACGAGTTTACTCGTCCGGTTTCAAAATTATTATTATTACGATACAAATTCACTTTTACAGTTATATGTATCCATGCATTTATGTATAACTCTATATATTTTATCTTATTTTACATACTATATTATACTATATACAGTCCACTTGCTACATTTAATTTTAATAATTTACTTAACTCAAGGTTCAACTATATCAATTTCCATTTGTCCTGGTATCGTAACTGGGAAATCCTATCGGATTTCGGTGGGGGGAAATGTTGGGTTTACTTTAAACGGCTTGGTTTGAAACGAACCAATCTTTCCGCCAACACGACCGAGCCTTACTTCCGACCAAAAGGAAGTTCCGCGCACCGCCGCCGGAGTCGCGAGCGAGCGCTGCACGCGCAACTAACTTCACTTACTGCAAATACATCGAACGTTGACCGCGCGCAAATCAAGAAAAATCCTAAAATACTCAAAAACTCATCTAATCATTGTGAAACTATACAATCTAGTGTCAGTGCAGCATCAGGAAGAAACTGTGCATAATTCCCAGGCCTGGGATCACCTCAAAGGCAGCTCTGGGCAAGGAATTGAGAAGGTTAGTTTCCACAGATCAAGCCGTTAATTTTCATGTTCATATTTTAGCTATCGAACCGCACAATAGGTTTCTTCTGTGTACCTATCAAATCATTAGGTAATCTGACTTTCTGCTCCTGTAATATGCCATTTTGCCGTGTGTAATTTTGTTACCATACCTATTTTTTATTTTATTTGTTTTTGTGTACTTTCTTTTTTTCTATGACAGTGCTTGTAAAATGAACATTGGAGCAGTTGAAAACAAACTCCTTCCCTGACACAACTACAATTTAACTGAAAATTACTGCGTCATGGTTGTCTTTCAGTAGAAAATTGACTGAAGGGGAGTGTTGAATGAAGATAAACAATAGTTTAGTCAGGGGTGAAGAAATTTTCAATATTGTTAATTAACTTGCTTAACCTTTGTTGGTTTTTTCTTTGGCAAGGCCTGTTGATCGAACGACATTGTTATTTGTGCTGGGAATGAGTGGATGAGACTCGCATGGGACCGGAAAGAGTTGCATAATAGAGAAGGCATATACTCAGCACTGGGTGCAAACGGGCTGAGATTATGATGACAAAGAACCTTTATCTTAATAAGAATAAAGTTTATTTTCAAACAAACAAGACTTATTATATAGTTATTTTTACTGTTAGCCAGTTTTGGGAATAAGGACATCACTACTGGGACCAAGCGACGAGACACATTACTAGTCGGGACGGATACTAGTGCATGAAAGGAACCTCTTTGAGGCGCACTTAAAATCCTTACACCACACTTGGTTCGAAAGAATCAGTGACACGCTAAGAAGAAGAAGATGGCGTCGTAATGCGTAGATTATTTGTTTACCATGTAATAAATTAAATTGAGTTCTTTAATCAATGCATAGTTTTCACCGTAACAGTACTTTTACGAGTTCTAATGCCATTTTATGTGGCGAAAGGATATGAAATGTGCCTCAAGAGAACTGAATTTTAGTTAAATTTAGTCAGTGCCAACATTTTGTTTAGTTATTAGTATTTTTGGCACACACGAGCCAAATAAAGTAATTGATTTTTCTTCATAAGTATTTTTTGTAAACGCTAGTTGCCAACTTTGCTTTAGTGCACAATAACAGCAATATCTATAATAACAGCAATAGCTTTGTAAAACATTGCTAGTTTATCTATTAAACTGAATTTTCTCAACTATATGAACAAACTTTCCCAACCCCATTTCACTTTTCCACCCCCGGGTTGAATCTCGTATAAATACTCAAAACACACACTAAATTCCCGGCATATCGTAGAACCTAAAAAGTTTGAAAAAATGTTTCAAGTGCACGAAAGGAGCCTCTTTGAGGCGCACTTAAAATCCTTTCACCACACTTTGTTTGAAAGAATCAGTGACACGATAAGAAGAAAACGCTAAATTCATGGCTTTTGACATAATTAAAAAAAAACAGCGTCTCCATTATAATGGCTAAATCCAACCTACGAGAGTAAATGAATAAGAGACTACAGAAAATACTCTCATGGCCTCATTACACTTTTGAATCTGGTACACAAGGATACGCATCAGAATACACACTGCTAGCTCTTATGTCCTTGCAGTAAGCGTGATTTTTCTTTGTTTTTAGGTAACTTGAGCTGTATCCCACTGTACCAAAAGTCCAGGTTGTGAGAAAAGGAGGGGAAACCTAGCCGGACTCAATAATCTAGAATCGAATAAAATAAATTCACCGGCGATACCAATCGCAAAACTCCATTTCCCTAACTGGAAATAATTCTTCGCGATCTAGACAAATTCATATCAACAAAACACCACCCAATATGAGAGCACAGTAGATCCCAGACGAAGCCAGATGCAACACAAATGGATATGTGCAATACATTTGAATCTACGTTTATATCGACATAGGGTTGGCTGTGACTTTTCAGGTTTCAGCTCTGTACAACCTTTTTTTATGATAAGTAGTTTGATCTTACTTTAACTTTTAGTGACCAGTTAAAAAACGATTTCGCAATGACAGCATCAAAATCAGTCGATAAGTTGTTCTATTTTTGTGGGTAAACAAATGTAATATACTTTTACAAGTCAGCTGTTATTAGAAACGAAGTCAAGTGGATGTGTTACGATCTATAACCTGTAAATCATTTTTAGAAAGCTTCTCCAAAGTACAGACCCTGGAGAAGTTTTATAATAGTATATGTAGATAGACGTAATGGAGTTGAACCGAAGCCAAGAATGCGCCAATTGATTATTGATATTGCAATTGCAATGCAATGCTATATTGGTTTTTGAGAAAATGAGCCTGCTTTAAACGAATGTTGGCAACGAAACAATGGTTCATTTGGCCATTATTCTTAACTAATAATAGCTCGGTACGGTGGATTTTTATTGAAAGTTTTCGAAGAAATAACGAGAAGTTTCGCTGGCTTTTAAGTTTGAAAAGTGCAATTGTTTTGTTATTTCATCGTATTTTATATGTAAGGTGTGCGGGTCTGGGTATGAGGCAGTACCATGCACATTAAAAAATAAAAATAAATGTCTGTGATAAAAATCTTGCCAGCGCCGAAGTGCGATGTATCGTAATCGCATCGATTTTGCCTTTTGTAACCGATTCTACCCCAATACTTGAAACAAAATCCTGTAAAAAGTTATTCGATTTGGCCGTGAAAACCTCCATCACTCTAACCTGTTTAACATACCGAAACAACTTGTATAAGAGAAAATTGAAACGATTTGTTCTCTCTAGTTGATAGCCTTCCTTCATGGAAATCACAAAACCTTTTTTGGGTGCTCATCAGTTTAGCTTCACTGCAAAATTAGATGAAAAAGCTTAGTATAATTTTACAATAGAAAATATCGTTAGGTTTTTTTATGAAAAGGCTAACTACATTTTGACAAATGTTACCAAATAATTTCTGCTTCCTCGGAGCTTTATATAGGGTTAATGTTATATTAGAATGTGCCTTATTACTATGAAATTGGGCTTTTATAATCTGCTCTTATATGCCTCAGAGATCAGCCTCGGTATTACCTTTGCCTTTTGCGCTGTTTCGGGTTCAATCCCCACCGATAACAAACATTTTGGGTCAAGTTTCATAGCAAGTAGCTATTACGACACGGGCTTATTCTCATGTAGTTTTAGCTCAGACTCTAAAATATCTCCGTTAATTCATAGTAATTCATATTATTGTTTCCCAATTGAACAAAACAAAATGTAATTATTATTGTTTGCCGGTTATATAAACGAAATGGCCTTCCAAATTCTGTCCAATAAAAGCTAGCAATAACGATCGATGATTAAAAATAACAAATGGATTTCGATAAAACCCATCCGAAAGAATAAAAAGAAAGAAGGAGAAGTCTTTGTTGTTCCAATGCCGTTTTTCGCCAGAGCCATAATAATAACCGTATCTGAGTTTAATGCTTCATTCACACACCTGTGCCCAAACAAAAGAAACCACGGACCAATGCACATTAAGGATTTAAGCTTGGTTCACACTTTTCCTCGAAAATACTCCATTTTGCGATGATACAGACACTGAAATCTTTTGTTTTTAAACATTTAGCAAAAAAGTAGTAGAAAAATTATCAAATTTTTGGATACTAGCGACCGCTCGCGGCTTCTCTCGCCCCGTTCCTGTTACGCCCCGTTCTCGTTACTTACATCCATTCACCACTACAATATCCGTTACAATATTGTAGCTTAGTATAGGTACTTAATTGTAGCCAATTTTTTTTATTCTGATCATTAAAATCTATTCATAGTTTTTACGTGAAAGAGTAACAAACATCCATCCATATTTACAAGCTTTCGCATTTATAATATTAGTAGGATAGGATAAAATAATATGAAAAACAAATGAACTTGCCATTGGCAGAGCTTTTCATACATGAAAACGTACCTATCTACCAAATTATTCCACGTAGATAAGTGGTAAGTATAGAGGTAATATTTTTAGCCGATAAGTCCTCTATTAAGCAATAAAGATAGCTTCGCAATATTTTACTGCGTTTTTACGTTTATCTCCGAGTTATAATATTTATATTCCATTTTATAGACGTTGAGCAGACCTGTGTCACTCAATTTAGTTGTTTCACGTTTCTTATTATATGCTTTTTGGCTTAGCATAAGTAAATTTGATATTCAGAGCATAATCGTTTGAACTAACTACATTGCGAGAAGCTGAAAAATTGACTACATCATGTTTCTTCACTGCCGTGAAATGTAAAAGGCACAGTGCAATACATCAATAGGTTTTCCAAAGTTTGAATTATTATGACGCAAGCAAAAATAATATTTGACAGGGTTTTTCTTCAGACTTTTTCTCCTTAAATAATTTTTCCTGTGTCAAGTGAGGTAGGTCATGGAGATATTACATAGATAAAACAGTTTTTAGTCAAGTCAGTCAATAGAAAAGTCGGCTGTCACTGGCTTTCAAGAAAATGATGGCGGTTTTCTTTAAAACAACTATCGAAGACATAATTCGATCAAATCAGGATTTCCCACTGCTCACACCTTATGCTAAGACGTCAAATAATTTTGGGTAGAATACCACCAAAATTACACAGCAGTACTCAAAATAACACCAGAAAAACCATTAAAATGAAAAAGCTATGTGACTTCTCAAAATGACAGAAAACGAATCTCTTCTTCAGACACGATGAGGTTGGCTATAGAGTGTGAACGGCGTTAGTAATCTTGAGATTTAAAATACTAAGATAAAAAAATATAACGTAGCAGTTTAATACCCCTTAACTATTCAATATTCTGTGTTCTTGCAAAAATGATCCCCCGACTGTATCCTCACTGGGACTTTTATATTACGTTTAAACACCATTTTATGGGAATTGGCACAGAGGTGTATTGAAAATGTCAGAGTAAGCAATATTATGTATTCATTTATTAAGAAGTTGTGTTAAATGATTGATTATTACGACATAAAGTTTATTTATATTAGCACTAGTTATAGTCTAGATAAATAACTATGGAAGATTGCATGACTTGACTCATTTGTTTTCATACAAAATGGTTGAAGTTTGTATGAAAAAAACTGAGTCAAGTCGCGTACGAGCTTTCACTCATTGGTCTTTAAGGAACTTTTTTTTCAGTAATAAGACCTCGGTGTTTTAAGATTTGACAGCGACTAGGCCATATCTGTTCATTGTAGCTTTGGTAGAAACCGTTACTTTGAAAAAAATATACTATAACCAGTAATAAAAAGCAGCCAAGTGCGAGTCGGACTCGCCCATGAAGGGTTCCGTAGCACGACGCACTACAAGAACCTTTATATTATGTTACTTGATGTAACATAATAAGGTTCTTGTAGTTCGTCGAAAGGTAAATTGCGGTTTACGGCTTATGACGTATAAAAAAAAAACTACTTACTAGATCTCGTTCAAACCAAATATCGTTGGAAGTTTACATAGTAATGAACAACATATATTTTTTTTAGTATTATCATTCTCTTACTTTAGAAGTTAGAGGGGGGGGGACCAACTTTTTTCCACTTTGGAAGTGTCTCTCGCGCAAACTATTTAGCTTAGAAAAAAACGATATTAGAAACCTCAACATCATTTTTGAAGACCTATTCATAGATACCCCACACGTATGGGTTCGATGAAAAAAAAATTTTTGGGTTTCAGTTTCAAGTATGGGGACCCCCCAAATTTATAGTTTTTTTTTATTTTTATGTAAAAATCTTAATGCGGTTTATAGAATACATCTACTCGCCAAGTTTCATCAGTCTAGCTCTAACGGTTTCGGAGAAAAATGGCTGTGACATACGGACGGACAGACAGACAGACAGACAGACAGACAGACAGACAGACAGACAGACAGACAGACAGACATGACGAATCTATAAGGGTTCCGTTTTTGCCATTTGGCTACGGAACCCTAAAAAGTACAGAAAATAGACTGTAAATTACAAAGTTACAAAAGCTCGTGACTATAGAGTTATAAATAGAGGGTTCTAGAGTTTTTATCTGTAATTGGCCCATATTTTACCACACAGCTTTCCTAATAGTTAGTTGTGAACGAAACCAAATACAAAGATACCAAGGTGTGCCAATCTCGATCGATGTATAGGCGTGTTCGATGGCCGTTGAATTGTTCGCCTTGGCTTGAATATTATTAGCATTATTGATGGCAGATAGCGATGGTAATTTAGGATAATACAGCCCTTGGTTTTCTAGGGTCATTTGAAAGTGAACTGTGGTGATAAGCTAGTTTTTATATAAAAGGGTTTCACACGAATTAATCTCCTTAGTTCACAAAATTAGACAATCTGTTTATTCTGTTCAGAAAGGTTTCAAAAACATCCTACAAAAAATAAGGCTCCTCAAAAGTTTTCTACTACTACTAATAAGCAGTACTAACTACTAACTAGTAGATATCTACTAGTTTAACTATCTCAAAATTTTAGAAAAGAGATGGTAGGAGAAATCAAGCGATAGACCCGATTGAAAAGTTTTAAATAAATACAAATATTTACAATGGCAATCACGTGAAACGCTGTCAAATATGACAGCGATATTTGACAGCCTTTTAACTGATCGCCATCGCCATCACCTAGATGTACGCAGGCCTTTAGAAATAAACCAATCCATATCCAATCGCGTACTTACCTTTCAATTTTATTGATACGAATTTTAGAGAAACAAAACTTACCATCATAACTCTAAGCCTCTACACCGACTACGAAAAATAAAGAAACTTTTTCACTCACTGGAACTCGTAATCCAGTCGGACTCAAACAATGAGGTCCGGTACAACAAACTGCACCCAGGGGTCGTATCGATTCAGCGGGAACTTACGACATTTGTTACCCCCGAGATAAACACGTTTGGCGGTTTTATTGACCTTCTGAGGCATGCTTATTTCGAAATGCATTGGTCTACGAGTCATAGTTGTTTATCGTTTGACGCATTAACGTTATGACTGCTTATAACTTAGGTTTGAACTCACTAACCTCGTGTTTTTTAATCTTCTTCTTCCTGCCCTTATCCCACTTTATGTGAGGTTGGCACAACATGGCTTAATCCTCTATTCCCCTCTGTCAGCCGTCATCTCAGCATTCATTCTTCTTTTATGCATGTCATCTTTCACACTGTCCATCCATCCTTTAGTTTAATAATTTATGCAAAAAATGTTTTGATGTTAAAATTTATGAATTATGTTACTATTTTTCAATTCACGGCTGCTAGATCTCCTACAATTACAGAAGAAATTACTAAGATTTAAATAGTGACAATTAGATATGAAATTCGCATTTTGGAAATATGAAGTGTACTTGCTTATTTTACTACATTGGATCTGCAAGAACTTGTGATTTATGAATAAAGAAGAAGCGACTATAACTCAAGCAACGTTCTTCAGTCCGGCCACCATTTGTATAGGTGACTGCTGGAGGGCACGATAAGCATTTGGCTCCACCCTAAGCTTTCGTAAAGCCATAACAAAGACGGCTTAAAAACTCCGTCACAGAGCTGGCAACAAAAAACGTGAATATTCTAAACCAAATAAACGTCAGAAAGTACAAATTGAGGACAAAGTAAAAACACACGTGCCTTCAAGGTCCGTAAAGGAAACCACGGATCGGATATTGCAGGATAGTAAAATAAGACAACACGTGTATTGTGCAGGTGTGGCAATCTTATCCACAAGTCGTTTAGTCGTTGGCGTCGAAAGCTAACTAAATAGAATTGTAGGAGACGAGATAAAAGTTTATGTTCGGTTCGGAGGGTGAATAAATAGGTGACTGCTGTAGGTCCGGTTGAGATTTCTATGCAATATTTTGTTTTTGGCAAATCTAAAAAGTTTGTCATTGTGGATAACTATAAAAAAATTCGCACGAATGTATTTTTTTACAAAAATAAATACGGCAGGAGAAGCAGATGACGTGGAGTTCTGAACTCTTTCTTTAATAATTATACATTGCCTGAGAGGTGTACAATACACTGGCGATATAGTAAAAACAGAATAAACACTGATCAAAAATAAGATACTGGATCTAAAACACAATAAAAGCAAGGCGAAAAAGAAACAAAGTGACCCGTAGTCCAATTTAGCTTGGGATCCCCTTTGGCTGTCTTCCTGAGGCCGCAAATGCACACCAACACGGCGTGGTTGCAGTGCACGCGAGACCTATCACGTAACTGTAAAAGTGGATAGACCACTTAAGAATCCTGAATTCTTGAATACTTTGTCTATAAAATACTTTCACCACATTACTTCATTAGAACTGAGAAAAAAAAATCGTAAAAAAATAATCCGCAGTAATTTGCTGGTCTATGGGCGGATGAGTGGATGGATAAAAATGGCGTTCTGCATCCGTCAGACCATTTAACTCGAGTTTCATTTTTGAAACTCGCACCCCTGACGCTAATCATAGTGTCAGGGTTTTTTACTAAAGCTTATAAATTGGTGAACAGTACTAGGAATAAATTCAAGCTACGTGCATTATTAATACTTAGTCAATTTGTGCACTATAAATTGTAGCAGTGATTTAGAGCTGAAAACAAACCCGCTGATCGCTCTCACAAAAACCACCCAACATTGGTCGAATCGGCCACACCTAGATTTCCCGTCCATTTAAATAGATAGGCGCGGTGTCGCAGCCGGGCCGGATCACGAATTAAAGATTAACTACTAAGCAGAATTGGCCTTTTTTTACTGAAACCGTCTATAGTGAATTGGATTTTGGAATTGAGTTTTATTCCAAAATCCAATAATTCACGACTTTTTTTGAGTTGAATTTTGTGCATAGATTTTTCTTAAAGATAAAGACATTTTAGTGTCTATAAAACTAGGCACAGAGTATGGTTTCAAAGTGATCCTTGCAATCCTACTGAATAAGTGTTTATTTGATTTGGTGATATAGTAAATTATCTTAAAATGTAATACTTTGCAACCTTTCAACTCCCACCAGACCATTTAAATAATAAATCAGTTGGTTATTAGCTTATACAATCTATAGCAACCATAAGTAATTAAAATATTTTCCGCATTTTCATCGGTGAAATTCTACAAGACATTTTCCTTCTAAAATTAAAAATACCAGTTTCAGCGTATTATAATCACGGCTCAAGTGGCGGCGAGGAATTTATAATGACACTTGGTATGCAAATGGAGATCGCTACTTGAACTTTCATAGCGGTACCGAACAAAGTGCTTGGTAAGATAGAAATTTGGAAAGTAATAAAACTATTTCTACGAGTAAGGAAGAACGCAAATACACTAAATTTGGAAACACAGCGCGAACAGAGTAATAATAAAAAAATAAATTAATATTTAGTAAGTAGGTACTACATACCCGTACTTACAAGTAGCAAAGGAACACAGTAAAAGACACAAGAATAGGTAGGTACACAGACATATACATAGGTATAATATAACAAACTATGTATATGGTACCTGAGTACCATATTAATATAGTTTGAGTACATTTTTTTAAGATGTGTAGTCGTCTACTCGACTTCTGTGACATGATTTTATAAATTAATATCAACACAAACTGATCCTGTGACATAAAGCGATGACCTCATTATCAAGCCAAGAGTAGTGACTACGGTAAACCCAAAATTGTTTTTACCGTAGTCACTACGTAGTTTTTACTATAGAAAACTGCGGCGAGTTGCGCTAGTGGGAATTGGCTTATCAAGTAATCCGATAAGCAGCTACGAATCCCCTTGAATTCGTAGCTTATTCTAGGACTCATCAGCTGACTTGCTTACGCAAAGCGATAGGTACCAACGTGGCATGAAGTTTTTATGAAATAGGACAACAAACTTTGAGCCCATTAACCGCGAGTTTGTTACACGAAGTTTTATGGTCAATTTGTAAACATAAGCGTATATTAAATAGTTATTTTTGTGTAATTGAAATCTTGTCTATTCCGGGTTTTAGATAACCCATTAAAACTTATTTTGAAAAATATGAGTACATGAACTCAACAACAACATTTTCTAAAAATCAAGTAGCACGATGTATTAGGTAGGTATCCACTTTCAATTTGTTACTTTTTGTCTTTGTGTAACAGGAAAGTAGAATAACTTTGTCTAAAACTTTATCTAGTCCTCTGCTTACATTACCCAAGCTTTGTAACTTGCGACTGCCTTTTTACCTTTCTGACCTCGAATTTCCAAATCTTCTTATCCCCGCTTAGAACTTTTTTGGAAATCAACAGCCACCTGCGCTGTTCTTATTGGATTACAGTTGAAGCATTTTTGCATTCTTAATTTGTATTATAACATAAAATTGTTTTTAGATTAAACTTATTTTTCAACCGATTACAAGTTGTACTCTCTAGTTTTTTTATATCATGGCAATAATTATGTTTTAAGCAGTAGAATAATCTCAATACTACGATAACATTATTAGAATACTCATTTTTATGTTATGCTTTTGAATCAATCATTAAACTTAATACAATAATAAATTATAGTTTAAAAAACTAAAAAAAAACGCGTTTTTAACTAATTGAACTAAAAAGTAAAACGAGACTGGTGACCAAAGGGCTGGCGCTTACCTAGGGCAAAGAATTAGCTTAGCTATTCAAAGAGGTAACGTTGCCAGCCTTTTGGGCACATTGCCTGCGGTCGGTGATCTGAACTCTGTTTTCTACCTGTAATACCTACAAGTGGAAAACAGAGTTCATTATAAAAATTTCTAGTTTCTTATATAGGTATTTCATGTTGTTTAGTAATAGTTTTTGTAAATAATGTATATTCTGTTGTAAATATTATAAAAATAAAAGTAAAATATAATATTGTGATAATCAATTGAAAAATTTATATTATTGTACAAAAAAGCGTGGGGGGCTTGATTTTGATTGTTGTAAATATTTATCAATAGTTAATTATATCTGAAGTTATTATAAAAAGCACCACTTTAAGCAAAAAGCTTAAAGTTGCTTTTGCTTGACCATTCTAGGTCAACCGAAGAAAAAAAAATTATCAAGAAGATGAAAAATGTATTTTAATAAAAAGGTTTTGGTAAATAAGTTCACAAAAAGTCCGTTCAATCCATTAATTCTACAACAATGTATTCTAACCATAAGCCAACGCTCCACAGCTTAAAAGCGTTTCAACGGACTCTATAGAGATTTACGATATTGGGAAAATATTTACGGGATATCAACACTGTGCAACTCACGCTTCATCAAATTTTATTTAGAAGCTAATATTTTCAATTTTATAGTGAAACCGAGCTTTATTTTACTGTTACTCAAAGCTGTAAGCTGGCTCACTGATACTTTATAAGGAAGTTATTTCGAGAAATATATTTTTGAAATGCTGTCTATGAAGTGGATAGATTTAAGTATTTTGCTTATACGGGGTTCATTATCATTATCAGCCTGAAGAAGTCCATTGCTGGACAGGCCTCTCCTACACATTTCCAGTAACAACGATTCTGAGCCCTTTCTATCCATCGACTTCCCGCGATCTTAACAATTTCGTCGGTCCATCTGGTGGGTGGGCACCCTACGTTTCGATTCCAGTTCGTGGTCGCCATTCGAGAACCTTTATCCCCCAAAGGGGATTTATACAGGGTTACCTACACATGATGTTGTTCTGTTACTTCAATGGTAAAATCCTGTTCAAAAATACTACTAAACTGACGCATGGGTGTAAACAACTGAACCTCATCAGATTGATGGTGAAACAAATATTTACAGTTTATGAAATTAATTTATTTTTGGAATAGAATAAACATGTTTCGCGTCTGAGTGAGCCGTTTTAGCAATAAATTTAAAATAGATGGAGGTTTGATAATAAAACTTATCATAGGTATCATACTTCCAATGTCGCCCACATATACTTAATATCTACTAAATAAAACCTTCCACCTATTCCCGTCTAGAAACCCATAAAAAAGTCACGTACAGTTTATTGCTGTACGTTGACAAGAAAATAAACCGACTTTTCCCGTCAAAGTTGCAAAGCCTGAGCCGAGCCTATCGTAGAGTAGGTAACAAAAACCGTGGTCAGATAGAGACGACGTTTTGGTTCAATAATGATAAGTTTTCTAGAATCGGTAATCTTTGGTATACAGTCTACAAACAGTATTAAATCGGAAACTGATTCATAATACCTATTATTTAATTTAAAAGTACTTACTAAAAAGTTGCTCATTGGATGAGTCAGTTGATAACGACCGAAATGATGCCGTCAGTCATCACATCACCTCTCCCACATTATTGTTTACAGTGGTGTGCGAGTGGGACGTATAGATTATGGATACTTTCAACTAGAAAGGATTTTTTTATTAGCACATGTCTAGCAATATTATCCGTATGTGTTCTAAGCATGCAAGGTTCCTTTATCATATACAGGGTGTTCCATAAGTCAACGTCCAGCCAAAAACGGGTGATGCGCCAAGTCATGACAGTTATCAGAAAAATATAAAAAAAAATATTTGTTTTGTAACTTTCGAGTTATGAGTATTTTCAAAAAACAGAAAAAACTGACACCCTGTGATGATCTTTTAAGTCCTGTGACTACAAATATTATTAACTTTTCATGAAACTTTTTTCTGCAACGTAAGCATGAATAACCCTTCTGTAAATAACAATTCAAAATTAAGCCATAACTGCCTCAGTTTTTTATGAAATCGTGGAGTTTTAGCCAACATTTCATTTCAGATAATTACATGACCCAACTTTAACCGTCTGTATCGCAAAAAAAATGGACTACACTATCATGGCAAGTAATTTTAAAAAATGGCGCATTTATCCAGGATTCCAAAATGGTATAATACTTGCTAGAGTACTCTTTAGTTTTGGAAATAAAAAATGTTTTTTCAACTAAACCGGATTTCCAATCAATTTTATTTCATGAGATAAAATGTTTGTACCCTTTAAATCATGGGTTTAAAATGCCTACGCTGCGTTTTTAAGTGATTCACAATTCACAGGTACAAGTAAATACCATTTCAACCATGTAAATAAACAGTTAGAGCCACCATCTTGTCGAAAGAGTAATAACCATGGGTGTTCAAGTAATTTGTTAGTTTTAGGTGAAAGTTTGAAATAAAATTCAATAGGATTATTAGATTCATGTAGGACTGCACTTCAAGTATTAAATGGAACGCCTCAGAGCGAGGTAACGCTACATGAGTCATGTTTTTTCGTGCGTGCAGCCGGCTCCATCGTATTATAAGACGTTGTCACGTCAATAACCATGTAATAAGACCGGCGACGGGCGAAGGAAAACTTTAGATTAAAATCACGATTGAAGTAATCCTATGTTTGAATTTTATTTCAAACTTTCACCTAAAACTAACAAATTACTTGAAAACCCATGGTTATTACTCTTTCGACAAGATGGTGGCTCTTACTGTTTATTTACATCGTCGAAATGGTATTTACTTGTACCTGTGAATTGTGAGTCACTTAAAAACGCAGCGTAGGCATTTTAAACCCAAGATTTAAAGGGTACAAACATTTTATCTCATGAAATAAAATTGATTGGGAATCCGGTTTAGTTGAAAATACATTTTTTATTTCCAAAACTAAAGAGTACTCTAGCAAGTCTTATACCATTTTGGAATCCTGGATAAATGCGCCATTTTATAAAGTTACTTGCCATGATAGTGTAGTTCATTTTTTTTGCAGTACAGACGGTTAAAGTTGGGTGATGTAATTATCTGAAATGAAATGTTGGCCAAAACTCCACGATTTCATTAAAAACTGAGGCAGTTATGGCTTAATTTTGAATTGTAATTTACAGAAGGGTTATTCATGCTTACGTTGCAGAAAAAATTTTCATGAAAAGTTAATATTTGTAGTCACAGGACTTAAAAGATCATCACAGGGTGTCAGTTTTTCTTGTTTTTTTAAAATACTCATAACTTGAAAATTACATGACAAATATTTTTTTTTATATTTTTTTGATAGCTGTCATGACTCAAACTCAAACTCAAACTCAATAATTTTTTATTCATTACGATGCAAGAATCACTTTGAAACGTCTTATAGCTAGGTGAGTCTAGGTGCCAGTTCCACGCGACCAAGCGTAGAAGAACAGGCAACAAACTACGTCTTGGTTCCTACTGTTTTTTTATATGATCCTTTTACAAATCAAAAATAGTCTAAAATAATAGCAGTGAAGTTCCAGTGTGGTGCCACTTCACTTAGTCAGACGTATGCAATGCAATAATACAAAAGCAAAAGTTTCAAAGACAGCACACGCTACGCTTCAAAGTTATACTATAGTATCTACACAGCTTATATAAAAATAAGATACGAAATAGTAGGTACAGACATTGCAAATCGACATGTTAGCTTCCTATGGGTAGAGTGACCGGGACATTGGGCCACGCAGTTTTATCATTCATATAGCTATCTAGAGTATAGTACGCTTTCTTTATTAAATTATTCTTAACATAGGCTTTAAACTTCCGAATAGGAAGCTTAGTTGCATTTTCCGGAAGTTTATTATAAAAGCGTACAGTGTTCCCCATAAAAGACCCATTTACCTTCTGCAGGCGAAATTTGGGAATATAAAGTTTATTTTTATTTCTAGTGTTAATATTATGTGAATCACAATTTTTCTGAAAGCTACAGATGTGTTTGTGAGTGTACAATAAGTTTTCATATATATATTGTGAAATTACTGTGAGGATATTAATTTCCTTAAATCGCTCTCTCAATGAGTCTCGAGATTTCATTTTATATATGGCACGTATGGCCCTTTTTTGTAAAACAAATATAGTTTGAATATCAGCTGCTTTCCCCCAGAGAAGGATACCGTAAGACATAACACTATGGAAGTAGCTGAAATAAACTAGCCTAGCTGTAGCTTCATCAGTAAGCCATCTTATAGTCCGAACTGCATATGCAGCCGAACTTAGTCTAGCTGCAAGTGCTTTGATTTGTGGCCCCCACTGCAATTTTTTGTCAATATTAAGTCCTAAGAAAATAGTAGAATCTACAAGGTTAAGTGACTCTCCATTAAGTATAATATTAGTTGGCCGGAGAGTCACATTTGGTTATGGACTACTACTATCGTCCGTTTTCGGCTGGACGTTGACTTATGGGACACCCTGTATACATATTATTATATAAAATTACGCCTCTCTCCCATAGGGGTAGGCAGAAGTCACGGATTTCCACTTGCTACGATCTTGACTTACCTCTTACGCCTTTATCAACGGTAGCAAAACATACTTCGTTGCTCGCATAGCCCTATAATCGAAGTTTACTAGACGAAGTTGGGGGCTTGCAAAATTACAGCCCCGCACGACATGTGAGACTATTCGCTCCTATACCTTGATAAACGAGTTTACTACACTATTTTTATGAAACAACGGGATATTTACGATATTTACCATGGATTTTGTGAGTAAATTTTAAATTAAAATTTTTTATTGTGTATTAGTAGTGTCGAAACAAAATTAAATATAAGTGTGCGAAAGAGGGTAGATCGATTTGTCTGCCAATAACATTTCTTTTACTCGTGTACTTCAGTTCAACCTTGATCATGGTGTATGTTAATGTGCCAAAATCTATGGAGACAAAACTCACAATATTAAATCATGGTATTAAATATCCCGTTTTTTCATAAACAATGAGTTTACTAAATTTTAGAATATACAGCTAACAAACAGTAACTTACTATTTTATAAGTTAAATAGTAACTAAGCTGACAGAACCCATAAACAAAGGGTCTGCTAAACACGCGGTTTCGATAAGTCTTTACTTTTAAAAAATTGAGGGAAGAGCACAATAATTGCAAAAACTTAGAAGCTCTTTACTTAAAGAATAATATTCTTCAGAACATTTACATAATAGTGAGGCAAGTAAATACGCTTCTAGTTGTGCTACTACTTTCTTCAAAACAGTGTGGTGAAAAGATTACATAAAAATAAACTATTGTCAAAAAGGTATCCAAATAAAATGACCGTGACGCGTATCTGAAATTTAAAGCTTGCACACACGAGTAGACTAATGAAATATGCATCATGTTTAAGGAAAGTAAAGCAGATGCTCGTCTCGCTTAAAAAACTAACTAATGCTGTTTTAGTTCAAGTTTTAAAAACTGCTTGTAAAGAAAGTAGCAGCTGGTTGATTCTTAGGGTGAATATTGCCTTTTACGTTGCGTTCAGAGCCTGAAAAAGCTGTGCTACTATTATTTTTTATTTTTATACTAATTTATTGTAACTTGAATCAAAATTCTATAGGTAGATGTTTTTAATTTATGCTGAAGAATATCTACTTCAATTTGATCGGCCTATATAAAATAACTTTTTGATCAAAATGGCCATCATTAAACAATAATCTTTTTATCAAATTTTGACTTCAATTTATTATTTATTGACATCCTTCTAATTTATCTTCTATATTAAAAAGAAAGTCGTGTTAGTTACACTACTAGTAACTTAAAGAACGGTTGAACCAATTTGCTGAAAATTAGTGGAGAGTTAGCTTAGAACCAGGAAACGGACATAGAATACTTTTTATCCCGAAAAAGCAACGGGAATGGGAACAGGGCGAGCGAAACCACGGACGCCCGCTAGGGTTAGGTATATTAAAAAGCCAAGAATAAATATGATTTATCAATATTTAAGTTATTATTAATAGTAAATGTTTTAGAATAAAATTATATTATGGGATATTGCTAACTCTTTTTGCAGTAGCCCAACTATTTATCCTAAGCTGTGTTCAAAATAAAGTGAGTGCGAGGCACTCGCTACAGAATTTTGTAAAACAGCATTAGCTGTAAGATCATTAAAAGTTTAAAGTAGCTCCGTCCATTACTGTAGAATGACTATGCGATAGTTCAACGGTCAACTTATATGGGGTACGTGTTGAAAGCTTTGCCTGCTTTGAGGGTAGAATCACGTAAAAGGTTCAACACTGTACGGTGTAAGGAAACTCTTATTCAATGGTAGGATTTTGATTCTACGATTAATAAATAAAACATTTCTTATCGAGAATAAATATCTAATGCCTTGCGGACATCTAAGCGTTCTGCGGTGGCAACCAGTGGAACGTTGTCAAATATGACCGCGATATTAAGTAAAAGTAAGCTTAAGTAAAAAAAAAGTAAAACTAGGTAATCCTGAAATTACTGGCTCGTGAGGCTGAATATCTGTATGCCTCAAGTTTATGGACACAGGGCAGCGCATCATAGGGCTCGTTTCTAACGTGCGTGATCTACGAGGCAATGCTTTGTTTAAGGCGATAGTTACCACTTTACATCAGGTGGGCCATATACTTGTTCAATCAGCTAGTTGTATAAAATACATGCTATTGCTTTAGTTAGAGGTACCTCAACACAAGGTAGGCTATTTGCACGCCCGTGACTAGGTAGTAACTCTGATAAAAAGTACAAAAGTTTTCCTACAAAATCCTACACCACTGTATAGATAGATAGTTATATAGAAAGATAGAAAATACTTTATTGCCATAAAAAATATAAAAGTACGGAGCTTAAAAAATCATAAAACTATTTGCTTCATACAATGGGTGGTCTTATCGCTAAACAGCAATCTCTACCAGACCACCTTTTGATGGAATGGACTAATGATATTTACAAGGGGACTGTGTGCGAAGAAAGAAATATAAAATATCTTTGTTATAGACGTATTTTTGTAAACGTCACTTTTTTGGTAAGCATTATACACATCTATACTAATATTATAAAGAGGAAAGATTTGTACCTATTTTTGTATGTTTGTAATGAATAGGCTCAAAAAGTACTAAGCCGATTTAAAAAATTATTTCACCAATAGAATGCTACATTCTTCCAATTTGACATAGGCTACATTTCATTTTGAAAAAAATTAGGGATCCTTGGTAAAATTTGAACAATGTAACCGAAGGTGTAGAAAAATGAGTCTTAAAATGTCTTTCGTCGAATGCGCTGCCAAAACTATTAGCGATAGAACAAAATAATGTACAACAATATTGTCTACCCCGTGCGAAGCCGGGACGGGCTGCTAGTATTTAATAAATATGAAAACTGGCTAAAACATGGTTCAGCCTGTACCTCATAAAAGGCCAGGACGCTGGGTAGTTTAAGCCTATTTAACATAAATAAATAATACTGAAGGCTGTAAAGGCTGATTTATAGAGCCTGCTGTAATTTTTGTAGCTCCTTAATTGAATAAAGAAGTTGGGACGGTGTCTAGAGACTACATGAATGTACTTTGATGAGAAAAATTGCCGTTTTTTGTGAAGTAAGCACATTTTTTTGCATAAATAAGTTTACGAACGCTAAGAAAAATTTTCATCATTTTTTATTTCGAAATTATTTCAAGCAAAATGTGTATTTTTTAGATGAAATGTAATGTGAACCTGCTTTGAAGAGCATAATTTGAAATTGTGTAATTACACAGCATTGCTTATAAAATATTAGAGATTTTAAGCTTAATAAAGCTTTTAAAAACGTTATAATTTAATTTATTAAATAATCTCTTTCTGCTGTTTATAATTTATGCAATCATGTATCTTTATCTGTTATGTTTCTTTGGCATGTTTTTGTTAATATTGTGATGTTTATCTTTATTTTTATTTTTTGAATGTTATGTGATGTGTGTGCTTATGTAGCAAATGAATGCGTGTATATGTCTGTATGTATAAACTAGTTTAATAAAAACTACCCAAAAAGCTCGTAAAATAATGAAATATTATTATTATTATTAATTTTTCGATTTTTTTAATTTTATGACAAGCCGCTTTCCTCACACATACCTACATTTTTCGTCAGAAAAACTCATCGGTACACGACTGGAATTGAACCCACAGCCTTAGAATCAGAAGACAAGGCTGCTACCACTAGACCACCAAATTACCCTTTGATTTAATTTTGTTCTTACGTATAAACCCATTTAAAAAAAACTAAAACTGCACTAAGAGGAAACCAAACAAGAACACGAGATTCAACAGTTTCAGTTAGTAACAGCAAGTACTTAGGACCTTCAAGGCTGTGAATAATTTAGTGTTAGAAATAGGACGTTTGCTACACACAGTTGAGAAACTGTGGTACAAACGAGCTGTGTTTAGAACTTTTGTTAATGGGTTATAAGCTGCTGCATGTAAAGGGTACAACATTTAATAGTATATTTTAGAAGTTGTATGTATTTCTATGTGGACGTTCTTCTGGAGAAGTAGCAATTAAAATTGATCACAGCCACTTCTTCTCATCGTGCCACTGGAGCATTCGAGTTACATGCTCCTTGGAGGCGCACCAGTGCACCAGTGTGTTGAAAGGATTTTAGTGTTCCTTTGATCTATTAGTTAAAAAAAAGTTCCTTTGATCTATTACAGTCGCTGTTTACAATTTTCAGAGGTTATATAATTTGGCAGTAATTTTTTTCATTCATAATTTTCTCGAAATTTTTACATACAAACTTAAAAAAATCCATTGGTACATTTTTATTTTCTTTATATGAAGATCCTGTTTTATTAATATGATGAGCTACTAAATATAAATAACTCTGATATTTATGCACTTCTTAAATGATAATATAATTTTAAATAACTTTAGAAAACGGCTCTATAGCCCATAGACATTAAAAAAAGCTTCTCTTTTATTTGAAGATGGTTAAAATGACAAACTATTTAGTATAAAGTGGCTCCATCTGTGTGTCACCACTAACTGTCACAGCGCTCGTATCAGAATAATCAATATTAAATCAGCCCCAAAAAACTTGTTAAAACGCTATATATTATTCAGAAATCTCGAGCCGCCATTTAAGGGGAGGCTTGATTTCGTGAATATTAATTAAACAGCGTCTTCGGGATTTTGGATGGAAATTTAGGGAGATACCTATAACTTGCAAGGGAGGGTAATCAGGAAGTAAATGTTCCGCTCGAACTCCTCAGTCATAGTTAAGTGAGTACACGTCTTGTACTCAAACAAAACCTTTCCTACAGTTCCTTATTTAAAAAAAAAATGCTAGTATGTATAAAGAAAACATAATTATGTAGTGTCGTAGGGCTCGTTCCTGTCGTGCGTGCTACGACCTACAAGGCAAACCTTTGTTATTAGCGATGGTTAGCACTTAACATCAGGTGGGCCATATACTTGTTCCATCAGCTAATTGTATAAAATAAAAATTATAATAGTAAATATGCATATCTACGGGTTTGAAAAAGGATGACAAAGTATAGAATAACTTCGGTCTCAGGGGATTTCTAGTAAAATTCAAAAACAAATTTAATGAAAAGTGGGTTTTCAATTAATTAAAAATACATTATAGGGTTACAAGTGGCGTGTGGACGTTGATATTGTTATTAATTAAAGTATGATAAATAACATGTCGTGACGTTTGGGAATAAAGGTTCTCGAATGGCGACCACGAACCGGAAGACGAAACGTAGGTCGCCCACCCACCAGATGGACCAACGACATTGTTAAGATCGCGGGAAATTAGTAGATGGAAAGAGCTCAGAATCGTTCTTCCTGGAAATGTGTAGGGGTACAGATACTACCCGTAGATAGAAATTAAGAAAAAAACTGTCTTTGACCACGTCAAAGGAACACCGTAGTATTATGAATAAAATAAATAAAAAATGTGTAGGGCCTATGTCCAGCAGTGGACTTCTTCAGGCTGATGATGATGATGAATTAACGTGTCTGAGTGCTAATGGGGCAAACTGCTAGGTCTGATGCTTCATCATGAAACAAGACCCATTTCTATAGTTCATTGTGTCAAAGTTCAGCTTTTTTAATAAATTCAAGTTTAATATTAACCCATTCAATTTGTTTTTTTTTTAAACTAATACTAACAATTAATCCAATTGGTTTCTAAAATCACTGCTTTAAAGGTTCAACTCACGCCTGCAAAATGGAAATTGTATTTTCCGGTTTGCTACAAAACCAGTTCCCTCAAAATATTTCGTCGCACCCTTTTTCAAGATAAATGACCCAATCATATCGCTGCTACAGAATCATAATGTGAAAATGAAAATGTTTACAAGGGATGGAAAATGTATTTCAAGAACCCCAATCAAAATACTAAAAGCCAGCCTAAAGTACTTAATTTCAGTTTAAATCCCCACTGTCCTCCAAAAGTTGGGCTATAAGGGAGCGCTCATTATGTATTTATTTTCACTCAATAGCAACATTTACGCACAGGAGCGGGTACTTTGTCAACCCTTTCTGATGTACAAACTGTTGTTTAATCTGTGTTTTAGGCAACTTATATGACTCTAAGCTGTGACATCTGCTGGCGTAATGATTATGACATTATTATCACCCCATTATGTTCCATCTTCATCAGTCATCATCTCACATAAGCACCCATTAGGTATTTCGATCATCATGATTGCAAATGAATGAGTATTAAAATACAAGCATTTTTTTCTTACCGTGTCTCTAGTTCTTTAAAACCAGTGTGGTGAAAGGATTTCAAGACAGCTTCTTTTCGTGCACTTGACACAAGCTTTCGAACTTTTTAGATTCTACGACATGCTAGTTTCCTCACGATGTTATCCTTCACCGTTTTAGAGTGTAACATAGTGCACATACATTTTCGACAGATAAACTCATCATATTGGTATACGACTGGATTTGAATTCACAATCTTAGGATCTAAAGGCGAGGCTGCTACCACTAATCAGTGCTAAAGTTTAATATGATTTGATGAAATATAATCATGCGAATGGACCACCCAATGCGAACATTTATATGTAGATCATCAAAATATATTCATGTCAGTTTTATCGAATAATTAAATTTTGTCACATTACTGATCACTTTGAAATAAACTGAAAACTGAGGTTTTTTATTGCGATTTAAATTTATTCAGATGTAAGTATTATAATTATGTAATGCTTAATTTTGAAAAACACTAGTGGCCTTACTTATAAAAATATGTCAAAAGATAAACAGTGCTTAAACTATTGCCATCTCTTTCCACTGGGTAATGACAAACAGTGACAGGGCTAACTTTAAGCAATGATTAAATTTAAATTGCGTTTATAAGTAGGGCTTTAAATAGATAGGATGACTCTTTATTGATTACCATAGCACACACAAACATAGGTAAGAGGATACAGTTCTTAGCTTGAAAGTAAATAGTCACAGCAATTAATTTGGCAGCCTTAACACTAACAGCGATCTATACCAGACAGCATTATTCTTAAAAAAATTGTATAAAATCTGGAGAGGGTTTTTTTCCAACATTGCCCCAAGTTTTATACATGTATTGGCCTTGACGTGCAAAAATAATCTCAGCTGCTACTTAAGGAACTACTTTTAGAAAAAATAACGGTGGCTGGAACTTTTTAGGCCAGTCTAGGTTGTTCAATTTAGCATACATGCTAAATGTTACAGCTATAAATAACGATAAAACGTTGAGAAGCATTATTAAAATGAGATCATGACCGCGTTTCGACGGTCAGTTAAACATTACGATTTTTACAAGTTTGTTTCCATTATCCAACACAATACAGGATTCTAACCTTACAGCGTTCAAAACTTTGCTGACTCAAAAAATTTACATAATGATCACATTAGTAGTCTTATAGTTAAGTGGTAGGTACTTAGGCAAGTCAAACTAAATTAAATTTTAAGCTTTACATTTTCGAACAAAAAGAATCTATGATACGGATTTAACCAACACTAGGGTTTTCATTAATAGATCAGTCTTTTTAAATAATAAATAGGTGTAAATAAAATTCGGTAATGCAGCTTTAAGAACTTTAACAATTTTATGCTCAAAATAAATGAATCAGCAGAACAACAAAACAAATAAAAATAATTATTAAAACTTAGTTTTAACCAGGCACACTAATATTTTTTTGCGTCAGTGAGTGGTTCTAACTTTAGATTATGCTGCCTTTGTAAGCAACTTCGTTGAAAATATTATTTTGTAGAGAAGTAGCTGAAAACACACTCATATTCAGCATGTTATTATGGTCCTAAAAGTAAACCTATTTGCAAGGGGCCGACTGATTTTTTACGATGCGGTCCATCCATCCATCTTTTGAAGTTATTACACTATTTTTATTATCGTACAATATCACAAAGTGATACATGACCCTAAGAGCTTGAACACACTAGGGAGTATTGAATCAGTAGATCTCGAGCATAAATAATTGAAAAAAATGTATGGAATTTGTAGATCCTATTATAACAAATTTCATTAAGATGATTTGAAAAATACGAGATGTACGCGAGTTTAAACGTACAAAAAGATAAAAAAAAAATCAGTTGATTCAGAGACGCTTCGGTTACTTCTCTTGCTCGGTCAATTATTGCCATCGAGTTTAAACTATAATACTAATAGTGTAGCTGAGCTCAATAACTAAATTCAAGCAAAGTAAAGTACAACGTCAAAACAAGAGCTTCATTTTAATCCGAGAATTTAAACGATTCCCGTTTCCGCTACGCCAGATGCAACGAATAAAATATTGCAATAATTTTTATTTCAGTTAATAGTGCGATAAAAATGCTCTTTTCACCGATGGCTGGGCACAACGCGCGGGCTCAGTAATAAATAATGCTATCCATTGAATAGCCACATCGAGTACTCGGCATAATACAGCTAACTGTTATGAGAACAATTGTAGTCCGTCCCTGCAATAAATATTACCATACGAACTTGTAAAAATGTTGCAGCTAAAGTATTAAAATAAAATTATATGGTTTTAAAATGTCATATTTAAAATACAACTGCTAAGTTATCGGTTTATTTAAATGCAAATTAATAAAGGTTTATAATGTATTTATTGATAAATTTGTAAAATCATATCGTGTCGGAAAGCTAAATGACATTCAATATTTAAAATACAACCTCAACTTATGTAGGTACATTGCTGCGCCCTTACAGGGTAGGTTCATGTCCACCTTATAGCTAAATTATACTTAAAGCTGATATAAATGTAACATGTGTATGCAATAAATAAATGAAATTAAATTAAATAAATATAATAATGTCACAAAAACATTCAAAAGATGGGTGAAATTCTTGCTCCAATAAATAAAAACAAAACGATATCGCAAAATCCATTGAATTATTGGCACAGCATCTGTTACATTTGTAATTGTTTCCGCAATAAGATATAATGAATATTATTGCCATCGGAGCCGGGTATCAGAAAAGGCATTCATTTTGCTTTTCGACGGATTTGTGGTTCAGCTATGGAAGCTGCGGTGGAAACCGACTCTCTTTTCGAAGCTTAAAGCTTTTTCACTTCTGGTTTTTATTTATCTTATTTTTATTTCATTTTATTTATTTATTTGCATAAAAACATGGTATGGGAAAGTACAAAGGTGTAAATATAAATTGTCACATCCATATTTTTACTGGTGCAGCGTATAAGCATTACTATTCAGCGTGGCAATGCCACCTGCGTCTTGGGGACGTTTCCATCTGGTACTGATTTGGATCAGTTGATCTATCACTAGATCGTTTGTCACGGTCTGCAGATAGCTCAACTGTTTCTTGTGAATTTTGCACATTTTGTAAATTTTTGTTTGATTGTAAGTTTACTTGTGTAAATAAAAAACAATCGGTATATCAAATCCACGCTAAATCACAATTACACGAAATACGGAAATTTCAGCCAAAACTGAGCTGTTTTATAGTAGCGGCTAATGTGTTGAGCGAAGATTTAACGTTGATGGAATGGGCTTTGTGTAGATAGCCTTTGGGACTGTCAGTACAAGATCGGCTCAACACATAAAACTAAATAAATCGACAGTTACCTAAGAAAAATAAGTAGTTGCGTGTTATTTAATGGAGGTATGTAACGTTATCATAGCTAAGCCACTAGACGTTGCGATTAAAGACAGCCTTGTTAAAAATATTTTTTAACCTTTCAAGAAATAAAATACCTCTTCTCAGCTACTTTATTTTTATATAAACAACGGGGAATATATAAAATCATGGTAAATATACCATGATTTTAATTTTGCGAGGTTTGTTTAACCCGTGGTCATGGTGCATGCAACTGTGGCAAAATATCAGGAGCCAAAACCTATAAAAATTAAATCATAAAATGTCCCGTTTTTCATACAAATAATGTTCAAAACAGCAATAGTTTCAAAAGTCATACCTTTAGCTTATTGTTTTCTCCATTATTTATGGAGATTTTTTAAAATTTAGTTGATCGCATTGGTTATTATGCCAAACGCCAAATCAGCTTTGTTTACCTAAAAACGGGTTTTTTATTTAAAAAGTTTATAAAAATTTCTGCCGTTCCATTGTCTCTAGACCCTTGTTTCTCGCCCGCGCATTACCTACCTAATGCAATTGCAATCCTCAAAACGTAATTGTCCCAATCAACGCGCATGCAATTCTTCTGAAATACGCGAAAATACAGCGAAATACGGAAAATACGAGGAATACCACGTGGAATTTTAACACGTTGCAAGCTTTGTTAGCTTCATCGTATTAGCATTTTAAGTCAAATTATGGTTTTAGGCTGCTAAAGAGGAAGTGAATTTTATTTTTAAGGAAAAAACATACCTTTTCCCTTATATCCCCCTCTGTTTAAAAGCAGCAGGTAGCTGCAAGTAACTCAACGGTTTCCTGTGTATTTTATATATTTTGTAAATAAATAATAAAATAAATACTACTAATGTTACAAAGAAGAAAGATTTGTATTTTTGTAATGAACAAACTCAAAAACTACTGTGCCGATTTCAAAAATTCTTTCACCATTAGAAAGTTACATTCATCCTAATTAACATAGGTTATATTTATGTGTTTAAAAAACAAATTTTTACCCGTGCGAAGCCAGGACCGGTCGCTAGTAAAAAAAAAGATAAGGCCCAGCCTTAAAACTAATTAAGCCCCCAGGGAGCAGTTTTCCAAAATTCACAATTGTCTTTGACACAGTTTCAGTTCAGAAATTAATGATATCTCTTTGAATTAAAAGTTAGAACTTTAGACGATTTGGAGATCTTTTGTTACAATTGGTTTGAATCTGTTTTCATAATTATAGATATTATTTTTTATAAGGTTTTGTACAAAGACAGACCTCCTAGCTCAGTTTGAAGTAGCTCTCTTTTCTGCACTGGAGAGCACAACCAGAGAACAAATATTTGTGTGGTGAACAGAAATGTTTGTGCTCTGTCTGGGTATTATAATGTATCCTATGTAAAGTACATATTTCCAAAAAAATATTATCTAAGTACTGTATCAACGATCTGGTTCCCATAGTACAAGCTCTGCTTAGTTTAGGGCTAGATAGTGTTGTGTGGATTGTCCACATTATTTATTTATTTTCTTACTAAACATAGTAGATAAATTATTAAAGCAATAAAACCATTGTTTTTGGTTTGTTTGATTGACAAAATGTATCATGAAGAAGGCTAATGGTTGGATTAAAGGTCAGTATTTTTCATGCTAACAGCTTTCACAGTTTCCATTACCAAAAGCTGAATAAATATTACATGAAATAAAATGAAACATCCGCGTCCAAATGAAGCCGTCGTTGCAAATGCCCAAATATAAATCATGGAGAACAAAACTGCCGTAATGCTGGCGCCATTTACTGATCGATGATTGAGCTGTTTTATGGCAGCAGTACGAAAGTGTTTTCACCAATCCTGATGCGCGTCAGAGCTAATAACTACGTGCTTATAATTACGGATGTAGGCAATAAATATAGCACATCGACTTTTGGCTTCGTAGAGCGCTATCTCTTTCTGACGCACACACGCTATAAGAAACCAAAGTTTGCGTGCAACCAATGAGTTTTTCTGTCCGAAAATTAACGTGCACTATATTTTTCTATAAATGTAAAAAAAGGTTCTCAAATGAAAACCACGAAGCGGAAGACGAAACGTAGGGCGTCTAGGCGTCCACCCACCTGGTGGACCGACGATGTTGTTAAGATTGCGAAAAGTCGGTGAATGGAAAGGGCTCAGAATCGTTCTTTCTGGAAATGTGCAGGGGCATTTCCCCTACACATTTCCATCTGGTTAAGAGATTCTATTTTTTTGTCAATTCTATGAAAACAAGGAAAGTAAGTGTTGGCCGTACATTTAATTAATTGATAAACTTTTGTTTCAGGTAAGTGCCACTGACCATTCACATTCAGTAACAACTGCAGAGTTCTGTGAGTTATTTGTATTGTTTTATTTAACCTTTCCTTGTCCACTCTTAACATATAGCTCGAAGAACTGACAACCGTTGGGGAATAAAGGTTCTCGAATGGCGACTACGAACCGGAAGACGAAAAGTAGGGCGCCCACCCACCAGATGGACTGACGACATTGTTAAGATTGCAGGAAGTCGGTAGATGGAAAGGGCTCAGAATCGTTCTTCCTGGAAATGTGTAGTGGAGGCCTATGTCCAGCAGTGGACTTCTTCAGGCTGAGGATGATGATGATATCCACTCTTGGGCAAAAGTCTCCTCGAAATCTTCTATAGTGCCATCCAATCACCAATTAGCGTGTTTTCTCGGTCTTTTCACAATTTTTACCATCTTTCATCACCCTTCTATCAGAAGTAGTAGAGTTCTTTGTGAAGGGCTCTGGAGAAGTACTACCACCATGTTTATTTCTGCCGTGAAGCAGCATTGGCTGTGTTGAGGGTGTGTGGGTGCTGGTGAAGTTACTGGCACGTGAGGCTGAACATCTGTATGCCTCAAGTTGGTTCTATCTGCAGGCAGCAGCGGAGTGGCAATGATGATTAACTTATTCGAATTCATTCATCACGTGACCTGCCAATTACAAAGCTGCGTTTATAAAAATACATTTTCTTACTTATATGTTAAAATGATCACCCATGCAAAGACGACATGGTTCAGATCGCATGATCTATTACACGGGTTAATCTATTTCTTAAATATTACTTTGCTAGCGGCCGCCCGCGGCTTCGCTAATAGTTCCCGTTACTTACATCCATTTCCTTTACAATATCTTTATAAATTGTAGCCTATGTGTTATTCTGATGTATAAGCTATAATATTGTTAAGTTTAATTATAATCCATTTAGAAGTTTTTACGTGAAAGAGTAACAAACATCCATCCATCCATATATACAAACTTTCGCGTTTATAATATTAGTAGGATTTTATTGCCCGTGTTATTGAGTATGATCTTCGTGACCTGCAATGCTGTTTTATAAATAGCATAAAAATTATCCACTCTGCTGAAATGAGGCCAACATCTATGAGTGGTCGCTCTGTTGAGTTAAATCAAAACAGAGTTACTAACCAACATAAATCCGTATGTATATGCGTCCCATGTGCACAGTACACTGCTATTTCCACTCGTAGAACCTTAGCACGAGTTTTTGAAGTTATTTTCTATTTTATTTTTTATACAACAAAGTAGACAAACAAGCTTAGCGGTTACCGTAGCCTATAGACGCCTGCAACACAAAATGAATCCCAAGCGCGTTGCTGGCCTTTTAAATAATTACAAAGCCTTTTTCAAGAACCCAATACTATAGTCCTCAGGGAAAATCTCAGCAGGGAGATCATTCCACAGCCTAAGTGTTGCCGGGAGGAAGTTCCTCTGAAACAAAACAACGTGACTACTCAAGTACCAAGGTATGGGGGTAAACTCTCTGCCTATGGCGAGCAGTGAGTAGTAACAGCCTCTAAGAGTAATTTATCGAGTGTGAGTAGGGTGCGATGGATTGGTCAGCACAGTCTTGTATCCCGGAAAAGGTCACGGGTTCAAATCCCGCTCGGCACTTAACTTTAGGGACATTATGCAAAATTTCGTATCGTTGTTTCTTATCAAAATATGCTCACCAGTTAAGACACGGCCACACGGCTTAGTATTTATAAAAAAAGCAGCCAAGTGCGAGTCGGACTCGCCCATGAAGGGTTCCGTAGCAACAAGTAACATAATTAAAGGTTTTTGTAGTTCGTCGAAAGGTAAATTGCAGTTTACGATTTATGACGTATAAAAAAAAAACTACTAACTAGATCTCGTTCAAACCAAATATCGTTGGAAGTTTGCATAGTAATGTACAACATATATTTTTTTTAGTTTTATCATTCTCTTATTTTAGAAGTTAGAGGGGGGGGGACCAACTTTTTTCCACTTTGGAAGTGTCTCTCCCGCAAACTATTCAGTTTAGAAAAAAATTCAACATCATTTTTGAAGACCTATTCGTAAATACCCCGCACGTATGGGTTCGATGACAAAAACATTTTTGAGTTTCAGTTTCAAGTATGGGGACCCCCAAAATTCATAGTTTTTTTTCTATTTTGTGTAAAAATCTTAATGCGGTTCACAGAATACATCTACTCGCTAAGTTTCATCAGTCTAGCTCTTACGGTTTCGGAGAAAAATGGCTGTGACATACGGACGGACAGACAGACAGACAGACAGACAGACATGACGAATCTATAAGGGTTCCGTTTTTGCCATTTGGCTACGAAACCTTAAAAACAAGCGACACCGCAGAATCTTCTGCTTGAAACACTGCTTATGCTTAAACTGGTGTTAAGGGAGGTATGGTATAGGGTGGTGTATACGCGTGAAGCCGGCAAGCAGGCAGTTTTCCTCGTAAATAGATTATCCAGTTGTCAGCGCACTTGTGAGCCGAAGCGAATCTATTAAGCTCGTTATTTCCGTTTGCGCGAGCCAGCGCAGATGAGCATTTCTGGATGTGGCGTGTAAACATAACTTTATACCAAACAACATCGTGAATGTATTTTCTGAAAGGGACTGTCACCTGAACAGTTTTTGGATGCAGTTGCACACTGTAACATAAAAAGTCTTCGTAATGATACCTACTAACATGAGTTACATTGTTACTAACAAAATTATGGAACAAAAATATGGTCACGCAGAGCTGACACCTAGACTCACCTAGCTTTAAGACGTTTCAAAGTGATCCTTGCGATTCTACTGAAAAAATACACTTTTGCCTTTTACTCTAACTTTGATGGAATTTGATTAATGACTGAAATAAATATTATTTGATTTGATTTTGGTTATATGCATTTTTTTTAAATACAACTAAGCTGATTAAAGAAGCAGACGACCCACCTGATGTTTAGTGCACAATCGTCTTTATCAAAGCATTGCTTCGTAGGTCATGCACGTCAGAAACGTCAGAAAACAATTAATAACTAATTATCAATGTCATATCCAGCTACTTTACGCCGTGACATCCGCGTACAATTCAAACGCAAAGCGTCCAAAGCAATCGATTTCCGGCCTATTCGACTTTAAACGGGAATCAAACCCGATATCCGACGGATTTAGTTGTGGATCCGATAGTTCTGTAATGAATGGAGTGGCCCACTTCGATCCTGTTAACTTTGTAATCAGCTGGATTTAAGGATTATCTTTTGTGCAATGATTTCAAAATTTATCGCCACTAAGGCTTTGCGCACATCTAAACGTTTTGCGGTAGCGATCAGTGAAACGATGCCAAATATCGCTGTCATATTTGACAGCGTTTCACTGATTGACACTAAAGAACGCTTAGATTTGCGCACTTTAAATTTAATCATGATGAGAATGTTGCTAAAGCAAAGTGTAGATTTTAAATATGTAAGTATTTCATTTCTAAACTTAAAATCCGAGTTCATAACCAAATTGATAAACCGGTTTATATGTCATATTTATAGGACTTATTGCAATGTTTAACCTTGACAACAAATCTTTCAAAGCGCAAAGCACTCGATATCCGGGTTATTCAACTCTAAGCGTGAAACAAACCGATATCCGATGGATTTACTTTTTGAGTAAAAGATGAGTGATTAAATCTGTAAATACACTCAAGTCGCAAACCTTTCTTGACATCTACAAACCACGCCTGAACAACTTCAGTGCGGAACAACTTTAGTGCGTAAACGAATCACTCGGGTCGCTGACCTTTATTTAGGAGATTAGCTATACAGCCTCATTTTATGACTACAACTCTATGAACCTACGCTTACAGTCCAGAGAAGAATAACTGACTCCAGTGTTTATTATTTTGAAATATATAAATAAATAAAAACACACCAATAAAAAATCTAAATTACGTCGCAAATCTTACTCACATGCACACTGTCAAAAATTGGATCGAGAAAAAAAATCTCAGTAGATCCACTATGGCTCTGGACAATGGATCCACTAAGATTGAATGAAAATTTTACTTATAGAGTTAGGTTAGGAGAGAGAAAAATAGCGGCGCTCATAAGCACAAAATAAATAAATGTTATGGACAATACATACAATATCTAGCCCCAAAGCTTGTATACTATGGAACCCAGATAGCTGGTAATCATAATATAATAATTATACTTATACATACATATTTTGTAAATACGTACTTAAAATACTATACATATAACACCCAGACAAAGAACAAACATCTGCATTCACCACACAAATATTTAATCCCTAAAAATTGGCACCAATATTTTTTTTTTGTTAGGAACTGAAATGACGGTATATAACTTTTAAAACTGTCATGGTTTTTAACACTATAAGAAAAATCGGAAGTCAAACTCAGTCAAAATTAAATCATGATAAATATCTCGTTGTTCATAAAAATAGTAAAATGACGGGGCCAAATGAACCTATTGTACCTACGTCTAAATTTAAGATATCGTGTAGAAAGTAAGTGATAAGTTGTTGGAATGAGCGAGCTGTTTACAAGTCTGTGATGCGGCTCCGTACAGAGTATCGACATCAAATCTCGGCTCTAACTATGAGCGGGCCATGCATGCGAGCTAGAGATAAGGACCCATTCCCCTAGCCAATAAAAGTAGCCAATCGGACCTATAAAACTTTATCGATTTGCGTAGTTATATTTGGTTAGCTGTGAATTGTATATTGCCCGTTGACAGGTCCAGATTTTTCGATCAAGCTTGATTATAATATCACACAAACACAGGTTTTAAAATAAACGACCATGCCGCCAGAAAATTGTAAGTATATAACATTGCTTCTTTCTCCATACAAATTTCATTGGTTTTTCCGGTAGTCGTAAAATAAAAAATACCTTCTTGCGCAAAACTACTTGCCTAGCTAAATGTCAATAGCAACGAGTTAAAACAAAAAAATACTTTCTTACTTTATCTTCCTTTCTTTTTCTAAGAATCCTTATATTTAGTGAGCTTTTAAATAAAACAGTAAAAATGAAAAATTTATGAAAGTGGCAGCGGTTCCGGTACTAACGGCCCTTTCTATTCTTTTCTGTATTTTGTAACCATGGTTTATTGATTCCTGATCGTGGAATATTTTGTCTTTATTATTACTATAAGTAATATAAGTAGAACAGGAAGAAGAGTCAAACGTCAACATAGAATGCACACAGTGGAACAAACAATGCAAAGAACAAGGACCGATGACACTGTGGTAAGATCAAATTAGATAAAAAAAACAGCATTTCTAGCTAAGCCTTTCACAAAGAGCAGCATACTACGACCGCGTCATTGACCTTAGTTAGGATACTTCTTCTTCTTCTTGCCCTTATCCCACTTTATGTGGGGTCAGCACAACATGTATTCCTCCTTCATTCCCTTTTGTCAACCGTCGATCTATGCCTCCTCTCCTCTCCTCCTCTTTTATCCATGTCATCTTTCACACAGTTCATCCATGTTTTCTTTGGTCTACCTCTGCTCACATATCCATACACATCCATAACTTATATTTTATATAACTTACGAGTATAATAAAGGGCACTTAAAAAAAATCAAGCAATTCTCTAGGTGTCTTAAAAGGCTTTAAATAAACCCCCAATTAAGTTTTCTTGCTCAAATGGAACCAGTTTTATGTGCAAATTATTCAGCTAATAAAATTAAAAGGTAGTTTAACGTGCTTACGGTGCTTAGATCGCGTTTGAATAGCTCCTTCCAAGCTTTGCCTATTTAATTTTCCTGTGCTAAATATATGTCGTTGCCAATTTGTTCAATTTACCATTCAAATCATCATCATCATACCAAGCAGTGGAAGATTCCACGACCCGACATCTCAAACTGCTTGGATGAAAGGCTTCTTAGTTAGTGCCTACTACAATTCTTTGCTAATCTTACCCATATCCGCCCCGTGACTTAGACTATGTTCTACACCACCTATCATCACCACGTCTTGCAATGTGTCTTTCTGGTTCAGAAATCGAACAATAAGTTTGATAACGAGTATGGCACGCTCCATGGCCGTTCAACTAACTGCCTTAAATTAAATGCCTGAACATTTTACCACTTGCCCAGTGAAAACGTTAAATACAAAAAAAGTTTTGAGATACTCGTGCATAGTTTCACAGTTTAATTTGTAGTAGCACTGCCTTCTGCCGTAGGCCGTGGGTTTGATCCTCACCGAGAACAAAATAATCTTTGCGTGGTGAACATTAATAATAATTGTTCTCTGTCTGGGTGTTATATTGCATTTTAAGTAAGTATTTAGGAAAAAAAGTATTATAAAAGTATTATCCCAGCTATTTGCCACATTGCAAGCTATTAGAGCGCTGGTGGCCTAGTGGTAGCGGCCCCGCCTTCCGATCCTAAGGTCGTGGGTTCGAATCCAGTCGTGTACCAATGAGTTTTTCTGCCCAAAAATTTATGTACACTATGCCAGTGCTCTCAAACGGTCAAGGAAAACATCGTGAGGAAACCGGCATATCGTAGAACCTAAAAATATCGAAAATATGTGTCAAGTGCACGAAAGGAGCCTCTTCGAGGCGCACTTCAAATCCTTTCACCACACTTGGTTCGAAAGAATCAGTGACACGATAAGAAGAAGATCCCAGCTATTAGGTTCCCATAGTACAAGCTCTGTTTAATTTGGGGCTAGATATTATATTACACACAATATTTATTTATTATTTTATAAACGCAGCCATAAAAGGTACAAAAGTCGATGAGTTAACACGATGGTAGTCTATAATAAACAGCCCAGGCGATAATAAAATCGATGTAACAACTATCGAAGTTAATGATGTGCAAACTTTGCAACTTAGTCATTAAATCAGATAGTTTATGTACAAACTGTTACGTCATCTACGGTTTTGTTGTAAGTTTGTGTAGTAACTGTTTATCATCTATGGCCGTGTAGTGTTTGTCATTAGTGTTTTAGTACAGGATAGAAATGTTTGAGCAACATTGTGTTAATTCTAAATAATACATGGTTGGATGTTAATGACCTGTGAAATGATGGTGTGTACTTTTGTAATTCTAAAATTACATTAATACAGGGTGGTTTTTCTCCAAAAACACCCTGTAGTGTTTACATTTTTGAGAACTTAGAGCACTACAAAGTAGTTTAAGAGAAAAATGTACGCAAAAATTCGGTGTAAGATAAAAATAGAGACTTATAAGCTGCACCATCTGGTACAATCTGCTAACGGGTACTACAGCGTAGCTCTACATAGTGCTACGGCGTAGCTTGCTACGACAAAACAAAACACACCACGCTTTCCAAAAGCTCCTTTGGTTGTCTATGAAGACCTAAATTTCGCAAAAATATGAAACAACAGCTTTAAAAGCGCATTACAGAGTAACTGCGAGCCCATAAGCTGTTACTGTGTTCGCTCAGTGGCGGCGGCCAGTTTCTTTTAACGGTAATCGGAGGGATAATGGCTGGAAGAAAGCGTGTGCGGCGGGGATTTTTACTTTAAAGTCATATTTGAGGTATTTTGAATTCTAATACACTGTAAAAATAAACGATCTTATAACACTAGACCACGCGAAAATAACAAAATGAAAAAAAAAATACTATTCAGTCACAATTTGAATTAACGAGTAAACATTTTTCAAAAGACTCGTTAATTGAGTTGATGGACGCAAAGCCGAGCATCGTACACGTTCCTGATGAGCGTGTCAAATGAGGCAATGTTATGTTATAGGCAATAGGTACCACTTAACATCAGGTGGGCTATATATGCTTGTTTCATTAGCTAGTTATGTATAAAAAATGACTTAATTATGAAAAACATTGTTTTAGGTATGATGGGTTTTTTTTGTAAAATATCAAGTTCAACTTAAAAAAAAGCAGCCAAGTGCGAGTTGGACTCGCCCATGAAGAGTTCCGTAGCATCAATTAACATAATATAAAGGTTTTTGTAGTTCGTCGAAAGTAGATTGCGGTTTACGATTTATGACGTATAAAAAAAAACTACTGACTAGATCTCGTTCAAACCAAATATCGTTGGAAGTTTGCATTGTAATGTACAACATATATTTTTTATGGATTTATCATTCTCTTATTATAGAAGTTAGAGGGGGGGGGGGGACCAACTTTTTTCCACTTTGGAAGTGTCTCTCGCGCAAACTATTCAGTTTAGAAAAAAACGATATTAGACAACTCAACATTATTTTTGAAGATCTATCCATAAATACCCCACGCGTAAGGGTACGATGAAAAAAAAAATTTTGAGTTTCAGTTTCAAGTATGAGGACCCCCAAAATTTACAGTTTTTTTTCTATTTTTGTGTAAAAACCTTAATGCGGTTCACAAAATACATCTACTCACCAAGTTTCATCAGTCTAGCTTTTATGGTTTCGGAGAAAAATGGCTGCGACACGGCCGGACAGACAGACAGACAGACATGACGAATCTATAAGGGTTCCGTTTTTGCCATTTGGCTACGGAACCCTTAAAAGCTCTAGGTTTTTTCAATTGAGAATTTTCAAGAAATATTGTGTAAATAACATCAATTTCAGAATATGTATAAAAATAACGTGATAAAATCTTTATCCAACTACATTTCAATCACATCAACCTTGTAAAAGTATTTAGCTCCATCAAAAAAAGCATTGCTATACTTTACATGTGACGCGAGTGATTTCCCAATCGTATTTTCGACAGTTCACACAGATTCATTAATTCCCAGATCTCCTTGATTAATTCCCATTAAGTAGCTAATCAAGGCATTAGCCAGGTAATTAGTTGCCTTTGATGTTTAGTGCTTGGGAACCGGATTGTCTGTTGATTAGACGGAAGTCTGCTCTTAATTCTTCATGATCGTAAAATAGATGAAAACCAAAATGGAGATTATGAAATAACCAGACGAGTATTAATAAACCTAGAATGAGTTTTTTCGAGGCCAGAGAAGTTGTTGTGGACTTGTAGAGGTTTGTTTCTTTTTCTAATGTTTTTAAATGTAAATATACCAGGCTAGTTATAATAAACTAGAAAATGCCGCAAGGCAATGTCAATGCAATAGAAAACTATGTTTAACTTACGGATACTTAGTTTTGTGCTCAGTAGTAATTGAGACCATAATATTTAGTTTAGAAGGCCGAGTTACTACCGAACTAGCTGTGAGAATGAGGTGACAGACTCGTGGTCACACCAGTGCGTTTTTTTTGTTGCAGTCAGAAACTAGTCGCAACTATCAATTACATGATTTTAAGCTAAGATTGTAAAAAAAACTAATATAAACAGAAGTTATCTTTAACACGAACGATTGCAACAAGACGGAAGAAGAGAGAGCGGAGAGGAGATAGCGAATAGGAACTTCGCTTTGTAAAACTAGTGTGTCAACACATAAATAGTGGTCTTAAATGATGGTAACAAGATACTTTGATACCTGTTTCTTGTTAGTATGGTTTATTTGTTAGTATCAAATTTTTGATTGCAACTGAAAAACACAATCACTCGGCTGATATTCACACTACTGGTGTGAATATCAGCCGAGAACTGTATTTATTTTACTCGCAGATGTTTTAAAAATCACATTCATGAACAAAGTCATGAGTATTCCACTAGTTCCATAAAATTATGATAAAGACACGTTGGTGGTCGGTCCACTGGGACACTGGCTAACAAACGGCCGAAAAACAAGCACATTACGACGCGACCAAATACATTATGACAAGAAAAACCAAGCAAGTTCTGTTTAAATTGTGTTTTTGTGGAGAGTTATCGTTGCAGGTGCTTGCTTTTAGTGCTTGAAATAATACATGTGATTAAAAATGGTAATTTTTGCTAGATTGCTCCATACTTTGTTTAGTTTTATATTTATGTGATTTCTGTACATAACTCGTAAGTTTTTTCACGATTTTATTAAAAGAAAATCTCATATAAAATAATGTATAAGATTGACCCTTTCAGCTTAAGTTGGTAGTGACACTGCCTCCTGCGCCATAAGTCCGTGGGTTCGAACCGTGGGAAGTGAACACAGATATTTGGTAAGCTGCCTGGGTATATGGTATTCTAAGTATGTATTTAGAAACAAAAGATATTTTAGTTTTATAACAGCTATCTGGTTCCCATCTAACATACTGTGCTTAATTTGGGACCGGATAGTGTTTTGTGAATTCCACACAGTATTTATACGTACCCACCTTCCGTTGTGTGTTTTTTTGGGTTTTATAAATACCCGCCTAAAAAACGCACCTAGTAAAATATTACGATCTACGAGTTTGTATACTCCCTTCCTTCTTATTGCATAAATAGGTTTATCAAAGGTGGTTTAAAGGTTGCTGTCAAATTAACGTCACTTTTGTTCTAAAACGTGGCATTTGACAACTACAAATTGCCTGTTTACGCTTGTCGCGGCCCTGTCACGTGCTTCATAATGAGAGGGCCGGACTGCATGATTGAGTAACAGAAACTTTCACCTTTCTTGCAAGCAAGTACAGCAACCTGGTTTTCATATAATAATAAATACAATATTTTGGACAATCCACACAACACTATGAGGCCCTAAATTAAACAGAGCTTTTAAAGTGGGTAGATAACCAGATGGCTGATAACATACTTATATGCATTTTTTTTTGTAAATACATACTTAGGCTAAAATATAACATCCAGACAGAGAACAAGCATCTGCGTTCACCACACAAATAATTGAGGCCAGTCACCATAGAACAAGTTTTGCTTAATTTGAGGCTAGATGGTGCTATGCTATGCTCCAAACATCGTAAGTAGTTCATTAGCAAAATTAGCTCACAAAAAAGTATTCTACCGCTGAAAGTAGGTGAATAACGGAAGTGTGCTCTTCCACCTGTTTCTAGTCTGCGAGCCTACAGGAAGCGAACACACAAACTGCGGCGGTAGACAGGCGGAACTGTGAGCGAATTATTGTCGCTTTCTCTGCCCTCTGCTTTGTTAATGTATCTCAACAAACACTGCAAGCGTTGGAAATACGTAGGGTAACTTTGCTAAGAGCTTTTAGGTTTGTATTACAAGTTCCTATTATGATAACGGTATGAAAAGTTTTTGGCCATCAAATGAAAAAATCTGAATGTAAAATTTTGAAATGCACATAAAAATACACAAAAACTAGGTGCGCCTCAAAGAGCATAGTTTATGCAATTGACACATGTTTTTGACCTTCTTGGTTCAATGACATATTCCGAATACAATCCAATTTGCGTAACCATATCATTTAGTATCTGCTATATTCTAGGCATCCCAGTGATAATTAACAACCACACGAGATTTTCTTACTTACAAAGATATTTTGTAGAAAATGTGGGACATAAAATCGCACAGTTAGTCATGGTTCCGAAATGTGCCAAGCTTGCATCTGTCAAAGTCTCGAGCGGACGTCACGAGTGCTACCCGCGTCATTTGTCACGTCGCCATTGATTCCTATTAGCCATGATTTAGGGCTGAGAATGCGGTGTGGTGTAGGTCTATAATTACTTTTTTGTAATTATAGTCTACAAATATAGTATAATAGACGTTTAAAATTTAAAAATACCAAGATATTTAATGAGAAATTAGAAAAATAAAAGAAAAACTCAAATTATGCGTGAAACTTTGCTATTAATTAGCCCTGTCACTATCTTTCATAAGCCATTAATAAGAAATTGCAATATGGATTATTGTGTAACAAATGTTTATAAAAAAGGCTGTACACAACTAATAGAAATAACGGCGAACTATGATTGAAAGTGAGAAAAAACACAGTTACCTATTCGTCGGCGATTCAATTGCAAACATATTTACACGGCTAAAAACGGATAGTGAACAAGCGACGGTCGGGACAGGGACATCCGTCACTACTGTCAGCGTCCCGCCTGTCACACCGACCATTCATCCAATCGATTTCGCATTAGCCACCTTTTACGTTTCAAGCGTGTTGCAATTCTCCTGAGGTTTTTATTTAGCATGTTGCTGGCACGTGTGTAATGAACTGTTAATAAGCCATAATCTAATGTGCGAAAAGATAAAAAAAAAAGAGGAATGTACATCTAAATATATAAAACTCTTTCGTTACTGACTGACTGACTGACTGACTGACTGACTGACTGACTGACTGACAATCAACGCACAGCCTAAACCGTTAGTCCTAGAAGCATGAAACTTGGAGGGTATGTTCCTCTTATAACGTAGAGGTGTACTAAGAAAGGAAATTGGAAAATTATTTCCCGAAGAGGAGAAAAAGGGGAAAAATGGTTTAAAGAAAAATCAACGCACAGCCTAAACCATTAGTCCTAGAAACATGAAACTTGGAGGGTATGTTCCTCTTATAACGTAGAGGTGTACTAAGAAAGGAAATTGGAAAATTATTTCCCAAAGAGGAGAAAAAGGCGAAAAATGGTTTAAAGAAAAATCAACGCACAGCCTAAACCATTAGTCCTAGAAACATGAAACTTGGAGGGTATGTTCCTCTTATAACGTAGAGGTGTACTAAGAAAGGAAATTGGAAAATTATTTCCCGAAGAGGAGAAAAAGGGGAAAAATGGTTTAAAGAAAAATCAACGCACAGCCTAAACCATTAATCCTAGAAGCATGAAACTTGGAAGATGTGTTGCTCTTATAGAGCAAAAATGCATTAAGAAAGAAAATCGGAAAATTATTTCCCTAAAAGAAGAAAAAAAAGGAAATAAGTTTCATGAAAATTCACAAAAAAATTGCTTTACAAAATACGCAAAAAACAGTAAAAAAAAATCTGCTACCGCAGCATCTGTCACCAAATTTGAATACACACAAAAGTTTACATAAACCCCACCGTAACCACTAAGACAAAATCGCGGAAAACACCTATCATACCGAAACTAAACACCGCACCGCTTCAAAAAACGGCTAAAGTACATGCTCAAAACTATGGTAACCAGCTGGTCATGTCAAATTAAAAAAAAATCTGATTCGATTATACACCAACACGCACACGAAACCCTAAATTAGCCACACAAAATACGCAAAAAAACCATTAAAAAATTTTCAGCTACCGCAGCATCTGTCACAAGGTTTGAATACACACAAAGGTTTACAAAAAAACCAATGATAACCACTTAGACAAAATTGCGGGAATCATCTATCATACTTAAACTAAACACCGCTGAAAAAAATCGGCTACAACAGCACCTGCCTTCAAATTCAAATACACTCTAAAGTACATGCTCAAAACTATGGTAACCAGCAGTTGGTCATGTCAAATTAAAAATCTGATTCGATTATACACCAACACGCATAGGAAACCCCAAATTAGCCACTAATATAACATAAAATCACAAAAAACAGCTTTACAAAATACGCAAAGAAAAAAACAAAAAAAAATTTCAGCTACCGCAGCATTTGTCACCAGGTTTTAATACACACAAAGGTTTACAAAAAACCGATGATAACCACTTAGACTAAATTGCGGGAATCATATATCATACTTAAACTAAACACCGCTGAAAATAATCGGCTACAACAGCACCTGCCTTCAAATTCAAATACACTCTAAAGTACATGCTTAAAACTATGGTAACCAGCAGTTGGTCATGTCAAATTAAAAATCTGATTCGATTATACACCAACACGCATACGAAACCCCAAATTAGCCACTAATCTAAATATATAAAACTCTTTCGTTACTGACTGACTGACTGACTGACTGACTGACTGACTGACTGACTGACAATCAACGCACAGCCTAAACCGTTAGTCCTAGAAGCATGAAACTTGGAGGGTATGTTCCTCTTATAACGTAGAGGTGTACTAAGAAAGGAAATTGGAAAATTATTTCCCAAAGAGGAGAAAAAGGCGAAAAATGGTTTAAAGAAAAATCAACGCACAGCCTAAACCATTAGTCCTAGAAACATGAAACTTGGAGGGTATGTTCCTCTTATAACGTAGAGGTGTACTAAGAAAGGAAATTGGAAAATTATTTCCCGAAGAGGAGAAAAAGGGGAAAAATGGTTTAAAGAAAAATCAACGCACAGCCTAAACCATTAATCCTAGAAGCATGAAACTTGGAAGATGTGTTGCTCTTATAGAGCAAAAATGCATTAAGAAAGAAAATCGGAAAATTATTTCCCTAAAAGAAGAAAAAAAAGGAAATAAGTTTCATGAAAATTCACAAAAAAATTGCTTTACAAAATACGCAAAAAACAGTAAAAAAAAATCTGCTACCGCAGCATCTGTCACCAAATTTGAATACACACAAAAGTTTACATAAACCCCACCGTAACCACTAAGACAAAATCGCGGAAAACACCTATCATACCGAAACTAAACACCGCACCGCTTCAAAAAACGGCTAAAGTACATGCTCAAAACTATGGTAACCAGCTGGTCATGTCAAATTAAAAAAAAATCTGATTCGATTATACACCAACACGCACACGAAACCCTAAATTAGCCACACAAAATACGCAAAAAAACCATTAAAAAATTTTCAGCTACCGCAGCATCTGTCACAAGGTTTGAATACACACAAAGGTTTACAAAAAAACCAATGATAACCACTTAGACAAAATTGCGGGAATCATCTATCATACTTAAACTAAACACCGCTGAAAAAAATCGGCTACAACAGCACCTGCCTTCAAATTCAAATACACTCTAAAGTACATGCTCAAAACTATGGTAACCAGCAGTTGGTCATGTCAAATTAAAAATCTGATTCGATTATACACCAACACGCATAGGAAACCCCAAATTAGCCACTAATATAACATAAAATCACAAAAAACAGCTTTACAAAATACGCAAAGAAAAAAACAAAAAAAAATTTCAGCTACCGCAGCATTTGTCACCAGGTTTTAATACACACAAAGGTTTACAAAAAACCGATGATAACCACTTAGACTAAATTGCGGGAATCATATATCATACTTAAACTAAACACCGCTGAAAATAATCGGCTACAACAGCACCTGCCTTCAAATTCAAATACACTCTAAAGTACATGCTCAAAACTATGGTAACCAGCAGTTGGTCATGTCAAATTAAAAATCTGATTCGATTATACACCAACACGCATACGAAACCCCAAATTAGCCACTAATCTAAATATATAAAACTCTTTCGTTACTGACTGACTGACTGACTGACTGACTGACTGACTGACAATCAACGCACAGCCTAAACCGTTAGTCCTAGAAGCATGAAACTTGGAGGGTATGTTCCTCTTATAACGTAGAGGTGTACTAAGAAAGGAAATTGGAAAATTATTTCCCGAAGAGGAGAAAAAGGGGAAAAATGGTTTAAAGAAAAATCAACGCACAGCCTAAACCATTAGTCCTAGAAACATGAAACTTGGAGGGTATGTTCCTCTTATAACGTAGAGGTGTACTAAGAAAGGAAATTGGAAAATTATTTCCCAAAGAGGAGAAAAAGGCGAAAAATGGTTTAAAGAAAAATCAACGCACAGCCTAAACCATTAGTCCTAGAAACATGAAACTTGGAGGGTATGTTCCTCTTATAACGTAGAGGTGTACTAAGAAAGGAAATTGGAAAATTATTTCCCGAAGAGGAGAAAAAGGGGAAAAATGGTTTAAAGAAAAATCAACGCACAGCCTAAACCATTAATCCTAGAAGCATGAAACTTGGAAGATGTGTTGCTCTTATAGAGCAAAAATGCATTAAGAAAGAAAATCGGAAAATTATTTCCCTAAAAGAAGAAAAAAAAGGAAATAAGTTTCATGAAAATTCACAAAAAAATTGCTTTACAAAATACGCAAAAAACAGTAAAAAAAAATCTGCTACCGCAGCATCTGTCACCAAATTTGAATACACACAAAAGTTTACATAAACCCCACCGTAACCACTAAGACAAAATCGCGGAAAACACCTATCATACCGAAACTAAACACCGCACCGCTTCAAAAAACGGCTAAAGTACATGCTCAAAACTATGGTAACCAGCTGGTCATGTCAAATTAAAAAAAAATCTGATTCGATTATACACCAACACGCACACGAAACCCTAAATTAGCCACACAAAATACGCAAAAAAACCATTAAAAAATTTTCAGCTACCGCAGCATCTGTCACAAGGTTTGAATACACACAAAGGTTTACAAAAAAACCAATGATAACCACTTAGACAAAATTGCGGGAATCATCTATCATACTTAAACTAAACACCGCTGAAAAAAATCGGCTACAACAGCACCTGCCTTCAAATTCAAATACACTCTAAAGTACATGCTCAAAACTATGGTAACCAGCAGTTGGTCATGTCAAATTAAAAATCTGATTCGATTATACACCAACACGCATAGGAAACCCCAAATTAGCCACTAATATAACATAAAATCACAAAAAACAGCTTTACAAAATACGCAAAGAAAAAAACAAAAAAAAATTTCAGCTACCGCAGCATTTGTCACCAGGTTTTAATACACACAAAGGTTTACAAAAAACCGATGATAACCACTTAGACTAAATTGCGGGAATCATATATCATACTTAAACTAAACACCGCTGAAAATAATCGGCTACAACAGCACCTGCCTTCAAATTCAAATACACTCTAAAGTACATGCTCAAAACTATGGTAACCAGCAGTTGGTCATGTCAAATTAAAAATCTGATTCGATTATACACCAACACGCATACGAAACCCCAAATTAGCCACTAATATAACATAGAATCACAAAAAATAGCTTTACAAAATACGCAAAAAAAAACATAAAAAAATTTTCAGCTACCGCAGCATTTGTCACCAGGTTTTAATACACACAAAGGTTTACAAAAAAACCGATGATAACCACTTAGACTAAATTGCGGGAATCATCTATCATACTTAAACTAAACACCGCTGAAAAAAATCGGCTACAACAGCACCTGCCTTCAAATTCAAATACACTCTAAAGTACATGCTCAAAACTATGGTAACCAGCAGTTGGTCATGTCAAATTAAAAATCTGATTCGATTATACACCAACACGCATACGAAACCCCAAATTAGCCACTAATATAACATAAAATCACAAAAAATAGCTTTACAAAATACGCAAAAAAAAAACATTAAAAATTTTCAGCTACCGCAGCATTTGTCACCAGGTTTTAATACACACAAAAGTTTACAAAAAACCAATGATAACCACTAAGACAAAATCGTGGGAAACATCTATCATACTTAAACTAAACACTGCTGAAAAAAATCGTTTACAACAGCACTTGCCTTCAAATTCAAATAACTCTAAAGTACAAGCTCAAAACTATAGTAACCAGAAGTTGGTCATGTCAAAATAAAAAAATCTGATTCGATTATACACCAACACGCATACGAAACTCCAAATTAGCCACTAATATAACATAAAATCACAAAAAATAGCTTTACAAAATATGCAAAAAAAAAACATTAAAAAATTCAGCTACCGCATCATCTGGCACCAGGTTCGATTACACACAAAGGTTCACAAACAAACCGATGATAACCACTACGACAAAATAGCGGGAAACATCTATCATACTTCAACTAAACACTGTTGAAAAAAATCGTCTCCAACAGCACTCACCTTAAAATTCAAATACACTCTAAAGTACAAGCTAAAATCTATGGTAACTAGCAGTTGGTCATATCAAACTAAAAAAACGAACTCAAATATCCACGCGGACGAAGTCGCGGGTATCAGCTAGTCTAAATATATAAAACTCTTTCGTTACTGACTGACTGACTGACTGACTGACAATCAACGCACAGCCTAAACCGTTAGTCCTAGAAGCATGAAACTTGGAGGGTATGTTCCTGTTATAACGTAGAGGTGCACTAAGAAAGGAAATTGGAAAATTCTTTCCCAAAAGGGAGAAAAAGGGGAAAAATGGTTTAAAGAAAAATCAACGCACAGCCTAAACCATTAGTCCTAGAAACATGAAACTTGGAGGGTATATTTCTCTTATAACGTAGAAGTGCCCTAAGAAAGGAAATTGGAAAATTCTTTCCCAAAGAGGAGAAAAAGGGGAAAAATGGTTTAAAGAAAAATCAACGCACAGCCTAAACCATTAGTCCTAGAAGCATGAAACTTGGAAGATGTGTTGGTCTTATAAAGCAAAGGTGCACTATGAAAGAAAATAGGAAAGTTCTTTCCCCAAAAGAAAAAAAAGAGGGAAGAAAATTTAAAAAAAAATCACAAAAAATTGTTTTACAAAATACGCAAAAAAACAGTGAAAAAAATTCTGCTGCCGCAGCATCTGTCACCAAATTTGAATACACACAAAAGTTAACATAAAACCCACCGTAACCACTAAGACAAAATCGCGGAAAACACCTGTCATACCGAAACACCGCTTCATAAAACGGCTAAGGTACATGCTCAAAACTATGGTAACCAGCTGGTCATGTCAAATTAAAAAAATCTGATTCGATTATACACCAACATGCCTACGAAACCCCAAATTAGCCACTAATATAACATAAAATCACCAAAAATAGCTTTACAAAATACGCAAAAAAAAACTTAAAAAAATTTCAGCTACCGCAGCATTTGTCACCAGGTTTTAATACACACAAATGTTAACAAAAAAACCGATGATAACCACCAAGACAAATTTGCGGGAATCATCTATCATACTTAAACTAAACACCGCTGAAAAAAATCGGCTACAACAGCACTCGCCTTCAAATTCAAATACACTCTAAAATACAAGCTCAAAACAATGGTAACTTGCATTATATCATGTCAAACTAAAAAAAAACAGATTCGATTATACACCAACGAATACGATAGCCCAAATTAGCCACTAAAACAAAATCACGAAAAAGAGCTTTACAAAATACGCAAAACAAAAACATTAAAAAAATTTCAGCTACCGCAGCATCTGTCACCAGGTTTTAATACACACAAATGTTTACAAAAAAACCAATGATAACACCAAGACAAAATCGTGGGAATCATCTATCATACTTAAACTAAACGCTGCTGAAAAAAATCGGCTACAACAGCACTCGCCTCCAAATTCAAATACACTCTAAAGTACAAGCTCAAAACTATAGTAACCAGCAGTTGGTAATGTCAAATTAAAAAAAATCCGATACCATTATACACCAACACGCAAAGGAAACCCCAAATTAGCCACTAATCTAAATATATAAAACTCTTTCGTTACTGACTGACTGACTGACTGACTGACAATCAACGCACAGCCTAAACCGTTAGTCCTAGAAGCATGAAACTTGGAGGGTATGTTCCTGTTAGAACGTAGAGGTGCACTAAGAAAGGAAATTGGAAAATTCTTTCCCAAAAAGGAGAAAAAGGGGAAAAATGGTTTAAAGAAAAATCAACGCACAGCCTAAACCATTAGTCCTAGAAACATGAAACTTGGAGGGTATATTTCTCTTATAACGTAGAAGTGCCCTAAGAAAGGAAATTGGAAAATTCTTTCCCAAAGAGGAGAAAAAGGGGAAATATGGTTTAAAGAAAAATCAACGCACAGCCTAAACCATTAGTCCTAGAAGCATGAAACTTGGAAGATGTGTTGGTCTTATAAAGCAAAGGTGCACTATGAAAGAAAATAGGAAAGTTCTTTCCCCAAAAGAAAAAAAAGAGGGAAGAAAATTTAAAAAAAAATCACAAAAAATTGTTTTACAAAATACGCAAAAAAACAGTGAAAAAAATTCTGCTGCCGCAGCATCTGTCACCAAATTTGAATACACACAAAAGTTAACATAAAACCCACCGTAACCACTAAGACAAAATCGCGGAAAACACCTATCATACCGAAACACCGCTTCATAAAACGGCTAAGGTACATGCTCAAAACTATGGTAACCAGCTGGTCATGTCAAATTAAAAAAATCTGATTCGATTATACACCAACATGCCTACGAAACCCCAAATTAGCCACTAATCTAAATATATAAAACTCTTTCGTTACTGACTGACTGACTGACTGACTGACTGACTGACTGACTGACTGACAATCAACGCACAGCCTAAACCGTTAGTCCTAGAAGCATGAAACTTGGAGGGTATGTTCCTCTTATAACGTAGAGGTGTACTAAGAAAGGAAATTGGAAAATTATTTCCCAAAGAGGAGAAAAAGGCGAAAAATGGTTTAAAGAAAAATCAACGCACAGCCTAAACCATTAGTCCTAGAAACATGAAACTTGGAGGGTATGTTCCTCTTATAACGTAGAGGTGTACTAAGAAAGGAAATTGGAAAATTATTTCCCGAAGAGGAGAAAAAGGGGAAAAATGGTTTAAAGAAAAATCAACGCACAGCCTAAACCATTAATCCTAGAAGCATGAAACTTGGAAGATGTGTTGCTCTTATAGAGCAAAAATGCATTAAGAAAGAAAATCGGAAAATTATTTCCCTAAAAGAAGAAAAAAAAGGAAATAAGTTTCATGAAAATTCACAAAAAAATTGCTTTACAAAATACGCAAAAAACAGTAAAAAAAAATCTGCTACCGCAGCATCTGTCACCAAATTTGAATACACACAAAAGTTTACATAAACCCCACCGTAACCACTAAGACAAAATCGCGGAAAACACCTATCATACCGAAACTAAACACCGCACCGCTTCAAAAAACGGCTAAAGTACATGCTCAAAACTATGGTAACCAGCTGGTCATGTCAAATTAAAAAAAAATCTGATTCGATTATACACCAACACGCACACGAAACCCTAAATTAGCCACACAAAATACGCAAAAAAACCATTAAAAAATTTTCAGCTACCGCAGCATCTGTCACAAGGTTTGAATACACACAAAGGTTTACAAAAAAACCAATGATAACCACTTAGACAAAATTGCGGGAATCATCTATCATACTTAAACTAAACACCGCTGAAAAAAATCGGCTACAACAGCACCTGCCTTCAAATTCAAATACACTCTAAAGTACATGCTCAAAACTATGGTAACCAGCAGTTGGTCATGTCAAATTAAAAATCTGATTCGATTATACACCAACACGCATAGGAAACCCCAAATTAGCCACTAATATAACATAAAATCACAAAAAACAGCTTTACAAAATACGCAAAGAAAAAAACAAAAAAAAATTTCAGCTACCGCAGCATTTGTCACCAGGTTTTAATACACACAAAGGTTTACAAAAAACCGATGATAACCACTTAGACTAAATTGCGGGAATCATATATCATACTTAAACTAAACACCGCTGAAAATAATCGGCTACAACAGCACCTGCCTTCAAATTCAAATACACTCTAAAGTACATGCTCAAAACTATGGTAACCAGCAGTTGGTCATGTCAAATTAAAAATCTGATTCGATTATACACCAACACGCATACGAAACCCCAAATTAGCCACTAATATAACATAGAATCACAAAAAATAGCTTTACAAAATACGCAAAAAAAAACATAAAAAAATTTTCAGCTACCGCAGCATTTGTCACCAGGTTTTAATACACACAAAGGTTTACAAAAAAACCGATGATAACCACTTAGACTAAATTGCGGGAATCATCTATCATACTTAAACTAAACACCGCTGAAAAAAATCGGCTACAACAGCACCTGCCTTCAAATTCAAATACACTCTAAAGTACATGCTCAAAACTATGGTAACCAGCAGTTGGTCATGTCAAATTAAAAATCTGATTCGATTATACACCAACACGCATACGAAACCCCAAATTAGCCACTAATATAACATAAAATCACAAAAAATAGCTTTACAAAATACGCAAAAAAAAAACATTAAAAATTTTCAGCTACCGCAGCATTTGTCACCAGGTTTTAATACACACAAAAGTTTACAAAAAACCAATGATAACCACTAAGACAAAATCGTGGGAAACATCTATCATACTTAAACTAAACACTGCTGAAAAAAATCGTTTACAACAGCACTTGCCTTCAAATTCAAATAACTCTAAAGTACAAGCTCAAAACTATAGTAACCAGAAGTTGGTCATGTCAAAATAAAAAAATCTGATTCGATTATACACCAACACGCATACGAAACTCCAAATTAGCCACTAATCTAAATATATAAAACTCTTTCGTTACTGACTGACTGACTGACTGACTGACTGACTGACTGACTGACTGACAATCAACGCACAGCCTAAACCGTTAGTCCTAGAAGCATGAAACTTGGAGGGTATGTTCCTCTTATAACGTAGAGGTGTACTAAGAAAGGAAATTGGAAAATTATTTCCCAAAGAGGAGAAAAAGGCGAAAAATGGTTTAAAGAAAAATCAACGCACAGCCTAAACCATTAGTCCTAGAAACATGAAACTTGGAGGGTATGTTCCTCTTATAACGTAGAGGTGTACTAAGAAAGGAAATTGGAAAATTATTTCCCGAAGAGGAGAAAAAGGGGAAAAATGGTTTAAAGAAAAATCAACGCACAGCCTAAACCATTAATCCTAGAAGCATGAAACTTGGAAGATGTGTTGCTCTTATAGAGCAAAAATGCATTAAGAAAGAAAATCGGAAAATTATTTCCCTAAAAGAAGAAAAAAAAGGAAATAAGTTTCATGAAAATTCACAAAAAAATTGCTTTACAAAATACGCAAAAAACAGTAAAAAAAAATCTGCTACCGCAGCATCTGTCACCAAATTTGAATACACACAAAAGTTTACATAAACCCCACCGTAACCACTAAGACAAAATCGCGGAAAACACCTATCATACCGAAACTAAACACCGCACCGCTTCAAAAAACGGCTAAAGTACATGCTCAAAACTATGGTAACCAGCTGGTCATGTCAAATTAAAAAAAAATCTGATTCGATTATACACCAACACGCACACGAAACCCTAAATTAGCCACACAAAATACGCAAAAAAACCATTAAAAAATTTTCAGCTACCGCAGCATCTGTCACAAGGTTTGAATACACACAAAGGTTTACAAAAAAACCAATGATAACCACTTAGACAAAATTGCGGGAATCATCTATCATACTTAAACTAAACACCGCTGAAAAAAATCGGCTACAACAGCACCTGCCTTCAAATTCAAATACACTCTAAAGTACATGCTCAAAACTATGGTAACCAGCAGTTGGTCATGTCAAATTAAAAATCTGATTCGATTATACACCAACACGCATAGGAAACCCCAAATTAGCCACTAATATAACATAAAATCACAAAAAACAGCTTTACAAAATACGCAAAGAAAAAAACAAAAAAAAATTTCAGCTACCGCAGCATTTGTCACCAGGTTTTAATACACACAAAGGTTTACAAAAAACCGATGATAACCACTTAGACTAAATTGCGGGAATCATATATCATACTTAAACTAAACACCGCTGAAAATAATCGGCTACAACAGCACCTGCCTTCAAATTCAAATACACTCTAAAGTACATGCTCAAAACTATGGTAACCAGCAGTTGGTCATGTCAAATTAAAAATCTGATTCGATTATACACCAACACGCATACGAAACCCCAAATTAGCCACTAATCTAAATATATAAAACTCTTTCGTTACTGACTGACTGACTGACTGACTGACTGACTGACTGACAATCAACGCACAGCCTAAACCGTTAGTCCTAGAAGCATGAAACTTGGAGGGTATGTTCCTCTTATAACGTAGAGGTGTACTAAGAAAGGAAATTGGAAAATTATTTCCCGAAGAGGAGAAAAAGGGGAAAAATGGTTTAAAGAAAAATCAACGCACAGCCTAAACCATTAGTCCTAGAAACATGAAACTTGGAGGGTATGTTCCTCTTATAACGTAGAGGTGTACTAAGAAAGGAAATTGGAAAATTATTTCCCAAAGAGGAGAAAAAGGCGAAAAATGGTTTAAAGAAAAATCAACGCACAGCCTAAACCATTAGTCCTAGAAACATGAAACTTGGAGGGTATGTTCCTCTTATAACGTAGAGGTGTACTAAGAAAGGAAATTGGAAAATTATTTCCCGAAGAGGAGAAAAAGGGGAAAAATGGTTTAAAGAAAAATCAACGCACAGCCTAAACCATTAATCCTAGAAGCATGAAACTTGGAAGATGTGTTGCTCTTATAGAGCAAAAATGCATTAAGAAAGAAAATCGGAAAATTATTTCCCTAAAAGAAGAAAAAAAAGGAAATAAGTTTCATGAAAATTCACAAAAAAATTGCTTTACAAAATACGCAAAAAACAGTAAAAAAAAATCTGCTACCGCAGCATCTGTCACCAAATTTGAATACACACAAAAGTTTACATAAACCCCACCGTAACCACTAAGACAAAATCGCGGAAAACACCTATCATACCGAAACTAAACACCGCACCGCTTCAAAAAACGGCTAAAGTACATGCTCAAAACTATGGTAACCAGCTGGTCATGTCAAATTAAAAAAAAATCTGATTCGATTATACACCAACACGCACACGAAACCCTAAATTAGCCACACAAAATACGCAAAAAAACCATTAAAAAATTTTCAGCTACCGCAGCATCTGTCACAAGGTTTGAATACACACAAAGGTTTACAAAAAAACCAATGATAACCACTTAGACAAAATTGCGGGAATCATCTATCATACTTAAACTAAACACCGCTGAAAAAAATCGGCTACAACAGCACCTGCCTTCAAATTCAAATACACTCTAAAGTACATGCTCAAAACTATGGTAACCAGCAGTTGGTCATGTCAAATTAAAAATCTGATTCGATTATACACCAACACGCATAGGAAACCCCAAATTAGCCACTAATATAACATAAAATCACAAAAAACAGCTTTACAAAATACGCAAAGAAAAAAACAAAAAAAAATTTCAGCTACCGCAGCATTTGTCACCAGGTTTTAATACACACAAAGGTTTACAAAAAACCGATGATAACCACTTAGACTAAATTGCGGGAATCATATATCATACTTAAACTAAACACCGCTGAAAATAATCGGCTACAACAGCACCTGCCTTCAAATTCAAATACACTCTAAAGTACATGCTCAAAACTATGGTAACCAGCAGTTGGTCATGTCAAATTAAAAATCTGATTCGATTATACACCAACACGCATACGAAACCCCAAATTAGCCACTAATATAACATAGAATCACAAAAAATAGCTTTACAAAATACGCAAAAAAAAACATAAAAAAATTTTCAGCTACCGCAGCATTTGTCACCAGGTTTTAATACACACAAAGGTTTACAAAAAAACCGATGATAACCACTTAGACTAAATTGCGGGAATCATCTATCATACTTAAACTAAACACCGCTGAAAAAAATCGGCTACAACAGCACCTGCCTTCAAATTCAAATACACTCTAAAGTACATGCTCAAAACTATGGTAACCAGCAGTTGGTCATGTCAAATTAAAAATCTGATTCGATTATACACCAACACGCATACGAAACCCCAAATTAGCCACTAATATAACATAAAATCACAAAAAATAGCTTTACAAAATACGCAAAAAAAAAACATTAAAAATTTTCAGCTACCGCAGCATTTGTCACCAGGTTTTAATACACACAAAAGTTTACAAAAAACCAATGATAACCACTAAGACAAAATCGTGGGAAACATCTATCATACTTAAACTAAACACTGCTGAAAAAAATCGTTTACAACAGCACTTGCCTTCAAATTCAAATAACTCTAAAGTACAAGCTCAAAACTATAGTAACCAGAAGTTGGTCATGTCAAAATAAAAAAATCTGATTCGATTATACACCAACACGCATACGAAACTCCAAATTAGCCACTAATATAACATAAAATCACAAAAAATAGCTTTACAAAATATGCAAAAAAAAAACATTAAAAAATTCAGCTACCGCATCATCTGGCACCAGGTTCGATTACACACAAAGGTTCACAAACAAACCGATGATAACCACTACGACAAAATAGCGGGAAACATCTATCATACTTCAACTAAACACTGTTGAAAAAAATCGTCTCCAACAGCACTCACCTTAAAATTCAAATACACTCTAAAGTACAAGCTAAAATCTATGGTAACTAGCAGTTGGTCATATCAAACTAAAAAAACGAACTCAAATATCCACGCGGACGAAGTCGCGGGTATCAGCTAGTATAACATAAAATCACAAAAAATAGCTTTACAAAATATGCAAAAAAAAAACATTAAAAAATTCAGCTACCGCATCATCTGGCACCAGGTTCGATTACACACAAAGGTTCACAAACAAACCGATGATAACCACTACGACAAAATAGCGGGAAACATCTATCATACTTCAACTAAACACTGTTGAAAAAAATCGTCTCCAACAGCACTCACCTTAAAATTCAAATACACTCTAAAGTACAAGCTAAAATCTATGGTAACTAGCAGTTGGTCATATCAAACTAAAAAAACGAACTCAAATATCCACGCGGACGAAGTCGCGGGTATCAGCTAGTCTAAATATATAAAACTCTTTCGTTACTGACTGACTGACTGACTGACTGACAATCAACGCACAGCCTAAACCGTTAGTCCTAGAAGCATGAAACTTGGAGGGTATGTTCCTGTTATAACGTAGAGGTGCACTAAGAAAGGAAATTGGAAAATTCTTTCCCAAAAGGGAGAAAAAGGGGAAAAATGGTTTAAAGAAAAATCAACGCACAGCCTAAACCATTAGTCCTAGAAACATGAAACTTGGAGGGTATATTTCTCTTATAACGTAGAAGTGCCCTAAGAAAGGAAATTGGAAAATTCTTTCCCAAAGAGGAGAAAAAGGGGAAAAATGGTTTAAAGAAAAATCAACGCACAGCCTAAACCATTAGTCCTAGAAGCATGAAACTTGGAAGATGTGTTGGTCTTATAAAGCAAAGGTGCACTATGAAAGAAAATAGGAAAGTTCTTTCCCCAAAAGAAAAAAAAGAGGGAAGAAAATTTAAAAAAAAATCACAAAAAATTGTTTTACAAAATACGCAAAAAAACAGTGAAAAAAATTCTGCTGCCGCAGCATCTGTCACCAAATTTGAATACACACAAAAGTTAACATAAAACCCACCGTAACCACTAAGACAAAATCGCGGAAAACACCTGTCATACCGAAACACCGCTTCATAAAACGGCTAAGGTACATGCTCAAAACTATGGTAACCAGCTGGTCATGTCAAATTAAAAAAATCTGATTCGATTATACACCAACATGCCTACGAAACCCCAAATTAGCCACTAATATAACATAAAATCACCAAAAATAGCTTTACAAAATACGCAAAAAAAAACTTAAAAAAATTTCAGCTACCGCAGCATTTGTCACCAGGTTTTAATACACACAAATGTTAACAAAAAAACCGATGATAACCACCAAGACAAATTTGCGGGAATCATCTATCATACTTAAACTAAACACCGCTGAAAAAAATCGGCTACAACAGCACTCGCCTTCAAATTCAAATACACTCTAAAATACAAGCTCAAAACAATGGTAACTTGCATTATATCATGTCAAACTAAAAAAAAACAGATTCGATTATACACCAACGAATACGATAGCCCAAATTAGCCACTAAAACAAAATCACGAAAAAGAGCTTTACAAAATACGCAAAACAAAAACATTAAAAAAATTTCAGCTACCGCAGCATCTGTCACCAGGTTTTAATACACACAAATGTTTACAAAAAAACCAATGATAACACCAAGACAAAATCGTGGGAATCATCTATCATACTTAAACTAAACGCTGCTGAAAAAAATCGGCTACAACAGCACTCGCCTCCAAATTCAAATACACTCTAAAGTACAAGCTCAAAACTATAGTAACCAGCAGTTGGTAATGTCAAATTAAAAAAAATCCGATACCATTATACACCAACACGCAAAGGAAACCCCAAATTAGCCACTAATCTAAATATATAAAACTCTTTCGTTACTGACTGACTGACTGACTGACTGACAATCAACGCACAGCCTAAACCGTTAGTCCTAGAAGCATGAAACTTGGAGGGTATGTTCCTGTTAGAACGTAGAGGTGCACTAAGAAAGGAAATTGGAAAATTCTTTCCCAAAAAGGAGAAAAAGGGGAAAAATGGTTTAAAGAAAAATCAACGCACAGCCTAAACCATTAGTCCTAGAAACATGAAACTTGGAGGGTATATTTCTCTTATAACGTAGAAGTGCCCTAAGAAAGGAAATTGGAAAATTCTTTCCCAAAGAGGAGAAAAAGGGGAAATATGGTTTAAAGAAAAATCAACGCACAGCCTAAACCATTAGTCCTAGAAGCATGAAACTTGGAAGATGTGTTGGTCTTATAAAGCAAAGGTGCACTATGAAAGAAAATAGGAAAGTTCTTTCCCCAAAAGAAAAAAAAGAGGGAAGAAAATTTAAAAAAAAATCACAAAAAATTGTTTTACAAAATACGCAAAAAAACAGTGAAAAAAATTCTGCTGCCGCAGCATCTGTCACCAAATTTGAATACACACAAAAGTTAACATAAAACCCACCGTAACCACTAAGACAAAATCGCGGAAAACACCTATCATACCGAAACACCGCTTCATAAAACGGCTAAGGTACATGCTCAAAACTATGGTAACCAGCTGGTCATGTCAAATTAAAAAAATCTGATTCGATTATACACCAACATGCCTACGAAACCCCAAATTAGCCACTAATCTAAATATATAAAACTCTTTCGTTACTGACTGACTGACTGACTGACTGACAATCAACGCACAGCCTAAACCGTTAGTCCTAGAAGCATGAAACTTGGAGGGTATGTTCCTGTTATAACGTAGAGGTGCACTAAGAAAGGAAATTGGAAAATTCTTTCCCAAAAAGGAGAAAAAGGGGAAAAATGGTTTAAAGAAAAATCAACGCACAGCCTAAACCATTAGTCCTAGAAACATGAAACTTGGAGGGTATATTTCTCTTATAACGTAGAAGTGCCCTAAGAAAGGAAATTGGAAAATTCTTTCCCAAAGAGGAGAAAAAGGGGAAAAATGGTTTAAAGAAAAATCAACGCACAGCCTAAACCATTAGTCCTAGAAGCATGAAACTTGGAAGATGTGTTGGTCTTATAAAGCAAAGGTGCACTATGAAAGAAAATAGGAAAGTTCTTTCCCCAAAAGAAAAAAAAGAGGGAAGAAAATTTAAAAAAAAATCACAAAAAATTGTTTTACAAAATACGCAAAAAAACAGTGAAAAAAATTCTGCTGCCGCAGCATCTGTCACCAAATTTGAATACACACAAAAGTTAACATAAAACCCACCGTAACCACTAAGACAAAATCGCGGAAAACACCTATCATACCGAAACACCGCTTCATAAAACGGCTAAGGTACATGCTCAAAACTATGGTAACCAGCTGGTCATGTCAAATTAAAAAAATCTGATTCGATTATACACCAACATGCCTACGAAACCCCAAATTAGCCACTAATATAACATAAAATCACCAAAAATAGCTTTACAAAATACGCAAAAAAAAACTTAAAAAAATTTCAGCTACCGCAGCATTTGTCACCAGGTTTTAATACACACAAATGTTAACAAAAAAACCGATGATAACCACCAAGACAAATTTGCGGGAATCATCTATCATACTTAAACTAAACACCGCTGAAAAAAATCGGCTACAACAGCACTCGCCTTCAAATTCAAATACACTCTAAAATACAAGCTCAAAACAATGGTAACTTGCATTATATCATGTCAAACTAAAAAAAAACAGATTCGATTATACACCAACGAATACGATAGCCCAAATTAGCCACTAAAACAAAATCACGAAAAAGAGCTTTACAAAATACGCAAAACAAAAACATTAAAAAAATTTCAGCTACCGCAGCATCTGTCACCAGGTTTTAATACACACAAATGTTTACAAAAAAACCAATGATAACACCAAGACAAAATCGTGGGAATCATCTATCATACTTAAACTAAACGCTGCTGAAAAAAATCGGCTACAACAGCACTCGCCTCCAAATTCAAATACACTCTAAAGTACAAGCTCAAAACTATAGTAACCAGCAGTTGGTAATGTCAAATTAAAAAAAATCCGATACCATTATACACCAACACGCAAAGGAAACCCCAAATTAGCCACTAATCTAAATATATAAAACTCTTTCGTTACTGACTGACTGACTGACTGACTGACAATCAACGCACAGCCTAAACCGTTAGTCCTAGAAGCATGAAACTTGGAGGGTATGTTCCTGTTATAACGTAGAGGTGCACTAAGAAAGGAAATTGGAAAATTCTTTCCCAAAAAGGAGAAAAAGGGGAAAAATGGTTTAAAGAAAAATCAACGCACAGCCTAAACCATTAGTCCTAGAAACATGAAACTTGGAGGGTATATTTCTCTTATAACGTAGAAGTGCCCTAAGAAAGGAAATTGGAAAATTCTTTCCCAAAGAGGAGAAAAAGGGGAAAAATGGTTTAAAGAAAAATCAACGCACAGCCTAAACCATTAGTCCTAGAAGCATGAAACTTGGAAGATGTGTTGGTCTTATAAAGCAAAGGTGCACTATGAAAGAAAATAGGAAAGTTCTTTCCCCAAAAGAAAAAAAAGAGGGAAGAAAATTTAAAAAAAAATCACAAAAAATTGTTTTACAAAATACGCAAAAAAACAGTGAAAAAAATTCTGCTGCCGCAGCATCTGTCACCAAATTTGAATACACACAAAAGTTAACATAAAACCCACCGTAACCACTAAGACAAAATCGCGGAAAACACCTATCATACCGAAACACCGCTTCATAAAACGGCTAAGGTACATGCTCAAAACTATGGTAACCAGCTGGTCATGTCAAATTAAAAAAATCTGATTCGATTATACACCAACATGCCTACGAAACCCCAAATTAGCCACTAATATAACATAAAATCACCAAAAATAGCTTTACAAAATACGCAAAAAAAAACTTAAAAAAATTTCAGCTACCGCAGCATTTGTCACCAGGTTTTAATACACACAAATGTTAACAAAAAAACCGATGATAACCACCAAGACAAATTTGCGGGAATCATCTATCATACTTAAACTAAACACCGCTGAAAAAAATCGGCTACAACAGCACTCGCCTTCAAATTCAAATACACTCTAAAATACAAGCTCAAAACAATGGTAACTTGCATTATATCATGTCAAACTAAAAAAAAACAGATTCGATTATACACCAACGAATACGATAGCCCAAATTAGCCACTAAAACAAAATCACGAAAAAGAGCTTTACAAAATACGCAAAACAAAAACATTAAAAAAATTTCAGCTACCGCAGCATCTGTCACCAGGTTTTAATACACACAAATGTTTACAAAAAAACCAATGATAACACCAAGACAAAATCGTGGGAATCATCTATCATACTTAAACTAAACGCTGCTGAAAAAAATCGGCTACAACAGCACTCGCCTCCAAATTCAAATACACTCTAAAGTACAAGCTCAAAACTATAGTAACCAGCAGTTGGTAATGTCAAATTAAAAAAAATCCGATACCATTATACACCAACACGCAAAGGAAACCCCAAATTAGCCACTAATATAACATAAAATCACTAAAAATAGCTTAACAAAATACGCAAAAAAAACATCAAAAAATTTTCAGCTACCGCAGCATTTGTCACCAGGTTTTAATACACACAAATGTTTACAAAAAAACCGATGATAACCACCAAGACAAAATTGCGGGAATCATCAATCATACTTAAACTAAACACCGCTGAAAAAATATCGGCTACAACAGCACTTGCCTTCAAATTCAAATATACTCTAAAGTACAAGCTCAAAACAATGGTAACTTGCATTATATCATGTCAAACTAAAAAAAACCAGATTCGATTATACGCCAACGAATACGATAGCCCAAATTAGCCACTAAAACAAAATCACGAAAAAGAGCTTTACAAAATACGCAAAAAATAACATTAAAAAATTTTCAGCTACCGCAGCATCTGTCACCAGGTTTTAATACACACAAATGTTTACAAAAAAACCGATGATAACACCAAGACTAAATCGCGGGAATCATCTATCATACTTAAACTAAACACCGCTGAAAAAAATCGGCTACAACAGCACTCGCCTTCAAATTCAAATATACTCTAAAGTACAAGCTCAAAACAATGGTAACTTGCATTATATCATGTCAAACTAAAAAAAACCAGATTCGATTATACGCCAACGAATACGATAGCCCAAATTAGCCACTAAAACAAAATCACGAAAAAGAGCTTTACAAAATACGCAAAAAAAAACATTAAAAAATTTTCATAAAATAGCGGGAAACATCCATCATACTTAAACAAAACACTGTTGAAAAAAATCGGCTCCAACAGCACTCACCTTAAAATTCAAATACACTCTAAAGTACAAGCTCAAATCTATGGTAACTAGCAGATGGTCATATCAAACTAAAAAAAACTAACTCAAATATCCACGCGGACGAAGTCGCGGGTATCAGCTAGTCTAAATATATAAAACTCTTTCGTTACTGACTGACTGACTGACTGACTGACAATCAACGCACAGCCTAAACCGTTAGTCCTAGAAGCATGAAACTTGGAGGGTATGTTCCTGTTATAACGTAGAGGTGCACTAAGAAAGGAAATTGGAAAATTCTTTCCCAAAAAGGAGAAAAAGGGGAAAAATGGTTTAAAGAAAAATCAACGCACAGCCTAAACCATTAGTCCTAGAAACATGAAACTTGGAGGGTATATTTCTCTTATAACGTAGAAGTGCCCTAAGAAAGGAAATTGGAAAATTCTTTCCCAAAGAGGAGAAAAAGGGGAAAAATGGTTTAAAGAAAAATCAACGCACAGCCTAAACCATTAGTCCTAGAAGCATGAAACTTGGAAGATGTGTTGGTCTTATAAAGCAAAGGTGCACTATGAAAGAAAATAGGAAAGTTCTTTCCCCAAAAGAAAAAAAAGAGGGAAGAAAATTTAAAAAAAAATCACAAAAAATTGTTTTACAAAATACGCAAAAAAACAGTGAAAAAAATTCTGCTGCCGCAGCATCTGTCACCAAATTTGAATACACACAAAAGTTAACATAAAACCCACCGTAACCACTAAGACAAAATCGCGGAAAACACCTATCATACCGAAACACCGCTTCATAAAACGGCTAAGGTACATGCTCAAAACTATGGTAACCAGCTGGTCATGTCAAATTAAAAAAATCTGATTCGATTATACACCAACATGCCTACGAAACCCCAAATTAGCCACTAATATAACATAAAATCACCAAAAATAGCTTTACAAAATACGCAAAAAAAAACTTAAAAAAATTTCAGCTACCGCAGCATTTGTCACCAGGTTTTAATACACACAAATGTTAACAAAAAAACCGATGATAACCACCAAGACAAATTTGCGGGAATCATCTATCATACTTAAACTAAACACCGCTGAAAAAAATCGGCTACAACAGCACTCGCCTTCAAATTCAAATACACTCTAAAATACAAGCTCAAAACAATGGTAACTTGCATTATATCATGTCAAACTAAAAAAAAACAGATTCGATTATACACCAACGAATACGATAGCCCAAATTAGCCACTAAAACAAAATCACGAAAAAGAGCTTTACAAAATACGCAAAACAAAAACATTAAAAAAATTTCAGCTACCGCAGCATCTGTCACCAGGTTTTAATACACACAAATGTTTACAAAAAAACCAATGATAACACCAAGACAAAATCGTGGGAATCATCTATCATACTTAAACTAAACGCTGCTGAAAAAAATCGGCTACAACAGCACTCGCCTCCAAATTCAAATACACTCTAAAGTACAAGCTCAAAACTATAGTAACCAGCAGTTGGTAATGTCAAATTAAAAAAAATCCGATACCATTATACACCAACACGCAAAGGAAACCCCAAATTAGCCACTAATCTAAATATATAAAACTCTTTCGTTACTGACTGACTGACTGACTGACTGACAATCAACGCACAGCCTAAACCGTTAGTCCTAGAAGCATGAAACTTGGAGGGTATGTTCCTGTTATAACGTAGAGGTGCACTAAGAAAGGAAATTGGAAAATTCTTTCCCAAAAAGGAGAAAAAGGGGAAAAATGGTTTAAAGAAAAATCAACGCACAGCCTAAACCATTAGTCCTAGAAACATGAAACTTGGAGGGTATATTTCTCTTATAACGTAGAAGTGCCCTAAGAAAGGAAATTGGAAAATTCTTTCCCAAAGAGGAGAAAAAGGGGAAAAATGGTTTAAAGAAAAATCAACGCACAGCCTAAACCATTAGTCCTAGAAGCATGAAACTTGGAAGATGTGTTGGTCTTATAAAGCAAAGGTGCACTATGAAAGAAAATAGGAAAGTTCTTTCCCCAAAAGAAAAAAAAGAGGGAAGAAAATTTAAAAAAAAATCACAAAAAATTGTTTTACAAAATACGCAAAAAAACAGTGAAAAAAATTCTGCTGCCGCAGCATCTGTCACCAAATTTGAATACACACAAAAGTTAACATAAAACCCACCGTAACCACTAAGACAAAATCGCGGAAAACACCTATCATACCGAAACACCGCTTCATAAAACGGCTAAGGTACATGCTCAAAACTATGGTAACCAGCTGGTCATGTCAAATTAAAAAAATCTGATTCGATTATACACCAACATGCCTACGAAACCCCAAATTAGCCACTAATATAACATAAAATCACCAAAAATAGCTTTACAAAATACGCAAAAAAAAACTTAAAAAAATTTCAGCTACCGCAGCATTTGTCACCAGGTTTTAATACACACAAATGTTAACAAAAAAACCGATGATAACCACCAAGACAAATTTGCGGGAATCATCTATCATACTTAAACTAAACACCGCTGAAAAAAATCGGCTACAACAGCACTCGCCTTCAAATTCAAATACACTCTAAAATACAAGCTCAAAACAATGGTAACTTGCATTATATCATGTCAAACTAAAAAAAAACAGATTCGATTATACACCAACGAATACGATAGCCCAAATTAGCCACTAAAACAAAATCACGAAAAAGAGCTTTACAAAATACGCAAAACAAAAACATTAAAAAAATTTCAGCTACCGCAGCATCTGTCACCAGGTTTTAATACACACAAATGTTTACAAAAAAACCAATGATAACACCAAGACAAAATCGTGGGAATCATCTATCATACTTAAACTAAACGCTGCTGAAAAAAATCGGCTACAACAGCACTCGCCTCCAAATTCAAATACACTCTAAAGTACAAGCTCAAAACTATAGTAACCAGCAGTTGGTAATGTCAAATTAAAAAAAATCCGATACCATTATACACCAACACGCAAAGGAAACCCCAAATTAGCCACTAATATAACATAAAATCACTAAAAATAGCTTAACAAAATACGCAAAAAAAACATCAAAAAATTTTCAGCTACCGCAGCATTTGTCACCAGGTTTTAATACACACAAATGTTTACAAAAAAACCGATGATAACCACCAAGACAAAATTGCGGGAATCATCAATCATACTTAAACTAAACACCGCTGAAAAAATATCGGCTACAACAGCACTTGCCTTCAAATTCAAATATACTCTAAAGTACAAGCTCAAAACAATGGTAACTTGCATTATATCATGTCAAACTAAAAAAAACCAGATTCGATTATACGCCAACGAATACGATAGCCCAAATTAGCCACTAAAACAAAATCACGAAAAAGAGCTTTACAAAATACGCAAAAAATAACATTAAAAAATTTTCAGCTACCGCAGCATCTGTCACCAGGTTTTAATACACACAAATGTTTACAAAAAAACCGATGATAACACCAAGACTAAATCGCGGGAATCATCTATCATACTTAAACTAAACACCGCTGAAAAAAATCGGCTACAACAGCACTCGCCTTCAAATTCAAATATACTCTAAAGTACAAGCTCAAAACAATGGTAACTTGCATTATATCATGTCAAACTAAAAAAAACCAGATTCGATTATACGCCAACGAATACGATAGCCCAAATTAGCCACTAAAACAAAATCACGAAAAAGAGCTTTACAAAATACGCAAAAAAAAACATTAAAAAATTTTCATAAAATAGCGGGAAACATCCATCATACTTAAACAAAACACTGTTGAAAAAAATCGGCTCCAACAGCACTCACCTTAAAATTCAAATACACTCTAAAGTACAAGCTCAAATCTATGGTAACTAGCAGATGGTCATATCAAACTAAAAAAAACTAACTCAAATATCCACGCGGACGAAGTCGCGGGTATCAGCTAGTATAACATAAAATCACCAAAAATAGCTTTACAAAATACGCAAAAAAAAACTTAAAAAAATTTCAGCTACCGCAGCATTTGTCACCAGGTTTTAATACACACAAATGTTAACAAAAAAACCGATGATAACCACCAAGACAAATTTGCGGGAATCATCTATCATACTTAAACTAAACACCGCTGAAAAAAATCGGCTACAACAGCACTCGCCTTCAAATTCAAATACACTCTAAAATACAAGCTCAAAACAATGGTAACTTGCATTATATCATGTCAAACTAAAAAAAAACAGATTCGATTATACACCAACGAATACGATAGCCCAAATTAGCCACTAAAACAAAATCACGAAAAAGAGCTTTACAAAATACGCAAAACAAAAACATTAAAAAAAATTCAGCTACCGCAGCATCTGTCACCAGGTTTTAATACACACAAATGTTTACAAAAAAACCAATGATAACACCAAGACAAAATCGTGGGAATCATCTATCATACTTAAACTAAACGCTGCTGAAAAAAATCGGCTACAACAGCACTCGCCTCCAAATTCAAATACACTCTAAAGTACAAGCTCAAAACTATAGTAACCAGCAGTTGGTAATGTCAAATTAAAAAAAATCCGATACCATTATACACCAACACGCAAAGGAAACCCCAAATTAGCCACTAATATAACATAAAATCACTAAAAATAGCTTAACAAAATACGCAAAAAAAACATCAAAAAATTTTCAGCTACCGCAGCATTTGTCACCAGGTTTTAATACACACAAATGTTTACAAAAAAACCGATGATAACCACCAAGACAAAATTGCGGGAATCATCAATCATACTTAAACTAAACACCGCTGAAAAAATATCGGCTACAACAGCACTTGCCTTCAAATTCAAATATACTCTAAAGTACAAGCTCAAAACAATGGTAACTTGCATTATATCATGTCAAACTAAAAAAAACCAGATTCGATTATACGCCAACGAATACGATAGCCCAAATTAGCCACTTAAACAAAATCACGAAAAAGAGCTTTACAAAATACGCAAAAAATAACATTAAAAAATTTTCAGCTACCGCAGCATCTGTCACCAGGTTTTAATACACACAAATGTTTACAAAAAAACCGATGATAACACCAAGACTAAATCGCGGGAATCATCTATCATACTTAAACTAAACACCGCTGAAAAAAATCGGCTACAACAGCACTCGCCTTCAAATTCAAATATACTCTAAAGTACAAGCTCAAAACAATGGTAACTTGCATTATATCATGTCAAACTAAAAAAAACCAGATTCGATTATACGCCAACGAATACGATAGCCCAAATTAGCCACTAAAACAAAATCACGAAAAAGAGCTTTACAAAATACGCAAAAAAAAACATTAAAAAATTTTCATAAAATAGCGGGAAACATCCATCATACTTAAACAAAACACTGTTGAAAAAAATCGGCTCCAACAGCACTCACCTTAAAATTCAAATACACTCTAAAGTACAAGCTCAAATCTATGGTAACTAGCAGATGGTCATATCAAACTAAAAAAAACTAACTCAAATATCCACGCGGACGAAGTCGCGGGTATCAGCTAGTTTTTTATAGATTACTAGTGGCCGCCCGCGGCTTCGCTCGCCCGTTCCCGCAATACCCCGTTCCCGTTGCTTTTTCTTGATAAAAAGTATCCTATGTCCTTCTCCCGGTTCTAAGCTACCTCCCCACTAATTTTCTGCCAAATCGGTTCCGCCGTTCTTGAGTTATAAATAGTGTAACTAACAAGACTTTCTTTTAGAAATATAAGATATAGTGTTTACTACACAGGTGGGTGCGTAGCAGTCAGCCAACAGAAAGGTTTTAGGTTCAAATCCTGCGCAGCTTTTAACTTATAGGACGTTATAAAAAAGTTAAAGAATTTAGATTTTAGGAAAGTACTAATACAAAATAATGAGCGTCGTAATAACTGAGTGAGAGCAAATTGCAAGCTTGTGAATTTCTTCTACATAAAAGTCACATGATCACTCAGATACTTCCTTTACAATACATCACAATTGAAGCTACATATATCTTACGATAAATAATTATATAAATATATATATAAGTATATATATATTATAATATTGTATTATATATAAATAAATAAAATAAATAAATATTGTGGACAATTCACACAACACTATCTAGCCCCAAACTAAGCAGAGCTTGTACTATGGGAACCAGATAGCTGATATAAAACTTATTTTTTTTGTAAATACATACATAGAATACAATATAACACCCAGACAGAGAACAAACATCTGCGTTCACCACACAAATATTTATTCTCGGTGGGGATCGAACCCACGACCTACGGCTCAGAAGGCAGAGCTACTACTAACTGAGCTGAGAGGCCAGTTTAAGTGATTAAAGTAATTTAAGAAATAGTTTAGCACAATTTCCACGATCATGCAATTAATTTTGCAAACCGATGCACATCAAGCAAGCGTACCCAAGACCACAATAATGCTAGTCCTAAGCACTGCAGAGTTACATACTAAGTACTACTGAGCATCAATCTATATGCAAGCCGCCAAAGCCATTAGCATACCTAAGCGTCTGGTCTGTGCGTCTGTAGGTTATTGTTACAAATTCTCTGAAACTGAATTGTAATTTTGAAAATCATTTGGCAATTTTCAGTGCATTACTCTTATAATTCTTATCACATGAGCATTAAAATTTGATCTCTGCATGTGATTTGAATTGTGAACCATAAAAAAGTGCGAATTATATTTTATCTGCATTACACTCACTGCCGCAAGGTTTGACAGTGGCAAATATTTTATCTTAGTCTAAAATGGCCTGCCAAAGATCACATTCTTAAGTCAAATTTTAATAGTGATCTAAAAGTAAGAATTATAAAATGTTAAATGTTTTTTTTTTAGTATGTCACTATTAAACTAAAACTGGCCTGCAAAAATTACATTCAGACATCAAATTTTAGTATGCAAAACCCTATGCTGAAACTGATCGCCATTACCATTGCCATTGCAGATCGCCTAGATGTGCTCAAGGCTTAGGAGTTCCATTTTCGCCATCTCACGTCAGGCTATAAAAAGCATTCTCAAGCAGCCAGACGACTGTTCCATCAATCTATATTCAAGCAACCCATTAGCATACCTAAACATCAGCACGTCTACGTCTGTGTCTAGGTTATTGTCGTCAATGCTCTAAATATTCATGGCGCTGGTAATTGATTGCTGGACCCCTGGTTAAATAATTGCTTTATTTCATTATCATTCGCTTGCTATTCTACTAATATTATGCACAAGTTTAGATGTTGATTTCTTGTGATTCAATCAAATTCTGTCTATAGGATCAAGAAACCTAATAAAATTGAAGTTTTATTAGGTTTCATGAGTAGAATTTACATTCTATATATATCTATCTATACTATAAATAGGAAAGATGTCTTTTTTGTATTTTTGTTTGTTTGTAATGACTATGACAAAAACTACTGTGCCGATTTCAAAAAATATTTCACCATTTGAAAGCTACATGCACCCTGAGTAACATAATCTATATCTATGTATTTATAAAATAAATGTCCACTCGTGCGAAGCCGGGACAGGCCGCAGGCAGTATCTATAATATACACTATTTTATGTATCTACCCAATCAGATTTTATTAGCATTTAATATTAACGAATCAAATAACTTTGGTCACACAGAATGCGGCATATTGTGGGTAGGTAAATAAATAATTATCTTAGCACATACGTGCCGAAAGGTTGAACGAAACCCTGTTACGTATACACCTATACGTACATACATTACGTACATACGTACATTCCCTTGTAACCAGATTACTATAACCCCAATTCAATCAGCGATATAAAGGTCCTACCAATTAGATCAGCTCATGCATTTGATTGAAATGATAATTTACAAAGACGCCAGTAGGTTAGTGGGCATTAGTACTGAGAGGAATGATAAAATAATATACAGTTTTAACATTTCTATTTATATTCTTTTTAATTCTTAGGAAAACAAACAGTAGGCCTGCCACAAGCTCTGTCTGGCTCTGTCTCTGGCTCTGGTTATAAGCCTGTGTGAGTGTTCACCACAGACTTGGGATAAGGACTTCATGGCCAAACTGATTTTGATGAAATTTGTAAAGGACCAATTTGAAAGTATAACATTCCAAATAAAATATAAAAAAAATCAAATCGGCTTTTATATGAATAGCACACTTATCAGCAATACACAATATATATCTGTTTACAATAAATGATTATAGTTATGATGGCAATGATATATAAATTTAAGAGCTTTATAGCTTTTGTCGGGGTTTTGATGCAGTTTTCTCCAATTAAGTCTTTCGAATGCGGACTCATTGACTTCCTTGTACAAATGATAGGTAAACGAGTACAATAATATTCTCAAACTTTTGTGCACAATCTGATACAATTAATCATGAAAACTCATATTAATTACACTGTCAAAATGTCAAGACAGCGTGCAATTTTAATGCGGCCAATAGGTGTCTCGTAAATCCATGTCTCGTCCACATCAGCTGAGACGGCCGCAGAGTGGATGCAATAAATCTGGCCGCATTCTGCGTGGCGTGTCTGGGAAGGGGAATCTGAGAGGGGGTAAAGGACTATCACACTGTGCTATGCTTATCGTGCATATGTAACGTACTTACTTTGTTTTGAAAATACAGGTTACTTATAAAAACACGAAAGCAAAATGTGATACTCTTAAAGCTGCGCACATCTCTAAAACACAGTCAATAATCGCTGTCATATTTGACAGCGTTTCACTGATTGCCATTTCAGATCGCTTATATGTACGCAAGGCTTTAATAGAGTTGTGACGTGCAACGATTCTACTTTATGGACTTTACTGCAAATAAAAATACGAAATTATTAATGATACTGTTCATAAAACTCCTTTTCCAACCGATTTCTATGAGATTGGTCCCCTATAAGAATATAACATTCCCGATAAAAAATGTATCATATTGTTTCATTATGCGTTTGAAAGTAAGCATTAATACAAACAAAACAACCAAATTAAAAACCTCCTCCTCATTTTATTATCCGACTTCAACTGTAAGCATTAATAAATTAGAAACCTCCTAGTTTATTTAACCGACTTCAAATAAAAAACGGGTTAAAGAAGAAAAAGTTTTCGATTGGGGATGAAAAAAAATAATTTATGGAGATTTTTTGTGATTTTTAATTTACTTTCTCAAACGAAAAAATGAGTTGCATAAAATTCCTTAGACATCAAAGATATCTCAGAAGATCTAAATTCTGGCAACTCCATGATGCTTGCCATCACGCTACCAAGTTCGATCACGACGATGTCGCTTACTGTGACATGACAAACGGCTCAAGTGCACACGAATGTACTGCCTTAGGTGTGCTTTATGGGTTTGGCTAGACGGAGGCATGCGTCAGAGACAAGGGAATATTTTTAGTGACACGAACGGGCAACTGAAACTGAGGCCTAGTTTGTTTAGCTCATTGTTAGCTTGGAAAAGCTTGGCTCAAGATTCAGCTATCGCAAGATTTGAATAAATAATTAAAATAAATATTGTGGATAATCCCACTATCTAGCCCTAAACAGAGCAGAGCTTGTACTATGGGAACCTCATAGCTTATATAATACCTACTCATATACTTTTTTGTAAATACAAGCCATACTCAGAATACAATAAACCACCCAGATAGAAAACAAATCGTACGTTGAACACACAAATATTTGTTCTCGGTGGCGATCGAACCCACGACCTACGACGCAGAAGGCGCTCTGCCTTCTACTACCAAAGTAAATTAACCAAAGTAAAATCATATAATACTAGCAGCTACCCGTGGTTTCGCTCGTCCCGTTCCCGTTACTCCCCGTTCCAGTCACTTTATAAAAATAATACTATGTCTGTCTCCTAGCTCTGAGCTAATACCTCCACATACATTTGCAGCCAAATCGGTTCACGCGTGACCCAGGTAAATAGGTATTCATTTTTATATAATTATGGATAATTGTGATTCCAGAATCTTCTGTTGTGTGTTAAACATAATCTAACCCAAGACTTATATTTTTTTCCGAAAGGGTCTTCTTATTAAAAGCCATTTTTTCTTTGTATGTGCCAGGAACATCATTACTTTTCTTCATTGTCTGACGTCTCACGTAATATTGCGCACGTTTCAAGCAAAAATATCACCTAAAAATACAGCCCAGACTCGGAATTTTTCTCGAGTTTTCATTTTAAGCGCCAAAGCTCAAGCTAAATAATAATCCCAAGTCACTACAAATTTCCAAATTACATAGCAGATATATAACTGAAATAAACCTGTCTGGGTGCAAGAAAATATCGTGAGAACCGACGGCATCTCCACAGGTGTTTCAGTGCTATTTCTTTGCTTCAAGCCTGTACTACTTTTAATGGAGCTTCATAGAAAAATGGACTTTATCACGCTTAGTTAGATTCCATTATGAATACAGGCAGCGGAAAATATTTTTCATTAAACTAACCCTTGACAAAATATGTATTTCGTCATGAGTTAGTTTACATAGTTCGTGGGTTGATGGTACTATAATAATGCAAAGCTGAGATTAATCAGTACAAAATGTGTAAAAGTGACAAAATATCTATGCTTGTGGCTCGAATCAGATACAACCACTGTTTCTGAACACAAGTCTCAGAGACTGATAATACGGCACTAACGCGACCGTGGCTCCATCTACAGGTTTGACGTTAAAGTAAACTACTTAATATTTCTAATAGATTCTTTTGCGCCTCATTTCGTTCGTGTATTTTTACAACATCATCTTTTTGCACAGTATCAATATGCCATCTAGCTTTGCCAGTGAATTTTTTTATCGCTCCTACTAATAGTAGTTCTTTTGCACCGCCATTTTGACCGCTTCCCTTCGGTTTTTGCTCTCCTCTGAGATGTGATTGAAAGTGACTTGAGAAGCGGTTTAAATGGGTTTCTTCTTAACTGCCGGGGTAATTACTGAGAGTAATGTGGTAGTTTTGCTTCGAACACGTGTTTTTTAAATGTTCTACATTTTCGAAGTAAATGCTAGAATTTTTAAATCATGCTTCTTCATCTTGTAGCTTCAACTAAGTAATACTTATTACTAACTTGTCAGCTGACAAGATGATTGTAGAAAAACGTTTTTAGTTATAATTTAAAATAATAATAACTGGAAACTAATAACTTTGCTTAACTTCTTAAAATAACTTTGGATGTTTCTTAAAATAAATATAATTAAGTGTTGTTCTAAAATCACATTTGTTGATAGTAGTTAAAAATGAATATGTAACTATACTTATTATTGCGATGGCACAGTTGATTAGAGCATGCCTGTATAACAGGGAAGTTCGAGGGTTCGAATTCCTCTCGGCTCGTTACTTTTGGAACAATATTAAATTTTTGGGATTTATTAGTATTGAAAGGTGACATGTTTATCCATCGCTTGAATTATTAAGCAAATCAAATCAAAAATGTCTTCACTTTGAAGTCTTAAAACAGGCAATACTACACTACTACGCTATACTAGGGCTTGGTTCCCACAGTTTTTTTGTAAAAATAGCAGTGAAGTTCTAGTGTGGTGCCAGTCCCAAATAAATGAGACCTAGGCAATACAAAATCAAAAGTTTCAAAGTCAGCACACCAAAACTACCACAAACTACAATTTCAACAAAACACAAACTACAATTTCAAATAGTTAGCTATTAGAGAAATCGTTTTAATTAATAACGGGCCGCACTAGGCATATATTATCAGTTCATTGATTTAGATAATGGGACAAAATGTTTGCCAAGGAATTATTGAAATGGTTCAGCGGTGTACCTATAGTTATGATAGCCATTTAACATTTAAAAACAACAATACTTATGACCTATAGAAGTGTTATAGGTTTTATTAATTTTTGTTTGAAATAAGAGAAAAACAAATTTTCTGTACCGTTTCCACAAACTTCATACGATTTAGTAAATTCCCGTTGTGCCTTCGTCTGTATGGCTGATCCAGTCCTATGATACTTTGTGTCTGTAGTTGACAGGTTGAATTATACATCGCATGGGCGGGCCTACGGGTTGTCAGACACAATAACCGTTGGATTTTTATTGGTTTGCTATTAAATATTTGAAAGACTGCTACACAATTACGTGTTCGTTGATGTTCAAGACAAGGTAATCATGTTAATATTTACTCCGATACTGTTTGTTTTTTTTACTGAAAACAAGAAATGAAATTAAAATATCTCTATGCGTTTGATTTTAATTACTATTTTGGGTAAAGTCTAAGCTTGTGTTGTGGCTGCTGGAAAGGATCACGTGCTTTTTTGTTGTTAATCAATTAAAAGTATACCTATTTAGTCTTTCAATACCATGGCATGTTCTATTTGTTTTTCACGAGACATTACTTTTAGAAAATATTAAATCTGCAATGTTTTCTCAAATTATTCATCAAGCATTGATATTATTATGAATGCTTGATGAATAATTTGATAAAACATGAACAATGTGTCCGATTTTTAAGAGATCTGTCTAAAGAAAACATAGAAAATATTTTGTTTCTAGAATCTTCCAGTCAAAGAATTATCTGTAGATTGCAAACTAGAATTGCAAATGTCTGGAATAAAATGTATATCTATATGAAAAAAAAGCAGTTACAAAGTTCCAGCACGTGTTTTCCATTCCACACAACCCTACGAAATTGGCTTAAAATTTCAAATTCCCAACAAGCCTCCAGAGATCAGTAGCAACGTCTGGCAAACAAAGATACGTTACTGAGATCTTAATTCTCCTAATCCGAGTAAGAAGGCGAGGTGGACACATACGTGCAGCCGGCTACGTGACCCGACTTACTGCAAGAAACAACAGATGAAATGATCGAGAAAAGGCGCCGGTGGATAGATTTTAAAATAAAATTGGCGGGTTGATTTTAAGGAACAACGAATCAGAATATACTCTCTTCTTCTTAAATTTAAGAGCTTAGCTCCTTTTGGAGTTTTGGTGCAGTTTTCTCCAACTAAAGGCCTGCGCACACTTAGGTCGCTGGCGATGGCAATCAATAAAACGCTGTCAAATATCGCTGTCAAATTTGACAACGTTCCACTGATCACCATCGTCAGTGACCTAGGTGTGCGCAGGCTTTAAGGCTCGAACACACCTAGTTCTCTGGCGGTAGCGATCAGTGAAACGCTGTCGAATGTCGCTGTCAGATTTGAGATTTGACAGCGATATTTGACAGCGTTTCACTGATCGCTACCGCCAGCGAACTAGGTGTGCGCAGGCCTTTAGGTCTTTCGAATGCGGCCTGCTTGACTTCCTTATACGACATGCCAGTGACCTTTTTCTTTTATCTGGCTCACGTAACTTATTCTTGGCCTTCCTCTTACCCGTGTTCTTTCAACAATATACTCAAAAGTAGAGAATTTTATAATAAACATTACCAAATAAAGATTTTAGTAAGTTAAACTGGAAATTAGCATGCCTAATGCTGCGGAGAGTAGACATATTTTTGCCTCGTATGTCACGCACGTCAGGTCTGCCTGGGTGTGTTATATTGTATTCTAAGCATATATTTACAAAAAATAAATCAAAAATACTATCTAGTTCCTATAGAAAAAGTTCTGCTAAAGAGGCTAGATAGTGTTGTGTGGATTGCCTACAATATTTATTCACCCAAAGAACTTCGTTACAAAAACACTTTTAACTCAAAAGCCGTTCCCAAATTCGATACAAAAAGACAGCTTAAAGAGGACGCTAAGTGAATAAGTGAACAGTTAAAATCTCATAATATTTACATAAACCGAACATTAGTCTGATGGTGCAAGCCATGAGGGACGTGGTGAAAGATTAAGCTTTGATCACATGTGTGAGCATGCTCTTTGAGCCTGTAGTACTTAAGGCCTACTTAAGTTGAAACGCCGTCAAATATTGCTGTCACATTTGACAGTGTTTTCGCTGATCGGCATTGCCATCGCCTAGATGTGCGCAGGCCTTTACATCTACTCATACCTACTTTGAAAAGGCGGGTCAATCTCTTTTTAAAAGGCTGGCAGCGCATCAGCATCGCGTCTGGTGTTGCAGGTGTGTGTGGGTGACGGTGACTGCTTACCATCAGGTGGCCCATTTATGGCATAAAAAATAAATGTAGTTTAATACACACACATGAAGGTCTAAAACGGTATAGACGTCTAGTGTTAAACTGAACATCGCGTTATCTTAAAGTTCACACACAACAGATTTCAAAATCAAAATAATCTATATAAATGGTATAATAAACAAAACGCATTTCCCTTTGAATAAATGAAGCAACGAGGCATTAAGTTAATACAACTTATCAATATAATATTTTTTGTGTGTCAAGCAAACTTTACTAAAACAAAAAATAATAATACCACTGCATATTTCATACTTTGTTTCGTTGCATGGAGATTGCTTTGTAATTGATTTATTGAATGGTAGCTAGCCTCCAAAGACCGATTCAAGCACATAAGAGTGGTTCAAAATCAAGAATACAACGACATGCTTACACAATAATGGGGCTGAAGCTTTACGGCCTAATGGTGCATAACGACGGCTAAATTAATAAATGATGAACCATAATCTATGAAATTGGATTAATATCGGATTAAAGCGATTTGTTCTATGTTTATGTTTGTGTAAGATAAGTCTTGCGTGGATCGACGACTTACGTAGAGTGGCGGGCAGCAAGTGGAAGAACCGAAGATCGGGCTCAGAGAACTACTTCCAGTGGTTCGTGGTTGATAATGGTGATGAAGATAAATTATTACTCAACACGAAGTGGTCAGAGCTGATTCTAGGTCTAAAAATCTGAAATTCAGCACAAGTATTTGAGGGATCAGTAAAAAACGATACTTGAAAATTTGTTGATTTCCTAGTTTCACCCTTCGATCTTTTCCTAGCTTCACCCTTGCTGTGCCCTAGCTAAGCTAGGTAATGAATGAAGCTAATTTCAGACTTGATTCAACTCATGTCAGAATCAAGCAGGGAACTATGTACTGTGTGTACTATAAAATGGTTACTGACAAATTACTTTTTAATTCCCACAAAAGTATCAGGCAAAAGATAAAACATAAACAAGCTTTAGTTTTTGTTCAACATAAAGCTATGGCTTAATCTTCTTTACTGAAGTATGGCACCGGTTTAAACGAACTAACTTAGTTTTTACATCTTCAGTAAGTTTTAAGGCGATGGACGCACGGCGCAAAGCCCAAGGTCTGTTATATTTAAAGTGCGTGCCATGTTTTGTGTGTGAAATGGTGATGACTACTTACAACTTAGCACCAGATGGACTATTTACCTGTACAATTAACAAAAAAAAAGTCTTAGTTAAGATTCGATCAAATTAGGTAATGTCAGCCGTCAACCTCAAATGCACGAGTGTTGTTCTCCCCTTGTTCTTGGTACTATAGCCTTCCTAGGGAAAATAGCGTATTCCCCTTGCTTACCCTCATAGCAAAGTAAATAGGTAGTAATTATACTATAAACAGTAGTATGACTTATTTGGCTGTGATATTGATGGCAAATGCACTTGTATGCAGACTGACAGTTGCTGACAGAAGTTTGTAAAAGGATCACACAAAAAACTGTAGGAACCAAGCCATAGTTTGTTGCCTATTTTTCTGCTTGGCCGTGTGGAACTGGCACCTAGACTCACCTAGCTTTAAGACGTTTCAGAGTGAACCTTGTGATACAACAGAATAAAAAAAAATATGTTGAAGTTTTCAGTTTGACTGTCGAAAGCTTGCGGCTGAATAACTGTTGTTCTACTGCTTGCTTGTTTTTTATGTTTACTGTGTTCATGACCTGCCTTTTCTATGCATGACTGTGCGAATGTATAACGTAATAGAATAGTCTAAACGGTATGTAATTGCCGTCTTTCAGCGTTTTCTTTGTTCGTTTTGTAGTTGGTTTTGTGTTGTTGTGGGCTGGGGTTGAGCGCGGGATTTTAAGTGTAAATGGCATACGCAGCAAATTTAACTGTAACAGTGGAATGGAAAAAAAGTTGTATTTAAAATGGATTATAATGAATAGTAATATACGTTTTTAACTGGAAGTCTTTGGGGGAGGCCTTTGTCCAGCAGTGGGACAATGTAGGCTGAAATAAAAAATAGACGTTTAACACTTTGAAATATATGATATATGTATCTGGTTGATTTAAGTTGCTACGAATCACGTTTAAAAAAGTTAAGTTGTATGACATGAGTCATACAACTTTTTTGTGAGCACTATTATTATATTTTGAGCAACTTCAAACATCAAATATAACCAATTTCTGTCTTTGAAGCAGTATTGCTGTGCTAAGAATCTGTAAATCATAAAGTTGATGGAGGCAAGGCAGTGCGTCGTAGGGCATGTTCCTAGCGTGCGTGGCCTACTAGACGGTGTTCGGTTATAGGCGATAGTTACCAATTAACATCAGGTGGGCACGTGCTCACTGTTGCATTAGAAAATTGACTAAAAAAAATAATGAATGATTGAAAAACGCATCATTGTATACTACCAGACCAAGCTATGTTTGCACCTCACGTCGATTACCAAAAAATAGTCAAAAAACCAGTGGTTTGAAAAAATGGATTCGCTATAGCTTTAAAAAATTTAACAAATATTTGTTAGATTTTACTTCACATGTGTTTAATAATATATTATACGTAAATACAAGTGTATGTTTTAATACAAAAAAGCAAGGTGCAAACCTAGCTTAGTGGAGATAATGGCCAAACTGATAGAGTTAAAATGTTGCCAATGAGCAGTGGTATGGCATTTTCTATGTGTGTGTGTATTACTTATAAGAACTCTCTGTTACTTTGGTACTTGTTCGCCAGTCTTGACCGCCGACCCATTATTCGTGTGACGTGTCGTTTTGATGAAATCTTTATACAGTAATTATTAGTGCTTTCATTTAGCTTTCAGTTGTATAGTTATAATTCCGAAATAAATAATTGCTTTCTCATAACGAACGAAGCTTATTGCATCAACGTGGCAACATCTGCAATGTCTAACAAAGACATTATACGCTCAGAACAATAAAGCAAATCATACCGGTGTATGTTATGTATATCTGATTGAGTACATTACATACATGACATCGTGTTTGTGCGGTCAGGATTGTCCATGACATAATGATGGATGATGTTGATATCAAAACCTTTTTTAACCGACTTGGAATTAAAAAAGAGGAGGTTCTCAAGTAGGTTGTATTTTTGTTTAATGTTTACTTTTTCATTACACTTTTTATTAAGGACAACAAAAAATAGGACCAACATATTACAAAACATTTAGAAGGTACTAAGTAGTTCTTAGAGTGTTAGCCCAATGAGAGTCATTTATGAGCCAAGTTGATCAATTATTTTTATCTGAAAAATAATTCTTCTAAATTGGTCCCATAGTTTCAACAAAATCATTTTTTTATACAAGTAGCTGATGAAACAAGCATATGGTTCACCTGATGTTACGTGATAACCGCCTACAACAAAGCATTGCCTCATAGGTCACGCACGTCAGGAATGTGCCCTGCGATGCACTGTCCTGCGTCCATCAACTTGAGGCATACAGACAGATGTTCGGCCTCACGTGCCAGTAAATTCACCGGCACTCACAACCATCAAACCAATACACAGCAATGCTGCTTCACGGCAGAAATAGGCATGGTGGTAGTATCTATCTGGGTGTTATATTGTATTTTAAGGATAATTATTTACATAAAATATATTAAAAATACCTATGTATTATAAGTTTAGTATTATATATTATCAGCTATCTGGTCCCCATAGTACAAGCTCTGCTAAGTTCGGGGCCAGATAGTGCTGTGTGGATTGTCGATGTTGAGTTTTTTTATCCCCGGACGATCGGGTCTGCATTTTGGCCATGAAGACGATTTCTCAAGTTTTTTTAAACTGATATTATTGATCAATCGTCAGTTGTAAATTAATGATATCCATTTGTAGTTAAACTTACTCAACCAAAGGAAACCAGAGTGCAGTCCAGGTTTTGGCAGGGTGTCAAAAATGCAATCACTACTGGTCTCTGTGGAACTTGGCTGGGATTACAAAATGGTTGAAAACCCTAGAATTTATCGCAATTTGCTAAGTTTTGACTATTCAGAGTCCGTATTGTCTGAGATAGCTTGTCTTAAATATGAGAACTACTAAGTATTAAACCAACTTTTGAGTTCGCTACATTGTAGCCTTTTGAATTTATATCTTACATTGAAATTCTTGTAATGTTTTAATAGAGACGGATAGACGTCCAACTGACAATCTTTTGTGTCTGAAATGGACAATCTTTTGTGTCTGAAATGTAATGTAAATTGTTATAATTATGCAATTTTTCACAGAATTTTTTTTTTGAAAACAAGTTAATGTAATTTTTTCTTTCTTTCTCAAAGATTTTTTATAATGTCTCAAAAGTAAAGAGCCGAGCGGTATTTGAACCTGTTACATATATTTAAATGTAAATAAATATATTTAAATTTATTTGTTTGTAAATTTATCTTATTAACAAGATAGTAAAACCTTCGTTATTTCTTTCTACTCAAGTTCCATTATCTCCAACAATTCCCTACGCTTAGCGTGACTTGATTTGTAAAAGGATCATATAAAAAAACGGGAGGAACCGAGCCGTAGTTTGTTGCCTGTTCTTCTAGGCTTGGTCGCGTGGAACTGGCACCTAGACTCACCTAGCTTTAAGACGTTTCAAAGTGATTCTTGTATCGTATTGAATAAACGCTTATTGAATCTTGAATCTAGCTTCACAACAATCTAGACACAATAATCCTTCAAATGTGCCCCAATCGGCTGACACTCAACAACTCATACGGTCTGGAAGCTACAGCGAAGTAAAGTCGCTCCTACATATTCAAAGTTTAATCCGGAATCAGCTTTCCACTTCTTGTGAGGATTCTGTACTGTCGCAACTTAGACGCCCGGCTTTGGACAGTTCGAAACATTAAACTTGTACGAGTAACTCAATTTCGTGCAGTCATTATTGTACTGTTTTGTTGGTTTAACTTACTGTACGGAGGTATATTATGATGTGCTTAAAATTTGTAGTTAAAAGATATTTTTGGTACTTTATGAAATACTCATCTCATGAAGTCTCATGAATTTGTTTCTTCTGTTCTAATGTCAAACTCATGAAATCTCATGAATTTGACATTAGAACAGAATGCCTACCTGTCTCTTCTGCTCTGTCTGTGGTGCTGTTTTGAGTCTGTGTGAATGCTCACTAGTGTATTATACTGTTACTGTGTGTGTGACGTTTTGACGTAGGATGTCTCAACACTCACCAAGACTCAAAACCAGAAAGAGAGTCAGAAACAGAGTCAGACAGAGCTTGTGGTATATAGGCCTACTGAGGTTACTTTTCTATAACAATAAAGTGGACAAATAAGAAAGGCTTTTTCTTATTATCGTGTCGGTTTTACACTAAATAACTTTTACTAATTATGTGGCTACCTTAACATCGCTTGCTGTGGCTGTATTGAGATTTTCCCTTGTACACAAGAGGCACGCCAGCGCTAGGTCTTTTTAACCAACTTCAAATAAAAAAGAATTTTTATTTGAAGTTAATAAACAAGTTAAGAAAGTAAAACAAAAAAATTAAGACACTTAATTTTTTTTATGTTTGTTTTACTTCATCATTCATGAGCCGATTTGAAAAATACAATTTTTATTTAAAAGATACTAAGGTAACTATTTCCAAATTTGATTCATCATAGAAAAACATAATAAGAGGTTTTATTGAAATTTCTAGTTTTTTTAACTTTTGTTATCTAAAAGATTAAAACAGAGATTATTAAACTGATAAAGAGGTATTTTTGGTTTTAATCTCACTTTCGACACTTTCGAAAATAACGATCAAAACTACGATAGCAGCAAAGTTATATCAATCTACGAAGTTTCCAAGTTCAATAACTCCACTTTGACAAGTATTGCATCTCGGTATCCGTGAGTTGCTAAGCCACGTCGCACCATCGCGCTAAGCCAAGATAAAGTTCGCCTAATTAACACACCCGCTCGTTACCTGCACGGGATACCTGCGCGTGTTTTGGCAACTGAAATAATAAAAAATACGGGCTGTTTTTTTATACAACTAAGTTAGCAAACAAGCGCACGGCCCCACTTGATCGAGAGCAGTTACCGTAGCCTATGGACGCTTACAACACTAGAGGCATCACTCGCGCATTGCTGACCCTTTATAGTAGATTGTTATACAAGGGCAGTAAGTGAGCTTTTGCAGAACAAGATCCTTTTTGGCGCCCGTGCGAGCGCAGCTCGCAAAGGGCGCTAATGGATCGAGTGTACCCGAGATATTTAGATGCCCGAGCGAGCAAAGCGAGCGAGGGCAAATATAGTTCGAGGGTGCAATAGCTACTTATGACCGAGGTAAGCATTCTACTTTACATCATTCATGCGAGGTAAATTTTTAACTAGCTGATGGAACAAACATATGGCCCACCTGATGTTAAGTGGTAACCATTGCCTTTAGCAAAGCATTGCCTCGAAGGTCAAGCACGTCAGGAACGTGCCCTACAATGCACTGCCCTACGACCATCAACTTGAGGCACACGGATGTTCAGCCTCACGTGTCAGTGATTTCACCGGCACCCATACCCTTCAACTCGAAACTCAGCAATGCTGCTTTTCGGCAGAAATAGGCTTACAATACAACAATAACACAACATTTATACGGGTATGACAAAATTTAATTTTAATTTGAGAATAATAATAATAAAAGTATTATTATAATTATACTATTAATTTTATTAAAATTAATAGTTAAATATTTGTACCGGTAGGTATCTGCTAAAACAGTCGTAGACGCACATCTATGCACACATCTTAAGCTACTATATCTTTTCAGTAAAAAGTTTTCATATCATTTTGTAAGAAAAGAGATTGTTTCACCAAGGAGGTTTGCATAGCTCTTGAACTGTAATGAACCATCACCAAGGAGGTTTGCATAGCTCTTGAACTTTAATGAACCATTACGTATCAAGCATAGTGTGACGGTAAAAGTGATTTGAAAATGGAACGCATTTACAATGCACTGGGCTGCACACGCCTACTTACACAGCCTCTTTGCGCTAAAGTAAATCCTATTTACTGAGCATGTATGATGTAAAACATTTTAAAACGTCCTTTTTGAAAAACACTACTTTTTTTTGAGACATCGTTTTATAGATATAATTTTTGAACGTGCCTTTTCCCTTATAAGATATCTTTGGAGTATCTCGAGTTCTTCGATTGAGATTAATGATTTGGTAAATAATTCTTAATTTTTTATTTGTGACACCCATTATGTGAATGGGGTCACCAGTGAGCATTTTTTACAAAAGCTTTTTTTTACTTTTATCTGTAAGTCTTTGTTAAAAACACGTTATTTTACACAATGATTTGGTGTAAAAGCTTGATAATTTATCAAAGAAAGCACATATTCTGATATTATAAGAGATTTTGATGCTGCAACATGAAATAAACACACACTAGAGCCTCTGTAACGCCACCTGTACGTGCATGTATTGGCTTTAACGCCAGTCTGTATTGCAACTTGTGGAATAATTATCTATAATGGAGGCAAGTTGTGGAACTTTCTAGAATACTCGTAAGTAGACTTACTTGCTTCGGATTTAATCCTATCGTGTAACGTCACTTACGTCATAATCATCCAGCAACTATTATGTTTAACTTGAAATCCATTATTAGTGTACTTTAAAGGCCTGCGCATACCTAGTTCGCTGGCGGTAGCGATCAGTGAAACGCTGTCAAATATCGCTGTCAAAGTTGACAGCATTTCACTGATCGCCGACGCCAGCGGCCTAAGTGTGCGCAGGTCTTAAGCCGATTGTTACTGGTCAAGCCAGTCAGAACTTTGTTGGTTTTGTCTAAGGTATCCAAATGAAGTTAATTTCGGCGTTACGCAATGCCAAAATACGAATTTCCATCAAATTTAATTCATACACTAGGTTTGAATTTCGGTGGTGGCTGCGTTGCCTATTACAGTCGCGCACAGACGGATTTGTGCTCCACTTTTATATATTTGTATTTACTCTTTGTTCTGTTTACTATTCTGTTTTCTTTCTTTTTGTGTTATGTACTCTGTTTGTGCTGTGTTTATGTGTGTTGTGTGTCCAAAATAAATGTATTTTCTTTCTTTCTTTCTTAGATAGTTATCCAATACGAAAGTGACAGTTAAAGTCTAGGCTATGTTAAAAATGACAAAAATGAAGACAATAAAGCCCCTGTTTTTGATTCGCTGTTTCCCTTAGAATTTTACGCTATCGTGATTGGTTGTATTCGGATGACAAACTGCTTAGCACCACTATGCATGCAATACGTAAGCGTATTGTGTTGACCTTTACTCTGCGCGGTACGGACGTACCTAAGGACGATTTGACTGTGGAGTGGTAGCTTTGTTGCTGGGCAATGTAACACGGATTTCGATACGTTTGCGTTGCAAATTTCGAATCTATTGCTCTGTCTGTATACCTTCGTGAAACTGTGCGGCTATTTAACTTGACGTCAGTAGGCCTACCACAAGCTATGTCTGGCTATAGTTTTGAGTCTGTGTGAGTGCTCACCAGTGTATTATATTGTGTGTGTGACGTTTCGATGTAGGATTTATTTTGACAGCAATTACACGGACTCAATACCAGAGCCAGAGAAAGAGCCAGACAGAGCTTATTGTAGGGCTACTGGTGTCTGGTTTCACAATTGCCGTAATACATACATAAATGACTGGCCCTCTCAGCTCAGTTCGTAGTAGCACTGCCTTCTGAGCCGTAGGTCGTGGGTTCGATCCCCACCGACAACAAATATTTGTGTGGTTAGCACAGGTGTTTGTTCTCTGTCTGGGTGTTATATTGTATTCTAAGTATGTATTTACAAAAAAAAAATTATAAATGTATTATAATTATCAGCTGTCTGATTTCTATAGTACAAGCTCTGCTTAGTTTGAGGCTAGATAGTGTTTGTGGATTGTCTATATTAATTATTTATTTGTTATAAATAGCCAATCTTTGATTAAACCAGATTTGCAAACAGAATAAAATAAGAATTATCTCACTACGTTGCTTGAAAATTTCTTCATCACACATCCACACGATTCAGCATTTTTCAACGTGAACTCGTCTCATAATAACTGAAGAGTAATATAAAATGTGAAACGATATTGCATTGCATTCTTCTGAGACAAAATGAAATGTAATTCTGCTGACTTCATTTCACTTACATTCTTGTAGAAGAAATGTGTATGTGTGTGGATAGTTCGGCGTGAAATTTTTAGGTTTTATAAAGTTAGCGATACTTATTAAGAAAGTGTTATATTTTACAATAAACATTAGTAGCAGTGTGATAGAGAGCACTGGTAGTCTAGTGGTAGTGGTCCCGCCTTCCGATCCGAAGGTCGTGGGTTCAAATCCACTCGTGTACCAATGAGTTTTTCTGTCGAAAAATGTATGTGCATGTCGGCGAGGTATCGCCAGACTGGTTATTTTCCTTCATGATGTGACATTTAAAACAAAGTTTCAAGATTCAAATTGAATATATTTTGAAAGACACAGTTCAACGGTCAAATTACAACTGATTTCCAGTGAGCATGCACTGCGTTAAATACTAAATGTACAGGAAAACGACAAAGCACTGAATTTTAAGCAATATTTAACGCAACTATCTAAAATTACGAAAAGCTATTCATAAATCATTAATTTATGTTACAATAATTTTAAACATATGTTTATCTATTTATAAACATTATTTGTTTTAACTGAACATAGGTAAATCCGGAAAGAAGTATTAATTTTAAGAGTTGTTCATAAACGGTAAAATAATATTTCTTAATTCGTTATAAATGCTAAAATGATTTAACATAATAAAAATATAATTTAAAAGATTATTTCAATTATATAAATGCATCGGTTGTGACGGGGAAGCGTCATAACCGCTATTTATACAAATTAAGCCAAGGAAACGTTAAAACTCATAGATTTATACTAATTAATTAATTACAATTCGTTTTAAATCCATTTATAATTTATCTTATACTAATAACATGGTTCAGACTTAAAACTACAGGCCAGCCAAATGTGACGTCACATTTACAATGAAAACACAAATACGCCGTAATAAAATTGGCGCCCACATGCACTATGCCAGTACTCTCAAAACGGTGAAGGAAAACATCGTGAGGAAACCGGCGTGTTGTAGAACCTAAAAAAGTTCGAGCAACACGTGTCAGGGGTCACGCAAAAAGGGCCCACCAGCGGCCTACTTGCGGAAAAAACCTGCCCGCACATCAAGTGCGCATGATAAAACTTGCCAACTTAGCAGTGTGATACTTTCAAGCTTAAACCGAGAGCTTTATAGATAGATAGACGGATTAACTCTTTATTGTACAAAAAAAAAAATACAGAAACTATAACAAAAGTAATGAGTACAATGGGCGGTCTTATCGCTAAGAGCGATCTCTTCCAGACAACCTTTGGATGGAAAGGATGGTTAAAAATCATAGACGGCGATGCACAAAAAGTTTTTAAAGTAAAAGTAAAAGTAAAATAGCTGATATAGAATGAGAAAATAATATATTATCCTACCACTTAATATCTAAAAATCAACTTAAAAAATAATAATACTGTTAATACATCTTTACATCTTTACCTTACTTATTAAATTATACAAGTTCTTTTAATTATTATAATGTTGTGCTATTAAATAGTAAATAAATTTTGCTATTATTTGTGTAAATTATTGCTATTATTGTTGTAGGATAAATTTTATCCTATATTTTGTTGTACACAAATAATAGCAAAATTTGGGAATTATTACCTACTCAAAATATTTCATTGTATTGAAGAACTCGTTAAATTTATCATAACTTTCTCACCATACTTGAGAAAATAAATATTTTAGAAGACGTATTTTTTTTACAAAAAGATTCGGAAAAAATTGGAATGTTTGAAATATTAAATATTCCGTAAACAAGCTCTATATCTGATACAAAAGGCATCCTGCCTCAATCGTGTTAGTTTCTACATAAATACTTTATCCTATAGCTATCGAGCTCAAAGAAGCTTCATACACGTTTCACCCCACTTTTTAGGCAAAAGCCTTTTTGTGAATTACGTGACGTGCAAACGTGAGCTAAAGGGACTTTGCCAGGAGTTTATAAGGTTATATTTGACAGGCAGTACCGAGCTAGAATTGAATAAGCTTTTACGCAAATTTCGGTGAATTAACATTGTAAAAATGTAAAAATATTGTAATTGTACTTATAAAAAAACCCATAATGAACGTTTAGATTTTGACTAACTACTATGAGATTTTCATAATGTCCCAAAAGTTAAAAGCCGAGCGAGATTTGAACCCCTATACAACATAACCTACCATACCAAACCATACCATAAAGCTATAACATTTTGGGACATTATGAAAATCTATGTGATTTCCTTAAGTGCACTAAACACTAAAAAATCAATAAAAATAACGAATAAGGTCCTACAATCCTAAAACGTAAGCTTCCAGTTAGAAAACTCTGTGGTGGTGTTTTTTTTGTACTTTTATTGCAAAAAAAACCCAATTCAGCAGAATCTCCTTGAAGTCAAAAGTTTTGGTTATCGATCAATCAACTAATAATGACTTAAATTGTAAGCTCACACTTTGAAAAATTCTGTAGCCACGTTTTTTTGCACACACATAGGTAGCTTATAAAACCACATTCAGATTAAATATGGTTTGTGACTGCAAGGAGATTCTGCTCCTCTCTAAATGCTAAACCTTTGACCAGTAATTCTTTGTTTTTATTAATCTACCTCTACCATAAATAATGCGAAAACAACAAACCCAACTGTTTAAAAAACGTAACACACTGATTTAATAAGGTGCCTTTTTAAAGTAAGCATTTTATTACGTACCTACCAGGTGTTAAGGTGTAAACACACTTGTGCAAGTAACGTGCCAGACTCGCAGTAAAAGACCGTAGCGATTTTAACGTTTCAATTGTCACAGAATCCGAAAAAATGTACTGCGTAAACTAGTTACAGAAGGAATCAAAATGATAATTTTGCTGTCGGTTTGTCCCAATATATTTAAATTAATTGCACTATTATTCTTAAGGATTTAGGAACAAAACCCTTGAAAAATATCAAAAACATTAAACTAAAACAAAACCGATATATGAAATGTTAGAATTGTTCATTTTTTGTTATCAATATCAATAATAATGAAATGAAAAATACTTATCAATCGTTAAAATTATGACTATGTTGGCAATACAACCAAGCTCAGCCAAATACTGGCAAGTTCCACACATGTTTCCACTTGGCACTAGTGAGTAGACCCCATTACGTTCATGGCTTGATGAAATTTGCATTCATTAGTCGAGTGGAGTGTGACCGTGGACAAAATGTCAACTGCTTTTTATTTTCAGTCCCAACGATATTAATGTGGCTTTTTTAAATGAATTTAAGGCTCTTATCCATATAAAAAAATGAAATAAATTTAAAATGCATGATCGGTAATATTTTAAAATCGTATATAACTTAGAGAAGATATAATATTTCAAAATAATGATGATGACTTTCAAATAAAATTCAAACACATGAGTAGAAGATGGAGCGAGCCGGATTGCTCCAATTTTGTGGAGGTTCTATGACGTCATAGTCCAATAGAACAAATGAGAGTTACCGGCTTATTGTTTGCGACTTATAGATTCTATTCGCAAGCTTCACATAACTCAGTTTATTTCCGCTCTAGTGGACATGCAGCCTTAGCTCGGGATAGAGCTTTGTTTGATTTAATTTTAGCGACAACCTTTTTAATTAGTAACTCGTAGCAAAAATTTTAGCAATCGTTTTTTTTCAGTTTAGTTGATCAAAATTTTTAGAAGAGTTGGTATATACGTTGCAAATAATGGTATTTCCACTATGGGCTTGCAGCCTCATACTTATAAAGTATTGATCTCTGCAAAATGTGCTATTTGTTATTATTGGACGTTCCTAAAATTAACCCTTTGGACATCTTTAAGGATCTTTAGTACCTCATCATCATCCGTAGCCCAACTTAACTCACTGCTGGGCATAGACCTGTCTTTGTTCTTGCCATTGCCACGAGCTTCGTCTACCCTCATCCATCTGTGACTCATGACGCTGACAATGTCATCATCCCATCGTGCCTGGACGTCCAACGCTTCTCTTCCCAGTCCTTGGCCACCACTCAGTCAATCTAATTTTATCTTCAGTACTTATGAAGAAAAAAATCTTCAATCTGAGTTCATATACCTGCTGAGGTTTTCCCTATTATAGCATGAGGTTCTTCAAAAGGGGCGTTTTAAAAGTTTTAAAGGGTCGGTAACGTGCTTGTGATGCTTCTGGTATTGCAGGCGTCCATAGGCTACAGTAACCGCTTCCTATCAGGTGGGCCGTATACTTGTTTGTCTACTTTGTTGTATAAAAAAATGTATCCATCGTAAAGCATGGTATAAATTTTCGCGGGATGACAGTCGTAAGCCTATTTCGTGTTTTATGTTGTTTAGTAGAATAAAACGTTACAAAGTTACAACTGCAAACAAACCATTCTCATAAATCTCGGCATCATTGTCTGAGACGAATCTCTGACAGATTAAACGTAACATAAAACATGAACTTCAAGCCCGTAATAAAACCCAGTTGGGTTCAACCCCCCTCACCCCTAATAATCGAGTTTCTCGTCCAAGATGTCGCCACGGTCCTCCATCCCTTCAGAATATCTTGACTTTGTTGAGTGAATTAACATACAATTTACCAGTTCAAAGGAGGTTACTGTAATATAATATTACCATAGCTGTGTGCTTTGTTAGCAGTTTTCGAAATGTTATTTATTTAATCCAGTTTACGATTCCAATGGAAATTAAGGTAAATCTTATTTCTTTCTTTATTATTAGCGTCACTAAATTATTTAGTTTAGATACTGTTTCAGATCAGTTAAGCTATCTCTAGATCGTTTGTAATGGTTTGTAGATAGCTCAACTGTTTCATGTATTTCTAAAAATATTTATTTGATTTTAAGTTTCTTTGTGTCAAATATTATTATTTAGTTTCAAACATAATATTATCAAAACTATCTTCATAAAAACTGCACCTGCTAATTATGTTTGCTGTATTATTTCAAGGTTGCATTATTTAAATAACAGTAAATCCTACTAAATAACACCTAAAACAGTGAACAAAAGAACAGCCAACAAACGAACCTTATCTCTTAATTTCGTTCAGTAGGAGAGCTCGTGTGAAATTTTAATGAAACTCAGCTCAGATAACTGAAATGTATCCTTTTTCCGTCAGACAGAAAAGAGTTAAATTCTGTTTTGGGTATCCTCCCCGTTGCCAATTTGGAGTCGACTTTTTATAGTCCAACTGTGATAAACTCTAAAAAGTGTATACGATTATTTCAGAATAAATTTTCAACGAGTTGCAAAAGCAAATTACTTAAATTTTTCAAAAGATAACTTTGTGACACGTAAAAATATTTACAAAATATCAATTTATTAACATTATATTTTTTTGTCTAGAGGTAGCCTAGTTTAGCCCATGTATTTCTAAAGCTTTGCGCAATCTAAGCGTTCTGCGGTGGTAATCAGTGAAACGCCGTCAAATATCGATGTCATATTTGACAGCGTTTTACTGATCGCCGCCGCAGAACGCTATGATGTGCCCAAGACTTAAAGCTACAGCACAATGTGATATAATAATTTTTTTAACTGTTGATTGTTGTCATCGTTGGGGATTCAATATAAATTTCGCATATGTTTCGTTTCTTCTTTGGTTCACTCTTCAACTCTAGTTACAAACAGTAAAACTAAATGTTTTAAGCTCGTTATCACCTAATTTATAAAAATCTTGACTTTTATTGCGTTTCTTACAAGTAAAAAGGCCACAAAAGTCTTTATTTGTTGGTTAATCTGATAAGCACTGTACAAATGTCTGTAAGCTACGCCATCTGCCCATTTCTTTACCCCGGGGGTACCTTATTAAACATTCGTCAACCGTAAAGTGAGAAACATGTCCGATTTTATCTCCCCTTTATTTTCTACGGAACGGAATACAGCTCACACGCGCTTGCAAGAGACACTAAGCAAAATACAAATTCTTTTAAACGGTTGTTACTTGTCGCAGACTGAAAAAAGGAACCATACGTATACAATTTTTTCGCACCTGACTTTCATGTGCATATTTTTTAATAAATCATTTTTCTCTACATGGCACTTTTGAAAGCAGCATTGTTGTCGGGCGAACAAAAAGAGTAATGTACAGTCATTCGTCTCGATCGAAAATTTCATTTGTTGGCACGGGAACACGGGAGTGAAGCTCTTTGTGTCACCCGATAGAGATGTAGAGACGACAGAAAGTGGTAAGTGGCAATTTATTGATGGCAAACTCAGACCATTTCGAAATCTGCAAATATACAATGCAATTTAGAAAGAAAAAACAAAAGAAAAAAATACATACATATATTTAAGTCTTCTTCTTATCGTATCACTGGCTTTAAACCAGTGTGGTGAAAGGACTTTAAGTGCCTTCAGAGGCGCTCCTTTTGTGCACTTAACACTGTTTTTAGATTTTACGACATGCCGGTTTCCTCACAATGTTTTCTTTCACCGTTTGAGAGTGTGGGCTTATTGCACATCCGTTTTTCGACAATAAATGCAATTCAGGTGAAAGTATTCAAATTAAAACCCAGCTGGTTCTTTTCTAATGAAAACCCAGCTGGAGGAAAACTAACTGGGCTGACGACTACTGACGACCTTCATCGTTACAGAGCACTGGCATAGCACCGTAAATATTTGAAATACCTTGAAAATTCCACTTAATAATGTACCCTGACCGTCACTTACGACTAGGCATTCACCTACAGGATTGGAGAACAGAAAAATAAAAAAAAACAAGATCAAAAGTGTATTTAATCAGTAGAATCACAAGGATCACTTTGAAACGTCTTTAAGATAGGTAAGTCTAGGTGCCAGTTCCACGAGACCAAGCCTAGAAGAACAGGCAACGAACTACGGCTTGGTTCTTACCGATTTTTTATATGATCCTTTTACAAAAATAATAGGTCTCTAGGTCCAATACAATTATGTAATAGCATTTCCAGTAAACAATGACACAAACATAGTTCCACGTCATCGATTCATCACGTATATTTGTACAGAATAGTTTTTGTTAAAGTTTTGCGTTGTCGTTTTATTTTGTAACACGAAATTGATGACCGTAATATCGTGTCTGGCAACACTGAGTAAAACGTCCCGTTTGATGGATGGTGTTACCAGCCGAGACGTTTCAATTTAATCGCCACTTAAATCAGAAACTCTACTCAGAGAGAATTGTGCTGTGCAGTGTTGCTTGTAAAATGTGCTTGTAATAAAACATATAATTAGAAAAATTGCGTGCAACTATTTCCATACAAACTGGTACCGACTTTTCTTCTTCTTTTTCCTGCTCTTATTTTCAGATTTTTCAAAATAAGTTATTGTTGAGTTCTTGTATTACTGGCCTTGTTGTTTCGTTAATTATAAGTACGAGCCGGTATGACCGAGCTTCGCTCGGGTTAAAAAATAAATAGTATTATTATTTGCCAATAGATGTCAGGAAGAGTCGTATCTTTATTGGCTTATTTTTAATTAACAACGCCTTCTAGCTGGCAGTTAGTTGCTCACAATCGCCAATAGATGGCAGGAACAGTCGTATATTGAGTTTATGTTTGATTATTGCAAAACACCAACTTCTCGTCATTTTCTAAAAATGAATCCTAGCTAGATCGATTTATCACCCCCGAAAACCCCTGTATACTAAATTTCGTGAAAATTGTTGGTGCAGTTTCCGAGATCCTAAATATATATATATATATATATATATACAAGATTTTCTCGTTTAAAGGTATAAGATTTTTAAGTAAACTTTTTTTTTTATGAAATTGAAGTTTTAATTGTATTCCGACTCTTCTTTTGAGAACACTACTGTATTTTGTAATTTCTTCATTTTATAGTAGCTGTTTAATACATGATTGGTTGCTATATTTCTAACTGGGTTCCTCACGGTATATTTTTCAACTATGTTAGATAAATCTTCCACAACACAGGTTTTTCAACCTAGCGTGGTTTTTTGATGCCACTAAATCAAATGCACGTTACCTACTACCTACACCTGCCTACCTACTTGAGTGCCTGCCTATTTTAGCTACTTATCTATAATAGTTATAGTGCCTTTTAATTCAGTATACTACGTAGGTACAATTCTTTTATTTTATTTCATAATTTCGTTAAAAACTCATCTTTGTAATTTTGCAAAGTTATCTGTCTTTACACCATGTCAAATCAGGGGTCCAGTTACAAAGTCACAAGTTCAAAGTTCATATTAATAGTTTAAGTTCTGTTTACATAACTTGATTTATCGATAAAGTTTATCAATTACGTCTGTTATGTGACGGGGCTAATGGATTGCGTAAGCTTGCGGGTAAGCTAATATGTCATCTAGCATAAACTATTGATTTATAAGCAATTAGCGTATATGTGAAACACATATTTTACTTGTCTTGTTTCCTAAATTGTCTACTAATAATAGTAGTAGTAATACTAAATTTGGGGCGTCCGAAAGCGCGATGGGTTGACGACATCGTAAGGGTCGTAGGAAACACCTGGACAAGAGACGTGCAGGACAGGGGAGGCTGGCAAAATATGAAGGAGGCCTATACCCAGCAATGGGTGATACCGGGCTGAAATGATGATGATGATGAATACTAAAAAATACACCACATTGATACGTGGTGTATTTTATAGTATAGGTAGGCTTTAGAGCTCTAGTGGTCTAGTTCATCTAGTTCTTCATCATCATCATCAGCGTAAAGAATCTGGTAGGTGGGTGCCCTACGTTTAGTTTTCCAGTTACTTGAAAGAAAGACCAAAGAAAGATAAATAAAACATTTGTTCGTAAATGACAGGCAAAAACAAGGGACACACAAACACGGTTAATATAAAAAAGCTTTGATAGAAAAGAATAAAACGCAGAAAATATGACGATATACCACAGGGAAAAACAAGAGCACTTCTTAGAACAAAATAAATCCCAAGACCAAACTTAAGCAATCAATCGAGATTCTTTTACAAAATCCAGTTAATCGATACTGGCGTTCCACTTTACTTTCCCATTATAGAGTTAACAGAACTTGTTAGAAAAGTAATTAACCGACATACTTTATTTCAATTAATTGCTCTGAAGTGTCTCGGTAGAGTAAATGCTTCGATTTGCCAAAGGTTTATACAGGGAGTCTCACGGATATGCTACATGAAGATTTAAATATCTACGAATGTGGCATAAAATAAATATTTTTTGATTTGATTTGATTTGAATGCAGTTTAAATTCAAATAATTTCTTCTTTCAGTAGAATGTCTCTTTCGCCTCTTTGAGGCACACTTTAAATCCTGTCATCACACTTGGTTCGAAAAAATGAGTGACACGATAAGAAGTAAAATGTCCCATCTACAATAATTGTAATATTTTTAATGTCCCATCTTTCCCTCCGGCATATCCGTAGGATTCCTAAATGTAAAATCTTTTTCTTAAATTCACTAGTTAAATGGCATAGCCTTTACGGTCGTCCAGCATTAATCTACGGACAAAAACCAGGATTACACCCCGTCAGCGCCCGTCCGAGGTTCATTGTCCAGCTAAAGTCACTTTCGCCAACACAATTTCAAGAAACGTCTCCCAGAATTTATAGCACTTGTCTTCTTGAGTCACTCACTTTTTAAGAGACAACGTATAAGTAGATTTTTTGTAATAATAAGTTCTGGGAAAAGTTGCTGCCAAAAGTTTAATGAAGGATGGATGAGACTGTTTTGTTATTCATGCTTGGGGACTGTCCTGAGAAGTTTTAAGCTAATGATTGATCAGATCGATAATCTTAAAAGTTATAATTGCCTAGTTGATGTACGTTTCTCTTTTTTTTTATACAACTAGCTGCTGGAATGACCCACCTAATGTTAAGTTGTAACCGAGCTTATAACAAAGCATTGCCTCGTAGGCGTCTTATAGCCCCTTCCCACCGGTGTGTGATATCGCGCACGGCGTCGGATCAGCTCGCACGACACACCATGGGAACGGTCTCGTGCGCCGAGGTGCTGTGCGAGATGATCTGCAGAACCACGCACCGTAGGAAGGCAGCATTAGGTATATAGCATCTGCTAACGTGATCTCAAAAAATGCTATCTATGCTTTTCAGTAGGCCGACCACAAGCTCTGTCTGGCTAAATCTCTGGCTCTGGTTTTGAGTCTGTGAAGTGCTCACCAGTGTATTATACTATGTGTGTGAGGTTTCAGCGTAGGATTTATTTAGACAGCACTTGCAAAGACTTAAAACCAGAGCCAGAGACAGCCAGACAGAGCTTATAGTAGGCCTAAAGGTCACGACTATAGCAATTATTTTTGTCATAAAATGAGCTGAGCAAATGTTAAGTTAATGTTAAAAACTTAACATTTGCCAATCTCGAAATACATTCGTCATTTTTCCATGCTCCCAAATTTTTTTTGAAGACTTTGCAATTTACAACAAGGCTGGCCTTTTGGCTAAGTGGCCACTTTAAAGCACTTTTCTTGACCTTTCCACAATCCACCATAATCAGCCTATGTGTTCCCACAGCTGGGCCTGGAAACCACCTTGTATTGAAAGTGAATGACCTTTCAAGCTTGTCAGTAATTCAAGCTACAATTACTGTAGTTAGAACAAAGGGTAAACAGGGTGTATTATTAAAATTAGCTACCAACTGCACCCTATCCGTCAGACAGTAGAAAAACAAACGCTATTTACGTTCGACGGAATTGCCTCCGTTATTATAGCGGCCACGATTACAGTGTAATTGAAAACCGAGTGGTCGTTACAGCGGTGACGTCAGAGATGCGGAATAATGTGGGTTCTTTGCTGAAATAGGATAGTGGGGAATGGCTATGATAAGTGGAGAGCAGGATGAATGCTAGTTATAAATTGAAAGGGGAGACGCATTCTTGTTTAGATAAATACGCTGTGATAAACATGATAGGTACGTGTGTGTATTATAATCTTTTTTTTTTTTTTTTTTAAGAGGGGAAAATGAATGCTTCCGCCGCGGGGGAGAGACGAAAGAGGGTATGTGGGGCATGAACCCACTAAAAACCCCCCTGTGAGCCGTCCGCTGCCAAGAGTGGGACGAGAAAGGGTCATGAGTAATATTCACTTTCTCGCCCCAGCGGTAGGCCCGGATTTGCTTAACCGGACCCTTGCGTCTGTAAAGGAGCCACCTTGCCCACCAAGGTCACTTCTTAATAGTCAAGTGGGGTCGTGCAAGCCGGTGGAACGTCCCCCGACATTCCACCAGTGACCCTACTACAAAGGATGGAGGAGGCGGCCAAACCGCCTCCTTCTCTGTCCTCGCCGTCTCCGTCGAAGCTGGTCAGCATGAACGTCTTCTTCCCGGACTCTCTCCGCAGCCTCCTTCTGTGTCATGACTTCTTCGCAGAAGGAGACAACCGCTTGCCACGACCTCTTATTGCTCAGCATGGCTTTCACCACGCTGAGCAAGGAGAGGTCCCGCCCTATAACGCCTTCGAGGATGTGCCGCTGCGGGCCCCAGGCAACACATACTTCCAGCGTGTGAAGTGCCGTATCTTCCGGCGCTCCGCATCCATGGCATTCTGGGGTTGCCTCCCTTCTTGCGATCTTGTGGAGGTACCTTCCGAAACACCCATGTCCAGAAAGCACCTGCACCAGTCGGAAAGTCAGCGAACCAAACGGTCGGCTAACCCACTCCTTGAGGACTGGGCGAATGGTTTCCACCGTCCACTGCCCAGGGACCGGTGGCTCCAGGTCCTCCGTCTATCTCTGCATCAGAGCAGCCCTTGCCTGCAGACGCATGCTATATATGTCCCCTTGGGATCTCCTCGCCTTAACGAATTGATAAACCTCTGCAAGGATCTCCGCTTGGAGCTCCCAAGGGGGATCACTGGCCAGTACACAGCCTGCCGTCCAGGACACCGTCCGATATCCGCGTATCGCCCTCGTCGTAATGACTCGCTGCGGACGACGCAGCAAAGTCTTATTACTACGGTTGAGGGCGTCCACCCAGACTGGCGCACCGTACAAGGCCATGCTCCGGATCACTCCAGAGTATAACCGACGGCAATTGGCACTGGGGCCTCCCACATTGGGCAGCAACCTACCTAGAGCAGCTGCGGCTCCCACTATCCTTGGGGCAAGCTTTTTAAAGTGGGCCTCAAAAGCCCACCTCCCATCCAAGATTAGACCCAGATATTTCATCTGTGTCCCAACTGAAACCTGAACCCCATCAAGCTCCACTCGAGCTCCTGGAGGGGGTCCTCCCCGAGGTCCATGAAATAACAGTGTGTATTATAACCTGACCTAACCTAAAGGCTGGTCATGATCCTCAGTTAATTATAACTCGTGCTAATAAAGAAACGAATTTTTAGCTGAGCTGAGCTGATCTGTAGATCTCATGAGTACAAGAGAAAAGTCGCTATGTCAACAAAAGTTCAAGACAGCGGTTTTTATTTACTTTCGGTCACATCGATTTGTTTATTAAACCTGTCCATGCCTCTAGATTTCTCATTACAGAAATTACTAATTCTAGAAACGCCAATATTTTATAACATGATTGGCGTAAACAAACATTTGAATTGGCACCTAGACTCGCCTATTTTCAAGACGTTTCAAAGTGATCCTTGTGCCAGAACTTAGCAGCAAAATAAACAACGATTCTATAAAGGCCTGCGCACACCTAGTTCGCTGGCGGTGGCGATCAGTGAAACGCTGTCAAATATTCGCTGCCAAATCTCAAATCTGACAGCGATATTTGACAGCACGCAGCAAACATGTGACTACTGGAGTAACATTTCCACAGTCCATTCAGTGTAGGCAATCTTTTTTAACAATTAAAAACGAAAACATGGCAAGTTTCTGATTGGCAAATGGTTATGCCAGAGCACAAACCCATTACCAATCAGCTTACACGCGTAACATGCTCATTGTACAAATGAATTGCCCGCGGCTACGGATGAATCTACGTAATGATCACTACATTAAATAAATTGAAATTGGCTCATTTTGTACTTTATATTATTATAAATTACATTTTAGCGTTCAATCAAAATATTCAATAATAGTCTAAGATCCCGCTATAGAAGGACCTTCACCAAGCTGGTTATTTAATGAAACGTATTTTATATATAATTAAACATGCCAATAAATATATTCTATATGGGTTGCCTATCAAATTTCAGTCCAGGATAATTATGATTAATTAATAATTAAAAAAAAAAGAAATTTAAACTTTCCACTGGTTTGTTTATTAAACAAATTCTATACCAATCGAAAGTATAGACCCCAGTATTTTTATTCAATAAACATACCGGTGCAAAATGCTAGTATCGATTTACCTGTTTATACCTGGCTACCCGAGAGTTGTGACCGGAAAAAAATAGGCAACCTAACGTTTGCATATTCTATGGGGTCTATACTTTCGATTGGTATAGAATTTGTCTAATTAACAAACTGGTGAAAAGTTAAAAAAACAATTTAGTTTTTTAATTATTAATTAATCATATCCTGGACTGAAATTTGATAGGCAACCCATAAAGAATATATTTATTGGCACGTTTAATTAAATATAAAATACGTTTCATTAAATAACCAGCTCGGTGAAGGTCCTTCTATAGCGGGATCCTATACTATAAGTCTCTGTTTTTATTGACCACTACAATCTGAGTAACGTCAAATTCTAATCACAATCGTGGCGTTGGAATTTAATCCAAATTTGAAAAAGGGAGGTTACGTCATGGCATTAGTTCGGAATCAATGTATGGTTTTTTTTTTTATTTCTCATTTGCATGGGCATTGGCATTCGTGAGACTAACCCATCTCGATTTGGTGGGTTTAACAGAAATCATAGAGATTGTCTGTCAAAATGAATACAATAATTATATTCATTAGATTTGAATCGAGGCTTGTGGTAGCCACTCGAGGCCTCTGTTGGTCGATAATAAGTTATTACTATTGTTATTTTTTTTATTTCTGGCAAATTTTACCATGTATAAATAAATTTACCATCAGATAAAAATACATCCATCACATAAAGTAAATAAATTCATCAGATAAAAAAAAGACTATTTCTTGTTTAGGTGACTCTATAATGAATCAGCCCTTACTTGATAAGTTGAAAAACAGTGTTAATAAAAAAAAAATACGCGGTTAAGCCAAATCTATCACTAAACAAAAAAGTCATAACAAACTCATTACAGAACAAACCAGATTCATAGAAAGAAATTGGCTTCACTGCTTCCCATCACTCAAGTCGCCCACTTTATGTACAAAAGGCGACGGATGCAGTCCCCCACAAACTTTCCATGGAACAAGCGAAGAGTTTAATTGTTTTCCTGCGCCACGAGACGCTGAGAAAACGTGTGTAAAACGCCAGACAAACGCTCAACATTGAGGCATTTTGTGTTGAGAAGTCTAATCTCAGTTGTGTTCTAGTGTTCATATTCTACTTGATTAGTTGGTGGTAATATTCATTTTTAAAGTAGTGACAAAATATATGAGCTTTAACTTATAAGTAGATATTATAATTCAAATTATTTATCTTGGTTTATGTTTGAAAAGATAGTTGGTAGATAATGCTATCCAGCATTAAGCTCACCGGTTTACAGTACATTAAATTTGTGCAATAAAGAATTTTCTATCTATCTTATTATTTCTACCTGAAGATTCAACCACGTTACAGAGGTCCAATGCTTTTTTGCTGTGTTTATTATAATGTTTTGTGTTAGTTATAGTGTGTCTTATTATTATGCGATCAATAATAACTGTTTTATTTTATTTCAGGTAAGTAACAGAAGGCAGATTAGAGTGAACCTGAGTGAGTTGTTGATAAATATAAACGTTTTTATTGCAATTATTAACAGTATGCACCTTTTAAAATAATTACAACCAAAAATGTTACTCAGTATAAACATTGTAACAATTAAAAAAACATAGTATTTAATTTGATTTAGGTACCCATCAGAATGCAATTTTTTTCTAACGTACCTATAGTTAAGCAGGATGTCAGAAATATTTAGCTAAACCTTTGTATTAACAAACAATTAATATGTAGAGATGGGTAAATCAAATCATATACCTAGTATGTTTTTTTTTATTTTGTCTTCCTAACAACTTTGCCCAGCAGTGGGACAGACCGGGCTGAATAAAAAAAAAAAAAAAACGCTTGTCCAGTGAGCTCTATCTATAGCAACTAGGACCCAAAGTTTTAAACCAGGTGGGTTATCAACATAATTTTATTTTAGAAGCAGCGTAATCTAAAGCCTAGGATAACAAAACTAAGTGAGTATGAACTTTGTTCACAATTTTGTTTCTGCGGTTGAAATTCAGGTGGGACACAATAAATTCACAAATTCCACCTGACGTGCGTAAAGTGCTAGAACTTGTTCCAGAAAGTTCTTGATTCTCTAAACCGGCCTTTTTTGTAACTAGCGATACGCCCTAGCTTCAAACTGTAAGCCTACCATATGCTCTGTCTGGCTCTGTCTCTGGCTCTGGTTTTGAGTCTGTGAGAGTTTTGACTAAATAAATCCTACGTCAAAACGTCACACACACAGTATAATACACTGGTGAGTACTCACACAGACTCAAAACCAGGGCCAGACAGAGCTTGTGGTAGGGCTATTGGACCTACATCATAAATAATCTTGTTTTTTACGGAAAGTATTGTAAGTAGGTAAAAAGATTAGCTGCCAGTAAAATATCTAACAGTGAAATTTGAATAATTATAAATAAATGCATCTATCTATATTGCATATATCTAATTCTCGGGCCGACCGAGATTTTCAATGTCCCTTAAACACACATTGGCATTGCACTACCCCGCACTTTTTCTACGTTTTCCGTAAATCGCAGCTGTCGAGGCTTCTACGATGAGGTCGTTAATGAATTACTCAAGGAAATCATCCATTCTCTCTTCGAAAAGAAGCAATAAAATAAAATTGCCAAATGATCTCGGTCGGCCCAAGAATAAAGCTCCTGCACCAGTGCAGTCAAATGAACCATTATTTAATTTATAATTTCCATCAGTTGTGAGCTCTGGGGATTTGTTAACATTTACACCTATAGTGTTATAAACCTTTTCCAATAAATGCTGATATTAATGTTGATTAATTTATATGATTTAATTGTTTTAAATTATAGTGAGGAAACCAGTTAGTATTTAAGTAGTACCTTATAATTATTTTTAAACCAGTATTATGCTTGGTTTATTATGCTTGGTTTTATATTCTATCTTTCTGAATGGTTCGCGTCATCATCATCATCATCAACCTGTATTAGTCCACTGCTGGACGTAGGTCTCTCCCAAGACGTGCCACTGAGCCCGGTCTTCGGCTCTTCTCAGCTACATTTCGCAGATCGTCGCCCCACCTTGCCGGAGGGCAAGGAAGAAAGAGGATAGAGGGAGGGGATGGTTTGCGTAAAGGCAATGAATGACATAACTTCATAGAACCTTAACTTTGTCCAGTATCGGCACCGAAACCTAAGCAAACTCAGGGGATGAAACAATTTGTGCACCCTAATCAAATAAGCGTAAAAGGAACATTTTAAATTCACCGCCGACCGGATTTGCATAATGACTGAGTCTAACGACTCAATCTGCGAGATAGCCCGGATATTACTGTTATATTAAAACACTTTTTCGGAACTATGTCGGCAAGAAAATAAACGAATATTGGACAGCCTTCACAGCTCAGTTGGTAATGGCGATGGCGATCAGTAAAACACTGTCATAAAATAAACGGTAGATGTGCGCAAGGCTTAACTTTGCTTTCTGCGTTGTTGGTTAGTTTTTTACCCACGACAATCATCATCACTGATCTATCAGATCTCAGATCAGAAGTCTACTGCTGGACATAGGCCTCCCCCACACATTTCCAGGAAGAACGATTCTGAGCTCTTTCGGCCACCGACTTCCCGCGATCTTAACAATGTCATCGGTCCATCTGGTGGGTGGGCGCTTACTACTTACCTATTATTTAATAAATAAAAATAAATAAATAAATATTGTGGACAATCCACACAACACTATCTAGCCCCAAACTAAGCAGAGCTTAAACTATGAGGACTAGATAGCTGATATAATACTTATATGTGCATTTTTAATAAAAACATACTTAGAATACAATATAATACCCAGACAGATAACAAACACCTGTTTCCACACAAATAATTTATCTCAAGACCCACGGCGCAGAAGGCAGAGCTGAGAAGCCAGTCGCACATTATTTTTGATTACGATCTAATTGGTCTTTTATAAAATTATTTAAGCAAATTTTAGTTCTCCCATACCTAATTGACCGTGTGCACTGTATCTTTTTATGGTCAATAAATATATTTTCTTTCTCTAGTTTAAAGACGCTTTATTTTTGAAACTTACTCATTACACTAAAGTTATTTTCAATAACAACCTGAGAATAAAATTGGCTGTATCTATAAACACATTCCTCGGTACTTCACATCACACGTCTCCAATAAAATGCACCAATTTGTTGCGCCAGCTATTCTCTCCGATTGCCAAAACTTTTGGGGAGAGCGTGCGACTATTGAAAATTCTTATAATATTTTCCGATTGTGCACCTGAGAATTTTTCCGTAACAACTTTTGTTTTTTAAATTCAAAGCTCTAAATTTACAAATAAATCAACATTGGTGAAAATATCCAGCAATAATCAAGGGATGGTCCGATAATAATGTCCAAAACACCAATGTCACAATCACTAGCTTTTTAGTATATCATATCATATCATATCATATCATATCATATCATATCATATCATATCATATCATATCATATCATTTATTCATGAACGATCATACAATCATGTTTGAAATAAGTACATACAATTGAAAGAGACAAACAAGAAACAATCAATAAACACAAATTAAATAATAATAATAGTACAAAATTCAATTTTACATAGTCAAGTATCAAGTACTTCACTTTTACATAAAATTAGCGTATTAAATGCACACAAAAATACAAATTCCTCTATATAATATAGGTATAGATAAAATAATATCGTTTTTCAATAAGGCTCGATAAGATATTCAAACTACAATATTTTCAATCCATCGGAGCACTTAGAACTATGAAAGTCTTTCAAAGTTATCGTTAACAATAACGTATCGATTTGCCGATACTTTAGCTGCAGCCTTTAAAAATGAGGGTAGATTTAAATTTTTCAATGCACCGACGTTGAAACTGCAAGGCAGAATAGACTTCACGACGAGCCGTCAATTTAATGGAAGATTTTGCACAATCGTGAGGTAGGTATTGTGTGGGGTAGGCTAGCTTTTGTGACTGCCACTTTGGCATTCAAGTATGAATTTCAGATGGCTTAGGTTTTCTGAGGCGGCAGTTTCTTGGTAAAAGGCAATTTAATGTAAATTAACATAAAATACAGGTAAGTTCTTTGAAATGTTACACCTCTTAAAACTACGTACGCTTAAAACTAAATTTACGCGCCGAATTTCTTTAACTTACTCTGACTCTATAGCTACTCCATATACAATTTTGCTAAACATAATTATATCATTTGTAGATATTTTGCGCCAGCTAGCTCCAAACTAAGCTAAGCCTTAAGTTTATATTTTGACCTTCTTTTTAATCGAATTGAAAATTATAGTGCTTCAGATGTAAGTGAGTATAGTATAATATATGAAGCGATGGATAGAGACGGTTGGAAGGATTTGGAGGAGCTCAGCAGTGAGAAAAAAAACTAACTTCCCCCATCCACAAAACCTTCAAAACAATCCAGAAATAATTCAATAATAAAAGCTCACAAGCCAGATTAATTAATAGTGGAAAGTTATTACCGTCTGGGCGGTAATGCCGACGTTTTATCATAAAAGATGTAATCCTGAGCCAGTAATCCCTCCCGCGATACCGAGCTGTGTACAGATATTTACACTGATGGAGATTGAGTGGAAGCGATTTGTTGCGCTGTACACAAATTTTGTTTACATCTTCCAATCTGCTATGAACGTCATGATCATCATCATCAACCTATTGCAGTCCATTGCTAGACATAGGTCTCTCCCATGGCGCGCCACTGAGCTCGGTCTTTGGCTCTTCCCATCCAGTTGCTGCCCGCTCCCTGCGTAAGTCGTCCATCTAGTCTGAGGGTGTCCTACACTACGTTTGCCTAAACGTAAACGTGGTCTCCAAAACTCTTTTATCCCAGAGATTATCGATTCTTCGCCAAACATGACCGGCAATACCACTGAATGTCATCACTCGCTCTTATTTCATAAAAAAAGTTATGATCGTTCCTGACGTCCGTGACCTACAAGACAACATTTTATTATGTTTGTTCCATCAGCAAGTTGTTTATAAAACATGATACGGCTTAAAAAATTATGTTCCCATTGATCATAATTACAGGCACATAAGCCACCCATTTTTAGGGTTCCGTAGCCAAAACGGAACCCTTATAGATTCGTCATGTCTGTCTGTCTGTCTGTCTGTCTGTCTGTCTGTCCGTCCGTATGTCACAGCCATTTTTCTCCGAAACTGTAAGAGCTAGACTGATGAAACTTGGTGAGTAGATGTATTCTGTGAACCGCATTAAGAATTTAACATAAAAATAAAAAAAAAACTATAAATTTCAGGGGTCCCCATACTTGAAACTGAAACTCAAAAATTTTTTTTTCATCGAACCCATACGTGTGGGGTATCTATGAATAGGTCTTCAAAAATGATGTTGAGGTTTCTAATATAGTTTTTTTCTAAACTTAATAGTTTGCGCGAGAGACACTTCCAAAGTGGAAAAAAGTTGGTCCCCCCCCCTCTAACTTCTAAAGTAAGAGAATGATAATACTAAAAAAAATATATGTTGTACATTACTATGTAAACTTCCAACGATTTTTGGTTTGAATGAGATCTAGTCAGTAGTTTTTTTTTTATACGTCATAAACCGTAAACCGCAATTTACCTTTCGACGAACTACAAGAACCTTATTATGTTACATCAAGTAACATAATATAAAGGTTCTTGTAGTTCGTCGTGCTACGGAACCCTTCATGGGCGAGTCCGACTCGCACTTGGCTGCTTTTTAACTGTTCTTTATAATACCACCATATTTTCTCTACACACAATTTATTCTGATACTCCAAAAATAAATTATTACTTCTAGTAGTTATTTGATTTTGTGTTTTCATTCGTTTTTAATTTAAATCCAGACCCAAACAGTACAAAAAACTAGAAAATCCACTGCAGTTTGCAGTCTAAATCTCCGTTCAACGTGCACACAAAATAAATCTTCCATCCTAGGCACATCCAGCCGCTAAACATCTCTACGCCCCTATCAAACGCTCGTTTGCACAAGTATAGAGTCAAAGTATATCTGGAAACGTTGCGAACGCCGGCCGAATGGCTTTGCGAACACTTTTTCCCTATTTCCGAACGAATAAAAAGGTTTCGAAGAGGACTTCATGACTTTTGTTATGTCGTATAGCGTTTAGGTACATACATGTGGGGGATTTTAAACGTGGGGTTTTTGAATATATTGGATGCGACGTTGGTGGGGTGGCTTTTAGGGTTCCGTATTCAAAAGGTATCAATAGGAATATTGATTATAATTTTTTACTACGCTGTTTGTTTGTCGCAGGGTGTAATTGCATAAAACTACTTTTCTGAATCAATAATGTTTTGTCAAGCCAGCTAATAATATACAGCAAAAACTCATCAAAAGGCTTAATAAAAAACTGTTTGTATTACTTTTGAATTTAGTCAAAAACACAAACCTTGAGCTTCTGATGTTAGTGAATCAGAAACTCAATATAAATGATGATGAACGAAAAATTATCAAATTATCATAAAAACGTCGTATACCTATTAGGTTGGTAAGTAGAAAATGCTTTTAGCATTAAGCCCCCCTTTAGTACATTTATTCTATTTTTTGTGCAATAAATAGTTTAATAAAAAAAAAACTAATCGTGTGCGGAACTCCGAGTGTTATTCCTTTTTCGTTTATACCATACGCATTGATTTTGGGTTTAAAGTGGGCTCGCAATCTTTTATAGTCTGTGCGTTTTATCGCCACTGTTTTTCTGGCTACCCTCCGTTGTCAATGGCCGTATACAGTTAAGCCTTGTGCACATCTAGGCGATCAGCTGCGATCTGCGATAGCAATACTTGTATCGCTGTGAAATACCATAGCGATATTTCATACTCATACTAATATTATTAATTACAACTGTTATGTTACATGGTGAGGTCTTAAAGTTAAAATGGTGAATACATAACAACGGTACACTGATCACCATCGCAAATCGCAGCTGATCGCCTTGATCTGCGTAAGGTTTTAATGCTTTTAAAACCAAACAAAACTGAAAGCGTTGGAGAAAGTACAAATGTGGTAAAATAATAAATATCAACTTTGCTTTCAACGTTAATAAATATCTGTATTTATTCACAGTTGAAATAAAATATCAATGTATATTAAGCCCACACGGTTGAAAAAATATATCAGAGTATAATATACCTATCTAAAAGTTATTCAAACAATAGAGCTTTCATGAATTTACTATAACAATATTTGGCATCAGTTGAGCTATCAACTGGGCTTTGTTTTAACCTTCATCTGACTAACCTTTTAAACCCTATAGCTGGAACAAATCCAAAACTACTGAGTACCTGACACAACACAATTGTGCGTCGGGTATCTACTTATCACAGGATTGAGGTCTATTCACACACATCAGTGCCGTGTCAGGGACGGAGCAGGGATATGTTTCGTCAGGAGTCTAAAAAATATCAGTGCATACATTGTCTATGAACTCGTTCCCACGTGTATATAACCGTGCCGGCAACGGCTTCAGTGTCACTTCATTCCGTGGAGTTTTTTTTATACTACTAGCTGATAGAACAAACATTTGGCCCACCTTATGTTAAGCGGTAAGCATTGCCTCGTAGGTCAGGCACGTCAGGAACGTGCCCTACGAGCGTGCACGTCTTGTTATTTTTTCCTTGTAATTTGTTGACTTTTTTGTTGGTGAACATGAATAATGAGTGATAGAGACTGTACGCGTATATAGCGTTTTGTGTACGACTTGTCTCTCCTATATATATCCTATAGATATTTATATGAATTATTATTTTTGCCACTGTCACAGCACTGACTTGTGTAAACAGACAGCTCCTGGCGGGACACGGATGCTCAGTTTTGCCACGGCCACGTTCCTGCTCCGTCCCTGACTGATGTGTGAGGATAGAATATTGTACCCACATTCTGAGAACGCGACCTTCAAACGAGCATTTGCCCTTAGACGCAATGCAGATTCTTACCGTAGGTATAACTATTACTTGGAAGTTGTATATAAAGTACCTAACTACTGACCATAATTACTGTAACTAACATTTTTTGCATTTTAAATAATTTGTAATAAGTAGACTAATAAAAGTACATAATTATGTACCTGCTCGTTTTATTTTGATTTACAATACTATAAGCTCCTTAAATGCATGTTTTTGTAATGTTTTCAATCTACGTTTGTCGTTCAGACATTCATTTTCTACTAGCGGTCGCCCGCAGCATGGCTCGTCTCGTTCCCTTTACTTTTTTGGGACTCCTTCTCCTGGTTTTAAACTACCCCACAAGTTTTCAGCCAAATTGGTCCAGCCGTTCAAGCGTGATGGCGTGACCAAGGGACATAGGGCTTCATGATTAAATGTATAGACAGATGGACCTTAGTTTTCGTATTTTTTTTAATTACTTACCTAACTGAAATATAGATTATTTACCTACATTATGTATTATTTCAATATAAAACTAAAACTTAAACAACAACAAAATTCATAATATTAAAAAAAAAAAAAAACTAAAAATAATTAAAACTAAACCTTAAAAATCTAGCAAAAGTGGGTGTCCATGAGGCATGGTGCCAAGAACGCTGGCTGCATTCGCACGTTAATTAAGTAAATATTTATTTCAATATTAATTTAGTAAATATCTACATTTTTGTTTGTATTGTGCATAAATCTAAAACTTGAACCGTGCATCAACCACAGTCTCTGACTAGTTATGCTGAAGTAAAATAAAACACAATACACAAAAAATATGGTTCTATCTAAAATACGTCACTTCTCATGATATTTTCTTTCCCATTTATTTTGGTGAGCACCGGCATAAGAAAGCGAAGATAAATTAAATATAATCATTCTTGGAGCTGCCCCATTGTCCACCAACACTTTTTTAAACTCTTCAATTTACTAAACTAAGCTGGCAATTCTTAAAAACGTCCAAGCCCAGTGGATATTCCTTCATGGGACAGGCGATTAAGGCCTTAGTACACCTGATGATATAATTTAGTTAATATCGATCGCTGGGGATTAGCACAAGACTAATTGTCCAATCAAGGTTCAGGCACAGAGCCAAGCTATAGTTCTTTCGATCTTATGTTTCACTCTGAGCTCAAGATATCACCAGCATCATTCGTCATCCTGACCAAACCCACTACTTTAAGCCTACCACAAGCTCTGTCTGGCTCTAGTTTTGAATCTACCGGACGTAGGTCTAACTTGTACATTTCTGAAAAACTATTCTGAGTCTTACTCACCGACTTCCCGTAATATTTACAATGTCGTCGTAAATAATGTATTCAAGTAGTATCACAAGGATCACTTTAAAACGTCGTAAAGCTAGGTGAGTCTATGTGCCAGTTCCACACGACCAAGCCTAAAAGAACAGGCGTACTACGCTTTATCTACAGCTTCATGATCACCATTCGAGACCCCTAATTCTCCAGCGGTTGTGAGTTCTTCGAGTTATAAGACACAATAACTGATGTAACTATTTTACGATCTTGGCATAAAATAATCCTAGGGAGGTCACAGCCCTCAGCAGAAATACGATGCGAGGAAGAAGACATTGAATTACAATAAAACTATTTTACTTTTTGTCATGATAAAACAGTGTCTATATAAAGATCCCCAATATTGTGTTAATTTCTCAAGCAATATTAAACCTTATACTAATGTTATAAAGCTCATTTTCCACCAAGTAGTAATTTAAATTGATACTAGCCTTGTGGAGGTAATTGATTCTGAACACCTATCGGACACCGGACTAAGTTAAACCTTATTTGATAATTTAATTCTCGACGTTTCAGCAGACACTTTAGCGGATTATAGCTTTTTAAGAAGCTTGACGGAAGTGAATAAAGTGAAATGAAAGAATAAAAACCTGTATTAGGTACGTGTACATAGTGTATGATTTTCACCACGATATGGATTTATCGCTGCATTATCTTCAGTTACCGATTTAAAAAAAAGGAAGAGAGTTCTTGATTGTAACTTCAGATTTCCGTAGTTGTTATACTGAATTGTTTTTTTATTCCTAAGAATAATTTTCAGATATTGAATAATTTTCAGAAGACCAGGCTCAGTGGCACGTCTTGGGAGAGACCTACCTTCAGCAGTGGACTAATATAGGTTGATGATGATGAAGATGACTTTACAGATCAGATTTTCGTCATCAAAATTCAAATTAAAAACTTTTGTAATCAGTTTTATCATAAGGATCACTTTCGTCATAAAGCTAGGTGAGTCTAAGTGGCAGTTCTACGCGACCAAGCCTAAAAAAACAGGCAGCAAACTACGGCTTGGTTCCTACCTTTCGTATAATCCTCTTTTGCAAAACAATATCAGATAGTGAAGTTTCAGTCTGGTGGCACTCTTACTTATAGAGACGTAGTCATTACATTAGCAAAAGTTTCAAATACTTTTGTAGTTTCGGTAGTTAAATGCTTCAGTAGTCTGTTTATTTTTTAAATCTAAATACTTTTAATTTTATGACAGTTTTTGAGAAAATTCCACGAGATCTCAAGAAGACTGAAATTGGGCACAGATATTTTTTGAAATGTTTAAGGCTCAGTGAGTAACAATCTCTTATTAAAAAAAACTTTTTTTTTATTCATAAATAATAACTTCACACGAATGTGTTTCTACTTCTTATTTAATTAAAAAAGACGTTATCAGAATGTTAGTTTGGTTCGTGCAAGTGGGTCTTATCCTTGCGTTACGCTTATTTCCAACTATTTACTATTATTGTATTAGTCTACTTTTATTATTAGGGTCAGCTTTCAATGTCAACAAAAGTACAAGGTCAATTAGGGTCAGTCTCAAGGTCGGAAGTCTGTAACGTTTGTGGTTGGGAACCTAATGAAAGCAAGGCTTTATTTTAATTTATTCAATTTGGTAGAATTAGCCAATTGAGATTAGTGGCATGATGAGTTTATTTAAAAAGTATTTTTATCAGTTTTTATTTGGTTTGTTGCCTGTTTTTTTTTCCAATTTTATGATAAAAGTGTAGTTGACTAACTAACATCCAAATACGTAGAAGCGTCAAACGAAACATATACCAACTCTAAAAACACATAAAGTGAGATAAGGGAAGAAGAAGAGATATTCCTCATCATTTCCTCTTTAGTCATCTGGTCCAGATGACTAAAGAGGATGCCATTACATTTTACTTCGTCCTTTCTAAGCTTTTCTGATTCTCCCGCTGAGATCTTTTGTTTCACAATTATGATGATGGACGATGATAGTGCCCTCTCTCTCTCTCTCGTAGAATATAGAAACGTTTAATTTTATACGAGTATAATACATTTGTTTTATGACATTGAGAACATCAAGGTTGAAGGGAAATGGAGAAGAGGAAGGCCTAAAATAAGTTACATGAGCCAGATAAAAGAAAAAGTCGCTGTTGTCGTTTAAGGAAGTCAAGGAGGCCGCATTCGAAAGACTTAATTGGAGAAACGAGCTATGGAGAGAGCTATGCTGGGAGTTTCACTACGTGATAGAATCAGAAATGAGGATATCCGTAGAAGAACCAAGGTCACCGACATAGCTCGTAGAGTTAGCAAGTTGAAGTGGCAATGGGCAGGCCATATAGCTCGAAGAACCGACAACCGTTGGGGAATAAAGGTTCTCGAATGGCGACCACGAACCGGAAGACGAAGCGTTGGGCGCCCACCCACCAGATGGACCGACGACATTGTTAAGATCGCGGGAAGTCGATGGATGGAAAGGGCTCAGAATCGTTCTTCCTGGAAACGAGTTGGGGAGGCCTATGTCCAGCAGTGGACTTCTTCAGGCTGATAATGATGATGATGATGATGAATTGGAGAAAACTGCATCAAAAACCCGACAAGAGCTAAGCTCTTAAATTTTAGAAGAAGAATACATTTGTAAAATATTGTATGAAGTATGATTTCAGAACTTTTTAAATGTAGAATTAAAATATAAGCTTTCAGTTCCAAAAGTTCAAACTACCCATAAAACATAGCCTTGCTATTTATGTTTATTTTATTACGATCTTAATCAATTCCAATAAAGTTTGGCACCAGTATACCGGAGCAATCTATTTTACGAGCGGGCTTCAAATATAACTATTTATGTGCTGTAGATTATATGCGGCTATGTTTATGATCGGACGTATCATGATGTACATATCCGATACGGCGATGCAGAACAATCCTTACCCTAATGCTCTGTTTCTACATTCTACAAGAGAAAGAGAGAGAGGCACTATCATCCTTCATGATCACAATTCTGAAACAATAGATAGCAATGTCAGTGAAGTGAAATAACATCGTCATTTTCTCTTTGGTCATCTGAACCAGATCATCTCTCCTTCTTCCTGCCTTTATTCCACTTTATGGGGGTCAGCACAACATGTCTACCTCTACTCACATCCATAACTCCTCATAATATGCCCGTACCACGCCAGCCTATTGGTCCTCAATTTTTCTGTCACTGGTGCTACTTTCTGAATTCCCCTGATATACTCATTCCGTATTCTATGCATTCTTATACCAAATCATCTCAGTGAGATCGAACCCACGCCCTCCAGGGCAGAAGGCAGAGCTATTACCAACTGAGCTGTCAGTGATTAAAAAAAACTAGTTTTATTATTATACAGTTTGTACCTTTGTGTTTATGAAAACAAAGTCTGATTCCTATATAATTATATGTAGTACAAGTTTAGTTTGAGGGTAGCGTGGAATCAGTCACCGTTGAAGGGAATCAAATTCCGTACATAACAGAGATACAAACAAATGTACTCCCAAACAACTTCCGACCCATCAATTTTATGGACCATAAAGAAAACAAATTCATTCCTACCTCTATAAAGGCATTGTACCTTTACTGGGTGATTGTGAGATATATCAGCAAGCCAATGTTTTGTATGCGGATCACGGAAAAATCATTTGTTCGGGGCTAAATAAACCACCTTATAAACATAAGCTAATACACTGTATTTATCAAATCTATGTTAGTAAAGGAAAAAATGATAATATCCTAGCTGCTCTTCCAACTCTTATGGGCCTGCGTACATCTACGCGTTCTGCGGCTGTGATCAGTGAAACACTGTCAAACATCGCTATAATATTAGTAGTAAACTTTTTTTTATGAATTCATACTTTTCATGCAGACAAGCGCGTCTGATGGTAAGATTATATTACCGTCTACAAAACACTTGCAACACCAGCGCTGATTTTTATTTGTTGCCCCGAACTACAGAGCCTAACGGTCTAATTTGTGTTTTTTTACTCTTTGACCTTTCCACTAAAACTGATTTTCAAAATTCGCACCTTATCCGATTGAGCTTGAAATACAGCTTGGTGTAGCTTAACACGAATAAAATACGTAGCATTTCACTAGTAACAAAATAAAGCAGTCTCCATTCCACTTACGCTCACAAAAATGTAATAGTTCCAAATATTATGTGCAGCCTACGAGCAATAACGTTTTCAACAACGCAATATTCAGCTGAAAACTGAAACTTGGCATCAACAGAGCCAAATAAATCTAAAACCACTGTTCACCAACACGTAAACAGTCAGTTACTTTAGCAGCCGGCTAAGTTGTCAAAAAGGTTAGGTATTTAACTGTAGGTTTTTATAGAACTTATGAATTCCGAAAATTAGTATATAAAAAACAAAAAAAAAATGGTGATGATCATACATAGACGTATTTAAAAATATTCAAAGGATAAACAATTATTAATGTACCTACAAATTAAGTGGCATAGCAATAAGTTATGTTTTTAAACATATTCAAGCAAGGCAAAGTTACGAAAAAAAATACTTTTGTGGCAAATCCAATGGCAATTTTTTATGGATTTAACAGGAATTGAATCATTGATTTTACTGGAATCAAGGGGTACCTACTTTATTATATTGCATAGTTTTTTTAAACCATATCGTCCCACTGCTGGGCAAAGGTCTCTCCCTCTTCAACCAATGGTAAAAACCGTTGGTGAACTACAGCCTAAGCCACTTTGAAACCAAATCACAGTCCGCGCAGATGGTATATCCGTGTCGCTTGCACTTGAGAATGCAAAGCCGAAACGCAACAATAACTCGTTCGAAACTCACGTATTTCTCGCTTCACATTGCATTCTAATAAATTTCTAAATCGACATAAGTCGTTTCGTATTCTGCGGGCGCGGATTCTCGAACACAATAAGATCATGTTACAAAGGACTGTGTTTTACATATCTACAGAGATCGCTGGAAGAGCTCACTTACGTCTACTACAGGTTGCCAGCGCTGTGAACATGTGCTGCTTACTAATGTAAAGCCTTGAACACATACCCTACCTAATTATAATGAGCAAAATGTTATAAGAGAGAAAGAAGAAATACAATTTATTTTGTTCATTCTTTCTTTTGTGTAATTTATGAAATTAAATTTAAGGTGAAATGTGCAAACTAAAAGTATGAATGAAAACATCAGCGCTGGGGACAAGCTAGGTACAAAATTACGTAAATCTGAGGGGAACAAATTAGCATTACATAAATATAAAAGCCGTTTAGAAGTAATCCATTGTCTTAATTTCTCCTGAATATAGACCGTATTCATAAAATATTTTGTAGCTTCATCACAAAAACTCCTTTAGTATATTTGTATGTTAAGCTTATAGTTAGTCTAACTAGAAGTTTTCTTCTTTAAAAAGTTCTGTCATGGATTTTTTAATCACTATTCATACCAATAGGATACGGTTTGTTAGTTTATATCACTCCCGTGAACAAGCGCTGGCAATCTGCTTCACACATAAATCTGGTGTATCTACGGAGATCGTTGGAAGTCGCGGACATTTGCGTCCCGCCCAGTTTTTCCAACGTTTCTTTTTGTGCGGTTGTTTTGGTGGCGGGAGTAATTTGAGGTCTGATGTTTTTTGTGGCGTCTGCAGCTGAGAAAATATTGTAAGCCCGTTGAAATCTTTACACGGGATTTTTAACGTGAAATTGTTTAAGTGTTTGGTTTTATGGGCTACCAATTTTACATTTGTATGGTAGAAAATTGCTAGCGCGTATATTTTTTTCTTTTTAAGCGATCCTGGTGATTTTGTACCTTTCAGTATTACTGTAGCAGCATGGAAACGCAATGTTTAGTTCTCATAAAATAGTGAACCAAAATATAAATTGAATCAAGGCCCGGCAACAAGATGTCCTATTTTGATTCTGAAGTTTTTTTTTCCCTATTAACTAGGTACCTAAATATGCATTATATTATGTCCCACCTGAGTATTTTGGCGCGTCTTGGGAGAGACCTACGTCCAGCAGTGGACTAATATAGGTTGATGATGATGATGATGATGAGTATTTTGGTCTCCTAACATAGCTATATGACGACCAGGGAACTAGAACATTTTTAGGATATATTTTAAAATCACGACGTCAAGTCATCAAATCTGCTGTAAGGATAATTAAAGCGCTATATTTTCTTGCATGACACCAGGATTTTTAAAGTGCACTGTTCTATTAAAACAGTGTAATGAAATCCTAAACCTAGCCCTAAAATATATTAAAACAAAGGTATAGTCATATTCATTGCAGAATTGAAGCCAGTAAGCCCGCTATAACACCGACCGAACCTCGACTAGGTATACCTAGTAAACGCCGTCACTGCGACACCGTCTGCCAAAGTTGTTCTATAAAAGCTCTTTTGCCTCTCCACCTTTCCTTTGCCGTTCTATAAACCGTATATTTTTTCTTTTAAATTTTCCTCCGCTAGTTATTCGCGAAATACAGTTATTTAGAGGGAGAAATTGGATTGCTACGACAACAATACCGCCTTCTTAATGTAATGAAGTTGACGTCTTTGAACTCTACTCTTTTATAATGGTCGGATCTTGCTACGTTTTTCGCTTTCTTGCTTTGGCACGAGCAAGCTTTTTGTGGGATTACATTGGCTGTAACTCTTGAGATTAAGAATTTCTTAGAACTATGGATATACCTACTATGATTGAACTAAGATTAATAATACGATAAAGATTTACTTACCAGTACACCCGGCTTATTACAGACTGGTGGAATCCCGCGCGACTTCGTTCGTGTTAAGCTTTTTCCATTCAAATTTAAATCCCCGCTGCACTTAGCTAGGAGTTGAATTTTCAATATTTCTTACTGTACCTACACTTTTCATAAAAAACACATTCTCCAAATTTCAATTTTGATACGCTACGACTAACGGTTTAAGGCCTGCGCATATTTATTTAAGGCGATGGCGATCAATTGAAACGTTGTCAAATATTGCTGTCTTAATTGACAGCGTTTCAGCTGAACGCCATCGAAATCGCCTGGATGAGCGCAGGCCTTTAGGCTGTGCATTGTAATAATATGTCGGTCACTCACGAAACTCTTTTGTACAGTATTGTATTAGGATTAGTTTTAGCATAATGAATTTTATTACTGTCTTCTTCTTCCTGCCCACTTTATGTGGGTCGGCACAACATGTTTTCCTCCTCCCCTCTGTTGGCCGTTATCTCTGCATTCACTCCTTTCTTAGCCAGTCATCTATTGAATAAAAGTTCTGTGTTTTTGTGAATTATAAATCTTGTACCTTAACTTTTCAACTGATTCAATCAGTCAACATAGACAAAATAGCCTCGATAGTTTTCCCTTAAAAATGGAGAAGGCCAAAATAAAGTAGAAAGTTTTACGCAGTATACTTTACGCGCTGCGTTTTATTCGCCATAAACTCTATCTGAATCTAAATCGAAGTGTAAAACAATCGTAAAACTGTTTCATTTCGTACAAAGTTACGCGTGTTTTGATGTTTTAATGTAGAAATTTGCATCTGCAGCGAATTATAAACTTTGGGATTTGCGTAGATTACAATCTGCGAAGATTAAATTGGTGGACAGCCCGAATTCATCGTTTTATTTGAAGCTTGATTAATTTGAAGGCAGGATTACGTATTTCATTCGTGTATAACATAAAAAGTATCAGATAACAAAACAGGAGTTGATCGTACGTTTTTTGACAGTGTGTGGTGTGGTGTAACGTGCATTCAATTTTTATTTCTATTTTTCTGATAAGGTCCTGGTACTTTTAGTTTCAATTCAGTAGTGTTTGTTTTCTAATTAGGTGTACTGACAATACAAAAACCTACTAATTTAAAACAAAATACAAAAGTAGCTTTTTTGATTAAACTAGAGGCCAGTTTTACCCAAAAACTTTACTACTTCTTCATCTTAAGTTCACTAATTTGTAAAATTTAGAACTTGGCCCAATGTTTCCCATAATAAGTTCTTAAGCTGGATCCTATTAGCCTTGCACCACCAGTGACATTTGAAACTAACCCGTCACCTTTAAAACAAAATGCCAGACTTTGAGAAAATGCCAGACAGACGGGTGCAAACATTTGTCTGTTCCCATGCCCCTTTTGTAACCATGTTGAAAGTGGGCGAAAAGCTGACTGGGCAATTCTCTTTATTCAATCAACGAACCCACTTTACAGTTTGGAAATTTAACAGGTCACTGTTCTATGCGAGAATTTTTGAAATTCGAACGTTGATTAAAATATTTAAGCTGTGTGTGTGTGTGTATGTAAGTTCTTGAGACTAATCACTAAACTTGATAACTGATCAAAGCAAATCAATTACTTATTGGATTTTTTTTGTATAATGAGTTTAGTAGGCGCCTACTACAAGCTCTGTCTGGCTCTATCTCTGGCTCTGGTTTTTAGCCTGTGTGACTGCTCACCAGTGTATTATACTGCGTGTGTGTCGTTTCGAAGTAGGATTTATCTAGTCAACACTCACACAGACTCAAAGCCATAGCCAGAGACAGAGCTAGATAGAGCTTGTTGGCCTATAAGTGTCATAATAATATAATCAAGCCAGTAATGTCAGTTTATAGAATTTATAGAATGTACATAAAAGTGATTGAGTTCTAAGCCTAAATCTTATAATAAAATGAAATAGAACAGTTTAGGGTTAAACCGCTATATAATATTCTGATTATTATATTGCTTCCGGTATGAAAAAATAAAAGCATCATTACGAGCCAAGGTTAGGTCGAATTGGTTCACTGCCTCAGCGAACGACTTCAGCAGCATTCATGCCCGAATTCAGGGTACAATAGCTCCCTATAAAGGGGTACAATTGTGCCCCATATTAGGGTACAATAGCGCCTCATATTGCGTGCGAATATTACGCCCCCGATAGAACTTGTTATGGAAATGCCGATTATGAAATATCAATTACGGGAATGTTACTTTCAGACGTGAATCGCATTAGGTTTGGGCTATGTTCGGCTTTTATAGATATTTTATCTGCCTTCTTCTAACCACAAATAAACCAGAAAATATCTTAGTAGCAGCGATGGGTGTGCTTTAGATACACACACAATTAAATTTAGAGGGCAACCGACGGATATGCCGCATTGAGGGGAATTATCTTGAATATTGTAGGTTTAGAGATAATTTTACTGAAAAAAGGCTATTATTTTTATTTATTTGAATTAAAAAAATAGTTTAACCTGAATTCATAGATTTTTGTAACACAGCTTAGAATTTTTTAAATATCCTAAAAATTAAGAGCCAAGTGGGATTTGAGCCGGCGACCATTCAGCTAACCAAAGGAGAGGTCGCGGGTTTAAATCCCACTTAGCTCTCAAATTTATAGACGATAAAAAATCTTTGTGCGATCCTTACGGCTAGTAAGCACTATAAAATCAATAAAAAACCAGATGAGAGTTTAAACAAAACTCTTGTCTGTCCCGATATCTTGGCTACAGATGCGACCAGATCAATAACGAATAACCTTCCATCATAAACTCCCTGCCTACCCTCGAAAATGAATTGAAAGCCTCTCACTAAACTCAGGCCAAAAAACTGACCAAAGCTATAAACAATTTAATGCATGATAAAATTCAATGGCCCCTCCTGACAGACACCCATAAAGTGTCCCGAAAACCTTATGCAAAGTACATAGTAGCGGTATGATCCATAGCGACCGCGACGCGACTTTTTGTGGAAGGTAATATAAACAAAACGAAACGCCTCATGACTCATCCTCAGGCACAGAAGATCATTTTAGGGTTCCGTACTCAAAATAAAAAAAACGGAACCTTTATAGGACCACTTTGTTGTCCATCTGGTCTATCTAGCCGTCTGTTGGTCAGTCAAGACTCATTATCTCGGGAGCGCATGGAGATATTGAATTGAAATTAAAACGATATCTTCAGGTCTTCAGTCTCTTGATGGTGGGGAAAAACCAAAATTACAATTTAACGTTAAAAAAATATGTAACTTATACGGAACCCTCGGTGAGCGAGTCTGAGTTGCACTTGTCCAGTTTTTGTGTAACCAAGTACTCATTCAAAATTGTTTGCGTTTGCATCAGGCGTAAGTACAAGCTCTGCTTAGTGTAGGGCTAAATGGTGTAGTGTGAATTGTCCTAAATATGTATTTTTCTTTTTACCACGTTTTACGGTCGCAGTATTTAGTCGCTATCACCAAAAACCGACTCTATAGCAGTATAAACTGCTATAGAGTCGAGTGCAGTTTTTCGGAAGGGGCCAGACTAGCTAACATTTTCGGCGTGTTTGTGTGGCATTAATCTGTGTCGAAGCACCTATACGTTGTATGGAATATGTTTAGTGCTTTATTTGTTGAAAAATATGCTTTTACTTGTTGGCTTTGGTAGCATAGTAACTAGCAAACTTTAATTTTTTCATGGTATGGTGAGAGCTATCAAAGTTATTCAATCCAACAAATTGATTGACATATAACGAAGGGTAAGTACAATATAATTTTATTACAATGGTTACATATTTCTTATTTTAGTATTTTAAATTTATACTCACTATGTCATGGTGTTAAGTTGTCATCAATAGTTTTTTTTTATTGCGTCAAAACGTAAACTATTGCAATATTAGCTAAACTAAAAGTGCGATAAGGCGTGTATAAGTATTGCTTTATCTTTTGGCAGATTTTCTTATGCTACATTAATGCAAAACTAACATAATATTTCCTCCATTAAAATCTATTTCTTCCAATCTCTGCTAGACATCAGTCGCCTCTGTAGTGTGTGTGTGTGTGTGTTTTTGATCATGACAGAAAGAATGTTTCTTGGAACTCATTGTAACCCCTTTCTTAGAACGTCTTTAATTACACACGCATGAAGAAATGAATAGGAAAGGTATTTATTCTAGTAAAGGTTTTAAACACAACGTAAATCATTTACTTTTTTTAACCTAATTCAGGCTTGCGTTGACCACACTCTTAATTTAGCTCGTAATATCACTAACACTAGTTTCTAAGTTACTTTATTACTAACAAATCATGGATTTATGACTGAAATAAATATATGATTTGATTTGATTATTACTCAATATATTTATTGCATACACATGGTTTAGTTTAGGTACATACATAATTCTTAGGTGTAAGTCAGTATCACATGGACCCTGTGTATAGGGTAAAGCAACATGGAGGTAGGCCGAGGTTTATAGACACTAGTAGTTACGTATTATAATATAGATTGAGAATTTCCAGGCATTATAATAGGTATAGATAGTTTGTTACTTTATTTTAAATTAATAAGCTTGGTAGAATAGAATAAACGATAATGTCAAGGGGATGATGCGGTCGACGGTATAGCATACTTACCTAGAAGTTACCTGTCACATGATTTTTAAAAACATCCAAGTTAAGAGTGTTCGGAAAAACAGACGCCAGCAAGGACTTCCACTCCTTCGCTGTCCGCAACATCCAAGTTTTTGTAATAGGTAAATCTTTAATACATCACTCCAACAGTTAATTTTTTTAAAGACATCAAATAGCATATAGGTAGTTTTGAAAGCACAACTTGATGTTACATAATTAATAATGATTCCGTTACTTACTGGCTTTACAAAAAGACTGAAAACCCTTCTTAAAACCCAACCAAAACAGACAAAACTTGCGTCAAATATAAACAATCCACTCCAAGTTTCCACTTAAACCACGTTTATTTACACCCGAGCCGACACAACAATTCGGAACCCGATAGCGTGGAAAATAAACAAATGTCACGAAAAAGTGTCGGACACACAACTGTAAAGCCAGGTCGGAGTGCTTTTGGAAAGCGAAATGTTGCAAAATAAGTTGCTACGGGCAGGTGTTTGTTATTGGTGGGCTGTGACTAATTTCTGTGCATTCCTTTTTGAATTTGGACTATAGAATCCAAATTCAAAAAAAGAATGCAAAAATAATAGCACAATACAATGAAATAGCTACTACAGACAGAGTTACTACCCAAAAATATTTGCTTGGAGTAGAATATCTATCAAGGATATAATAATGATTTAGATAGTTTTCTTCTGTATAGTTATTAGATATAATAAGCCAGTAGTTTTTAGTTATGTTTTACCATGCTTCGTGCACCGTCGTCCGTTTCTGCTTATTTCACTTCTTTCCATCCTAGGGTTGCCTGGAATAAATCGCGATAAGGCTGCCCATTGTATTTTGTTTAATTACGCTGTTACTGTGATGTTTCCTAGTTTATAACAAAGTGTTATCCATCTATTTATCTATCTATCGTTCCACGCAATCACGCCCCGCGGTCTGAGCTAGGCCTTACCCAGACCGCTTCAGGCAAGTGTCACATGCAGTGATACCGTCCAACACTCTGGCACCTGAGCAAATTGCCAGGGGAATTATGGCAAGGGACTTCAGGGGCGAAGCGTGCTTGGGGTAATTTATGGGCGTGTGTTTAAAGATTCAGATTGTTTTTTTGTAACAATAATGTTATTTTTATGTAAATTTGTTCATAATTGCGCTGGAAAGTAAGGTTTTGGCGGATTGCTTTAAATTATCCCCGTGGGTCTCTATGAAATGCAAAACGTGTTTTATTCATTTTTTTTTTCATCTGACTTTAAGGGAAAATAGAAAGCGCTGGTGGCCTAGTAGTAGCGGCCGCGGCCCCGCCTTCCAATCCTAAGGTCGTGGGTTCAAATCCAGTCGTGTACCAAGGAGTTTTTCTGTCCAAAAATGTATGTACATTGTACACTATATGTCAGTGCCCTCAAACGGTGAAGGAAAACATCCTGAGGTAACTGGCATATCGTAGAACCCTAAAAATTCAAAAATATGTATCAAACGCATGAAAAGAGCTTCTTTGAGGCGCCCTTAAAATCTTTTCACCACACTTGGTTCGAAATAATCAGTGCATGACACGATAAGAAAAATAAGGGCAAAATAAAATTATATCATGATGAACTTAGCCCATCTAGTAAATGAAATTAGTTCTACTTATATACATAATATTGGCAAGATGATAATGAATGAAAGAAGCCAGATTTAAGCTAAGCTCAAACGTCACAATATTTGAAACCTAATAAAAATACCGTTTTCGTAATTTATTAAGCACCTCTACAAACTTTGATTTACGTGATCATTTTTACCTACAGCGCCATCTGCCCAAGCAGCTTCCAACAACCAGCAACATTCCCACCTGGTAGCGACACCTAGAACCATTCCTGTATTCCAGAACTAAGGTTTTCCCGCCCGGTTTACCCCTGCCCACCCAGCGAGTTGATACCGCCTGAAAACTACAGATGGCGCTGTTCGCAATAAACTGAAAATGATGAAAATTATTTCAAATTTCCCTCATTTTCAGTAAATATTATCTATACCCAAATCGTATAATGGTGGTGTTAGCATTGTTTGGTTTTAGATAATTTTCTGCAACGTGTTCATATGAACAAATTATATTAAATTTACCTATGACTAAATTCCTAGGCCACCTTTTTAACTTTATTGATAGACGAATGGTAAGCGATCACCCACCTGATGGTAAGCGGTCACCGTGACCCATTGACACCAACAACATCAAGAGCGCTGACTTAGCATTGCCTACTCTGAAGGATTTTTTGTTTTACATTTTTCTTAAAGCTATTCTTTTTGACCACCCAGGTATTTTAGTTTTTATTTTGTCATCATTCTTATTTTTATAGTTTCACTTGTTCTTTCGAACCAGTGCGCTGGTATCTGATTTCTTCTGATTGAAATAATTTTAAGTGCACATCTCCTTTCGTGCACTTGACACAAGTTTTCGAACTTTTTGGTTTCTACGACATGCCGGTTTCTTCATGTTTGTTTTTATGCCATAGCTTTCAGACGAGCGGGCCACCTGATGGAGAGCAGTCACCGTTGCCCATAGACACCTGCAACACCTGATGTGGTGCTGATGCGCTGCTGGCCTTTTAAGAATTGATAGACCCGCCTTTTGAAGAACCCCATGTCGAAGCTCCGAGGAAAAACTGCAGAAGGCAGATGTTTTCTTAAGAGAGTATTAAGTCATAAAAAAAGTATCAATCGATTAGATGGTGTTGTTTCATTAAAATTAAAGAGTAAACAAAGTATTTGTTCATATTATTTACGCATCTATTTTAAGAGCTTTGTTGAATATCTCCAATAGAAACATTTTCCTCCTACCTCTTTAGAGGCAAAAACATTTTATGATCTCCCTCGGTTTTCATCACCTAGCGACGCCCCCCTGTATCTATGGCGACCCCCACTTGAGGTCTATACGAATCTGTTCAAAGCGTGTCGCAGGTATAAAAGGCCTTTTGTGTTGTGTTGCGATGTTTCTAGGTATTTTCCATGAGTGTATTTGAAATATAACTAAGAATATGAATGAATTGAAGAGCTTAAAAACCTTTTTGAGAAATTCCTTTAAATAATCTGTTAAAATACTTTTGTTCCTTATATCATTAGAAATTATACTTTTTAGGGTTCCGTTAGATAAATTTCAAATCCAACATGGCCGCCATTACAAAATGGTGAATTAGATTTTTTACCACTAGTAGAATAATGTACACCCCCCCCCTATACTGAAATGGAATGTGGAAATTGTGACGGGTGTTTTTTTTAAATTTACTTTACATGTTTTGCATGAAAGCAGTTTTGCAGTCTACCCGTAACCCCAATAGAATAATTTACTAACAAGCAACTATTTTGGTATAGACTGACGGCTCAACACAGTAATTGGCAAGTTTGTTAGTGAATAGTTGCGTTTTGAGACTCGATTGATAGGGATTCCGTTTTGATATAGGATTATTAAACATTCGAATTTCGTAGAAAAGGAATTAAGGTTTACAACTAATTGGTTCAGTACTAAACCAATTTTGTGGAAACAATTTAATTTACTATTCTTTTTAATTTCATTTCCAAAACAGCTGTGTAGCTTTTAAAGGCCTCCGCATACCTATCTAGCAGTCGATGGAGATCAGCTGAAATATTGTCAAATATCGCTGTCATATTGACAGCGTTTCAGCTGATCGCCATCGTCATCGTTCAGATGTGCGCAAGCCTTTAAAAATATATAATTTATATAACCAAACAAATTATGATTCTATCTACGAACATTTCTAAAACATAAGTTCAAGACAACCATGATCATTTTGAAACCAGGTGAGTCTAGGTTCTTTTCCGACCAGTTCCTTGCGACCAAAACCTAGAAAAATAGGTAAGAATCAGCAGCATCTGGCGTTACTGGTGTTTATGGGTGACGGTGATCACTTTTCATCAGGTGGCCTACTCTCTCTGTCAATTTTGATAACTGGTAGACGAACCGATAGTCCCTAGCTGAGGTATGGCATTAAAAAAGAAATCTATAGCTTGGCCCTTAGCATTACATTATGTAACTTCATGTATCTTATTTTACCTGTGTCAGTTCGGCAAGTTTTATCATGCGCACTTGATGTGCGGGCAGGTTTTTCCGCAAGTAGGTCGCTGGTGGGCCCTTTTTGCGTGACCCTTGACACGTGTTGCTCGATCTTTTTTAGGTTCTACAACACGCCGCTTTCCTCACGATGTTTTTCTTCACAGTTTTGAGAGTACTGGCATAGTGCACATACATTTTTCGACAGAAAAACTCATTGGTACACGAGTGGATTTGAACCCACGACCTTCGGTTCGGAAGGCGGGGCCACTACCACTAGACCACCAGTGCTCTCTTTTACCTGTGTAGCTAATAGGGTACTTCTAAAATGTTAAAAGATATTGTTTGAAGAATAACAACGTAGAGATACGGCTGCCTTATATAAAATGCCTTTTAAAAGACAGGGCTTCAGTCTCTGATATTTAAACGCAATTTGTTTACGGTAACCGTGCCCTACCTATCTCCCGTGTATGTACAGTCGCAAAAAAAAGCTTTTGCTGTCGAAGTATTTTTACAAAAGCCTTTGGTCTATTTTGGTCTTTCATATTCAGCTGAAGGAAAAAATGTATTTTGTATTTTTTGTAGTCTAGATGTAAAAAACACTGCAATTAAACCAAATAATAAACTGCTTCTATGTATTTAAATCAAAATAATAGAGCCAGTAATTGAACACAACAAAATGGTCCATGTTTCGGCTTTGACACCATTTTGTTTTTTTATAGGTTTTAAGGCCTGCGCACATCTAGGCGATGGCGATCGCGATCAGCTGGAATGCTGTCAAATACAACTGTCATATTTGACAGCATTTCTGTTGATCGCCATCGCCATCGCCTAGATATGCGCAGGCCGCAGGCCTTAACTTCAATATTTTTGAGAGACGACATTGCACACAGTGCACAATCAGATTGAAACACACAATCTTTGAATCAGAAGGTTTTCTACACAGGCTAGAAATACATTTGAAAAAAAAATTCTAGCCTGTGTAGAAAAACTTTTGGTATACGCACTTTTGACGCTGTCTGTACCACCTATTGCAACCGTCTCCCGTTAACTGAATTTGCGAACATCCATTAGACCCCATTTACCTAATCGTGTAGTTTAGGGGTCCTAATAAAATTACAAAACAAAATAGCTATTCCTTAGTTAGTGTGTTTTGATGAATAGGTTACAAAGACTTTGGTATAAAAAATATGTGCGTCTTCCATAACTTCCGAACGACTGCACCCAATTGTATAATTTTATATTCTAACTCTTCTTAGATAATTGGCCTCTCAGCTCAGTTGGTCCTACTTTCTGCACCGTAGGTTGTGGGTTCGATCTCCGACCAGAGCAAATATTATATTGAATTCTACCATAATATTCATACATACACATAACAGTAATTTAGCTTGGCAGACCGATAATTATATGTTTTTTGAATTAGTGACTGTAAAATAAAAATAAAAAATAGAATCGTATATATCATCAACAGAAACGAAAAAAAACACGTAGACAAAGCCGCATGCGGCCACTAGTTTTGTATAAATTAGGGAGTTTCCTTTTGCATACTTACATGTCGATAAATTTAGTCTACAGCATCCAAAAGACATTAAAATTCGAATTATTATTGCATCCTTCCGAAAATCGTTTGAAAGAACAAAGACGAGACCCAAAAAGTATTTTTCCAATAAATTCAACATTATGGCTAAAATACACCCAAAATGTTAACGCATAAAATTCAAATAACGCCAGTTCCAAATGAATTACTGAAGCATTTGCGTATGAAGTAAAGAATGATATTGTATGCATTTTGCATGAGTGGTATTATCGGATATGGCAAAGAATTTGAATATTCCAACCGCAGCGCTACTACTGGTTATCGATAGATTAGCTAATTGTGAAAATGTGAGGAAAACTCTGATAGAACTCACATTTTACTTTTTTATTTTCCATTTTTTGGCCATTGAAGTGGAGATGGGCAAGACACTTGGCAAGATTAGACATTGAGAGAGAATGGTGACCAAATGCTCGAAGATCTATATAAAAGGAGACCACCCGTTGATTGAACGACATTATCATGAGTGCTGAGAAGGAGTGGATGAGAATTGCTTGGGACAGGAAAGAGTGGCGTAGTAAAGAGGAGGCCTATATACTCAGTAGTGGGTGAATACCATGAAGTAGAAGTTCAAGAACCAAGAAAAAAAGGGAGTTTTCTTATTCACCTGGAGACTGCAGCTGTTGACTTGAAATTAGTATTTTAGTATCTTGTTTCACGTAATTAAACTATTGATTTTCTCGACGATTTTAAGTCGTTCTATTGATAAGAAAAGTTACACAAAGAAAACAATAAACAATTAAAACAAGTATGCAAAATGTACAAAATACACAAAAAAACTGTTATCTGCAGTTACAAACAATCAAAAGATAGCTCAACTGATCCAAATCAGTGAAATCAGTGCCAGAAGGTCTTCATAATGCTGACGGCATTACCACGCTAATACGCTGCGACAGATACACACCAACAAAAAGTTATAGATAAAAATTTAAGTGTGACTGCATGTTTTTCATGCAAAACTGTAGTAGGGAACGTTTAGTGCGTCTGTGTATGTAAACCAATATATTTCGCCATCTATAGGGCGCAGCGTACAAAAGCATTCCTTTTCAGTCACGGGTAATATTTGGCGAAACTATTCAGAGCCTTTCTCTTTTACAAAGGATTTTTGATGTCAAAACTGCGTTAGGTATTGTGTTATTACTATTATCAAAGACTTTATTTTTATTTTTATTTTTTTATGCTATTTTAAAAATAACTACCTTGTAAGGTATTGCAATATTTATATCATGTTGAAAAAGCCGTATTGACAGAGGATTCTTTCCACGAATCATCTATTGCTGAAGCCGTTTTCGCTGAAATGTTATACAGTAAAGGTTAGGCAAGCCATACATACGTAGCTTCCATTTCATCACATTTCATTTCGTGATCTATTTCAAAGTAAAAGTGTATTTCGGAGAAGGATCAATTTTGGATGTTTAGGTAATTTTTCAGCAAAATCGAAACGCAATTATTGGCACCCCGGTTCACATTATTTTGTTCAACGAAACAAATCCATATTTAGCCAACTTCTGATTGGACATGGAGCTGGATACTTTTAAACAAACTTACCGTCATCTTAATTTATCTAAAACTCTAAAGTTGGAGCTCCATCTAGAAAGATTCTTCCAAGTTTGTCAATATTGAAAGATACTTTCTAAGGTACCTTCTTATGAAGTAAATTACATCTTATGACTATTTTCGTTTTAAAGTGTTCAAAATGGTTTTATTTTTTTTGGGTTATTTTTCAGTCACCTGAAAAAATGTTATAAGGTATTATGTCAGCTATCGGGTTCCCATAGCAACAAGCAAAAGCAAGTACAAGCTAAACTAAAAATTATAGTTGTATTATATCAGCTATCTGGTTCCCATAGTACAAGCTCTGCTTAGTTTGGGGCTAGATAGTGTTGTGTGGATTGTCTATATAATTTTTAATAATTTACTTGAGCTCCGCTTAATTTGGGGCTAGGTAGTGTTGTATGGATTGTCCACAACATTTTTAATTATTATTTTTATTCATACCTTTTTCAGAATCATAGGTTACTCCTTAAATTTAAATTCCATCGATATAATAACAATGGTCACTCTTACAATATTTCCTAACGTATTTCAGTCATGAGAATTATCTATTATGAATTTATGAGTGAGACCCATGGCCTGGTAGTCCATGCATACATGCAAGAAATAAATTAGGTTGCAGCTGCCAACCAGAGTAACCTTACCGCCTTGAAAATGACAGTTTGCGTATAGAGTTCAAACAATCAGTTTTAAAACAACCCTGCTTCCAAACCCTTTGTATCCCGCCTCCAGATTCAAGAAATATCTCATTAAGTGGAATATAACGTCCGCTGCAAAGTTAGATTGGCGTCCACCGGTTTGATTGCCGCTAAGTTCTGATAGGCAATTTCCTGTGCTTTGTACAACGCTTCCTTTTTGGGTTAGGGTAGATTGTAGACTGAGCGTTTAGTTGAGCGACGAGCGAGAATTATAATAAATATTGTGAACAATTTACACAATACTATCTAGCCCCAATTTATGTAGAGTTTGTACTATGGGAACCAGATAGCTTATCTTATACTTATACAAATTGCTTTTTGGAAATACTTCATACCATGATTAAATTTTGTAAGTTTTGACTTCCGATATTTCGGGACAGTAAAATCCTTTCACCACACTTGGTTCGAAAGAATCAGTAACACGATAAGAAGAAGTTTCAAAAATACCTATATACGTTTTTTTGTACGTACTGTTAGCCGGTTTTGGGAATAGGACATCCCTAATGAGACTGGGCAACGAGACGCATCACTAGTCAGGGAGGAGAAAAATGTCGTAATGCGTAAATGTTTTGTTTGCCATGTTTTTAAGTTAAACAGCGTTCTAGCTATATTTAATGGATAGTTTTCGCCGTAATAGTAAATTCATACTTATAATACAACATTATATAACATTACATACTTATATAAAACATCCATACAGACAACAAACATCTGATTGGCAGGACATCTCGCAGTGAATTATCCTAAAAAAAAGTCGCTCCGCTTATGGAAAGGCTGCTGTTTGAATAGATTTCAACATTGCTTTGCTGTTTTTGATGTGCCAGGTCCGGGTGTTTGGTTAATGAGGTTTATATTTGACGGGTTTTCTGTGATATACAGAGTTGGTGGTGGTTGGTGGTGGGTGGTTTCGCTATATTTTAAAGTATCATGAATTTCTTCAGGTTATCATATGCTGCGTTTTCATTACCCATACGTTTAAAATGAAGGCTAATAAAGATTTTTGTGGTAGGTAATAACTTCTGTACTTTGTAGCTTTAGACAAAGCTTTAACAGAGATGTAGTTTAAAATCTTTGAAACAGTTATACATTATTTTGCGACAGAAAAATATGATGCTAATATTAAATTAATAGCAAATTATGTAGTTAGTTTACAAAAATATGTTAGTTTCCGGGAAAACCTATGGATGGTTCATTATGTTCTAGACCATTAAAATGATTAAGTTATAAACTATTTGTTTTCCAATAATCAAATAAATAAATTAGTAGAATTACTTATAAGCAGTTTCAGAACAAAAAAACTATATTACTAAACAACAAATGAAAGAAATCAAGTTTACCCATCTTTTTTATTACCCTAAAAGGGGTTCCGCAAACTGTAAATGTAAGAGGTAACCTGAGACGGGATAGAGCATATTCATTTATTATGTCAAGATGACACTCTATTATACCCCTCCCTGCCTCCAGCACGTAGAAACCCGAGATGCTTTTTTGTACGGAAAATGTGGGTAGATTAATATTACGTTGGGATGCAGGGTGATGGATATGCAATTTCAAATGTGGAAAAAGTTTGGGCATCTCTTGTTACATAAAGTGGAATACCTGCGACTTCGTTCAGCTTTGTTTTCTTACAAACTTAAACCAACATAAAAGAAAATTCTTCTGTTAAAATTGATACCTGATATAGAACGGTAATTTAGGTATCTCTTTGACAGTTAATTACTGTCGGTAATTCTAGCCACTTTGTTCTCAATTTATAAGTATTTGTGTAGGTTTGTTATTTCCCACTGCGTAATAAATATCGTGTTTTGGTAGTGCTTACTTATTTTTATCAGGAACTAGTGGCTGCCCGCGGCTTCGCTCGCCCCGTTCCCGTTACTGTTTTTGGATAAAAAGTCCTCGGGATCTTAGGTCCGTCTTCTGGATCCAAGCTACCTCTTCATCAATTTTCAGCCAAATCGGTCCAGTTGTTTACGCGAAGGCTTGACCAAGGGAAATAGGGTTTTTTTTATATATATAAATTAGATAAAACTAAAGGCCTGTTTTAAAATTCCTGACATTTATAGCAACTGTACTTGTCTTTGTCATTTTCATGTCAACAAAAAGAGATGGTTACAGTTTTACTGGTACCCTTAGAGACATTACGAAACTCAATATTCAGTCGCAGTTAGAAACTAATATTTGTAAATCCTGATCTATTGCAGTAATATTATATCTTTTCACTACATAATATTCCCAATTCTTTAAGCATCTATCACTCCAGGTTGGTACCTGGAGTGATTGATGCTCCTGTGATTCGAGCTGTTCTTGTTGGTACAAGAACAGTTCGAAGAACCGTCAACCATTGGAGAATCAAGGTTCTCTAATGGTGACCACGAACCGGAAGACAAAGCCCACCAGAAGGACCGAGACGACATTGTTAAGATCGCGGGTAGATAAAAATGTGTAAAGGAGGCCCATGTCCAGCAGTGGTCTTCTTCAGGCTGATGATGATGACTCCAGGGACATAAACAATTCACTGACCTAAAAAAAGTGACACGAGTAGAGAGCAAAGTACAAAAAAGATAACTAGAGGCAATATTATTATACTGGATCTGCCAACTAAGGGAAGCTAATGAATAAATCAATACACGAAATTGATAATAAAGTAATGGAATTCCCTCCAATAAATAAAGAAATCAGTGTACGATGATTACATAAGTGATCTCCCATAGCGCTTGTTTAGAGATACGAGACGTAATAACATAAACAGGGTGTATCATTTGAAATCAAACTAAATTTGGTATAATAACACAACATGCACTTGGGACTCAATGGTTCTTTGTCACACCATGCAAATATATAACAAAATTTTGAAGATATTGAAAATTACACGGGTATTTATGGCGTATTACTAATTTCTCTATATTTCGAAAGCTGAATCATAAATAAATTTACCTTAAATTTCAAGAAAATGAATGATAACTTACTTGAAGACACGTTTAGACATAATAAACACACTGGTAACTGGCATGACGTAGAACCTAAAACATCCGAAAAACATAATTATTGTGTGTAAAGTGCAAATTTTTGAGGTGCACCTAAAAACTCTTTGACCACAGTGGTTCCAAAAACCCAATGACTCGATAGCAAGAATAAGAAAAAGAAGACATTCCAGTATTCAAGAGGATGTCATATTATGAACACCCTGTATGATACAGTCGGAGTAGACGCAATAAAGGTGGGGAATATAATGAGCTTTATTCGTTTTGAGAGGTAAGAGAATCTCTTATGTTATGAAACATAAGTACGAATGTTATTGCGATGCTACATCTTTGTATTTGCTATGTCGCGAAGGATACTTAGGGCGCATACAATAATGTTCCAGTCTTATAAAAATGCAAAAAAATGAATGGTATATTTTTGCACTTTCTTTTAGTAAGGTAGCTGAGCTAGGTAGTGAAGAAACAAGATTTCTAAGAATAACAATATTCTGATTTAATTATCTTTAATTATTCCTGAAAAATTGCTTTTCAATTTCGGATATTCAGAGGAAGTTTTTGCTTTCGAACGCTGGTTGTGGGATAAAGCGAGGGATAGAAATGGTTGCAAGGATTTCGTGGAGAAACTTTGCTCAATGGGTTCGCTAAAAATATGATAAAAGAGAAAATGTATTAGATACCAGCGGCCGCTCGCGGCTTCCCGCTCCCGGTGCTGTTTCGAGGTCTCCTGGTTCTAAGCCACCTTTTTTTATAGCTGGTAGAACAAGTATATGACTCTAAACCAAAAAACCAATGGTAACCATCGCCTATAACAATTTATAGCCAAATCGGTTCGGCCAGTCTTAAGTTATAAATAGTTACCTATACTGTGTAATCACCACAAAAATATTTGCTCTACAAAAATAGAACCCACACGACTCAAACAATACATCAACACAAATAAGGGACCTAAAAATAAGATTCACCTTAAAAAAACATGCAATATCAAGGTATCGACCTAAGTGTACCTCACGTATAAGCCTCCATACTCGGCACCGTAAATAGTGTATTGACATATTTACTTGGCAGGTGGGAGCCGATTACACGGTGTTGGTGTAGGTGGGCCCTTAACGAGTGCGCGCAACTTATCGTCTGTCAATATTTGTGTTGGACTCATTTTATTTATAGACATAAGTAAATTGAAAGCAAACTCTAGCTGCCAAAGGCAAAGTCAGTAGTTTTAGTACTTGTGGCCTAGTAGCCTATTAGCCCTGCGTGCCAGTCGTGGGTTTCAGTCTTGTATGAATGAGTTTTTCTGTCCAAATATGTATTTGCACTATGCCAGTACTCTCAAACAGTGAAGAAAAACATCGAGAAAAAACCGGCATGTCGTAGAACTGAAAAAAGTTCGAAAAATTAGTATCGTGTGCACGAAAGGAGCCTTTTTATGGCACACAAAAAGGCGGAACGATAAGAAGACCACAGGTTTCAATACGCCAATGTCTGCTGACGCCAATGTTGGTCTTTAACTCTTGGCCCAATTTGTACGACCGGCTTTGGTGTAGAAAACTGGCCTATAGTTCAATCTCTACTGCTAACAGGATGACTACAGAAGTGTGTCAAGATTGTAGCATGTGGGCATGTGAAAATCCGTGATCTATGGAAAAGAGGCGTGATTTTATGTATGTATGTATGTCTACTGCTACGTCAGTGTTGGCTCTTGGTCCAATTTGTACGACCGGATTTGGTGTAGCAGTAAACTTAGCCTTTATCTCAATGTTTACTGCTCGTCAGTGTTGGTCTTTAGCTCTTGGCCCAATTTGTACAACCGGCTTCATGTAGACATCAACACCTAATTATTATTGTTCTGTGACGCGAGCAGTTCTTGGGATACTAATTAACGCAATATGCCTTCTGTAATCCGAGATGTTAATTAACCACAATATATGGTCGGGTGCCTAGATGTTATAAGTTGTGTGTGGAATGCCTGTGACATGTTTGGATCTACCGAGCTTCCCAAAAGTAAAATCTAAATTTTGATTCAGCCCAAATAAGCCCAACCCTTTGTTCATTACCCATGTTTATAACCACGTATGACGTCATCTGCTTGATAGACCGACGACATTCCAAAGATTGTGAGAAATTGGTGGATGAAGAAGGCTCATAATCGTTTTTACTGGAGCCATGGAGGTAGCTTAGCAGTTTCCTTGTGAAAGTTAATTATTCTGGTGGCAATTTATCTATCACCCACTGCTGAATAGTCTGTCACCACTGTAATAGACCTCCTTTCTAATATACCACGCTCTTCGGCCCTGTGCCAGTCTCCGGCATTGCTGCCCAACTACTCCGACAATATCATCCGACCAACGGGCTAGTGGTCTACCTTGTGGTCGCTGTGGGTCTCTTGGCCACCATTCTGTAATCACCGTTGTCTATCTTCCATAGTTCCTGGCAATAAAATAGTACATTGTTACCCGAGTGTTGAAAGTCACGTTTTTTGAGTCCCGAGACGGGTTTGGCGCCAGAGCGTAGCGAGGGCGCCAATGGAGCTTGAGGGACTTAAAAGACTTTCATCCGAGGTAAACACTGTGCTTTTCATTACGAATACAAGGAAAGTAAAAATAAAAACATGAAAGAAAAATTTGTGAAAATGAAGATTGAATTGCCGCCTTCCCGGTTTTTTTTTTATTTTTCTCTGGCGGGCCTTCGGCTTCGGTTCGCCAGCATTATTCAGCCAAAATTTTCATTTTCATAATTTAAAAAATGGTAAATTGTTTGCTCAAATCTATGTTATTTTAAAGAAATAGTTGAACGTACGAGTACGAATATAATAATTAAACCGTTTAAGGGATCAACACACGAGGATAGTAGGCAGTTCTAATTTTTATCATATTTTTTATAAATATTGTTGACAAGGATGATATATTAATAAAGTAATTTAGAAGATATATTATTTATTTAATACTATCTTTATGTTATTTAAATTTAAATTTTACATTGCGCTCTAATTAGACTTTTTAAACTTCATACCGTTGTAATGGGTTTCCAACCTACTTGCTGAATAAAAAGTTGGAATTTGGTTAAACAACCTCCTTGTAGTTAGAAAGACTTTAGAAAGTTGGAACATGGTTGAATAAAATAGATCTTGTTTTTTTTTATAATTTGACAGCTGTCAGTAGAAAGCGATTCTCCCTAGGGCTGAAAGTTTTACTTTCATTTAGGCCCCTCAGGCAACTTCAGACCTACTTTCAGAGTATGAGCAATGAAAAAGAATTATTTGATAAAAATTATTTGAAATAAATATTCAAACTGTATATTTTAACATGCATTAACCATTTTCATTCTTTTCCAGGTAAGTTATCGAAAAAAACAAGACTATAATTTCGTCGAAAAGTGAGTTACAAACTAGTTTTAAATAACATAGCTACGTTATAAAGTAAATACTAATAAACCAAACGTGCTCAAATTCCAAAACATGATACCACAACCAATTCATTAGGTGGCACCAAACGCCCTGCCAAATAATTAATGGCTGCTATATATGATTTGGCCACAATGGTATGTCATCAACGTCATCAGCATATCCATAATTTAGATACAAGTATGCTTGCGACATAGGAACAAGGAGGCAGCTTGCACACTTAATAAGGTACGGGCACATCTAGACGATCAGAGTAATGCTGTTAAATATCGAACACCAACTCAAAGTTCGCATCAGTGTGATATGGATGTATTAAATCATAATGCTGAAACTGATTGCCATCACAGATTGCTTAATTTTTTTTTATACATATATAGTTAGCAAACAAGCGTACGTTGATGCAAAGCTGTTACCGCCGCCTATGGACCAGAGGCCAATATGGTGATAAGTATCACTCGTGCGTTGCTGACCCTTTAAATACTTTAAAACGCCTTTTTTGAAGAACCCCATACTGATTCTATAGGAAAAATCTCAGTAGGAAAAGTATTCCACAACCTTAGAGTACGTGGAAGAAAGTTTCTCATTTCGCCAAATTAAAGTCAGAAAGTCTGAATTCAATAAAATCCCAAAGATCAATTTGAATCATCCAGTAAACTGAGTGAATCAAAGCAAGTTTAAAGCGATCCATTCTATGTATGAGAACCAACTAAGTTGAGCTAGCCGTATGTTTGCCGGCTGGCTGTGGGATGTAATACGATTAGTGACAGCATAATTTGATAAGCGACTGTGGAATGGTTGAAGAGCACTGCCAAGTGGTGTTTGTGTTGTTCCGTCTACTCATAGGGGTAATGGGCTGAACAGGCAAGAGGAGAGATGTAAGTAGTTATGAAATTAAAAAATAAAATGTTGCAAAATACAAGAAACTTACAACTAATACAAGTATTAACAAGGTGTACGAAATACACAAGAAACATTCGAGCTATCTGCAGACCGTTACAAGAGATCTAGAGATAGCTCAATTGATCCAAATCAGTGCCAGACGGAAGCGCCCTAAGACGCTGGTGACATTGCCACGCTGAATAGCAATGCTAATTCGCTACACCAGATATACCCACCAGCCCTTGAGTTGCATCAGTGTGACAAGATTTTGAAGGCCTCGGTTCCTCACGAACCGAGTCTCAACCCAAGAGGAGTACAATATTGTTTTCAATAAGGATTGAAATTTTCGTAAAAGTTTGAAAACTGAAAAATCGTAGCTGTATTGGGACTAAAGCTACTGTTTTGGTTACGGTATCAATTAAATTATAAACCACACTTTGTTCGACATTCGAAAAGAGTTGATGATTGAAAAAGAAGAGACAGAGATACGTAGATAATTGTTTTACTACTGTGTTTCCACTGAAGTGAGATAAAGGTTGGTAGATGTTGGAACTAAGTAATACCTTACAAAACATGCAGCAGATACATTCCCCGAATATTGTTTGGAATATTGGCACATTTGTAGGTATCTAGCTAGTTCTATCGACACGTAAATCCAGACATGTCACATAACACGCCTGGTAAACTACAACAAAAGCTTGTTACCGCAGCATACAGCACACACGTTACAAATAGAGGAGAGGACGTATAGTTATGGAACCTATAGGCACAAGCTGGAAGCTAGTGATAATAAATTCAATATTATATTTCTATGAACAGTGTGGTACGGTTGGCAACTGTTCGACTGAGATGCAGGAGATGTGAGTTCAATTCTCACAATATTATAGCAGAATAAATGTTTCCATGTTTTAGATTTATAATGGCATTTCACAACACCATCTTTATTGGCCACTAAACATGTTGGTTTATTGAAAAGGGGTTGATGGCCATGTCTAAATTCACGAGAATTAGGGAAAAGTCATGAAAAGAGTCATGCCCTCAATTTAAAAGCAAACTATAAATACATTTATTTTTCAAGAATCTTGTATTTTTGACGGAAAAGGACCAAATAGATAAATAAGATATATTGAATCAAGTATTTCTGTTGCTATTAAGGATCAATCCATTGCAAATAAATGTTTTATTAATAATTATAAGTTTAAAAAACTTGAGAAACCGACTTCATTGTCAAACGGCTAAACCGATTTTAATCAAATTTGTTTGGGACAATCTGGACGTAAGAATAACCTTCCAAATAAAAAAAAAAATTCTAAATCGGTTCATAAATGACGGAGGCATGCAGTTACAAACATTAAAAAAATTATTTAAAAAAAAATAGCAACACCGATTTTAATAAAATTAAAATGGGACCAATCTGGAAGCAGTACCTTTCAGATAAAAAAATAATTTTTCAAATCGGCTCACAAATGACGAAGTTATGCGGTAACAAACATAAAAAAAAAAAAATAAAAAAAAATAAAAAAAAAAAAAAAAACATACAACCGAATTGAGAACCTCCTCCTTTTTGATTGGAAGTCGGTTAAAAATGAATGGAAATAGGTAGCAAATTTTCACTATTTTATATTTTACACGGAAAAAAGTAGTCGAAATTTGCAGATTTTTGATTATGATGAATGTTTAGTTATTGTTTTCTTATAAATCGAGGGCACGACTCCTTTCACGACTTTTCCCTAACTCTCGTGGTATCGGACTAGGCCATGACCGCCCTTCTCAAAAACACCCTGTTTAGCACCGTGTGAAAATGTTCTTATAATTATAAATTAACTATAACCAGTTCCTAGTCTTTAATCTATACCTCTGTTTATAGCACTGCTATAAACAGGTAGGTAGATATACTCGTATAATCGGAATTAGTGCGAGCGGCCGAGCGCAAAGTACAATATGAATGACCTTTGTCTATAGCACTGACACCCTCCGATGGAGGAATCCCGAATAATTTAACCCGGGAGACATTATATCACACGATATTAGAATTAGATTTATTATTCAAATCATTCTGTTTTATTTACTCATTCTTAATATTTTTGTGCACCTCTGTCCAATTTTTCGTATTACTTTCTATACAAAAGATGTCTAAAGATCACACCACCCTTATAACAGTTTCTATGACTTTTGTGTGCCTGTTATTTACTTTTAGTTGATTACTTGTAATTTTAAGTATTTACATAAAATACATATTTACATATTTAATTAAAATAATTAGTGAATTTTCAATGTTTATCTGTTTGTCTTTTACATTATGAGGTAAATTGTATTCTTCTTCTTATATTCACTTCATATTCATATTCTCATTTTATCTTTCTACTGATTAATGCATCTTGTATATTGTTTATTAAAATATGTAAATTTGTGAGATCGCTTATGTAATTAAAGTTGTGTTTCACACCTAACAAAAGTGCATGGTATTAGGTAATTTTTATAAACAAATAGTAAAAAAGATTTTTATAATGTCCCAAAAGTTAAGAGCCGAGCGGGATTTGAACCCGCGACCTTCCCCTCGGTACGGGGCTGCGCTGACCACTGCGCCATTGGATCCTAATCACACTCGACGAATAACTCTTAGGGTCAGCGCAGCCCCGTACCGAGGGGAAGGTCGCGGGTTCAAATCCCGCTCGGCTCTTAACTTTTGGGACATTATAAAAATCTTTTTGATTTCCTTAAGTGTAGTAAACACTATAAAATTAATAAAAAAAAAACAAAAAGTATTCCAAAAACTATGAATATAAATCGTGTAGCAATCGAGTCGAAAGCTGTAAGCGTCTGTCACCACCCCGGTCGGATTTCCTACTTTCTTTTGTCTGTACATTCGCGTCCAATGTTAATTAAAACGAATACTGTCACAAATAGGTTTCTGTGATTGTACTTGCTTGGTAACGTTTGAGGGTTTAGTTTATTTATTTATTATCATTTTATTTTATTTTATTTTCAAGTTTTGGGAAACTAACAGTTAGGTATATGAAAGTAGGTTACAAAAATAAACATGTAGCAATGCTATAACATGTACACAATGAGCATATGGCCACCTGATGTTAAGTGGCAACCATCGCCTATAACAAAGCATTGCTTCGTAGGTCACGCGTGCCAGGAAAGTGCCAGCTCTGAGTCCATCAACTTGAGGCATGCCGATGTTCAGCCTCACGTGCCAGTAATTTCACCGACGACATCTAGTTTTTCCTGAAAAAATTACTGAATATTGAGTAGATTTTTTTCCTTCTCCTATGTTTTTTTTTTGTTCTCAAGTATTGATATTATTTTATTATTTTCTTAATTAAGTTCTATATTTTCATGACATAGCCTTGTAAATTTCAATATTGCATGCCTAGAATAATTTGACACAGAGATATTATATTACACTATATTATTATAGTAAAATTTATTATTCAAACCACTGTGTGTTTTACTTACATTCTCATATATTTTTGCATTATATTATAAAGATATTATATTATACATCCCCCCGCTTAGACACAGCTTAAATTATATTTTTGTGATGGATGCTAATTGAGACAGAGAGGGTGAGGAGAAGTTCAAGATATTTCTTCCCAGAATCATAACTGGGAAGGGTCTATGTTTAGAAGTAATCTTAATCAGGCTGTTGGTAATAAAGCTTCAGAACAAAGTAACTATACATAGTATCAATTAAACATAATTATGATAAATAATTACCTATAATCTGAGAAATTGTGTTGGCGTTCATTCGTAGAACCAGGTAAGCTTAATTGTAACAAAGCACCAACACAATTTCTATTTTTAGTATGAATTCAAAAACATCATGTTTTCATCGAGACTTTCTTTGTAGCCCTACAAAGAAAATCTTGATCGATATCTTTAAACGCGTTCTTGACATACAAAATATAACTTCATTGTAAAAATGTTGAGTTGAACTCCTGAAAATATGGTTCCACATCAGATTTGTCTATCAAATTCGGTATCATAGTTAACAGTAACACAGCTAAATTAGCAAGTATTCGTATAAAATAACAGAAACTGCAACACTGTTCAGTAAAAAAAAAGCAGCCAAGTGCGAGTCGGACTCGCCCATGAAGGGTTCCGTAGCATCAATTAACATAATATAAAGGTTTTTGTAGTTCGTCGAAAGGTAAATTGCGGTTTACGATTTATGACGTATAAAAAAAAAACTACTGACTAGATCTCGTTCAAACCAAATATCGTTGAAAGTTTGCATAGTAATGTACAACATATATTTTTTTTAGAATTATCATTCTCTTATTTTAGAAGTTAGAGGGGGGGGACCAACTTTTTTCCACTTTGGAAGTGTCTCTCGCGCAAACTATTCAGTTTAGAAAAAAACGATATTAGAAACCTCAACATCATTTTTGAAGACCTATCCATAGATACCCCACACGTATGGGTTCGATGAAAAAAAAAATTTTGAGTTTCAGTTTCAAGTATGGGGACCCCCAAAATTCATAGTTTTTTTTCTATTTTTGTGTAAAAACCTTAATGCGGTTTACAAAATACATCTACTCACCAAGTTTCATTAGTCTAGCTCTTATGGTTTCGGAGAAAAATGGCTGTGACACGGCCGGACAGGCCAGACAGACAGACAGACAGACAGACAGACAGACAGACAGACATGACGAATCTATAAGGGTTCCGTTTTTGCCATTCGGCTACGGAACCCTAAAAAGGTACCACAAAAAAATAAGAAGGACAGACAGCGTAGCAGGTTTGGTAATAAGGTTCCGCTGACACTCTTTAGATACGGAACCTTAAAAATGAGACCCCATAGCTTGTCGCCAACAAATTGCATGCATGTGATCCCGTTTTGTGGTACAAGTTATATGAGTGTTGCGATTTACTCGTAGTGTTAAATTATTATTTTGAACACGCAAAGTATTGTGTAATCAAGAATTATAAATTTGTAGTACAAGCTTCGAGGGGCTAGATCAACATATATTTTATAAAATATATAAAAGAGACGGGTATTTTTCGCGATTGTTTTTATTATTTCTCGACGTTTCGACCGTGTTAAAACAGCCGTGGTCGCGGACAGAAGCAGGCTGTTGTAACACGGTCGAAACGTTGGGATGAATTCCCATTTCTTCCATATGATTATGCATAACGATCGTGTTAATTTGAAAAGTAAGTATTTACAAAATATTAAATATTTATTAGTATAAGATTAACATAAAAATAAAAAGATTCTATTAAGAGATCTTTTTATTTTTATGTTATAATACTATACATTGGCTACAACCTTGCCTGGTGATAAGCAACGATGTATGAAGTGTTCGTTCACTTGCGTCAATTGCCATTATTGATGGATCAACGCTTTCGCTTGTGCCATGTACCACGCTATCGTGCATGTATAAAACGTTGTGGCAGATTGCCCTTGCATCTAGGCAGTTTGCCAAACCACGTCTCGTATGCGTCTTTATCGTACATGATATTAGATGATCTAGCCTGTCGGAATAATGTCTTTGTATTGTAAACTGCTTTTATTATATTTCTTGTTAATATTCTTATTATTAAAGTTAAATGTTTTCTTGAATTATTTAAGCCACCGATTGTTGTATTATTTGTGTGGTGAAAGCAGATGTTTGTTCTCTGTCTGGGTGTTACACTGCATTCTCAGCATGAATTAACAAAAAAAACACATACCCATTATAAGTAAGTATTTTATCAGCTATCTGGTTTCCAAAGGACATAATTATTTAATTTGTGGCTAGATAGTGTTGTGTGGACTAACCAAAATATTTATTTATTTACTAAAGTTGAATTCATACACACATGTTAAATAATAAAATAAAGTACAGATACTATTTACAAAGACAATGAAAATACAAACAAAACATTGAGAGTTCCATGGTATACAATAAATAAAACGCCTAAGAACTTCTTAGTTCGTCGAGTCGAGTTTTAATTTAGCTCTAGACGAGACTTTGAGGGGTATCATCTTCCGTCTTCGTTTGAAATTAAAACGAAAACATGCCGTACGTAAAGTTTTTGTAATGTGATTCTGCCTTGATTGCTTTTTTGCAAGTCCTTTACAAAAGCAGGATTATTTTGTATGGATGCTCGTCTTGTAAGCCGTGGAGTGGAATGTGAAATATGAGCTTATTGAATTTCTCTTGTTTTATTATTGGGAGTTTGTAAATTGATTAATAATATAGAAAAAAATACCAAAAGATCTGAGAAAATGTCTACGATGCTTGGAGATTTTATTCGAGTTTTCATTACTTAAATATGTGATCATATTTTATCCACTTATTCTTTATTTTTATTACATCTTTTATTCTTAGGTCTGGGTGTTATGTTGTATTTTAAATATGTTTTTACAAAAAAAGTGTGTAAATATTAGATCAGCTATCTAATTATCATAGTGTCTAAGTGTAGATTGTCCACAATATTTATTTATTCTCGATTTTCAAATTTTTAATCCGGATGACGGATTAAAAATTTGACTCAAATGAAATTTTTCAAGGATGACTCAATAAGTCCGGATGACTCAAATGAAAACAAAGCATCATAGCGGATAAGCAGCAACAGTAAATTGCATCTTATGACGAAGTGGAAAGGACAGTAATAAAATAAAGAAAACTCTTATAGTGCTGGAAATAAACCAAGCCACAACCTGTCCAATCAGAAATTTATTTTTATTACCAACTGCAAGAATGCCGTAGCCTTATAGCCGCGTTTGACCAGCTAATGTAGGCTGGTCGACCAGCCTACATTTGGTCATGTACTACTACAGTATGAACTGACTTCAAGACCTCCGCCTACCGCCGAATCCTCTCACACTCTCAACAACCTACAGCTCAAAACTTCCGCCAAAATCAACAAGTGAATAGGCGTAAAAGATGCAGCTTGAAATATTTGGCTTGGCGCTTTGCCACGCCACGCCTAGGCTCACCATTGGTTAATATAGTTAACCAATTGACAGGCTCTTGTATACTATTGGTGGAAATATGAGTTTAGGTCACCTGACCAGAAATTAGGTCACTGGGTGGTGGGTGAAAAAATTGTTTGCGGGGCCCCAGCGACGATCCACTGCGGTGAAATTGCATTAGAAGCTTCCTGTGACGGTGATATTATGAAATTAGATTTCAACCCTGGTTTTAATCATGTTAGAGTTACCTGAGAAAATTGCTGAACTAGCCCCATAGCCATGCACTTAAAATGTGCTCGTGCAAAGTTAATAATTCACTTTTTAGTAGTAGTCGAGCTCCACTTTTTAGGTCGAGCTTTTTGTGAAGGGCTCGTCCAAGGCAGTACTACCACCATGCCTATTTCTGTCGTGAAACAGCATTGCTGCGTCTCACCACCCTTTAAGGGTGTAGGTGCTGGTGTAATTACTGTGCGAATTTTACTTAAATTCCTCCCGTTGTCTTTTTACCATCATCAAGAAGTCTTTGCTTACGAATAACAACTTATAATGATTATGACACCACTCGCTTCAATAACTTCTTGTTTCTTATGTCAAGGTGTTAAGGTCTATTATGTTGGATGAAGTGCCAGTGAGCCGTACAAATGCGTAGTTAGTGCGTGAACTCATGCGAATATCTTGCAAGCTTGTTAACTGATCACTTACTATTAGTTTACGAATTTACATAGATAATTATGAAAAACCCCATTTTTAAAAACAATCACGAAAAACGATTATTATTTTAATGTGACAGTGTACCTTGCTCTTCTTCTGTTTTCACTGGTATTTAGGAACCAGTGTGGTAAAAAGATGCAAAAGGTGCCTCAGAGAAGCACCTTGCCCTTAACATATACCAATGTTAATCTTGTTTTCATCCAAATTTTTTGCTAAAATCAATAAAAAAAAATATTTACTTATACTGTACGCACATGAGCATTAGACTCTAAGTGGTCCTGAAATTTGAAATCACTTAGTATTTGGGTTTGATAATATACCTACGATTTAATTTTTTGTAAGAAAACAGTCTTCGAGTTACAATCGAGTACCAATAGTATCGTACCTGTTTTGATGTTTACACTCCAAGAAATATGGTATTTTAGTTTGCAATAAACATGCTTCAATGCACTTCTTGATCAATGAAGCTTCGATAGCGCCAAGATTTACTAGAAGATATATTGGATTTGTAAGCGAGAGCAAATTTTCTCAGGTATAATAAATAATTCAAAAAGCAGCCAAGAGCGAGTCGGACTCGCCCATGAAGGGTTCCGTAGCATCAATTAACATAATATAAAGGTTTTTGTAGTTCGTCGAAAGGTAAATTGCGCTTTTCGATTTATGACGTATAAAAAAAAAACTACTGACTAGATCTCGTTCAAACCAAATATCGTTGGAAGTTTACATAGTAATATTTTTTTTGGATTTATCATTCTCTTATTTTAGAAGTTAGAGGGGGGGGGACCAACTTTTTTCTACTTTGGAAGTGTCTCTCGCGCAAACTATTCAGTTTAGAAAAAAACGATATTAAAAACCTCAACATCATTTTTAAAGACCTATCCATAAATACCCCACACGTATGGGTTTGATGAAAAAAAAAATTTTGAGTTTCAGTTTCAAGTATGGGGACCCCCAAATTTATAGTTTTAGAAAAAAACTATATTAGAAACCTCAACATAATTTTTGAAGACCTATTCATAGATACCCCACACGTATGGGTTCGATGAAAAAAAATTTTTTGAGTTTCAGTTTCAAGTATGGGGACCCCCAAAATTTATAGATTTTTTTCTATTTTTGTGTAAAAACCTTAATGCGGTTCACAGAATACATCTACTCACCAAGTTTCATCAGTCTACCTTTTATGGTTTCGGAGAAAAATGGCTGTGACACGGCCGGACAGACAGACAGACAGACAGACAGACAGACAGACAGACAGACAGACAGACAGACATGACGAATCTATAAGGGTTCCGTTTTTGCCATTTGGCTACGGAACCCTAAAAACTGTTGTAGGTATTCAAGAAGGAATACAGTAGCCTAATACTTACAGGGAAAGTACGTATGGGAGAGATGTTTTGCTTCATGGTTTTTAATTGCTGTTTTTTTCCTTAGTCCTACGAGCTCTTCGATAACGTAACTAATTAATCGCTTCCATGATTTTTTGTTGGCGAGACGATCTGGACGCATTTGAAAGGAAATGGTGGAGAAGGCTCACTCAGAATAGAGGGAACTGGAAGTCTTTGCCCAGCAGTGGGACGAGTCTAGTAAAAAAACAAGGTTTTTACTTAAATGTAGGTAACAGTCCAAATATACAGTACATTTGTTTAGTTTCCCTTCGTCCGAAATCTGATTTCGTTCGACATCAAAGGAAAAACAAACATTTAAAAGCTCCTGTCAAGCTTCATCTTCCAGTTCATGTGAATAAGGATTTGTGTCCGACAAACTATTCAGATAAAAAAGTTTCAAATAAACGGCCTCTCAAAAACTAACCGGGATTTGTTATTATGTTTCTTTTCACTCTATGGTGGAGATATATTTTGGTAAATAGGGAGCATTGTGGTTTTCTCAATAGGCAAACACTGTTACAATAGTATTATAGCTTTTTGAAAGACTCGACCGGGAAAGTACTACCACCATACTTATTCTGACGTCAAGCAGCGTCATTGTGTTTTGGTTTGAAGATTATGTCGATGACAATAAGGCTTAATATCTGTCTTTAAAGATGGGCATTTAAAACCCTTTTTCACACCACCTGCTCGACAATGTCAAATTAAATGTCATGCAAAACTAACCTAAAGTGAGTCATTAGAGACTAAAGGTCTAGCAGGGCTTTAATATTGTACTGAATTTCATTATGTCACTATGTTCATCACGCACTAGTCAATAATGTGATTTGAATTTGGAATATACGAACATTTACTATAGGTACTAGACTAGTATTATCTTATCTGTGCAAGTAAGTAACATACTAATTGTTCGAAAATCAAACTAGCTACTAGGAGAGTAGAATTTAAATTAAAAAAAAACACAAATTTAAAAAAAGGCGCGAATCGAATACTGATTTTGTTTGGTTTTTTATAAATAACTTTCCTAAAAACTACAAATTCTCACAAAAATGTCAAGTGACGATAGTGATTTGACTCCGGAGAACATTAAATCGGAAGCCATTGGCATTACCAACAATCTACTTCCAGAAAAGTCCAAGGAATCGTACATGATTTTTTTAAATGGTTAACTACAAAGTCCGTATCTGAATCAGTGCTTTTAGTCTACTTCCAGCATTTATCATGCACAAAGAAGCCAAGTAGCCTATGGTGCATCTATTCGATGCTCAAATCAACAATAAGCATTAAAAATAATATACAAATTAATACATACACCAAATTATTGGCATTTTTAAAAAGGAAATCAGAAGGACATCGTCCTAAGAAATCTAAAGTTTTCACAGCTCAAAATGTGGAAACGTTTCTAAATGAAGCTCCTGACCACAGCTTTCTTGCCCCAAAAGTAAGTACCTACCTACTCATTGATTAAATATTTAGTAACTAAAATAGCTACATGCTTACAATAGGTAAGTAAGTAGTAAGTACGTAGTAAGTAGGTAGGATATTATACTGATGTGATGTTCTGAGCTTATGTTAAATACTCGTAATAGTTATTATTGTAAACCTAAAACGTAAGGTTCATGATTGCTTTGTTAATAAAAATAAAAAACTTTTTATATTTTAACTGACACACACATGACTGTGTCAGTCAAATCTAAGAAAGTTTATAACATGTAATACATACATACTTACTCGAATTAGTTCCATGGGAACTACATAAAAAACGATATTTTACGTACCTTCCTACTTAAATACTTAATGAATAAATGAATATGAATATGAATACTTATCTAGCTACCTATTTTTGTTACAGGTAGCACTGATTTTTGGAGTGAACGGTGTTTGTCGTGGAAATGAACTCATAAACATTAAAATCCAAGATATTGAAAAACATTCAAATTTGTTGCTTTACACAACAGTAATACTCAAATAAATTCAATAAATGTACCGAATAAAAACATACTTGACTTTGTCTTTCCACAACTGGTCTAATGTATCAAACATTATCTTTAACTTTTAATGGTTTTGAATAAGTCTAATAACAGTAACTGTTAATGTAATTTTAATAAATTCTTTGATTCTTGTACTATTGCATTTTGTTGTCTCGTAGATGGTGTGAAAAGTAGAGTATTCACCTCGGGGATAAAGGTGCCTTCGTCTTGGGCGACCTTGAATCCCTCGCTGCACTCAGGATTCTGTCTTAACTCCCTAGCTTTGCTCGGGAGTTAACTCTAAACTCCCTCGCTCTGCTCGGGAGTTAACGCTAGAATCCTTCGTTTCGCTCAGGATTCAATACGGCGCCCGCTACATAAGACACTACTTTATCCCCTTGGTGCATAATCTACTATTACCGCACTGGTTAGAAAGAGCCAATGACATGATAAAACTGAATTTTATATTTAAACAAAATGTTGACATCAAAAGGACAGTATAATTTTACAAAGAGTTCACTCACTCATAAATTCACAGTTGACAAGCTACACAATGCCATCATTAACAAAAATTCATTAAAATTTCGAAGCACATTACACCATGCAAAGTAAAGACACCTATTAATGACCTGTGCAGACCGGGACGGCATGGCAAGGGATGATTTTTTTTAATTCATAATAATAATTTAATTCTAATGGATACTCAAACGTATCGATATAGAAATACGACATGAATTGCTATGCTTTAAAAAGATGCCGTGGCATCGAAAGGGATTTTACTACATGGCATTGAAAAACGTGCCATGGGATCCCATGGCTACGGTAGGCAACGGCATTCCTACCGTAGTACGTCAGGCTTGCTCCGGCGCTCGTTTTCACATACCGCGGAGTAAGGTGGTGTGGCATGCCGTGGCAAGGCGCTGGAATGCCGTTGTATCTAAGCGGCTAATGTGCGCTGACTGACGGCAAAATCCCTCGCCATGCCGTCCTGGTCTGCGTAGGCCTTAACGCTCGCTTTAATTATCGCACGGCTGGTCATTATGAATTGATTTCATGTCAACGACAGGATCGTCGATACAACATACTGTAGCAGGTGTGAAATTGACGGAGCGCAAATTCAGTTGCATCTGGTCGAGAAAGTTACGAACGCCCATCTGTGCTTGGCTGGTTGCTTTTGTGCTACGATTTTTCTTATATTCTTTTCACATTGATGTCCTAATTTTATAGGTATTAAAGGTCCATATCCAGAGATAGTGCTTGAGTCTGAGTCGAGCCTCATGCGTAGACCTAGGTCATTTTTGTCGGTGAAATTACTGGCACGTGAGGCTGAACATCTGCATGCCTCAGTTGATGGACGCAAGGCGGTGCATCGTAGACACGTTTCTGACTTCTTTTCAGATGAATCATATTATGCTCGTTCCATCAGCAAAATTAACTGATATTATATGTACAATTATTTTAAGTAATAAATAAATTTGCAAGCAATTTTTAGCTTCAACGTGTGATTTTTTAATCTTCTTCTTCCTCCTGCTTTTAACCTACTTAATGTGGGGTCGGCACAACATGTCTTACTCCTCCATTCCCCTCTGTCAGCCGTCATCTCTGCATTCACTCCTCTCTTTTCCATGTCATCTTTCACACAGTTTGTAATGGCTCCTCTGCTAGTTTTATTTTTTCTATTAAGTTAAGTTAAATTCTTAGTTTTATGTTTTTATCTAAATGTTAAATACCTAATACTTAATGTTAAGTTAAGTTAAATTCTTAGTTTTATGTTTTTATCTAAATGTTAAATACCTAATTGTTTATGAGAAACAACATTCAGGTCTATGAGGTGGGCGTTGATAGCTGCGTCACAGTTTTTATAACTATTGTGGCTATCATCGTACCCTTCTGTTTATACTCCCCTGTGTTATTTGTTTCCCCAATAAATATTTTGATTTGATTTTTTGATTTTGATTTGACAGTTCATCCTGCATGTTTTCCATGGTGAGTTTTTAATATTTTGTTCTATTTATACAAAGCGTTTTGTTTCTCTTTGCTTTGGCCAGGAAAGCTATGATTGGTTCATTGATTTGCTGTCATTGCCACGGTTCCATATTAATTGTTTCGTTGCTTTGTGCCTGTTTCTATAATCCCCCGGTAATTGCATCGGCCTGTAATTGTCTTCAAACTATTGTTTCGGTAATCCGGTGAGTTTGACGAAGCGATTTTAATGAGGTTTACTAGAATAGAATTGGATTAAGTAAATTGTTTATGCAAAGAGAATTATAAATTAAAATGTACGAACTTAAAAACGATGGGTAAATGATGTGTCAAAATTGTTTAAATTCGTATTTTTTCGATCCAATAAACCCATCTAACAAGTAAAGTTTCAAAAACTTGGGAATCTGATTTTGTGACCAAACTGCTAAACCGATTTTGATAAATTTTCTATGGGACCAATCTGGAAACTTTCAGGAAAAAAAATATGACGATGTTAATGCGACAACAAAATTAAAAAAATACAGCCCTCTTTTATATAAAAATCGGTTCAAAATCAGTTTTCCTTTGTAAGTTTGTGTAGGTATCAGAGAAAATATTATTTTTTATGTTTTCCTCATGATGAACTGATAATATTCTTCTTCTAATCGTATTACTGGTTCTTAAGAACCAGTGTGGTGAGAGGATTTCAAGTGCGAATAAGCTTGTTTCATGCTCTTGGCAAATATTTTCGAACTTTTTAGGTTCTACGAGATGCCGGTTTCCTCACGATGTTTTCCTTCACTGTTTAAGAGTACCTACTGACATAATGCACATACAATAGGCATGACGACAGTAATCAAGTATTGCCAAAATATTTATCTGATCTAATGAAAAAGGATTCAAAGATTTTAAAAAATGTATTTATACTCTTATTTATGTCGAGATTGACAATTTATTTGATAATATAAATCTACAAAATACAACAATCCGCCATGATGGCTCAAACACCGGTCAGAGCGAATTACGTCACGGTTTCCTAAACGTCATTCCGATTTAGTAAAAAGCACCAATGTTTACTGTTGATATACTATAACCGTGACGTAATAACAGACGCCATGACACCAGCGAGCGTTTTGGCGTGAATTTGAAAATTTAAATTTAAATGTACTTTTATTGCACAAAAACCTTAATTTTCTACAGAAATATGATATATTTTAGACATAATAGATACTTCTGAATATGATAGAAGAGATTTTGAAAATTAGTCGTCAGGCCTATTCTGAATAGAAAAACTCATTGTTACATAACTGGATTTGAACCCTTGGTAGGATCGGAATGCACTGATGATAAAACCTTTAGACCCCAAACCCTTTAGACCTTTAGACCTTACACTTTTAGACCTTAGACTTTTTTGATGACCTTTAGAGCTCAAACTATACGGCGTACATCCGCTGATAGACTGATGATGAGTCTGTTAGAGCGAGCTCGCTCGATCGCATATACCTGTATTCCAAGATATTTACCTAGTATCTGGGAATCTTTACACGTGTCTGTTTCCAGCTGAGCGGTTCCGAAGGGTCGAGACGATCACCACTCATATCGGCTGGAAAATGTAGGCAGACATTCGCCCACCTACTGTTGCTACATTTCTACGTTTTTTGTATTTTATAATGCTTTATCAGTATTATGTAGCGAAAATCATTCGACTGACCTCTTAGCTCAGTTGGTAGAAGCTCTGCCTTCTGCGCTGTATAGGTTGTGGGCGTGATCCCCACCGAGGACAAATATTTGTGTGGTGAACACAGATGCATGTTCTCTGTCTGGGTGTTAAATTGTATTCTACGTTATATTATGTATTTACAACAAAATATTTAAGTAAATATTATATCAGCTATCTAGTTCGCATAGTACAAGCTCTGCCTAAATTGGGGCTAGATAATGTTTGTGTGAGTTGGCTACAACATTGATTTATTTATTTATACGTGCGATTTCATTTCAATTTTCATCACAAACGCTTTTGATGTATTGAAGGAATGACTTATGGTAAAATTGAGTGAACGTATTGAACAAAAATGAACGATTAGGCCTTACCTTAGTTTTTTTACGCAATATCCATAAAGTTTCTTCGTAAATAATGACCATTAAACTAAGGAACCACATTCACACGGTGGTAAAAACCTCTAAATTCATTTTGCCATTATCTTGCCCAAAAACTAAGCTCGGCGCGCATCGTCCCTTCATTCGTTCCCGCATAATCCCCATTAGGACCACAAGCCCCCGTAATGCGGCTTTTGTCCTGTTTTCTTTCTTATCTGCACTGCAAAATTTGTCTAGGCGAAGCTGTAAATAGTCTAAAAACGAGCGCGTGTTACACCGAAGCGTAATGTTTAGTTTCAGAATTAGTAGCTAAAAGTAAAAATAACTTGACTAATTTTATTTAACTTAATAAAACCACTTAATTTAAAATGTGTACCTATGTGCATCAAAACATTGTAAATTCAAGTTTTTAGGTATTATTCAAAAATCGATGTAGGTGTAAGTAAATATTTGTGATTTTATAAAAAAAAAAAATGTAAGGACTGCGATGTATGTAACAGTAGCACTATACGTTACATCGCAGTCCTTAAAACTCGTTTTTTCTTATTTGATATACTCTAAGCATTCATATGACGATTTATAATCTTAAAAAAAATTGTTGCCGCAGCGTAAAATTGAAGGTTCTAGAGTTGCTTCGAACACCAACATTTCAATGTCTCCGCTCCCATTCTATGTTACATAACGATGTAACTGCTCGCTGTAAGTACCTACCTAGAGCGATTTATTTTAGCTGCCGCTGCACTAGCCGTTATTGCGACGCTTGCTTGTTAGAATGGCGGAGGTTTTTACAGGGAATAAAACTTGTTTATTTTAATTGGGCACTTGGTTTTTTCGGAGCTTGGAGAATAAATTGAAGTGAGAGAAACTATGACGAAAAGAGCAAAGTCTTAGATCTGTTTTTTTAATTTTTAAAGCTTTTGCAACAGGTGCATAAGACTTGACATCATTACGGTTCAGAGTAGTAGACGCAGTGGGCACGTCTTCGGTAGGCGTGATAGACGTGACGTGTAAGTTTCAGGTTCAGTTTGTATAGGCAAAAGTGAGTTTTCTTTTTTCTTTTAAACTAGGATACTAGATATGCAAAATGACAGATAACAGATTAATCTGAGCAATTAAACAGTTCTGATTCACCATAATAACCATTATATTTGTAAAGAGCTGTAAAATGTATAAAATACGATGATATTGCTTATTAAACCATTTTTCTACGAGTTAAGATTATACTCGTATATGAGTATAATCTTAACTCGTAGAAAAATGGTTTTAAAAACATTCTTCAATCGTCATGCGTTCGTCATGTCATCCACATCAAAAACCAAGGAAGGAAATACATTCAACGGTCGCGTCTTGTGAAATGCATAATTAGTTTTTTTTTTTTTTAAATTAGTGAACCTATTGTGACAAACGTCATAGATATTTTTAAAAACAAATTTGTTGCGTAGGTAGTCATATTATAATTGCAATTATTTACTAAATAGAGCTTCAGTAAGAACAACAAATTTTCAATTCAATAAATTATTGAATCCTGTGAATTCTATTAACCGCCCGCCCTGTGAAACGATTTCAAAAATATACAGAACCTCAAAAGAAACGAGATTAAACCAGCATATTTGTTTACGTCTGTCGGCAAATCGATGGAAACAGCAGAAATTGCCAACAAACAACTGAATGGAGCAAGATTATTATTTCATCGACTTTAATTATTTTCTGCTGCATTGAAATACCTCAGAATTGGATTTACAGGCTTATAAGTTTGTTATATTTGTATTGTCTGTTATCGGTCTCAGTCGTAGAGAGAAATTAGTGTGTAATTTTATTTATAAAATCGACTTCTCTTTCCCAGATTTACAGTCGTTCTCGTGTACCTACGAGTGTTTTTTTTTCTTTTGAGTATACTCTATACTGTAAGTGCTTTTGTTACAACTGCTTGCAGTTTATGCTGATACAACTCCTCACATTTTTAAGCATAACGAATACCTATCATTTTTACCTACATAATATTATTTTTTTATGCATGCGCGTTAAGAATGTCAAAACTACACAAAAGTTAACTCGAAAAGAATGCATTGCAGTTCGCCTAAAATGTTGCAATTTTTACCATAAGCACTAAAACAAAATTTGCATCGTTTTATATTTTTAACCGACTTCCAATCAAAAAGGAGGAGGTTCTCAATTCGGTTGTATGTTTTTTTTTTTTTTTTTTTTTTTTTTAATGTTTGTTACCGCATAACTTCGTCATTTGTGAGCCGATTTGAAAAATTATTTTTTTATCTGAAAGGTACTGCTTCCAGATTGGTCCCATTTTAATTTTAATAAAATCGGTGTTGCCATTTTTTTTTAATAATTTTTTAAATGTTTGTAACTGCATGCCTCCGTCATTTATGAACCGATTTAGAAAATTATTTTTTTATTTGGAAGGTTATTCTTACGTCCAGATTGTCTCAAACAAATTTGATTAAAATCGGTTTAGCCGTTTGACAATGAAGTCGGTTTCTCAAGTTTTTTAAACTTAAATTATTTATCTTCTTTTTATCTAAAACTAAATTTGTAGAAATATAACCAAAAAATATTTACTAGGTAATACGTGATTGATAAAAACAAATCCTACCATACGTATAATCAAAACTATAATATACTTCGTAAAGTCAATACAAAATTTTACCCCGTGCCTGGCTGACCGCAGATATAACCAAATATTGACTCAACCTGAAAATTAAACATTCGTTCAGCTAGTTCAAACAAACTTCGATCACTTCAATATGAGTTTTCACCAACTGCAAACTCATCCTTTCATAAACGATTAATACATACTTTTACCGTAGCCATAAATTAATATGCTCTGACCAATGTTTATTTTTTAACATTTAACTTGATTATTATAAAGGAATTACATTAGAAAAAACACCTGATTATGAAAAAAAAAGCATTGCCTCGTAGGTCACGCACGTTAGTGCCCTACGATGCACTTCCCTGCGTCCATGAACTTGAGGCATACAGATGTTCAGCCTCACGTGCCAGTAATTTCATCGGCACCCAGACCCTTCAAACCGAAACAGCAATGCTGCTTCATGGCAGAAATAGGCATGGTGGTAGACTAAGATTGTTCCATCTGCTATTTGTATAAAACAAAAGCTGTTTTTATGGAGTTCATGAAAAAATCTTAGGGAAAATTGAAAAATGGTGAATCAAGAAAGAGAGCAAGCAACAAAATCTGCGTTTTTGTTGCTTGCTCTCTTTCTTGATCCAATTCCATGCCTCTGTTTAATGAGCACATAATGATGAAAAATATGGCTGCAGACCGGCTACCTTATTAATCGCAGCGATTTTTCTGCTGGTATTTTATTGCTTGAAGCTTGTGTTCCACTATAGTGCTTTTCACTGTTGCTTTGAAAAAGCTACTGATTAATATCTTGGTTCCTTGTTTGGGGATTAATTTGATAGTGGTCGTGTTGGTTCTAGAGCTTATATTTCGAAGACAAAAAAGTTGGGAGAAGAAAACTTTTGGATGTTTGTGTCTTCAAATATATTTTTTTCTGTTTAAGTGGGATTGACTTTCTTTTTTTATTTTAGGGCAGATTTTTTAATATACAGGTAAATAAATCCGTCAGATAAAAATATCAATGACAAGCCAAACATAGATTTTAACGATTTTAACCCCCGAATACTGAAACGCAACTCAGATTTAAGCACGTCTCAAGCGACGAATATTTGACAGATTTTCATTGAAAACTGTCAAATATTCGTCGCTTGAGACGTGCTTAAATCTGAGTTGCGTTTCAGTATTCGGGGGTTAGCTTGTCAAACACAAGGACTGACATTATTATTCGACGGATAGCGTTCCTCTTCCCTGGAATAGCTTATTCTTTGAAAAATCAAGCGTTACGGCTGATTTTCAATCTATGGATATGGATCTATGAATCTCTCTCTATGGATGGAAAAAATGGTTCTAAATCTATTAAAATACTTCTTACAAAGATTGTCACTAAAAACTTTCTAACGTTGCTCATTTCCCAAACATAACTGAAGCTTCCAGAAATAGTTACATTCTTGATTGTTACCAAGATAAATTACAAGAGTCCCAAGTCGTTCGTTGCACAGATAGTAACTCTCACTAGATGAGGTTTTTATTTACTTACTCCGGATGCATGTCCCATAATTAAAAAAAACACACACTATGCTTAGAAGATCTGGGGTGCAAATCTAGCAACACAAATCATTCAAGTCATCGCTGAATTCAATGTGAGTTGGCCGCGGTTTTCGCTCGATTGAGAGATCGCTGAATATGCGTTCCATTTTCAAATTTTTCAAACAAAAATTGACAATTCACTTCGAATTCAGCGATCGCTTGAGAGATTTGTGTTGCTAGAATTTCACCCTTAATTTGGGTTCTATGGTGATTACTATAGAGTGACTTCGTATGATTTGAGAGTGGCAGCAAAATCGTTTGAGTTCACGTTGGTCATAAATTCAGCGTTGAAACCAACTTTGTTAAACAATTTTTTGTAATTGTGTGTGCTCAAGTAGCAAATAAATATCTGTCTATATCTACTATAATTTAGGAAAATATTGTTTTATATACTAAACGGTTTGTCTACCAAAATTTAGGTAGGAAGTATCACACGTAAATATTGTTTTTTTTATACTAAGCACCATCCAGTAAACAGTTGACTCAACTCTGCGCTGGTATAATAAATGCTAGGCGACTAAAAAGGTGTCGCCTGGATCCCACCACGTCTGCAGACCGCTGATAAATGTACCGTAAGCCGCGCACTCGATTAATAAAATATATAAATTACCTTCTAGTTTTGGACTACGGATTATCTTTACTACCAAATTTAAAGCAACTTAAAAAAGCAAAGCTTCTATTTTCAAAAGATAATGATTTTTTAATTTTAAAAAATATACAAAAAGATGCCTGCTTAAGAGCCTGTCCAGATGGGGCGTTTTACGCGCGAGTGTCCTCGCGCGTAAACATTCGCGCGTTCTCCAGATACTAGAGCGCTATACATCCCGTCCAGACGCTGCCGTGCGATTCCTCAATCGCGCGTAAAACGCGAGCAACTCGCCGGACTCTCGACTCGCACGTGTTACGCGCGAGCGCCACGCGAGTCGAGATACTCTGGTGCCATTGCTGCGTCCAGTGGTGCGCGCGAGTCCGACGCGAGTGGACGTATTTGGAACGAAAATGGAGAGTGATAATTTTGATAATTTCTAGTAAATCATCAAACGATGTTACTGACATCCGAAAGTAGTTAAAAAAATCGGTTGTCTGTAAAGTCGGTTTACTGACGATAGTTGAACGTGATAACGTCTTAAGAAAATACTGATGGAATGGTTGCATTTTTCAAAAGAAAATTTTAGTTTTACTGAATTGAATTGAATGTGAATGAAACTGAATGATACTGAATGAAACTGAATGAAACTGAATGAAAATCCGGACCCGGACCCGGACCCGGACCCAGACTGAACCCTTACCCTTACCCTCATTTACCCTTACCCATTACCCGACCCGGGCTCGGGCTTAGGTAAATGGAACGACGAAACGACGTAACGACGCATGAGTCATGTTTTTTCGTGCGAGCAGCCGGCTCCATCGATTTATAAGACGTTATCACGTCAAAAACTTTTCGTTATGTTCTCTGAGCTTTGGGTATAATGTTATAAACATACTATGTGTCATTCTGTCACGTAGAATTGGATGCACATTAAATCGTCGACTTTCTCTTTGTTTACGACGTTTCCATCTGCGGTATGCAAGCCACAACACGGCTGCTTTGTCTGGCTCCATGTTTATAACTGTCCCTGGGTCCCTCCCAAATACATCGCGCGTAGGAGCGCGCGTAAAACGCGGCATCTGGACGCAATATAAATTGAAACGCGCGAGGGCACTCGCGCGTAAAACGCTCCATCTGGACAGGCTCATAAGGATGAATGATTTTGATAGAGAATGACTTTGACTTCTTAAAATAAAAAAAATATACAAACAAGCTTTTTTTAGTACCTACTCCTCGCTAGATTTCAAAAAAACCTCTTCAATGTACAAAATTTTTAACCTAAACCGGTTTTATTATGCCTAGTATACCAGATGCATAGTTTCAACGTTCTTTTTTTTAAACTATTCAAATGCCTAAATTAACTTGGAATTTCTAGTCGTTCGCTCATGTTGTCACTACAATGTAGATAAAAAACATGAATAACTAACAGCCCTAAATGGGTTTAAGGCTACTAATTAATGAATCGGTGCAGTAAAATGATTGATGAGACAGTGCATGGAAAAAGCTCTTTTCGCGCACACGTCGATCACTTTTGTTCTCCGAATGCCATTTTTTATGCAATATTAGACTATTCCTTTGATCAAGGGAAGTTATTTTACTTGTGTGAGATGTGCAATATGTGCATGTTTATTAATCTATTATCTCCCTTTAACATAAAATAAATAGGTATTGTGGACAATCCAACACAACACTATCTAGCCACAAATTAAGCTGAATTTGTTATTTAAGAACCAGATAGTGAGTGATATAACACAAACATGCATATTTTTTTTTGTAAATACATACTTAAAGTAAAAAAATTAATTAACACCCAGACAAAGAACAAACATCGATATTCACCACAGAAATATTTATTCTCAGTGGGGATATAATATACCTACGGCGTAAAAGGCAGAGCTACTAAAAACTGAGTGGCTAGTTTAATCTAAGACTGAGGGGTCAGTCTTTCAATGCAATAATGGGCCACCTTGTAACATGACGTAACTCGTAACACTTAAATCCATACTATTACACAACGGACGCTAGTTTGCAACCAGGCATCATGCGATGCAAATCACTCGCATGCATAACTACTGGCTCCCAGATTGTAAATTGCTTTAGGTCGATCGGTGACAGCTTCCCTTGAGGTTGTGTATTTGATTTAGAAATTATTGGGGCTGTTTAGATGGGAATTGTGGTGAAACCATGGAATAATGCGAGGTTAAAATGGATGGAAGCGTTAAATGGAGTTCTGTTATTAGACTGTCAAGCTCGTGGCCTGGCAAAGCTTTTATTTATTTTTTTAACTTCACCTTTTGTACTTTCTTTGGTGTACTAAATTTTGAAGAAGTTGTTTTTTGACGTGATAACGTCTTATAAATCGATGGAGCCGGCTGCACGCACGAAAAAACATGACTCATGCGTCGTTACGTCGTTTCGTCGTTCCATTTACCTGAGCCCGAGCCCGGGTCGGGTAATGGGTAAGGGTAAATGAGGGTAAGGGTAAATGAGGGTAAGCGTAAATGAGGGTAAGGGTAAATGAGGGTAAGGGTAAGGGTTCAGTCTGGGTCCGGGTCCGGGTCCGGGTCCGGGTCCGGATTTTCATTCAGTTCCATTTAGTTTCATTCAGTTTCATTCAGTATTATTCAGTTTCATTCACATTCAATTCAATTCAGTAAAACTAAAATTTTCTTTTGAAAAATGCAACCATTCCATCAGTATTTTCTTATGACGTTATCTCGTTCAACTATCGTCAGTAAACAGACTTTACAGACAACCGATTTTTTTATGATTATGATGGATTAGCCCCCCTGATGTTAAGGCGTAACCATCGCGTATAACTAAGCATTGCTTGTAGGTCACGCACGTTAGGAACGTGCCCTACAATGTGCTGCTCTACAACCATCAAATTGAGGCATACAGAAGTTCAGTCTCGCGTGCCGTCGGCACACACACCCTTCAAACCGAACCACAGCAATGCTACTTCACGGCAGAAACAGGCAATAGGCAGGTTGCTTTAGTTTTTGTAGGAATCCTCGTCATTATAACGTTGTCCCAGTTTGAGTAATATAACGTCTTGAAATTATAAATTTGAAAGAACTCAAACACGAACAACAAAGTTGTACGAAACAAACAAATTAGTCTGTGAGTGTACACAGTTCGCTTCAATTTCTCGGAGCTATCGGTTTGAACCGGACGCAATCAAATAGTGTTTATTTAACCCCGCTTTGTTTTAAGACTTTGAATATCCCATCTCATGTTAGGTTTATGTACTCCAAAAGTAAAACGTAAGAACATTTTATAATGGCAAAAGATAAATAAAGAATTGAACTTGAAATATTCATATTCCCTATCATTTTACTACTGTAACGTCAACAAAAAAAAAATATGCCAATTTTTATCAGTCAATTCATTTTACAAAAAGATATTAGAGCACTCAGCGACCAATACCTACCAATAAAAATTATAGTTTTTATTTTTTTATGAATCCTGACACTTTGACAGGATCATCTTGTTCATCATCATCATCATCATCTCAGCCCGTTTGCACCCACTGCTGAATATACTCAGAATAAAGAACGCAATTGCGCTACTCTTTCCAGTCTCTCTTGAGTCTCATCCACTCATTCCGCAGCATTAGCAACAATGTCGTTCGACCAACGGGCAACGGGTGGTCTGCCTCTAGATATTTGAGCATCGATTGGCCATCATTCCGTAGCCGCTTTCGTCCATCTCCCCTCGTCCCTTCTTGTTAGTGAATTTTTAAGAATAAGGTTAGTATCCCCCGGCTCTTGCCAAAAACAGTAAAACATTCAGTATACTATACACTCATAATTTTATTAGTACGCATAAACTTTGTAGATATCAAACGTAGTAAATTACTAATTTTAACAAAGTCAAACGTAGTTACTAAGCCTTTTGAAACCAATAACTTGAAATGAGTTATAAAGATTAAACCTAGTTTTGTTCACAAATATGAGACACAAAAATAACTATACCATATTAAAAACTAAATAAATAATAAGCTATATTATCACATTACTTTATAAGAAGAGTATCATAATTATTTTGCCGCTAAATTAGTAATACAAGTCGAAGATATAAATCTTACTAAGCTTCAACTGCATAAACTTCTAATAATCAACTTTTCACACTATCTCGATCAAACTACTAAGGCCCAATTTTTTAATCTTTAGATAAATTTATAAGCTTCATAAAAATATATCTCTTTCATGTCATAAACAATGACTGCCATTTTGTATTCGACGAAAAACGTTATTTCCTAGAATAATCAATTGCTCAAGTGACGAATAGCATTGTGCACTAATATCTAAAAAAAGTGTAAGATAATGTGAAACGTTTTGAAAATTTGTCATGATTATATAGGTATTTTGATAAATCATGATAATCATGATGACTGTTTCGAAACAACAGTGGCAAGATGAGAAAAAGAAGAATCATGATCGGGAGTGATCAGTTCTGCACGCAAGATTCATAAGTCGGTATCATGTACTTGATGTTGATAAATGCATCAGGACCACCGTATCTTTCCAAGATCTGAAGTGTATCTTCTATCAGGTCTGCTACGTTCTCGCCTTTGGTGGTCGAGTGATCGATCCCGGAACCCAGTGATTCTGTCAACAAAACGGATTATGAGTGATTGATGTATGAACTAGTACAGGCAACTAAGTAACATTTATTAGGACTATGGCCTTTCAGCTCAGTTGGTTGGCTCTGCCTTCTGTGCCGTAGGTAGTGGGCTCGATCCCCACCGAGAGTAAATATTTGTGTGGTGAACACAGATGTTTGTTCTCTGCCTGGGTGTTATATTGTATTCTATGCATACTGCATTTACAAAAAATGTTTATTAGTATTATTTTAGCTATAGATAGATAGAAATCAACTTTCGAATATTCGCCGAACCTCAATAATTTTGTACCAGATACTCTACCATGTCATCATAATAACACGATCAAATTAATGATAAGTTTATTAGAATATCACTGTCAATATGACGAATATCGTATAAGCCTTTGATCAAATTCAGAAACTGAACCAAAGCTCAAAATAAAAATTTCGCCACATCCAATCAAAACAGCCTTTGAATAGAGCTTTGGTACATTTTTATTTTGAAACGCAATCCAATAAGAAAGACAAAAACTAAACCTTTACACATAGGTATTCCATATTGCAAAATAAAATCCGTGTAAAATATTGCTGTTTGGTTATTGGAGGAAAACTAATAGAGCTATAATTGAAGCTTGGACTGAAACTAAATAACTAGCAATTTGATAAATCTTTGAATCACGAAGCAGTGATTGAAAAAAAAACACTAAGTTAAATTACATTGTAAAAAAAACGCTTTTTTTTTTAAAACACTGAGTACCACTGGTACAACAATTATGGTATAGATTACAAGTTTTTGGTTTACGGGGGAGATCAAACTTATTTATTTATTTATTAGAAAACCAACAGCAATGAAAAAAGATGAAAAACAGAGTTACTTAAGTTAGGTAGGTATTATGTAATTATTTCCGTTCAGGAGTTCAGAGGCACGGTGTTCGAAGGTTCGTTTAGAGGAAGAAAACAGTTCAATCTGAGAATTTGTCATTATAGGTGAGGCATCGTCGGTCAATCAGAAAGTTACTGTTATAGAATAAACATTACGCGCGTACAAGATATGACATTGTAATTGTGTACCACCGCAAATACGCGACCTCGCATCATGATCGAACGACATCAATCAAATACGTGACATAATTGACACGCATCGCAAGAGATGATATTATTTTCGGTAATAGACTCGTTCGGTACCCAAGATTAATTACATACACAACACGTCGAGTGTGTTTTGCAAGTTGAACCTTATGTATAAGCTGATAGGGATGCAAATGTGTCGTTGTTTTAGGGTGCGGTGACGCTAGCTTACCGCTGGATGACACCGAGCCGCATTGTTAGGGAATTCAACGCGTTCCAAGGTTTTTGTATAACATGACACGTACAGAGTAAATTTTAGTCAGTGGATATACAGGGTTATTCATTATTAGCTGCAAATACTCAGGAATTAGGTTCAACAAATAAAATAAAAAATATTTATGAAATGATTTTTTTTAAGTTTTGTTATGAAAATCCCGAGAAAATCGATAAAGGAATCATTGGCGCCTGACCTATTTTGACCTTTGATCCGCGCCCGCGCGCCGTTAGCGACACTCTGCGTTCAGTCACCCCCTGGGTGGGTCATTGTCCTGTTCTACATGGCAATCATTATCCAATAGCCGTAAAGAAATTAATAAAAATAAAATTTGGATACAAAAACTTAAATCAAAATAAAAAAAAAAACATTTCATAAATATTTTTTATTTTAATTGTTGAACCTAATTCCTGAGTATTTGCAGCTAAAAAATGAATAACCCTGTAGAGAGAGCTCAGAATCGTTATTCCTGGAAATGTATAGCAAAGGGATGCCTTTGCTATACATTTCCAGGAATAACAATTAAAACCACTGATGGACCATGTATGAGCACTGATGAGTGCTCATACATGGTCCATCAGTGGTTTTAATTGGGGCTGATGATAATGATTTACAGAGTAGACAGTAATGGAATTAATACAAATGCAGGTAAAACAATGTGCTTAAAAAAATTTAATGAAAAGTAAGCTACACATAAATAATAATCTACTTCAATACCAGAGCAGAGATCCTTTTAAGCTAATGTTTGTAGCTAATAAATTATGTCATTTTCCTTCTCTTGTCTTTTCGTCAATCTCAAATTAACTCACTTAAAATAATTGAGAAAGTTGCAGAAATGATTGTCAAAAGCCTACCAAGCCCAAATGAGGTGGCTACATCTCGCAAAATAGTTGCGACCGAGGTTGGAGTGTCGTTTTTGCGCTCAGTTTACTCAGACTTAATGTTTTGTAAATTGTTCGTCATTACTGTTCAACCAAGCTCTGTTGAAAATGAGCCGACAAAGTAAATTAAGCAAGAAGTGGCTATACTGATTTTAAAGTGTTTTACTGTGTTTTTGGGCTTTTCTTAACAGTAACCTGACTAAATTAAGACACTGTTTAAAAATATTATGAATGTATTTTGCAAAGTATAGTTGTAAAATATGTATAGGTATACTTCTATAACGACGATGAGTTGCAGTTGCTGCGTTGTGTCGCACTATAGTGGTGTCACGGAAGACCAGCGTTATAGTAGCACTCGCTACTATAACATATTATGCTGAGCGACCAATTTTTATGTCATAATAATGACTTGTATAATTATGGTTCTTGTGTAATACTTGTGTTGCATTTTGGCATTTGATTTGTTTTGATTTTGATTTAAATTAGTGAGGGACCCCTATTTGACTGGCTGTGACTGTGGAGCTCAAATTTACTCCATGGCACATCTATTGACTTGTCTCTTGTGCCTGAACATCTGCACAAGTAACTATCTTGCCAACGCCACAGACAATGCAGTACAGGTTGGAAAATATTACATAAAAACTGTGAAGCGTGTACGATAGCAAAAAGTGAGGGGTTTTGTAGAAAAACCTTCTGTGAATTTGTTAACCATAAATAAGAGATAAGAGGTAGGTAAATAAGAGAGGGTAAAACTCACGATTTCTATCCTTGAAAAGGTTGAGCATCGGAAGGATTTGTCTGTAGTAAGGCACAAGTGCTTCACCGACCCTGTCGCATCCGGTCACAATCATTTGAATACATTTGAGCGCATGGCAGATGACAGATGGACGTTTGGTAGCAAGCGCATCTGCGAAAATAAAAACTGCGATAAAAACACTAGATAAATGACCTGAGTCCGTACTATAATGTGTTACAGAACGGATTCAGCTCAAACTAATCAGAGACATCAAATTATTTACCAGAATATGATGCTGATTTAAAATGAATGAAAAATGAATACAAAAATGATAGACGGCAGACTAGAATGTAAGAAGAAGAGAGAAAGAAAATATATTTAATGACTAAGAAACAAATTAAATAAAAAAGAGGTATTTAACGAAATTGCACACGGTCAATAAGATCCCTGTCTCAGTATTTGTCACATCACCGTGTAGGTCACATCACTAATCTAGTGTGGGTGAATCACTGGGTAGAAGCTAAAACTATTGAAAATAATAACACCTTACTTTTAATAGGAATGATCAACTGAGGCACGACTGGCAGTACTTTGTAAGAGCCCTTGGAGCAGAGGTCGTTGATGCCGTGTTCCACGATGAAGTTGAAAGGGTAGCCGTTCTCAGCCAGCCCGTCGAAGAACATGGGGAGGTAGTGATGGAAGTCCAGCTTTTCTATTGGGACCTAAAGTAACAGTATAATTAAATAAAATTAGAATAAAATTGGGAATATGTCTACTGGATTCTTCAAATATTTCTGAATAGGTACTTAGTACTAAGAGTTTTGTGGAATTATTTACCATAGGGATTCAAGTCCTGAAGCCAATATAAGCTTCCTATCAAATTTTACAAATTTATCTGAGATTTGTGTTTTTAAATATTTATCAGATCAGAGGTTAATTTTTCAATATACCGATAGATTTTATCCGTGAATTAAAAAATATACTTCTTTTTTTATGCTCATCAAAAACAAGCGCTGAGTTTTTTTTTATGAACAACGTTATTCCGTAGATGGAAAACTATTTTTCCTTGAAAGACAATATTTATTACAAACTAACGAATTACGGTTGTAAATATTCCATCAATTACAATTTTGGTTCTAGTACAAGCTTCTTCTAGATTGGGACCAGATATTGTTGTGTGAAACGTATTTCCTACCAAAGGGAAGTTCATGTATTTAAATCCCACTCGGCTCTTAACTTTTGGGAAAATATAAAATGGTTATGTCTTCGTACCTTCCAAGCTAGCTGCTTCCCCATATTGGTGAATTCAATAGTCAGTGGAAACTCTCCTCTTTGGTAACATTTCCTGAACATGGTAGGTTTTATTGGTTTTGGGTCTCTGACGCCTGATGGCGGTGGACCCACTACCCTGGTGTTCTTTTGCATTGCTGGAATGGAAAATGCATTTAGTACAGTAGCTTTTTGGAGCTAAATGAAATACTGCCTCTGATGCTGTTCAAAATGAAAGATCGAGGGTTGGATAAGAGATTAAACTCACAAAAGAACGGTAGGTAAACATAAGGTTCTTGTCTATTCTTTAAGGTTTAATTGCATGGAATTGGCACCTAGTTTACCTAGCTTTAACACGTCTAGTTTTCTTAGTAATTCAATTGAATAAACTTGAAATTAATTTATATTTTAGTCGGTCAAATTCATTATTGAATTTGACGTTGAGAAATGATTTTCAAGTTGAAGACGTGAAGTGTTTCGTAATAAAATAGTTTCTTACCTTGAATAGTAAAAGCAGGAACAATCCTGACTTTCCTGGTCTTATTCCCATAAGGATAGTTTGGACTTGGCTTCTTCAGAGAGTTCCTGAAATCCCTTCCACACTGGTCTGGCGCACACGGAGGCAACAATACCATCTTTCAATACAATATCTCAATAAACAAATCAAAAAAACATGATACTCCGTGTACAGGGGTAAATAATCCAATAATATAGATCTAAAATGTTGACACAAGTAATAAAATAAGAAGGTAAATTTACTCAGGGCCTGGGTTCGTCAGATTGTTTATTTTGCAACATGATCGTTGCCTAGCAACGCAGTCTATTGATTTGCGACGGTGGCGCCACTGGGTAAGCTGGGTGTACACAGGACGATATTGCGTACGTGACGCTTATTTATACTCTGTTTATGTTTGAACTCGCGTTGAATTTATTTAGTTTTGTTCAGTTTATATGAATTATGCCGAGATTAAAAATCTCTGAAAAGGCTACTACCGCGGCTGCCTAATAATATATGAAAATTTACCTTTCATGTACGACCTGATGTCGGGGTTATAGCGATTTTACACATGTCAATAACAAAAAAATATTATAGAAAATCTCGTACAAATTCTTAGCATATCTTATTCTATCATAAAAGTTCATTTTACTAATTTAGCTAAACGAATAGCCAGCCGTGCCGTCCGTCGGTCGTTGCCGTAGGCGCGGTCGGTTCAAAATTATATTAAGTATCGAGAATTTTAATATAACAAGGCCTTTTTGCAATTTTGCCGGAAAATCATATTTTTTTAGTACCAACTGATAATGATTACACATTTTGGAGTGCTGCTTAATTTTGTTTGAATTTCTGTATATTTTATTACAAAAAAAATATATCATCATAATTAATAAAAATACCAATTTACAATATCAATGAAATAGTATTTTTTTCAACTTAGCCCAGTCCGATGACTATTTCACGCAGCTTTTGATTTGATCTGATATAACATACCTTATAAAGGTCTGCGCACATCTAGGCGATGGTAATGGCGATCATCTAAAACGCTGTCATATATTATTGCTGTCATATTTGACAGCGTTTCAGCTTAACAGCGCGAGTCAGTGGTATACAAAACAAATTGAAACGGATTATCTTTAAGCGTGACGATTTTACTCACATAATATTGTGTCTACGCCTTTAAACTATACCAAAGATGCAGTAGTAGATTAAACATACTCGTCAACACGTTCGAATTTTAAAATTTAAAAAGTTTCTTATCATACTATGGTTGTTCCTTGTTTCACGCTACCACACGCGCGTCTTTGCTACATTAGTCCAGTAAAGCAAATTCCTTGAGTAAAACACGTTGCTTCATCAGTATAATGAAATACTTGATTTGTCTACGACTGAGGCATTCTGCGCTACTAAACCACAGTAAACAGAGGTTTACTGTGGTTTAGTAGCGCAGAATGAAGGGAGACAGTACTAAGCCATTACAGTAACTTACCTAGTAAGGTAGGTTCTTACAATGCAACTGTGCAAGTAACTTACCAACTTGAACCACACTGACAGTTGGCAGTGTTACTGTAAATGGTCAGTTTAAATTATCTATTGATTAAAAACGCGATTCAATTAATAAAGTGCTGAACTGAGGACTTGCGGGTCTTCATTTTGTATAGGTGACTTATCGAAGTGACGCGTAACCAAGGGGCTGCTGGTGGGTATATGGCGCAGCGCATTAGAATTGCTATTCAGCGTGACAATGCCATCAGCGTCTTGTGGACACTTCCGTCTGGCATATTTGGATCAGTTGAGCTATTTCTAGATTGGTTTTCGCAATCGTAACGGTCTGCAAATAGCTCGACTGTTTCTTGCGTATTTTGTACATTTTGTATATACTTGTTTTAAGTTTTTCTGTGTAAATAAATTTAAAAAAAGGACTGAAAAAAAAACTATTGTAGGTCAGCCTAGAAGTAAGTCAGTACTGGACTAACTTACTGCCATAATGTAAACAGGTCCTAGAACGAAGTTTTCAAAGCACACCTTGGATCGAAGTGAATATTTTGCTGAAACTTTACCTGTTATCGAAGATCTTGCTTGGTTGAGCCAGAGAATATCGGATTATTAAGAAGTATCTAACTACAGGGCTAACTTTAGTGCGAGGTACTAAGCCTGAAAAACTGAAAACCAATACCGTAGTATTTATGACCTGTACGCTATTTTTTTGTGACGAAAGGTTATAAAGATAGTACTTTTAAAACTTTCGCGATCATAAAACATATTTATAACACATTTGCTCATAAAGGGTCTCCTACTTCACCGATTTCAATATCGTTATGTATGTTTTTACGTACTTGTGCGTTATCGTAATGTAAAACGCACGGTAATCAATCCACGAACGGTACCTTTTTAAATCTTAGCAAAGAGTTTTTATGTCAGAAAACTGACATAAAAACTCTTTGCTAAGATTTTTTTGTGGTAAACATTTTATGAATAAAATTAACTCTGGGAGATAAAATATAGAAAATACACATTTATTCTTTAATTTAATTAATTTTAACAATAAATTAATACCATTTATTTGTAACAAAAACAAAAAAATATTAATTTACTCTATTAGTAATACTGGCTGTTTTTGTGCCTTTGCCTTAAAAAAAAAAAAATAGCTAATTTGTGAAAAAGTAAAAAGTTATTCCGCGCGCTTTTTCTTTTCGCTGTATTATTTTTGTTTGAAAATGTCGTCAAGTAATGATGAATTTATTAATTCGAACCGCCAAAATTCTCAATTGAGAGGCAGTGAAAAAGGCTACTTTAAGCCTCTTGCCTGAAAAATCGAACGATAGATACTTACAAGCGTATCAAAACTTCATCTTATGGAAAACAAGCAAAGATGCCAATTCATTTTCACAGAAAGTGTGTTTTTAGCCTATTTCATGGAACTTTCTTAAAAATATAAGTCAAGCTCATTGTGGTGGCAACGTAAATCAACTTTACAAATTGTTCAAATTTTTCCAACTGTTTTAACAAGTAAGTAATTACTACAAGTAAGTAAGTTCGTCCGAAAGTCCGAGTATTATTTGTTTCCTCGCAAATGTGTTATAAAACGTCGTATGACATACGTGCGCTTTGATAATTACAGCCTCTGCTTTCTTGTAGCCCTCGCCTACGGCTCGGGCTTGCAATAACGCCTCGGCTGTAATTTTCAACTTACCGCACTTATATCATAATGTACTATTATACTATTACACGGGTATTTATTTACGGGTAATATACGCGATAAATACCCGTGTATAGGTTATAAGATTTCGTTAAATCTCATAGAATCCATTTTTTCTCTATAGATCCAATTTGTTATAATGTGGATCTACTGAAAAGTTGCTTGGGTGATGGTTGTCACTTGATGTTAAGTGGCTACCATAGCCTACAACAAAGATTTATCTCACAGGTCACACACGTCAGAACATACCATACGGTACATTGATTTTCGTTCATCAAGTAGAGGCATACAGATGAGCCCCATGTGTCAATCTTTTGCAATCTTTTAAATAAAGAAATTGAAGATTTGATGAATTAAAAATGTCAACATTTTATCACCCCTTGGTTTAGTTTTCTTCATAATTCATAATTATTTATTGCACACAGAGACATTTACAAATAAGTGATAACACAGGACATGTACATAGGCGAGCTTAACCCTAATAAGAGTTTTCTTCCAGCAAACCTCTTCTTGTTATGTCACTAGTTACTTAGAACCAGTGCCAATGTGGTGAAAGGTTTTTTTGTGCTCTTCAAAGAACTATGCACTTGATACATGTTTTCAAACTTAGTTTAGTAGCTTGGGTTCTATTTTTACCCTTTGAAAGATCCCAACACAATATCACTTTAGTGTCTACAGGGATTGCAAAAATTTAAATGGGTTGAATTAATTTGATTGCTTGGTGCCCACCGGACGTCCATTTACTTAATTATTGAGAGAGAGTAAAACCCTTCTTGCTTAGAAATAGTTAAAACCTACGTAGAAACATTGATTAAATTTCCGTTAATTTAAAAATGGAAATTCTAGTAAAAAATCGGAAACTCAATCAAGCCAGCTGTCTGAATATGTAAAGGAGCGCATGAAAGCTAGTTTTTTCTGAACACAGGGTACAAATCTGAGTGAAAATGCTAAGTTAGTTAGTTAAAAAATATGATACTACGTTTTAGGATAACGTTTTGATCTGATTGTAAAATATTGTAAATTAGTTAGAAAAATGACTGTGTGAAAGATGACACGTATAAAAAATGAGTGAATGCAGAGATGACGGCTGGCAGAGGGGAATGAAGAAGGAAGACATTTTGTGCTGACCCCACATAAAGTGGGATAAGGGCAGGAAGCAGAATAGTTAAGGGCTAGAAAAATAAGTATTTTTTGAACTAGTTGATGGCAAACGAACAACTTGGTGTCGAACTGTGACGTACTATGCCTTTGGTTTCATAACGTTAAGCCAAAAATAAATCTTAAAAAGCACAGGTATATTTCACGTAGTCGTTTTTAGGCTTTCAAGCTTCAATACCTCTCTCGCAAAATGGAGCTGAAGTATCGCTGGGGTATACAAAATTTAATAAACGTTATCTGAAATACAATTATTGCTTCGGACGGCCGATGCTTTCAACTCGCAAGCTGGGTAGAATGTAACTATTGCATTAACCGTTGGCTTTTAGTAATAGTGAGTTACTATAACATAATATTTTTAACAAATCAGTAGGCCTACCACAAGCTCTGTCTGGCTCTGTCTCTGGCTCTGGTTTTGAGTCTGTGTGAGTGCTCAGCAGTGTATATAGGTAAATAAACAAATAAATAACTACGTTGTAACGTTTCGACGAAAGATTTATTTATTTAACACTCACACAGACTCAAAACCAGAGCCAAAGACAGCCAGACAGAGCTTGTGGTAGGCTTACAGATTGATCAGAAGCCATATACGTTTTTTTTACTAAGTCGATATAATGCACATAGGTAACAGTAAACATATTCAACGTAATGTAGGTTATAATATTGATCTCTAGTTTTCTATTGTACATGTGTATCCATTTTTTTATTCAAATATCCCTAGTTTCAACGGTAGGGTTCGTAAACTATTACCAAACCTACCGTTGAAATTCGACCTAGCTTCCCAATACTGCGTTTTTTGTGGACCAACGGACCAAGCGACCTGATTCAGTGCTTGGTAGGCAGAACGAAGCAATTTTAAACCAAGCTCATTTTTATATTGGGCGCCAATTTATTTCAGGCGCTTCATTCGGAAGAGTAACGATATTTTGATTGGGTGAAATTTGAGCGCTATAATTGTTGAGGTATCTGTGAATGGTTTGTTTGTTAGGCGTATTCATTTTAAAAGAGAAACATAGAGCTGTCAGAAAATAGTTATAAGTTTCTCTTTTAAAATGACTTATTATTAAGCAAGCGCTCATACCTACCTAATATTATGTTATGTCTATTGTCTAGTGTCCACTGAAAACCATCAGCGCCATAATAAGCGCTATTGTTTGTTTACTGAAAACTGTCTATATACTTCTTCTTCTTCTCGTGTCATTGGTTCTTTCAAACCAGTGTGAAACCAGTGAACTGTCTCCTAGATATTGAGCATGAATCTTTTTACAATGCAATACAATACAAAAACATTTAGTTTAATTTTATAAAAAAATACAGTCTTATAAAAATAATAACAAATTACCTACACATGATCTTATTCATGATCATCATCATCTCAGCCCGTTTGCACCCACTGCTGAGTATAGGCCTCCTCTTTATTGCATGATCTGACTGGCCTCTCAGCTCAGTTGGTAGTACCTCTGCCTTCTGCGCCGTAGGTCGTGGGTTCGATCCCTACCGAGAACAAACATTTGTGTGGTGAACATCGATGTTTGTTCTCTGTCTGGGTGTTATACTGTATTCTATGTATTTATTTACAAAAAAAGATATATCAGCTATCTGGTTCCCATAGTAGAAGCTCTGCTTAGTTTGGAACTAGACAGTGCAGTGTTGTGTGGATTGTCCAAAATATTTATATTTATTTAATTATTTTATCTAATTAATTTGCAAAAATAACTCTTTGGCTAAATTGTTTCCACTGTTACACCATCATGTCACGAAACAACCAAACTGCCATATTAGTATAACTCAACCCACAACACGTTGCAGTTTATAATTACCTACAAAACGTAATTCTGTTGTATCTTCAAGTTGCTTCCTATTTAATTTAAGCCTGAGCAATTAAGGCTAGCTATCTAAGCATAGCTATGCTAGATTTACGGCCGTCTAAGTACAAGTCCGGTCTCACGTACCTTCCATAAAACAGATTCAGCGCGGCGACCGAACGACGCTAAGAATGAAATGGGTGCGATACACCATACGTCTTCGTTGGCCGAAAGGAGTTGAGTCTTATTTATTCTGTGGAGTGCAGTCGTTTGGGGTTTTGGGCTGGTTATATAGGATTCAGTTGAGCTCGAACAGTATTCCACGAACTGGTAGACGAAACGTAGGATGCCTGACCACCTGATGGACCGACGATATTGTTAGGGTCGCTGAAAGTCAGTGGATGGAGGAGTATCAGAATCGTTCTTCGGAGTTGTATAGAGAAGGTCTATGTCCAGCACTTCTTCAGTCTGATAATGAAAATGATTCCTCAGCGGCTGGTTTTACGGACATTGCGATCGTGAGAATGAGCCACATAAAGAAAGGGATAAATGTGTTGACTCGTAGTGAGTGAATATGTCAAAGTTAAAACTATTTGAAGGAAAATGCAAGGTGAATGTATGTGCCAGTTCCATGCAACTATAGCCTAGAAGAACAGTAGGCCTACCACAAGCTCTGTCTGGCTCTGGTTTTGAGCCTGTGTGAGTGCTCACCAGTGTATTATACTGTGTGTGTGACGTTTCGACGTAGGATTTAGTCAGCAATCACGTAGACTCAAAAACAGAGGCAGAGACAGAGCCGGACAGAGCTTGTGGTAGGCCTGCAGATAACAAAGCTACGGCTTGGTTCTTATCGTTTTTTGTACAAAACAAAAATAACAGTGAAGTTTTTATGTGGTGTCGATCCAACTTAGTGAGTATGATAATCTCCTTTTTGTCGTGTCGCTAGTTTTTCTAATCAATTTATTGAAAAGATTTTAAGTAAAAAGGAAAGCAGAGTGAATAGTTTCGGACAAGTCACAGAGGATGCCATGGGGAGACATCCTAATGAACCTCTTTATTTGCCGTTAAAACCAGTCGTAAATAACGGAATTCAAAGCGCACTAACGACGTAGAGTTATCTATTTGGTGCTTGATACACATTGACAAAAAAGAAAGCAAGCGATGTTGTGTGTGAGTTTTTGAAATCAAATGCATCTAGATTATTCTATGTCGGTTTATTATGAATGATGAAATTATTATGAAATCCCAGCTTTAAAACATTTCAAAGTGACCCTTGTGATACAACTGAACAAAGGACATTTTGAATTTGAAATGTTAATCATATTTTTTTTTTATTCAATTTTGTTTTTGTTTTTTTTTGTCTTCCTATTCTTATTTTAATTTAAAATAATGCTATCTTAGCATGTAAACAAAGCAATAAATGTATTTTATTAGTGTAAAAAAAAAAAAAAATATAGTTTTTTAAATTAGGTTTGTTTTTTCTGGAGCTTTTGTAAGCTACATTCAAAGTTTAAGAAATTAAAGGGACCCAGATCTTGCTGAAATATTTGTTAAATATTCTACCCGTATACGCTATCTAGACACGTTTCTCAAGCATAAATCCACCAAAACAGTACAAGCACGTGTATCATCAAAACGACCTGTCGGTAATTTGAATACAACCTCTTTTCGGAATAAGGTGGAGTTTGAAGACGCGCGACCACTAGGTAACCGCGACATTTTAAGAAGCTCAACTTTGTGATTGCGAATAATGATCACGTGACTATGGAAAGATGAAAATATTTTGATATTATTGATGAGATATTAAAACTATTATGTATTATTATAGTAAAGACGATATTGTATTTTTGATGTTTTCAATCCAATTCCTTAGGAGAAGCATAGATTGTTTTCCATAGAGTCATGCATTTAAATATTTTTTGACTGGCCTCCCAGCTCAGTTGGTAGTAGCTCTGCTTTCTGCACTGTAGGTCGTGGGTTTGATCCCCACCGAGTACAAATATTTGTCTGGTGAACATATATGTTTGTTCTCTGTCTGGGTGATATAATTGTATTCCAAGTATATATTTATACAAAAAAAAAGTATTCAAGTAGTATATCAGCTATCTGGTTCCCATAGTACAAGCTCTGCTTAGTTTGGGGCCAGAAAGTGTTGTGTGGATAGTCTAAAATATTTATTTATTTATTATTTTGGTAGGATTTGTCACGACATCCAGTGATTATTTTATATCATTTTCATACATTTTGCGATGTGCGTGCAAAAAGTACCTACTTAGCAGTTATCATCTTCCTAACATTTGTTTTGTTAGTAGCGCGTAAGCGGGTTACAAGCAAAATCATAACAGACTTGTCTGCCATAGTTTTGCTATGCTTTGTAAATAGGTGATGATTACCATTTCAAATCCGGCGGGTTATAAGCTAGTTCCATCAGCTAGTTATATAAAAAAAATACTTATAATGTTACTTGTCTTTGATCAAGTGGTATCGCGACTCTGCATTTTCAAGGTTGAAATTCCTCCTTAACCCACAAGACACTGTGACTGGAACTTACCTATTTCGGTGGATGTAAATACACTTGTGGACATTTTTATTGCTAAAGTTATGGATTTCCGAACTGGATTTATTGATAATAGAAAAGTATTCAAGGTATCTATGTTTCTTAGAACTTTGAATTGGTAGGATAGAATGGTAGGAACTAAGCCGTAAGTTTTTTGCTTGTTCTTCTAAGCTAAGTCGTGTGTCACTGGTATCCTCGTACCTTTACCTTTCTTTCCTCATGAAGTCTCTTCTCTTTTGTCGTGTCACTAATTTTTTCGAACCAGTTGTGGTGAAAGGATTTAAAGTGTGCCTCAGAGAGGCTCCGTTCGTCAGGAATGGTGCACTTTGATGCGCTGCTCTGCGTCCATCAACTTGAGACAAACAGATGTTCAGCCTCACGTGCCAACAATTTCACCGGCACCCACACCCTTCAAAGCAAAACACAGCAATGCAGCTTCACGGCAGTAATAGACATTTTTATAATATAAATGAGTAGAATCTCTGGAGTATCACTGCACGATTCGGCGCTTCTCTTAAATGTTTGACACAACAGTAATACAAAGTAGGTAACATCTACTTCGCAAGCAAGGCAGGCTCCCAGAGGGCACCACTAATAAGCTTGTAACAAATGACTCAGCTCGGCAAAATTATGTACGTAGACTATGCAGATTGTTTTAATTGTTATTTTCAAGCGAATAATTAAAACATACAGACGTTTATTAACATACTAAGTACTGCAAAAATTTAAACCGAAATAGGTGTGCAGTGCTGCTGGCATGGTAGACTGTTGTAGTAGAGCTCTTTGTGTGTGGCTCGTTCGGGGAAGTACTACCACCGTGCGTATTTCTGCCGTGAAGCAGCATTGCTGTGTGTTTCGGTTTGAAGGGTGTGGGTGGCGTTGATATTGGCAACGGAGGCTGAATATCTGCATGACTCAAGTTGATGGACGCATGACATTGTAGGGCACGTTCTTGATGTGTGCGACTTACGAGACATCGGTTTGACAAAGGAGATGGTTACTTAGGCTAGATGTTAAAAAAATAAGAAAATGTTGTTTTAATAGACTTTACTCCCACTTTACTCTTTTCTTAGAATGCTATGTCAATATTATAGCAGTTTTCAGAATCAATTACTAAACATTGTTTTTTTGTTGTTTCAGGTAAGTTACTGAAAAATGAAGAAAGTCTGGAATCAATTTGGGATACGACCTTCAATGATATTGGTTTGAAGGTTTTTTTTATACAGCTAGCTGGTGGAACAAGCATATGGCCCGCCTGATATTAGTTGGTAACTATCGCCTATAACAAAGCATTGCCTCGAAAGTCACGCACGTCAGGAACGTGCCTTATGATGCACTGCATACAGAGGCATACAGATATTCAACCTTACGTCCCAGTTATTCCACCGGCACCCACACCCTTCAAACCGAAACACAGCGATACTACTTCCCGGCAGAAATAGGTATGGTGGTTAGTACTTCCCCGGATGAGCCCTTTGCAAAGAGGTCTACTACAAAAAAGCCTCATAACCAACATTTTGAGAGCACCTTATAAGTACGAGAGTTTGTGCAAGTGTCATCAGCTTTTGGGTGCTACCCCTTCCTACATAATTTGTACTTTGAGTTCATCCACACTGCAAAGTCTACATCAACTTGTTTGTTTTGCGGCTAATTTATCTGTCAACTTGCAACGAATGGACACTGCAACGATAAATATAAAGTTTTGGTAAATAAGTCCGTTCGCTTTGAGAATTGGCATGGTTGCTTAAATCTCTCTGGAATTAACCTTTAATCTAAAATGATCTTTAATGCATCGTATTTTGGTACAATTTCGTTAGATAAAGGCTTTAGGGATAAAATATTCAAAAACGCTTCATGCTTCAGAGCTTACCTTGGTTCTTCTGAAATGATTGGTTCTTTGAAGACAGTCATTTTCATTTCTATGGCGTATTCAACCATAATTACAAGGTGAGACAACACCGCTAGATCTCTTTTTTTATGAACAATGGTATAATTTACCATTAATTTACAATCACGTATTTGTGAGTTTTAACTCCCGATATTTCGGCACAGTTGCATGCACCATGATCACTTGTTATACTGAAGTCTTAGGCTGAGATTCATAAACCGAACTTTGTCTTTACTTTGATGTAAAGTTCAACTTTCAACCAAAAATATATTTCATAGTTCTGTCAAGCTCTTCTTTATTCAAAATTTTAAAGTAAATTTCGATAAACAAAGCTTACTTTGCGAAGACTCCTTTGCTGTAAAGCAAAGTCACGTCTATAAATCTCGGCCCTAGAGTAAAAGAAATGTTATTGACAGACAAATCAATCTACCCTCCTTCGCACTCTTTTACTGATTTCTTACTACTATTGGTTCCATTCTCACTTTTTACTCGATTTTGACAACAACCACTAAGTATTGAGACGCGTCATTGATGTAAAATAATGTTAAAAACATGAAAGTTTTTAAAGTTAACTTCACTTATATCATCGCCTTTATCATCACCTCACCGCACCTCTATCGTTTTGTACATGCCACGATTCATACATTGTGTCTACGGACAGCTTAATGTATCAGTGAATCTTCTGTATAAACTTTAATTTATTCTGTGACAGTTGCGTAAATAGAAAATATGTTCCAGGATTTAGTTCAGTTTTATTGCAAGTCTCTTTGGTCCGTCGTTTTGTTCAATTTTTATGTGATACTTGCGATGTTACTAATGAGTTGTTTACTATGTTCCAAGTATTACGAGCATGTCGTCCTTATTGCTTCCCAGTATTAATAGAAAATGTTCTTTTGCGTTTATATTTTGCATCGTTGAATATTGAAAAATTTTCCTCGTTTACTACATGTTTCGATATCTAATAGAAAGTACTGGATAAGCAGACCATTTTGTCCCTTGCTTATTTTGTGACTAATATGCGTTCTTGTTACTTTGACCGGCATCACAGCTCAGTTGGAAGTAACGCTGCCTTCTGCACCATAAATCGTGGGCTCGATCCCCACCCAGAACAAATATTTGTGTGGAGAACGCAGATGTTGGTTCTCTGTTGTATTGTATTATAGGTATGTATTTATAAAAAAAAAAATTCAAGTGTTATATCAGCTATCCGGTTTCCATCGTACAAGCTCTGCTTATTTTGGGACTAGATAGTGTTGTGTGAATTGTCTACAATTAAAAAATATAAACAAAATTATAACTTTTGAAACTATCATGGTTTTTTACACTATTTTTATGAAACAACAGAATATTGATATTACTCACAAAAATTTACCCACCCATAAAAACTATGCATATTTTTTTTCCTACTTAGAACCTGAAGAAGAATTTCGTACAGGATTTGCTACAAATAATATCAACAAATATGTACGAGTACAATCAAAGCCTTTGAGCTCACGATACCTGCACATCCTAATGCAAGACGGTGATCCATCATGGCGGATTTCAGAAGATCCCTACGTCATACAACCGTCTTCCTGTATTATTACTAATACTGACGCTTATAAATGTGCTGGCAAATTAGTTTTGGCGGTTTCCGAAAACGCAATGCATAACCAAATAATAATCTCTCTCGGATATACAAGAAAATATATTTTAAAACTACATTTTACAACCATTATTCTACTTCCGCCGCCTTTACAAAATAAGACTGCCACGGTAAAAAGTTTCAAGTAAAACTAAAAGTTGAGGAAAACTTCTATAAGGGGTGTCATTTCCTGGAGCGACCGTATTTGATGGTAAAAGGTCCAGAACATTTCCTTACTTACAAATAGTCGCTAGGTTTATAAGCTTCGTTTATAAGTCAGAAAGTCATTTGCACGTTATCCTTGATAAAACATGAAGTACACTGATAAAAATAACAATAAAACCTACTTTTTAAAAGCGTGTCTACGAAATAAAATAATTTCTATCACAAAGCGCTTCGAGCTTTTTCATAATTATTTCCTCTCCATTATCCGTAGTTCAGGCTTTCCGTTCAACTCTGGATAATAAATTAATAATTTTCCAAATACACTCCGAGTTAATCCTTGCAGCCAACATTTTAATATCACAAATGACAAACATGACATAAGCCGATTAAACTCGATAAAAGCGGCACCAGTTATGCGCGTATCAATATCATAATAAACATACATACAACTGGTACTCAATATCATAAAAACCCGGAGGCAATAAATGGTTTCACTGCATCCATTACAGAGATGAAAGTATGAACCCTGGATTATCCACTTAATGCTATGGCGCTTACAATCGGGGGTATAGGGCGTGGGCTGTAGCGGTACTAACGCTTACAAACTAGAATGTACAAGCGCTGTCTGCATGTGTTTGATGACTGTCATCTTATATTACACTAATTTGTTTCTGGTATGAATGCATTTATCTGCAATGCCACCATCATTATTGGTTCTAGTTAAATTGAAATCACCAATTTCAAAACAAATACAGAAACAAAAATATTCTCTAAAGCAACAAAGTATTGCGTATTGAAGTAGTTTTAACTAAATTATACCACATCAATGTGGTACCACAATAACATTACAAGCTAGCCAAGTAGTTTGTAGTAGATAATTTATCTGAGTTGAGTATTGAAGTGGTGCATAGTAATCGGATTCTATAAGGTACCAAAACGAAACGAAAAAGCTCACGACTTTCATTCATAGACTAGCTAAGTAGGGAATACCGTCAGTTTTACTAACTGAATTAGAGCACTGGTGGCCTAGTGGTAGCGGCCCCGCCTTCCGATCCTAAGGTCGTGGGTTCAAATCCAGTCGTGTACCAATGAGTTTTTCTTCCCAAAAATTTATGTACACTGTGCCAGTGCTCTCAAACGGTGAAGGAAAACATCGTGAGGAAACCGGCATATCGTAGAACCTAAAAAGTTCGAAAATATGTGTCAAGTGCACGAAAGGAGCCTCTTTGAGGCGTACTTAAAATCCTTTCACCACACTTGGTTCGAAAGAATCAGTGACACGATAAGAAGAAGAACTAACTGAATCTTACAATGCCGAAAGAAGAGGAAGATATTTTCAGAATTTCTTCACTTTTATACCGATCGTGATATTACATAATCTCAAAATAACAGTCAGCCACTGTCACGATCGTTCATAGACACTAACTCTGTCTTAGTATATACCCTAGTTTGTATCATCTACCATGATCCAGTGCTAGTTTTACCCATCTATGTACTCATGCCTACTAACAAAATCAAAATTGTCTTCTTCTTATTTAAGAGCAACGCTCTTGTCGGCGTAATGTATGCATTTTTCTCAATTTTTCTCCAAAATTGTAGCAAAACCAAATTTTTAAATACAATATCGGCGTTATTAGAAAGCACTCACTGTCATTTGACTGGATTGTTCATGACTGTGAGGCATAAACCTCACTAGTCTGGCAGTGACTGGTATTTGACTGGTTGGCTCAACTGAGGCATAAAACCTAACGTGAGCCGCTAAAATCTCATCCCACACACCGGTCATAAAGTTTAGCAGTATGTTCTCATGAGCTGTAAAAGTGACTCCGTAATTTATTGCTGAGGAAGTTGGAAGGTTCCGTAATCTCACCTGCTCTTTGCTGACCAGCTCAGCTTGATTTCAAAAGGATTAGAAACATTTTAAGTCTGACTAGGGAACTGGAAACAAAGGAGTTTGGATAAATAATTTAAGGATTAGATACGTTATATTCTTGACCATAAATATGAATACGCATTAGTCAGATATTTTTTGACAACATCAAAAAAACTTTTTGAACAGCCTGACTGTTTTATTAACCATGCACGGCAGATCTCTTGGTACCAAAAACAAACTCAGAAACTTGAGTTGTTTTTCCTTCAAAATAACATAAAATAAATAAAAAAAGCACGAAAGAGTTCAAAATGGTACATGATACCCCCTAATTGGTAGGTAAGGTGGATATTAATTGATAAAAGAAGGCAAAAAATCTAAAATCAACCCTTATCAGAAACGTTAATTTGAACGTGATTAATTTAAGCGCAGTAGATGGTTTTTTAGGGGAGGACGGGGTGAAACGCCAACGCTGTTTTTGTAATACGAGAAAGGATTAAAAGATACTAATTAATTGGTATCACGGTTTTCAAACGACGGATTTGAATCTAAGCCCCCAAGCATAATAGATTGCTTTCGTAGAATTATTATCACGGTAAAATTCTTTGTAAAGCTGTTGTTCTAAAAAATTGGTTGTTGAAGAATTTAGTTATTGTATCTTCAATTATTTTTTTTAGCTTTGCCATCTTTTTAATTCATCTTAGGGAGACGATATTCTTCACATTTCATTTTGAACATTATTTTCGGGGGCTTAACTTAGGTTTGATTTTTAAAACAAGATAGTCACTTAAATGTTCAATTGATCATTGCGTAAATCTTATAGTTTTTTAAAAATTCTGCAAAAGAAATCGTAGTGTGGGGTAAACGTAGGTACTCTGCACTGGGGTCAGAACTAATGTGAATCATTATTGGATTATAATAATCATAGTTGTAGTAATTTGTACTTTAAACAATTGTTTGCAATTTTGAACAGACTTAAAATGAAAAAGAAGGTTGTCAATCTCATAACTACGTCATTTATGAGCCGATGATGATCGTAAAGAAACTTCATAAAACTCAGTTCAGCAGTCGGTTCTCAAGTTTTAAAACTTTTAGTCAGATAATTTTTTGGGTTGGTTCTGATTTATAGTTTGCAATAAAATATCGTTATAATACTTCAGAATAAAAGTAACATAAAAACTACCTTCTTGTTGATATTGCCAACTTCCAAATAGCCCCACATTGCCCTCTTTACCCGCGAGCTGAGTCAAACTACTTCTTACCCTTATGGAGACTATCACCATACAGGGTGGTTTACAGAATCTAATTTTCAAGATACAATTTTGTATACTTTTGTGGGTGCTGCTGAAGGACTACTTCAAAAATTATATAAATTAGTTTGTCCGTCTGATATCTGAAATAAATTATATTAAAGAAATATCTGTGAGTTTAAATAATAATAAAGTGCATATTAGGCCAGAAATAAGCTTTTTAAAATGATGAATGATTGCAATGACAATACTTTATTTTAACGTTAAATTATGTATATTCAACTTTTACTCAAGAACGTTACGTAAGTAATTATTATCTTGATGGTTGTATGTGTCAAAATTCACATACTTTTGTATTTATTTCTTAGTTGAGTAATCCGCATCGTTCAAGGCACACAATGAATTATTCCAACTCTTCACTCAAAACGAAAGAGAAAAAAAATGGAGATAAAGATAGAGACACCCTATATAATGAAGCTTTGAGACGGCTTTCACTCAAAGTGAAACAAAACTTTATGGTCCGATGCTTTTACCTCGAGCACTGTACTGGTATGTACTCGTATGTACCCATAGGTATAGGTACTCTTACGTCTGTATGCTATTCACTTTCATTGTGACGTTGACCCGCGCTTAGCCTTTGATAGTACCTATGCGTTTACGTAAATTTTAGTTTGAAAATGCTGAGATGTGCACATGTTAATCTCTGTTCTTAGATCATAGTAATCGTAGAATTGACTGGCCTCTGCCTTCTACGCCGTAGGTCGTGGGTTCGATCCCCACCGAGAACAAATATTTGTGTGGTGAACGTCAATGTTTGTTCTCTGTCTGGGTGTTAAATGTATTGTATTCTAAGTATGTATTTACAAAAAAAAAGCTGCCTGGTTTCCATAGTACTCTGCTTAGTTTGGGACTAGATAGTATTGCGTGGATTGTAAATTTTTTTTTTTTAGCCTTGGTCGTCCCTCTGCAGGGCAAAGGTCTCCCTCCCTCCCCTTCTTCCACACCTCTCGATCTTATGTTATCTTTTTTTTAATTACTTGGTTTTATTTTCTATTTAATTTTAAAACAACTTCTTAGTTCTCTGCTCCCCTGGAACCTTTATTCAAATGTTATCTTAGTTAAATTATGTATGGTAGGTTTAAATAGGCAGATTATTTTGAAATTAACTGTAACTTTGTCATGCTGATGATTGTTATTTAATTGTAAATCAATAATCTATTTGTTAAACTGCTTCAAGAGTTAAAAATGATGACGTCTTCCATATTGCTGTTGGTCGAATATATAGAACATTAAAAAAAGATATTATGTATAAAATCCCTAATGTTCGGAAAGCCACATTTAGCTATTGCTCTATAGTACTTGCATTTCATTCTACTTGACCTCATATTTCAAATGCGAGGGTCGGCATTAGCGTAGCACTAAAATAGGCCTAGATCTAAATAGAATGCATGACCAATCGATTGGTACCATCAGTCACAAAAGCTTTTGCGAAGTATGCCGAGTTTTACTCCTTCGCAGAAATCTTTTGCAATATCATCATTCGATCATGTAAATGCAAGTACAAAATAAATCAATGCTCGAACAGTTCGTACATTCAATCACAAAACTTCTTATCAAAAACATCCGCCTTGCGTTGCCATGACAACGGGCGTCGGGCGCAGGCGCGCTTGAACTCCGCCCATGCTGCCTGTTGCTGTGTCCGCTGGATACGACGCCAGTCAGCTACCAACTCTCATCCTATCAATAAAATCACTCAATGTATCAATAGTTACCTTATCACTGAAGTGCTAGTTTAGAATACTTGATGAGAGTAAAAAGCTTCGCGTTGTACCGCGGTGATTACGCTCCGAATCGCAGAGATTTGCAAGCTGAGCTGAGAAAACAGGTATTGATAACAATGTTTTGGTGATAAGAAAATTTGATAAGGATTTTTTTGTCAGGCAAAATTGATCTTTAACTACTGCATGCAAATTACAATTTTGTTTTCTGCTTCGCTATCGTTATCGAGCAGCGTTGAGTCGTATTGTTTTTTTATTTTCAAAATCATAAAAAAATATTTTTGTATTATTTTTGTAGACTATTTTATACCATTGTATAAACAAAAGTTTTAATTCTTTCACCATTAGAAAGCTGCGTTCACCTTGAGTAACATTGGCTATACCTATTTATGTGTTTTAAATTTGTCCTCCCGTGCGAAGCCGGGACAGGCAGCTAGTAAAAAATATTTGCCGACGGCATTCGGCACGCTTAAACTAATGCAATAGTTTTATTTTTTCATAAAATCTAATGGAGCAATTTATGTGAAAGATAATGTAACTACACACAGTATTATGTACGCCTTACTACAATACTTGCACTGCAATGAGTGCACTAGTCACCTAGTGGTAAAAACCCTGCCTTCTGATCCAAAGGTCGCGGGTTCGAATCCAGTCGCGTACCTTTGAATTAAGAATTAGCAAGCTGAAGTGGCAGTGAGCCGTACATGTTTGCCAGATAAACGAGTTTTGGTGTGGAGACCGCGTTAGGACAGACGTATTGTAGGACATCTTCAGACTAGATGGAGCAACGATGAGCGATGGCGCGCAGCAACTAGATGGGAAGAGCTGAAGATCGGGATCAGTGGCGCGTCATGAGAGACATAATCTGATTCTCATGACGCGCCGCTGAACAGCAATAGGTTGATGATGATGATGAATACATATTAAGCATCTACTGAAAAAGGTAGCGGACTAGTAATAAAGCAATTTGCTTTATACTAATAAATATTATTGAGCATAGATAAACAGTCAATATAAATAATTCCGCCGTCGGCATTCGTCATATAACAAAAATCGTGTTAGTAATACACTATTTATAACTCAAGAACGGCTGAACCAATTTGACTGAAAACTGGTGGGCAGAACCGGAAGGCAGAGACAGGATTTTTGTCCTGAAAAAGTAACAGGAACAGGGTGAGCGAAGCCGCGGGCGGCCGCTATTTTATGTTTTAGAAGTAGTAAAATATTAGAATAAATGTTCATAAAGCTCCATTTAGCGCACCAGATAACTTCCATGCTTTTTTAAAAGCCGTGTATATATGTTAATGGAAGGATAAAGTTATTCCATTCTACGGATACTTTATATATATTTAATTTTTTGATCAGTCGAATAGCCGCGAGAACGGGCTTGATGAAGCACCACGATGCTCTTAGCGGTGCCCCTGTATTTGACTATGTTAATTATTTTGCGGTTTTGATTTAACATTCACTATTGAAAAAAGTTTTGGTATGCAGCTTAGCGCATGCCTATATAGTCGTTTATCAATTACTATCATCATCAATTTCAGGTCGTATCCACCACAAAAAGATAGGTATAAGTTTTTCAAATCGGTCATTATGGCATGATTTGCCACTTATCAATAACTAGTGGCCGCCCGCGGCTTCGCTCGCCTGTTCCCGTTGCTTTTTCGGGTTAAAAAGTATCCTATGTCCTTCTCCGGGTTCTAAGCTACCTCCCCACTAATTTTCTGCCAAATTGGTTCCGCCGTTTTTGAGTTATAAATAGTGTAACTAACACGACTTTCTTTTATAAAATATAGATATGTAAAGTCTCCAATGTGACATTTGTAAAATGTATCTAAAGGAGAAACTTATTTACTCATCTCTCAGCTATCATTCAGCTTTGAATATTTATTTTTGCACCGAACAAATGCAAAAAAACGTGCATAGTAAAATAGTTACGGCATCACTAAACTCAAATCTAACCTTACACTTAATACAAAGATATAACCTCACTGGAACCGACAAACCCCTTAGGCCATGTGAGACAGAGAAAATTGCCACATCAGTCTTCACTCTACATTTAAATTAGATTGTTTGCGGACTGGAATAAATTGCTACTCGTAGGTGCTTTGCTACTTCTTTGCCTTACCTTTAGTTTTATAAGGTTTTAAATAAAAACTTGTTGAAAAAATGCTACTGCTTTTTGGCAAGAATCAAAACAGAAGAGCCTAGGATCGGGTGACTTGAGACCTACGTCCAGTGGTGAACTGAAATAGTTTAAGTGATTATGTACCTTTATTTGTAATGGTTCGTTTAAATGTATTCTTTTGTGTGCAATAAAGTATTAGTCTATCTATCTATTATGTTGAAATATCATTTTTTTGTATATTTATACTTCTTCTTGTTTGTTGTAAATACAATTTCAATAAATGCCAGTCATGAATCCAGTGAATGTGAAAACTTCAGTTCGATTTTTTTCTCCCCCTTTCCTTTCACTCATCTCGTTCTTGACCCAAACTTGGCCACTCCTTGCAGAATGCGTCTAGGTCATCCCGCCAACGCTTCCTGAGTCTGACATAGCGGTGACTTCCATCTGCAGGCCAGGGACCCACTCTGTGCTGGCTTTGGCCCATATTTCGGGTTTCATACGGACCGTCAGTGATTGAGTTCGAAATCCAGCTTTTTTTTAACTCATTTTCTGCATCCGAGAGATTTAGATTTTAATATTTAGCAAAGTACTATTGATATTATATGATAAGTATCGTCACTCTCATCAGTTAGCCAGCGTATTTACTATGAAGCGTTCTTATTGAGAGGATTTACTTACCCTAAAATTTGAATTGTAAGCCCAAACTGGTCTCTGATTGTGCTCAAAATTTGATTTATTTAAACATTTTCAATCATTGTGACAATGCAAACCCGGATTCGGAAACACTGGTAATCCCGCCTTAAACCTGTCCAAACAGAATTAACAAGTTTCTGAAGTGTTTCAATCAAACCCTAGAAGAAGTAGTAGTACCAACGATTCAGTTTCTGACAATTAATTAAAATTTTAACGCAACAATAGAAGTAGGTATTGATGCAAACTCACAAATTACTGTTTAAAGTTAATTTCGTGTTTGTTAATTTTAATAATGAAATCTGTCGTTCTGATGCGACTCTTTTTGTCACAGTAATTTTATATTAATTTTGTTTTGGGACCTGTACAAAAGAAAAAGAAAGTAAAATTAAAACTAAAATCTTCTGGCACGAAGGACAGTTAAGAGAATCTTTGAAAATTAACTAATTTTATACGTTTGGAAAGTTGGTGTCTGGAAAAAGTTTAGAATCGTTCATTCTCGAACATTTCTACTTATAGGGTAGGCTTATATGTTCAACAGTGGACTTCTTCCGGATGATGATGATGATAATAAATTTGTGTTTGTATTTTGTATTTATAAAGCAAAAGCGTGTTTGCTGCTCTGTGTATTTAACCATTAACATTTGAAATCATCATCACAATCATGGTATCTAATTTTTAACCGACTTCCAATCAAAAAGGAGGAGGTTCTCAATTCGGTTGTTTTTTTTTTTTTTTTTTTTTTTTTTAGTGTTTGTTACCGCATAACTTCGTCATTTGTGAGCCGATTTGAAAAAATATTTTTTTATCTGAAAGGTATTGCTTCCAGATTGATCCCATTTTAATTTTATTAAAATCGGTGTTGCCATTTTTTTAAAATATTTTTTTTATGTTTGTAACTCCGTCATTTATGAACCGATTTAGAAAATTTTATTTTTTATTTGGAAGGTTATTCTTACGTCTAGATTGTCCCAAACAAATTTGATTAAAATCGGTTTAGCCGTTTGACAATGAAGTCGGTTTCTCAAGTTTTTTAAACTTATAATTATTATACAATTATTCTTGATTATTATTATCCATAATCATCATCATCATCTTCATCAACCTATTGCAGTCCACTGCTGGACATAGGTCTCTCCCTTGGCGCGCCACTGAGTCCAGTCTTTGCCTTAATATTTTACATAAATAAAACCTTTGGAACAATAATATTTCATCAGGACAACAGTTGAAGCGATATTTCAGCGACACACCTAACTTGTGTGTTTTTAATGGATATTAACCAGGCAACTTTTGCCATTAACTGTGTTGCTTTTGAGATTTGAAATTTGAACTGGGCAGTTTATGTCGCCATTAACATTTTACACCGATTTCTAGATATATTACTTGAATAATTTATTACTAACCCTAATTATAATACTAGCACTATTACTAAACAACAATCTACTATTTTCTAATTTCGTTTATGGAAGCGAGTTAAATTATCGCAAAAACCTTTTTTGTTATAAAATTTATAGTTTTTATCAAGTCTTTTAGTGTTTTTTATTGATTTTATAATATTTAACCACAAGGATTTAAATTGTGTAGGCGGTCGCGTTAAAGCCGCATTAACAATACCTATAATAGTTATTCATCGTGTATTATGATAATGATTTGATGGCCCAGCAGTTAGCCCAGCCTCGTGCCGAAGGTCGCGGGTTCAAATCCCGCTCGGCTTTAACTTTGGGTCATTATAAAAGTCTTATTACATCTGTTTAACAAAGCCAACACCATCTCCAGAGTAGTCTACCGACTTTAACTTATTTACTTTGTTTAGGTATGTAGATGTCACTCTCTTATATAGATCTTAGGACATAAACTAAGTACTTAATAAAAAAAAACAAACCTAAGCCTAAGTTTTCCAAGACAATAAGTTTCAAATACTACTCGATACTAATGTAGTTAAAAAAATAAATAATGAATATAAGTGAGAGCTCTAACCTTTAATATATTTGTTTGGAAAGCAATAATCAAACATACTGATTAGATAGAATGCGAAATTAAGGGGGGCCCTTTGAAATACTTGTTAAATAAATAATTGTATTGATAAGACCAATCAAAAAAGTTCTAGACTTTAAATTTGTACTTTTAATTGTAAACGTTGAAGTCGATCGTAATGATATAATTTGCATAACTTTTGGGAAGGAATAAAAACATAATTTTCCTTTAATTGGCCAAAAAGTCACAAAAACAAATTATAAGCTCGTTCAGGTAACCGATTACGTAACAAAAGACAAAATTAATTCCACCAAACGAGATGAATCCAAGTTTTATTTTAAAACAAAACTCACGAACAATTTTGAGAATTGGCGCCGCGATTAAGATTCATTATGCTTGTAAAGTTTTATCGTCGGCTTGAGTCTGCTTGAGAACTTTTAGGCAATAAAGCATTTTGGAGGATTTTGAAGTGGCGTTATTAAATGTGCATTACTGACGACAGATGTAGAGGTCTTACTAAAAAGCCTGTATTGCAAGTTGTTATTGAATCTCTAAATATTTTTTCATATTTGTTTTATAGTGCTATGGAAATCACAAAGATCTCTCGTCGATTCAATTGAACTTCGGTTATCGACTAGGAGCTAAGTAGTTGACTGTAACGTCTAACCTGTAGATGGAACCACGGTCGCGTTATTGCCGAACAGTCCCTACGAGTTATTTGTCGAGTGTGATTAGGATCCGATGGTGCAGTGGACAGCGCAGCCCCGTACCAAGAGGAAGGTTGCGGTTTCAAATCCCGCTCGGCTCTTAACTTTTGGGACATTATAAAAATGTCTAGTCGGCATTTAAAAAAATGGCGTCGTAATGTGTAGATGATTGTTTTCCGTGCTATAAAGATGAACAGAGTTCTACGCTAGTACACTGGTACATAAAATACGCTGGTATAGATAAACCAGTCTAAAAATGCACGCTCCTCCACCACGTTTACTTGACGTTGACTCACAGTAAAGTACTTAAAATTGATCCTTGTGATTTAGGTGATAAAGAACAATTTACTTTGACTGACTGAAGTAGTGGGACGTGCAGTTTAAGATTAAGATTGGTTGATCTCTACACTTTTATTGCAATATAATATTAAAATAATAATTATTTTATTTATGCCACCGGCGTTTTAGGAACCGCCGCTTCCGTATAGCACTGATTTAGAATAGTTGAGCTATCTCTTGATCGTTTGTAACGGTCTGTTTCTTGTGTATTTTTTATATTAGTAAATACGTGCATTAATTTATGTAAATAAATATATTTAATTTCAAAACTTGATATGAAATATACACCAGTCAAATTGTAAAGCGCGTCAAAGTCATTCCGAAATTATTCATTGTTCACCAGATTTCTGTTATCGGTAATCCGAACTGAACCATTCACCTCCATAATTATTAATATTACAATGTCGGTACATTTCATAGGTATTGCAATGTTTTGTTTTGATAGACAATGGAATTGGCAGCTGACAATTTCAATGCGAGGGAGTAATGTAAACCCAACTGAATTGTTTTTCACATTTCACGTAAACGTGGCTTTATATGGTGTATAATATAAACCAGGTTTTAAAATAGTGCAGTGAGTTTATTTATTGTAATCGTATGTAGCTATTGATTTCGGTAGTAATAATATGAATACATTTTAATTCAAAGACCTGTCAATTTAATGTTGTATTGTTGTATTGCCTCTCAGCTCAGTCGGTAGTAGCTCTGCCTTCTGCGCCAAAGGTAGTACTCGATCACCGAAAACAAATATTTGTCTGGTGAACACAGATGTTTGTTCTCAGTCTGGGTGTTATATTGTTTTCAAAAAAAAGTGTTGTATCAGCCATCTGGTTTCCATAGAATAAGCTCTGCTTAACTTGGGGTTTAATAGTGTTGCGTAGATTGTCCACAATATTTACTTAGTACTTATTTTTACAAATAAAATTCAAAGCTTTCTGTCTTTGACCATCTCCGTCATCATAAAACAGAACATTTTTCATTTTACTGCATTTCAGCAGCATTCCACTTTCAATTTACCTCAAGTGCTGGCCGGAACTCCAAAAACGAGACGTCACGGCTACTGGAGAGGTTTTATTATTGAGTTAGAACGACCAGCCCGGACGGTTGAATGTACGAGTAGTATCGTAGTAGCAGCATCGTACCCATTCCGGATCGTATGAAACGTTCAGTATGAAGATACGGTATTGTACCAGTTTCACTCTAGTACTCTTGACATGTTACGTTTGTATGTTGCAAGATTCATGATTTTTATTTTTATTGTTGTACACATTAGATTGGTGTATTTTTAGTTATGTTGAGTAGCATTGCTGCATATACTCTAAAACTCCAGGCAACAAACCTGGCATTTCTGTTTGAGATGTGGCACATGAGATTATTTATAGTGAAATTACATCTTACCTAACTAATAAAGCCTTGCGCATATCTAAGCGTTCTGCGGTAGCGATCAATGAAATGCTGCCAAATATTGCCGTCATTTTTGTTAGCTTTTACTGATAGCCACCGCAAAACGCTCGAATGTGCGCAAGGCGAGACGCGAGACTCGCTGAAAAAAATTAAGCTACTACGAATACAGAGATTTTGACTTAGGGATAAGTTACTTTTTAACTTATCCCTAAGTCAAAATCTTACTAATTTGTGATATTACGTGGTTAATAAGGCTGCAAAAGCTAAAACTCCATTCAAGATTAGAATAGATTCAAACGTCGAGTAAGGCTAAAGCACAGCGTAAGTTTATCACATTATGGGCATATGGGCATGACAAATAATCAGGTATTTGCGAGACACTCAGCGCGAAACACCGTAAGTCAATGGCAGCACCTGGTACAGTCAGAACCAATTACAGCAACACTACTTCACTAAAGCACGTGACACACTGACCGGCCGAATGCTGAGCTTTAAATTGTTTGGTGTTATTCAATTCCTGGTACCGAAACCCAATTTGTAGTTGTCATGGTTCGTTAACATTTTAAAACTTGTTTTTGGAGCGTGTTATTGGAAGTGCAATATTTTTTATTGCATTGACTATCGGGACCACAATTTTGTTTGGCTGAAATATCGTTTTGTTAAACAAGTTTTTGAGCCAAAACTCAGTTTTTTCAACCGATACGGCCCCTTCTATCGGTCCCTATCTAATCTAGATAGGACCGTGCCTAGACAAAAAAATATGTTTCACTTTTTAAAACACTGTTTTTTTTTCATGCTTTTTTGTCTCCAATTAGAAAATGCCATGGCAGTACAAAATGAAGCCTTGCGCTGTTTGCCTAACATACTAGATGCCAGCCATATTTGTTTAACAAATTTTTACACATAAAAATCGGAATTGTTTAAATCATGTCTGTTTTAAAACAAAATCTTGCTAGATTTTCTGGTCGTTCGCCATATTAATCAGCATTGAAATCCAACTTGCATATATCATCTCGCAACTTAAAACACACAAATAACAAGTTTGATACAGCTCCCAGTCTGCACAAGTTAGGGTGATTTAAATACGTTATCATCTCATGTGCTCCTCTGGTGCCAGCCGCGCTAAGGCCTAGGCTACACAAAGGAACCTAACTGTAAAAGAAGCAATAAATTATATAATTTATTATGCCATAGGTTTGTATTAATTTCTAGAAGACTGTAAAAATATATTTTTATTTTTGTAAGGCCACGTCAGGAGTACCATGTATGAAGAATGTTATGCGAGTGAATGAAGCGAAAAAGGCATGTCAGGATCGTAGCAAGTGAAAATCCGTGATCTCTCCGTACCTCCATGGGAATGAGGCATGATTTTATGCATGTTTTTATTATGAAAGATCAAAAGTGTTGATTTAGGTATTCCACGCCAAAAGTTTTGCGATGAATTAATTAAATTTTAAGAAAAATCCAGTTATGCCAAAAACAAACCGATCTCATTAAATTAACAAAACTGGTCAAGGCCTTTTTCATAAACCAAATTAAGGTCTCGGGAAAGGGTGAGCGGAATGCTGGGATGTTCGAAATCAAACAATTATTTCACGTAAATTGCATTCCCTTTGCGCTAACAATTCTAAATTAAACCTAAAGATACACTGTGGGGAAATGGGGTGAGGGGGACCAATTTTCCGGAGTCTTCTGATAAATTAATTACCTAGCCCTAAATATTAGCAGCTTTAAAAAAACAGAATAATGTGTTGACTCCTTACAACACGTATTTAATAATATAATATTAGTAAAATACGCTCTTTGAATATGATTTTATTTTCTTGCAATGTAAAGCCTCACAATTTATTTTTTAAACATTTAGTTCTCTGAATAGGTTTGTTTAAGTCTTTCAATTTGAAGTTCCCATTGAATTTGCCTTTTAATATGCCTAAGATTATTATCTGGACGATATTATAGAAAACGGAAATTTTGGATCAAAACCATAAAAAAAGTAGTGTGCTATTGGTGCAGACTACAAACTATGCAAATGAGATTTATCAATAAAATAGGTGAAATGAAGTGGGGAAAAACAAAATACATTATTGAACTTACAATCAATTTTCGAAGGACATGATGAAATAAGAAGAAAAGTAAAACAATATTTTTGAGGTGAAAAATAACGTTCAAAGTAAGGGTCTGTTAAGTGACACTTACGTCTTCAGAGGACTTCAGTATAAGTAGATTAAGTAGAAACGTGGTTTTGGAATTCGTTTGACGGTCCAATAAATAAATACGACCATTTTTATACGGGCTACTACTTTTGTTCTAATTTTGCTTGGAAAACAATGTAGTAAGAACATTTTGATATCAATTTTAAACTGGTTTTTTTATTTTCTGAGCCAGTTTTTGCTGAGTATACCTTCCGTATCTCAGAGTTAGTGCATATTTAATTCCCATTTCCATACAATCTGAATTTATTTAAACCTTGCGCACACTTATGCGTTCTGCGATGACAATCATGTAAACGCTGTCAAATATGACAGTTTGACTGATTTGTTTCATCTATCTTTCCTCATATTTCATACTGCCTAACACTTTTTAAGCGGCTTGTTTAAAGTCTCTTTTCACTGTTTCTTTCATGTCAACAAATAGAGATGGCAACAGACGTAACGCTTACTTTTTGTTATTTTTTTATTATAAATCGCATTTATTAGATTCGGGTAAATTCGTTTCACCATAATATTAAAAAGTTGAACAATGGCACATAATAATATGTAAGTTAAATATTTTTATGTTAATACAAAAGTTCAACATACTGAGAAACCCAAAACCATCCAGGCATCAAACAATAGTCTACATCCTATAAAGGGGCTGAGTATCACCTTATTAAGACACCCTTTGTTGCCTTAGCACCTTCGTCATAACTGATTAATTGTTTACTGTAAGCAACTGTACGAGGTTGGGCTAGGAAGTTGGCGATGAGCTGAGCGGAATATAATATAGCGGAATTTTGTCGAAATTTTTAATTATTTTAGTAAGTACATCTTAATTCGTATGCATTTTTGTCTAGTTGTAGTGTATTTTTGCCTAGTGGCAGAGTCCGTGACATCGCCAAACCGTCTCTGTCGGAAGACCAGCGTTGGTTGCTAGCCAACCAACATATGCTGAGCCAGAGTCCGTTTTGCGAAGCACAAAGCTCACCTCTGTAGTTTGATAAGTTGTTAAGATTATATTGTTAGTGTGAGTTTTCTTTGCTTTGCAAATAAATATTTTTTCTTTCTTTCTTTCTTTCAGAATACCTATTTGAATTAAATGTTTGCAAGTTGCCAAACCTAGGTACATCTGATTTACTCTTCGAATAAATCCGCCCTCACTTATGGTGTGGCGACATCAAGGATAACACAGTCATCTGCGATAACATGATTATCCCCTTATGGTTCCAGTGATGGTAGGATGACGCAATCTCGCCTAACTTTCCGACGGTGTATTTCAAAAGTTTTGACAACGCGAGTTTCATCAACAGTAGTTTTTTGCTTTTTTTTGCAGCAGGCTTCAAATTTTTTCAACAATATCTAGTAAATTTTATCAGAAAAAACAAAGCTAGATTCGACCATGTTTTAGTTCTCAATAAGTAGAAATATTGAAAAAATGCACGTTTTATCATTTTTAACTTTTTTGTGTTAATTTAACCCGGATTACAAATACCGTAATCACTTATTTAATTCGCGTTTTTCATAGCTCTACCGCAGTCCCATACAAATGTAACCAGACACCTATTAGAAGGACGGACATCAGAACAATACCCTGTCACATCACCAAGACATAAAGGCTATATTCCTTATCACTTAACATAACGGCTTAACTCTCTTGAAACAAAGCCTATTTTGCCTTGCAGACGGTTCGTAAAAATTGCTACCAAATTGTGTGTGAAGAGATTTAATCTGCTTTCAGTGGAATGGTTCGTTTGTCTTTATAGCTGGGGTTTTTTAATTTATTTTATTTTTCAATTCTTTTAAGTCGTTACGTATGGTAAATGGTAGTGAAAACATTGATGATGGAAAATGGTGAAAGATAATGTTATTGTCTGCACTTGCCGACGTTTGCAATTCATTTATTTTTAAAACACTGTTCATTGACAATGTAACACAATGAATGTTTTTTCAACAGTTAACACATTAATATCTACACAATTAAACTCACAATCAAACAAAATTTTACAAAATACACAGGAAAAAGTAAAGCTATCTACAGACCATTGCAAACGATCTAGAGATTGCTCAACTGATCCATCAGTGCCAGACGAAAGCAAAATAAATATATTACGAGTGGTCAATATAATTCGAAGAACCGACAACCGTCACAGTTCTCGGTTCTACTACTAAAGGTTCTCAAATGGTGACCACGAACCGGAAGACAAAACGTAGGGCGCCCACCCAACCGAGGGACCGATCGCGGGAAGTCGGTGAATGGAAAGGGCTGAGAATCGTACTTGGTACTTGGAAATGTGTAGGTGAGGCCTATGTCCAGTAGTCTTCTTTACGATAATTATGAGTACGAGTAAAAATAATGGCAGAATACTTAACTATTTTTTTTTTTCTAAATGTCTCAAGTAATACTTTTATCTGACGAATAGTTAGTTACTCATAGTTTTTTTATAGGACTTGCTTGAAGAACAAGCCTAATTAGATGGCCCAACTAATGATAAGTGGTAACCATTGCATATAACAAAGCATTGCCTCGTAGGTTAGAAACGTGCCCTATGATGCACTAGTCTGCGTCCATCAACTTGAGGCATACTGATGTTCAGCCTCTCGTGCCAGTAATTTTAGGTATCCAACCTCAGAAAAAAAAAAAGATTTTTTCACATCAGCAAACTACTCTTCGGCTTTTTGTCTTTCGTTTTCGCAAACCAGGTCAAAATCGTCTAAAGTTCCGTAGTCGCATATTAAATGAGTTCGTGTGATTTTGTTGATTTTTCATCTGGCGCGCAAACAAGTTTATGCATTATGTCGCTACGTACCGCGCTGAAAGATGGATCGCGCACAAACATAGCCGGGTCTATTTAAAATGAATATTTATTTAGATGCTTAGTTAAACATCAACTAAATGAATATCAGGTTTTCATTTTGTTATGACACACAGAATTTGAACTGAAGGATTTTCTAAAGCTACAGCGTTTCTCTGATTGCCACTGCAGAAAGCTCTAAGCTTTCAGAAAGACGCTATCAAATATGACAGCGATATTCGAAGATCGTCATCAGACCTGCGTCAAATTTGTATGAGACCAATTTAAAGTTATAACTAAAGTTTAAAGTTATAGCTATAACATTTATGTAATTTAAAAAAATCATAAAAATCGGATCTCATACGGCAGAGACATCCAATATCCAGTTTTTGCTTCTTTTAGGAGCAAGTACCCCTCCAATCAAAAATCCCCGACTTCAAATTAATATAACCTGTGTACCAAGTTTTGTTTAGGGGCCTAATTCTCGGGCCGACTCGATCATTTCTAATTTTATTTTATTGCTTCTTTTCGAAAAGAGAATGGCAGATTTCCTTGAGTAATTCATCAACGACCTCATCGTAGAAGCCTCGACAGCTACGATATACGGAAAAAGTAGAAAAAGTGCGGGGTTGTGAAAAGAAGCAATAAAATAAAATTGCAAAATGATCGACATCGGCCCGAGAATTAGGCCCCTGATGGCTTGAAAAATGATCGAGCTGTAGGCGAGAACAGACAAACAGCGGGACAAAAGCATTTTTGGCTCATCTCAAAACTTAGACGCTTCGCTCGCTTTACTCGCTCGGTCAATAAGTTTTTGACTAACAATATAGACCAAATAACCAACCTTTAGAAACGGTATTTTTTGTCTTTCTGCCCCATTACAGACGTACGTGACAATTGAGTTAGCCTGGAGCATCACAGCTTTCCCATTGGCGTTGCTTTTAGTTCGTAGTTTTTTTTTTTTTTAATGCTTTCGTATATTTTTTGAAACTATACTTTGCACTCACTAAACTCTCTTCCTCTCTTTGAGAAAGTTCTGATTTCAGTTTATCACATTTTTATAATGTAATAATCAAGTACGTTATTTTTAAATGACTTTAAATAAAATGGAGGTTCTCAATTTGGTTCTATTTTTTTATTTATTTTGCCCATTTCAAATTTGATTTTACCTGGAAGTTTATAACTTTTAGATTAGTCTCATAAGATTTTTTTTCATTTTTTGATCAAATTTGATGTATTCGGTTTCTCAAGTTTTTCAACCTTTAATTTATCACTTTGTACTAAGTCTTTCCAAATCGTTTCAGCTGATCTCAATGCTAGCAGCAAATCTCTAACTTCAATATTTTGCACTAAAGTAACAATGTAGACAATACAATTCGGTTAGTTGCTAGCAACTTGCTACCCTACATAGAAACGAAGACGTTCAAACCGACGTATTTAGCTGATGTTAATGTACCGTGCCTGGCTCCGGGGTGCTTTACCTACGACTACGAGTATGGCAGAACAATGTCGCCTGCCGTGCAACTGAAGTGGATTGTAAACAACCGGGTTTTGAGTTTCATTGAACTGTTTTGTCTCAATCCCACAAACAAATAAAAAATACTAATTTGTTTCCTGGGGGCTAATTCTCGGGCCGATCTCGATTATTTTGAAATTTTATTTTATTGCTTATTTTAGAAGAGAGAATGAATGATTTCCTTGAGTAATTCATTAACGACCTCTTCTTAAAAGCCTCAACAGCTACGATACACGGAAAACATACAAAAAGTGCGGGGTTGTGAAAAGAAGCAATAAAATAAAATTTTAAAATGATCGAGATCGGCCCGAAACTTAGCCCCCTGTGGGTTTGTGTTGTCTTTTTCTATCAGGTATTTTAAACCTGGGACTTCTTTGAAGATGATATTAGTAAATAAGCGGTTAATAAAATGTGAATCCATTGTATGATAACTTTCTTCTTCTTCTTCCTGCCCTTATACCACTTCATATGGAGTCTGCACAAGATGTCTTTCTCTTATATTTATCTCTGTCAGCCGTCATCTCTGCATTCACTCTTCTCTTACCCATGTCACCTCTCACCCAGTTCATTCATGTTTTTTTTGGTCTACCTCTGCTCACATACCATCCACATCCATACTCATCACTCTCCTGGCTTTCACACGTTAGGTTGACCTAAAAGGTGAAGTGTTGAAACTTGAAAAATTTAAAAAAATACGAAATAAATTTGTCAAAATCGGATTTAATCTCACAAAACTATTCAAACTGCTCGTTTAAACAATAAAATATCAAATCCATCAAAAGCACAACAAAGCTTAAACCTCAACCACAGAACCGCGTCAAATTGAAAGTGACCACAAGCTTCGATTCGCGACCTGCCATTAGCACCGGCAACAGCAATCCTTGACGCGGCCGCAAACTGTTTTAACGCGCCATTTCTTGCTGATTTCTTGGTTAGAAGAACAATTGAAAAGGCATTGGTTAGGTTTAGAATGTGTGAGGATGTATCGGGAAGTCGCTGGAAGTCAGCGTCAGTATTTTCAGTACGTTTTAATTTGGATTTTTAAGACAAAAGTGGATAGGTGGATTATTGCTAAGCATGCTTTGTCTGTAGCTCTATTCTCACTTGGTTAGGTGTGAGGGCAGCCAAATGCTTAGCCATCTACACAATTATCATCCTACCCTTCATAGATATTTGTTATGTTTTTGTACATCAAAAACATGAAAAAACAAGGTGGGCGGTTATTCTGCCTATGAATGAAAATATAAATATAGTCGTTGGATGGAGAGTCTCAAAATAGCTCTTCCTGGAAGCGAATGCGAGAGGTCTATCCATTTCAGCAGAAAATCCTAAAGCCAATGCTAGTGACAGTGTGTGGGTCTATAAAATAAATAAATAAATAAATATTGTGGACAATTCACACAGCACTACCCAGCCCCAAACTAAGCAGAGCTTGTACTATGGGAACCAGATAGCTGATATAATACTTGAATACATTTTTTTTTTTTTGTAAATACATACTTAGAATACAATATAACACCCAGACAGAGAACAAACATTTATGTTCACCACACAAATATTTGTTCTCGGTGGGGATCGAACCCACGACCTACGGCGCAGAAGGCAGAGCTACTACCAACTGCGCTAGAGGCCAGTCGACTCTATTATTAGTATAACCCATTACTACGAGTAAACCATCATCATCATCATCGAGACAATACAACGTGGCATAATTACCAGATTTTGTACCCGTGTCAGCCCAAAAATATGCTTAAAAAGTCAATGTTACACATATACGTACTTGTTATTGTAAAGTGCCAGAGACAATGATGAGCTGTTTACTGTATTTGGTTCATACGGTTTATTTAATTTACTATTCAACTAAACGAATAATAGTTCTACTATAAAAATCTTAAATCTTTTTAATTCCGGGCTAGTTATCAAGCACATCTTAATTGTCTAATTTCTTAGGCTAGTGGAATAGTTGTAATTGATCTAATAAAAAGAGCCTTTCTTTTTAAATAAACTACGGTTACAAGAGAAGTTTTAAAAGCAACTAATTTAATAAAGCACCACTCACCAGCTCGACATTATTAAAAACCCGACAACCTGTCTGATGTAACCTATCAATATCACCTACCTACAGCGTAGCGTCATATTTTGCACGCGCACGGGGTTTGGTCCAAACTAAGATGACGAAATAAATAAAACAAAAAAATAAAAATAAAATATTGTATAATAGACAATCCACTCACCACAATCTGGCCCCAATTTAAGCAAAGCTTGTAGTATGGGAACCAGCTGGCCGATATAATGCTTAAATATTTATTTGTTTGTAAATACATAATACTTACAATACAATAACACACCCAGACGGAGAATAAACATCTGCGTTCACAACACAAATCTTCATAATCTGCGCGTAACTTTAAACAACATTGATTAAAATTATTTGAATTGTTATTCATACATACACTCTTTATAATTGTAAGTGATTACATTGGTTTTACCTAATACAATTATTATTAAATTGTACCTATGTAAATAAAAGGTCGGTGTCGTGGAAGAAGACCCCGGAAAGGATAATACAGATCTAAGAGGACATCCACTATGGATACGGATGAATGTCATGCTTTTATTCAGCGGGTACCTCCTTTACCTTGCACCACTCCGCTCAGCTTTCCACAGTATACGTTCTAACGCGATACATCAGCGTACTATTGGCACGGTCACACCCGCCCCATCCCATTTGCATGTAAATTGAAACGGTGACCTCGGACGTAGCGTTTTGTCCGTTCAAGATGTTACGTGCGTTTTAGAGTTCATGATTGGGTATGCAAACTACTTAATTTAGTAGTTTTTGGTTACGTGTACGTATATAGAAGAGGAAAATAAATTTATGAACATGTTTTAGCAGTATTTGGAGAAGAAAATAAATTTTTAAATAAGTTTTTTGGTCACATTGGGTGAAACTGTCTCATCATCAGCCTGAAGGAGTCCACCACTATGCTTTTTCAGGAAGAACATATTATTATTCTGAGTTCTTAAACATAAATCACCTAATTGGTTTTACTTGTTTGTGTTTTTAAAGTTTTCTGTGAATCAAACAAGTTTTTTTTAGAAAAACTATGAGAAAACCACTAATTTATTTTAATTCGTATTTTTAGTTAAACTTATTTAGATAAAACTACAAGAAAATGGGGAGAAGCTTTTTCCCAACAGTGGGACACTACAAGCTATTATTAGTAGTTATATAAAAACAACAAGAAGTACCTCTCTTGTGGGATATATTTTATGATGAGAGGCAGTCAGAGAAGCGATACACGTGTCGTATAATATACCACACGTGTAAATTTCTGACTACCTGAACATGTGACTAGCATTATACGCCTGGCATATTCTAATTTTAATGTTAATAAATAATATTATTTAATACGTGACATTGATAATAAATACCTCAACGAACAAAATTCTATAATTTACGAAGATTTGAAATAAAATTGAGGGTATTGTCTTCTTCTTGTCGTATCACTAATTATATCGAACGAGTACGGCAAAGTTATTTTAAGTCCACCCTAAAGAGCTCTAAAATTCCTTTTGTGGTCTAGAAACATATTATTGAACTATTATTATTGAACTTTAAGGTTTAGCAACAATTTTTTTTCGTTCACTATTTAAGAGTTTTAAGAATAAAAGTCACAATTATTACCGAAATTAACATACTTCACTGAAACTATACTATTCATGTGCTATTACTAAATATTTGCCTTTTATAAATCAAACTATTAGATGCATAAATCAAACCGCTTCAAATAATATTCATAAAGGCATTAATGAGAGCATAGTGAAGTGGGCGTTCACCACATTTAAATTTCAAAATAGCTTGTCACATTTACAAACCCATTCACTAGAAAATGAACGGTGAGTAATTGTGACAAAATAGTTGAATTAATTTGAAATTTTCTTGTTTAGTTTATCACAAATTTTCAATTCTTTACGAAAATTAATAAGCTTTGAATTTTAATTAGCAAAACGGTAAATATCCCCTCGGACTTAATACCTAGAAATGGGTCAATTTTTTTTTGGGGTGTAGACAAAGGTTCAATTGTTACATTTGGCACATTTTTCAGTTGGTGATTGTCAACAATACTTATTTATTTCAATTTATCTGCGGTGTATCTCTTCGTATTTCGTAGATGGTCTACGACGTAGAATCTAGAAAACGAGAACCAAAACAAGAGTTTAATCGTATGTTGGCATCTTAAATTACTGTTAGAGTCAGCCATGTTTTTATAGAATACACGCCATTTTAATTTGACTTTGAATAATTGGAATAAATTTACTGGAAAACTGCATTTTAGGTTTCAAAATGAATAAGCAGCAAAACGCAGTGGAAAATATTATTTAATATCTCTCAACTTGGCGGAAGCGGCAGACGTTGATATTATTACGACACTCATTCGCACTAAGAGCATTAAATGTAACAGCTCTCTAAATAATATATTGTGGGAAACGGTAGTAGAGCCTTCCGGGACGCTAGGTGACCGATGGCACGACGTGCTATATTATGTACAGCGTTGTCATCGCAGATATAGAGTAAACTGGATACCGCAAGTGATCTCTTTGCGTGTCAATATTAATCCTAATGTTCTCAATACGCTGTCTCAAACGGTAACGTCAAACATTTCAATAGAATGAAATGGATTTTTAGTTGCTGCAAAAACTATGTAGTATCTAGTAGCCTGATATCTAGTTTTGATTTAAAAATCGAAATAAGCTTCTGCTCCATTCGATTAGTAGTTTTATCTATACAAAATTTTAACAAAAAGGAGGCGAAAAATATGAAGCATCTGTCTTTGAATTTATTCGCCCATAGGTAGCTGGGGCAGATCACTAGAATTATAAGTAGACAAAAACACGCTTATTTTTGCGGTATCTAGTTCAACTTGTGTCCGTGGTTTTCATATTTATTTGATGCAATAATGTTTGTGACGGTAACACATAACATAAAATAATACTACGTTACGGTAGTTACCTATGTTGTAAATATAAGCATGTATAAATAATTGTGTCATTTACATTAACTAATTGTATTACTTTCTTGTTTCAGGTAAGTTAACAACTAAGCACTGCTGGAGAATGCGGAGTAGTAAGTTTATACGCCAGCAGTTTAGTAACAAAGTAATATTTCAGGCAATATTATCTATAAGCAGATTTATCCTTAAAATCAAAAACGAAAGTGCTTATTATTGCTAATACAAGATAATACATCTTTTTTGAAATTTGGGTTAATATAAAAAAAAAACAATTAATCAATTAATACCTTTTCAATACGTTTACAAATATTCTAAAAAAATACATTTCATAACCATTAGTAAAGACGACCAAATTAGTAGAATACATCTTATTCTTTTAATCAGGGAGGCTATGTTGTAATGCAAGTAGTTTAAATCCTAAATCTCTTCTTGGAAATCAGTTCGACCTACTCTCATACAAATAAACCCTTTTCCCAACCACTAAAGGCTTTCAGGCATACTATACCGACCGCGCAATACACATAAACTCGTGACACTAACAAAAACGTTTTGAAACTACGGGTTTCAAACGGGTACAGTCACAAACAACTTTTACTCGTTATAAACATTTTTAGATGAAACATAAACTGCAATAACGACGTATATTCACCAGTGCTTATGTCACTGGCGTCATGGAAAACCAGCTTTATAATTGCATCAAACTCTACTAAGACTGATTTTGTATTACAAATACTTGTATTTTGTATTTCATGTAATTAAAGTTTGTGAAGAAAAATAAAAACGTTTAAAATAAAGTTTTTTTATACAAAAAGCAATGTTTGAATGCATTTTTCACAAAGACAAAAATTTTCTTATTTTGTGCAATCTATGTAGACTTCACTTTGTCTCTAATACAAGAGCAGGTTCTTATGTATTCAAAAATACACTGCTTTAGAAGTAAACGAGTTTTTTACCACAAGTTTTTATTTTGAACTAGACTGTACCAACTCTCTAATTTAATGAGCTCTAAAACACAGGCGTAAGAAACAAAAGGGTGTTAAGAACAGCTTCTTCTATAACGAATCTTGCATGCAATGGAAGGCTTTGAGACCCATGTTAATAGGCTTTTGTGACACACAAAGAGGGATATAAATTTTACAACAATAATGATAATATAATTATTTTAAATTGTTGTGTTCGAAGAGTTGAGAGTTAGGCAACAAAAGGGACGGATGAAAAAAAAGTACATGTGGAAAAGATGCGAATGTTGAGATGGATGTGTGGAGTGACAAGAATAGAGGATACGGAACGAGTATATCAGGGGAAGTTTGACAGTAAAGTGACAGAACAATTGGGTGGCGTGGTATGGGCATGTCATGAGAAGGGAAGAAAGTCATGTGACTAAGAGAATGATGAGTATGGATGTGAATGGATATGTGAGGAGAGGTAGACCAAAGAAAACATGGATGAAATGTGTAAAAGATGACATGGATAAGCGGGGTGTGAATGATGAGATGACGGCTGACAGAGAGTTATGGAGGAGGAAGAACATGTTGTACCGACCCCACATAAAGTGGAATAAGAGCAGGAAGAAGTTGCGTTCTAAGCCTAATCTGCGATTCTTATAATTTGTACTCAAAATGTACCACTCTGTACAAGATTAACTACAAATTATAGTCTACAAGTTAGATACGAGTAACTTATATGTCAAATAAATCATGATTGAGAATGGTTTGTCGTCTCACGGGATCGTATCCTATTGGATTCTACAATCAAAATCCTGCTAAATGATCGCCTCTCATTAATCACAGACCCTTGCCCAGTATTGGACGTCTTGGAAATTTACAAGTCGACCCTCTTTGGGCAATCATCTTTCCCTTACTGATACTGATAAATACACCTACAATTTGTTTGACTACTTGTGTGATTACTGTTGCTTAATTTTACCTCATTTGAGGTGCGACTAAATCAAGCAAAGTAGACAAACCATGATCTGCAAAGCAATGCATAATTGTAATAGGCAGAAGGTACCGCACAAAACCAGGAGACCCGTGTTTCTGTTTTTTTTTACAAATTAATCGTAGTTTTTTTAAGTCTAAAAGTGTACACATATATGTAAGAACTATTATTATAATCTGCATAAGTAAAGTTTGTGTGCCTGAGTAGTGCATATGAGCTCATTTTGTAAGTATTTCAACCCAAATATAGTGATGACCTATCAGATATCCTAGAAACAGTCAAATAGTGTACTATTCTACCGCACTATCGATCTATAGCCAATCAGACTTGAGTGATTGTCGTAGCATCACTACAATGTAATATTCTAATCATGGTAAAATGTATGGATCGGATCATTGGATATTGGGGTCAATAAGCATTGTACTTGTATCAGTATCGTTTTATATCAATATAATCATATGCACTAAAGTGTATACAGAACAGTTCGTAACTTTAATGGCACCGCATCGTAAGCATCGGACGTATCGCATCAAACGGATCGTATTATTCGTGGCATAGAAAATCACATATAAAATCAGGAAGAGGAAGACCAAGGATAAGCTACATGAGCCAAATAAAAGCAAAGATCGCCGTAATGTCGTATAAGGAGGTCAAGGAGGTTGCCCTCAAAAGAAATACCTGGAGAAAAATGCATACATTACACCGACAAGAGCATTGCTCTTAAATAAGAAGAAGAAGAAGAAGAAAATCACACAAAATGCATCCGTCCGTACGGATCTACGATGCGTTAAATGGCGGATAGATCCTTAAATCTGTTGTTAGGGTTCCAATATTTTGTAATTTGCCCTATACTCCTTGAATGCTCTATCAATGTTAAAAAACAAGGTAAATTGAAATTTGTGAACCGTATTGTAGGAAGACGAAACATAAGGCGCCCACCCAACAGATGGACTGACGACATTGTTAAGATCGCGTGAAGTTGATGGATGGAAAGGGCTCAGAATCGTTCTTCCTGGAAATGTGTAGGAAAACCTATGTCCAGTAACCTATGTCTTCTTCAGGCTGATAATGATGATTGTATAGGTACATTCGCAGTTGACTAGAGTAGCGCGATCTAAAGTAATATAACCGATTGGTAACCAAAGGATGGCCAATTTTCCTATTTTACAGCAGCTAATATCCTTCAGTAATAAAAAAAGGCACACTTAGTTACCCCCAAAAAATGAAGGAACAGACACCGAGAGAAAAAAAATAATATCTTCTTTCTATACCAAATAAATAGCCATTATTTTTAATTTATTTAATTTTTTCATGTCCATACGATCCCATACCAAATTCCCCACGGTAAAAATAAAAAACTTTAAATACTTCCATGCTGTTAGCTTTATTTAAACAGGTAACTCGTAGAAGTCAAGTGCATAATTAACAGACAGAAGTTTACTTTTTACTTAGTAAATTGCAGTTTCAAAACTACGTACACAACAACATTATCAGACCAGCCACGGGAGTTTCGCAGGAATGCCTTTGTGAGTGCTAATTATGCGCTGCGCCCGTGATTTCCCATAGGGCGGTGTCCTATGCACTGTTTTAATCATATCTCTACAGAAGAGATTGCTTCTGAACAAATAACCGTAGGTTCTGTTTCAGTAGTGATGTTCCATTTGTTCTGTTAAATAAAATAAATAAATCCACACAATACTATCTAGTCTCAAAACTAAACAGTAGGCTGTAGTAGTAGCTCTGTCTGGTTCTATCTCTGGCTCTGGTTTTGAGTATGTGTGGTGTTCTTTAGTAATGATTACTTATAGCTGAGACCAACTTATAAGGTTCAATAATAAGCTTTTAGTTTTAATGTTACAAAATTCAAGACTGTATAAAAAAAATATTTAAAAAATCCTCAAAATATTTCATTTTATTCAGGAAATTAAATCGAATGACACATCACTAGTATGAACCAGATCACAGTGTAATTTACTGTTACGTTTGTTGTTTGAATCCCGGCTGTCTGTTTTTCGGGTACGTATTTAAAGTTGATGTTGCGGACTTCATTCCAGTTTGTTTGCTATGGACCCGACCCCGGTTTGATTATCAGTTTCCAGTGATTGTTTTCTTGGGAACTTGAGGGTTGCATGGTTGTTTTAGTCTACAAACTTGTATAACAGTAGGTAATAATCTAAACACTGGTTAGCTGTTTGTTTTATAGTTGGCTAAATGCTGTAGTTGTCTAGTATAAACAATGTGTACATTAAAGATACCTAGATTGCTATGTTTCATATTAAAAATCTACTAGGTCAGTTTGTGTAATAGTTACGAGTTTTACAGAAACTTTTCGCTAAGGTAATTTTTTTGTGCCAACCTCATTCTAATATTTACATTAAATGCTTGTTCTGTATCAAAACCTACTCAACAAAAAATTTAATATTTTTATTATCATGACAACGGTATTTTTAATAACTCACTGTAGTATTTAAACCATAAGAGAAAATACGAATGGTGTTGAGTCCATACGCAGTCCTCTGTATTCTTTCTGGATAATGACACTATAGAAAATATTTTTTATCATACCACCTTAAAAGATGTAGTACCTTTATCTGTGTAGTATTTTTCTTTCCCGACGTTCAGTAAACAATATAACATAATACAGGCATAGCCTTTTCTAATCTTAATTTGAAAAAAATATCATTATTGATCCAGTTTTGGAGAAAGAAACAAGAGAATACGAAATGTAGTTGAAATCAGTCTGAGGTGTAGCTGTCTAATGTCTATATCGCTCTCTTTCGGGCACAGCGTGACAGCAATATACCTATATTTTTAAGGCAGGGGCATACATAAACTACACAGATAGAGGAGATACTTACAGATAGAGCTACTACTACTATAATGTGGAATGATAAAAAAAAATTATTTAGTGTCGCTATTTTTTTTTTTTTTTTTGCAACCCCATTTCCTCTTAATTCAGGCATACACTTAATCCGCTCTGTCGACTAAAGAATTTTAAAACTGGCAAACAGCGTTGAAACTTTTGCAAAACAAAGTTCAGATGCAAAACTCTTTAGAACGACATTCTGCTTAGTTTTCGTATTTTCTTAATACCAGCCAAATTCTTTACAAACTGTATAGGCTGTAGCGATTATTGTCTTTATGGGTATTGACCAATAATTTAAATCAATGTCCATAATAGATCTAAGATAGTATTTATGGTGACTTAGCGTCATTTAATTGAAGCGATGAGAAAATTATGTACAGATTTTTCTGGGAAAATCTGCTTCAAAATGTGTTCTCACTATCATTTTATAATAATATGGTAAGCTGTTCTTGCAGATTAAACCCTCTTTAATAAATAAAGATTAAAAAAAATAAAAAAAAATATGGTAAGCTGTCTCAGTACATCCACGATAAATATATATAAAAGCCTCATCTATTTCTGTCTTGGTTTAAAACGGTTTAGGTCGGTCGGCCGCATACACAGGTTTACTAACTAGATTCGATTTTCAAATTTGTTTTCCGTATTCGGACATCCGAATGCATGGAATCATGGAATAACACATAGTTAATAATTATTGATAATTAATCTATCCGCGATATCTCACACTCAGTACCATACCACAAGCTGAGCTCAGATGAAAGAAACTGCATCTTAAGCGAATACGTGGAGTCAATTTGTGAATAAAGTTCCACAGTTTTGCGATACGAACAGACTTTACCGACTTCGCAATAGTTAGTAGTAGTTCGTTTGTAAGTCTTCGGTAAGCTCTTTCTAAATGGCTCACGATTGTCTGGCGTCGTAAAAAGTTTGCGATTCGGCTGTTTGTGACTATGTCTGGGACTTTTGACTACAACTGGCACATGGCTAGCGATACAGAAGTCTTGTGTTGGATGAAATAAATATAACGATGTAACATTATGCATAACTATGTGTTTATCTTAAACAATTATCTACCTCACAAGCCAAAAAATATCATAGAATAGAATAGAATAGAATATAACTTTATTGTACACCAAAAATTTTACGGTAAACATGGCATAAAAGAATACTTAAAAAAAGCAGCCAAGTGCGAGTCGGACTCGCCCATGAAGGGTTCCTTAACATCAAGTAACATAATATAAAGGTTCTTGTAGTTCATCGAAAGGTAAATTGCGGTTTACGATTTATGACGTATAAAAAAAAAACTACTGACTAGATCTCGTTCAAACCAAATATCGTTGAAAGTTTGCATAGTAATGTACAACATATATTTTTTTTAGTTTTATCATTCCCTTATTTTAGAAGTTAGAGGGGGGGGGACCAACTTTTTTCAACTTTGGAAGTGTCTCTCGCGCAAACTATTCAGTTTAGAAAAAAACGATATTAGAAACCTCAACATCATTTTTGAAGACCTATTCATAGATACCCCACACGTATGGGTTCGATGAAAAAAATTTTTTTGAGTTTCAGTTTGAAGTATGGGGACCCCCAAAATTTATATTTTTTTTTCTATTTTTGTGTAAAAATCTTAATGCGGTAAACCGCATTAAGATTTTTACACAAAAATAGAAAAAAAACTTGAAACTTGGCGAGTAGATGTATTCTGTAAACAGAATACATCTACTCGCCAAGTTTCATCAGTGTAGCTCTTATGGTTTCGGAGAAAAATGGCTGTGACTTGGTCGGACAGACAGACAGACAGACAGACAGACAAACAGACAGACAGACATGACGAATCTATAAGGGTTCCGTTTTTGCCATTTGGCTACGGAACCCTAAAAACTAGAGGTACAATGGGCGGTCTTATCGCTAATAGCGATTTCTTCCAGACAACCTTTGGATGGAAAGAAACATTATAGTAAGAGTAGGGAAGGGGCATACATAATAAAATAAAATAAATAGTCATAAACTAATAAATATGATATAATACTAATACAAATATACTCATATAAATAAGTAATTGATCATAGTGAGAAATAAGAGTAACATTATTGTTTAGTTTAAGAAGTTCTTCCTTCTTTGCATAGATTTAGACTAAAATAGTATCCCAATGCCAAACATCTCTTTTACACTGACATCGAGACCTTATTTCACTCTAAAACTTCCTAAAATTCATGAAACCCCGTTCAATCCTTGCAACAAAAAGCCTTAAACACTTCCTAAACAACGCATTCACGCAAACTCGTTTTAATAATTCAGCAAAGAGCAAACTTAAGATTAAGACCTTCAAGAAATCACCAAGTTAAATCACATCTCTTAAACTTAGAAAAAACCGTAATCCCGAAGTTGGGGAGTCGTCAAACACTCCATAAAGAAGTCTGCAAATCCTGTACAAAATTGTTTTTTTCTTCACCCTTACTGAGTTGTGCACCTGAAGATAACCCTTGCCCCAGTGGATTGTGTAACGATGACAGATGGACTAGTCTAACCAAGGGAGTTTCTTTCATTTTTTGTTTGCATTGGTATTTATATTTATGCTTTTCATAGTATAACTTTGAAAGCAAAATAGGTCTCGTCTTTAGTACAGTATTTTGCTCTTTCAAAAAAGGTAGTTTATAAAATTCTTGACGAGACCTTTGCCCAGCAGTGATAGTATAGGTTAGAAAAAAAGGGGATACCTACGAAGTGAAGTAGACTACAACTAGATTTATATATATTTATGCGCTCGCCATAGCATTAGTACAAACCTTAGAAGATTTTTAAATCGGAAAACACATATAAAAGTACCTCCTTTTTCATATTTGTTAGAATAAGCTTTATTCAAAAACCAAGCAATTCAGTAGAAATATAAACACAATATGTTGCAACTAAAAATAAGGGTACATGGAGAAGTTCCTAGTTAAATGCAATTTAATTTGGCTTGTGCACAGTTATTGTTGTATTGCAGTATCTACACTAAGTGATAAACTTGTGTTGTAGATACCGCGTTACCTTCCCATAGTGTTGTTTACATAAATGCCATGTTGAGCTGTTATTAATGTGTGGAACGTAAGTACAATTTTATTTTACCTAGTAGTTTTTAACTGTATATTAGAATTCCTACTGTTTACTATCTTTAACTTATTACAATGCAAAATAAAATAAAATCTATTTGATTAAAATTTACGTTAGCCAAATGATATTATAATAATTAATACAACAAATAAATTTAATTACGACTTTTCATGCATAATCACTTTGTTTTTTAAAGGATATAATATAACAAGGATTATGTGTGCAAGCTACATTGGTAAGTACCTACTTATATTTGAATACAATATTAATTATTTATTATTGTTATAGTTATAGTTAATTTTTATATAGAGGTGTGCGGGTGTGTGTGCTTAAGTGTGGGTGGGTGCGTTTTGTGTGGATGGGTGAGTCTATGTTAGAGTGAGTGTGTTTGTGTGCATGAATGAAGATAAATAATGTATTTTTTTTGTGATGTGTAAATATTATGTATGAGTCTGAGAGGTATCCCACTGACTACTTGATAACTTTTAACAACTGTTCTGCCTCCTGATACTCAAGTGCAAGAAGCCATTGCATTATCGCCTCTTTGCACTTCACATGGTTTACGTGGATTAAACCACTTATCGCCTTATTAGCTTTGTTATACAATAATGGACCTAAAAAGCTTTGGTGGCGTTGGGCAAATGCAGTACGCACCGTGGGTTTAATTAGAACTCGATCTTTTCTTCGCTTTCCAGTAGACAAATTATCATTTACATTAGCCTTTCTGTGCTCAAATAAAATAGCGTTATAAATAAATAGTTTACGAACAGTAAGTACTTCACAGTCAGAATATAAGTCTGTTGTTGGAAATCTGTATGGTCTAAAAGTGGCCACTTTTAACACCGCTCTTTGTGCACGTTCTAGTTGTAACATATACGTGACACAAGCTCCTCCCCAGGCAGTGTTGCAGTATGTTAAAATTGACCGACATAATGAATTGTATATACTTATAAGCAATTTCCGATCAGCTACTTCCCTTAGATTTTTAAATACATAAATTAATTTGCGCACACGACCTGATAGGACATTAATATGTTGTTTCCAGTTAAGTTTGTCATCAATTACAACGCCTAAATACCTGATGTTTTGAACTTGTTCCAGTCCAGAACAATCACAAGAGGCAAGTGTGCAGTTTGCATGTGCTCTAATAGTTATCACTGGGGTTCTGCTACGTGGATTTGTGAACGTCATAAATTTGGTTTTACTTATGTTAAGTGCCAGCCGATTATCCTGCAGCCAATTTATAACCGATTTTAGGCCTTCTTCTGCACGAGTTCTTACTTCTTCCCAACTATCACCTTCGAAGATCAACGCAGTGTCATCCGCGTACGAAAATACATTACCATGATTTAGTTTTAGGTTACACAGATCATTAACATAAACCAAGAAGAGGCTGGGGCCCAAGACACTTCCTTGTGGCACACCGTAAGTTACAGGTTGTTCCTGACTAAATATATCACCTATTTTAGTTTTCTGTATCCTATCCGTTAAGTAATCTGACAGCAGTTGAAGAGAGCTATCCCGACACCCAACAAGTTCAAGCTTTTTTATAAGTATGGGAATGGAAACAGTGTCAAACGCCTTTGCCAAGTCCAAGAATATACCAATAACTTTTTTCTTTTTGTCAATTTTGTCTACAATCAAATCTACAAGGCCTGTGACTGCTCCTTCTGTTGATCGCGCTTTTCTAAACCCATATTGAGCATTTGATAGTATATTATACGACTCAAGATACGAGGTTAGTCTTTTGTTAATAACTTTTTCCAAAATTTTAGAGAGCGTAGTTAGGACTGATATAGGTCTATAATTCGTGACACTGTCTCCATTACCACCTTTGTGAACCGGTGTAACAATAGCAGTCTTGAAGACCCTTGGAAATGTTCCAGTGTCCATGCAAACATTGCAAAGGTGCGTTATTAATGGAACAATTATTGGACTACAGTATTTAAGAAATGATGTTGATATACCATCGTACCCTACAGCACAATCATTTTTAAGACCATTTAGGATGGCATAAATTTCAGTCTCATCAGCGGCAATCATAGCAATAGAGTTAGCCTGTGACGGCAAGTTGTTTAAAAGATTTGTGGTGCTAACTGAACTAGTGTTACCTAATTGAATATTATTAGCAATATTTTTACCAACATTTACAAAGTATTCGTTAACAAAATCGACTGATAGTTGAGGACTACTTGATAAATTTAGTAATTGGTCACTACTTTTTTTAGGTTTAGTTGTATATGTTATTTGTTTAATCGTTTGCCAGGTCTTTTTTATGTTTTTTTTATGCTTTTCTAATTCACTTATTTCATAATCTTTTTTAATTTTCTTCAACAAATTGTTACAGAAGTTTCTATACCTCGAGTAGGTTATGGTTAATATTCTATTATTCGGAGTCTGCCTCAACTGCGCATGCATTCTGTCACGTGTTCGTATACATCTAAGCAAGCCTGCAGTGATCCACGGTTTGATTATGCGTTGATTTTGAGGTACCTTGAATAGTCGGGTACTTACTTTTACTATTTCCATTAGCCTACTCATTAATAGCTCTGCGGCTAGGTTAGCGTCAGTGATGTGCAGTATTTGTGATAGGTCTATTTTATTTAATTGTTCTGTGACAATACCAAAATCAGTCTTAGAAATAATTTTTTTGGGCGCATTTAATTTTGTCATTTTGTTAATACTTAGTAGTGCTGGACAATGATCAGTTAGGAAAGTTTGTATTACAACCGTCGAGCACTGGTTCTTACTTTTTAATATTATATGGTCAAGACATTTTTCACCTCTAGTTATCAACGCATGACCTGGCAACAAACCGTGTGAGGCCAATAGTTCTAGATAGCCAGGGGAGAGCCGATCTGTGTTTTCTGGTTGTATATCTATATTAATATCCCCTATCACAGTAATTGTGGGGTACGATTTAACCATGTTCATAATAGTATCCAAAGAATTCAAGAAATTATCTATATGTGCAAAAGATGGTGACCTATACAGCGCTATAATAGCAATACTAGTGCCAATTTTTAACAGAAGACAGTTCGAATCCTGAAAGTCAGGTTCCTCAATTGTACAACTGATTGAAGACTTAAAATAAACAACTATGCCACCATTTTGATTTAAGCAGTTATTTGTGTATGCCAAGTTATAGTGTGCCAGCTGTGGAAGGGGTTTGTCTTTATTAATCCAGCACTCAGTTAATATCAATATGTCGCAATTAAATCCTAACCTAGCAAGTAACAATTCGAAAGAGCTAAAGTTTTTGTAAATACTTCGAATGTTTTGAGTAAGTATATTAAATGCTTTTCCATCAGTATCTATAAATAATTTGCAAGACTCAGGGTCACATTCATGGACTTTGGCAACGGTAAGTTCATCAATGTGGTTACATATTTGATTTTGTGAAATGGTGCTATCCATATTGAGGTTCGTAACTTTGGGCACCAAAAAATGGAGTGTAAGGTATCGTATGAGTTTTATAGTAGATGGTGGTATGTTTGGACATTATAATAATATTATATGCATATGAGTTAATGGCCGTGGGAAAAGACTCCGATGTTTTTTCTGAGTGTGGATTTGTGAAAGAGGAAGTGTAGTGTTTTAGTGGGTTTTGTAAGTGTAAGTGTGTGGAGGTGAACAAAGTTTTGTAGCTTATTATTGTATTTTTATTATAGTAGGTACGTTGTATATCTAAAGTTACTTTAATCAGTCATTCTTTTTGTTTCAGGTCTTCAAGCTGGGCTTCACTTAGGATGGAGATCGGTGCTGAACCCTCGGCTCTTCTAAGAAATACCCTCCCATTGGAGCACCAACAGTACCTGTATCCATTATTTTTGGCTACATCTCGGGCAAGATAGTATAGCCGTTTGGCTTTTGGAGTCAGAAAATCTGACAGATATATAGGGGTTTTATTCCCTTCCAGTCCTATAGCCACGGTGTTAAGTTTGTCGCCAATGTGGTGGTAATTGTATTCTTTAACCGCCTTTAGGATTTGGTATTTTTTCAGGGGTGAAGTCACATCCATAACAATAGATCTATCGCCATTCGGCTTACCCTTCGTACGATAGATATTCCTAATAAAGCCACGTTCAACCTCCAGTTTAAGTTTATTTTGCAGGTTGTCTACAACACTAAGAAGATCACCTTTTGATTCGTTGGACCTGGTCGGAATTCCTCTTATTTCTATACTTGTGCTTCTAGCATTTCTCTCTAGTTCCTCAATTTTATCCTCCAGCTTTTCTATATAGTTATCCCGTTCTTTCCCCTGTCTTTCTAGAACTTCGACTTTGATTTTCAACTCTTCGTAATTCTTTGAGACAAAGTCCAATGTTTTTTCTATATCTTTGTTGGTTTTATATACTTCCTTGATTTCTGTTTTGATCTCAGAAACGTCAGCAATCAGTTTTGATAAAACCGATTCCTGCTCGATTTTCCAAGCTACTAGTAATGCCATAACTTCGTTTGGATTATCACCCTCTTCGTCTTTTTCTGGAGAGTCAATTGGTCGTAGTCGCTTAGCGCGAGGAATAGTCATGGATTTTTCGGCTACTGGCAGCTGAGTTGGGGGGGGTTGGGTACTCATTTCTAGTCCCTTGTAGCTAGTAGCAAACCTCTACAAAGCTAGACAAAAATTATGTATCCGCCTCAAGAAGTACTCTAAGTTATAGACCGGCTCAGCATGCGGTGGAATGAAGTGAAGATTAGGCAGCCTAGCCGTCCCGATCAGTGACAAGCACCAGGCGAGTAAAAGTCACAGGGAGATGCACGGATCGTAGTCCACACGGAGTGGTATGAGGTGCGCAGGGCAGGGGATAGACAGGCCAGACCGTCCTTCTGTGTGGCGAGTACCAGGTAAGGAGAAATCACGCGGAGGTGTACAGTTCGTAGTCCACGTACGCAGCAGTGGTGAATATACACGGGGCGGAAGATAGGTAATACCGTTCTGCAGTGTAGCAAATACTAGGTGAGCAGAATTCACGTGGAGGTGCACGGTACGTAGCCCGCACGCAGAGGTATGAAGTGTGCGGTGCGGAAGATAGGTTGGTTGGACCGTCCCCGCCGAGTGGCAAGTACTAGGCGATCAGAAGTCGCTCGAAGGTGCGCGGAACGGGTCTGCACGCAGGAACAAGATGCAAGACAGGCGGGTGGCTCACGCTGCTACTGTGACGTCACACGCTTCGTTAGTGTAGTTGTATGACTCACGCGGTGCGACTCCGTGATGCGATGCCAGCTCGCTGCATTCGCTCGACCTCCTATCTAGTTATGCACTCCTATTTTTACGGTGTTGATTTATTGAGTGTAAATGTATTTAAAATTAAAATAAAAAGTATTACGGGTCTCTCAAAACACAACTGATCACCTCAGGGGTCCGGGAGGAAGGGGTGTTAAAAAGCTTCATAAGTACCTGCATAAGAAGCTTTTTAAAAAGTACTCGCAGTTTTGTTTGTCTGTATAAAAAGTAGGTAATCCATGTAATCTCCGGTTGTCTCTGCCTATTTAAGGCCTGCGCACATCTAGGCGACGGCGATGGCGATCAGCTGAAGTGCTGTCAAATATGACAGTGATATTTGACAGTGTTTCAGCCGATCTCCACTGCCATCGACTAACTGTGCGCAGGTACAACTAACAGGTGCAGCTACAACTTAGCTGACATGATTTTATTATTTTTTGACATGTTTCATTTGTATTTGAACGTACTGGGAAGTTATATTTTTGTATTCTTAGCATTTTGCTGTTTTTACTATGTTAGTTATTAGTTTTTATTTATTATTTGACTATCTTCACCTATTTATTGTAATTTTGCCTAGCATTACGGCGCTGGCTGTTAGCCCAAACTGCCCAATTTGTTGTTAGTAAACAAAAATTAAAAAAAACTTAATTTTGAATTTTTTGTCTGCACGTTTCTACTGATCCTGTGAAACTGACGTCTAGATTCAACGTTCAAGTGGTACTTTTTTCTCTCAGTAAAATGCCATTGTTTTTCTGTCTAAAAGGTGATCTATCTATTGTCTTAGCTTCAACGATTCTTTTGATCCATAAATGTGCAGACATTGAAAGACAACAGACAACAATCACACAACAGACCAAAAACACAAATAAAAAAAAACTAACAAATTCTTCCATAGCGGCTGAGTGAAACTGACTTTGCTTCCACAATATTTAAGTTCAAAGAGTAATCCTCTCAAATCACTACCCAGCCTCCGTCGACAGGCGACTCAACACGTACACCGGTAATTCCACCATGAATATTGATGACGTCACTTTATTTGCTTATTTATTAACCCCGAGGCCGATCAATTACTCATGACTCGGTAGCTTTGCTGATCAGATTGTGAGATTTACTAAAATTTAATATTGTTATTTATTCAAATCTTCTTCTTCTTCTGCCTGCCTTTATCCCACTATATGCAGGGTTGGCACAATATGTTCTCCTCTTCCATTCTCCTCTATCAGCCGTCATCTCTGTATTCACTTCTTTCGTATCCATGTCATCCTTCACACTGTCCATCCATCTTTTTTTTGGCCTAACTCTACCCAAACATTCATCCACATGTAATTTTAAAAAACAATAATTATTTCGACAGCGGGGCCGGTCGAAAAGACGTTGACGACACGAGAGTTTGAAAAAAGCGTCATTATTATTTTTTTGTTGTATTAAGTATAGTATAATTATTTTATTCCCTCTTAACAAAAGGTCAATACAAAATACATAACCAAAATCCTTAAATTGAACATGGGTGAACTCAATAATTTTCTAAAAATAAAATAAATTCAAGCTTTTTCATAAATATAAACAGAGTTAGAAGTGGACATACAAACAAAAAACATGAAAAAGAAAATAATTAGAGTGAATGATTCGACAAAATTGTTCAAATCTGTTCATTCAGATCCGTGAACAAGAAACATTTTGCAAAGTGCAGATAGCGAGAGTAATTAATGGTATCGTCAGGGTTCAGTTCATCTATGTAAACAGACAAGCCAGTACCTTTTATTAATATTCATATTTCTTCTCCTCCTCCTTGCATCAATAAGATCACTGTTGAGGGTCGTGACTTTTTTGCAGGACCTAGTCTGCACTATGTTCTTCCACCGGGTTCTATAATGAGCGCACATGGTCGCTCCAACGCATCGGGCTCCGTCCTCACGGCCTCTTCCCCCTCCACCTTGCCAGTCACTACCAACTTTTCGAGATTACTACCTTCTTTCTTGGCAATATTCAATTATTTTAAATTAAAACAAACTCCAGAGGCCAATCGGTATTTTTTTTCTATTTTGAAATTAATGCAGGTATACGCAGACGCACACAATAGACACAATGCCGGCAAGCTGTGTTCCAAATTCAAAATTACCTTGTATGGAATGCTTATACACAGACTTTTAAACCTACTAACTGACAACTGGAATAAAAGACGGGAAACACCGTGCAGGAGGGGACAGGAAACATCTGCAAACACCACACAAATACTTTTGTTCTTGGTGGGAATGTAAGGTGCAGAAGACATAGCTACTACCAGCTGAGCTGAGAGGCCAGTTTAGATTATAATGTTGAACACCTATGAATGCTTTTTGTTTTTCATCAAGATAATAGATATTGATGTGTACACACCCAGCTGTGTACGCTGAAAGGACTCACAAATTAGCGGTGTCAGCGGAGATGATTAAAAACCAACGCTATCACAATAACCACTCACACGAAGCACTGCTGGACCTGGAAATAACTAACGCGTCCGAAACGCGTCCGAAACGTCAGAAAACGTCGCTTCCGGAAGCTTGCGCATGCCCGAATTAATGCCAAAGAAACTAAAAAGTCTTTTTCCCAACAAGAAACTACTTTGTTTACCTTATTTCAGTCACTTCCTATTAGAAAAGAGTATGGGTATCATGTAGAACATTTTTTTCCGACAAGAAATCATTTAACAGCGCTACCGTGTAAATCCAATACACTGTATCTTAAGTTACAGTGTATTGCCTTAACAGGGCTCAATCGTTTTCTTTAAGTCTGTTTTATATCACCCAATTTGTTTTTTTCCGCTAGCTATTACCTACACTGATAAAACACGATTTAGAAAACACTGTATTCACAAAATGTTTAAGGTTTAAAATTCCAAAATACGGTAACCAAATATACCGTGTATTACCAAAACAAATTAACCCGCAAAAAAGATACAGTATCCAGTATCCAATCTATGGAGACCCGCGCACCGCGATTCTAGTGGCAGCGCGTGAGTCTGGCGGGGAGGTCAGTTAATAGTGGTTATGCAACCGATCGGCCTGGCGGTGAGCGGGGTGCGGGGGCCGGAAGGATATGATCTTAATCCCCAATGATTCTTATTATCCAAAACCTGAAAGTTATTGAGTTTCGAAGAGGTGAAGTGTCGATGTTTGCTAAGAATGATTATAATGGACAATACGAAAAAATTAACTTTCTAAAAAGAAACATTTCTTCAAAATTGCAAAGCGATATAAATTCTGGAAAAGTTGATATGTTAGATGCGATTCCAAGAGAAACTGAACCAAGGGAAATCAGTGAGCTAAAAAATAAATTATAGTTTAAAAAACTAAAAAAAAAACGCTTTTATAACTAATTGAACTAAAAAGTTAAAAATAAAACTGTAATTGAAAAATTTATATTATTGTACAAAAAGCGTGGGGGGCTTGATTTTGATTGTGGTAAATATTTTATCAATAGTTTATTATATCTGAAGTTATTATAAAAAGCACCCCACGCTTTTTGTACAATAATATAAATTTTTCAATTACAGTTTTATTTTTAACTTTTTAGTTCAATCTATATTTATAAAAGAAAGTCGTGTTAGTTACACTATTTATAACTCAAGAACGGCGGAACCGATTTGGCAGAAAATTAGTGGGGAGGTAGCTTGGAACCGGGAAAAGGACATAGGATATTTTTTATCCCGAAAAAGCAACGGGAACGGGGTGTTACGGGAACGGGCGAGCGAAGCCGCGGGCGGCCACTAGTTAGTTAAAAAAGCGTATTTTTTTAGTTTTTTAAACTATAATTTATTATTCTCCTACCCATCAATACTAACATTATAAATGTTTAAGTTTGTGAAAATGGATGGATGGATGGATGGATGTTTGTTACTCTTTCACGCAAAAACTACTGAACGGATTTTGTTGAAACTTTACAGTATTATAGCTTATACATCAGAATAACATATAGGCTTTAAATATAATATAATATATTACCGGGACCACCGGGACTACGCGAACGAAGTCGCGAGCGGGCCACTAGTATTTATATAATTTTGGGGCTGTTTGATAATTAGTATGAAAAACAGTATATCGCCTAATTAAGTATTAAATAGATAACTCTTATTTGAAAAGGCAAAACACTTTATTGTCACGTATAGTGTTTTGCCATAACAATAGCACTATTGACACAGGACTGTATCATGACAAAACACTTTTTTGATGATATACCGCTTATTTTTTTAAATATCTATTTAAAAGTCATATGACCAGGTAGACAATTGTAATTCCTTGAATATGACACCAAACACGGTAATCTTTAGTAGTGAAATGAGAGAACAATGGACTAAAAACCAAATAAAGTTTATTTGCGCGTTTACTCAAACCGCACTTTTTAAACTTACAGTGTATTGGATTCACACGGCAGCGCAGCGGCGGGTAGCATTTTAAAACGATTTTTTTCGCTACCTTGCAATTTTTGAGATTTTGTCGGCTATTCTTATTTTTACGAAAAACTTTTTAGATCACCATCAAGCCTGATTTCCAAGGAAAAAATACATGCATAACAATCCCAAAACAACCCTCAATTAATTTATTATAAACAAAAACAAAACAAAGAAAATTTACGAAATTGCGCTTGCGCAGCCATTTTTCGCACGGAAAATTTTCACTTTTTTACAAATTTAATCATTCTAAAATATTTTTTCACTGGCAACACGTCGTTTTATGGCTGCAGTCCATGGAGGCAGGTGTCAGGCCAGTTAATGTACAACCAGAAATTCGAAAAGTTCATTTTGAACTTTTTGGGTACTACAGTACCACGGACGCTTGGCGGCCGTGCAAATCGTGGCACTATAGTACCACGATTTTTCTCGGACGCGTGACCGGAAACAAGTTCGTGGCACTATAGTACCACGTAACGCGTGAATGGAACAACGCCATTAGCCCAAGGCGTTTAGCGTTGTTTACAAAGACCGATTTTATGATCAAAATATTAATAAATTGAATGTAATGCCTAGACACCTTTCCAGGTCCCTTATATTTGGTATTTCACAACACTTAGGTACTTTTAGTATTCGTTCATTTGCAGCAAGTACATTGCAGCATATTTTTAAAGTGAAAAAAATCGTATCGTCCGTTAAGAATCGCCGCATAGTTTCCAGCTAACTTTTATGATTGATGAAACCAACAGGCGATTTTTCCATTTATCATTGTTAATTTTATTGAAGTGTCGTGTGTGATAAATTAAGGTATGCTTTTTATAAAAAAAGGTGCGACTGTTTGTTTTATTCCAATGAACTTTATTACTTTTTGTTTACTTACTATCTGATCAGTGTTAATAAGTATTTGATTAGTTTTAGCATTATACTATGTTATGGCCTAATTTTATCAATCTACATAATATATTATTTATCTGTTCGGTAATAATATATCCATCGTTTGTTTATATAGGCTTGTCAAAAACAAGGACTGATTTTTTTTATTCAATAAAATATTAGGATGATTCCGAAGATGGACAAAATATAAATAAATAGGAAATTATAGAGAAAACTTCCGTTAATAAACAACAAAAAACTAATCTTTGAAGGTACTCGTAGGTACTGTATGCTTGTTCGACTACTTTTTTTTTAAACAAGAAAAAGTAAGGCATCATGCAAGTCTTAGACCCGTATTCAGAAACAGTGATTGAGTCTAAGTCAAGCCTCAAGCACTCTCAAGCATAGACACTATTCAATGGAGAACTGAAAAAAAACTTTTGACATTTTCTCCATTGAATAATGTCAAAAATCGATCCTCGACTCAGACTCAGCATTGTTTCCGAATACGGGCCTAAGTGGGTTTGAACCTAAATTTTGATCTGTAGGTACAATAAATGCCAGCGCATTTCACCAAGTATTTTAAACATTTTCGAATGACTTGTCGTTCAATGGCCGAGCTTCCTTTCCCGAAGGAATTCATTACCTACTTCAGAAATTTGTTTGGGATATGAAATTCTTGAAGTTTCTTCGACGTTTTCGAATAATTTGTTTAGGTACGTCAATGTTTCAGCTGGCTCTTGAAGAGTAGCGTTTTCTGGAATGTATTAAAGATTTGTCATTTAAAATATCATTTAATCCTTTCACCACACTTGGTTCGAAAGAATCAGTGACACGATAAGAAGAAGATTTAAAATATGTTGAGTATTTGTCTGGTTTGTTTGTCATTTATACAAATGATTATCTTGTGAGAAAATACATCTTACACAAATAAATAAAACCGACATTCTTTTATCAAATAGGTAAGTACATAATATTTCGTATTGTGAACATTAATTTAAATGTAGACGTAGGTACGCTTTTAGATTTTATCCAAGTAACATCTGTCATAATATATTTGCTTTTGCATTCACATCTAGTGGATTATAAAATTACTATTAAAAAAATAACCAGAAAAATACATAAAAAACCTATTGAGGATAAAAGTGTAACCACGTATGTTTTTATTTAAATTTAGAAAACGCTTAGGATGCTAGTTCTATTAAAAAAATCCAGGTAAAGGTCTGCGCACACCTAAGTTGCTAGCGTCGGCGATCAGTGAAACGCTTTCAAATTTGACAGCGATATTTGGCAGCGTTTCACTGATCACTATTGCCAGCGACCTAGGTGTGCGCAGGCCTTAACTGTACAAGTAACTCGTGCTGATTTTTTGAGAGCACTGGTGGTCTAGTGGTAGTGGCCCCGCCTTCCGATCCGAAGGTCGTGGGTTCAAATCCACTCGTGTACCAATGAGTTTTTCTTTCGAAAAATGTATGTGCACTATGCCAGTACTCTCAAAACGGTGAAGGAAAACATCGTGAGGAAACCGGCGTGTTGTAGAACCTAAAAAAGTTCGAGCAACACGTGTCAGGGGTCACGCAAAAAGGGCCCACCAGCGGCCTACTTGCGGAAAAAACCTGCCCGCACATCAAGTGCGCATGATAAAAACTTGCCAAAAACTCGTGCTGATTTCTGATTCTTCGCCCGCTTTCACCCTCCGTCTCAGGCGTTTTAACGGCCGTACCTCTCCCCATTACTTTAACTTCAATTAGATGATATCTGACGTTTATAGTTCTTTATGCATTCAAGGAGTAAGATTATGCTTTTCCAGTTGTCAGATAATGCTTTTTAACGGCGGACCAATCATTATGCGTCTGATAGCGAAGTGAAAATTTTGTTAGCTTTTACGAGCGCGCCTGTAGGCGTTTAATGAGAAGTATCAGTAGATGTTTCTTTGAGATGTGAATATAAATTGAGGTGTCTCATTGAAATGTATAGGTTATTTATTTATTCATGATCAGATGTTTTGCAAAGAGTGTTTATGTGTTTTTGTTAATAATGTTTACCTACATGGGATATTTTCTTGTGTGATTTGTGACAGTCAGGTCTTCAAAATGACATTTCTAGTTTGTTTGCAACAGTCTGCAAAAACTTGGTTTCACATTTATTTGAAAAAGTGTTTTTTATTATGCAGAATAAAATGTTAATTTGGAAAGTCTTTTTTATGACACTCTATTCGCTTAGACAGTTTTGGCTAATGGCTCGAACACACCTAATTCGCTGGTGGTAGCGATCAGTGAAACGCTGTCAAATATCGCTGTCAGATTTGAGACTTGACAGCGATATTTGACAGCGTTTCACTGATCGCTACCGCCAGCGAACTAAGTGTGCGCAGGCCTTAAAATATTCGAGAAACCATCAATACTTTGCTTCCTATCAAAAACTAAATAACTTGCAGCTGCAGTGTTTTCAGTAAAGTCTCTACATTGTATTTTATGGTCACTAAGATTTAAGTATAAAATCGTTTGGCAGTTTACAAAGTGCAAATATACCCTACCCAAGCTCGTAAATGTCGTAACTCGTCCGTCACATAAACATACTATGGTGTGGAGAAAAGATTTGGCGAGCTCAAAAATAAATAAAACTTTTCGTACAAAACTAGTCTTGATCTAGATTCGTTGATAAATATACTATTGTTAGTGTGTTTAATAAAACTTAGTAGCTATTCTAGAAATGTCATAGCAAGAAAAGAATTGTGTTGAAACTTATAGAATAAATTAATTGGATTACTAGGATTACTATACTTCACAAAAACTCAAGTTGGTTCATCTAGTTTGCTAACTCTACTACATCTACTTCTAAGCCTCTGTTTCTCTCACATACAGACCTCCCACCGAATCAATCACCAATCCTCAATCCCTCATCAATTATTCAGAAATGGTGTAGCACAAATATGTTTACGATAATGCTTGGTTTTGTTGTTGGTGACCGCAGTGTTGGAGTACTCAGAAGAAGCTATGCCCATCCAAATATTGCAGACACATTAATGGATCAATCAAGACATAGCGACCAGTCTCACTATAGCCTCCTTTCTAGTCAGAACACGCAAGCTGAGACGCTATAATTTAGTTGAACAAATAAAAGCATAAAATAAGACAATGCGTTTACACCGGTCTTTCGTTCCCGCGGCGGGGCGCGGGGCACCCAGCATTGTCGGCACTGATCGACACCACACGCACAACCACCTAAACCGAGTTAACACGTCTCTTTTAATTGTTTTAATAGCATCAGTCCAATTTACAGTCCGCTCTTTCATTTCATATACTATCTGAGTTACCCAACATTAATGTTGTAAAATTGTATGTTCCAAATATTCCCAGCCCAGTACTCTATCCACACAATAAGCTTTAAACAAGACAATTACCGTCTCCCAAACAGCCGTAACAACCCGCCACGTCGAATTACTACACAATTCTCACGCACAACACATAAATTCGTTACAACTGATTACCAACTTTGTTGGAAGTTGTCATCGCAACTCTTCTACCTTCGGGGGATTTTTTTCATTGTTACGTATATCTCATACAGTTTGCCATCAGAGTTCATAAGAGCGCACGCTGCGTGTTCCTACGTGATCCGAATACCATCTCCTAATATTCATCGCTTTAAATCGACTTGATGCGAGGAAAAGGGACACACCTATCTGGCGGAAAGAGACCACCTTTCAGCAAGATTTCGTGACCTCTCAGCGGCTTCGGTCCGCAGAAATATGGTCGGTAATAACATAAATCCCTTTGGCATATAAAACACTAAACGCCCCCCGAAGTGTCCTAAGGTTTTTACGGTTGGCATTCCTGCGCGTAAAATGTTTGGGCGTTTATGAAAATTTTGCGAGGTTGTTAATTAGGTTGGTATGCAATTTGACGCCAATAAAAACTGCGGACGCTTCCAACTTTGAATTGGTCTCTGAGTATGATGAAATGCTTTTTCAACGCTTTTATCTCTGTAAGTGCATGAATGTATTATTTGTGTTTGGTTTCTAAATAATTTTGGTATATTTTTTTCATAATGTCATTCCAATGAAATAAAAACACAACCTTATTAATTAATATTCTGAAATTCCTAAACAGTTGATGAATTTTTAGTAATCTTTTTGTTTTATTTTAAACTTTCAACTCTATTACAGACGAACATAATATATTTCCTTAATTTTCCACCACAAAATTACATAAGGACGTGCCCTTGTTCGAAACAAAGTAACTTCGTTGAGTCGTGATGGGTATTTTCATACATGGAGTGTGACAGACGACGTGGCGGCTTCATTTGTATGCGTCGGGCAATCACGGCCTAATCATAAATAAGAGAGCCTTTTGAACTGAGCTTGAGGTTTATTACGGCGTGTGGTCGCAATTTGGCATGTTGTAAGGACTGGATTGGAATACGCGAATGTGCATTTCAGACTGAAGTTATTGAAATCACTACGATATTGACAACTTACTGTACGCCTACCATGAGCTCTATCTGGTTCTGTCTCTCAACTCAACTCAATAATATTTTATTCATTTCAATTTTAAGAATCACTTTGAAACATCTTAAAGCTAGGTGAGTCTAGGTTTCAGTTCCTCTGGTTCTGGTTTTGAGTCTTGTGAGTGTTGACTAAATAAATCCTACGTCTAAACGTCACATACACAGTATAATGCACACTGGTGAGCACTCACACACACTCAAAACCAGAGCCAGAGACAGAGCCAGACAGAGCTATTAGTATGCCTACTGGCTGAGATACATGCCAGTGGTGCAGGTACGGTTGTCATAGTGAGACAAAAACAAGAGTTTGCATATTTTATTTGATGAGAAAATCTTATGCGTCCACCAGCACAAAATCCACCCAAGGATAAGCAGTTACTACCTGTAACACTGAAGACGGGCCATGAGGCATCCCATTTTACATCCATTTCTTTGAGGTAATTATTTAGACGGAGCACTAGTGATAGCGGCTCAGCCTTCCAACCCTATAGTCGTGGGCTTAAATCCAGTCGTGTACCAATGAGTAAGTGAAAGTGAGAAAAGGAAAACGTCATGGGGAAACCAACATGTGACACCTAAAAAGTTCGAAAAGCATTCAAGTGCATTAAAAAAGCCTCTCTGAAGTGCACTTAAAATCCTTTCACCACGCCGACCGGTGCGAATGGACCAGTGACACGATAAGAATAATATCATTATTACACAAAGGTTCATGAAATTTTGAGACTTTTTCAATAAAATCTAATTCCGAACAAGTAAAGCCAAAATCAACTCTTGATACATTCATTACACCCGGTCTGGATATTGAATTTATTTAGTACCCAACTCAAACAGAATTTCGATATTATTGGACTCAAATTGACAATACTACAAAAGTTTATATCTATAAAGTATTTTCAATAGCATGTTTTCAAAGAATACCCCTAATACTCAATAGCCAACAGGCAAAGTCAAATATTAAATATAGCGTTATTTACTACGGTTGCGATACACAAATATCAAAGGGTAGGAATCAATGAGTGCCCCTCTGACCGGATGTGTGCCTATGGGGTAAATAAAAGGCGTTTCCTGTGACAAATAAAAGTCTCCAAACTCATGGTTTTCATTTGCATCGAGTTTTATTATGCTGGTAGATTTACGAGCTATAATATTTACGAAAGAATTGTATTATTGTAACAGTTTTGGTAATTGTTTTGTAATATGTGAGTACAATTGTTTGTTGTCCTAAATAAAAACTATATCTCCATAAGCCTTGCGCAATAACAATCAGTGAGTCAAACATGACAGAGTTTTGTTCTCGGTGGGGATCGAACCCACGACCTACGGCTCAGAAAGCAGAGCTACTACCGACTGAGCTGAGAGGCCAGTCCATCCAGTGTCATTCAGGCAGTGAGAGGTTGTTCCATTAACTAGTTCTATAAATAAGTGCCAGTTCCACCCCTTCAAGTCTCAAGTATAGATTCAAAACATTCCTATCAAAACAGAGCAAAATTATAAATCAAAACCGATCCCAGACACTATAATTCTATTAATACAAGCTGATCACATTAGCTCTGTTTGTAAGGCGTCTCTCAGTAGCAGAGAAACCCGCCATTTTCTATGTAACTTTAAATATTTGCTCGCGTGTGCCACTATTTAAATAAATGTGCAATTCTGTCTGTGCTTTGACTTCGACGTGAGCTCCTATCGTATTACTTAGTATGCTATTTGAACGTGTTTTTCCATTTACTAACTGGCATTCATGCTCTTTATCATTGAAGTCTGTGTTTACATCTAACTTACGACTTCACGAGAACAACCCAACTGCAATAAATAGCTTTATTTATGATGTTATTTTATTAGTTAAATGAATTTATTTGTAACGAAAATTACGCTTTGTAATATATTTACAAAATACGCATGAAACAGGTGAGCTATCTGCAACAGCTATAAAATATCTAGAGATAGCTCAACTGATCTAAATTATTATCAAATTGAAGCCACAAGACCTAACTGCGTGGTCATGTTGAATGATAATTATGAAAATCATAAAGGTGAATAACCAGTCTTCAGTAGGCCTACCATGAGCTCTGTCTGGCTCTGTCTCTGGCTCTGGTTTTCAGTCTGTGTGAGTGTTGACTAAACAAAATCCTACGTCGAAACGTCACAAACAGTATAATACACTAGATGAGCTAGTGCTGGTTTTGGTTTTGAGTACGTGTTAGTACACATACTCAACAGAGCCAGAGATCTGTCTTTGGCTCTGACAGAGCTTGTGGTAGGCCTACAGGTCACGCATTGCTTTGACACGACCTGTATTGAATATATGAAGCAAATAAATGAGTGAGCCTGTATTTTATAAAACTTGGATATACTTTACGTAATAAAAATAAGAAAATTTAATCCTCTACGAAAATTGAATGTTCAAAGCCAGCCGATACCTTTTTCATCTGCATCCGTTTTTAATTTCCGTTCGTTGACTTGTCCAAAGAACATTATTCATTCCGTCTCCTGTTTTGATAACAAGCCGAAAAATTGAAAAATCTTTCGTGAGCCAATACAATTTGTAGCACCTGACAAAGAGCCGTGATTTATTAGCTACAGCCGAATGTTTGCGTCGGTGGATAAATCTACCGCATTTCGTCCCCAACGATCCCTGAAATCGTGGTGATTCAGTAACTAGGCATTGTGTGACGTTGTTCAACTCTATTGCCATTAGGGCGCTTTGTTTCGACAAGTTGTTAAACATGACTCGCTTCATGAGGAAAGAGTACTATCACCTTATTACTACTAGTTGTTGTCCACAACCCTGCTCGCATAATTTCTGGATACAAATCTAGCTAAGAACTACCACCCGCCAATCAGCTCCCTCTATCCTCCAAGGTTATGGCCAAATATTGCTATGCCTTATACATAAGGGCCTATTATGTATTTTTACTTTGAGACCTCACCATGTAACATAATAATTGCAATAAAATAGTATGAGTAGGTTTGCTAGAAAAAAACTCTATTTAGGTTAAGCTTGCCTCTGTACATACCACTTTAGAATATTTAAAAGTAATCTGTGTGTGTACAATAAAGAATAAAGAACTTGTTTATACAGTGAACTGATAATCACAAACATAGAATAGTTTGTTTATTGAATTAAATGTATTTTAAGTACATATTTTGATTTGATTCAAAATAATTGTAGAAGAATGTTACTCAACACTTACATGACTACATTCCTCATTTACACATCATCTTTGATTTGATTTGTATAAAAACAAATTTTAGAGTGTACTCGTAACTCTTGTAACATCGAACTTTCACGCCATATTCTTTGTTTACATTCTCTTTGCTACCGCGAAATTGTTCGACGTTTGAATACCATGCAAATCCTGAGTATGGGCGATCAAACAGCCGAAACGAATTTATGTTCTCCGCTGTCGGGGATTAAAATATTAAAACTGCTGAGGTTTGGCGTAACAAATCATGTGCAGGTATTCATTGCCCTCGCGGTTGTGCTTAATTGTGAAAATATCGAGTTTTGTACGAACTTGACTCGGATACAAAATATTTGCTCTTTCATGGTGCAAGTTTGTTAAACCTAAGTGTCAACGCGAGACGGAAGACGGCGTTTTATTCAAGACAACACATTTTTTCACAGTTTTTACCACATTATACTTTATAAAACGAATAAAGTTTTGTCATTTTATAAGCTAGATTATCGAAGACCAAAAATAAGATCCTACTGGAACTACAATTAGGCAAGCTATCGGCCGCATCACCGCCATAGTCAAAAACACTAATTAAAAGTGATTTGCTAGAAAGGTTCAAGGGATCCAAGGGTTTCGTTTATTTTAATCTAAAGTTTAGATTTATTTTGCTCAAAATATTTGTTATTAATGTTTGTTTAATAGGAAAAGTTGTTCCGAGTCAAGGATAACCTTCTCGGAGGAGCTCACCTAAATATTTCCAGAGGGTTTTTAATCATTAACTAATAACGTCTGAGTTGTTATACATAATTATAAATCCACACAAACATTATAATACAGTTCTGAATGTTTTAAAATACTAAATAATAATGCTGCTACGTCGTAGCATACTTACGTCCTACGTCGTAGCAAAAAGTGTAGCTAGTCCGCATTTTTTAAACAAAAATACTGACTATTAGCTGTCTACTAGAAGTATCTTATTAGGTATGAGTATGGGTACCGTGGTGTGTATGAGGATATGAGAATCTTTATAAACGAGTGTGTCTTGACAAAGACTTTGTTTTAATGATCACAATAGAGTAATGGCCCATTTTGGAAACTGGCAAAACGTGGTAAATGTAGACATTTACTTGAATGTAATCCGGAATAATCGGTGTCGAAACAAGATGTCAACAACACGATAACACGACGCCCAGACTACATGGACGGGAATTACACTTTGTGACACGTCCTGAATACAATTTCAGTTCAGTATTTTAAGTCTTTGATCTGCTTACTGAAAAACTAGAAAACTAAACTTAAATAAGTTTGCATAGAAAGAAAAAATATCTTCAAAAGCTTATCTTTCCATCTAAAGATACATTTATCCGTCCGATAAAAATGTATCCGTCCCTTACTTAGGTTTCTCAAACAAGAACTGTAGTTTTTTTATTCGACGTGGCATGGCGTGGAGTTGTGTTACTTCTTGGATGGAAAAATCCTTAGGTCTTAGCGTCAGTTGTACCATTGATGGTACAAGTGACACAACTTTGTATCCTTTTTACCATTAAAGAACCATTAAAATAATGAAAAATGTAATTTTAGAAAATTTAAAGAATCATTAAGCATTATAGAAAAATGAGGATATTCCCTGTAGTAAAATAAAAAAGCCACATGCATTGCGTATAGACACTTAATTTTAATAACCAACACAAATAAATCTAATCCGTCTATTTATTTACACCTGGCCATTAGCCATCCCAGCTATACAAATGTAGTACTTTTTGACCTTTCACGATCTTATCACATGCTTAATCTATTGAAATCACCTTATTTTATTTATTTTACAATAACCGTGTTGAGTCTGCCCGCGACCACGTTTATTACAACTTACATAACGTGTAATTATACTATAGATTCATTCACGAATGTTTTTCTAATAAAAACACAGCAGCCATCTTTCATCAGTGCGGAACCAATACGTCATTTCATGAATTACTCACCTCAAAAGCGCTGCTATGAATTAATTTCAACTTTGACGCAAAACAAATCACGCGTTTAGCATGTTGATTAGCCTGTGGTTTCGTCGTTTTGAATCGATTGATGTTTTTCAAGTTAATTGAATTTCTTTTTAGAAAATTGAATATTTATTCATCTGGTATCATTGATTTTTAGTGAAAGTCATGACCATTAAAAATGAACCACTTTTAAAAAAAAGTTACATAATCAATTTTTTTATCAAATACGTCGTCCATAGTTTATCAAAAAAGTTGTTAAATACTTTGTAGCTCAACACATCCACCATAAAAAAGTTTCCACCGCAAGGTCCCCGTAAGAATCTAATACACTTAGAAGCGGGTCATTTTAATATACGTCAAGGAATGGGGTTCCACAAGGGGCGATACTTGGTCCACATTTTATTCAATACCATTTCATGAAATATGCATTTATCGTGTGCGGGTTATCGGAACAAGTGGAGATTATGCGTTACAATATATAAGGTTTTGAATTTGTTTAAAGTGTTTTCTGTAAACGAATCGATCGCAAGTTTAAGTCAACACAAGCTTCTTTGCATTTTGAAGCGAGCTAAGTAGTCATGTTAAGAATGTCCAATAATACACTGGTGAGCACTCAGACAGACTCAAAACCTGAGCCAGAGACAAAGCCAGACAGAGTTTGTGATAGGCCTTCTGGAATGTAAAAATGTAATTTATTTGTACAACAGATGACGGAAATATTTCTTGACTGAAAAATGTATAATTTCCTGTAAATAATTGAATAAAAAATGTAAAATATTGAACTAGAAAAATAGATTGCTGAAGCTTTTTATAATATTTTATTCAGTAAAAATACCCGCTTCCGAGAATAACCGAGAAACTTCCTACAATGATTTGAGTTCGCAAATTGTTTGTTAGTCTCTTTTCAGTGTTTGGTTACAGTGATAGCGATTACAAAATGAAAGTTTAAAACAATATTTTAGTGTTTACATTTCATATAGAACAAACCCTCACAAGTTGCTAGGTTTAATGGTTTAGGCTGTGTATTGTATGTTAGTCACTCATTATTTTTATACATATTATACATTTTTTTATTCAAATAACTGATAAAACAAGCATGTGGCCCATATGCTGTTAAGTGGTAACCATCGCATATAAAAAACATTGCTTCGTAGGTCACGCACGTGGCCTGCGTTGCACTCCCCTGCGTCCATCAACTTGAGGCACTCAGAAGTTCAGCCTCACGAGTCAGTAATTTAACTTATATATATTACTAGCTGTTCCCTGTCACGCTTCGCTGTGGCACATAATAATAATATGTGAATGATCAAAAAACTCCTCGATGCGGATTATATTATAATGCTAAAATTTCAGCTCGATCGGTGCAGAACTTTTTGAGTTTTTGAAGCGTGCACAAACCAACCTAACATTTTTATTTAGAGAGATTGTGATTTTATAACTAAGTATAGGTTCAAGTGTAATAGTCGCTTTATCGCTATCACCACAGCAGTACCCTACCAGCTTTTATGTTCGTAGTGGCACTAAATTCAATTCTCATCCGTGCAGGCTGTATATGAATATGCGTTCCTGGTTTTAGATGTAGTTTGTTTACAACCTGTACTTCATATTTAGTAGTTAGTTGTTCACTTGTCGAGAGAACATCAGGGTTTGTGAAAATACGTATTACGAGATACACATTTTTGTGCAGCCGACTGTACCTATGCTTACGCTTATATATTTTTTTGTAACTTTAAGGTAGCGACTATATTTTGAACTCTTTTTATTTTTAGGTAAACGTTTTATAAAAATAGACATCAACAGGGTCACAAAAAGACCAAAATTAAAAAATTAAATGAGACTCAATGCCTATTTCTGCTGCGAGCAGCATTGCTGTGATTCGTTACAAGGCTGTGGGTGCCGGTGTAATTACAAGCACGTTAGGTGAAACATCTGTAGGCCTCAAGTTGATGGAAGCAGGGCAGTGCATCGTAAGGAACGTTCCTGACGTGCGTGACCTACGAGGTAATGCTTTGTTAGAGGCGATGGTTACCGTTTAACATCAGGTGGATTCAGTTGCAAAAAAAAAAACTCGTGCCTGGAACATGAAAAACTAAGAATCATAACTGGATTATTTTTGGTTACTAAATCTCTCTTATAAAGAGGCCTTGGTAGACCAACAGCTAAGTGTATGGATAAAATCTTAGCAGTACTACTTCGAAAAGTCTTGGATGCAAAAAGCCCAAAACCGACGAGTGAATGGCGTCTGAGGATTTTGCCTATGTTCATGAAATCCCTGCAAGTTATTCCTTACACCTGATTTTAATAGCCAATCCCCTACATAATTATCAAAGGCCACAGAACAACTCGAGGCAGTACTTTCATTAAGCTCCATTCGTACACAGTGAAAATAATTGCTTATGATAAATGCGCTCACCGGTCTCAATAATATATCACAGGGTGGTGCGATCTTAATTCTGGGACGCCCCTTTTGTCCTCTTCAGTGCAAGTCATGGGATGTAGCGAGTAAATTAGTAAATTATAAGTGCAGTGGTGCTTTTCCTGCAACTTTTTATTTCTATTTCTAATTTCGAACAAATATTTGTTTGGTGAACACGTTTGTTTTCTGTCTGGGTGTTATGTAGTATATTCTAAGTATGAAGGTATTTACTAAATTTATTTATGTATAATATCAGCTATCTGGTTCCCATAGAACAAGCGCTGCTTAGTTCGGGGCTAGATAGTGTTGTGTGGATTATCAATATTTATTATTTCTTTTATTTATTTCTGCAACACAAATCGCTCAGGTGACCGATGAATCCGCTGTGAGTTTTCAATCTTTGTTTGAAAAATTTGAAAATCGAACGCAGATTCAGCGCAATCGCTCAATTTGCTGTGAGTTTTCAATCTTTGTTTGAAAATTTTGAAAATCGAACGGGATACAGCGAGCACCCGAACGAACCTTGTTGCAGGAATAGCAAGGCTGTATTATAATAGTCCCTCCAAGTTATCCGTTGAGTGTGATTAGGATTCGATGGCGTAGCTGGTTATCAGTCCTCCTTAACAAGGGGAAGGTCATGGGTTCAAATCCCACTTGGCTCATAACTTATTGCAATTATATAACTTTGAAGTATTTCCTTAAACATATTTTTATCGACTATAGTATTTTGACTTTATTTTATACGCCATTACTTTAATCTCCTCCAATTGTCTGGTCATTTGATTCCGCCATCAAAGGGACTTACTTTATTGATACTTTTTACACACTGTGGCATATGTATTTGGAGGGTTTTTTTTGCCGAGATTGTTTTACCGTATGATTTCTCAGTTGGAACTTCAGATTAATGAAACATATTATATCAATAATTTTTTGTATAGGTATACCATAATTTTCACCTGTAATTTGACAGTTGAATTTCAAGGTAGAAAAAGTGTTTTAGTACCAATAATAAAAGTTTACATTTTGGTACGTACCGCAGTCAATACGCGGGCGACCGCCACTCACACCGAACCGTATCACCGCAAATGCTTATTTATGTTCGAGCTACAATGAACTTGTCCCGCTCTCAATTCGTTTCACAGCATTAGTCTACGGCTATTGTGCACACAATGCTGCATCAACTCGAGATTCGAATAGGCTTTTGTGGACGGGCTCGGTAATGCGATTGGTTTGTTTTCGTCATTCTACATTCGTAAATTAAAACAAAAAACAAGTAGGTATAACGATTTAACGCCTGCACACACTTAGGTCGCTGGCGATGGCAATCAATAAAACGCTGTTAAATATCGCTGTCAAATTTGACAGCATTACACTGATCGCCATCGCCAGTGACCTAGGTGTGCGCAGGTCTTTAGTTCTGATTGCTGTGTTTTAGTTTGAAGGGTGTGAGTGCCAGTTAAATTACTGGAACGTAAGGTTGCACATCTGTATGCCTCAAGTTGATAGATGCTGTGAGGTCCATCGTAGGGCACGTTCCTGACGTGCGTGACCTACGAAGCAATCCATCTGATAGTTGTATGAAAAAAAGACTCTGTCTACATAATTGTGAAATTGAGATGCTTGAAATGAAATAAATTATTAAAAACTTTTATCTTACAAAAAAAGTACCAAGGCAAAATTTATCAAAAAAATAATGTATAATATTCTAAGCACAATGTTGTTCTGTCTGTCTCAAAATCTGAGACCCCTGAGGGCTTGTTCGTAAAGGCCAGATACAAGTTGACAGACGGTCATCGTGTTCCCGTAGGGCGTGACTTGGGAACTTTCTAGAATACTCCGAAGAAAAAAACTAGAGAAAAGAACAAAAAGAAAGCTTTCAACGCTTGAAGTTTTGCTAGCACGAATATGGTTTGTTCCGATCTTAGAATATTACCTTACTTGTAAGTGAATATTAAACAATCATGAATATTAAAAATAAAAACCAACCAATTGTAATTATAATCTTGCTGTAAAGCCTTGCGCACATCTAAGCGTTCAAAATCGAAATCAAAATCAAAAGTGTATTTATTCAGTTTAATTGCAAGAATCACTTTGAAACGTCTGCGGTGGTGATCACTAAAGCGCTGTCAAATATGACAGCAATATTTGACAGGGTTTCACTGATCGCCATCGTCATGTCTACATGTGCGCAGCAATTAAGTGGCTTAGCATTCAATTCTCATAAACATCAACAACGTTCCTCAAAATGTATAACAACAACAAATTGTATATTAAATTGCCGTATCGGCCCAAATTGGCACTAAGGCACCAATTACACCGTACAGAACACGCTCGACTAAACAGAGAGTCATGTCGCGTAATTCGAGGCGGCGCCTTTCATCGAGTGCATCCCGCGGAACATCGAGCAATAGTCTCGTGCACTTCCATTAACCGAGAAAATGGAACTTTATTACACTGTAGCGTTACGTTTATTAAGTTTGAAAGCTCGCTTGTTTTGAAAAGTAGTAAGTTTAAAATGTTTGTTACACAAGATGGAGGTACAGAGAATTGAAAGCGTGATCGTGATACGATTTGAAAAGCTTACTATTTTTTTATAACATCGTTACAAAATAAACTACTAAATAGTCGTTCGTAGTTTATTTATTTCATGTAATTATTAAAATCAATATAAAATTACCGAACAAAGTGAAGTTTCTTCTTCTTCTTCTCATAGAAAAACCTATTGAATTATTCAAAATTTTGTATGTATTGCATTTACAACAGAATGTACATTATTTACAAAAAAAAATATCATTATTCTAAATTTAACTTACTTTTTTAATTTTGGTTCTTTCGTATTTGTATTATTGTAAATACTTGCTCAATTATTTTGCACCATCTTGTACCTCTAAGTTACAAGACAGTGTAAAACCGTCACCATTAACCGAAGAAGACACAATTTGCGCCAAACGAAGCACAAAGACTCGCCTCAGGTGCCTCCAATAGCCGATCTAATTAAACGAGAAAGAACTAGAACCTTCAACTGAATTGAAACGTTTTCGTAGCCACCGAGACAGTGTAATTGAGATTCACTGTGTGATAGACGAACAGTCTTAGCTTTTTAAAACCTAGGGCACATCTAAGCGTTCTGCGCTGTCGATCAGTGACTGCAAAACCAGGCTCTGTCGACTGTGGCTGGAGAGTGGGGGCTACTTACATGAGATACAAGTGGTGAGCAAGAAAGCGAATAATGCTTTTGGGAGTGATCTATAGTTTCGTATAATAATGTATCTCCTTCGTAGCGCAGTCAATCAATGACTCAATTTCTGCTTAATCATATCAAGACAAGGACTCTGGTTCAAACCACGACACGGTAGTATTTTTGCATTGAAAAAAATAATCCAGGGCATTTTGTAACCCGTGAACTAAGAATTTGCGTTACCTTCTTTTTTCGTTCCGTTCTCTTTTTGTTCTGTGCGCAGAACACAACTAGAAGTGATGTTCTGTGCGCAGAATTAGAACCTACCTAAAGTAAGAAAAAAATATATATCGCTTTATGGCCCAAAAAAAATAGTTCTTTGTTGTACTTACATAATACAGTACCTATAAAAGAAACAAATTATAGAACATGTACAAAGTCAAACATAACCGTAATTTTAATTTAACAAAAACCAGTTGCAAATAATTTATTTACTGTTATTGAATCTTCAATTCCCAAGCTTCAGCAGGTTCACATTAAATTGAAACAGAGTATTATTGGACCTTCAATAAAACGTTATTGCTATGACACCACAAGTATTATCAGGACATCATAGAACAAAGACTTAGAACGTAGGGGATTTATTTTACAGGCTGTTTCACTTTTAAAAGAGTATCATTTATAAAGGGAAAGTCAACTTATTTATCTCAATATTTCCAAAACTAGAAAGCTTATGGGCTTACTCTTAGATTGTTTTAGTTTGCACTCATTTAGCTGCAATACCCAATATAATGTTCTAAGAACGATATAATTATATGGAAGAAACGGGTATTTATCGCGATTACCTTTATTATTTCCCGACGTTTCAACCGTGTTACAACAGCCGTGGTTGCGGGCAGACCATGCAAAACATAACAATTGCGTTAATTAAAAAGTGCTAAGAACGATATGTCCTGATTAAAAAGCATGCTCTGCTTAGTTTGGGGTTAAATAGTGTTGCGTGGATTTACCACATTTTTTGATTGGTATAAACCAACGTCAGCTCGTTCTGACACAATGAGAAAATGATGAACTTTTACCGTTCATACCTACAGCATGTTCACTATTCAAAGTTAGTCATTACTCTGTGAGTCACGATGAAACCTCGTCTATAATGCTTGTATAATTTTGAACATAAACATTATTGAGCAACTAATATTCCATGATGTGGCACCATATACCTGAGCCGTAGAGCGGCGGCTTGTAAATGCAAGCTCAAAATTCCCGTGTGTATCTTCCATAGAGACTAAATTGAGTTTTTACAATGAGGACCTCAAAATACACATCTAAGTGAGCCTCTACTGTTTAAATATAGAATAACTAAAAACGAACAATGGAGAAACAAGTACTTAACAATAATTTTAAAGGTATTTAAAAATTCTAAAATGCTTTCTATGGTTCCGTAGCCAAATGGCAAAAACGGTATTTAGGGCAGTACATATTTCAATCGTGACCTACCTATATTAGTATAAACTTTACTAATTTAATAACTAGCCTATCTGTTTGATTTCATCTCAACTCAAATGTGACATCCTATAATGAAACAAGCCGACCGATAGCCTAAATACCCAAATGTGTGGAGGTAGTTCAAATCGGCTTTTCGTGTGCATTTGACCGTGACGTCACTGGGGTCCTGCGTCATCAAATCCTGGACATCAAAGACTGGGCATATTACCATTTGGCAAACATGTTCGGATGTTAATTAAGTTCTACAACGCGTGTTGACGCCTATATTGGATTCTGGTTTAAAATTGCGTATATTTTGGGGAGGTAACGTTGCTATCTATCCAACAAAATATATTATAAGCAAAAGTTGTTTAAGTGTGTAGGCCTTATTAAAACTAGACTGATGCGGATGAAACTAGAAAAATATAGGGGACGGGTTCTGTAGGCCTACCATAAGCTCTGCCTGGCTCGGTCGCTGGCTCTGGTTTTAAGGTCTGTGTGAGTGCTGTCTAAATAAATCCAACGTTGAAACGTCACGCACACAGTTTAAAACACTGGTGAGCACTCACACAGACTCAAAATCAGAGACAGAGCTTGAGGTAGGCTTACTGGATAAGATAAAAAATATTTTACCTCTTAGAACCAAGCCATGTGAAACTCATAAGCTACGTATCTATGAACAAAATTATATTAAGATGAAATCGCTGACATAGAAGAAAAAGCCGCAATGCTAAAAGTGGGAATAGGCCGACCACGTTTGCCGCACGCCTGAAGCACTGTGGGCCAAACTACCCACATTATGGAGTCCTGAGGTAGCGAGGTGTCACGGTAGACCTCCGAGGCAATGGCATGACAAGTTTGAGAGGGACTGCAGGTGACTGGTGGCATAAAACCATTGATAGTGGTGGAATCGGGAGGAGGCCTTTGCCCAACTATAGGATAATTCGGGCTAATAGTAATAGTAACGATGGTAGTCTTTACTATTACTATTTATTTCACGTCTTTTTGTCACATAATAAGATCTAAAATTGTACAGAAACTTTGAGCTATGTATGAGTATGCTCAATGCACACATCCATATCTACCACCACCTATCCATATTAAAAAGTCTCGAAATCAACATCACGAAAAAGCTTACAGAGTCACAGTAAGCCAACATGGCATTTCACTAAAAATCTGCGAAATTAAATTCATCCAAGCGGATTTCCCCGGATTTTTCCGGACAGGATTTAAATTAGCCGTTCATTATTTGAATTAGCGCGAGGGTGTTGAAAAATTGAATTGGGATTGGACATGTCATGCAGTACACTGACTATGGGAGGATAATTGACTTGACAGTATCGGGAACGCTATCCATTTGCACAATGGGGTTATTGAGACCCCTTGAAAAATGGGCTTACGACTATCTCCGGACGCGGTTGGTTTCAGATTCAGATTTTCCCTATCACATTTTGTTTGAGGAAAACATCTAGAAAAAGTACACCTGAAGGCCTACCACCAGCTCTGTCTGGTTCTGACTCTGGCTCTAGTTTTGAGTCTGTGTGAGTGCTGATAATACACCGGTGAGCACTCTACCAGAGCCAGAGACAGAGCCAGACAGAGCTTGTGGTAAGCATACTGGCCTACTGACTTGATAGAAGTAACCACTTCTATAGAGGTAACCACCTCTGCTTATAGCAATTACGTAATTGCGTTATATCAGTAAGCATGTCTTGACACAGTGCACTGTGTTTAACACTAGAAGTCAAGGTTTAAGTCCGTGTGTTCGTTATTTTCTCAGTTTAAAACACGCTTATTCCTAGCAGATAACTATCTTAAAATAACGAGAAATCTGCGAAGATTTTTTTTCTTCTTCGGTTATTTCAGAGGAATTTATTTTCTTTACAGATAACTGACATTCTTTAGAGATAACTGGTTATACAGCAATTCGATCATAATTATGTACTTGGAGACAGCAATATGTAGGTATGCTGGTAGTTGAACCTTGCATGACTTCTTTCACAAAAAACTCCCAACACATATCTCTGAAAGCAACACTGGTCATAATGTAATAATGTATCTTTTGGGATGTCACCAGATTGTATAACTACACAAAAATTTGCAAATTATTATTAAATCATATTTTGTATCGTAACAATATATTTGATCACAATAAGCCTTCCGATCTCCATAGAGACTGTCCGATCAATACAACTCGAGTCCGGCTTGTTCGAAGATAATAAAAAAGTTGAATGATACTGTGCCCGCCCTATCGGAAAATACGAGTGGTTCTTAGTTCTCGTCCAGTAACAATGTCGAAGTACTATCGCGTAGCAAAATGTTTATAAACCATTTTTCAGTTCAATATATAAAGCCAAACAAAATTCAATACGTAAAGCAAAACAACGAAACCAGATCGAACAAAATAGTATCATAAATTGTTTGGAATCCGTAAAAATTCTAAGTTAATGAGTTTTATTGAGAGTGGGAAAAAAAGGTTTTTTCACAGTTTTTGCCAGCTGGAATAAAAATAACTTGCACAGTATTTCCATTAGGAATCATAATAAATTTAGTAAGATGTATTTATAAACTTGTACTCTCGAATTCAATATTATTTTAAATTCAAAATCTGAGTCAGTAAAATCACGTTTCTTTGAGAATGAAAACGCAAAGATGGCTACCCCCATGACTACAGGCAATAGTAATCGTTCCCATAAAAATATCGCAGAAAGTCAGATGGTTTATCTTTGAACTTCTGCTTTCGCTTAGCTAGACAACTATTAAAAATATTTTGTTTTTGTAGAAGTTATGCCTAATATGGAGGAGGATACGTATGAAAAACTTGTCTTAACACTTTAGTAGCCGATTGTTCCAGGGAGTCGAAGCAGCCGATCCAGTAAACTTTGCCGAATTCCCGCGGGTGGCAGCTGACTTTCGGCAAACGGTACGAAATCCGCGGTTAAAGAAATCATTCATGAAACAATTTTATTTGTTAAATTTGTTACCGGCCATGTGTTCTGTGTGCGTTGCCGTCCGTCGTCGTTGGCTATGCGTGATGATTTGCAGAATCACGCACCGTGAGAAGCCAGCAGATTATAACGACTTATTACTTACTTAGTTTGGTTATCAGTTTTTTTACTACTGCTGTAAGTACTCACTTGATGACGATTGCGACTACTAATTTAATAAGTCTATTATTGCTGGACATATGGAACAAGCGTATGGCCCACCTGACACAGTTAACATCAGTTAAGTCGCATATAACAAAGCATTGCCTAAAAAATGTGCATACAGATGTTAAGCTGCACGTGCCAGTAATTTCACTAAATACGTAAAACCTATATACACAACACACATACGTAATACACAACGTACATACGTAAAAACACGTATCGATATTTTATGAAATAATTATTTTGCAATTAGGGTTGTCATTCTTTCGTGTCCATCATGGGGTTTTCCAATTTTGCCATCCTTATTTTCGTGATCATCATCAAGCCTTCCAGTTAGATCTAATACCATACTTGCAGCTGGAAGAATCATGATCGCAGGTTGGTACTAAGAACTCAGGAGATGCTGTTTGTCTTCGTCACTTCTTTCAACATCCACGGAAGGTGATAGACGAGTCCTATTCTGTCTGGACCTTCTCAGACAAGTACCTACATTTTACTCGCCCAAAATAAATACATAAAAGTACTGCATCGAGCACGTTTTGAGAGCTCCCGGCTCAATCCGGACCGGTCGGATTACGCGTTTTATCCGGAATCTTTTACCGATGTCTCCGTGTAATTGTGGATTACAGACTGTTTTCATTTGTGCTTTCTGTTAAGTGGATTTGGATTTTTGTTGTTTTTAAAGCCATTAGCGCAAATGGACCAGTCATAAATCTTTAGGAACGCCATCTTTAAAATCTAAGAATGTTTATAGTATGGTTTTTAATTTGCCTTTTCTACTCTTCTTATTTGCATTTATAGAAAATTATCCAAATATATGCCTACATAAAAAATACTTTGGGATACTGGACAATACACTAGTCAGCAGTGACTAGTTTAGCAGTTTACCAGTATTCCAAAATAGGTAAAAATAAGCAAACTTCAAATAAAAAAGAGGTTCTCAATTTGGTTGTTTTCTTAATGTTTCTTATCGCTATAACTTCATCTTTTATGAGCCGATTTCAAAAATGTATTATTATCTGAAAAGAACTTACTTCTAAATTGATCCTATAGAACTGTCATCAAAATTGGTTCAGTTGTTTGGCCATGAAGTTGATTTCTTAAGTATTTTAAACTTCGCTTGTTCATCCACAGTAATAGAGTGATTATGACTTACATAATTTCCACGAACTCACATGCGTTACCAAACCAAAGTTTACCATTAAACCACTTCGCTTACGTAACTTTATATTATTGCTACTTCGTAACACACAGGAAGGTAAGCTGTTTTCTAACTAGTGTAGACATGACTTAATAATTCTCTTTGCTGCGTTGTTAAAGACTTGGAACCTGCAGTTGAACAAGAAAAGCTCGTTTAATATTTTGGTGTATTGAAATACAATGTTCGAATAGACTTGAGATAGATGAGCATTTAATAATAGACGTTGCTTTTACATCGGTATATATATATGTAAAATGTTATTATTTATATACGACAATAAGTGAATACTTATTGTCGTAAGAAATAATAACATTTTACTAAGAAGACAACTTAATATAACTTGTACAAGTGAAGTTTAAAAAACTTGAGAAACCGACTTCATAGTCAAACTGCTGAACCAATTTTGATAAAATGTATAGGGGACCAATCTAGAAGTATTAACATTTAGTTAGCATAAATGACGAAGCTCTGCTATGACAGACATTAAAAAAAAATACAACCGAATTGAGAACACCCTCCTTTCTATATGAAGTCGGTTTAAATCGGTTCATAGTTAGTTTATAGTAAGTTTCATACATAGTTTTTAAAACTTTTTGTAGATTTATTTTTTCAGTGGCTTTCGGTAAATTGCTGCATAACCTTAGCTCATTCAAACATTATAAGTGCCATATTTGGTTTGGAAGATGTGAGAACATAATAATTGATATGCATGATTCTAATAAAAATAATCAAGTGTTTTGATCATTATCAGGCAAGTTAGCAATCTGATGGTTCATATTTTCGACTATAAGTTGAATAAAAGTCATGCGTAATTTGGAAAAAACTTTTCATTTCTTGTTTGTTTTGGTTGTTTTAGTAGCAAAAGTCGAGGAAAAATTAAAAAGAAAAATTAAGGTTTCACCACATTTTGTTCATGCTTTTCAGGACTGTAGTAAGTATTCATAAAATACGTTCATTTCTTTTATTAAAATTGCCTTATTTGTTTGGCTTCGTAAACAATACCACAGCATTCATTTTACTACAGGGTGTCCTGAAAACTTTTATTTCTTCTTTTTTCACTTAAAAATTCTCATTGTGCTTATAAAATAACTCTCCTATCTTCTGCATCTTGAACACCTTGCCACCTTTAAAAAATATAAAATTAAACTTGACTAACATCAAGTTAAATTTTTATTTAACTCAGCTGAGCATTGTTTTATGACTGAATTCGAAGTAAAGTTCAACTCTTAAATAAAAGCAACTACTTCTATTTTGATTTATGAAAGTCAGGGCTGTTTTTCGAATAAGGTGGTTTTGTGTGTCACCCTATATGATCCAATACGTACAAAGCACCGCAAATACGCGTACAATCGAGTACCGTCAAGCCTTGCAACATCAAAGGCCTTTTGAAATCCCAATTTCATTGTATTAACTACCAATAGGGCTGGAAAAGTTAATATGTGATAGTTATGACTGGAATTGATTAATTTCGTTTGAGGCTGGTTACACAAATCCGGAAACTTAGTGAGGCGAAGGGGCTAAGCACGAATAAATTTGAGATATGAGATGCGTCTCATATTGATTATTTAATTACATTATGTGGCACAGACAAGTCTACTGTGAAGAGGTGCATTATAACTTGAATTCCATATACCTACGAGTATTTATTTTAAACAGATTATTTGAGTATAAAATTTTATAAGCAATGCTTTTCTCAACCTTTTCTCATCCCACAGTTGGCCAAAAGCTTTCCCTTTCATTATTGGTACAGCCAAACCCTATATGCAGTGAGCGTATATTTAGAAACAAGTCAGTTATTTTAATAGCAAGGAACAGAAATAGATTGTTTTCCAAATTGTTTGCTGACTTTCTCACTCAAACTGCACCAAATAAAGTCTTTAACTTACACAGCGAAGATCAAGTAATTTTAAACTCTGGTCGCTGTTACCGTAGGCGAGTGCCCTCAAAGTGGGTATTACCGGAAATGAACCGAGGCGTATTGTGGGGCTGTAACACGGCCGCCTATCGCTGACAAAGCCTTATTTGCTGCTTTTTACAAATAGTTCGGAGCTCCCTTGAGACGGAACAAGGTGGAAGGGGGTATGTTCGTTAGTTGTGCTTTATTTATAACATACCTAAGATCTCTAGTCTGAATTAGGAATTGCATGCTTGAATGTATCGTATCAAAATATGTTATAACTAAGTGAAAATCATCTTGCATATAAAACAAATTAATTTGATTGCTTTTATAAACAAAAAACAGAATCCATTGGTTCAATAATACAGGGTGTATTTTTTTTTTATCATAGGGGTTCATTCCCGTCGCCAGTAAAAGTTTTTGGAAAAAAGTAAGCAGTTATTGTTTTCTTATAAATAGAGGGCATGACATCTTTCACGACTTTTCCCTAACCCTCATGGTTTCGGACTTGGCCATCACCACCCTTCTCAAAAAACCATCCTGTATAATGATACATATACATAGCACCTATGTAAATAGGAAGGTGCTATTATATATATATATATTATATATAGCACCTTCAAACATATATTGAATTATGTAAACGCAAAATCAAGAAACCTTAAAACTATTGATTACCAATTTCCTAAACCACGTTCTGAAATTGAACAACCGCTGCTTAAGAAAGTGCCGAACAACTTGGGACTTTGAAGGTTCCCCTTGTGTAAATAAGAACGGAAGCTTGAAAGGGGAGGTAGGGGGAAGTCGCTAGCAGAAGGCCTCGTGAATAAAGCTTTCAAAAACTATTTAAAGAGGCTTTGGATTATAATGGCACATTCTGGATGCTGGTATTAATATTAATAAATAAACATTATCAAATTGACAGGTATAAAAATGTACTGTTTACGATTAACTCACTCAAAATTCACTTCGTAAAAGAAAAGTCATAATTTTTTGGTATACCTACCCTATTAAAAAAAATTGTAGCGAAAAATTATGTGTTGGATTGTTATAGTTCAGCTATGACCCACAAGCATGATACCTCTTCAATAATAATTTAAGTTTAAAAAACTTGAGAAACCGACTTCATTGTCAAACGGCTAAACCGATTTTAATCAAATTTGCTTGGGACAATCTGGACGTATGAATAACCTTCCAGATAAAAAAATAATTTTCTAAATCGGTTCATAAATGACGGAGGCATGCAGTTACAAACATTAAAAAAATTATTTAAAAAAAAATGGCAACACCGATTTTAATAAAATTAAAATGGGACCAATCTGGAAGCAGTACCTTTCAGATAAAAAAATAATTTTTCAAATCGGCTCACAAATGACGAAGTTATGCGGTAACAAACATTAAAAAAAAAAAAAAAAAAAAAAAAAAAAAAAAAAAAAAAAAACATACAACCGAATTGAGAACCTCCTCCTTTTTGATTGGAAGTCGGTTAAAAAAGAGTACCTATCTACTTGTTTATATTCTATGACGTAGGCCACTTCACTGCAGTCACTCAGTTTCATACTGGCACAAGTTAAAACCAGTTTATACCAACTGGAAGTTACTAAAGCTCAAAACGTTCTAAATTACCAAACTACCCTCACCTTAATCATTCAATATAATAACTCTATCAGGTATGATGCGTCAACGGACGTGAACCAGCGGAACTTCCTGTTTTGTAGCGGCGCGCGGAAATTCAATTATCCACCGATAAAAGAGGGCAGGACCCCTTCTGCCTCTTTAGAGGCTGTTTACACTAAGACAGTCCAGTGGACTTGTTACTAACTTTTCTTGGTAAGAACAGTGGCAAAAAATACTGCAGTAGAAGTGTCATTGAGGGTGGGTAGCATCATCATCATCAGCCTGAAGAAGTCCACAGCTGGACATAGGCCTCCCCTACACATTTCCAGGAAGAACGATTCTAAGCTCTTTCCATCCACCGGCTTCCCGCGATCTTAACGTTGTCGTCGGTCCATCTGGTGGGTGGGCGCCCTACTTTTCGTCTTCTGGTTCGTGGTCGCCATTTGAGAACCTTTATTCCCCAACGGTTATCAGTTCTTCGGGGGTGGGTAGGTATATAATTGAATTGAATTAAAAAATATACCGATGTGCCTTTTACAAAATCAAATCTGCATTGAGATATCTGTGATAATCAGCGCTGGTCCCACTACCAACATGGTTCACGTGGCATGAGTTGCCTAATTGAGACTCAATGAGTCGCACTTAAAATCCTTCACCACACTTGGTTCGAAAGAACTAGTGACGCGATAAGAAGAAGAAGAAGAAGTTGGCTAATAACCTATAAATATTACCGTGGTGATTATAAAGTGTTATGTAAGCTAGTTACTATACAGCCAAGTTCACTGTCTCCATGTAAGCAGTCCCCAGTGGGTAAGAGCGCCCGAAGTGGGTCCGCAACGTGCTCGCCACGTGAACTTGAAATTTCACAATATTCTACGATGATATTATTTCAAGTCCCAACGTCTGAGTTGAAACTACGATTACTTTTGAGACGGGCTTCTTCGCAGTGCAGACTGTTTTTTGATGCTGATGGTGAAATACTTTTTGATTAAAGAATGTAGGTATTTGAAAATGGAATTCTTTTTTAAAAAAATAGGTTGCTTTTGTTTTAATATAATTAGCTTTCGGGATTTCGTTGTTATTGTTTTGTGAAATACCACTTTCTATGTAAAAGTAAAAATAGATATATTATTTTTGTTCGACATTCTATATAGCAACACTTATCTAGCAGACTAAGCAAAGATGAGAAGAATAAGAGAGATGAGAACTGGTTAACTGATAGCCTGTGTGTAGTATATGTTTTTTATCAAAGAATTCTCTTTAAAATATAATAATACCCATATATTCCACATAAAATCTCATAAAACCGTTATTCACGATATCTGAAGAATAGATATTCCAATATAAGCATTTCATCGACCTGACACAATAAACGTCGATATGAAAACTTTCATAACTTGAAGCAATACGGTGTTTATTGTATAAAAATCAAATAAATACGACATATTATTACGGTGAGGCTCATCGTGTTTCACTTTTATTTTTGTGTAAGGTGCGGTTGAATTTAATTTTAACTTTATAGACGATAAATAGAGGTAGTTTTATGAGTACACAATCATTATTACAGTATAAACAAATAAACACATCAACATCTTCATCACCATCAACCTATATCAGTCCACTGCTGGACGTAGGTCTCTCCCAAGACGCGCCACTGAGCCCGGTCTTCTGCTCTTCTCCTCCAATGCTTGCCAGGTACATTTCGTAGATCGTCGCCCCACCTTGCCGGGGCAAGCATATAAATACTTTTACTTTTGAAATTAAGTCATATAGGTACCTAGGTACAATTGTACATGTACACGATGAAAACTCTTTATATCCAAAATTGTTGCGTTCATCTCAGGACAGCGGACATTGCATTTTATTTTTAAACCTAATGCACTTACTCGTTTATAAGTCAATGGTTGTTTTATTAAGAGATGAACTAAACAAAGTTGTAATATTTCTTACTAAACTCAAATAATTTGAACTGAATGAAAATTCACTCAATAACCGCAGGCCCAGTAACTTTTCCCATAAAACACCCCAAAATTATCGCGACAAATTTGCTCGAGATAAAGCCAAAAAGTGCCCCTAAGTGATAATAATTGTACCTCAGGTCTACGGAGGGTAACCATCCAATTTGTTTTTATCCAAGTTAGTTGTCTTGTACGTTTCTGACACCCATATAAAGGCGCGGGCCCACTATGGCGCACGGAGAGGCTACGCACGTGTATTGAGCTTCGCTTTGTAAGAAAATATTTGTGGTTGCATTCACTGCAACACACTGAGAGGCTACGCATGAATTGGCGTCATTGACATGGCGATTACATAGCTCAACACACGCACGCTATGCACGCTTGCATGGTATTGCGTGTACAGCGTGCAAAGCGTTGAGTTCAAGCAAAACCGTGGCACGTGCGTATCTTCTCCGTGCGCCGTGGTGGGCCACGCTGCAGTCGTGGGTTTATATTCGTGTACAGCAGTGGAAACGTAGACCCACTTTGCCAAACAAATTAATACAAGCAGCGAAACAGCGCTGCGTGCCCGTGCACAGCATGTGCCACGGTGTGCCCGCGCCTTAGGACGATTTATTGACCATACTTACTGTGCGTTGAGTAAAAATAATAGCTTGAGCCTACGCTTTATTTTTAATTACCTTGCGTTATTTTATTACTCTTTAAGTTAGATGAATGATGATATTAAAGGGAACAATATAAATATAGCAAAAGTATCTTCTAGAGGTATAGGTACACTGTTGTTTAGGAGAAATAATAAAGAAATAATTTAAGTTTAAAAAACTTGAGAAACCGACTTCATTGTCAAACGGCTAAACCGATTTTAATCAAATTTGTTTGGGGCAATCTGGACGTAAGAATAACCTTCCAAATAAAAAAATAATTTTCTAAATCGGTTCATAAATGACGGAGGCATGCAGTTACAAACATTAAAAAAATTATTTAAAAAAAAATGGCAACACCGATTTTAATAAAATTAAAATGGGACCAATCTGGAAGCAGTACCTTTCAGATAAAAAAATATTTTTTCAAATCGGCTCACAAATGACAAAGTTATGCGGTAACAAACATTAAAAAAAAAAAAAAAAAAAAAAAAAAAAACATACAACCGAATTGAGAACCTCCTCCTTTTTGATTGGAAGTCGGTTAATAAGCGTTCAGCATTCAGTTGGGCCATGTGCCGCTGAGGTTAATAAAACTCTAGTTAGTCACGAATACGTCATACTCATTTCAAACTCGACAACTAAATGTTTGAATGTTCTTGACACTGCTGTGGAATAGTTTAGCATCAAAGACTGTGATTCAGTGGTGCTTGGTACTATTTAGCAGAGGAATTTCTAGCTGCCGAAAGTTAAAAACTCAACGTTCTTTTAATGAATCTTTTCTTCTATGTTTATAAATAACTTTTCCAACACTTTTATGCTTTTGGAGCGAAGGCAGATCTTAGTACCAAATGAGTGGTGATGCCCTCTAGGCTTACCACAAGTTCTGTCTGGCCCTGACTCTTACTCTAGTTTTGAGTCTTAGTGAGTGCTCACCAGCGTATTATACTGTGTGAGTGACGTTTTGACTTAGTATTTATTTCGTCAACACTCACACAGACTCAAAACCAGAGCTAAACAGAGCTTGTGGTAGGCCTACAGGTCTGTGCAAAAATATTTATATTATTGTGAAGTACTAAAATATTATCTACTGGCCGCCCGCGACTTCGCTCGCCCGTTCCCGTAACACCCCGTTCCCGTTGCTTTTTCGGGATAAAAAGTATCCTATGTCCTTCTCCCAGTTCTAAGCTACCTCCCCACTAATTTTCTGCCAAATCGGTTCCGCCGTTCTTGAGTTATAAATAGTGTAACTAACACGACTTTCTTTTATAAATATAGACTAGCAGTTGGTGCCCGAGCTTCGCTCGGTATTTTTTTTTTGGTAAACTGTTGTTATGAATTATATTGAAATACGAATTACTTACATACTGATTAAATATTACATTTTTCGATCTTACCGACATAACTATAAGCTCCACTACTCGTCAATAGATGGCGTTCTCTGTCCCACTAACTCATGACTTAATCAACAGATGGCGCTAGGAGTTATGATTTTATGATAAAGTTACAAGGGACATTTTCTAAAAATGAATCCTAGCTAGATCGTTTTATCGTCCCCGAAAACCCCTGTTTACTTAATTTCATGAAAATCGTTAGCTCAGTTTCCGAGATCCTAAATATATATATATATATATATATATATATATTTATTTATATATATATATAAATATATATATATATATACAAGATTTTCTCGTTTAAAGATCTCTATATCAAAAAATACTTGAAAATTCGAAAGTGCGCAAGTACTCCACGAATCTAAATTAGGAGTTCGCTGTAGGTTGTATTTGTGAACACTGCGGGTTCTGCATAAAAAGCCTTCCGGTCTGCAATTCAAAACCGACGGAACTCATATGTGTCTTTTTACAAAACACATAATTTTAAACGAGTGCTTCATTTTATATTTTTGTAGTGCACTGACTGTGCGCTTAGTTCTAGCATCCCTTTACCAACTTTTTCGCTGGAATAAAAGTTTATTTCAAAATTAATATACGCAGTAGCATGAGCTGTGTGCAATTTTAGTTCAAAAGTAAGTTATCATCATAAATTATCGGTAGTTGGCATACTCGTCGCCAAGAAGTTGACTGCATCGAGTGGTTGCCATGTCTTGCGGAGTAAACCCTCTGGTCACCACAACTCTAAAGGCGCAGACCCACCACTGCACATGGAAAGGCTACGTGTATTGAGCTTCGCTTTGTAAGAAAATGTATGTGGCTGTATCCACTGCAACGCACGGAGAGGCTACGCATGAATTGACGTCATTGGCACATGCGTGGTTTGCTCGAATAGGTGATTACATAGCTTAAAGCTGTCAACGTGGGTCTACGTTTTCACTGGAATACACGAATATGACCGATGACTACATACAGCTCGTTTATCACGGCCCAGTTTCCGTGGATTGCAGTGGCACGTGCGTAGCCTCTCCGTGCGCCGTGCCACGCTATACATAGTCTTCTTGTACTCTGAAGTGTCAAACAAATTAATACACGCAGCTAAACTGCGCCGCGTGGCCATGCATAGCGTGCACCACGGTGGGTCCGCGCCTTAATGCATTCGACCGTCGTCGTCTTCCAAAACCCTTCACCGGTAAGTTGTGAGGGATTTCACACAATAGATGCCAAACTCTATTAAGTTCGGAACTAGAAGCTGCCCTGTTAATGCATCTTTGGAGCTTACGGTAAACATAGTGCAAAGTAGATACACGACAGGTTTAGTTTGTCTTACCTAAGTTAGCGGATATTTGATCAGTTCTTGATTAAAGCGCTGAGGGCTTTTGTTCGGATACTTTTAGACAATGGTGGGTTAGTTTGAGATTGTGCCAGCTTTGTTTTTAATCTGGAGAACATTACATTTAGTCTTGGATTACTTTGTTTTGAGGACAGTGTTGAGTTGTGTGATTGCAAACATAAATTCACGCTTTTGCTTGATTATTGGTACTTCGTGCTTTTTTAAATTAATTTTTTGACGTGACAACGTCTTATAAATCGATGGAGCCGGCTTCACGCACGAAAAAACATGACTCATGCGTTACGTCGTTTCGTCGTTCCATTTACCTGAGCCCGAGCCCGGGTCGGGTAATGGGTAAGGGTAAATGAGGGTAAGGGTAAATGAGGGTAAGGGTAAATGAGGGTAAGGGTAAATGAGGGTAAGGGTAAGGGTTCGGTCGGATTCCGGGTCCGGGTCCGAGAGTTCGAGTCCGAGTCCGAGTCCGAGTACGCGAGTCCGCGAGTATTTTCTTATGACGTTATCACGTTCAACTATCGTCAGTAAACCGACTTTACAGACAACCGATTTTTGTTCAAATCGCGTGGAATTAGACTCACCAACCTTTAAGACGTCTCAAAGTGATCCTTGTGATACAAATGAATAAAGAAGTCGAATAAGTTATTAAATTGTTTGAATTTGAAACACTTTTAGGCTAGACATCTTCTCTCCTCAAGCTATACATTCATTATTTGTATAAATTGACTCTAAACTTAAAAATAATATGAAGGCCAATGCAATATTATACTACGTCGCTAATAAGTAAATTATTTTCAGAGTATTTGAGAAATAAGGACTTATTGACTTTCTTGATTATATTTTTAATACAATGAAGTGATTAACACTTACCTAATTCCAAATAAGGTATGTGTATCACCCCATTTACATAAGGCTATGTACACACTGTATCGGGTTGGCGCGACTTCGCAAAATTCCAAGCGCGCGAGCAATGTCGCACCTAACTTAATTAAATTCTATTATACGGTAGCTAAGATAAATAACTCTCGCCCGTTAGACGTTCGCCGGAGAAGTTGAAATTTAGAAAGAATGAAGTAATTTCTTTTGTGGAGCGCCTTAAACGCGAAGCGTAATTGTTTGCGCGGAGTTGGGAGTTCGTTTCGGCTAAGGCCGGGTTGCGGTAGTTTTCTTATTTTGTACACAGCATAAATAAAATGTAAAGTAAAGGTCAACGTATTTACTGCATGAAATACATGCAAAGATGTTAATTATATAAATGACCAATGCATACTTAAATCTATCTCATGTCATAACTTTCAAATCCATATTGTTTTAATTTCTGGCCTTGTTTTTTTTTCATTATATTATTATATTACTTACTAGTGGTCACCCGCGGCTTCGCTCGCCCGTTCCCGTAACACCCCGTTCCCGTTGCTTTTTCGGGATAAAAAGTATCCTATGTCCTTCTCCCGGTTCTAAGCTACCTCCCCACTAATTTTCTGCCAAATCGGTTCAGCCGTTCTCGAGTTATAAATAGTGTAACTAACACGACTTTCTTTTATAAATATAGATGTATGCTTATTTATAATTGTTTTTTCATCCATTCATGTCTTGTATGTTGTATGCATTCATTGGAAATTAAAAACATGTCCTCACACATAAGAGATCACTTTCTTGTAACTATAATCTAGATTGTACATTATTATGTTATTTATTGTTATATTTACTTTAGTTGCTTCAAAGTTAATTAAATCTCTCACTAATCAGTAAGCGCACCCTTTCAACCCGCTTTTTTATGAATAATTATTCCACAAAGCATAACGACAGACAGAAATTGAAACAAACAACTTCACTTTCCAAGTTTCAATATAAAACGTTAACAAAGAAACTTCTACCAAATAGGGTGCTTCCAAACATATTGAAGTCCATTGCGACCAGACAGGACCGGCTCAAAATAAAATTCTACGGCCAAAGAACTCATCGAACAGCTAAATGACCTCTGACAAACTGTAACGGTCACGTACTTCCTTCTTTTGCTACAAGATCACAATACAAATGTTAAACAGAAAGTTCCATTATACTTTTACAAAAAATATAAGTCTATACTATCTATACTAATATTATAAAGAGGAAAGATTTGTACCTACTTTTGTATGTTAGTAATGAATAGGCTCAAAAAGTACTGGGCCGATTTAAAAAATTCTTTCACCAATAGAATGCTACATTCTTCCAATTTAACATAAGCTACATTTCATAAAATTAGGGATCCTTGGTAAAATTTGAACAATGTAACCGAAGGTGTAGAAAAATGAGTCTTAAAATGTCTTTCGTCGAATGCGCTGCCGAAACTATTAGCGATAGAACAAAATAATGTACAACAATATTGTCTACCCCGTGCGAAGCCGGGACGGGCTGCTAGTATTATATATATTTGCTTGGTTGGCAAAGGCTTGGAAAATCTAAGCACTTTCACTGGTAACATTTTAATACATTAATGTTCATTCAGTTTTTAATTCAACAACTATGAATGCAGTTTAAATTGTTTTTTAAATTCAAATAATGTCTTCTTTTAGTAAAATGTTCACTATTTAAATATGCAATATTTAAGATATTTTCCCTCCATGTGACATACCCGAAGGACATCTTGTAAACTCATAGTTGAAAACGATCACGCTTCTCATAACTTTTGCCAAAAACTCGATACAAAGTTGACTTTCTGTTGCAAATAACTACTGTCGCAAAACCTTTTAGAGCATTTTGTTTCCCAAAGATATTGTTCTCAGGCACCAGTGTCCCTTTCTTCCACCCGTCACAAACATTTAACACTGACTTCCAGACGGTAATATTGTTAGATAAAATCTAGTGAGTCTCTCCGTTCAGAAAAGGAATAACGGAATGGGAATTCGAAAAATGTGACTCCAATTAGTTGGGAATTGGAAAAGGAGATGTTTTAGACCGTTGATAGTGTGGATGGTTTTAAGGAATGTTTCATTGATCGTATATTGATATTCATCTGACTCAGCTTTGTAGCTGAGTTGATAGTCACTCTGTTTTTTTCTATAAGGCTTAGGTTCGGTTTTCTTACCGAAAAACAGCTGCATGATTGACAACAGATAAAAAAACCTACAATTACACAAATAATACAAACAATTGCAAAATGAACAAACTACACAAGAAACAGTTGAGCTATCTGCAGGCCATTACAAACGATCTAGAGATAGCTCCACTTATCCAAATCAGTGCCAAACGGAAATGTCCCTAAGACACTGGTGGGTTCGCCACACTGAATAGCAATACTAAATGCACTGTCCATTAGTGTCCATGGATCACACGTCACCGTCTCGCAAGAATTAACTGCGTCAGAGTAAAACTAAAGTATATTAAAAAAACAAAGGGGATTGAACTATGTACATTTTACAAAAACCTAACAGCTTGTTCTAAAGTTATAGAATTTCAATCTGTCTATTTATCAAATCCGTCCGATATGGACGTCGCTGAACCACGCAGGATCAATAAATACAAGCCACAAACAAATACTTATAATAGAAGGCAGATCAACGAGCATCCCTCTTCCCGTAGCTGGCAGCAGACAGCCGTCATTCCCCTGTATACCATATAATTGCATTCAACTGCGGGACACCAAGGGAACGTGGCGTCGCATGCATTCATAACTTAATTTGCACTATTTAAAAGCGCAAATAGGCGAGCGGTAGGTTTATTCATATGCAATTTCACGGATTTGTTGTTTGGTTCACCATTATCATGAATATTGAATCAAACTTTTTGATAGGGATGATAGCTGATAACAAATATTTTATTTGAGTAGAATAGAATAGAATATAACTTTATTGTACACCATAAATTATAAGGTAAACGTGGTTTAAAAGAATACTTAAAAACTAGAGGTATAGATAGTGCAATCCACGAAGGCGCGCCCCACTATTCCTCCTTAACCGTTTACAGTATACAACGTGTATCAAAATATGTGTACTATCCCGAAGGGGGGTGAATTTCCACCCCCCGGGGAACAACTTTTGTTCAACGACTTTTCGAACTTCAATTGGTATCTCTGAAAAAAACTGCAACGAAGATTCAACATGAACAGCTGACTTTATACAAAGTGACAACCCTAAACTCAGCTACAGAGGTAGTAGGTAGTAGTAGTAGACCTACAGAGGTAGTAGGTCAAGGGGTCAAGGGGTTACAAGGATAGGATTGTCAATTTATTTAGGCATTATGAAATTAAATATTTTTGTATGGGAAACTGAAAATAGGAATTTTTAATTTTCTCCCCCCCACAACTGATCACCATTGTGGTCTGAAAGCCCCCACCTTCGCATAGTACACATATTTAGATACACCTTGTATGTGTGCAAGCTTCCGTCAATGTTTGAGTGTTATCGGTACACACTAATTACCTATGAGTGCACACGCACACCACAATGAATAGACTACAGTTCGCGACTGCCGCTCGGAGCAAACTCCCCGAACCCCGCGATCCCCTCAACCGAAAACTGGTGGGGCGCGTCTTCGTGAATTGCACTATCTATATACAATGGGTACTCCCATTGTATAGATAGTGCAATTCACGAAGATTAAGTAGACAAAATAATAGGTGAGTACTACTATTTCATCTCAATGCAAAAACTCGTTTTGTGATTATTATAAATATTTTTTTCGTATTTCTTTGCATTTAGTCATTTCCTTGCAGAAGTGGGATAAAAAAGTTACGTGTTGCACTCGAGTGCAAAGATTTATCACCTCGTGCTCTTTTGATACCCTCACTAACGATTAGGATTCTAATTTTTTATTCACTCGCTGCGCTCTTATGGCCATGAACAATGGGGAGCTTTTTTAGTATGACCTTCTGCAACTGCTACACTGAGGTTGTCTGAGATACGGAAACCCAGCAATGGATGAAGGCAAGCTGTGGATGATGATGTTTATTGTAACTGAAAAGACTTCTTCTTCTTCTTGCCCTTATCCCACTAGGTGGGGTCGGCACAACATGTATTTTTCTTCCATTCTCCCCCTAATCTATCATTCGTCATCTGAGTATCATCTCTCACACAATCTATCCATCTTTTCTTAGGCCTACCTCTACCTTTATATCTTAACTGAAAAGACAGCCATTGTTTATCCATAAATAAGTTAGAACTCCTTCAAAGATCGTAAAAGTAATCTTATCTATCCAAAGTATTTTGTGAGCTCAGATACGAGTAGAATGTGCTCAGAACAGTTGTAAGTTCAAACCCTCTCCTTAAAAGCTTATTTTATTGAATCGAATAAATCCGTAATCTACCTTTTACGGTATAAATTTTGAAGACCTCAACACAAAAAAACGGTTCAGATAAAATACAATACGAAGGAGCACTTTAATATTCCAGGTTCTATTTAATTTAAAAAAATGGCAAAACAGCCTCAGGACTTTATCCTTAGGCAAGGTAGGTATCCTCTTAGCCTTTTTAGCCAAGTAGGTACCTGCTCAAGTATTTTATTTTCATAGCATTAAAACGAACGTAAGCACATTTCACTCAGATACCATTTTGCTTAGAGTTTTTTGTTTGATATTTTAAAACAAAGTCATTAAAAACGAAAGCTATACGATGACGCACTAACGCTATTGTATTTTTTTTTAATGTGAAACGTCTTCCAGATTTGCTCCATCGAAATCAGTATTGCAGTTTGACCATGAAGACTGTTTCTCAAGTTTGTTTAAACTTATAAGTATTTGTAATGTCCATTACAATTTACAACTACTAAGTCCGACGTGTTCGTAGTCACGTGAAGCTATTTTTTTTAATACAAACTTTACTTTGACACATTGACTGACAGCGGAGTCTCAGTAATAGGGTCCCGTTTTACCCCAAGCTTTTGCTAAATCAAAATAAACTATTGCTAGTTTTGTCTGGTTTAGTTTTATTTACATGCACTGTGTAATATTTCTACCCTAAGCTTCAGCCGTTTGAATATTTGAATTTGAATCGTCCTTCGATAAATTCCTTTTAAAATATCGTGAGAAATCGTCCGTGAACATAAGTGTAGTGACCGGTCCTTTAGAATATTTGAGATATTTCTCGGGCGGAAAAATAGCTCAAGATTTTCGATACACTGTAAAATGGACTTTATTTCTATCGAATTTTATTTACTGGTATTCTACGAATTTGATATTCTGTTGCCTAAAAGATATTTTGTTTATCGAAACCGTTTATGATATTCTTATAACATTAGGTAGATACTTACTATGTTGTATGTCTATGTTGTATAACGTGTACCTATAACATGCAAAGACACAGCAAGTGGGTATTTCTAAAAATCCCAATTAGCAAAAAAAAAAAATAACTTCTGCCTTTCACTTCACTTCCAATTTATTCCTAGGTCCTCACTGTATTCCTCACTTATAAGTTACTGGTATTTCCAAAAATCCCCATTAGCAGAAAAAGAAACAAAAGTTTTGCTAGGCTCCTCACTTCGCTTCCAACTGACTCACAGGTTTTTCTTTATAGACCTCACTTTATTCCTTACTTTAAAGTTACTGGTGGCTAGTCACTTTCCCCGTGTAAATCCCCGCTGAGCCAAGCATTAAGGTAGCTGTTAACAGCCGTACAGCCGAAAAGTGTTTCTGTGTAAGATGACAGCCTGATGGATTGGTTGTGATTGAGTTATTTGTGGAACTGTACCTAAACAAAGGGAGTGGCCTGCGAGATTTGCATAAGGTGATATCAGACGGTTCATTTTTTGTTCATTTTCACCTTTCATTCGGTACATTTCACTCGAAATGAAATGTCTGAACAAAAAATGAAACACGAGTGCCGAATGAATTCATTAGTGAACCGATCCAACAGTGTTGGATATTGGCATCCGGTATCTTTCATTCCCACTCCGAATGAACGAGAAATGAACGGTCTGAACACTGAGAGAACGTTCATTCGGATTCGGCCATTTTGTTTCGAGTCCTATAGCCGACGGACATCACGTTGTCGACGAAGTTAATTCCAAGACGTACGACTTCATTCGATGACATATTTAAAAGAAAGAACAATGAATGTTCATTTCTGTATCATTTTCATCTAAGCCGTGTGAACATAGAATGAAAAAAAAATGAAGCATTCACTCGAGTGAACAATCATTCGAGTGAACCGTCTGATATCACCTATAGTAGAAGTTTTTTTGGGGAATTACGTTATGTGGAGATATTTCGAAAATGGAAAAGTGTATTGGGTGTCTGGTTTGTATTTAGATTTCCTGGTTTATTATAAGAATTATGGTTGATGGTTTGTTTTTGTTTCAGGTAAGTCAATTCAGCACAGGTTTTTCTTTACCAGATCTGAAGATGCTATGTGAGTACGAAAATCTAAATCTGTAATTTACAGGATTTCAAAAAAATAATAGGTATAAAACGCAACTGGTCCCAACTCCAAATACTATTCTTCTTAATTAAAACGCTAATGTGAGTACAAAAATCGAAATCTGTAATTTTTTATTAAATTAGGTAATTATTTTTTAATTATTTATTATTTAATAATTATTAATTATTATTAAAAAAATATATAAAGTACAATAAAACCAAACTGGTCCCAACTCCACATATTCTTCTTTTTCTTAATTAGATGGCATCTATTCGAGTTTTTACCCCCACTGACTAAAGAAATAATATTTTTTAATTAAAGTACTAATAACGAGTATGTACAGACTAAAAAAACTGTTTTTGTGAGACAATTTAAATTTTGTTATATCAATTATTAAGGGACTCTGTTATGGATAAGCGAGGAGTGAATGCAGAGATGACTGCTGACAGAGGGGAATGTAGGAGGAAGACATGTTGTACCGACCCAACTTATGTGGGATAAGGGCAGGAAGAAGAAGAAGGGACTCGCCTTTTCAAAACCGATTAGAAGAATTTCGTAGAAGGTTTTGGGAAATGTTTGATCTCTAAACACGTTTCCAGTCACTCAATAAAACACTCGTAGTAACAAGATTTCACCGTAATTATAATTTATCGCTACTAGTAATTCTAATTACCGTCAGTAGGTTTTGATGTCAACTCAGGTGCAAAATGAAGTAAGACTGGTAATAACATAGAAAATTGCTTTTGCGTCTGTTCATCCCAGTAGGCCTACTACAAGCTCTGTCTGGCTCTGTCTCTGGTTTCGAGTCTGTGTGAGTGCTCACCAGTGTACTATTATACTGTGTGCGTGACGTTTCGACGTAGGATTTATTTAGACAGCACTCACACAGACTCAAAACCAGAGCCAGAGATAGAGCCAGACAGAGCTTGTAGTAGGCCGCATATATCCTTGGAGAATTAGTATGAGTGCCGTGTATACCAAAGTTATAATGAATATTTTTTCTTGAAGGAAAGTTTTCTGATTTCGTAAATCTCGATTTCATCATCTCGGTGAAATGGCTTCATGAATAAGGCTTCATGTATTAAATATATCAAATAGGAATATCATATTTTTGGACAATTTATATTTCAACTTCTGAAAGGATAACAGTGCGTATACTTAACGCCTACGCACATCTAGGGGATGGCGAAAGGCTGTCAAATATCGACGATCGTCATCGCAGAAAGCTTAGATGTACTCATGGCTTTTGATAGCTAGATATACTTTATTGCCCACATAAGAAACATTACTAATATAGGTATAATGGGCAACCTTATCGCAAGAGCGATCTTTTCCAGACAATTTTAGTTGGTGACTTAACTCAACTTTTGAAATAATTATGTTGATTGTTTTGACTGGCCTCTCAGCTCAGTTGGTAGTAGGTCGTGGGTTCGATCCCCACCGAGAACAAATATTTGTGTGGTGAACACAAATGTTTGTTCTCTGTCTGGGTGTCATATTGTATTATAAGTATGTATTTACAAAAAAAGTATTATATCAGCTATCTGGTTCCCATAGTACAAGCTCTGCTTAGTTTGGGGCTAGTTAGTGTTGTGTGAATTGTCTATAATATTTATTTATTTATTTATCTTCCACATTTTCTTACTTTTCAAAACAAAAGGTTCATTCTTCTAACTTACGACTCCGAAAACCTTAGAAAACGGTTTGCATATTGTCAGATACGTTTGGTCTTAGGACAGCTCAATTCGTTTTACGATTTCCTTGTTGCATTTCAGTTTACAGTATTGCCAAGTACTGAACTATACAGTGCCACCAACTCATCTGTTGAGGTGCCCAAAGAAGAACTAATGAAGTGTCATTTCGCTGGCATCGAATCTTTTGTTTATCAATTTTATGTTATACGACCTTAAAATAAACATTCACAGTAAAACAATGGGACAGCGATCTCTACCAGGCAACCTTGCATCTCTAAAAGAAAAATAGTTATTTGTTATACAAGAGTGCAAAGCTGCTTTTTAACCGCGTGCTCAATTTTGATGACTGAGCAAGCGCAGGATTCCAAAGTTTAACCACGAGCGTAGCGAGTGGTTTAAAAGTTAGAATCCTAAGCGTTGGCGAAGGAATCAAAAGAGCACAAGGTGAAAAATCTTTGCACTCGAGTGCAACACGTAACTTTTCATCCCACCTCAGCGAGGAAATGACTAAATGCAAAAAAGAACATGGCGCGACTAAAAGTAACACACCAAGAAGGTTCCGAGTAGGTATGAGTTATTAACAAATTTAAAAAGGTTGTATGATAAATTCGGCACCATGCAGGTTGAAGTAAATAGGTTTAATGGTGTTTTGAATTCACAAATACACCAAAAAGGTTACGAGTGCGAGTTTTTAACAAAATATAAAAGGTTGTATGATAAGTTCGGCACCATGGAGGTAGAAGTAAATAGGTTATGTATTCACAAACTTATTGAACACGATATTCTAAATTCAAATTTACTTTATCCTCAAGCGGATAAAAACGGCTTTTCCACTCAGAAATTAAACAGCAAAAACACACTTTCAGAGCTGGTGGGATGAAAAAAATATTAAAGACTAGCGGCCGCCCGCGGCCTCGCTTGCCCCGTTCCCGTTATACTTACATTCGTTCTCCGTTACAATATTTTTATAAATTGTAGCCTTTGTGTTATTCTGATGTATGAGCTATATTATTGTAAAGTTTCATTAAAATCCATTCAGTAGTTTTTACGTGAAAGATTTCATCATCATCATCATCATCAGCCTGAAGAAGTCCGCTGCTGGACATAGGCCTCCCCTACACATTTTCAGGAAGAACGATTGTGAGCCCTTTCCATCCATCGACTTCCCGCGATCTTAACAATGTCGTCGGTCTATCTGGTGGGTGAATGATTTGCATGCGTAGAATCCGAATATACAACACAAAATTGGTTGAAATGCGATATAACCGCTATAATCGTCTGAAACGGCGATTTGTTGGTGGCACTTTACATTGTATTACACTCGTGTCAGTAACAGTACAGGTGTCAGACAGCCTTCTCGTGCAGAATGAAACCGAACGGAACACATCGATTTAAACAGGCCAGTTTTATTTTATAGGTTGACCCTTTTTAGTCGGATTGGAATTCTTGAAGAACAAGATGCGGATAATGGATTGGTTTTCATAACGCTTTGAGCTAATATTTCTGATAAAAACTGATTTTTAACCAGTAGTAACAGAAAAACGTCTTTTTCATTCCCCCATCTCGGAAAGAGTATTTTTGATCTTCGATATTTGAGTGCAAAAGCCGTTTTTATCCGCTAGAGGTTAAAGTTAATTGAATTAAGAACATCGTGTGCACAAAGTTTGTAAATTTAAAACATCATTAAAACTATTTACTTATGCTTTCATGGTGCCGAATTTATCGTACAACCTTTTTTAATTTGTTAAAAACTCAGACTTGGAACATTCTTGGCGTATTTCTTTTTTCAATTTTTTTTTTTGGGATGAAAAGTGTTCACCTTGTGCTCTTTTGACCACCTCGCTTACGCTTAGGATTCTAATTTTTTAATTGAACCAACGCCCTCCAGAGCAGGCAAAACTACTACGAACTGAGCTATGAGGTGTGATGATAGGGCCCCAGATTAAATTGAAAATTATAGATGCACAAATGTTTGTTTTAGAGCTGCTATAAGGATAAACTGATCATTTTTACAGCGTAACTTCAGCTAAGCGCGTAATAAATATACAAATATACAACCTCCCACCACCTTTCTTTTAATATCCTCGCTAAATTAAACTTCAAGTATTTTCAAGTGTCGTATAACCATGTTGTTCCCAGTTCAACCCTCTTGTTGAATACACAATAGTTTCTACGGCCGAACGCCACCACAGAATAAATAGAAGTACTATGTTTTCGTTCGCCAAATACTCAATTATGTTTTTAATTGAGCGAGCTGTGGGTTTGACGTTGTGTTCAGACTATGCCATTTTAATCATGGCAGAATGAAAATTAAGTATTAGTTTATTTTTATATGGATTTACGTTTCTAAAGTCTTTCTAGGTTGAAATAAACACCAATCAATAAAGAGAAACACCTAAAAAACAGGGTCTAGCAAAGGTTTGCAATATTCAATCCATTTTCAATCTATTCAAATAATGGAAGTGATTTCAAAAGTTTTCGATATTGATTGTTGCTTGTTTCAATATTGAAAGCTCTACCAGAAACTATTCAAACAATAAAATGGTAGGCTAGGGCCGCAACTTTAATTTTTATTTGATTTCGAAGTGTGTTAACCCCCCCCCCCCCTCCCTCCCCCTCTCCCCTCCCTCTCTTCCCCCCACAGCCGCAGATCGCACCCGCACCTCTGTCATCACCGCTTGTCCCACGCAGTAGCCAGCCGTCGCGTGTCACGTCCACCCCGCAACGTGCCTTCCGTCGCTACGAGCTAAGCAAACAGTTTCTACTAATAGTATTATAAGTTTAAAAAACTTGAGAAACCGACTTCGGCCAAACTATTCAACCGATTTTGATGTAATTTCAATAGGACCATGATGAATGAATGAAATAATTTTTCAAATTGACTCATACACGACGAAATTAAGACGTTTCAAAGCGATCCTTGTGATACAACTGAAATATTTTTTTTTATTTGATTATACAAATCTCAATTGCTGTCGCTGTCTGACGTCTTAAAGTACGGCCACATCTGGGTGATAATTGAGCGATATTGAGCAATTCTTGTATCGCTGTCACTTAATTAATTTTAGTGCTGTCAAAAAAAAATGGTTTACATCGACTTTCTGATAAAAGCCAGTCTTCAAGTGGCTGGCCATTTGTTGTAATACCTGTTTTATAAACAGTCAACGACTCATTTTAGCTACTGCTTAAGTCTGATCATCTTAGGTTTGATTTCAGGTCCCTGCCATTCGTTCTTTGTGACAAGAAAGAATACAAACCTCTTATCACAATAGTCGTGGTCTTTGTGTGAAAGTGGATGGCTTCTTCTTCCGTTTCAGAAGTTCGTACTAGTCGTTTCACAAATTAATACTACTGCATCACCACGAAGGTTCTCGAATCTTGATTCTACTAACAATGTCAAGACTAAAAGCCTAGTGGAGGTCATTATGCCCTCTATTAGTGCAAAAAGCACGCTCATTGTAGGGTTAAAACGTTTGGAACCAGTTTGAAATCTTATCTAAATATTATCCCAGTTGTATAATTAAACTTTCTTGTTTACACTTCTCCAAATCTCATCAGATACTTTTCGTATTGACTCGTCTGGGTTTTCAGAATTATTTGTTTGCGTTAATTTGTTTGCGGGTGCGATATAGAAATTGTTTTTGCGGATTTAATGATAAGTAGTAGCTGTTTAAACAAATTTTATTTAATATTCAAATATACCTTTTTAAATTAGTTTTGATTTCTAAACGATAAATTTTGTTATTTTGACATTTCAAATTTTTTTTTTTTTATACAACAAAGTTAGCAAACAAGCATACGGCCCACCTGATGGAAAGCGGTTACCGTAGCCTATGGACGCTTGCAACACCAGAGGCATCACACGCGCGTTGCTGACCGTTTAAATATTTTAAAACGCCCTTCTTGAAAAGTCCCATGCTGTAACTTATAGGGAAAGCCTCGGCAGGAAGAGTATTCCACAACCTTAGGGTGCGCGGGAGGAAGTTCCTCTGGAACCGGACGGTGCATGACCATGCCGGCTCCAAGGTATGTGGATGAGCCCTCTCCCTATGGCGAGCCGTCCGATGATAAAATGAAGATGTGGGCATCATTTCGAACAGTTCTTCAGAACACAACCCGTTGTACAAGCGGTAGAACACACTAAGGGAGGAAAAGTCTCTCCTCAGACTTAAGGGTTCAATACCGCTTGTGAGCATGGGATCATCAACTATTCTCACAGCACGTCTTTGCACCGAATCAAAAGGACCAAGCTGGTATCCAGGTGCTCCTGCCCAGAGGTGACAGCAGTACTCCATTTGAGGTCGGACTTGCGACTTATAAAGAAGCAGTCGGTGACCTGCACTGAAGTACGACTTCGCTCTGTTAAGTACCCCGAGCTTTTTGGACGCCAGCTTTACCTTGTCTAATAGATGATTGTGGAACTGAATGTCACTGGAGATGTCCATACCCAAGATCCCAATGCTCGTAAAGATGGTAAGGGTCGTGTTCTGGAATTGAGGGGCCACTGTGAATGGGGTTTTTTTCGCAGTGAACGCGCAAACTTGTGTCTTAGTAGGGTTGAACTGAACCAGGTTTTCATCTCCCCAATTGGAAACTCTGGTTAATGAACCCTCTATTTCAGACACAAGTTTTCTTCGGCTTTCCTCCACCATGGAACGAGGGATGCTAGCACGGCCCGTGTAAAATGTGTCCCCAGTACTGTCGTAAATAGGTTCTATTCAGGAACACCAACTACAACGTGCGTTTATACGTCGAATGTTATATTCGGACATACCTACTTCTGACTAGCCCCTTTTAACATTCTCGACGAGAATTTGAAATTGAGTCGGAACTTTGGAACTTAGATATTAAAATACATGCCCGGTGCACGGTAAGTATATCCTTGGGAAGGACATTGATAACATCAAAGTCAGTTGATACTGTTTTTTGTTTCTTTTTCAGTACAAATAACTTCACAAACACTCTAGTATTCTGTCTTATCAACACTCATAATCACATAACTCAGTACATATTTGCGCTTCGATCCATCGATACTGCCTGCAGATATTAAATGTTTACACACTGGCACAGGTGAGTTGGGAACGCAAACAACACGGTACAAACAGGAATGTTGGCACGTTCATTTGGTGAAATCGTAAATTCGCATCAATTCCTATCATAATAAACTCTTTTGGTTGATTTTATAACAAACGTAAAGTTTAATAAAATCCCTGCTTTCAAAAATAAAACATGTTAAAATGATATATAAAGATGTAATAGGTAGATGATTTAAGAAGAAGAGTGAAACGACGACCGCATCATCACTTAACAGCAGGTGAGATTGCGGTCAAACGCAAGCCTATAATAAAAAAAAAACAAACAATCAAATAAATGTTTAATTGCAAGTTGTATTATGTTATGACAAAACAATTATTTCTATTATCGACAAAATCATCAGTTTACGCAAATTATTTGTTATCGAGAAATATTTGAATCGTGCAAAACGTTGAATAAGGAAACGTCCTTTCACCACACCGTTCGAAGTAACTAAGAATAAAGAATAACAAAAAGATAAGGAATAAGTGTTTTGTGATTATCATCATCAGCCTGAAGAAGTCCACCGCTCGCCATAAGCCTCCCTTACAAAGTTTCAGGATAAACGATTTTGAGCCCTTTCCATCCACCGAATTCAAGTGATCTTAACAATATCGTCGGTCCATCTGGTGGGTGGGCGCCCTACGTTTCATCTACGTTTTGTTTTCGCCCTACGTTACGTTCTGTAATAAGTTTGATAAAATATTGTTTCTAGTTTTTGCCACGTTATCTTTGGGTAGACACAGCGTAGTACCTCTACGGCGTAGTAGAAATCCCTTACGCTTTATTAGAATGACTTCAAGGTAAAATTAATCAATAATCTATGAATCAGCAGCAGTAATGATTTTAGTAGAAGTAGAGCACTTTGTGTGTGGCTCGTCCGGGGAAGTACTACCACCAAGCTTATTTCTGCCGTGGAGCAGCATTGCTGTGTTTCGGCTTTAAGGGTGTAGGTGCCAGTGAAATTACTGGCACGTGGGGCTGAACATCTGTGTGCCTCAAGTTGAGTGACGCAAGGAAGTGCATTGAAGGGCACGTTCCTGACGTGCGTGACCTACGAAAGCAATTATTTGTTATAGGTAATGGTTACCATTGGCCATATGCTTGTTCCATCAGCTAATTGTATAAAAAAAAACTTTAAATGCATTCTAAGTTACTTTGTAATGTAAACCAAACAATTCCAACTCTGTTAGTACTAGAATTTAGAGGTTTCCTAAAACTATCTATTGCCTCAACCTCAACTAATAACAGCGTATCAAAGTCATATTTGTTTTGCATAAGTTTAATTTAGTGGAAACTCCAAGTTTCTTGTGTGTTAATTAAGTAGGTCTGAAAACTTATATGAAGACGTGTGAAGCATGTGAATATAGGCAGATTTCTACTTAGCAATGAACAAATAGGTACAGTAGAAATAAAATAGATTAGCATTTTTGGTTCGAAAAGTCATTTCTTAAGCCGAACACGTTCAATTTAAGTTTTTTTGATTTCATGATCTGCTTGGAGTAACTATTTGCAAATCTTAAGTAGCTATATCTTTGACAAAACAAGAAAGAAGTGGCATTAAATAACTGAAATCACCAATCAAAATCTACATCACCAATCTTCGTTTGACGCTGACTGTACATTTAGAACTTAGATCAATATCTGTGGCAGGGTTCAGTCTACCCTTCAGTAGACCACAATTTTCAGCGTCACTAAACATTGATAATTGACGGAACCTCGATTAATATTGACTCGCCAGAGAACTCGCAAAATGTAAATGTTACTTGAAGTTTGTATTTACTTGTGTCCGTTCGATTATAGTATGGGTGAGGAATAGAGACTGCGTACGAGGTAAATATTATTTGCTAAACACAACAAAATCGTTTATTTTATTAATGTGATAGAAAATAAAACTAGGATATATTTACACACATAAACAAATATTTACAAAATACACAAGAAACAGTTGAGCAGACCATTACAAACGATCTATAGATTGCTCAACTGATAGATAAAACTTGTGAGATCTGTTTATCCATTATCGGTAATTTTAACTTTATGTTATAACTTTTATTATTAAGCTTTTTTTTTCTTTGTTTCCATCCACGTCCAAGAATACCATTGCATACGTAATGCTTCAAACTAAATACTCGTTCCTCAAAGTTGGCTCCACAATGTTATTACTTCGCACGGTAGGCATCCATTCAGTCAAAATAAACTTTCTGGGAACGCTCAGATTGAAACAAAAATATGCGTCCTTTTGGTAAAATCCAAGTATTACTTTGAACTAACAAACGATCTTACTTACTGAAAACCACATCAGAGGCAGATAAAAACAATCATGGCTTTCATCTCTATTTTAATTTTTATCATGATTTAATTTAGTGAGTTTTGACTCCCGATATAATTATTTCAGCACAGTTAAAACCCGTGATCATGGTGCATGCATCTGTGCCAAAATATCGAGCCAAACTCACTAAATTAAATCATGGGTAAATATCCCGTTGTTCATAAAAATAGTGTTAAAAACCATCATTGTTTTATCTGCCTCTGATGTTGTTTTCAGTACCTATATCACAAAATTAAATCATGGTAAATATCCCGTTGTTCATAAAAAAAGAGATAAAAATAAGTGCTGTAATGTAGGGACGTGAGTATAAAAGGTTATTACAAGTTCTAAGCCAAGTCGGTATTCGATTAGTTAAACAGTGACTAAGTTCAAAGGCAGCCTTGCCCTGTTTCACGGTAGTACCCGCTCCGGAAAATTCGACACAGAGTATTACACTGTCTCCTTGTGTTTTGTGACAAGGCATAGGTTTAAGCGATCAGTTGAAAATGATTGAACTGAATAAATGAAAGAATTCATTAGATGGAATGAAATGATGCCAGACATAGGGCACAGTGTTTGCTCCCTTAACCAACTTTTTTCTTTTACAAAATTTTGGAATAAGTACCATATTTTCTCTTAAAACAAAGACCCCCAACGATGTACTTTTTGCTTGCATACTTAAGCCATTTCAAAGATACATCGAACAGCGCGAGCAACTATCTGCAAATCTGATTAGTTTTTTTTTATAGCACATTTTCCGTTATTTTTAAAGTTTGCCTTACTGGTTATCGTACCACAACACACTAGACAGCTAATTTCGTTTTTCAATAAGTTCACTTTTTTCATTATCTTTCAAAAGGTAGTTAGTATGCAAGCGAGAAATTGTTTTACAAAGTTAGCGTCTAATAGCCCCTTCCCACCGGTGTGTGATATCGCGCACGGAGGCGGATCAACTCACACGACACACTATGGGAACGGTCTCGTGCGCCGAGGTGCACGGTAGCACAGGAGCCCTTTCTGTGTGCGTTGCCGTGCGTCGTCGTGCGCTGTGCGTGATGATCTTCAGAACCACGCACCGTAGGAAGGCAGCATTATGATCTGTAGTATCTGTTTATGCCCTATAGACAACAGGCCTGGTTATTTGTATGTATTTCCTCATAAGCCGTTTTCTTGCACCACTTCCTATACGATTGTGCAACTAGCATCCGAGGTCAATGGGGACGTCGACTCTCATCCGCAGCACGAAGCCCCGTCTCCTTTATGTCTTGCTCTGTACCATTGTCGTTACTCTAACGGCCAAAACTTTCCAATGACTGACGGAATTGCCAAGATTGGAATTTTTGGAGTTACATGTGTATAAATACATAGTTTGGGTATAGATTTTGCGTTTTAAACTTCCAAAGTCAACTAGGATAAAAAAATAAATAAAAAATAATTAAGTCTGCAGCCTTGACCAACGGTATATAGCTTGGGCCTAACCCCGCTGTTAGTGGTGCACTAGTTTTTTATAATATTATATATATTTTTAAAACAACCATAATTGTTGTTAAAAAAGAAAAAATATCAGAAAAATAATAAATAAGTAATAATAGTAAATAATGTATTAATTTTCCTTTTACAAAGTAAGTTAAGTAACGATACAGTACCTAGGTCTTAGAGTAGGTACACAATACCTATATAGGTATGTTGGTACCACTTTGCAAGAGACTGGAGCTTGAGAGAGGTTGAATAAAACCTGTAATACAATCATAATCGATTCTATCTTATATTAAAAAGCATTTTAATATTATGCACTATTATTCTATACTTAATTGAAAATTAGTATCGTCTGTTTCTCTGTATGTTCATTGAATTTAGAATGTTGAACTTTGCTATTCATCATCATCAGCCTGGAGAAGTCTACTGCTGGACATAGGCCTCCCCACACATTTCCAGGAAGAACGATTCTGAGCCCTTTCCATCCACCGATTTGCCGCAATCTTAACAAACTCAGGGTCTATTAAACTTGGCAAAATCATTTCAAAAGCTAAAAATAAACCAGCAAAATCAGCGTCGCAGCGAGAATTAACACAGTTTTTTGTCTCAATTAGGGTTCCGTATCGATTAACCGTTAATCTCAATCGACGTCTCGGGGTGCGATCAAGCTGTTTGGCTCGACGACATAAATGTCGACAAAGATCCTGTCTTGGTGATAAGGAAAAAACAAATATAAGGTTTTTTTTTGTTTAGTTTCATTATTTGAATTTACTTGAACATAGGGGTCAAAGGATCTTATTCATATAAATAACCATTAAAAATTAGTTCTTATCAAAAGCCTACAGTTACATATTTACACAATTAGAAACTGTAAAACGTAAAAAACTTGCAATGGCGAAAATAAATCCATTAGATTTTTATGTTCAAAAATTACTCACATAACCTGTAAAATACGGGTACGTGGTAAAGTAGGTACGTGGTGAGCAATATACCCATTTTTAAATTCCCGACCGACGATAAAAACCCACGAAATGGCGTCAACTTCAATTAAAGCTATAAAAAAGCAGTAAAACTAATAACAATGCGGTGTTCGGGGCTCAATACCCGCCTGTACACTTTACCGTCGCGATTAAGTTGTAATTTCGCTCTAATGTAGTCAAACATGCATTTATATCTTTATAAAGAACACGAATATCATATAATTACTTCATAATTTAATTTATTTTGTTAATTTACACTAGTGTCCATCACACCATCTATATAGCCCCAAACTAAGCACAGTTTGTATGATGTGAACCATATAGCTAATTACATACCTACTTGAATACACAGAAAAGAGAAAACGCTTATACGCAAGCGTTTTTTTGTAAATACGTACTTCGAATACAATATAACTGAGAACAAATAGGTAAAAATTTTGTGACCACGTGAAATTTATACATTAAAGTACAGTCAACTTTCTAAAAAGCATGAGAATTAATATCCTTTGCCAATCAGAATATAATTAAATCTTTCATGACGATATATAAAAGGCAATATAAAAACATGCGAATGGTATTTGATATGCCTGGTCTTGTCAACCGCATGCAGTGACTTTTTTTATTAAAATTTCACTGGAAGCCGGTCCTATTGAGTGAGAGCTGCTTTTTGCGAGTATTTGACGCGTGGCTATGTCGCTGGCGGCTTTTCCGTCGTTTGTTCCGTCCCATCAAAAGCGAGATGCAGTCGTTTTTCATGAAAAAAAAGCGGTCAGCTTTTTTTTTAGATCATATTGTTTCGAATTCACGGCAAAAATGTCTGCTCTAAAATACATTTTTAGAAAGATTTGAATCAAGCTATAGATGGTTTTTCTTTTTCTAACGTATTGGAAAATTATGAATCATCCCATACGTAATGTAAGTGGGTAGTGATAAAGTGAGAAAAATTATCATGTTGAGTTTGTTGTGTTTTCAAGAAATTGTCAATATGTTTTGTATGAATTTTATTTTCAAAGAAAATTACAGTACCCACAAGAATTTACAAAAAGTATGAGTATAATGAAGCAGCTGAGTTTCATAGCAAACGATCTAGTGATAGCACAATTGATCCAAATCAGTGCCCATCGGAGGATTTATTTGTAACACAGCTCAACCTTCAAACACGTAAACAGCTTCCTTTCCGTCGCTGCTGCATACCGCGTTTGTCGCTCCGGCCTATTTCCAATTTGCGCCTATCAATCAACACCAATCTCACTGAGTGGATTACGGCCAAATGAAATTTGCATAGGCACCCGATTCACAGCGTTTGTATCCGATATTTACGGCTTCTAGTAACAACGAACGAATGATCATTTCACTGAAAGTTTTTGGTGTTGGTTTATTTAAGTTTCGATTTTATTATTTATTGTCAGTATCTGATGCTAAAGTATTTGAGATCTTTTTGACCATGTTTAAATGAAATTATTGATTTACTAGTCGCTACTGTGATACGATCGTAAGTGAGAACGAATCGCTAATGTGATATTGATTAAAACTAAACAATTCGAGATGAAATAAAAAAATCTGTTGTTTAGAATTATTAACAGACAATTTAAAAAGTCCGGAACTAAAAAAAAATACTTTTGTATTCTCCCTTTAATTTAACGTACACCGTCAGGACAAACAAATATTTATGTATTTTGTAATCAGTTATCTGTGGAACTGAAAGCCGTATCACAAAAAAATATTTACCAATCAAAATTGCAAGACATTCAGTGAGATACGTTATAGAAATCTCCGGTTCTGCTTACATTATATTTGAGAAATCTGCGACGAGAACGAATTGAATGGATACTATGCGACACAAAATACGATACTCAGTTACACAGCTTTTGAGAGGTACATCAAAGAGAGATCTATTCCAGTACAGGCGTTTTCTATATGTGCATGTCTCCAGCTTCCTCATATGGAAATTGCGAATTCTGAAAACGCCAACATTTAAAGCATAATTGGAGCAATCATTGATTTGAAGGAAAATTTAGCAGCAAAAAAAACAACGACTCTATGTGACTTTATAGGTGTGTTAGCTGGAGAGCGGCTCCACAGCTTCCTCATTCAGTGTGGGCAAACGGCTAACGATAGAGCTATATAGTAAACGCCAAATTTTAGAGCATAATTAGAGCACCCGGCATAAAAAAAATCAAGTCTCTAGCTCGAAAACTCTTTGAGTTAGAAGACTATAACAACGTGTTTGCTGGGAAGCCATTTCTCCAGCTAACACATGTGGATCTCAGGAATGGCTATAGCTAGAAAGTTGCTTGATATCTCCAAATTTAGAGCAAAAAATATCATGGATGCTCCAAATATTTCAAGTGTCTAGGTTCAAAACTCACCGAGTTAGAAGCTTTGATGACTGTGTTAGCTGGAGACACGTTTGTCTGGCACGCACATGCTACATCTGAGGATCTACAATAGCTACAGATTCGGTTGACGTGTCCAAACCGAGCTATGAATTAGAGCACTCGGCTCCAAAATTTTGGACTCTCTAGGACAAGTAGTTTCCTAGTAATCAACAAAAGAACATTTTGCCGCCAGAATTTTCAAATATTATGTTCGCACCCGTAAAAATGCGGCGTTGCCGCTCTGAAAGTATGGTATCAGCGTAGGAATTTGAACGTTAGTCGGATGGAGTTGTGTGTTGCCCGTGCCTGGTAAATAGTTACCCTAGGATTCATGTCTTAAACACTCATTACGTAGCTCAAGAAGCGGAATATAGGTTAAAATGAAACAAAAAAACACCAAAGAAAAGTTTTATAATGGTTAGTTTAAGTTTAAATATGTATTTATTAAGAAACCTGACTTCAGATTTTTTATTTTTAGTTTTAAATATCATGAAATTATATCTCTAAGTCTCTCAACTAACCAACAATGTTTTCAAATCATGAGTTACCTACTCTTGTCACACTAGGTGTAAATGGCATCGTGCGAAACTATAATTGTGTCTGTGAGTACGTACATAACTATAGATAGTGCAATTCACGAAGACGCGCCCCTCGCGGGGTGCGGGGAGTTTGCTCCGAGCGGCAGTCGCCAACCGTAGTCTATTAATTGTAGTGTGCGTGTGCACTCATAGGTAATTAGTGTGTACCGATAACACTCAAACATTGACGGAAGCTTGCACACATATACTATAAACGGTTAGGAGGAATAGTGGGGCGCGCCTTCGTGGGTTGCACTATCTATAGCGAGCTGCAGTAAATACTCACGGGAAAGCGAAAGGAAATATTATAAATATAATAATTATGAAGAAAAGTGGGGGGGCTCTATTCCGGAAAACGTTTTATTTTTTTTCTTCAAAAGTTGTTAACGTAGATACCTATTGTTCTAAAGGTTTTTAGGGCTCTAATTGTGAATTTGACATTCATTTTTGAATTCAAGATGGTGGCTTCATTTTTTTTCTTAAATAATGGATATGGGTATCGTTTAATAGGTTTTTGGGGGCTCTGATTGTGAATTCAACATTAATTTTTGAATCCAAGATGGTGGCTTCATTTTTTTCTCAAAAAATGGATATGGGTATCGTTTAATAGGTTTTTGGGGGCTATGATTGTGAATTCAACATTAATTTTTGAATCCAAGATGGTGGCTTCATATTTTTCTCAAAAAATGGATATGGGTATCGTTTAATAGGTTTTTGGGGGCTCTGATTGTGAATTCAACATTAATTTTTTAATTCAAGATGGCAGCTTCATTTTTTTTCTTAAAAAATGGGTATGGGTATCGTTTAATAGGTTTTTGGGGGCTCTGATTGTGAATTCCACAATATTTTTTCAATCCAAGATGGCGGCTTAATTTTTTTTCACAATATATTGATATGGGTGTCGTTTAATAGGTTTTTGGGGGCTCGGATTATAAATTCGACATTGTTTTTTGAATCCAAGATGGCGGCTTCATTTTTTTCCTTAAAAAATGGGTATGGGTATCGTTTAATAGGTTTTTGGGGGCTCTGATTGTGAATTTGACATTATTTTTTGAATCCAAAATGGCTGCTACATTTTTTTCCTTAAGAAATGGGTATGGGTATCGTTTAATAGGTTTTTGGGGGCTCTGATTGTGAATTTGACAATAATTTTTGAATTCAAGATGGTGGCTTCATTTTTTTTCTTAAATAATGGATATGGGTATCGTTTAATAGGTTTTTGGGGGCTCTGATTGTGAATTCAACATTAATTTTTGAATCCAAGATGGTGGCTTCATTTTTTTCTCAAAAAATGGATATGGGTATCGTTTAATAGGTTTTTGGGGGCTATGATTGTGAATTCAACATTAATTTTTGAATCCAAGATGGTGGCTTCATATTTTTCTCAAAAAATGGATATGGGTATCGTTTAATAGGTTTTTGGGGGCTCTGATTGTGAATTCAACATTAATTTTTTAATTCAAGATGGCAGCTTCATTTTTTTCCTTAAAAAATGGGTATGGGTATCGTTTAATAGGTTTTTGGGGGCTCTGATTGTGAATTCCACAATATTTTTTCAATCCAAGATGGCGGCTTAATTTTTTTTCACAATATATTGATATGGGTGTCGTTTAATAGGTTTTTGGGGGCTCGGATTATAAATTCGACATTGTTTTTTGAATCCAAGATGGCGGCTTCATTTTTTTCCTTCAAAATGGGTATGGGTATCGTTTAATCGGTTTTTGGGGGCTCGGATTTCAAATTTGACATTATTTTTTGAATCCAAGATGGCGGCTTCATTTTTTTCCTTAAAAATGGGTATGGGTATCGTTTAATAGGTTTTTGGGGGCTCTGATTGTGAATTTGACATTATTTTTTGAATCCAAAATGGCTGCTACATTTTTTTTCTCAAAAAATGGATATGGATATCGTTTAATAGGTTTTTGGGGGCTCTGATTGTGAATTCAACATTATTTTTTGAATCCAAGATGGCTGCTTCATTTTTTTTCATAAAAAATGGATATGGGCATCGTTTAATAGGTTTTTGAGGGCTCTGATTGTGAATTCGACATTGTTTTTTGAATCAAAGATGGCAGCTTCATTTTTTTTCTAAAAAAATGGGTAAGGGTATCATTAAATAGGTTTTTGGGGGCTCGAATTATAAATTCGACATTATTTTTTGAATCCAAGATGGCAGCTTCATTTTTTTTCTTAAAAAATGGGTATGGGTATCGTTTAATAGGTTTTTGGGGGCTCTGATTGTGAATTCGACATTATTTTTTGAATCCAAAATGGCTGCTTCATTTTTTTTCTCAAAAAATGGATATGGGTATCGTTTAATAGGTTTTTGAGGGCTCTGATTGTGAATTCGACATTATTTTTTGAATCCAAGATGGCTGCTTCAATTTTTTTCTCAAAAAATGGATAAGGGTATCGTTTAATAGGTTTTTGAGGGCTCTGACTGTGAATTCGACATTGTTTTTTGAATCAAAGATGGCAGCTTCATTTTTGTTCTTAAAAAATGGTTATGGATATCGTTTAATAGGTTTTTGGGGGCTCTGATTGTGAATTCGACATTATTTTTTGAATCCGAGATGTGGGCTTTATTTTTTTTTCTTAAAAAATGGATATAGATATCATTTATATCTTATAGTCTTATAATTCAATAGAGCTAAATGCACGCAATGCAAACGAGAGCGTGGAAAGAGTGCCAAAGAAGCACAATCGGCCTCAGCGTTCGGCAGTGTTCGACATCTGTTTCTCCTTTTTGAGTGAGCGATGCGTTTGCGTGGACAGCTGTATGACGTTGTCTCGTTCAACTATCGTAAGTAAACCAACTATACAGAAAACCGTTTTTTTAAGAAAAAAAATGTAGCCGCCATTTTGGATTAAAAAATTAATGTCGAATTCACAATCAGAGCCCCCAAAAACATATTGAACGATACCCATATCCATTTTTTCGAATTCACAATCAGAGCCATTTAAAACCTATTAAACGATACCCATATCCATTTTTTAAGAAAAAAAATGAAGCCACCATCTTAGATTCAAAAAATATTGTCGAATTCACAACCAGAGCCCCCAAAAACCTATTAAACGATACCCATATCCATTTTTTGAGAAAAAAATGAGGCCGCCATCTTGGATACAAAAAATAATGTTCACAATCAGAGCCCCCAAAAACCTTTTAAACGATACCCATATCAATTTTTTCAGAAAAAAAAGGAAGCAGCCATTTTGGATTCAAAAAATAATGTCGTATTCACAATCAGAGCCCCCAAAAACCTATTAAACGATACCCATATCCATTTTTTAAGAAAAAAAAATGAAGCCGCCATCTTGGATTCAAAAATTATTGTCGAATTCACAACCAGAGCCCCCAAAAACCTATTAAACGATACCCATATCCATTTTTTAAGAAAAAAAATGAAGCCGCCATCTTGGATTCAAAAACTTATGTCCAATTCACAAAATAGGAATATAGTTGAAAATGAAACAAAAAACCCGAAAAAGTGCTTTTTCTTCTTCCTGCCCTTGCCCACCAGGTGGGGTCGGCACAACATGGTGAGATGCCCCCCCTATCACTTGCCATCTGGTGAGATGGCAAGTGATAGGGGGCAAGTGTGCGTGAGTACGCACACAACTAGCAAGCCGCAGTAAATACCTATTTTCCGTCCGCCTGGTTTACTCGATACGCTCATAAAAACCTGACTGAATACAGTAAAACACAGAGAACAGACGGCTAACAACAGGCAGAGTAGGTAGAATCATCAACACTGGCCTAGCAGGTACCTATTTACAGAACCAAATAAAGTTTTTTTTCTAAGAATACCTAAAAGACACGCATTACTAAAGAAACTATAAAACGAACAAGAACGGGCAACACACAATTCTCCTATAGATAGAGAGAAAGCTCTTAACCTAACAAAAAGAGAAAATATGAGTTTGAGGTTTCAGAAATCAAAACCGCTAAGCGCATACGAAAATGACTCGTATCGCGATCTAAAATAAACCGAATAACGTTCAAATTCCTATGCTGATACCAAACTTTCAGAGCGGCAACGCCGCATTTTTACGGGTGCGAACATACATTTGAAAATTCTGGCGGCAAAATGTTCTTTTGTTCATTACTAGGAAACTACTTGTCCTAGAGAGTCCAAAATTTTGGAGCCGAGTGCTCTAATTCATAGCTCGGTTTGGACACGTCAACCGAATCTGTAGCTATTGTAGATCCTCAGATGTAGCATGTGCGTGCCAGACAAACGTGTCTCCAGCTAACACAGTCATCAAAGCTTCTAACTCGGTGAGTTTTGAACCTAGACACTTGAAATATTTGGAGCATCCATGATATTTTTTGCTCTAAATTTGGAGATATCAAGCAACTTTCTAGCTATAGCCATTCCTGAGATCCACATGTGTTAGCTGGAGAAATGGCTTCCCAGCAAACACGTTGTTATAGTCTTCTAACTCAAAGAGTTTTCGAGCTAGAGACTTGATTTTTTTTATGCCGGGTGCTCTAATTATGCTCTAAAATTTGGCGTTTACTATCTAGCTCTATCGTTAGCCGTTTGCCCACACTGAATGAGGAAGCTGTGGAGCCGCTCTCCAGCTAACACACCTATAAAGTCTCATAGAGTCGTTGTTTTTTTTGCTGCTAAATTTTCCTTCAAATCAATGATTGCTCCAATTATGCTTTAAATGTTGGCGTTTTCAGAATTCGCAATTTCCATATGAGGAAGCTGGAGAAATGCACATGTTTTCTATAGAGCTTTGTGTAATTGCCTATTTTGTGCGCACGACATTTTCACTAATATTACTTTTCATTAGAATTGAGCTTTAGTAATGCTCCTTTCACTAAATAGGTACTTATAATATGGAAACTGTTTATGTTAAAACTGTACCTTTGAATCTCCAGGTTATTTAAATGTCTGGTCTTATATAGCTCAGTTTTTATAACCCTTTTTCGGTGTATAAGGTTGTGGGTTTGATCCCCACTGAGACATTAATGTGCTAAACATTGATGTTTGTAAGGCGTCTGAGCGCTGCAAGTATAGTCAGTGTTTTGTGAACATCATGATTTTCTTCACAACTCACGTTACCATTTTTGATATATTTATGTTCTTCTGAAAAAAACTCACGGCTTTGTCAACCACCTTTTATAAAAATATATATAGCTAGTTTAGTGATTTTTATAATCAACTTATTTGCATTTCCTTAAAACCTCACGTACTCGCTCATGGTCCGCAAACACAAATACATTCTTTTGAGTGCAAAAGTTTGGTAAACGTTTGCATTAGAATCGGGTGGTTTCAGGCAGGTCTAAAATCCTCCTGTTTCATGCAAGATCACGCACCACTGCGTATCGCCGGCGGCTACAGGGCGGGCGCGGGGCGTTTGCGGGGGCCGAACGGTGTTTTATAGGACACACATTTTTAGTACGTGCTTTTTTATGTTTGAACTGATATGGGCTCTTAAGAGCTTGAGTGTGAAATCGGATATAAAACCCCAGCCTTGATTAAATTGATTCTAAAATTATATCCGGACCTAGCTATAAAACCATATCAGAGTATCTATAGGTGTCAGATTTCGTACGTATTTATTATTATTATTTTGAAAGTACTATCTAACTTCTTAATTTATAGACCTCTGTTTTATATTCTTATTGTAAGTGTATTTTATTCTATAACTATAATTCTTTTTTAAAATACTATTATTATTGTTGTCACAGAAGAGAAATATGTTTTTTGTTGTTCTGAGTTTGTTGTCGTCAATAATTAGAATGGCGTTTGCTACCTCAGAACAAAGCGTTTTTTCTCTTCTGTGTTTGATCCTATAATTGGAGGACATCTAGCATATATTATACCAGAGTAACCAGCTATTGTTCTTAGACCTTAAGAAACTGTCGGTGTTCATTTTGTTAGTGCGATTGAAATCAAAAAATTCGCAATCTCAGTAGCAGTTATTCATGTCATGTAAAAATCATGGTAAAATAAACTTTTCGGTGAGACTTTCGAATCCAGAGTTAAATTAACTTGTACAACACGTCCTCGCCCGATGTTCACGTGTCCAGGAAACACGTGTAGTTTCACATTATTTAGTTACGTTTCAGGAAATATTGCAGCGAGGTCATTTTAATGGAAGTTAATAATAAAGTTTTAAAACGTTTTGGGAACTTTTAGTGAGGTTACGTGGCTTGCAGTCACTTTGTATTCAACGTTGTATTTATTTTATACTTTGCAGGCGGAAGGGCCTTGCGCTTTTTTAAAATTGATGAGATAGATAACAATAGAATATGATCGCAAAACACTTTCAGTAAATTGGTAATTTCTATATAATATATAGAAATTACCAATTTACTGATACCAATTACAATTTATTTTATATTATAAAATAAATTAATATACATTGGACGCCTGTTTAGATTCTGTACATACCTGATACATTTGTTTGTTTCTCTTTTCATTTGATCATTATCGTATAATATTGTTGAGAACTCTTCTAGACGCATACGTATATTATAGCTTTTTTAACCGACTTCCAATCAAAAAGGAGGAGGTTCTCAATTCGGTTGTATGTTTTTTTTTTTTTTTTTTTTTTTTTTTTTTTTAATGTTTGTTACCGCATAACTTCGTCATTTGTGAGCCGATTTGAAAAAATATTTTTTTATCCGAAAGGTACTGCTTCCAGATTGGTCCCATTTTAATTTTATTAAAATCGGTGTTGCCATTTTTTTTTTAATAATTTTTTTAATGTTTGTAACTGCATGCCTGCAATCGGCTTAGCCGTTTGGCAATGAAGTCGGTTTCTCAAGTTTTTTATATCTATCTCTTTCATATACGGTAGGTATATAGGTAACCTACCTCTGTGGCCTTGATGTAAAAAAGGCCTAGAAAAGTTCAAAAACTTTCAGGTTTAATAAAAACAGATTCGTAAAATAAAGGTAAAGGTCTAGCCCAAATGACGAAAACGTTTAGGAAAAGAAATCCAACTCGGCGGTCAACTCACTGAAGGCTGTTTAACGATAATGTTTATTTTATTATTACGACCGAAATATGGATTTTCGCTTTCAAAAATATCAAGTGACCCCTGTAATAGGCGCGATTATGGCCTCGTAAAAGTTTGATAGTCTTTTTTCAATACATTCTTTAAATTGTTCGCAGAAAAGACTTTGGATTGAATTCTAGAAAAATACACGTATCGGCTATCTAATCTTCAATCTTTTTAAAAAGTGCAAAAAAAGGCCTTTTACAATGTACATGATTTCTATAGCGTCGAGGGCAACTGTTCTCTCATGCTTTTATAACCGGGACGCTGTAGTGCCCGAGACAAGATTTTAGATATATAAAATACCTAGGCTTACCCAGCGCCCATATAGCTTAGTTCTTGCAAAATCATTTTTTTTATACAAAACAGAGAAACTGCCCACCTGATGGGAAGTGGTTACTGTAGCATATGGACGCCTGCAATACCAGAGTCATCCCAAATGCGTTGCCAACCCTTTAAAACTTTTACAACGCCTTTTTTGAAAAACCCCAAGCTAAGGAAAAACCTCAGCACATAGACCATTCCACAGCCTGAGTGTGCGCAAAAGGAAGTTTTTGTGAACCGAACGGTGTGAACAAGGTGTGAGGATGAACTCACTGCCTATGGCGAGCAGTGCAATGGTAGAATGAAGCTATTGGCGTGATGTCAAACAGTTCTTCAGAGCATACCCCATTATCCAAGCGGTAGCACGCACAATGAGCCATCACACCAGGAGCATCTTTTAAAATAATAAATTATAGTTTAAAAAACTAAAAAAAAACGCTTTTATAACTAATTGAACTAAAAAGTTAAAAATAAAACTGTAATAATCAGTTGAAAAATTTATATTATTGTACAAAAAGCGTGGGGTGCTTTTTATAATAACTTCAGATATAATAAACTATTGATAAAATATTTACAACAATCAAAATCAAGCCCCCCACGCTTTTTGTACAATAATATAAATTTTTCAACTGATTATTACAGTTTTATTTTTAACTTTTTAGTTCAATTAGTTATAAAAGCGTTTTTTTTTTAGTTTTTTAAACTATAATTTATTTTTTACTTTTTAGTTTTTTTTTTTCATTTTTTTTTTTCATATTATTGCATTATCATCGACCTTTGACAGGTGAGCAAAGTTTGAATCAAATCTGATCGTTCAAAGTAGGTTTTTTTTTTTATTTTTTCATTTTTTTTCATTTTTTTTTTCATATTATTGCATTGTCATCGACTTTTGACAGGTGTGCAAAGTTTGAATCAAATCTGATCGTTCAAAGTAGGACAAAATCGAGCTCAAAGGGGTCGGTTACATACATACATACATACATACATACATACATACATACATACAGGTGAAACTAATAAAAGCGTTATAAAAACAGTGGCACTCCGGGAATGCCAAGAAAAGTAAAGACATGAAATTACGTGCGTATGTCCCTGGCTGCCTGTGGGCGGATAGTCCCCCTTTTTTAGCGATTTACCGATCTTTGCCGAAGAGAATGTCGTGACGTATGACGGTGACGAGTTCATTTGTTTTTTACCCACCTCAAAATACTAAACACGTTTTCATTACAAAAATCTAGTATTGTTTAAATCCTACTTCCATAAAATCCGGTTAAATACAAACTGTCGTGATTCCGTCGAATAAAAATACGACAATAATATCTTCGGATGGTCTCATTACGAGTGTAGTGTTTGTAGAAACGTTTCAATCTGACAAGGTTTGTTTAGCCGACTGTGTGCTTTGTTGTGGCTATGAAATAGACGGAAATATAATAATTAATTTGTTAGTTTACTAATAAAAACAAACAGACATTTTTTTATACTACAAGAATCTTGACATACAAAATACATTTTGTAAGGTATAATAAAAATAAATTCTACTCAAATAGGTACATTATAATGTACCTTCTAGTACACTTCTAAAAACATAAAAGAAAATTTAAAAATGGCATTGAAACAGTTTACCATTTTGGAGTATCTTGTTACAAACGTTACAAATATTGTATTTGCCTCACGTTTCATAGCCACAACATTTCAAGTCTGTGCTTTGCCGCGATATTTGTTTAATATTTTCACGAAAGGGCACGCGGCTTTCATGCATATTAGATAATGTGCCTTCGCTTGGGCCGCTTTTCAGTATACATTCTGTAAATTTATCTGTATAGAAGAGAGAATACATAGATAAATAGTTTTAAAAATGAAAAATAAACGTGTCACTCGTGTGTGATGACGGCAGAAGTCAATCCCCCCCACCCTTTCCCCTTCTCCCGTATTAGTTTAAATTTTTATTGCGAAAAAGTGTCGGTCGCGTGACGGTGGCGTGATGCGCATTTATTGGTTTTTTCCCACCACAAAAATGCTCCCCCCACTTTTGTTTTGGGTACCTAAGTTTCTAAATCTTTGCCAAAGAAGTGTCGGTTACGTTACGGTGACGTGACGGGGGCTTATTGGTTTTCTCCCACTCAAAAAAATCTCGTACACGCATAAAGAAGATTTCAATTCAAAAATAAACAGTGTGATGCACTGAAAACCTAACAATGGAATGTAACCCCTAAAAAAACTACTAATCCAACATTTTGTGCTTTCGCATGATCATTTTCTTACATTACGTTTATTTTTCTACGTGCCCTTGTGACATTGCACCACGTCGATCATTCTCAGGTATAAAAGTTGGGTCTCTAATCTCTATACTCTTACGCAGATCTAAAACCTTACGCACATCTAAGCGATCTGCGATAATGATCAGTGAAACGCTGTCAAATATCAGTGTAATTAATTGAAAGCTTTTCACTAATCGCCACCGCAGAACGCTTAGTAGTGCGCAAGGCTTAAATCTTGTGTCTTTTTTGCACCGGCACCAACCAAATTGGACCTGTTTTTCTAGGTAAAAAAAATACTTATATAGCCCACCCGCACGTAACTTCATTAAAGCTGAATACTATTTAAGAGCTGTAGTCACATGGGGTGTCGTGATTCTATTAAAAATGCATGAAACGGTCCACCAAATGGGCCAGTGGGAATAATTTAGCGCGTTCCCATGGGCTCACACCTTTGGAACCCATGGGATAATAATCAGCATCATCAGTAAAATACGAAAAACTTTACAAACACACAATACAGATTCAATTCGTTTTTGGTCCCTTGGCTTTTTCACCCTACTTTATATCTTTGTATCGCAGTATCGGGTTTGTGCCCTCAGTCGGCCACAAACGCAGTCATCAAATATTTTCATTTCGCTGAAAAAGTAATGTGATTATTAAATCTACCCTCCATTCAACGCACCGCAATGGTTCCATTCAGACTTTTTTGTTTTATTTTGATCATAATTATTTTCATAAATTGGGTTTCAGGATCTGTAAATATTTGTCTATTTCACGTAGTTAATAAAAAAAATCCTCACGACTATTATTCGCAGACGCGTTAAATTCCTTAGGATCTCTTTGAAGCCAAGTACCCATTCAAGATGATTTTGCTTTCAGCCACTTTGGTAACTAGCTGATTCGTAACCAGCTACGTAAAATCAAATTTCTGCACTGTTTTGTCAGTAACTTATCAGTTACTTATTTGGGTATGTCTGTTCAATGTACTGAGTATGGTACATTTAATTGTACTTAGATTAATAAATTTCATAATTTTCAAAATTATGTTCAGAGTTTTCACAGAAAAAACTCAGCCTTTTATCAACATAATAAAATCAAGTATAGGGTCATAATTATTATTCTGTGAACCATCTTGTTGGTATAAGAAAAACCATACTTACAAAGAAATTTAAACTGAATCGAAACTTGACTCGTCAGAGCTATCTACAAAATCAACTTATGCTACCTCTCAGAAGTACTATAATGTACCTTCAGTGCAAACTGAAGAAGCCACTCTTACTTTGATTACCGTGAGACCACTGCCTTGCTGGACTTTCTGAGCATTTGATGCAGGCTGTGAGGTAACCATGAAATCTAATTTTGGAGAAACAAAACAAAAAACAAACCGACAGCAGTTTTTCATTTGAAACGTTTTAAACCAATTAATTTATTTGAGATGGTGGTCGAGCGTCCTGGTTTTTACGGGATATGAGAAGTGATGATTTAGACGCAGTTACAGCTCATCATCATCATCACCAACCAATATAGCCCACAATGAACATAGATATCTCTCAACGAGCGCCACCATAACAGCTCATATAAGTTTGAAAAACTTATGAAACCGACTTCATGGTCAAATGGTCAAACTGCTGAACTTATTTTGAAGAAAATTAAATGCGACCAATCTGGAATATATAAGACGAACTTTTCAGATATTTTTTTTTAAGTCGTCTCACAAATAACGAAGTTACGCAAAGGCACACAAAAAAAAATCGAACCTCCGCTTTATTTTCAAGCCGGCTAAAAATAGTTACTATTTGCTCAAAACTTTCTGCATTTTTCCGTTTCAGTTATGAATCAGTTTTTCATTTTCGAGAAAAATGGTCGCCCTACACTAAAGCTAACATTTGTGCAAGTTAGTGCAAGAACCCTCGCGGTCCCCGCCATTATGTGATGGCCGGCCGTGGATTCCTAAGGAGTATTCAATTACTGGCTCCTTGTCTAAGTGCCAGTTCAATTTGATATGAATAAGATATTCCTATCACTGCCAGGAATATTCAGGGATTGTTCTGCTATTGGAAAACTTCCTGCCGCAAAAGTCTACAATATATTCTTCTTCTCTGTTTATGATACCTGTCAAAATGACAGACTTTTCAGTTTCAAGTAATTAATACTTTTTAAATAAGTCGGTTTATAGTAAAGTCAGTCGTCATAATTTGTTTTGAAAAAAATGGTGGTAATACGACAAATTATAATTATGCTATGACGTGAGTACTTGATGTTAATTTTGTTTTGAAAATATCCAACACACTAATTGAACTTTGACTTACTAAATGATGCGTTCAGCAATGTTTTGGGCAATTTGGTCCAATTAACTTTTGATGCCCGAACTGATTTTATGCGAAAACATTACTGAAACAAATGGTGCTGAACAGATTTTTATGCATAAAAATGGTAGTAATATTCTTCATCCGGTTTTCTCAGTTTCCATAAAGATTTCCAAAATTCTGATAAAACTATTTGATATTAAATAACTGAGCCGTGGCGTTACTGTTAGAATTAATAACCCAAATAAGATGTATACAGCACTTTTAAAGTTTATTTTTACTAGCACATATTTATTTATTATAAAAGATATACTCGTAAATAAAAAAGGGATATATTCAAAACCAGTGCATCTCTTTTCATCTCTCGTAAAATTCCAAGCGTGCATAACGTCCGCCACAAACACTAGCGTAGCGTTACAAACAGGACGGTAAAATTTTATCTAGAATAGTAAAAATATGACATGGCTTCTACGACATCAACTACCTAGTTTACTTTTTGTTTGCGTCTGTTATTTTATTCAAAATTTACTAAAGATTCGAATGTATAGAACGATAAGTTAAAACTTTCTATGAAGATAAAACATTTTGGGAAGTCAGGTAAAATTTGATACAGATGAAAATATGTCAGATAAGCTCCGATTAGATCAGCTTCCGACTAATAAAACAGCACCAAGCAGAGGATAAATAATGAGTTGACGATGATGATTGTGTAAAAAAAATATGAGCTTTTTTGTTAGTATTTCTAAAATTTGGGAATTTCCTCAATATCCAATTCTTGATTGGAACCTATTAGGCTATTACTGTAGGTGACCCATTAATGATGACTTTGAATCTATTTAGCGGCTCAGTTAACTTTTACTAGTAACCCTATAAACAGGTCCCTGTAGTACCTGAAACAACATTTTAAATGGAGTAGGCTTATACCATGCTTTCACCTGACTTAGGTGCAGTAAGTGTTTTGCAGTGCTTGTAAACATTTCAAGCCGTACCAGCGTAAAAGCCTCGCATAGCCCATAGCATTTCAACAACACATATTCAAAACCAAAACATACTAACTAATAGTAAGCCGCATACACTGAAGTGAGATTACCTCATGATTCATTCCAACAATCGTTATAATAGCACTTGAATCCGGTTCGAAGCACGGAATGACGTAATCCATATAAATAACAATGTCCATAGGATATGATACAACGTTTATGGGTAACTTAAGTGTAGTATTGTCGTTTTCGTAGCAGTTTATTGCCCCGACAATAAAAATGCATCGAACGTTGGATAGTTCGTGAGATAGTTTATTTGCTGTCTTATACGATGCTTCAACAGACAATATCGTAGACTTTGCGACGAGAAATAAGTTTAGGTTCCTTTAAATAAGATTTGAGACCGTCTACGGGACCGTCTTTGTAGAAATTGAACCTATGTTATTAGAGCGCTTGCTGGTTTGTACAATACTGCGAGTATTTGGCGAATGGTGCAGACGTGGCGAAGAAAACGTAATATCACTAATACAACCATTTACTGCCATAACTTCGAACGCACTGAATAAATATAATCAATAAAATTTTCTTCTTATTTTCACTGGTTCCGACTCGCACTTGGCTGCTTTTTTATTCAAACCAGTGGCGGTGAAATGATTTTAAGTGCGCCAGAGAGGCCTTTTCGTGCATTCGGCACAATGTTTTAGAACTTTTTAAAATCTACGACATTCCAGTTTGTTCACGATGTTTTCCTCCACTGTTTGAGCGTACTGGTACTGACATAGTGCACAACAATTTTTTTACAGAAAATCTCATTGGTAGGTACATGGATGGATTTGAAACCACGACCTAGGGATTTATTTATTTTATTTGCAAATGTTTGTATGCTTCTTGCTAAAACTTGTATATTTTTCTATTGAACATTAATATTTTTTCGTTATAGGTTAAAATTAATAAATTGATTGATAAAAAAGTATAGTATTTTTTAAATATTGCAATGTCAGTGTATATATACCTTACTTATAAATAATACATAAAAGGCTATAATAATAATATATATCAAAGCTGGATAATCAAGAAGCCACAATAATAATATATTAAAACTAATTAACGTTTAATATAGGTATCAATACCGCTTCATTATTTGCAACTGAACTGTTCACTTCGGCGCAAATCATTTGGAAACTTGAACTGACAACCGAGGAATAGATAGAGTAGAACTTGGGATCACGTACCAGAAATACCTTTCAATCAACGTATCAAGCGAATATCGTGAAGATCTCACGAACACAATTTCATTCAGAGAGCATGCATGCCTCATTCGAACTGCAAATAAATAACAATGCGAATGAAGAGAATTGACACTGTGCTCTGATGTCACAGAGTAAGATGCAGCCATACAGATAGAACACTCTAGTCTTCCGATGTCTCGAAATAAGAGTTTGGTCTATTAATCTAAAAGATTGACTGGCCTTTCACCTCAGTTGGCAGTAGCTCTGCCTTCTGTGCCGTAGGTCGTGGGCTCGATCCCCACCGTGAATATTTGTGTGGTGAACACAAATATTTGTTCTCTGTCTGGGTGTTATATTGTATTCTAAGTATATATTTACAAAAAAATGTTTGTAAGTATTATAATCTGGTTCCCATACCTAGTACCTACAAGCTCTGCTTAGTTACGACTGTATAGTATAGTGTTGTGTGGATTGTCTATAATATTTATTTATTTATTAAAACACGTCTCGAGTGCACGAAAAGTGCCTCTGAGGTTCACTTGAAATCCTTTCGCCACACTGGTTTAAAAGGCCTATTGACACGATAAATACGTCTGCATTTCCATGTATTGTTAAATCCCTCTGATATATATTGCCATCAATAAAAAACCCAGTAGTAAATGCTAGTGAATTCCGAGGCTGACTGAGAATCAACGCGCAGCCAAAAACATAGGTCGGTAGAATTGCATAAAAAAAAAACAAATTCTCCGAAGGTAAGGTACCTACTCGATTTTCCTAAGTAGGTGCTTACCTACTCAGGAAAATCGCTGATATCCGTTCGACTTCTAACATTTTACACAAATGCATGGTGGGATTTTCGCTCATAGTCTAAAAAACTTCGCATCTGTGCTTCCAATGAGTCACAGCTCTGGCAGCTAGAATACATGAAACTCCGTCGCCAAGTCACTCGTCACGGGAAGTAAGAAAAGTGGGTTTGGAACACTCGTCCGCATACAAATAGTTTACAAATGGGACATTGTCGTGAGACGTCGTGCCGATGGTTCGCCTTAGTGAAATTAGTGTTTCTTTGTTCGAATAAGTCTACATCATGATTAAATTTTACAAACCGTTTCGTTGATATTTTTGAATGGTTTTTCATTTTAACTACGTATTCAGTTATGCATCAATGGATAGTTCTGTATCTGCTTATAAGATAAGAATATATGGGAGGTATCCTGAAAAAAGATTGTGTATTGAAAGAGAGTGTTATCTCTGCCTATCCCCATGATATGCATGTTTGCTATAACAAAAGCTTTGAAAAGTATATCCGCATTTCAAACAAAAAACACCGGCGTTCGTTTTAAAATGCAACATCAGCAAGTTTACCAAAGCAGACATCTACCAATGAATGAAAATAAGAAGCAGTGCAGGAGTAAAAAAGATTTTAATCTTATTTAGTAAAGTCTACGAGGCGTCGGTTGGCAGACTAGAAGTCAGGTGGCACGATGTAAAAGAAAACTCATTACTTCTTATTCAGAGACGCAGTCGAGTAGTGCATTCAACGCCAGTCTGGTTATCGATGAAAGGGATTGTTAGTGCTGGGATAAACAGCCATTAGCCGGTGCTTGTTGGGATAGTGATTTTGACAATAAGAGGGGAGAAATCACGTGATCAGACGGAAATCTTTTTGTGAATATTTTTTTGTTAAATTATGCTTTGCTTAGGTATCAGTCTGGCAAAATAGAATACTAAATTCGAGATTTTGAATGTTTCTTCTGCTTCTTGTTTTTTGTAAAAATGTCAGCTGTCAAATGTCAACTCCGACGTCATTTCATTTCGTGAACATACTACCTACATTTGTTTTCATTAACCTTTGGACATCGTGAAAGTTTTGTTTTTCAATCTGCTATTTAAACTACGAACCACTCCATCAGTCAACGAATGAACAAAGTATGATTTTGTCTTGTATATACATACGAGTATATTGAATACCTACAACTGCCTAAATTGCAGCAATAAACTGACCACCTTAAACCACATTGTAACTAAAAGGACTTCGAAAACATTTCTAATTTATAGCCTAGACTACATCCATTTTATTAATACAGATTTATCGATAAAGTAACGACAGGGCACATTTCAGTAAAGAGTTAAGAGTAATAAATTTAAAAGCAGCACATCAGTATGCCACCACCGTTTCTTTTGCACACCAGTACCTACGTATGGGACAAAGCAAGACATATTGTGGCTATAAGAGATGTTGTACTTTTGTAGTTTGATTTTGGCTTTGACTCAAGAAAACTTATGGGTTCAACGTTCATTTTTGTTGCAACTTTTAGAATACTTATAAATACCTACTTGTTTCTAACTATACTTTAAACGAATAGATGTAGTACAGTTAATAGCACTCAAAAATATCAGGATCTATAAAGTTATCACAAAAAACATGGATTCAGCGAATTTGATTATCCACCGACAGCGATCAAATGTACAGGCGTACACGCGCATACCTATCACGCAAATGATGCCTATTTCTGCCGTGAAACAGCATCGCTGTGTTTCAGTTTGAAGGGCATGGGGTGCCAAGGAAATTACTGGCACGTGAGGCTGCCTTAAGTTGATGGACGCAGGGCAATGCACGTTCCTGACGTGCATGACCTACGAGGCAATGCCTTGTTATAGGCGATGGTTACCACTAACATCAGGTGGGCCACATGCTTGTTCCATCAACTACTTGTATTAAAAAAAAAACACCCGTGTATTTTTTTTTTGACAAAATCCGCGCGGTTTATCTCTACCGTTCTATTAGGGAAATCTTTCTAATAAGGAATTCATTTCAATAAAAAGCAGCCAAGTGCGAGTTGGACTCGCCCATGAAGGGTTCCGTAGCATCAAGTAACATAATATAAAGGTTCTTGTAGTTCGTCGAAAGATAAATTGCGGTTTACGATTTATAACGTTTAAAAAAAAAACTACTGGCTAGATCTCGTTCAAACCAAATATCGTTGAAAGTTTGCATAGTAATGTACAACATATATTTTTTTTAGTTTTATCATTCTCTTATTTTAGAAGTTAGAGGGGGGGGGGACCAACTTTTTTCCACTTTGGAAGTGTCTCTCGTGCAAACTATTCAGTTTAAAAAAAAACGATATTAAAAACCTCATTGAAGACCTATATGGGTTCGATGAAAAAATTTTTTTTTAGTTTCAGTTTCAAGTATGGGGACCCCCAAAATTCATAGTTTTTTTTTATTTTTGTGTAAAAATCTTAATGCAGTTCACAGAATACATCTACTCGCCAAGTTTCATCAGTCTAGCTCTTATGGTTTCGGAGAAAAATGGCTGTGACACGGTCAGACAGACAGACAGACACAGACATGACGAAACTATAAGGGTTTCGTTTTTGCCATTTGGCTACGGAACCCTAAAAAACGAAGAAATATTTAAATAAATAAACAAAAAAATATCTTCAAAGATCCAAGAAAAAGATAAAATTTACTCCGAGTATACTCCATCCATAACATAAAATCGAGTTTACAAAATCACCATACTGCCCCAAATTTCCATCTGTTTACACTGTAAAGTACACCAAAAATAGACATAACTTTTGAAATGTAAGAAAATGTATCCAAATTAGATTTTCGCGTAAACCTAATACTCTCGGTGGAAAGTGTTCAGGTGATTTGGGAGTGCGGCCTACAGATTGAATTTATCCTGTACCCAAGGGAGAGGGATGCCGGCGGGATAGATAGTGTTCTGGAAAAGATCTCAAAATTTTTATAATGCATTTGAAAATTATACTTTGCGTGATACCAAACTTCTAAAGGTACGGTCACATCTAGGTGATAAGCTGATGTGATGTTTGACAGCATATTTGATTTTTACCGCTGTTAAATAACGCAGTACTAAAGCTAAAGACGAATCAATTATTTTCAAGTTATGCCATTCAGGTATTAAATAATAGATATAAATAAAAATATAGCTCAACTGTTTTTGTGAATTTTGTACATTTTGTAAATAATTTGTTTTAATCTAATTTTCTTTGCGTAAGTAAATATGTAATTAAAAAATATAGTATTAATATTTGTAATTAGATTAGAGACCTGCCTAAATAATCTCAGTAGACACTTCCTCAGATCCTTTTGATAACTAATAATGCAAATGTTAATTTTGACGCAAGCCCACATGTTGCTGTTTTAATGCTCGACATTTTTATATATATTTATGACACATCCAGCCTAATATTTTTAAAATCTTTAGCTAGCGTTACCCATTTAGGGCCCCAAGGGGCATTCATTTTTCCCGCCGTTACTCCTACAACATCACTTTACGATACTGTACTTTTTTTATTATTCATGATAATACGCCTTACATTAGCCTGTTTCGTTTTTCACATTGTTTTTACGATGTGAGTCATGATTTTTTTCAGTTACTTAACGTTTTTTGTCATATAGAGCCCATTAGATATTTATATCTTAGGATTTTTATGCGTTATGAACAGAAAATTTGTGAAGCGAATCTTCTATGGTATTATTTTATTGAAAGTTGCACGGTTTTTTTCAATAACACAAACAAATGAAATATTTTGGAAAATAAAAAAACAAAATGGCGACCACGAGGAAGAGATGAAAGACCGGAATAGGAAGCGTAAGATAACCTTCCAAGAAATAAAACTTAATAGAAAGGTCACGAAAAGTCAGTGAATATTCCCGAAACTCAGTAAGTACGAGTTGGTAGTATACTACTACTACTTTTTAAACTTTCGCGATCATAACACCTATAATCACAGGATAGAATTGCATGATCCCAAGGTGCTTTTTTTTTTTTTTTTTATATTAAATATCCAATCCAATGAACGGCATGACCACAAAAGGATGGTGCGTGAAGCGATTGAAATTAAGAAATATTGATGTGCAAATTTTTCGCCAGTATAATTTAATGATTAGAAAACTTACTCTGCATTATGCTCATTTGTTTTAAGGCCTGCGCACACCTAGGCCGCTGGCGACCGCGATCAATGAAACGCTGTCAAATATCGCTGTTAAATTTGACAGCGTTTCACTGATCGCGTTCGCCAGCGGCTCAGGTGTGCGCAGGCCTTTAAGGGAGAACTAAAGCCTTGCGCACTTCTAAGCGTTATTATTGGCAATTAGTGAAACGCTGTCAAATATAACAGCGATATTTGACACTGATCGCCACCGCAGAACGCTTAGATTTGCGCAAGGCTAAAGTCGTCTCTTCTTGTCTTAAAAATGGTTATTCATGATGCTAAGCCTCAATAAGCAAGTCCTGTATTTCGAAACTGCTTCTTCAGTCAATTTAAATGTATGTAAAACCTTTCAGCGTGACCTCTCTAAAGCCTCTGACCCGGTTCTTGTCTTCTGACCCTCGCACGACATTATACGGAATCCTTCTTACATCCACTTGCTCTTTATTTGTGCTACTTGACCTACAATTTTGTTACATTTTCGAATGTACTTACTTATATTTCTATTAATATCGGATGCAGTGTTTAAATCTGAATCTTTCATTTTAAAATAGAAAAACAGGCTTACGGTCCACTTCATGCTGTAGACCTACCACAAGCTCTGTCTGGCTCTGTCTCTGGCTCTGGTTTTGAATCTATGTGAGTGTTGACTAAATAAATCCTACCCCGAAACGTCACACACACAGTATTATAATACACTGGTGAGCACTCACACATACTCTAAACCAGAGCCAGTCAGAGCTTATTGTAGGCCTACTGGTGTTAGTGGCCCATAGCATCAACCATAAGATTGGCCCTAAAAGGCGTTTTTTTGTTACTCTTTGATAATACGCTAAATATATTCACTTAAATATTTAACTTTAAACTCGCATCTGGCGTCTTATCTGTAATATCATCTGCCTCATTATGTACCTAAACGAAAATGCCAATTTGATCAACCGACCATGTCGATTGCCAACTTGTTTATTATTGAAACAAGAATCTGGTTAAATGACAATTTAAAAAATTATATGTATATGCCATGACAACTCCAAACCTTTGAGCAACTTGACTCAGCCAATCAAACAGACATACAATTATACAGTACAATAATTACACGAACGCATCATTACAAGTCAGTTGACTTGATATTAATTGCCAATTAGCTCTGACCTTTATGTGTGCAAATTACGACGTTTTGACGGTAGAGCACACAAAGAGGGTAGTACGAGTAATAGTATGTAGGTTATGTCATTATTCTGAACCGACAACGTTTGCCAAGCATTTAATGTTTCAAGATTTTCTGGGGTTCAAATTGATACTTTCATAATATTTTACGTGCGGTAAGCATAATTTTTTGACGTGATAACGTCTTATAATTCGATGGAGTCTTATAGTTTGATAGTGCACTTGGCACATATTTTCGAACTTTTACGATGTTTTTCTTCACCGTTTGAAAGCACTGGCATAGTGTACATAAATTTTAGGGCAGAAAAGCTCATTGGTACACGACTGGATTTGAACCCACGACCTTATAGGATCGGAAGGCGGGGCCGCTACCACTAGACCACTAGTGCTCTCACTAATAACAAAGTGCCTCGCAAGTCATGCATGTTCTTATAAATTTTTATCCAAACCCACATTGTCATCATACATTGTCTAAATGTATGATGACAATTTTCATCCAAAATTGTCATCATACATTGTCTAAATGTATGATGACAATTTTGGATATTGCACAAATATTTTTTATGTTTGTTTGTGAACAATTGACTTGTAACTTGAGTTATAAATAAACTATTTGTATTTGTATTTTTCAATTCAATGGTCAATTCAATAAATTTGACCAATCACTTTGTAGCTGCAATTACTAATGTCCAAAATAGAGCATTCGGATCCAGCCTACGCGTCTGCCTGAGATGCTTGTTGGACATAACGTTCTAATTAATTGGTAATCCATATACAAAGCAAATCAATTAGAGCGCAATTATTAGCATCTATGTGAGGTGCGGCTTAGAGCTTGATGCGGTGAGGTGAGGCGGTGACGTAATAAGCTTAGAGCTTGTTACTTGGTTGCATACGTTTTGTGAATACCTACAAACCTACATGCTTAATTTCAATTATTCATAATCGAAATTAATTCTGCTAAACATTTATCTGTCTGCATCAAGTTGATGGACGCAAAAATGTGCACTTCATGTATATTTTTTTCAAGATCGATATTATTTTTGTTGTTGAGTAAGTTCCAGATCTAAAATTTGGCTCAGCGCTGACTAAGAAAAGTTTGCTGAAAATTTGCACCCCAAGTAAGCTTAAAATAACGAGATCCCGCAAGCTTGTTATGAAATTGCGAGGCCAACCTTTCAATAATTTCTTCATTTTTTAAATCAGATAAAAAACTATCATTGAATTTGTACAACATATCAGATTGTTTGAAGACATGAGTTACATGCGAACACTATTTAAAATTATTTTTCATACCACATACTCGAACCTTTTTGTTAACTGGGTCATCAAAGTTCATTGAGCCTCTTAGAAGCACACCTAAAATACTTCACCACACAGATTAAAAATACATAGTGACACTACCAGAAGAAGATCAAGTTAGTTAGTGTACTAGAAAAGCAATTTTTCCAGCCCCGTCTTTTAGTCATGGGAGACATAATATCTGCGACTAACTCTCCAAATCAAAACACAGCCCAGTTCCAAAATTAATACATTACGTCAACATACCATCGTATCCTAAATTGTAAGTCCGTGGACGCAAATCCAATTGCTACGTCGCCTCGCCTCACCTCGGCGGTTAATTTGCGAGGCTAGGCAGTGAGCCCGGCAGCCTACCACAGCGCTGCGAATCGCAACTTGCGATACAAAGGTTCAAGTATTGAGGCGTGATAGGCTCAGAGTACTGTCGTAGCTGATGATAGGATTGGTAGTGACATGTTACAAAAATAAAATAATAAATACATATACACAAAAAATCTTAAAATTAAACAAATATTTGCATAATGTACAAAATACACGAGAAACAGTTGCGCTATCTGCAGACAACGATCTAGAGATAGCTCAACTTATCCAAATCCAGCGTCCCCAAGATACTGGCGTGGCATTGCCACGCTGAATAGCAATAGCAAGCAATGTTGCCCTTAGGTCATGCGTTGCTTCTATCCGTCGCTTAGACATAAGCCTATGCTTTAAATATATTTATTTATTTAATAAAATAAATAAATATCTACAAAACACTATTAAGCCCGAAACTAAGCAAGTTAGTAAATGAATTTAATTACTTTTTCTCTTCGTTATATTTAAAAATACAAATTGAGTTTATTCAGAAAACATGAAAGAAAAATAAAATTGTAGGTAATATTAATTCGTAATACGAGTATGAATCCATATCAAACAGTCTGTATTCAGTGTTGCACAACAGAATATTTTCATAAAAACATTTCACACATACACGAGAATTATTGAAATTCAAACCAAAACACTAAAAATTAACGCATGGAAATATTCAGCCCACAGATCGGTAACAACGTTCAATGTAACATTCCTTTTGTTCGAGTAAGCCCCATAGAAAACATTCCTATTGATAGCAGCTCAAAACTTTAATGTTTTATTTGTGTACAAAAGTGTTCTGCTTCTTTATACTTATACACGTGTTCGCTAGCCGTTGTTTTATTTCTTTTAGAATAAAACACTCTGAAGAGTTCTTAGAAGAGCTTTAAGCTCTTTAAAGTAGGGTCATACTGTTTACATTCTTTCCGTCATGATCTGTTATGAGATGTCAAATTTGAATCTCTGAAACGGCTCCAACGATTTTCATAAAATTTATTATGCAGGGGGTTTCGGAGGCGATAAATCGATTTAACTAGGGTCATTCATAAGGGTCGGCAACACGTTTGTGTTGCCTTTGCAGGCGTCCATAGGCTACGGTTATCACTTCCCATCAGGTGGGCCGTATGATTTTTTCTCTACTTTGTTGTATAAATCAAACACTTGCGTGGTATCCCATGTTCACTTGCGTTACTGTTAAAGTTTCGTTATTCTAATACCTACAAGTAGTATATTTTATCTACTCACCTTATTATTGTATTTCTTCTACCTTCTGACCCTCCCTTACAAAAATACTCAGTAAATAATCAATTGTTTGTATCGCTACGATTGTCAAAGCAATTATTTCCCGAACACTTTACGCCCTGTTACACAAGGGTGTATACCAAAACATTCAAGCTCGTTATTAACAAAGAGACGGCCGGTGCAATTCTCACGTTCATTTTTAGGGTTCCTTATCCAAAAAGTAAAACGGGACCTTATTATATATACTAAGACTCCGCTGTCTTCTGACCATTCTATCTTGTCTATGTCTGTCGTCTTGTCTCATGAACCGTGATAGTTAGACAATTCAAATTTTCACAGATGATGTATTTATTTATAAGGCTGCTATAACAACAAATATAAAAAAACAGAACAATTAATATAATTATATATTTTTTTTAATAAAACCTCCAGGGTAGGCAACGCAACGACAGCACCCTTGGTGTTGTTGGTGTCTATGGGCGCCGGTGACCGCTTACCATCTGGTGGGCCTTATGCTCGATTGTCTATCTGTAACATAAAAAAAAATGTGCATACATAATTATATTAATAATGATACTGAAGTACTTATTATTCTGGTTAAGATACTACAGAGATTCACAATATTTTAGTTTAAACCCAAGATATATAAATAGACATTGGCATAACAATGCAAATACTATATCAAAGGATACGAATACCTACAGACTTGAATGGAGCTCGATATCAATGAAGGTATTATAATGCGCCCTGAACATCGTACTATAACAATCTTGCCACTAGACTAAAATAAACCACCAAACTCCATTCATATAATTCAAAATTATATTGCAAAGGTCGAAAGGAAATAATCGTAATAGCTGTCTTTGTGGAAATATCTCAACGACAAAATAAATGAATATTAGATTATTAAATGTCTCAGGAAGTATTTTACCTGATCGTTCTGCGATAGAAGTACTGCTCACCATCAAGTACATGAGAGTGCTCCATAATTTACATTTTATATAGATTAAACGGGTATTTCTCGGTACTACTTTTTTTTATTTGTCCACGTTTCGAGCACAGCAGACTTTATAAAAAAAAGACTGCCAGAGACCACAGCAAAAAAGATTATCGACATTAATACCCGTTCAATCAATATAATTATGCACAACGATCGCAATTTAAAATCACTGCTTTAAATAGTAAGCCGTTAGCATGTTCCATTTAAATGAATACCAACAGTTATGTAACAGTAACAAAGGGTCACAAATTCTGTGAGTCCAGTTGTTTATTGTTCTAGGCTCTACGTAAGCGGATTGGTAGTTATTGTTTCTTGTACATGAAAGGTGCCTCTGAAAGTCTCACAATACAGGTTTATTCCTGAATACTCTTTCAAAAAATATTATTTGCTCGCACGTTTGTATAAAATTCACACAATAGACGGCTTAAGTCTTTGCTCTATGTTATTAACAATAAACAGAATAAAAGCAAGCTTTCCTTACATTTTATAATTGATAAAATATACCTAATTTGAATTGCTACAAAGCAAACATTTACATAAATAGAGACTGAACTGCGAGATTAATATTAAATGAAATATTACATTATACTTTCTTACAAGCTTATTACAAGTTAAAATCATAATTTGTACTACAATTACCTACGTTTTACATGAGTATGTCCTGAGGCCAGCAGATATCAGCTGAGAGACGAACATATCGCACCCCACAAGTAAGACTGTGTTATCTCAAAAAAGGTGATTTCGAGAAAACGGGTTTTGAAACTTCAAAAAATCATACCGTCACAATTATAAGTTATCTTGCCTAACCTTGAATGTAAGTTTAAAGGTACGTTATCTGGCTACATTTAAACTAGTATTGGTATAGTATGAAATGAATATCTTAAAAGTAATCGGTGTTTTTTCAATAGCACTTTGAGTTGACACTGTATTACTTGTTAGATATAATTTAATTTTGAAATAACACGGTATTGCCTGCTTTCTTTCGAAGATTTAGCAGAATTTAGATGTTTTAAATTAAATTAAACCTCTGTTAATAAAGCATTTGCTATACATTTTCTTAAATACAAGTGTAACAATACTGGGATTTTATATTTTTCTTAATGATTAAAACGCAAAATATACCAAAAAAAAAAACACCGTTTATTAGCGAATCAACAATATAACACTTATTACATAATTAAAGTACGAGAATAGGAGAAAATGTTAACATATTATTAATTAAAAAATCTTAACTTAATTTTTAAGATTTTTGTCTAGATTTTTGTCTGAACTTTTGCAATGTTTATAATCAAAGATTTATAATGCTCCAATGTCAATTTTACTTAAAAGTAATTAGATAGGTTGAATGTAACTAAATTTATATAGGTACACCCAATCTTAATGAATTCGATTTATTTTTAATTAAAATAAAACTTATTCATAAGAAATGGGAGAAAGGTACACTCAATGTTCAGGATTTTACAGAAACTAAAGGTATAAACTAGCATGTGATAAGCTATTATCACATTTAATTTAACCATTATAGTAATCTAACAAACTAATGACTCAACGTATCTAACTAATAACAACCAGTCTTTATTTTAGTTAATGCCATACAAGTACTTTTATGACAATAATACTCATATATAAATAATCAATGTCTAAGTTACTAGGTCACAAGACCACTAATCAACATAAAGATCACCAAGAATTGATGAAGGCGAAGAAGTTTTTAACGGATAATATATCTTTAATCACTATCAAAGTGTCTAATCTAACAATACTGTAAATAACGATAATTTTGTATATAACACATTCAACATAGAGTAAGTAGGTATTTTAGTCACCCATTACCTACTAATAAATATTCACAGCAAGATGATTTTGTAATTTGCGAGATAACAGGTAAAATATAGTAAACCTCAACAGGTTATCATAAAAGGAAAGATAAAGTTAAACCAATCAAGTTTTTAGCATTAGGCTACTTGTAAACATCAGTCTCTGCGTGAATAGGAAATCACAATGAATTGTAAAATTCAAAGTATGTTTGAGGGATGTGTCTTTTCTCTATAAGTTTTAACATGTCTTCTTTCTTCTTGTTCTTGATTTTGGTGTTTACCATTGTAAACTTTGTTCAAATTCTCCGGTAGAGAAATGCAATGGTTCTTCTAGTATTAACCTTTCTGACTTCAATTCGTTGAAAATCTGTGTGTTGAGTAGAACTCGTAGCCGGTCCTGTATTATCATTGCGTTCAGATTGCACATAGTTAGCCGTACCTCTCTGTTCATCGTTTGTAATAACGATGTATTCTTTATTTAATGATTCCAAAGCCAACAGTTTGTGCAGTAAACAGTCGGAATTTGTAAGCCACTGCTCAAAGTGGATCATGCACAGAAATGCTTGATATTAAGTGCATGTGCTGGAAACGTCTGCAGAACAATTCGAGAACTCGCAGTGTTGAGTAGAGCTGGTAGCTCTACTCAACACTGCGGGTCCTACATCATTGTTACTGCGCTCAGATTGAACAACAGTAGTAGCAGTAGTAAAGGTATTTTCTTTGCCTAGCGATTCCGAAACAAACGATTTGTATAGTGAACAGTTGGAATCTGCCCACCATTTTTCATAATGTATCATGCAAATGCTTGGAATTTTCAAATTCACAGTGCTCAAACGCGCTCAAACTATCTGCTGATACTGCGTGTAATTCAGTCAAAGTTGAATCGGCAGAAATCTCATGAAATTCATTTATTATCAACGTATCATCAAAATTATGATACTGTTCTGTAAGAGTTGTATCGGCAAACATTGGCATATCTTCAGAACTAGACTTATCAGCAGCACTTAGGTGAAGAGAGCAGTTATTAAAGGAATCAAAATCATCAAAGTGATCCCAACACAGAAAGCTATTATATTTATTACATGCGGAAAATACCTCTGAAGTGCAACAAATATATTCACATTTCTGGCTCCCAGACGATTCTCTCGGGACTGGTTGGATAAAAGTTGGATCAGCTACTTCATCATCTCCATCAGCATAAGGGTCTTCGTTACTTGTCTCATCACTAGTGCTCGCTGATTTACGGCTTCGCTTTGCCGCCATCACCATTTTTGCAGCCCTTTTATACCTCTTCATTGTTATACTATTCCAATTATTTATGTGAAAATATAAACTTTATTCGATTTTTTCTAATAAACCACACTGTATTATTTATAACTAAACACCTTCACGCAAGCTGAATGTAATAATTTTAACGCGTCATAGCGTAACAACTCAAAAAAATTTGGTGCATTAGAGTGTCAAATCAAACTATTTTCCACCCTCTACCCTCAAAAAGTCAAATAATTAACAAGTAATAATGTAACTAATTAAACGAAAATATTATTTTAACAAGTAATAAAGTGTTATCTTACAAATAACACTGTATTGATTACTCACCCGCTACGTTTTTGTATCCAAAATTAACACTCACAGTGTGTTATTTTGAAATGAAACGGAGCAAACACGTTTTAGCGCCTGCGCTGTCAAATGATAACGGACTATGTTGAGATGTGACAGTGCTTCTTGTTGGAATATGAATGTAATGAACGGTCAATAAAGATTTTTAGGGTTTTTCTCGGTGATGGAAGGAGGTAAAAATACAAATGCATAATCAGTTTTTAAAGAAAAAAATCTACTCTGCGATGGCATACTTAAGTCAAAAGTGCCAAATTTTGAGATAACACAGTCTTACTTGTGGGGTGCGATATTATTTTATTAAACCCTACAGTTTTAAGTAATATAATTAAACGAATCAAAGCTCGCAGACTCACTGATGATATTCAAGACAGAGCTTACATGCCCTGGAGGCTTGATCTTAAAGGAGCTCGTGTGGTGAATGTTTTTTTAGCAGAACTTATGTCAGAACCCTTTTATTCATATGGACGCTGAACATTTATGGCTGCTACGTCTGTGTCTGTATTTGTTCACATAAAAAACGGTGACAAGATTATTAAGAAGGGCCGTTCCAAACTATCAAAGAATATTAGTATGTAACAAATCACTATTTTTCTAGTGAAATCACAGAAAAACAAAGACCACGTGGATGCGGGGATACACGTAACCGCTAGTAGCCTAAAAAAATATGTATCTACCAAATTCAATAATTTTGATCTCAGAAATAGCGTTTCAAACCATTCCAACTTATTCAGTTGCCAGACGCGTAACATGATTAGACCTGGAGTAATTTTATAGGAAATTCTCGCTGCGGGGCGAGGCGGATTCGGCATGAATTTTACATGAATCTGCGACAAGATTCGTCATTCATTTTTGGCAGACTTCGACGTGGAATGACGTTGTAAAACTTGTTTGCGTCGATTGTTCAGAGGTGTGCAGTTTGAGCGCAAACAACTTTGCTGTTTTGTTCCGGATACCTAATCGATACGCTCTACGCGCTGTGATCCACATATTTTGTAAAGAATATTTCACATACATAATCTGTCTTAATTTTTTTTTATAAAAATACCTATTTACCCTTACTACCCTGTTACCCTGTTTTAATTTTTAATTTATTATTTTTTCAGCAAGACTGACAAGACTCGGAAATCTGTGCGATGTTGTTTTTTTTTTGATAAATGGTTATAGGACCCTCAAAAATCATAATAGATGCAAGCTAAATTTCCTATCGTGCTTGAAAGTTTTATCTCCGTAGTACCCTAACTCTCAATAATATCAAAAACATTAGAAAATGCAAAGCGCTGAAGTGTCTAAGTGAGAATCAGTTTATGCATTTATCACTGTGATAATTCTGTCCATCTTTTATACATTCTCCGCGCTCGTAGTTTTTCTACAATCGCAGCCGCCCTTTGTTGCGGATGATTTACGCTGATACTCGAACATTTTTCAGCATTATTTCGTTTCCTAAGCTCATTTGAATCTTTAGTCTGGCTCGATATTTTAAAGCAGATGGTGTTGATGATTGAAGCGCTTAATTTTAAAATTGTATAAACGTATGGCAACTCCAGAATTTTAATCGAAAGTTGACATAATACGAAAAAACTTTGGTATTTTCAAAGTTTTATACTATGTTATTTGAAGTCTACAAACTTTTAACAACTGTTACTTATTTTTAATTATTGCAGCAACTCAACAATTTTGTATTTTTCCTCACCCGTTAAATTATTTCCAGGATATAAAACATCCCTTAAAAATGTTCTTGCCTATTTAATAAATTCCTAATAAACTTTCAAGACTTTCAGTATCGTATCAGAATTCAGAATTCAATTCATTCAAAAAATAAATATTAAAATTTCCCAAACCGTTAGAAAAGAGCGTAGGTACTTACGTCGCACTCCCAACTCATTTACTTTTTATTTTGCTGTAAAAAGGAAATCAAAAAGCAAGCGGCAAATTCTTTAATTTTCTTAAGAAATTCCTTTTTTACGTCGGAAGTTCAAATTATTCGTTAATAAAGTCGCGTGGCGTGAATTCCTTTGATGGGGATGAAATATTGCCTAGGTACCGATTGGGGTGACGGGCGAAATCCGAGCCTACGAAATAAAATGAATTTGGCCGGGAGCAACAGTAGAAAATTGGAAATGTCATTTTGGGTTTTTTTTTTAATGTTTGCGGCGTCCGGGGCGTGCGATAGGATTACGGGAGCCTGCAGCGTACATTCCGAATTCACCTGCCACACCCGGCTTTGACACGAATCGATTGTCGAACTGGAAAATGGTAATTTCTGCTTATTTTTGCGGGAACTTGAAGCGGTCTGTTTTTAAAGGTCAATGTGGAGGCAGAGCGAGACCGTGGTTTGAGAGATAAGTTCAGTGTTTTATTTCTTAGGGTTCTATCAATATTCTGTATTATTTTAGAAAAGCGAGTTTTCTGTTTCCAAAAGCAAAAAAAAAATTAAAGACCACTAAAAGACGAGGCACTTTTTAATCAGTTATATTTTTAGCGTCGAGTTTTGTTCTTTTTAAGTACAATAAGCAAACTAAAAAACATCTTATCCATGTCTCTATGTCTTTTAAAGCAAATATATACCTACACACTACATAAGGCATAAGTAGTTGCGACAGAAAGCGAGAAGCGTAACCATTTGCTAGTCTACGCCGCCACCGCTTCGGTCGGCCTAGAGCTACCGTGAAAGCACAAGTGATTGTATTGCTTTTCACTTAAAGCGAAACCTTCTAGCACGTAGCTTCTAGCTTCTAGTTTTCGAGGTTTTTGTCGTTAAGTAGCATTGGATATCAATGTCAAATATAAGTAATCTCGTATGTAGATACGTACTAGCAGGTTTTCCTAAATATTTCTTTAAGTTACTTACATAAAAAAACACCAGAATCTTTCTAGAAAAAGAAAATGAAAAAACTTTTAATATAATTTATAAAAAAACTTTGCGTACATCAAAAACTAATTTGCTACCAAAATAAGCAAAATAAATGATACAACGCAAAGGAAATTGATTGAAGGTAGATCATTCTTATCCTTAAAAATTGAGGAGAAACAGGCTGGCGTGCTACGGGCATGTCATGAGGAGAGATGAAAGTCATGTGACTAGGAGAGTGATGAGTATGAATGTAGATCGATATTTGGGTAAAGGTAGGCCAAATAAAAGATGTATGAACACTTGAACAGTGTGAAAGATGACATGAATAAGAAAGAAGTGAATACAGAGAAGCCGGCTGATAGAGGAAAATGGAAGAGGAGAACATGTTTTGCCGACTCCTTCTTTTGTTGTTCTTCATAAAATGGGATAAAGGCAGGAAGAAGAGAAAAGTGATAGCCTCAATATCAAGATGTAAAATTAAATCTTAGTAAACTGTTTCACGGTTGGCCCACCTGTCCGTGATAAACGCTCACAAGTTTGTTCATCGGAATACCTGCTACAGGATGTTAATTTATTTTATGCAATAAGGAAGGATGCAAAAGAGCAGGCGAAGTTGTGTCGGAAGCACCCTGTAACTTATTGCTGTGTAAACAGGAGGTGACGGGTGGAACAACTTGTACTGTCTGATGAATTATAAAGGTTTATAAGTTTTGATCTGCATTTTTGCTTTATAGCTGGTTACCTTAAAGCACTTACATTTTGCTAGATTGTATTAAATGCCTTTTTGTTGCTGTCAAACAGCATTGTTGTTTCAGTTTGAAGAGTGGTGAAATAACAAGCAGTTGAGTTTTACTTTTAACGGCTCTCTTAGCTCAGCCTTTTGCGCTGGAGAGTGTGGGTTCATTTCCAGTGGGGAACAAATATTTGTGTAGTGAACGCAGATGTTTGTTGTCTGTCTGGGTAATATATTGTGTTCTTATTCTTAGCTTGTATTTACAAAATAAAAGTGTATGAATATTATATCAGCTATCTGGTTCCCATAGTACAAGCTTTGCTTAATTTGGGGCAAGATAGTGTTGTGTGGATTGTACATATTGGTATTAATATTATGTATATTTTAAATCTCTCCATCAGCGTGAAGAATTAAAAAAAAAAGCTTTTTTAACATTTTTATTTTTTGTTTCAGGTAAGCGCAGTTCAACTACAAAGAAAGTCAAATAAAAGCGTAAAAAATATTCAAACAGTTCAAAATTAGGCGTACAACACACGATAACACCTACTGCAGAGTTGTAAGTTCCGACGGACAAACATCACAGCGCTGTAGTCAAGCTGTCAAGTCTTGACGATTGACACTGCCTCCCTGCACGCAACTATGACGTATGCAATAGTTCCGTGTCGCTGCGGCAAGCATTACTGTGTGTGAACTGCTTTATTGAACTTGCTTTGTGATCCGTGCTCAAACCGTGTCATAGAAAAATCTGGAGTCAGGTTTGTGTTTTAGTTTACTTACTAGTTCGATTCTGGAGACAGACTTTTAAAAAAGTACACGTTGATCTACAAAAAAAACATTTCATTTGTTGGATTACAATTCCGCTCAAAGTTCAAGATTTCCTGAAGAAAGACACTCTCAGGGATGACGTCAGGCACTTTTGACAAATAATGTAGATTTAAATTATGTAGTAGAAAAATGTATTCAAAAACTATAATCCACGCAAACAGTTTTGTGTTATAAATCAACACCTTTCAAGCCGTCTTCTCTTCGGCTAACCATTACTCCGATAAAATCTCGTACGCTTCGACCGCAAAGAATCGATCGAGATAGCCTACTCGGTCGAAAAGCATAGTGCTGTAACACATCAGGCTAGAAATAGTGTGATCTTCAGTCACAAGGGTCACATTCTAAAAACCATTCCTAACTAACTTTGTAAAATATGTTTAAAAAGAATATAAGAAAACTTTTTGCTGCTACTTTAAATTTTCCAACATACTCACTTCACACTAGGTTTGGTTACGACTTTGCATAAAGATTGTGTGATTTTAAGTAAACCTATAAAAAATATGCCTGAGCAAAAAGTAAACTGTTGCAAGTACTTTAAATGTATTTGCTACAGTTTACCACTACCTATTCGCTTAGTGTATCACCACACTAAAGCTTTACACTTGCTCACATCCCGCAACAGGTGGAGTGAAATATTTTTATACCCATAATGTATCACTTGGCGCTCGAGACCAATCTTTTAGTGACGTGATTCGATTCGATATCGATTGAACTGAATTCGATATTTCAAATCAACGAAATTTATGAGAGTTGTTTTCTGTGATATTGAATTTTGAATATAGAACTCGCCAATGGAATTTGAATGTTTTTAATGAAATTTGAACCCAATGGTTATACGAATGATAGAATGCTAATGAGTATGATGACACTATATGCGTGTAAATTCAGTTGATCACGGATTTCAGAGTCAGTTAAAATGTAATTATATAAAAAATTTGCTTATTTAAAAGTTATGGTAGGCAAAAAAAAAGATATTTGACGCCACTAATTAATATTTAATATTCCAAACACATAAAACAGACTACAATCAGTAAATTAGGCAAATATAAAATCTGTTGTTGTAAAAAATAAAAAATAAAGCGCATTAGCATTGCTATTCAGCGTGGCAATGCCGCCAGCGTCTTGGGGACTCTAGATCGTTTAAAACAGGCTGTAGATAGCTCAACTATTTCTTATGTATTTGGTACATTTCTATATTTGTTAAAATGTAAGCTTTTTTGTGTAAATTAATTAAGCCAACTTAGGGAAGAGAGAGAACTTAAGGGAGCTATTTTATATTAATACAGTCATCGATATAATCTCCCCCATACCTAACCATACCCATCAAAACGGCCTAAAAGCACTATTCTGAATGAGATTGCGTTCACTTCGCGTTCACTTCACATCTCATTCGAGGAGTCGGTAGTCGCTAGTCATTCTGTTATTAGTCCGGGAGCCCGCTCAAGATATTTTTTATCAAGCCACACAATTCAAGGCTTTAAGGCCTGCGCACACCTAGTTCACTGGCGGTAGCGATCAGTGAAACGCTCAAATATCGCTGTCAAATTTGAAAGCGATTCACCGATCGCAGGCGCCAGCGGCCTAGGTGTGCGCAGGCCTTTATTTAATTTAGATACTCAAATTCAAATTCTGTTCTTTTTCGTCTTCCTGTCCTTATCAGTATTCAGTATATTTATCCCACTATAATTATGTGGAGGCAGCACAACATGTTCTCCTCTTCCATTCTCTCAAACTACAAATAAAATAAATACTCAAATACAAATACGATCACATATTTTTCAGAGTTGTTTAAGGCTTTTTATAACAGATTAAATAACATGGCAAAATTCAACTTCAATTTCGCTAGCTTCAAGCTGTCAGACAAAAAATGTGAATTTCCTTCAAGCTCTGTCTGCACCCCCCCATCCCAGCATTTTTTATCTGGGGGATATTAAATGTATGTCAGTTATCATGTGTTTGCTAGTTATCTGGATGACAAGAACAAACATTGCATAATCTGGATGCGCGTTGTCAGCCATATTCTTATTTATTCAATACAAAAATATATTTGGAAGAATTTCACTAAATCAACCTTGACCATTCACCTAACTATAAAATCTCTTTAAAATTAAGAAGGTAAGTATTACTAGATAATTTTGAACAAAAATAGGAAATAAAATATGTTACATCATTGGAATATAAAACCGCTATCTTCCGGACTATAATGCGAGTCATGCTATTATTATATTTGAACAAAGAAATGCCCTTATGCCTCTTATGCTTCAGATTTGGCTTACATCACGGCGCTCTATTGGAGTGAGTGTTTATTTATTTGCTTTGTTTTTGATCAAATTACGTGGGTTTGATTGTATTGAAAAAGATACGTCTCAGTAAGAGTTTGTCACTTTGATTTATTAATATTGTCTTATACAAATGAAATATCTTATCCTTACCAACTAATCATTTTAAGACCTAAAAATTACTACATTATTATTTCTTAATAATGAGTAGCGTCTTCATTCAATATGGCTAGGTTCCTATCTCCGGGTAAAGCCTCCTAGTCAATTACGATTATTTTGTTGTATTTTATATGCACTTGACCTTTCATTTCAATGTTATGGACGTACTGCAATGCCATATTATCGAGTAATGCTACATATCAATATATTTATTATTATATGCGTATTCTAACTACATAATCATCATCAGCCTGAAGAAGCACACTGCTAAACATAGGCCTCCCCTACACATTTCCAGGAAAAACAATTCTGAGCCCTTTTCATCCACCGATTTCCTGCGATCTTAACAATGTCGTCAGTCCATCTGACAACTACATATTAATATGCGTAAATAGTATATAATAATAAACATCGTTTTAAACAAAGATAAAAAGTGAATGGTGGGCTGTTTCAGATGTAGCTTGCAATAGATATTGGTCGTGACCTTTTGTGGCGACTCCATAGAAGCATACCAATCATGCATGAGCATCCCAAAGGGTTCGGAACAGAAATAACTTAACAGATGAATTGATCAAACAAGAGGATCCCATAACGCATGTCTCATTTTAAAGTAATTACATTTTTTAAGGAAACTAAATCAAAGCTCATCTAATTTTGAAAATCGGTTTAACATAAATTAAGCTTTCATCAACCGAAACAAGGTTAAATTGTTAATTAAACACTAGATGAAGCGATATTATGATTTTCATAATTTTCTATTAAGCGGAACATGGTACACGGGCGTTGGGTAAATACACCCCTTGAGTGTGGCGTGCCGTGCGCGATAACATCATATAACTTGATAAGCTGGTGCCTGCTTCATTACCATCATGGTTCCAATTGCTATGTCAGGACTATAAAAATATGAAATTCATGAACTATACTTAGTTTGACAATTATTTAAAACAAGACTATTGATTGGCTCACTAATAAGGGTTTTTATAATATTAGAGAGCTGTTTGAGTAGTGACTGCTAATTTATTATTTCTTGACTATTATCTGACCTTATTTTTAGTTGTATTAATGAACCTAATTTTTATTTATTTTTAATATGTAAAACGTCATATATATGTTACCATATCTCGTGCAAATAAATGTATTTTATTTCATTTTGAATTATTTGAATTTAACTGAAGTAGAAGGAAATTTTTTATTTGTAAAATTTTGATGCGTTCTGGAACACTTTCAACAAAGTTTTGAACTTTATTTGAATGTGATAGTGTCTTCTAACCATGCTATTATTGCCATTTCTTAGAAAAAAAGAGCCTTAAATAATTATAAATTTTTAAATCTACTTTTGCAACTGACTGTACATGTATGCCTATTGGTAATCAGATATACAAGAGGAAAACATTATTTTTATATAGGACAGGGTTATTGAAATAATTTTATCTTCATTGAATTCCGAGTTAGCGAGCGACTTCTCACTCTCTTTGTAATAGAATATTAAGCAGTAAAGTATTTATTTACGAGAAACCTCTCTCTTTTGTAAGTAGGTTGGAATCTAGCTGAAATCCAATGAGCTCCGAGCAACAGTATCCTCAAACACAGGCTCTGTTATAATAAGCACTCGAATAATAACGCTTAAATAATATTATTACCTGCAAACTCTGTCTAATTTAATGAAAGCCGAGCTTCTATTCTCGCTTCTAAAATCAGAAGATTTTAAGCGGAGTAATTTCACAGCCTATAAAATTAACCTCTTGATCAGTATTATGAAAAATATTCTCTGCGGTGGTGATCAGTGAAACGCTGTCAAATATGAGAGCAATATTTGACAATGTTTCACTGATTGCCCACGCTTAGATGTGCGCAAAGTTTTAAAACTAGGTTCAGTCAAACCTAACAGCAAGCTTAGTAATTATTTGTACCTTATTGAAAGTGTTAAGAGTCGCAGTAAATAATTATATAAAATATATCAATATATTAGAGTTTTTCAATTGTTTTAATTCAGAAAATGTAAAGAAAAGAACATGTTGTTCCGACCTCACATAAAGTGCGATAGGAATGATAGAAAGAAGTAATGAAATATAAAATACTTGGGGATAGTTGGTGACGTATCAGTCTTATCTAGACTTCACCAATCCGAGATTATTTGTAACAGGTATCTTCTTCTTCTTATTCGCAACAAGTGTGGTGAAAAGATTTTAAATGCGCCTTAAAAAGGAGTCTCTTGTGCATATCTCGCTTGATCAAATCGGTTCAAACATGTATCAAACGATTCTCTTTGTTACTTCCCAAAATGGTTTTACGTTTCATTGCAAACAATTTACATGATCAATTCTCAATCAATCTGCCAGATTGCCTGATTTGTCATAGCCACCCCTTGCGGTCACATTTTTGAGCAACCTCGATTGATCATGCGTCTCTTTCTACTATGTAATAAAAATGTAATGGCTATCCTTGTCACGCAACGCCATAGACCATTATTGGAGCCGTAGCATGATGAATTTGCCATTAAAAGAAATCACAGCTTAGTTAGTCTTTTCTATGTAGGTTGTGGATGCGATTCTTGTCACTGACATAGATACATTAATGTGATGCACATTATAGAATTTATCCTATTGTTTGTTTTGTGTGATACTGGTAACGAAGCCTAACGGCCTGCGCAGGCTGCGCACATCTAGGCGAAGGCGATCAGCTGAAACGCTGTCAAAAATCACTGTCATATTTGACAGCGTTTCATCTTATCTATATTTATAAAAGAAAGTCGTGTTAGTTACACTATTTATAACTCAAGAACGGCGGAACTGATTTGGCAGAAAATTAGTGGGGAGGTAGCTTAGAACCGGGAGAAGGACATAGGATACTTTTTATCCCGAAAAAGCAACGGGAACGGGAACGGGGCGAGTGAAGCCGCGGGCGGCCGCTAGTTATTTATAAAAAATAAAATGTGAAAGTACTATACTCTAATAAGTACCGGGTCCTATGAAGAAAAACTACTTGGTTTCTTGTTAGATCCCACTGCGTAAAAGGTAAGCCAATATTTATTTCAGACGCTAAAAAAGAACCGACTGTGCCGTGAATGTAAGCGTCGAGTGCGGCTTTACTAAAGTGATCCAGCTATTTCATTCAAAGTCGGTGTATTATTCCGGTGAAATTAAAAGTTAAAGTCGAGTGTTGGGTGGCTTAATGGCATTTCAGTGTTTGCGTTGCGTTTCCGGTTACACTTTTAATCTTGGGCCGGATTGACTCGTTTTACGCCAAGTCAAGAGCTAATTTTGTGGAGTGTACTAGTACTTTTGGGAGTTATGTAGTGTCGGTTGCTCTTAGAAATGAAAGGGTCGACGGATTGTGACCTGAATTTTATTTTATAGGTGGCTGTAAATCTAAATTTGTTTTACTGCAACTTCACTGCTATTAATACTACTTTTGATTTGTAAAAGGATCATATAAAAAAACGGTAGGAACCAAGAAGGCTTGGCCGCGTGGAACTTGGCACCTAGACTCACTTAGCTTTAAGACGTTTTAAAGTGATCCTTGTAATTCTACTGAATATAAACACTTTAGGTTTTTTTATGAATTAAAAAAGTTACTAAACATCTTTCATCATGAGCTTAATATTAGATTTATGTGATGGAATGTTTGAGAAGCGAGATACACCACGTGAATCATTCGTCCAAAATTTGACGTTACTCTGCTTCTGCTGTGAGGGAGCCTCAGGCAATATAGAGAGCTGTACTGCAAAATTCAGATTTCGCCACTTACTGGTCGCAGACATGACATGTAGTAATGAAGGGCAACTCAGTTAGTTGGTCCGCCAAGCGGAACAATTGCATCTTCGTCGGCCGTTCGACTATACGATACTCGATGGTGACGTAAGTAAACCGAAGTGTGATAAGCGATAACCAATCTTACCAACTTCAGTTTTAGGTGTTGAATCTCGCGGCAGAGTATTTGATGCAGAAGGTACGAAAATACTTCGAAAACATGCTGATGCGGATGCGGATTAATTACAGTAATACAGTCACAGAATTATTGCATTGAAAGATTTCATATACATGTAAAATCTCATCATCATTATCAACTTAAGTGAGTCTTCTGGGTGGATAAGCCTTACTAATATTGAAATAGTTAGCCGTTATTAACATACTTGGAAGGTGGAGTGATGATCTGTAAAATTGGAATGTAAAAAACTGTGTAAATAGGACATGGAGTCTTTATTCAGTGATGTTCCCCAGCGCACCGGTAGAAGCTTTATAAATAACTATGCAGCTTCCATTAGAGGTAACCAATAATTTCCGGAACTAATATTAAAACTACGTGGATGGAGGCTGCAAGTTCGGCACACCCGGCTTACAAGCACAAATCTGTAGAACATTCAAACAGCTGGTTTAGTCTATACATTGCTACTCTAGATGCCCCTGTAATATGCCTTTCATTTCCAAGAACCTGAAGATGAGAATGTATCTGTTTATGTTTATGTATGTATTAGTTCGATAATTTCTTCATGTTCATTTATTTTGACTTTGACAAGTGTACCATGTTATTTTACTGAAATAAAATAAACGAATCGGAATCTGAATCAACTTGTATGACAATTTTACAGACGATTATAACTTAATTTTATTTAGAATCCATGTTTAAAATAAACACCCACAGATTTAAAAGTTAAGTTGGTAGTAGGTATTATGTGTGTGAGCAGGCGGTCTCCTATGATCTGTGACGAAACATTCCCGAAAATTCCCAACCCCAACCCTTAACTAATTTCCCACCTCACGCCGGCACGTTCCGAGAGCACATTCGGAAACCGCGGAACACGATTAAGTCCACTTCTATACAACACTATTACAACAAACTATACCGACTTGAACCGGCTACGTCCGGTTTAGGGATGCCAAAACTTCAGCCCACGTAGTTGGTTCATAGGTAATTTACGAAGTTTCGAGAGGATAAGTTGTGCTTCAATATTTCTTCTTGGTCAATGTTATGATTCATTTTTTATCGAATAATATAGACTTTGGATTACTCAGTAGGTGACTATCGTCAAATTTTACATGAGTCATTTAAATTATTTTAAAAAATACTGATACTAATGTTTTCTAAATCTGCGGAATACCGTTATTCGTTGAATAAAAAATGTCTGTCGTGTATGACAAGCCTAAAAATGAAATGAACATCATTATTTTTATCTGTAGATTACAAAAATTACCATTAGTGATATAACAAAGTTTCAATTTATACCATTGCTCATATCAACCTTAAACCACATAACATGAAAATTACAATAATTTCACCAGCGCACAGCTTCCTGTGATAAACCGGACATAATTCACGTGACAGCCCTACACGCTAAACCGGTTAAGACCCGTTCCGTCCGGAAATGTTCCTTACTACTTGTTAATGTAATCGCGCGCCGCAAATCCAATCGGTACTCGCTTCGTCCGAACCGCTTTTTTTTAATTCCTTTTTTTAGAACCCCGCTTCCTAACGAGGTGATTAGGAACAAAATTATGTAGATTAACATAATAATGATTTGGTTTTATGTTTCCTTTAGTATATCGGATATTGTTCGAAATTGAGTTTTATGGACGATTGTGTTTAGTACCCTCATTTTACTCCCGTTTTTCTTTTCAGTTGTTTTCGGTTGTAAAATCCACTGTGGCAGTAGGTTCTGAAACATTCTGAACATTGATTATTTTAATAATGACAATTACATCACATTATAGCTAAGTGGATATACTAGGTATTTTATTCGGTCTATGCATAGTCGTTTCTCGTAGGATGAATTACGGTACATTGCTCATCATCTTACAAGTCGAATAAAATCGTAACTACAAATGGATACTATTCGTCTCTCGCTTTTGATGAATGCTTCCATTCTACCTATATCAGAAACATCGGAACTATATTTTCATCCAGGCTTTTTTGTGTATTTTTATTAAGATTCATGATTCATTAAGATTCAAGTCATTTTAAAAAGACGTATTTCGTTATTCGTGTTTATCATCATCATCATCAGCCTGAAGAAGTCTACTACTGGACATAATGTGGGCTTCCTCTATACGTTAAAGAACAATTCTGAGCTCTCTCCATCCACCGAGAGCCAGTGATTTTTACAATGCCTATCGGGTGGTTTGTTTATTAAAAGCTCAATAATCTTGTTAAAAAAATCAACAATAAATCCAATCTAGTATCAATCAATACGCATCAATATCCTGTGAGTTTCGTCCGTGCCTCGCATGCCGGCGAAAGATTTAATTGTTGCAAACCGTACGTGACGATACCCACGAACGTGGTCCGACGGACAAAAACTGCAGCAGTACGGTTTACTTGTGCTGGGAAATTCGAGCTAGTGGAAGAACTCAGTTAAAAATGCTTTTCTAGAAAACCTTTGCAGTCGATTTGTGTCCAGATTTTTTATCTCTTTAGTAACTTTACGAAGTCTTTTGAAAGGTAATTTATAATGTGCATGGCAACATGCTAAAGATCACATTCACGTTTTATTAATATGTAAAGAATTACTAATATTTTCTTATATTAACGTGTGTAAAACATGCTGAAGATTTTTTCACATATTCTCAGACTTCGTAAATATTTTCAGCGTCGTGGTAGTATTCTGTAAAAAATTAAATCAAAGAAAGAAAATCACGAGTCTCTAGATTGAAAATTGAATAAGTCCACTACTTTTATTCCTTTTCCGAAACATTAACTTCACATTTACCCCGGAGATTCAAAGTTCAGTGAAGACGAGAAAAACTTACGTCTTAGTAAATTGGATTTAAGGGTCAAAATATAACTTACACCTAAACTGGAATAATTCTTTACTTTTTGGTGTTTTTAGGGTTCCGTAGCCAAATGGCAAAAACGGAACCCTTATAGATTCGTCATGTCTGTCTGTCTGTCTGTCTGTCTGTCTGTCTGTCTGTCTGTCTATCTGTCTGTCTGTCTGTCTGTCCGTCCGTATGTCACAGCCATTTTTCTCCGAAACCGTAAGAGCTAGACTGATGGAACTTGGCGAGTAGATGTATTCTGTGAACCGCATTAAGATTTTTACATAAAAATAAAAAAAAAACTATAAATTTCGGGGGTCCCCATACTTGAAACTGAAACTCAAAAATTTTTTTTTCATCCAACCCATACGTGTGGGGTATCTATGAATAGGTCTTTAAAAATGATGTTGAGGTTTCTAATATAGTTTTTTTCTAAACTGAGTAGTTTGCGCGAGAGACGCTTCCAAAGTGGAAAAAAGTTGGTCCCCCCCCTCTAACTTCTAAAGTAAGGGAATGATAACACTAAAAAAAATATATGTTGTACATTACTATGCAAACTTCTAGCGATATTTGGTTTGAACGAGATCTAGTCAGTAGTTTTTTTTTTACACGTCATAAACCGTAAACCGCAATTTACCTTTCGACGAACTACAAGAACCTTATTATGATACAGCAAGTAACATAATATAAAGGTTCTTGTAGTTCGTCGTGCTACGGAACCCTTCATGGGTGAGTCCGACTCGCACTTGGCTGCTTTTTTTTTTTATATAATCTCTCCAGCAGTATTCTTCCAAAACGTGGCTGTGATCTAATGAAATATTACATCATTGTATTCAAACTGTATTATGTTTTATCGTGTTTCTTTTAGCGAATATTCATTTGTATCCCGAATTTAAAAGTAATGCTTGAGTCTGAGTCGAGCCTACTTTTGCTTACGGTCTTTATTGACAAAAACAAAGGTCAACTGGTGTCACGCGTGGATGATTTAAAATCATGCTGTGAATAAATAAAACACATGAATCAGTATTCTAAGCTTTTTGTAGAGTAGTTTATTCTATTGTCAAGGTTTGAGTACATGTTTTAAGCCATGCACGAGATTGTAAAGTTGTATTAGCATAGGATATCAATATAAATGGCTCTGAAAATAGCTACGCAATATAAACAAATATAAAAGCAATTTGAGACACGGGAAATGGCCGAAATAGTGCTCTGCGCAATTTACGAGTTCTCGAGACTTACTTTGTCCTGTTTAATTAAACCTTTCCTAGTACATTAATATCAATTATGGTAATCCCGCCGTAGTGGATTCAACTGCCGACTTTATTCGGATATCCGAGGATGTTCTGGGCCTGAGAGTAGAGCAGAGGGTTACTTGGTTCAAGTTTCAGACGCAGAGGTACGGAAATGTGCGTTTTGGGTATAGTAGTGTTTTTTTAAGCATCCAAAAACAGAGGTATTTCCCTTCAGCTATAAGATGAGTAGGTTCAAGACAAATGAAAAAAAGTTCCTTGAGGGTAGGCAACGCAGCGGCAACCCTTGGTGTTGTTGGTTTCTATGTGCGACGGTGACCGCTTACCATGAGGTGGACCGTTAGAGCGTTTGTCTATCATTTGTATGAAAAAAATGCGTAGTGTAAGATGGTCTCTACTATTTGAATGACGACCTAGTGATGACGCCGACGATACAAACTTTTAGCTAATCTCTTCATGAATGTACATTTTTACGACACGGTCTTTTTATTTTTGCAGCTAATTTAATTTATCCTATGTTTTAGCATCTTCATAACTTTTTCATGGTTAATCGCTAAAGCAAAGCACCGCTATTTAAGCCCATATAAAGGCAAAATCGTTTCGAAAATTCCCATCCGAAGAAGGCTTCTGCGCCTTTTAAACAGCAATCATGGCCGCCTTCGACAAACTTTATGTTCCTTTGAATGAGGCAATAACTCGTTTAGAAATTGATTCCTCGGTTTCCATGACGAATTTTGTGGTGAAGCCCTAAAAGTTTTCAAACTCCAACGCATTGAGCGGCTCGACCAAGATGCTTCATCGTTATATTGGTATAGACTGTTTAACAAATTTAATAAGTCTTAAGTCATCATGTTACAGTCCATAATTTTAACATTAATTTAAGTCTATTAAGTAATGTTAAGTACACATTCCTTAAATCATGACGTCATGAGCCGTAAAGCATGAGTTTTTTGTCTACACGGAGGATAGTGAAAAACCTTATGAATTACTTTGTCACTTTGAACCTACCGCGATCAAGTCGCCCATTGCTTCAAAATATCTGTTACAGTTAAATGTAAAATAAGCATCATGCTCGTAATAAAACGCCCAAAGATTTTATTGTAACGACCCAATTTCGGGAGGTGGTATGCTTCAGGTAAGATAGAAAACATTTCGGAATAATGTTGAAATGATCATTACATTTTCATGCTTTTGGCAGGTGTGAGAACCTTTTGATAGGACTATTTCTCTTTAATATTAACCTAAAATCGGTTGTATTAATAACTCATCAAGAACATAAGCCACACGTGACGCCAAAGCAAAAATCTTCCCTCGTAATACCCTGTGTAATACCCGATTAAACGCCTGCATACATAAGCAATTCTTTTAGAGTTTATATAAATTATTCAAAGGACATTCCCATACATATTTTTTACGTAACCATAATGTATAAGTTTAATGAGTTTGGTTTATTGTTTTTTTCAGTTTGTTTTGTTGAACAAAACAGTAGGTATTGTCGGTACATAATTTGAGAATTTTTAAAGATTAGTAATTGTCATTTGGTTAGTATACTTATAGTTAGATAATAAACACACCTGAAATCTACTAATATTATTTCTTCTGTGTATTGAGCAAAAGTGTGTCACAGATTATAGAACACTGGCTACGTAGTGTTACGGCCTGCGCACACCTAGGTCGCTAACGAAGGCGATCAGTGAAACGTTGTCAAACTTGACAGGGATATTTGACAGCGTTTCATTGATCGCCATCGCCAGCGATCTAGGTGTGCGCAGGCCTTTGGCTTCCTTGCGAGCCGTTACTTCGTTAATGTTACATAGCCTCTTGGCTTTTCACAAATTAGGTACCTATAGTTTTTTTCATATTCATAATTACTTTGAGTAGATCAAAAACAAGTTTATTTTTCTGTTTACTATTAAATTTATAGTGAAACCTATTTTACAATATTTAAAAGGTATATTAAATGATAAGAAGCTCAGCAGTGTTCCCTTTTGCTTATTTACGAGTTGTTGTTTAATAAAGCGCAATAAAGCTTTGGCAACATTTTCCTAGAAAATTTGATGCATATCTAATGTTTCCAGAAATAGAGCTCTTTGCGAAAGGCTCGTCTGGGGAGGTACTACCATCATCCCTATTTCTGCTGTGAAGCAGCACTGCTGTGTTTTTTATTTAACATTGTGATTGAAGATTGTGAGTGCCGGTGAAATGACTGCACGTGAGGCTGAACAATGAACATCTGTATGCCTCAAGTTGATGGACGCACGTTCCTTACGAACGTTATAGCTTTTTTATAGGCGATGGTTACCACTTAACATCAGGTAAACCATACGCTTGTTCCATCAGCAAGTAGTTTATTTATATAGGTGACGTTTCTTCACGGCCACAAAAAAATGATAATGGAGGTTATATATGAAATAGAGATGTTGTTTTTATTATGATATTATGAAAAAAAGCTGTAAAACATTTGGTTCACTACTCAAGTAGTTATTACATGAACCCTCGCGACTGCATCTTTTTATTAACCCTAAAATGTTTACGTCAAAAATATTTTACGACAGGAAAAGGTGTTTAAAAAGCTGTCATGAGCGAGACAGATTACGAGTGAAGGGTTCTAGACGTGAACTTGTTATTTGATGAATCAATAGATTATCAATTAGCTAGTTTGTACTAATTTGTTTGAATTTACCATGAGAAAGTTATTTAGTAATAGTGATACTTTTAATGAACACGAACAAAGTTTAGACTGTAAGAAAAGTGCCAATGGAAACCGTCACAAAATAAGTCGAAGCAAAATTACTCATTAGCCTACCCAGTTATGTTATTAGGGTACCATATTGAAGTGGTATACTAATGAAAAAAAAAACACGAATATCATCCCAGACGTCTGTGTCAACAGTAAACAGATTCACAAAACAACGCTAGCCTTTTTTAATTTCGACCGGAAGTTTTTCAGTGTCCGTTTTTCTCCTTTTGCGGTATGGGTCCCTAAAACCGGCAAAAACACGTCTCGTAGACAGATAACCAGAAATAAAAAAGTCGTCAGCGTAAACCAGGACGTCGGCTAATAAAGGAAGCGAGAATCAGGACTGCACGACAGGAAGAATGCTTTTATATTATTATGTTCGTAATGTCACTCGTATATTACTTTTTTTTTCTTTATGAACTCATGCAAGCATTATTGTTTTTTCATAGCCCCGGGCGTTAAAAAGTTGCGTTTCATGCAGTGTTTTTTATTAAGGGCTATTTTTCAAACTACAGATAAGTTTATCCGTCGTGTAAAAATATATCTCTTTTGAGGCTTGTCAAAAAAAAGACTGTAATTTTTTAATTAGACAAATAGCTTTATTACGAAGATGTAAAAAATGTGCTTTTAACATGATTAGTAAAATGCAAGTAAAATGTCACAGAATTGTTACTTATTTAGTTTCGTATTTAGTACGTAGTAGCTTTGAGATTTAACTTTGTAAAGTAGTAAATTTTTGCAACTTTAATTAACGATAATTAAAGATATAAAAATTAAAATGACTCCTAATTAAGTAAGTTTTGAAATGCTTAACGAGGTTTACCAAATAATATGAGTTTGAAAGCTACACTACTTGATACTTAGTAAAAATCTCACTGCTTCTGTTTAGTTAAAGTTGAATTTCAGCAAAAATATTGTAAAAACATTGACGATCCCAAAGTTTGTACCAATTCCTTCTAATTTTCACCGAAAACCAGTCAGTATAAAACTAACTGATACTATTATACATTACTAGATGCAAAGCTATATAATTTTTCATAGTATTTTTCTATTCATTTAGAATTAATCAAGTCTATATCTTCTATGTACTTGTGCCGACGCTTTCACGAGAGAATAAAATACCGACGGAAACGTATTTATTGAAGACTCTTTTTGCCGATAAAATACAGAAAATTAGCTGTTATTTCCTTACATTTTTGCCATTGTCAGCTCATAAAACACCTTATCAGCAATCTCTGCTTAATTGCCCAAGAAGGAGGTCCGATTTGTTTTTCAGCTAATCGATCTATCTATCGACTCCAAATGGCCAAATAGCTCCCCCATCGAGATCTCTTGAAAATAATGATGCTAAAATGCTATAAATAATTTATTTATCTAAGATAGAAAAACAAAAGGTAAGATAAAAGATGGTGACAAATTCTTTGTTCCTTGGTTTTAATATTGAAAATAAAATTAAAATGTGTATGCAAAAATTTAAAAATTTGGCAACCCTCAATAAAATTCACCTAATTTTACTAAATATCTCGTTTGAAGGTTCACTTAAGATTCACAACATAATAAAAAATGCGATTTCCGGTACGCCAAATAAATCTGTCAGGTTTCTTCCACGATTTAACTTCCACTGCATTTGGAATTAAAGTTGATGAAAACCACTTTTTTGTAAAATCTCTACCGGATTGAAATGAAATAATAGATAAATAAATACCTATGGATTACTTATAAACCTTTCTACCAACACCTAAAAAAAACACATGTAATAGGAGAATTGGTAACATATTTTTCATTACTCATACTCTGAAAGTAGGTCTGAAGTTGCCTGAGGGGCCTAATTGAAAGTAAAACTTTCAGCCCTACGGAGAATCGCTTTCTACTGACAGCTGTCAAATTATAAAAAAAAACAAGTTCTATTTTATTCAACCATGTTCCAACTTTCTAAAGTCTTTCTGACTGCAAAGAGGTCGTTGAACCAAATTCCAACTTTTTATTCAGCAAGTAGGTTGGAAACCCATTACAACGGTAAGAAGTTTAAAAAGTCTAATTAGAGCGCAATGTAAAATTTAAATTTAAATAACATAAAGATAGTATTAAATAAATAATATATCTTCTAAATTACTTGATTAATATATAGCTTCAACTATTTATTTAAAATAACATAGATTTGAGCAAACAATTTACCATTTTTTAAATTATGAGAATGAAAACAATGGCTGAATAATGCTGGCAAGCCGTAGCCGAAGGCCCGCCAGAGAAAAAGAAAAAAAAAACCGGGAAGGCGGCAATTCAATCTTCATTTTCACTAATTTTTCTTTCATGTTTTTATTTTTACTTTCCTTGTATTCGTAATGAAAAGCACAGTGTTTACCTCGGGTGAAAGTCTTTTAAGTCCCTCAAGCTCCATTGGCGCCCTCGCTTACGCTCTGGCGCCAAACCCGTCTCGGGACTCAAAAAACGTGACTTTCAACACTCAGGTAACAATGTACTATTAAACGAACGATCTCTACCAAGCAACCCACCGCTAGTAGAACATAAAATGGGAAGGGGGGAAGAATAAGAAACTTTGAAAGGATTGTAGACGGTTACATGCTTGATAAACGAACCAATACGTACCTAACAAACCTGCCACCGTTTCACACACCCCAAAACAATAAAATAACAGCAAACAACCTTTATATTATGAACTGGCAATAACCTGGCCGATGAAGGTCAAGAGTTATTGCAATGGCCCACCGGTTAAGGCTCGCGTCCGACCGCAATGATCGCGGATGTGACGTAATTTAGACAACCTTCCTGTGAAAAGAAACAGGCTTTTCAATTTGTTCCGGCGTGAAGCTCACGCTTTTGTTATTTAGTAAGAAAATATGGCGTGTTTACGAGAGACGAATTCTTTTCAGTTATTTTTGTGTAAAATATCAGCAGACAAGTTTATTGCGTGTACCTAGATCTATTTTTGTTTTGATACGCGTAGGTTATTAAGACAGAAGTTGATATTGTGGCCGATTGTGTTTTTATTTCATGCATGACTAACTTACTTTGCAAAGAATTAATAAAAAAATAAAATAGAGAACTACTATAAAATAATGAAAGGTTCTTTTTTTTGTAACGCTGTTCCCTAGTTTGAAATGAACCGGTTTTTTGGCCCGGCCACACGGCTGGGAACATAAGGATACCAAGTATTTTCTCTAAGTAGATGCATATGATACTCTACGCTTAAATAATGAAGTATACGAGCAAAAGCTCATCAAATATCAAGAAAATTCTCGTTAATAATCTACATTTTCACGGCCAAAATTACAAGTTCCACTCGCGTCCTCCCCTCACTGTCTTAACCTACTTCCATTTTATTAAATCATACACTACATAATAGTATACATAATAACGTAGTTATGCTCATAACCGAGCACATAAAGGCGCGTTATGCTAATATAACTCAATGCCTACAACAAGTGCGCGGATTCACGCAATAATGCCTTATTATCTATTTCTATGGCGTTTTCCGTTTCCGTTGGCATTGGATAGCACATTTTCTTTCGTATTTATGCTCTAAGTCCATACAAACTTGTATTTGTTTGAACTTTTACATCTAATAATGAATTGGATGAATGATTTTTCCAATATTTTTGCTGTAAGAAATGTCATCATAAATCAACCAAAATGTGTAAGAAAATAAATTTTAAGACTTTTAAATTATCACGGGTTTTAACACATATTTTTATGAACAACGGGATATTTACCATATTTTTTTTTTTACAATCCACACAACACTATCTAGCCCCACACTAAGCAAAGCTTTTACTATGGGTTTAAATAAATGTCATCATCAATCAAAATGTGTAAGTAAATGAATTTTAAAACTTTAAACTATCACGGGTTTTTAAACCATTTTTATGAACAACAGGAAATTTACCTTGATTTTAACACATATTTTTATTTACCATATATTTTTTTTTTTACTTGTTTGGTCAACTCGTGATCATGGTGCATGAACCTTTGCCAAAATATCAGGAGTCAAAACTCAAAAAATTCAAGTAAATCAAGGTAAATTTCCTGTTGTTCATAAAAATGGTTTAAAAAACCGTGTTAGTTTCAAAAGTTTTAAAATTCATTTACTTACACAGCGCTTTTCGCTTAGACCGTATTCTATATTCCATAATAAAAGAAAGAAGAAAGTATCTATTTTCTTTTTCACTGAATGCCGTCCGCAGGAAGTCCTTAATATGTATTTATTTGATTTCCTAGTGCGCTCGTTGGATCTCTATTGAAAGAACGATATTTGTGTTTGAGAAAAGTATATTGTGATACAAAGTTTCTTGTTTATTTTCTTTCAATAACAGCTTAGATTTTTGTCATGCAAATATAATTTCTACCTACGCACAGAAAAGTCTACAAAATAACATGTTTTTTCATGAAAAAGCAGAGTACTTAAATCTTGCGCACATCTAGTGCAATGGCAATGGTGATCAGTAAAATGCTTTCAAATTTTACTGATTACAATGGTTCATATAAAACAATGAAAAACCAATTACACTAACACTCACATTGTCAAAAAGAATAGGCAACGAATGGAATAAAATCATGAGGCAGTGGGGCCTAAGGGACCGCTTTAGCCAGGTTAATGCATAAGTAATGGTCGCGTGCTACCCCAGTCTACGGACAACCTTTTAAGAAAAATTTCCTCTTCGCTTGTACTGGCATTTTCGACCCGTTGCAATTACATTACGATAGTCTAGCTAGGTGGTAGGTATAGGGTTAGGCTTTGGGTTTTTGATGAAATATCTGTTGTAAAGGGTTTTCTGAGCCTTTTTCATCCCGCAATAAACGAACCTAATCTGTAATAAATAAGGTTTTTCTTTGTACTATTTATTACAAGGACAAAATCATATAAATAAATAAATAAATAAATCCTATAATCAATTCATTCACTTATTTTATTTATTAACACTATTTATTTAATAATTATGATAGCTTAAGTAACGAAATGTTTCATTTTGTTTAGTTAAAAATATATTTATCATTCTCTATAGGCATGTAATTTAATTTCACACAAAACATCTACTAAAGTTGATTTAGCTCAAACAATTCAATGTTTGTTCAAACAACAACACCAAGTATGTTGAGCTGAGTAAAAACATAAAAGAAAAAATATATACCTACACAGGCACCGACTCTAAATTTTGGAGACACGAGATTCGTTTTATCAATCTTGTGCTCTGCTGATTTTATTTAAACTGTAACAGCCACGATCCAAGCATCAATCCCTAGCACCACACATCACGCGCCAGGAATGTGACACACCATTATAAATCTCATTGAAGATACACCGCCATCCATCACCGAAAGGAAATGAAGTCTCGCAACGAATGCGCGACGAACGTACGTGGAACGCGCCTGAATCGCGCAGACGTTCCAGCTTATAAGTTGGTTTGTGCTTTTTACATTATAAATACATCCTGTCTTACTGTTGTAAGCACTTTAAAAATTACTGGCCTCTCAACTCAGCTGGTAGTAGCTCTGCCTTCTGCACCGTGTGGGTTTGATTCCCACCGAGAACAAATATTTGTGTGGTTAACACAGATGTTTGTTCTCTGTTTGGGTGTTATATTGTATTTTAAGTATTGATTTACATGTATTATATCAGTCATCTGGCTCCCATTGTACAAGCTCTGCTTAATTTGGGACTAGATAGTGTTGCGTCCATAATATTTATTTATTTTTATTTTAAAATAATATTGCATAACTTTAAAAAAATATACGCAAAAACCAATTATTGTCAGCAGCTATAATATTGTCTGATAAAAAAGAGCTGCCGACAAACTAATTAGTTGAATCTTAACTAGACAGTTATTTAGGCCGAAAATTCCTTCTTTGAAGCTTTTGTTGACTTTACGTAAAAGCTAAATGATGAATTGGGCTGTAGATTCAAGAGTTTACGCTTTACTCGCCAGTTTGTTAAATTTAGTAAGTAAATTAATAAGAGAATGTTAGTTACCTAGCTTACTTTATACTTAAAAATAGTTTCCGAATAAAAACAATTTCTATAGGTAAAACACTTAAAACAACCCTATTCTGTAAATCAAAATAGCAATCGTAATACGAGAGGAATAACTCAGTACAGTCAGCGGTTTGCATTTTAATTAATTAAGACTGGGCGGGAAGGGAGAAGCGCAACAGTCGGTGTTTACGCACGGAGACACCTAGTGACTTCTCTCGACATTCGTTTTCTGTCGTCGAGCTTAGCGGAGCTTTACTCCATTAGGAAAATTAATGTTTTGAATTACTCGCGGTCTGGAGACGCTTGCTTGGCAAAAACGTCGTCTTACAGAATAGTGACGTGCGGCAATTATAATGGTGTAATGTATTTTGCGGTGGCGAATTAATACTCTTTTGATATTAATACAATATTTATTTATTTATTTGAATAAGTACAGAAATGGAATTAAGGCATTCCTTGCGCTTTGTTAAATTTAAGTGTTTTAAACTCTACACTTTTAAATTTCGGGAACAACAGTGGAGTCCAAATTAGTAAAAATTTGATCTAAAGAGTCGTTTAATGTATTTTCCAAAATAACTGTACTATAAACAAAATATAATATATGATCTTTTAAATAGAAAACTTAGTTTTTCCTTTCCTTTCCCTTTGTAAAGTTGAAAATTACGGTGGAGTTCAAACAACCGCTTCTACCAAACAAAATCTCAAGTAACACCCAGCGCAGGTAAAATTTTATTTCGCAACCACTCCCCCTTACTTTATGCTTACCTTTGCAAACAACGTGGCATTTCCTGGCAAACGACAAAGAAACGCAAAGAAATCTCGCTCTCACTAAACGCTCTAAAATCAGAACATAATGAACCACGTATCCACATTTGCATTAGAAATGCTCAGTTTCTTACTGTGGTCGCGTTCGCACTCGTTTCTGTGCGGTTCGTGTGTCAGAGGTAAAAACAAAGGTACAATAAAATAAAATTAATATTGTAGACAATCCAAACAATAGGTATCTAGCTCGAGCTTGTACCATGCGAACCAGATTAGCTGATGTAATGCTAATATTCATATTTTTTGTAAATACAAACTTAGAATACAATATACACCCAGACAGAGAACAAACATCTACGTTCACCACACAAACATTTGTTCTCGGTGGGGACCCACGACCTACAGCGCAAAAGGCAGAGCTACTTCCAACTGAGCTGAGAGGCCAGTCTATTAAAATAATTAGGTAACGGACTCTAGATATGAATATTATTTTTTTTAAAGTCTGTTTGGACCTATTTACCAAAATACTGCAAGTATCCTGCAAGTATTAGTATATAGTATTCAAGTTATTGGTTACCACTAATTGCTAACGCCATCTAGGTTAAACTTAGTCTAAGAACATTTCAGCAAGAAAAAAATATGTTTTTTCTTGTAAATAACAACCGACAATAATTTGATTCCCGCTAAAACTCTGACCGCACCCTTACCCTCGTCACGTTGGAAAGAAACCACGCCACCTTTAGCGCAAATTGTATCCCCGGCAACCGTTCCCCCGCGTTTGTCAAAAGAATGAGTCTTTTTATAGATCCGTAGTGCAAAAATAACCCTCAGAAGATCAGTCTGTCCATTTCACTTTGACATACCCCTAGAGTTTCACACATTAATAAATATCTCAAACATAATGGTACAAATGTATTATTTTTCGAAGTTTACCCATATTTTTACAGTTTTTTTTTAAATGGTATAATATTATAGTTATATAACTGTAACACCGTAACGCATTGCAGCTTAGCTTTTTTAGTAAGGTATAAGCACGTTAAATTATTATAATGATGGAACCCTCTGCTTTTCTCGGTCCATCAGGCCCTTGACTTGTACGTTTGCCACGGACGTCTGTTCGGTAGTGATGTTTTCGTCTTTAGTGAGAGGGTTCACAAAATCAGGGTTAAGAGTACTTTGTGAAGTCTTTTTGCTGCTTCGTGGTGAAGTATTTCCAAAACATAATGCATTTTTTATGATTATTATACATTCATGAAACGAAAGTGCTTATACGCGACGCTGAGTAAAGAAAAATATTTAATGATTTTTATTTCTTTTTCCTTGCCTTTGTAAGCGGACTGTGCTGTATGTATTCATAAGGCTTCGGATAAACAGGCTACTGCAGAATTTCTTTATTTGTGAGTATACAGACTTCTTTGAGAAAGATTGTTTAATACTCTGTAGCAAAAAGATTAAAAAATATACCTACCTACTAATTTGTCCCTTTTGGAATGCCTTACTGCAGTTTTTTTTGTATTACAAAGTGTGTATCCTGGGATGTTTTATTTTCTTGTTGATTTCTTCTTTACTTCTATTTTTATCAACATAATATAAAAATGAAACGCAAATCAGTCAGCCATTAGAATTCGTAAAAGCTGCCCCTGTTGGGGCGCCACCTTCGTAAAATTCATTAGGACTCGTTCGTTGGTCGCACTCACGGCGTTTTGAATAAAATATCTGGGCAGAATAAAGTGCCACCTTTTATATATTAAACATCACGTGCTGGTACAAACATTATCTCTTTTCTTGCAATGTTTGAAAGACAGTCAACTGAAAGAGAAAAACTCGCAGGAAAAATAATGAATGACGAAAGTGATTTTGGAAATTTAACCCAAATATTTGCTCTTATTAATAAAACTTACGATTGTAAGGCAAGAAAACAACGATAGAAGACGGCCAAAATATCATGTAGGGATGCCCATTACCAATTCTCACCCAGTTTCAACTAGTTTTCTGTAGATTGTAGATGTATAGTTCCCACTGCTAATGTCCATAGAAACCTACATTTATAGAAGACTGGGTGCATTACGGTCCCAAAAGCTTTATTTTGCACTCCGTTGCAAACCTCACAATGGCTGTCACTGGCTATGATTGTTAAGACTTTGTCCTGTCTTCCTGCGGTATGTTACGGCTTGTTGTGCTCGTTTTACGTTGCAAGGAATTTAAGTAGGAGTTTGCGGTAAAAACAAATGGCGTAGGAAAAATACCACTCAGTTGGTTGAATCAATTATTCTTCTTCATAATTTATCTCTCTAGTTCTTTCAAACCATTGCAGTGTGGTGGAAAGATTTTAAGTGCGCCACGAAGACGCTCCTTTCGTGCATTTGAAACAATCATGTCCTTGTACTTTTTAGGTTCTACGACATGCTATTTCATCAATTATTACTTAATGAAACGAAATCTTGCCTTCATAATCATCATCATTTCCCCCTACACATTTCCAGGCAGAACGATTCTGAGCCCTTTCCATCCACCAACTTCCTGCGATCTTAACAATGTCGTCGGTCTATCTGGTGGGTGGGCGCTCTACGTTTCGTCTTCTGGTTCCGTCTGCACGTCTGCAAAAAAATTATGAATATTTTCTTTGATGTCCCTCCTTCCATTTTAATACTTAAAACCTGTTTTATCCAATAAAAGAGCATGTTTGAGATTTCTGTCTATAGGGTGAGAGTGAAGGAAGCAATGCTTTGTTATAGGTATAACCCTGCCTCGGCTTTCTTATGCCAACACCTGATGGTTACCACTAAACATCAGGCATAACATTCAACTAAGTGATGGAACAAGCGTATGGGCACAATTCTTGTTTCATCACCTAGTTGTATGAAAAAAACAATATTTTTTGAGAACACACCATGGTTCGTAGTATTTTGTGCATTTGTTTATTTACCTGAAGAATAGATTCGCTTAAATCTCCATTTATCCAAGCTAAAGATACTATACAGAAAAGTGTAAAATAGCACGTAATAAGATGAAAGCTTTCTGGATATTACTCCAAAACTGTGGATATACACTATGCAGTCTTTGTTTACATTAGGGAGATGTAAGAAGGTGTGCGGTTTTATCATCTTGAACTAGTTATAGGTACCTTTATAACCTACCATTATTTTTATAGTTAGCAAACCGAGTGTTCATCTATTTACACTTGCAGTCATTTCCATTCGAATCTCTAAAACATATTGCAAAGTACAGCAATTTGCCAGGCACATGGACTGGACATAATATGGATAGCGATGTGATACCTCAAGAAACTTATGCTCAGGATACTGAAGGTGAGGTGGATGTCATCGGCGTTAACAATGTCACTGCAAACAAAGCCTGAAGGGGACAAGCTCTTATTATTAATGATCACAGCTTTACGTTAGATAACTCGGCTGCAATTTATGGACACGGCACGATAACAATTCTTCGTTTCGCAAACATCATTGTTGATAGAATTATGAAAATAGATTACGTATGTTTTTGTCATCATTTTTCTTATTCAATTTTGTTTTTTACTCTCATGGTTAGAAGCGACGGTCTGCTTGTAAGAGCATTAACGCATTATATGGTTCAATAAGCGGTCAAGAGTCATTTAGAAAGATTAATTTACAAAGCTTCTTATCATATTGAAATATAAAAATATGGGACAATTAACAACGAAATGAAAGATCCACTCTATATATCTTCCTAAGACACAAGATACTCGTATATAGTTCAACAAACAGGTTGATCCGTGACCTACGAGGTAAAGCTTTGATAAAGGCAATAGGCCCACTTAACACCAGGTATGCCATTTGCTTGTTCTATCAGCTAGTTGTATAAATAACTAGTTAAATTATCATCATCAAATTGTAACAACAATAAAAAGATTTTTGTTTTGTTTTTTTGTTTTTTATCATCATCATTTTCTTGTCCTTATCCCACATGGCGCGGGGTCAGCATAACAGTTTTCCTTTTTCCACTCACCTCATTCATTCTTCATCTCAGTGCTCACTTTTTCTTGCTCATGTCATCTTTGACACAGACCTTTCGTGTTTTTAGTTCAAGTAATCTTTTAGTTATTCAATATCGTTATGCAGGTCGATAGTTTTAATCTATATCTCTACTTAATAATATTGTACCTCAAAACCTTAACAGGGTTAGTTAATAGGTATAACTTTACTCAAAGGTCTGGTTCGTCCAAAAGGTCTACAAAGGCGATACTCTTGGTCGTAGCTTCATTAGACGGCGTGTCGTTGCTTCCCCAAGGAGCGGCTACCCAATAGTTAACCTCTGCTTAGTTTAAATCGACCATTATCCTCCCAAAGGCAAACATTTCAAATTACAGATGTGATTTAGTAATTGACTTGGATTTCGGCCGCTTTGGGATTATTACGTTGGTTAATAACTATAGTTTAATATTTGTTACTCCTTCAGGTAATAGCGGTCTGTCTACATTTTGGAAAGACACTGCAAATATAGCATTACAGACTTTGTTGTTGACCATGTGTTGTTGTTGTAAGTATTACATTAAGTTGTTGTATGCATATTGTTTGAAATAAAGATTTTGTATTATGTTTTTGTTCTTCATTGTGATAATTAATTAGCTAGTTTCAAAAATAGATTTAATTGGATTGACATATGCATTTACTATCTCTTTCTACTATATAATATTGCCATTGCTATTTTGCCGGTTTCGTAATTCTCCAAACCGCGTTTTGGTCCTATGATATACTGCAATATTCTCTGTATATCTTGGCGTAACTTTTTACTGGCGCGAGAACTTGCTTCAAACTTAATTTCAGAAAACCATCAAGCGCTTGAAGCAGCCTAAAATGAGCTTCTTTACTTGCGCCCTTGCGGGTAGACGAAACTTAAGCCTCCGAATGGTGCTGGGCTCAAACTTAATTACGTCACGTAGTTTGGATCTACGTAACTTTCACTAAGCCTCGTACAAACATCGCCCTCTGCTTCTTTCCACTAAGCCAAACAAGCGCTTTTAATCCTTGCTGCAAAGATGTATCATAAAGTTTCTTGCTTGGATGAGATTTCTTTTGAAGTATGCATTTTGCCTTTCTATTCGGTGGAGATTTATCGGGTAAACCTACAAACGTGATAAAAATATATTTTTACTTTTAATACGCGTTCAACCTCACAAATGAAACTATATCGTAGTAATAATTTTATGGAAGAAACGGCTATTTATGATTTACCTTTATTATTTCCTGACGTTTTGACCGGGTTACATCAGGCGTTAAATACTCGTTTCTTCCATATTATGCCTAACGATCGCGTTAATTTAAAAAGTGCTATCGCAATAATAATTCTTAAATTGTTTAGGCTTTGTAACTTTTCTACACACATGGTGATGATAGAATACTTGGTTATATATTTACGAAAATGCAATTACCTACCAAAATAATTGCATTATTACTATTCAAATCGCAACCGCCTCTATCTCAGTAACTCGAATTAATTAAAACGCCTCAGAAATTTCTTAAATCATGAATTTGAATCAAAATTGAGTGAGCGGAGCAGCCGAGCGTGCACGAATAATATGAAGTAGACAAACAAACGCGTCCTTATTGAAACCATCTTGCTCAAGGAAAACAGGAGAGAAGGAAATATTGAAAGTTTCGACGAAGATATAAATTTTACCATTAAAATAACATTTACGAAAGGAGTCTCTTTGAGGCGCATTTAAAATCCTTTCACCACACTTGGTTCGAAAAATCTGTGACACGATAAGAAGAAGAAAAATGGTTAAATTTAGTAACAGCAGAAACACTAGCGTAATAGTACATTATTTACCAAAAATATAAACTTTATAAAAGTAAACCTAAATTTCAAATGGTAAATGAATTGTTATAAAAGAAACATACGCTCTTTATGCACTGAAGATTTTAAAATTTGCAATACGTTTTTTTGATATTTTCCTTTCAGGTAAAGTAATATTCCAATATTTGACGCCGCGGAACAAAGTTAACTGTCCATAAAAGATTCTATAAAATCGGCGCATAATCGAATTACCTACACTTTGGAAGCTTGCAATGTAAAATGGTGACTGTGCGCCGGTCAAAGGCCCACAGGATGCCGCTTAAATTGAATTTGGCTGTTTCCACTTTCATAGGAGTAAATGCTTGTGGCAATTAGTTGGTGCGGAAAGTGGCCTTTCGCCCTTTTTTGATCAGCGGTCGGGATGGACAACTATATGGGATGAAAGTGCCTTTGCCTAATTATGTGACTTTGATATGCGAGTTTCCTGGGTCGGAAGGGCCCAGTCCTCTTTGAGTGTGATTGGCTTTTTTGAGTGTCTCTGTGGGTCTTATTACTGTTGCTCATTTTTGTGTCTTTTGCTTATGGTTCAAACCATTCAAATCATCGATTTGTGTTGCTTTTGGAATTGGTTTAACCTCCTTAATGTTGTCAAGCACATTGAAAGCAACTTGAAGCGCCATTAAAGTAATGACAGGAGTCAAGTTGGTAACTTTTTCATTATTTTCGCTTACTGATTACTTTTGTAGATTATCTTGTTGATATAAGCAGTAATTTATACTACATAAAACCTTCCAGTTCATAAATAAATATTCATCCAGGGACATAGGAAAACAGGAGCCAAACAAGAAAGACTGAAGCATATAGACCGCAAGCGCTGAAAAGTCCGCAAGCTCGAAAAATTATTAAATGAAAATTAGGATAAGATAAATGTATAACAATAATGAATGTCAATATAATATAACGATAGTATGGGAAAAGATAAATTAAATAATTATATAATAGGTAATTACAACTTTAAATCACTTAAAATAACTGGCTTTTTCGAAAATATGTGTCAAGTGCACGAAAGGAGCCTCTTCGAGGCGCACTTAAAATCCTTTCACCACACTTGGTTCGAAAGAATCAGTGACACGATAAGAAGAAGAAGAAGAACAGGCTTTTTCGTTCTATTTTATTTTATTAATTCACACAACAAATCTACATGTATCACATACATTTCACAAGCCGACCACATTGATCTCGCAATCTCTAGCGATGTGCTCATCTCCTCCCAATCACAAGATGGGAGAGACGCGCCAATGGATTGACCGCAAGATGGCCTATTACAGCTGCATTGCCAGCCGGAAATTGTCTCCCAAGCCTTGAGCCGCAACTGACCTCCTTTGAGACAGCCGGTCACAGATAGTCTTGCATATCATTTAGTCATTACATAACAATATAATTACCTATAGGTATAGCAAGCCTACTGGTACAGGCTCAATCGCCTAGTCGTGATAAGAAGTGAAAATGTGAAGTAGTGTTCGGAATCTTATAAACAAATATCATAAAAGGAGATATTTGTATTTAAATGTGTGTTTGAAATGAATAAACTCAAAAACTACTGTGCCGATTTCAATAATTCTTTCATCATTAGAAAGCTACATTCACCTTTAGTAAGGGCTATATTTATTTGTTTTTAAATAATAAATGTCCACCAGTGCGAAGCTTGACAGGCTGCTAGATATATAAAAATGATCGTTTTTTATCCAAAAATGTACATAATATGTACATACAAATGTACATAATACAAGTGCACGAAAGGAGCCTCTTTGAGGCGCACTTCAAAACCTTTCACCACTGTGGTTCAAAAGAACTAGTGATACGACAAGAAGTTTTTTATGATATGCTACGTACGAGTAAAGTCTTTTTATTGAATGTGAGAGTGAGTATAAATTATATTTTGTTAAAATAAATGATTAATCATGAAGTGATAAGAATAAAATAATAATCATAGCCATAGAGTAGGTTTCACAATTAGTTGAGGTTTACCTACTCGTTTATGGGCAGGGAGACTCAACATTCGCCTAGTAAATATTTACTGTTATGCAATGTACGTACATTCAAATTCAGTATCTGTTTATTTTCAATAATATTAAATTTTCCTCGTCAAAGCATTTCGCCGAGTTTCATCACTTTATGAATGCTATCATTTACAAACAAATGAAAATGTGGTTTTAATTGTTATTGATATGAATTCTGATTTTGATCGGATGGTTTATTAAAATAGTAATACTCGTAGGTATATAACTATTACTCGTAGTACAATTTTGCAAACATTATAGATTATCATAGATGTTTAGGCGCACTTAAAATCCTTTCACCACACTTGGTTCGAAAGAATCAGTGAGACGATAAGAAGAAGATAGATGTGATCTTTATAATGTATAATTTTATGATATGTATGTTAAATTTTATTATACATATTTTGTATAATTATTATGATTATAAATTTGCTTTCAAGGCGATGCCTGTCGAGGATTACTGCAGTGCAAATTAAGTTAGGCCAACGTTTATTTATTTACCAACTATTTTGTCTGCATCTTTGTCCGTGAAATGAAATCGCACATGATGATTGTCATGTTACAAGCTAATTTTTGCCGCTAGCTGGTTACCTTGTGATGTTTTCTTTATACAGCACTGGCATTGCGCACATTAGCACACCATTTTGTCCTACATAGTTCACACAATGCGCCTTAAAACTATACAATAGCCGGAATCGTCAAGGTGCGGCCAGGCAATCAATTAACGCAAACCGCACCTCCGTTACACTATATGTTTGCTATGGGTTTTCCCTCATTACTTACTGGCCTTTACTGGCTCACTGCCGCACTTTCTTGTCCAACTTTATTTATGTTCTTTGACAGTGGGAAATAGGTTTATGTGACGACGCGGGCGATTTAACGCGTAAGTTTGGTGGCACCTTGAAGTTGTGATATGGGATGAAGTCAGTAGAGTGTAAAGTTTTGTTTTAGGGATGTCTATTTATGTTGCGGAAGGAAGATATTTGGAGTTAGATATAAAAAGTTATATTGTTTAACTCGAAGAAAAAACTATTGATTAATATGTAAAGGCCCTCGAATGGCAACCACGAACCAAATGGCAAAGCATAAGATGCCTCTTCACCCGATGGACAGACAAAATTATGAAGTCGAGGAAAGTCCGGGAAGGGAAAGGGCTCAAGATTGTTATTCCTGGAAATGTATAAGGAAAGCATCATCGAGCAGTGGACTTCTTCAAGCTGATGATGTGACTGTGTTATATATGACTGTACGGTCTCCCATGGAGCGCCACTGAGCCCGGTCTTTGGCTCTTCCCATCCAGTTGCTGTCCACCATCCTATGCAATTCGCCGCTCCATCTAGTCTAAGGTCGTGCTACATTACGTTTACCTAAACGCGGTCTCCACTTCAAAAATCATTTATCCCAGCAATTATCGGTTCTTCGGCAAACATGACCGGCCCACTGCAACTTTGGCTAGCTGGTTTTTTTTTTGTGGTATAGGCGTAGCATCATCATTTCGTTTTATTTACTTGCAAAAAGCCGCGGGCTTCACAATCTTGCCTACTTTTTCTTTCCGCCCCTTCCTTTTAATTAGGTGCTTGAATTTTAACTTGATCATAAACTTGCAAAAGGAAATACACCCAGAATTTTAAATATACAAACTGTTGTTTTCATCAAAGAGAAAAAACACTTGTGCTGAAAGTTAAAAGGCATTCGTTATCTTAAGTTTCAGAAATAAAGAAATGTTGAGACGTTCTTGCCAAATGATACCGAAAAAATAAGTCTTCCGACCTAAAGTGGGTAGCGTAATTGTTTGAATAATTAGTACCTCATTCCTACAATTAGAAAGTTTTTTCTTTGGTATAACTTTTTAATTAAATATTAGGCATCTGAGAAAAAATATTTCATTGTATTTTCAAGAGCTTAATGATGTAAGCTCATACAAAGTCTTTTAATTTTACTTTTGGTCAATTTAATAACTTCTTATCGTGTCACTAGTTCTATTGAACCAATGTGTTGAAAGGAATTAAAAGCGAATTTAAAATTCTAGTTTCGTGCCCTTGATCCTTTTTTTTTAAACGTTTTAGGTTTCTTGATATGTCGGTTTCTTCGCGATATTTTTCTTTCACCGTTTGAAAGTACTGGCTCATAAACGGTAATACTTTAGAGCACATACATTTTTGGTCAGAAAAATTCATTGGTGTTCATAATTTATAGAAAGACTTCATTTTTAAACTTTGAAATTCTTTGTTACGTTTGATCACGTAAGAAAGAAAACATTGTGCTTTCAAACTAGTCAGTCAACTCGGCTATGGCTAAGTCATAGCCAGAATGTAAAAAAAAAATTCACTGCGTACGCCACCAAATAAAAGGTAGTTCTATTATAAACAGAATATTCCTTCCGGTTCCTTCTAAAATAATGAAAAATACCTTACAAAATTCAGCAGACATTGACTGGGTCTAAGTCAATGAATTCATCTTATTTAATCAGGCGAAAGCACTTCCAGCGGTGTAGAGGGAAATTTTACAAGTATCCTAATAAAACTTGAGAGTTTCAGAGGCGGCCAACTTGGTCTACAAACGGCCGAATTATTCAACAAATTCAATACTTACCAGTGAGCACGATAATAGATACAACACTTAGGTATTTTCAAATTGGCGTTCTACAAACGCTACGTTTGAAAAAGTTTTTTGATTGGAAAAACTTTTCAATTAATTTTTGTGAAAAAATGATTTGGCTTATCTGTTTTTTTAATTATTATGTTAATTAAGCTTATTACTATTTATTAATATAGAAAATCAAATTTTTTAGAAGCATTTATGAAATACACTTGAAACAGTTGCGCTTTTTCAAATCATCCAAATTTGTGGGACTCCCAAAATTTTTGTTACATTACCACTGAATGGCAATGTTTGTTTGTTCGATCATCTAACAAGAGTTATTCCTAAAAACAATCATTCACAAATACTTTGTGAAATTCTGAGAAAATAACGCTACAAACCTACCGCACACTGTTGACTCTTGGAGTGGGATCATCCAAAAATTGTGCTGGAACAATATAACGGCCAGTGCGTCTCTTCACACACAGCCGTATATCATCATAAGAGTTACGCAGAACGGTCGCAGGCGTGTGTTTGACGCTTGGCAACACAAGCGCTACGCAAACATCCACCCGACAAGAGCTATCCGGACACCTTTTCGTAGGACTAGTGGTAAAAGCCAGGCACTGTTTTGCTGCTGCAAAACGAAGTGAATATAGCCTCACGACTGATAATACTCTCAGAACTTTGTTGATAATAAACTCAGATGCATCCTCACTTTGCATCAGGCGTGATGGCAACCAAATGTTTAATTATCTATATTAAAAAAACGATAAAAAAATACATCTGTATAGGCCTACCACAAGCTCCATCTGGCTCTGGTTTTGAGTCTGTTTGAGTGTTGACTAAATAAACTCTACGTCGAAATGTCACACACACAGTATAAAACACTGGTGGCACTCACACAGACTCGAAACCAGAGCCAGAGACAGAGCCAGACAGACCTAGTGGTAGTACTGTAGTCAATGCTCACCCGATAAGAATTAACGAAATGTTGGTATTGATGCAAGCCATAGAAATATAAAATAGTCTGTAAAAAAGAACCAGACAATGTGTGTATCGATTTCATGAAACAAATGCAGCGTACACAAGCGTCAGCATAATGTTTCTTGTGGAAATAAAATATACTTTAGGAATAAAATCACTCTGAGTTGGTTAGGCATTGGTTTCTCCGTAGTCAAGGTTCTTGAGAATCTACAGAAGAGGGAGGGGGTAGGCACTTCTCTTGCTTGGTTTCATTCAACGTATTTATTTTGTAAAAATGTAGACTTAGAAGTAATAGATGGAATTGGCGTATAACGGAAAAGCTTGTAAGAGATGCTATAGTTCCTGGTGTAAAATTAGTTCGTTATCTGTAAATATTTTTACCAAATCTGGGTGTTATACACTATTTTTATGAAACAACGGGATATTTACCATGATTAAATTTTATTTGAGTTTACTTCCGATATTTCGGCACAGTTGCATGCACGAGTAAAAGAAATGTTATTGGCAGATAAATCGATCTACCCTCTTTCGCACTCTTTTATTGGTTTCGAGACTACTATAATATTGGTTCCATTCTCACTTTTTTGTCGATTTCGACACACAACACTGACGGTATCAGGACGCGTAGTGGATGCCCCACTTTTTGGTGGTTTGCACATTCGTACCACCGGGTTCCAAACTCCAGATAATTGGAAACCATCTTCACGGTTGAAGTTCTTGTGCTTGGTGATTTCAATTGCCTCTTGAACCAAAAATATAAAATAGTGATAAAAACCATGATAGTTTCAAAAGTTATATCTGGGTGTTATGTTTTCAAGCATCATTACTGCTTCTGAAATCGGCCACACCTCTGTTGGTTGTTTTCTGTGACGTAGGTTGTGCATTTGATCCGCACCGTTATTCAACCTTTTTTGCGTCAGGAATATAAATGTTTTCTCTGTCTTTGCATGGCTAGATGGGATTGTGTCAAATGGTATGTCTACCAGTAGGCCTACCACAAGCTCTGCCTGGCTCTGTTGAGTTTGTGTGAGTGCTCACCAGTGTATTATACCGTGTAAGTGATGTTTTGACGTAGGATTTATTTAGTCTACACTTACACAGACTCTAAACTAGAGCCAGAGACAGAGCTTGTTTTGACGTAGGATTTATTTAGTCTACACTCGCACAGACTCTAAACTAGAGCCAGAGACAGAGCCAGACAGAGCTTGTGGTAGGCCTACAGTAATCACTGCTTTATTTATTGGCAAGTCTCTTACGAAAACATAAAACAAGCGTAAAATAGAACAGTAAACATTATCTATGTTCCTCACGACTTGTAAACGAGTTTGAGGCTCAGTCGCTTGAAAATAACCCGGTATAATTACTAAAAGACTACTCATAGCCAAGTTTGCTAATAAAGTGAATGGTAGAGTTCCGTACAAGCAGAGCTTTAGGCGATAAGACGCGTGCATATAGCGCTCGAATACAATATTGTTTATAAGATTAAAAAATATTTTTTTCTTATTACTTCTCATTTCCAAGTAGACTTGAAGGGTTTTCAATCAATGTCAAAGTCAAAGCCGCTTGCGCACATCTAGCACAATGGCAATGGTGATCAGTAAATTGCTGTAAAATTTGACAGCGTTTCTGCCTATTGCCATCGCCTAGATATGCGCATAGCTTTAGGCAATAATTCAGTTGAACTAACAGGGATCACTTTGAAAGTAAATGACAGCTCCACGGGTGCACGCAATATTTTGTGATGTCATTGTTTTATTTGTGCCTTTTGTGCAATTTAGGGGATAAATGTACGGAAAATGTTTGGTTTAATATACGTGGACTTTATGTTATATTGATGACATGGAATCCATGATGGCAATGGCCACTCTTGGAGGGACACGGGTTGGATGGACCATAGACAAGTAACAGGTCAGATGCTGTTTTATTTAATTTGGTAATAAACCTCTTCGTTTAAATTCTACTGTGCAGGTGCTCGTGCACAACAGACCAGAGATGATTATAAATACGGCAAAAGCACTATAAGACTCGAAATTAATGCGGTTTAAAAATATTTATTGAAAAAAAACAGACATCCTACTCTAAGCAATTTTTCTTCAGCAGTGTACACTCGCCCTATCAAAGAAAGATCGAAGGAAAACTTCTGAAATTGATCCGAAGTGTACCAAGAGTTTCGTTCGTCTCTGTCGGCGAAGTGTGTACTTACTTATATTCTAGGTATACAGCGTTGATACCTCTGTCGTAATATAGCTGTTGATGTTATTCATTTACAGATATAGTGATAATTTTGTCGTAATGTGGTATCTTACGTCTTCCTTCTGTCACTGTCACAATTTCTTCGAGTTTCTGTTTTTTTTCTTGTTCATGTTGTAGGTGCTATGATTCTAAGAATATTGCAATATGACTTTCCTGTTGAAAATGTTTGTTTCAAACTTTTGTTATTGTTAAAAAATGTTTTCTTGATAAAATATTTCCAAACCCTAACAAGAAAAAGTTTTTTCTTCTAACAGTTCTACGAATAAAAACATTTAAAACTTGCGACATTCGAAACAAACTCAAACATGTTTATAGAAACAAACAACACGGGACAATGTGTTAGTTTTCGTCTCAAAAAGTGTTACGACTTGACTGGTTATAATTGAAAAACGTCAGGAACACTGACGTCCCGCGGTGCGCTGGGATTAGGGTCCCCTGTCAAAACACCGGCAGAAAACCATTTGGTTTAAGTAGAAATGAATCTTTTGATTCGAGTTTTTGAGATCAAAGCCTTATGTAAATGAGGTTCGGACTTGTCACTGACACAGTTTTATACAACTTGATATTTTATGATGTTTAGTAATTAGTTTTTTGTTGTGACGTTAGCAAGAGTTGACTTGAATTTAATGAAACGATTTTAAATAAAATATTATCTTTAAAAGTCGCAAATCCGGCCTTACATGGAGTATTGCTGTCACCTCGGGGCAGGAGCACCTGGATAGCAGCTTGGACCCCTTGATTCGGTCCAAAAACGCGCTGCTAGAATCGTTGACGATCCCAAGCTCACAAGCGGTATTGAGCCCTTAAGTCTGAGGAGAGACTTCTCCTCACTGTGCGTATTCTACCGCTTGTATAATGGGGCATGCTCCGAAGTACTGATTGTCATCATGCCAGCAGCTACGTTCTTCCATCGCACTGCTCGTCATAGGCAGAGAGTTCATCCTCGCACCTTGAAGCCTGGGTAGTTGCGCACCGTTCGGTTTTAGAGGAACTTCCTCCCGCGAACACTCAGGCTGTGATATGACTTCCCTTCTGAGACTTTCCCTAAGGATTATAGCATGGGGTTCTTCAAAAAAGGCGTTTAAAAGTTTTAAAGGGTCGGCAACGCGCTTGTGATGCCTCTGGTATTGCAGGCGTTCATTAGGCTATGGTAACCGCTTTCCGCCAGGTGGACCTCGTGTGCTTGCTTCTATTTTGTTGTATAAAAAAAACGTGACAGGTTTTAAACCCATTGCCAGTTTAAAAAAAAATTGATTACACAAAGATCATATTTTATACCAAAGTTTGAATTTAATTTTGAGAAAGTGATACTCAATACATTAAAATATTGCTGAACCTCAGCTAAAGGTAGCATATAAAGGCATTATAAAGATGCATAAATGTAAATAAAGCTCGGATAGTCTGTTTGAAAGAGGAAATTGCAGGTTGAGATGCTTGCAATATCCGGTTGTCAAGAAATATCTATCTAGCCTCGCAGATTGTAGAAAGATAATGAAAACAACTCTGAGATAGTAAAACAAAATTGTTTGAAGGTAACATTTGCATTGTCAGAACACAGTTTAAATTTACTAGAATAAACGAAAAGTTTTACGTTTCTGTGACAATGTAACCAAAAGCTATTTTGTAATCTACGTTGCTCTTTGGAAACTAGTAGGTAATATGTGAAATAGGTTTATTTGCCGTTTATTGCTGTGTAATGTGGTCTTGGTATATGCTGAGATCTTCTCGTGGATTACGTGATAGATACTCGTAAATAAATAAATAAAATAAATATTAATATTTTAGACAACCCACACAACACTATCTGGCCCCAAACTAAGCAGAGCTTGTACTATAGGAACCAGATAGCTGATTATATTTGTTTTTTTTTTGTAAGTACATAAAATACAAAATAACACGTAATTATATACCGAAAAGAAGGTATTGTTCTCAATAAACGCAATCTTAGCTGTAAACTAATAAAACAATCGGCGCAAAAGCGTTGTGTAATACTCCTTGCTATTTCTTTATTATTTCCTTGGCCGAGAGGCTCTTTAACAAGCAATAATTGTTTCTGGCGCTTTATAAGGGGCGCGTAATGATTTACGATGTGCCAACAATGTACCGTTGCCCTATTCTCTTGTAATGAACTTAAATTTTGAACACTCTTTTGTGTACTACTTGTTTTAAACTTTATTTCTTTGGAGTGAAACTAGAGACATGCCTTACTTTGATTTTGAGTGACGTTTCTGTGCTCTTTCAATTGGTAAATAAATAAATCTTCTTCTTCTTATCGTGTCACTGATTCTTTCGAACCAAGTGTGGTGAAAGGATTTTAAGTGCGCCTCAAAGAGGCTCCTTTCGTATAAATAAAATAAATGAAAATTGTGGACTATCCACACAACACTATCTAGCCCCAAATAAGGCAGAGCTTGTGCTATAGGAACCAGATAGCTGATATGATACTTTTATTTAAATACGAGTGCAAGCTTATAATACAATATAACACCCAGACAGAGAACAAATATTGGTGTTCACCACACAAATATTTTATCGTGGTGGGGATCGAACCCATGACGACGCAGAAAGCAGAACTACTACTAACTGAGCTGAGAGGCTAGTCCTAGTCAGTCTACCTACCTACCACAAGTTTTGTCTGTGGCAGTCAATCTAGTAAAAATAATCTTTGTGCCACAACCACGACCTAATACTACTAATACTGAACTAATTTGGATGAATCTCACAATTAGTATAATTAGTAACCTGGGTTAGTATTAATAGACTACTTTTTAACAGGAACAGAGTAAAAAAGCGGACAGCTACAGGTACAAACTCAAACTCAATAATTTTTTATTCATTACGATGCAAGAATCACTTTGAAACGTCTTATAGCTAGGTGAGTCTACATAATAAACGTGAGTGAACCTGGCCTTAAGTAAGGCCAGGTTCCCTAAGCAAGTAGGATTTAATGCTCCAACTAGACCTCCAGCTATATTTTTTAAGCCCGTTTAAAATACACGCTATTTATGATCGTCCTATTATGTAGATTGTTCAAAGGCCGCCTACGAGGCCTCTGAATCGCAACGCAAACAGCGCCACAGTTCGTACCACAGTTAGTATGAAACACGATGCGTGCTAAGACTGGCGCTGTTTTCCCAACGTGACTGAGCGACGGTAGTGGAGATTACGAGCTTTCCGAGCCCGAGGAATGTTTTGGTGCTAGAAATGCTGTGATTTTCTTGAAATTAATTGTTAGATGCGGTACGGCTTATGCTCGTTGAATAGAGAAGTGAACTTGGTTTTATTGTATTTTAGGTATGCATTATATCAAAAATAGAAAAAATGTACAATAAGTTTTTATACCTTTCTGATAAAAAAATTAAACGCCTCAAGTTATATCGCAAATTGCTGTGTTATCACCTTTATGTAGAGGGTCCTTCAGTCGTTAAATTACGTGCTAGTTCTTGGCATGTTAAACAATAGCATTTACTATGAATTAAATAAGGGTTAGGTTTCGAGGATTCCGTTCTTAGTACACCTCTCTCTACAATACACCAAGATCATTACTCCTTGGATCAAAATGTTATGCTGTGCGTTGATTGTCAGTCAGTACGTAAGAGTTGTATATATTTAGAAAGATTGAACTTTGTTTTTTAGAAACAAAATTCCAAAATATAATTTCGCAGGTTTGAAAGAGCGGAAAAATAGTCCAAAAATAATATCATAGTTTGAAACTCCGCGTCAAACAATAGTCCATCCACATTCCCTAACCCGGGTAACTCCCTTAATCCAATAGAATGCCGCAACAACACGCACTGATTACTGCATTGTTTTCTATGAAACTTTTGCTAAAAGTTTTCAAACACAAAATACGGGTAAAAATATTTAAAATGAAAATGACTGGACATCCATGAATAGAGTTTTATTTTTATAATAAAAGTCGTTAGTTCTCTTCAAACACATTTTGATCTACTAAACTACAACTTTGCTCAGTCACAGTTCAAACGGAAAAATATGTGAGTTTTGCAAATAAAACGCTATGCTCTAAATATTTACTATTGCATGCTCTTTCTTAAGACTACCGGGTACGTGCGTATGATAAAAGTCAAGTTTATCACCCACTGGCATTCATCCTCTTAAGTTCTAGATCTCTGAATGAATTGCCCGTATCTTAGCTTTTTATGGCATTCCTGTGTCCCATGTTTTAGAGGGAAGGTTAATTGAATTCACCTTTTATGATATCTTGAACGACCGATAAAAAACTTTAATTCGGTCGTATAAAGTCCATATTCGTTTATTTTCGGAGAGTCACTTAAGACTTTGGTGAGATAAGAAACTTTTTTATTTGCCTACATCTTTTGATGTACAAATTTTGTTGCTTGATGTCTACTAAAGTCTGATTTTCTTCTTTCTTTTCAAAGGCAATGGTGCAAACAGTCATAAAGTGCTCTTCAAAATGACTGTTATTCGATACTTGACGTTTTTTATTCGACCTATACAATGCTTAGCATTGTTATATATTTTGAACTATAGGTTACTGTATCTGTCTATCTTAACTCTTGGCTTTTGTCCAAGATTAAAAAAAAAAAAAAATAGTTTGAAAAAACTCCTAGGGTGTTATTAATAATCCTGGCGCAACGCTGGAGTAGTTAAATCGTGTTTTGTCACATTTGTTCGAGTTGACAATTGCATGTCAATGCAAGAGATAAAACACGGATCAACTAGTCCAACGCTACGCCAGGATTATTAATAAGACCCCTAATGTTTTATCATCGAATAAGTCTCGAGTACACAAATATTATAAACAATGGTCAACGTTAAATATTTGGCAGGCCAAATTAATCTGCAGATAAGGAATAGCTGATGCCAAATATCGGTATATCACACTAATGTGCCGAAACAGTTGAACTTGTTAAAATCGACTGCGGACATTTTGGTGTAGAAATGGTAGTTTGACTTTTCAAGCGACAAGCTTCAAGCGATAAAACATACAAGAAGATGAACAGAAAAGTAGAAGGAAATTCTGGTGAAAGTTAGTTATTTCATCTATGATAAATAGAATTCGTGTGTATATTTATAGATAGTGCAATTCACGAAGACGCGCCCCTCGCGGGGTGCGGGGAGTTTGCTCCGAGCGGCAGTCGCGAACCGTAGTCTATTCATTGTAGTGTGCGTGTGCACTCATAGGTTATTAGTGTGTACCGATAACACTCAAACATTGACGGAAGCTTGCACACATATACTATAAACGGTTAGGAGGAATAGAGGGGCGCGCCTTCGTGGATTGCACTATCTATACTTAAGTCCTTATACATGATGATGATACATGGTCAGATGGTCTTTTAGTACTGAATTAGCTTAGCTGCGGCCGCTTAGGTATGTCGCTATCTTTAAATTGATGCCATGAAAGCGAAATTGACATAAATACCTATATGTTAATGAGCCGCTAAAAAGTGTAAACTAATGTGTTAAAGGATTAGGAATGAAAGTTAGCAAAGAAGTCTTTGTCAAAAGCGAAAGGACAAGTGTCTAGACATGTAATAAAACAACATACATACATACTATACTCAAAAAACATTACCAACCTTCTTTCTGGGCAGACAAGAGGAATTAGACGGGTTAGTAGGAAAGTTTGAGTCTAAATCGTAATGTTAAAAAACTTGTGTGTAATGTACATAACAAATCACGGCCAAGTTGATGTAATAAAACATTATGCAAACATTCCTTCTAGGCAGTCAGGTAAAAAACCGCTACTGCTTACCATTTACACCAAACTCATAATTGGTTTCATTTTCGAGTGAACAGGTCCAGTCCAGTGACACTGGACTTTTGACTCCTAACTTCAGCTAAACCAGGTGTGAAGTACCAATTATCAACTCTATGCGCTCGTAATAAGGTTCTTACTTTCGTCTCCCTTCTAGCTAATGACCCACAGAAATGAAGTGGTTTCTGTGAAGGATCATTTTTGCAAGGCTTTTATTTAATGTGTAATGAGCACGTTTTTTGCTGTTCGGTGTGAAAGAGGGTTTTTATTACAAGAGTTAAAATATACTCGTTTTTTACTTGTTGTTAACCATAAAGAAACATAAGGTAACTTTATAAAAATATGAATATAAAAATAAATATTGAAAATACAAATTACTTTTGCTTACTATTTTTTTTTAACTGTATGCAATCAAATTGTACAAAACATTTTCTATAAAAAAGTTCACGTGTCAAAATATATTTATAAATATCAAAGTGTGAGAGCGCCTTATGTTCAGTCATTAGTGACAGTCTCCTGGCAGTCAATTGTGTCACAGTTACAGTCCAAATTACATTTTACAGCTCAGTAACCAATACTCAAACGATCACTAATAACCTTGTTCTGAGTAAATGGCACTTCTGTTTTGTCGTCGTAACCAATTTGTTTTTAGCTGGACGTTCCCTTAATAGGTAGATTCTAATGCAAGTATAAGTATATGCTCTTCTTTGGGAGCGCCCTGCCAAGGCCTGGAGGAGGCTTCAGGTTGGCCTCTCAGCTCAACTTTGTCTTCTATATAATATTTATTAAACATCTGTGTAAGGAAAGTTTGTAAAAGCGTTTATAAAGGCAATTATTTTATTTTTCATCCGTTTGAGCTATGATTTCATAAATCAAATGTTTTTGGAGTTAATGTTAATCGTTACCTCATTTATGCACTCAATCAAGATATTATTTTTAATTTGCATCCCGACTGCAAAATCCAGCAAGCAATCAAATCAACACGGGATTTCACTAATAAATACTTGTAATATTGTGAAAAAAAAACAATCACCCTCTTTTGTATCCGCAGTTGGGCAAAACACGTCCCAACCCGTTCTAAATTTTAACAACGGTCACTCCGATCGCTCTCCAATTATATCACAATGCGGCTGCTAATTGGATTAGAAGTGAGTTTTGCAGATTTGGATCCCGTCCTTTGAGTCGGCATAAGCTCTTGAAGTCATGCATCACAGGCGGTTAAATTAACCGTATAGGTTTCAACCGTAGGTGGAGATTGCCAATTTTGAACAACTTCATGGAATTAAGGATAGTTTTAGTTATAAGTTGAAAGTTCACAGTCGAAAACTGTGCTTGTTAGGTGCTACGCCGACGAAGCACATCTACGGTAGCTGCTACGTCGTAGCAGCGTGCTACTCATGCGTGATTATTGCTACGACGCGTGGTGGAGGTGTATGGTGTATCCCACGGTCACGTATTGCGTAGTTTTTATGGCTTTTTACTCTTTTAGCAATTTTGTATTTCCAGGTAAAAAGTAATGACTACCTACCTCCTACTAATAATAATGCTTTAACCAAAACACTGATCGTAAAAGCTCACGTAAAAATTTTATGTTGAATAAAATTTCATTTCGCGTGATAAAAATTATACTGCAACATTTTAACACGTCCTTATAATAAGTTGGACGATTTTTAAACGTCTGTTACGTAGAAAGATACCGTAGCTTTATTTCGAGTAAGCCGGTACACTTGCACTGGTTATTTTATGAGCTATGAAGAGTTTTTAGATAAAATCTTTAGAGTACATTGCCTTGCTCTTACTAAGATTTATTGTGTTTCAAAAATTAAAGTCTCAATGATGGTAATGACAAATACTTTCAGATAATTCTAAAAAAAACACATAAAACATGATCAAGGTTTTTTTTTTCTACGACTGTAATTACCTGATGGTTTTTAGGTGTTCAGATGGTTTTTTAGATGGTTCTTATAGATTCGTCATGTCTGTCTGTCTGTCTGTCTGTCTGTCTGTCCGTCTGTATGTCACAGTCACTTTTCTCCGGAACGATAGGAGCTATATCTGATGAAACTTGGTTAATAGATGTATTCTGTGAACCGCATTAAGATTTTTTTACAAACATAGAAAAAACACAATAAATTTTGGGGGTCCCCATACTTAGAACTGAAATTCAAAAAACTTTTTTTCATCAAATACATACGTGTGGGATATTTATGAATAGGTCTTTAAAAATGATGTTGAGGTTTCTAATATTGTTTTTTTCTAAACTGAATAGTTTGCGCGAGAGACACTTCCAAAGTGGAAAAAAGTTGGTCCCTTCATTGGCGAGTCCGACTCGCACTTGGCTGCTTTTTTTATTTTACATATTATTCTTCTTTTTTGATTATGATCCGGGTTACAAATCGTCGATCCTTATCTGTAGGTGTTTGATCTTTTGTGAGTTAAATAACATCTAAACAGACAGATTTGCCTGTAAAATAATAAGTTCCGTCAAGTACACTACCCGTGTTCTCTTTCACTGTGCACAAAGGTCTGAACCTGCATACGGTAACTTTTAATGGGCTTCGCATAACTTTGTATGAGGTGTGAATCTTGCTTGCAATCTTATTTGGTACTTTGTTGGTTTATAATGAGATGACGGGAGTAAACACACAGCGTTTTATCGTATGAAGCTTCAACCGGTATCATATTGTTTTTCTTTTGATTGCAACATTTTTCTGGGTTCATTTCATTTAATAAAAATATAAGTTTAAAAAACTTGAGAACCTGACTTTATTTCCAAACTGCTGAACTAATTTTGATGAAATTTATATGGGCCAATCTATATTTACATATTTATTTATTTTTCAAATGGATTCATAAAATGATGAAGTTGTGTGACAACAAAAAAAAAGAGAACTTTTTCCGTTTTTATTTGAATTCGGTTAAAAAGAAGTAGTACTTTATACTAAAAACATTATTTATTCTATCCTGATATCCCATCGGCGTAGAATTATTGTCATTTACGTTATTTCACCAACATAAATGTGGACCGCCCATATAATCAGAGCCTCATCTCATTTGAAGGCTTCGCAATTTAATTGACCCAGAAACCCCGAGATGGCCGATTATTAATAAACGGAATGCCGCCAATTATTTACATGAAACTCTGAAATAAAGCAATAATAGAAGGTTGATGAATAAATTAGATTTTGTTTGGATTCTCGTTGAAAGGGTGGGTTGGCTCCATTACTTACCCACCTACTCGTATATTATTTAGAAAATAATTCCTTTTGATACACCCAACATTTTAGTATTTTAAGAAAAACATACTTCAGGCTTCAATAAAAGTAAAGATTCAATCAAACTTACCAAAAATTTTATGGATTTGAACCCGCCTCGCCTCTCCGCTTTTTGTCAAATTAAAATCCAATATCATTGTTGATGAGCAACAAGGAGAGGGTCGTAAGTTCAAACCCCACTCGATTTATAACCTTTGAGATTGCATAGTGTGGGTAATAAAACCCAATAAAACTGATAAAACCCAAGTTAATTCTATTTCTGTATCAGATTTTGATCTACTTTGAGTCTAGATAACCTATTTCACCTTATTCTTTGATAACCTAGAAATTTTCATATTCTTTATAATATTTCGTTCATCGTTCTATATTAAACTTCAAGTTTATTTGAGATCACATCTCCTTTGATCGTGTTTACCTACGGTAGATCATTAAAACTTTTTTCTATCTGGTACGTGGAACTTTTAACAAGCCAAATGATCGACGGGTAAAGATTTTTTCGTTTAACAAGACTGTGAAACTTGAATTTGGAAGACCTGCGGATATGATAAAGCAAGAAAAAATTGACAAGAGTTCCTGATTGGATATGAATTATGATTTTCTTTTCGGTTAATTTTGGAGGATAGAGGAAATGAAGGCCGCAGGGGGTATTCATGATGAGACCTCCTTGCACTAAAAGTAAGCTGAGATAATCTTATTTGAGGAAAAGCTAAAATCTTATAGGATGAGTTTGGGGTTCTATCTTTGGACTTTTTATCCGTCCACCACTACACTAACTTCATGAAATTGCTGATTATTTTTCTTAAGATAACTGTGGTGTTTGGTGTTTAAACTTAGGTATACTTATCGAAATCTAAATAATTTAGTTTCAGCATCAAGTATATGGTTTTGCCTTTGAAAAAATGGTGTAATTCTGTTGTAATTCTTTAAGCAAAATTGTTTTATGTTTTAGCACCTTTATCTTGTCTGTAGATTGTCTAATACCATGCGGTACCATAAAACAAACCTGTTATAAATATTTTAAAAGACCGGGCTCAGTGGCGTGCCATGGGAGATACGTATGTCCACCAGTGGACTGCAATATGTTGATGATGATGATGAACAAAATTAACTCTTGCACCGCTGCAAGAATCAAACCCGTGCCTTTTGCATCAGTTGCTCGCTATACGCCACAGAGGTCATCTCTGGCCCCCCTTCAAATCCACTAGACAGATCTATTCACCTCAGGTCAGACGAAATTGGGACGTTCAGAGCCTTATTCCTGCGCAGAATGGACCGAATCCAATCTCATTAACTCGCCAGCTTATTTAGTCCCATCGTTTATTTTGTAAGATAACTTTAGTTCTGCTGCACAGTTTTTGTAATGGGATTATGCTGAATCGTTTTATGAGCTTACTGGGTTGAAATAACGATGTGATGATGAAACTGAGCTTTTTGAGATGGCTTTGACTGATAAATTTAGCTCACTTGCTTGGGGAAAATGCAGTGTGTTGATGGTTTGTTGTGACATATTAAAGCATGTTTATGTCAATAAAGTTATTTTGTAAATGTATTTTTGTATTATAAAGTATAATTAAATGAATTAATATTTAACTTATGACACACTCGTATTAACATTTAATTTTGTAGAGTCTGTTCAGAAAGAGAACCGTCGTAGGATCGGAGGGCGCTGCTGTGCTTAATCGCCTTTTTTGTTTAGTGGGCAATACAATAGCGCGTCTGTTGCGTTTTGATCCTATCACAACTAGTGTACTATTCCTTTATTTAATTTTTATGATGCAAAATGCTGACAGAAAGAAAGGGATGAGCTGCCATATAAAAATCGAAACGTTAGTTCTCAATTTGGCCACGACGGTTCTCTTTCTGAACAGACTCTTACTTCATCTTTATGTAAATCTTAATATTGCAAGCCTAAATTTAAGTACACTGGACATTTATAAATTTGACATCTTTAACATGACATGTATTTTATGCAATTAATATTTTAACTTGAAAGCATTTTTTTTTTACAAAATACAATCATTTAACTTTAACTGGTAACGCGGTTTTAAAACCAATATTCGTGTCGTCCCAAAATATAAAACCAATATTGGTAGTTTCTAGGTAGATGCCATTGAAGCTAAGACGGGAAAATATAATTCACAGACGGACGAACTTGTACAATAAAATATTAGTCTAGATTGTAGTTGCCTTAGCCAGAGATCCCACATAATCTGCTTAACATCAGGTAGGCCATCTGCCCGTCCGGCACCTAACTTTCTCAGACTGTTTCCAACTTCCTCTGTATTTTTATTCCTGAAAGCGATCTGGTAATTATATTTTATAGTTTTTATAGTCGGTCTCTGAATCTTCACGCTATGGGTTTACGGTGTCGTAAAATCCCGCAGGTTTTATGGTGAGGGTAGACATGATGGGCTCGTGATAAGAGGTTAGGAGTATATACCTGGTATAGTGGTACTGACTGAAGACAAGAATCTCTATCTCCAATTGAAGGCTCTGTCTGGCCTACTGCTTGTTCGCATGCCTGCATAGGTGTTGTAAGCTAGTTCTGTACCACAAGCCAAAGACAGAGCCAGACAGATCTGGCTCTGTCTCTGGCTCTGGTTTTGAGTCTGAGTGAGTGCTCACCAGTGTATTAGGGTGTGTGCTATGTGTGTGACGTTTCAACGTAGGATTTATTTAGTCAACACTCATACAGACTCAAAACCAGAGCCAGAGATAGAGCAAGATAGAGCTTGTGGTTGGCCTACTACTGTAGGATAGAAGAAACACTAAAAACATTTTAAACTTTGATCTATATTTTATATATTATATTTTTATTTTATTTTATTTTATATGCTATATTTTAATTTTTCTATATTAAAAACGTACGAATAATACAAGGTTATAAATTGCAAGATGAAGCTCATGCGCAATGACCATAGACCATTAAACTTCTATGAATGTCGTTTTACCAGACTATATTTTATTATCTGTGTTGGGATGCCAGCACTTCTCACTGTTGGAAGTAACTATGCCTTCTGCGTTTCTGCGCAGTTTGTGGGTTCTCTTGAAAAATACAATTCTGTGTGATAATTTGGGTCTGTTAGAAGTTATCTTATGTTCTGGTTTTGGTAGGAATTTTTTTTTTTATCTAATTCTGTGTTTGGACACACCGACAATAATATAAGAAACCACTTGGTATATCCTAGCTCTTAGTCTCAGTGGAATGGTCGCGGTAAAGTATGCCAGATGTAAAGTCATCCTTTATGAGAACAAGTGCATTTTATATCGCCCAGATGTCATTGCGCCCGTTTAATCTTTGAGAGAGCTGGGGGACTGGAGGTACGAACTCAATCAGGAGGGTAGCTATATAACGTAAAGTATCATACTTTTACGGAGGACTGAAAAAAACGAGGCAATGGGCTGGCCATGTAATTCAAAATTGAACCGGAAGATGAAAAGGACACTCATTCATCCAAAGGACTGCCAAAAGATTGCGAGAAATTTGGAGATAGAGAAGGCTCAAAAACAGTACTTTCTTAAACTTACCGTTTCTCTCAGTGAAGTAAGTTGATGGAGGGCGGTGCTTCGTAGGGCACGTTCCTGACGTGCGTGACCTATGAAGCAATGCGATGGTTACCACTTAACATGAGGTGGGTCATATGCTTGTTCTATAAGCTACTTGTATATAAAAAATGGTTAATTGGCCGCTAAATCTGTTGCCAACATTTCGTTGACATAAAGACCTGCGCACACCTAGGTCGCTGGCGATAGTGATCAGTGAAACGCTGTTAAATATCACTGTCAAAATTGACAGCGTTTCACTGATCCCCGACGCCAGTGTGACCACCTAGGTGTGCGCAGGCCTTAAATGTGACAGTGGCAAGAATAATTTTGTACAGCATTTATAAGTGCAAATGAATATGAATAAAGACATGAGTCTGTCACATTCTCAAAATATTCATATTTCCCGTCACAAATCTAAGTTATTGTCTTCAGGCTAGACGGCTGGTACCATTTATATTATGAAGCAGCAATTTTGTGAAGTCACTTTGAAGTCATCTCTGAAGTGGTAAACATGCGCTGGATGAGGTTATATTAAATTTTATACATTAAACTTAACTGTTAGCACATTTATAATGATAAAGTAATTTTTCAAAAAGATTGTATAATGTCCTAAACGTTAAGAGCCGAGCGGGATTTGAGCCCTTTCAAATTTTTTAAAGTGTAGTCATCTTCAACGCCACGCAACGAGCCTGAAGAAGTCCACTGCTGCACATAGGCCTCCCCTACACATTTCCAGGAAGAACGATTCTGAGGTTTTTCCATCCACCAACTTCCTGCGATCTTAGCAATGTCGTCGGTCTTTCAGGTGGGTTTAGTGTAGTAAACACTATAAAATCATTAAAAAGGTGGATAGGTAGGTAGAAAAATCTTTATTGTATGAAGTGATGTCTTTCAGACAACCTTTGCCTGTAGAGGAACTAAAACCTATGGAAGATTGGCTAGATGCACTTGAAAACAAAACTTAAGAAAATTTTACGACAAAAACATTATTACCTACTTATATATAAAGTAAATGTCCATTGCAAAGTAACACAATATTTTAACCGTATTAGATATCAAAGAACTGACCACCGTTGAGGTATAAAGGTTCTCGAATGGCGACCACGTACCGGAAGACAAAACGTAAGGCGCCCACCCACCAGATGGACCGACGACATTGTTAAGATCGCGGGAAGTCGGTGGATGGAAAGAGCTCAGAATCGTACTTCCGCAAAGTACAGGGAGACTCTATGTAGCAGTGAACTTCTTCAGGCCGATGATTTTTTTTATCATAGCTGAGTCATTGTTACTCATAAATACCTTACCATTCTGTAATCCAAAACTACTTACCTACCTCTAATTTCTGGCCCTCGTCATACCTGTTTTAAATCAATTTGACATGTGTCAAAGGCCACTGATGGAGGTGGGAAAAATCGGTCAACTAACATCAAGCACTGACGTAACTCAATTTGGTATAAATAAATGATTTCTGTAAAGAGTTTTTTTGTATAAGCCTAGTTTCCGCTTTTTGCTTTATTGGCTCGATCCCCACGAAGAACAAATATTTGTGAGGGGAACACAGATTTATGTTCTCTGACCGGGTTTTATATTGTACTATAAGTATGTTTAATTTTTATTAATAAATAATATCTAATCATCATCATCAACCGGGCTGTTGATGATGATAATTTGATATTATTTCTCAATAATTATTTCTTCACCCACTGCTGGGTATAGGCCTCCCTTAGTTTAATATCAAATACTTTGTATTTTATTATTATAGGCAACACAAAATAAAGATTCTTGCAATACGACAACGACGTCTCATGAACCAACTGTTTCTTATAAGCAAGCTTAAGAGCGGGTCGTGCGAAAATTTGAGATTTGTTGTTAAAAAATTCATAACTAAATAACTAAGTGACATTTTAAAAATCGCAAAAGGACTAATTGTAGACTATACATTTGAGATTAATTCTAATTTAAGTGTGTTAGAAAAATATACTATTTAACATGACATTCTATTTAACGCTGACATACGATTTTCATTAGCGTTAAATAGAATGTCATGTTAAATAGTATATTTTTTTAACACACTTAAATTCGAATTAATCTCAAATGTATAGTCTACAATTAGTCCTTTTGCGATTTTTAAAATGTCACTTAGTTATTTAGTTATGAATTTTTTAACAACAAATCTCAAATTTTCGCACGACCCCCTCTTAACAAAATTTAGATATCAAAGAGAATAAGGAATAACTCAATCTGAGTCAATTACAAGCAAGCATGTCTGAAATCCAATCAGAATGATTAGAATAAAATTATTTGCGTTACTTTTTCACAATTCCAAGTGTATGTTTGGATTTTTTTTTAAAAAACCAATGACTTTTTGTTTGACATGTTCCAAATCACAAAATTCCATCGATAGTATTTTAAAAATTGAAACAAAGTAGCTAAGTTAACTTAATTAATAGCAATTTTCCTCTGACAGAGCTTCAATCCAATTCAGTAGCCAATAAGCGCTTTGTTCAGAAATCAAAGGTCAAATTCCAAATTCAAATCTAATGGACAATCCAAAAATAAGAGGTCCAGTGAGTTCAAGGCAAATTGACCCTTGCAGCACCACAATGGTAAACAATAGCACTAATTATTCCATACCGAAGATTCCACTCACGTTCGACGGCAGGTGACCAGTTCGCGCCGTCTTGAATTCTGATGGAGATTGATATTAGGGTCGTGCCATAGAATTCCTAGGCAGTGGAATGCACACTGAATAAATATTTTGGCCTAATGTTTTTACTATCAGCACAGCGCGTCATCATAAATGTCAAAATCACAAACGTTTTTTTATTTTATTTATAATCCTAAGGTAAATAATATTATTTATATGATATAAATAAGAACTTTTAAAACATAATTTGTCCCTATTTCATTTTTTTTTGTTGTAGCGTGTCTGTAATATTATATATTTTTTCTGACCTCCATAATTTTTTGCAAAGCCCTAACAAACCACAAAATAAAACCGCCCGTAAAATCCCCGTTATCCGCGTATATATATTATTATTGACGAACGACAAGTTGTCAACCTTCCAAAAATATTTAACGCTTGTTTTTGTTCTCCACACAAGCACTACGTAAACAAACCGGCCAGATCAACTCAAAGGTGAAATGGGGGTTATCCAACTATAAAAATTCCACAGCCTCATCTATGTAATAGATTACATTATTGTGTCTATAAATAACCTGACCGATAAAAACAAAGGTACGCCGTACTAACAACGTAAATAACACGTTATCAGAATCAAAATAACGCGTTATCAGAATCAAAAACGTAGGTTGGCAGCACGCGATCAGTCGCGGACACCGCGCGTCGAATGGACGAAGACACGATGATTTATTTAAGGTTACTTTGAGATCCCTTATCTGCCACCTCGCGTTATCTTATTGCGTGTTTCCTAAATAATTAATGCAATATAGGGCATCGATTGTGAGGTGACGGGCGGACGCGGGGCGGGCTTGAGGTGCGGGGGTGCGCGCGGCGCACGCACGCGATTGGCTGTCACAGCTGCGTGAGTGCGTACCTCCCCGCGTGCGTACGGCTTGGCTCGCTCAGTTAGTCGACGTCCGATCGCCGTGCTGCTCGGTTGTGTCGCGTCGATTCTCAACTGACATTACGATCGCAACGGCCGCGACACTCCGCTCCCTCTTATCACAAACACAGTTTGAAGTTTCTTTATCACCCCGAGCATAATTATAGCGGTCCATATGGTTCATCTAGTAGATATTTTTCGTTCTGCGAAGGTTGAATACCCGCCTCCGCCAATTATTGTAAGTAAACTTTTAAAAACTTTTTATCATAACAAAATATTTTTTTATCAAGATTTTTTTTTGTTTCTATTTCCTGCTTTCATTGATTACATTTGCTAATAAGTTATAAAATACAGCATTTGTTGTTTAAATTTAAATAAAGCCATGTGTTCATTGTTTGTTTTGCTTACGACATCGTTCGCGGCTGCTATTTTGCCCTCGCAACTTTGTCTCGTTAGCTTACCGCTAATAGCTTTAAGTTTTTCCGTTTTTGTTTGTTTTATCAATAAAATATGAATCCATTACGTTATTTGTTTTATTTTTTAATACTTTAGTTGTACATTTTATTAGTTATGTATAGTATGATAATCTAGTGGTATACTTTTTAAATAACCATTCTAATAACAAAATATTAATTAAAATAAATAATTTAGATATTTTAAATCCTGAGCCAATATTATATTTTTTTCGTTTGAGGTTTGAATCGCTAGTATATGTAAAAAAAACCGCAAAGTAACGAGCTAAAGCTCTTACGATCCGAGAAACCTCACGACATCATAACCGATTTTACCCTTCTCTTAAAACTAACGGCACCACAACGCGTTGTGGGTTCCGAAACTGTCCTATCCCATATAAGTTGAGCATAAAAAGTTTTATCATGGCCGGTAAGGCCGAAACTTGTAAAAGAATATTCTCTCTACGCCCCATTACCTCCTCGGTAGCGTCAAGAATCGGGTGAGCTACATTTTTTCTAAAAGTTTTGGGTTAACTGTTTGTTCGGCATTATTATAATAAATTTTCCGGGAATTAATCAGTTGTCTAAGTTTTCTGACGACCGCGCAGCAATTTACCGGGCTTCTTCATATTTTTGCCGATAATAGCACGAGTGAAAGGGCCTCTCAGCTCAGTTGTAGTAGCTCTGCCTTATGCGCCGTAGGACATGGGTTCTATTCCCACCGAGAACAAATATTGGTCTCGTGGACACTTGTTTGTTCTCTGTCTGGGTGCTATATTGTATTTTATGTATACATTTACAAAAAAAGTATACAAGTATCATTATCAGCTATCTGGGGGCTACACAGTGATGTGTAGATTGTTCACATTTTTTTTTTTTAATGAATAAATAAACTGCTGCATAAATTAAGATCACGCACGTTATAAACTTATTAACACCTTATTAAATAAAACCGCAAGGGTTACGTTCAAACGTCTTAAAAGGGATCTCTAAACTAAAAACATTATTTTTTGGGTAAAAATCAACAAACGTAGTGAACTATTTAACTGTAACCATAACAGAGCAAAGAAAGAGATGTGCCAGAAAATAAAAACAATTACGAAGAAGCAATCTGTAAAAGTTTGGTAATAACAGTTTTACAAGCTGTTAGACTTTTAAAAGTATAGATAAAAAGCGTGTTTTTTAAGAATAAATAAAAATAAGAGTGTTTTAAGGTTTTAACGGCCATCTTACTAAACTACCAATTTAGCTAATCATTTTTTTACAATTTTTTTTTGTTTATTAATGTTTTTTTCTGACATACTTTCTGTAGGAATAAGAGAGAAGCCACTGGTTCCTGAAACACCGTTTTTTACAAGTTCGCAAACCTATGGATTCAATAATATGTACTGTACCAAGCTTATGTCAATAAAGTTATTTTGTTTAAGTTTTAAGATTGTTTAACAAATTCTTTAATTTATGATCGGTTTTACTTTCCAACGAAACCTCAATTTGGTAGAAAATTTATTGTTTGGCATTAATTTTACACTTAAGATTAATTATTGTTTCCTAAGTTCGGGAAACCAACTGTTTGCGTTATTTAAATTTGCTGTGATTTAAATAATATAATAATGGTGCTTAGAGGTTCAAAAACACTCTTTTGATACAAAAGGCAAATTAAATGAAATAAACATTATTTATTGATAACTCAAGCGAACTCAACATATGTAAATAATAAACAGATTTTTTATGTGCTGTTAGATCTCATCAATTCTTACAAAATTACAATAAAAAATATTTCTTCATTGCCAAACGGCTAAACCGATTTTAATGAAATTTGCTTGGGACAATGTGGACGTAAGAATAACCCTCTAAATAAAAAAAATATTTTCTAAATCAGTTAATAAATGACGGAGGCATGCAGTTACAAACATTAAAAAAAATATTTTTAAAAAAATGCCAGCACCGATTTTAATAAAATTAAAATGGGACCAATCTGGAAGCAATACCTTTCAGTTAAAAAAATATTTTTTCTAAATCGGTTCATAAATGACGGATGCATGCGGTAACAAACATTAAAAATAATTGAGAACCTCCTCTTTTTTGATTGGAAGTCGGTTAAAAACAGCAAAGTCATATAATACAATAATTTGCTAGTTTAAATATATTATTATTCATATTGGTCGCTGAGCGATTCAATAGCTGAAATAATTGATAAGTCTGTTGCCATTTCCTAAACGTATCCTTTAAAGCCTGCGCACATCTTAGGCAATTGCGATGGGGATCAGCTGAAATGCTGTCAAATATCGCTGTCATATTTGACAGCGTTTCAGCTGGTCGCCATCGCCTAGGTGTGCGCAGGCCTTTTTTGTATTGGGAAATTATTGTACTATTCCTAATCTAGATCTAGGTACCATGGACAGCATAAATAGATACCATGTTGTACTATCGGTAAAAAATAACGAGCGTGCACTAATGAAAACTATTCCTTTTTTGTCGTAAACCGAAAATACTGTCCAATTTATTTAAATTTGTTGTTGGTTCGGTTGCTTAGTGACGGTGACATCCGAAGGTTGTGTGCTGACCATCCATTGACAGTTGAAACGAACACTGAAACGACCAGTTTATTTAATGTGGCAGTTTCGACAACTGAAAATATTCTGTTTTGGGATTCAATCGTGTAAGTTTGGTACTAAAGTATTTAGGAGTGCTAAAGTTGTTTGTCTGCACAAATAACGTTCTAGAAAGATATTGTTTTATTTAGGAACCGTTAAATAAAATAAATAAAAATGTATACTCCTAAGTAGTAGTAGTAGTATATGTATACTTAGTTAATCCCTATTTATCTAGTCAAGCCATCACGCGTGAACGACTTGACCGATTTGGCTAAAAACTTGTGGGGAGGTAGCTTAAAACCAGGAGACGGACAAAGGATAGTTTTAATCCCGAAGAAACGGAACGGAGCTAGCGTAATAGTGAGCGGCTGCTAGTATAAAATAAAATAGCTTTGAAGTCGGTTCAAATAGTCACTACGGTTATTTTTTTATTGATTTTATGGTGTTTTTTTGTGTTAAGGAAATCACAAAGACTTTTATAATGTCCCAAAAGTTCGCCATCGGATCCTAATCGCACTCGACGAATAACTCTTAGGGACTGTTCGGCACTAAATCCCGCTCGGCTCTTAACTTTTGGGACATTATAAAAATCTTTATTATTTTATTGTTCTTTTTTATGGTCTGTGTCCACTTACACTTTAAAAAATTATAATAATAATCTAAACACTTACATGGATTTGGTCTCATAATAAAATAGTGTAATTTTTTTGTCTCTACTATCAGCAAGTTTCAAACCCACACATGCTCCAAACATAAAATTGCTTAAAAGCTATTTTTAAAAGTCGATTAACTTTGCCGATGGTATGAAAGCATGCTACATAATATACAGGGTGTAATCGTTAAGTGTGCACAGGCGATTATTCCGTAACTATTGCAGATATCAAAAAACTTTAAACTGATATCGAAAGTACTTTACCTAATGAGTAAAATGACATTAATAACTTTTTAAAAATAAAACGAGATATATCCAAAAAAATTACATTAATCACTCCCATACATTTAGTATGAGATAGTAGAAAGGTTTTTCAAATTGAAAAATACAATAAATTGGCGGGAACGAGAACCCGCGATAAAGAATTTGAATTTAGAACGAACACCAAAGAGTATCTTTCTTTTTGTTTTTATTTAGTATGTTGCTTTTCAGCTAGTTCAAATCAATACAATATTGAAACAAGGTTTATTATAAATTTGAAGTGGTAAGATAATTAATCTACACGTGTATCTACTTGAAATTCATTAATACCTTCATATCGTACATAATTATAAAATGACAAGGGTAAAATGAGTAGGTACTATTCCACTTAAAATAAGGAAACTAAAACCTTTCTTCTATCTCATACTAAATGTATGGGAGTGATTAATGTAATTTTTTTGGATATTTCTCGTTTTATTTTTAAAAAGTTATTAATGTCATTTTACTCATTAGGTAAAGTACTTTCGATATCAGTTTAAAGTTTTTTGATATCTGCAATAGTTACGGAATAATCGCCTGTGCACACTTAACGATTACACCCTGTAGATAGTTATCTTTCATGTCATTACTTTACTGAACCCTAAATTACTTATACCAGTCGGTGGACAATGGACGTGGACATTTTCATTGATTAGTTCGTACTATTTGTAGTTTGCGAAGTGAAACAACTTTTACACACGACACAGGAAGTCTTTGTTCGGGATAGAACTATCTAATAAAAGATATATATATTTATATGCAGCTACAGGGACAAACGCGACTTCAAAACAAAAACAATGTAACGCGCACTTTTTTGGGTAGTTTGATTTTTTAATGATTATAATTCACAATTAATTTCGAAACTAAGCAGAAAGTTTGTTCTCTGTCTGGGTGGTATAGTGTTTTCTAAGTATGTATTTACAAAAAAAATGTTATAAAGCATTAATTAGGTACGTTAATAAAGCATATTATATCAGCTATGTGGTTCCCATAGTACAAGCTCTGCTTAGTTTCGGGCTAGATAGTGTTGTGTGGATTGTCTTCACAATTTATTTATTTTATAGATACGCACTATACCTTTTTTTAATCTACATAACAAAATAAAAGTATTCACAAAAATATTCACTTCACCTAAATTACAAACTTGTTCTAGTGACGCATACTATTACGCTCGCCATAATATTTTATTCCACTGTCAAGATGTTCGTACTAAGATTTATGATGTAGGTCAAGCCGACACAATCACATGAAAAGTATGCAAATAAATACGTATACAGAGTGGACAACTGTGGTGACAGGTTTTATAGGCTGCAGTCAAAACTTCTCACTAAAGCTAATCTAATCTAAGCTAATCTAATCTAATCTAAGCGATCTGCGATGGTGTTCAGAGAAACGCTGTCAAATATGACAGTGATATTTGACAGTGTTTCACTGATCGCCATTGCCATCGCACAGTTGCAGTAAGGTTTTAGTTTAGAAATGAATTCCACTTTAGCGCGGAAAAATATGAAGAAATAGTTTTTAAAAATAGAATTATTTGTACTTGGACACTTCACAAGTTTTCTAAAATGTATTCCAGAAAATAATTTATGGTTACCATCGACATGTTTTAATACGTCGATAATTATAACACATTGTGCCGTAGTTATTTTACAGGAAGCGTCACTACAAGCTTGGGCTAAATGTAGGGCATCAAGACAAAACCAGTGTTACGAACCTTTTATTACTCATACTCAATATATTTATTGCATACACATGGTTTAGTTTAGGTACATACATAGTTCTTAGTTGTAAGTCAGTATCACATGGACCTTGAATGGACCAGGTTTTTTGGTTTCTAGTAGCATATTTATTAGCTGAACACAAAATAACCTACAGTATTTGTGAAAGCACCCAAGCTTCATTTTTAAACGTTTCCAATACGTTTTTGTTCATTACGTTCTTTACAGCTGAACAGACAGCTCATTGGTCAAAGCCTTCTTGCAGTAGGCTTCAAAGAAAAACGATACATTCCGTACCTAGCTATAAACCACGCCCATTGCACGGCGCATACCTCTGTCTCTTTCTGCACGATTTCACCAGCTAATTTCAGGAATATCGCTGAAAATATTGCCATTTTGTTCCGTTTATACGTTGCGTCCACGATCGTTTTTTTAAGCACACCCTTTCTGCTTTACGTCAGCAAGATATTGTAAGTAAACAGGTTTTTTCATCTATCTTCGATAGTTCATGCAACGTCAGGAGAAAATTTCCACTTTTGCTTCCTATTTACGGTAAGATGGAAGGTCTGAGACCGGATTTTAGATGGAATAGCTTCCCCTGCACTTCAGTGAAGTCGGCCTAATCCACAATACGTGTGGAAATGACTAAGTCACGGGTTTCTTCACAATGTTTTCCTTCAGTGTTTTTGGTCATAGGAAAACTTACAGCTAAAAATAGGATACGAAAATAGGATGGATACATAAGGCTAATTAAAAGTTTCCACTATTAGTTATTAGATTGATTAAAACAAAACAACGAAGTAGACGGAAAGGCTCAAACACACCTAGTTCGCTGGCGGTAGCGATATAGGTGTGCGCAGGCCAGAAGACGTTCCACAAGATTTTAAAATTTAAATCATGAATAAAAAAGAACATGCAACTTTAACAGAAAAAAACATTTGATATGTCATGCATAGATAGGTAAAACTATAAAAACAACCTGCTGAACTGGAGTCAACACAACATGTTCTCCTCTTCCATTCTCCTCTATCAGCCGTCATCTCTGTATTCACTTCTTTCTTATCCATGTCATCTTTCACACTGTTCATCTTTTCAATGATCTCACGTAATAGCACATTATTTTGACGCATATAAACATTACTCTACAAAAATCACAACTTAGCTGACGTCACACAATTACAATTTCAGCGTTGTAACATAGGTTCACGTAGTACTCTGGTCTCGTTCCTTTACGATGCAATGGTCGAGCTTTGTTTTAAAACAAACCTTGCCTGAACTAAATACCTAACAAGTTGCCAAGTTACACAGTAAGTTACTGTAACTATTAGTTGTGTAAACCAGTGATTAAATCGTTTAAAAACGTTGTTGCGACTTTGTTTTAAAGTAAACCTAACCTAATAATGTGTTGTTGCTATTGAGTTTTATCTACTGATTAGGTACTACATACATCATCTTTTTATAGGTTTAATCAGTTCGGTTTTTTTAAACGAACAATAAAAAGTTGCATGGCTGTAATCGCCATTCTTGTTAGATACCTCTTCAGATCTTTTTAGGGATGACTAAGGAGGGTAGTTGAAAGCACATTTGACACATTACCAATTTTTTTCTGTGGATATTCCTAACGATTCTTTCCATCCCCGTTTGAGAAAACAGCCATTTTGAAAATAAGTTTACAGAATTTTTGATTTTAATGAGTAGTTCTAGTTTATAATCATAAAACCCCGAAAACATAGGAAAATATCTGAGAGCAATCATAAAATAATGCTAAATATTCCGTTTGAACGAAAATAATTCGTTTAAAATTACAGTCTGAATTTTCAATGGAATACAGCTCCAAAGCAATCCCCGATTCAAATTGCATCTCTAATTCAAAGTCAAACAGCTTCCCTCATTCAAACCTTGATTCCACATCCGTCTCTCGTACGATTCGCGCCTTACAAAATACGAACGTATGGAACCGCAGCGGCCGCGAATACTCGCAACATTGCGGTCGCCTCGTTTAGTTTACATATGAGCAACATGCCACGAGAGACTAACCAACGCTTGGACTCACAAAGAAGGGGATATGAAACGTAGCCTTACAAAGCGATCAGAATTACGCTGAATTTGCAATCTGTAGGCCATTTATTTTACTCTTTATTGTAAATAAAATGTACAAAAGGAGGGTTTAGTGCTATATGCATTTTCTACGTGCCAACCATATAGGTATAGAAACGCCATCACTAACACGTGTTAATTAAAAAAACTTAGGTATCTAATAATAACTCACTAGTTCTTTCAACCCAATGCAATGTGCTGACAGGGTTTTAATTGCGCTCAGAAAGGCTCCTTTGGTTTTTCCTGTCAGGATTTATGACATAAATTAAACTAAGTAATCAATATCGTTCTTCCTGGATAGTTCAAGATATGGTTTATAAAGTACATTCATAAATAGTAACTATGACCAAACACGCAAGCCACTTGCAGTAAAACGGGCTTGACTACTCCCAGGAGTCGTTTTTTGCACGAAAGTAATGGACAACATTCCTGAAAAACAAAATAATAATTATTCATCATGAAATTGGTTATCAGTCAACACTAAAAGTAAATGGTAAAATAGGATATTACAGCTTTATAAAAATGCTAGCACGAAATTTTTTAAAATATTCAAAGAAAAATTGTTTCAAAAAATTGTTGCGTCCCTTTTTATTCTAAAAGGATTCTTACACAATTGAAAACTAAATGTATTAAGATTTTTAATTACTGAATTAACGCTTCAACTATAAAAATCTAAATTTTTGTAATTGTGTGAGGTAAATAAATTTTACTTCTATTTTGTTCCACTGCAGGGCCAAGGTCTCCCTTTTTTTCAGCTTTCTCGGTCCATTGCTCGATTGGGGCAGTCTGGTAGATGTACATCTAGCTTATTGCGTCATCTCCTTGATGGTCTACTAAATGTCACCAAACAAATTAAATTATTACTTATTGTAGGCAGGCGCCCTGTGCAGTCCAGTAGTTAGGTAACTCAAGACTCACTGCGTTGCATCACATAGTGAATAGTATGAATAAGTACCGCGAATGTGTCCTAGTTCTGATGAAAGCACGATACTGAATTGCAAGTTGGGGTTTTGATGCAGTTAACCGATGTAGTTTACTCGTTCTAAACTATGTTATATTATTAAATCCAGATGTACACTTCCAAATTACTGCTAGCCTCTGCAATCAAATAAAATATACATGCAGTCGCATTATTAGGGCAAAATATTTGTTGTGTGCACATTTTGAATTAATTTAATTTTGAATTAATTTAGCCTTGCGCACATCTTAATTGTCGGCGGTGACGATCAGTGAAACGCTGTCAAAATATCGTTGTCATATTTTACAACGTTCTGATCTCTACTGCATAATTCTTAAATGTGCGCAAGGCTTTAGGTGGAGACATCTGAGCAAACTTTTTATCGGAAAGGATTAAAAATACAATACGCTTTTTATTTGGCTTATTTAAAATAGACCATTCAGGAGAGAAGCATAATATCTACATAAAAATAAATTGAATAGACAAAACATTGTCTCAATTTAAATAGTTTTTTTTTTCAAAAATATAGTTTTAACTCAACATTAATAACGGATTTTGTTTTGTCAACAGATGAACCGGGCGATACAGGTGAAACCAGCAGATAGTGAAAATAGAGGAGGTAAGTTATTGCTCTGTCTCTTTCAACTATTCATTGGCATTATTTGTAGGAGCTGTTTTGACATTTTCAAGAAATACTACATGCATAAGGATTTTGCCGCTGCATAAGCACAAAACACCGACGAGTGTAGTTTATGCTTAATTAAATAAGTTGTTTTTATAGATCAATAGCTTAATAGTTGGCTCAATTATCACAATAAAACTAATAAGAATAAAAAAACATTGTGAGCTATTTGTTGATATTTACTTTAATGTTTAATCAAAGAAACTTACAATTAAACAAATATTTACAAAATGTACAAAATACACAAGAAACAGTTGAGCTATCTGCAGATCGTTACAAACGATCTAGAGATAGCTCAACTGATCCAAATCAGTGCCAGACGGAAGCGTCCCCAAGACGCTGGCGGCATTGCCACGCTGAATAGCAATGCTTATACGCTGCGCCAGATACCCACCAGCTCTTGGGTCACGCGTCGCCTCGATCAGTCGCCTTATTTGTTGATATTAGATATTTTTTTAAAGAAACTTTGCAACTCATCTGTTTTTATTTAAATAAACACACACCCACATGATAACACAGTACATAATATTGCTGCAAATACAATGAGCTTAAATACAAACACATAATAATTTTGTCAAAAAAACTATTTTGGTTTGATTATTAACTACTATACTCGTATTTTTACTTCACTACCATTATAAAAAAAGTACCTAAAAGCATCTAGTCATATTTTTGTACACCGTTTGTCTTTCATTTCAAGTCAGAATTTTCCTCATAATTAAACATGTCAAGATTAAACCACAAAGGGGATAAAGTAAAACAAAAAAACTGAAAAACATGGTCTGTTTTCCTGTCTGCATCTTCTGAAGTCCTATGAAAACTTCTAACTATAAGTTGTATAGTTAAGTAATAGTTTAGTATTGAAACTCCGGTTTTGTTCAAAATTGTAATGTGATCGCCCATCAAGACTTTACGCGATTAAGTTTGAAGTTGTTTATGAAATCCTATAAGCATATTGAAATTCTCTTGGAATATTGTAAATACAGGAGTATTTTATAGGTCCTAGAAATTGTCAGAAAAGCAAGTTATTTCCCTACAATTTTATTTACTAGCAGCATTATATTTTGTTACGTCATCATCGACTACGTTCGAATTAAAGCACATTATGTTGTGTCTATCTCTATTGTCTACGAATCTCTATACTTATGCATATGCTACGATTGTAGCGTATGCTACGTCATTATCTACGAAACTCTACGTAATGCGCTTCGTTTGTAGCGCATGCTACGTCAATATCTACGAACATCTAAGCATGTGCTACGGTTGTAGCACTTGCTACGAAGTTCTACACATTGTGCTAACAATATTTATTGTGCTAGCAATTATTTTTTACAGCACTGCATTTCGTAGGCATATCTAAAGATAATTTCAAAAGCAACCATCAATTAATTTTGGTCCGTGCATTTCTCTTGATACTTGTTACTATTTTGCCCTAGAGCTTCCCCCACACCAGTACATAATCAATACAGACTGAGTTTACCTCTCACCATTAAGGTTTGGGCTTAGGAACATTTATAATTAAAATAATCATGTAAATCTTAATCACAACTTGCATGGCTATTGTAATTTAATTTGGGGTCTAAATAACCCGAACCGGGTTAAGTTAATAATTCAAACAGAAACCATCGTCAAATAGTCAGTCCCGAAGGAAATTATTGAAACTTAAACATAGAATAAGGTAGGGACGAGACTAGGATTGAAGTTGAAGGATCCAGTTCAAATACGTAATGTTTAGAATGAGTTTGTTCAAGAAAAAGGTTGAGATGTATGGCTTAGTTTGATTGAGATAACATTTTCTGGTTAGAATTTTTAAAATCAAACAGACAAACAGAATCATGCATAATAACTTTTTTTTATTGATTTTATAGTGTTTACTACACTTGGGACCTTATAAAAATCTATGCATAATAACATTAGCGAGGTTTTTTTTAAATCATGTAATAGGTATGTTTTTCTGGTTTAAGAAAAACACTATTGTTTTGCGTCTGTTATATTATAATAAAACTATGCAGTCATTTTTATAACGTTTACAGTAACCTCGATATTCAAACTTACCAATAACTATTGAAACCCCACGCTCATCGATTCGTTTGACAGGCACACCGGTATATTATTCATAAACCACTAGTGAGCCACCGATCACTACATGACAACACTTGAATGTCATGTATAACAATATACCATGTATTCGGTAGAACGTATGAAGTCTTGTAAATTGCAATTTTAAATTACAAACTTGAACATACAATATTTTGAACTTTTACTTAACTACTTGAGTTGTATTATAAGAAAGAAGAAAGCAAGAAAGAAAAGAAAGAAACTTATTTGTTTGAGCCACAAACACATTGAACAAATTAGTTAGTTAAAAGGAAAATACAGTAGGTTGAAGATAAAAATAAAATAAATTTGCTTAGACAGGTAGTTAGGTAGGTACACTAGTACCTATCCTTATAAAAATCAAAGTATCGAAAAATCAACGAATTATTGATGCAACCTAAGCCTTGCACTTTGCCATCTAAGCGTTCTGTGAAACGCTCTCAAATATTTCTGTCATTTTTGACATTCAAATTATTTCTGTCATTTTTCACTAATCTTTATGGCCTGCGCACACTTAGTTCGCTGGCGGTAGCGAACAGTGAAACGCTGTCAAATCTCAAATCTGACAGCGATATTTGACAGCGTTTCACTGATCGCTACCGCCAGCGAACTAGGTGTGTTCGAGCCTTTACCGGAGAACGCTTTTTTGTCTTTTCACTTTTCATAAATAAATACGACCAACATGAATATTGTTTAACAGTAGGTACAAAATATACGAAGGTTCAAAGCACTTTCAAAATTAAACTTGATATCGTAATTTAAGTTAGCAACAAAAACAAAACGTAACAAGTCCATTAATTGTAATTTCTTCCATGCTCCACATTTGTATAATTTACTAAAACACACATTTTGATCCTTATCTGTGTTATTTAATTTACGTAACACGTTCCACGGTTAATTTTACTACGTTCACGAATACCTAATTGTTGTGGACAGAATTGAGTTATAGTATACAGCACGCAATAGGTAACCATCAAAATTCCTTAAGTGAATTGCAGGGTACATCCACTTTGTTTTATAAGGGCAGACCTTTGCCTAGTTAAAAGACAGCATACATTAGTAGAAAAGCAGAAACCTCTTTAATAATATCGCGTACACTTGTTTTTGTTTAACCTTGTACCTTGTTTCCAAATAAATATATTTTTATTTTTTTTATTTGAGGAGCATGTTTTTTATACTACTAGAAGCATAGTTATTTAATGTGAGGCTAAACATCTGTATGCCTCAAGTTGATAGACACAGGGCAGTTCACCGTAGGGCATGTTCCAGACGTGCGTTTTGTGACCTACGAGGCAATGCTTTGTTATAAGCGATGATAATGGAATGGTATGGTATGGAAAACAAGAGCCAAGGTCTGGTGAATTCCACCCAGTTTCACCACTCTGTGCTACTCGGAGCATTAACAGCCACTGCACGTATGCACTATTAGCTAAATTGTTATTTAAATTCACCCCGACAGCCTTATGGTCGGATTGGGGATACTTTATTACCATCTTAAGTGGGTTGAACATCGCTTCCTTGTTCTGGAGGAAAAACATTGTGTTAAAACTATTTAAATTCGAATAATTAGTTTGAATTCGACTGGCGATTCAAAATGAATTTTGTATAAATATATAATGTGCGATGTAGTATGAATTAAGATGGATATAAAAGTAGTGTAGGCCTAAAAAAGATGGGTTGTGTGAGAGATGATATGTCCAAGAAAGGAGTCGTGAGGAGAGATGACGAATGCTAAAGGAGAACGGAAGAAAAAAAAATGTTGTGCTGACCCCACCTAGAACACCTATAAGGAAGAAAAAGAAGATGTATATTCCACTAACACAAAGATTTTATAAAAATCATTGTTTTAATGGAAATTTAAAGCGGACTTTATGACACTTAAAATAGTGATGACAATAGAAATAGCCAAAGATGTTTATAAAAATCTTTATCTTAAAGGAAATTTATAGCTCCTTTTCGACAATTGAAATAGTGAAGTGAAATAGAAAAGTTCAAGGTGTTTCGTACCTCTTTCATTATTTATATGTATGAACTTCTACCCTTCAAAGTGTACTATGAATATATCACGAAGCGCCGTCACAAATGATATAATAATAGATCGCGTGACTCACCTCGTTAGGCTTAAGCTACAGTGCACGCACGGTTCAACACTGCACCACTAATCATCCTATTCAGAGATGGCTTGTATGTTTTTTTTATTTGGATGCAATAAACATTTGCGTTAAATCTTTTTTTAACTGACTTTTAATAAAAAATGAGGTACTCAGTGCGGTTGTATTAGTATAGGTTGGTTATCGCATAACTTTGCTATTTATGAACCGATTTGATTCTTTTTATCTGAAATGCAATAAAAAGGAAGTCTTCCAGAGTGGTCCCATAGAAATGTTATACAAATTGTTTTAGCAATTTGGCCATGAATACTTTACTTTACTTGTTAGTGTGACATGACAGTGTGCATACAACTGGACCTTTGAAGTCTTAGAAATATTTATTCATGGGCTTCAACTAACTATACTACAATTCAAAGGATCATTCAAATACACACAAATACCAATACAAAAAAATTATACTGACATATTACGCAGGGTACACTACATAATTATTAAATCCCAGAGATTTTTTCTTGTTTTTTTATTCTTGTTCTTAATTGGACAATTAAAACAGGCATCGTTTTTCTATGGATAAAATAAGTAGGTATGTATTTTATTCGATCATTTAAAATGCATTTCTCTTTCTATCATGTATGCATAAAAGTATGTATTTTATTAAATTTCAAAGACGAAATCACTTCATTATATCAAACTATATCTTTGCTAACATCCCGTGCCTTCCTACCCAGTCGATTTATCAGTGTCATGCGGTTCCACTCGACACCACAATATGATAAACAGATTCTCCTCTCTATGAATCCTTCGGTTAGCTTATTCATTTTAGTAGTGAGAGAGCCCTGGTGGCCTAGTTGTAGCCTCGCCTTTTAATCCAAAGGGTTCAAATCCAGTCGTGTACCAACGAGCTTTTCTGTTCAAAAATGCATGTGCATTATGCCAGTTCTCTCAAACATTGAAAGAAAAAATTGTGAGAAAACCATGTAGTAGAACCCAAAAAGCTCGAGAACATAGTGTCAAGTGCACGAAAGGAGTCTCTTCGAGGCGTATTTAAAATTTTTTCACCACACTTTGGTTTGAAAGAAGCAGTGACAAGAAAATAATAAGTTGTATATTTAAATAGATATGGTTAACTTTGTGGATTGCAGTAGGTATAGCTGATGTCTCATAATATTTTTGAAATACACGAAAAGAAAAGAATAGTCCTCATAAAGTATTACCATTCGTCATTTTAATTTAAAAACTCTGACACAACTAAATCTCCCAGATGACAAAACTAAGATAATCTATCTCTAATACCAAACTTCTACAGTCCATTTTCAAACTATATTTGCCACACAAGAAACTTTCTTGTGGCAAAGTCTCCTCGTAAATATTTTAAAGTTGCTTCGGAAGGAAAAGTGACAAACGTTGAAAGATCTTGCACACGAATGCGGCATGCTGCAGTATATTGTGTTGCTCATTTAGTAAAGTTATGATAAGGCATTTTTAAATAGTGTATGGCCAAAAAAAGCCGCATATTACGTTATTTAGAAATAGTCAGTCAACTTCATGAATTGCTTCTAAAAACCAATGTTTTTTAAACATATATTTTATTGATCCTCTTGACCTAAAATTCTACTTGTGAAAACTATGCAAATAAATTTCACAATTTTTTTTTATCCCCTACCTCAAGTACGTCACGGGAAGAGTTGATTTTAAGTACAAAAACTAAATCACAGTTTCTGAAATAAACTTCGGTATTAAATTCAACATATTTTTTTAACACAAGCGCACGGTTTTTCTATATTTTTTTTTCTATATTTACACGACGTGCCACATATCTTATTCCAGATGTGAGAACTCTTTGCTGGACTTCGGAATAACCCTGTCGAAACAGAGACCGGGAAATATAAAACTTTCGCGGACTTCTTCAATGTTTGTTTTCCGATGCATTTCATCTGTAGGACGAAATCGGACACGGCTTTGTTGCCGTTTCCATTCCCTTTTTTTTGTTCGATGACGCATTGTTTGTGTCCTGTGACAGATACCCAGCTGGGTATTCTTTGAAACAAATAGTAAAAACTCACTCACTCATAATGATAATTTTGTTTTTGCATGTTATATAGGTAAGATTACGTTGATTCAACCACAATTTTTAACATCTCTACAACATGTGATTCAGCAAATAAATAAACTTTGACTTTGATTTAATAATATCGATGTAGCATGTGTACCGTTTTTAGAATGATAAGAGAAGTAAACTTTCGCATAAACTTGCCTTAGCCCACAGAAAATAGTTAAATTCATTGTGAGTTTCGTTTCGTTTCATTGTGTAAAGCCCGTCAATTTGTTGGCGTCGTCCATTTATCCCACGACATGCGAAAGTACAAATTAACCAACCCGTAAAAACGTAACAACGCCCCAAAGCCTGTGATCCCAACTTCGCATATTATGTCCCAATTATAATATCCGCGAGCCATGTCCTTGCTACCCACTCGCAAATAGCTTAGCAAGAAAGGTTTGGCCCAATTCAATTTTGCCGGGCCCTTAGAGCTTTTTAGTTCGCCATTTTGGGGCCATAAGCCTAAAAGTTTTATTTATGTGGCTGGCTGGTATGAACGAACACGCCAAATTGAATTTGTGGTTGTGTTGTCACGTTTAGGACATTTTCGGGAATTAGCGGTCGTCTTGATTTTATTATGGCTGAAACACGCGAAGTTGAGGTTTTGTAATAGCTACAATACTATTGAACTTATATCTTTATTGTCTAAGTTCTAAATCGACCTATGAAAAGTTATTATAACAAATCTATAAATCAACATTCTGGTGACTTGTACTTTTATTTAAGTTGCGACAAATTCACATTTCTTCGGTTGCCCATATCCTGTCAAAGGCACTCTCTGCTCCCAAACTCGCTTTACCCTCTGAATTTTCCAGCGCTACTCAAAATTTTATGATATTTTATTCCGCACCTGTCTTCAATAACGTACAATTACATTCCGTCTATCGACTGAAAACTCCACGAAACAAGATTTACCGGAGTTCGCCAAAAAATATATGAAACTAAAAGAAGAGTAAGGTATCGAATGCCTTCGTCGAAAAGGAGCACCCAGATACACTGAATTATTTATAGGTGTTGGCAACACACGTTCTAGTGGACTTATGAATTGTACACATTTTAGCACTTATGACCTGTTAATAAATAATAAGTGGGAATCCACGGTGATGGGGCCGTCTCACGGCATGTACTTGAGCCAGTGATGGGAATCCAAGACTCCAAGAACAGTCTTGTTTAATGATCGTCTATTTATTGAGACACAAAAGTAAATCATGCTTTTTTTGTGATCAAATACTGCAATATTTCTGAAATATCATAAATTTTCTATTGAACGTAACTTTTCAACTTATACTACTAGAAGATAGCTTCTTATACGTTTTCAAATAAAATCTTCTTTCCCGTAGCCACTTTTCAAAAGTTGTTGCTCGGTCTGCCAGCAAGACTTCATGGGCTATTCACGTACAACAGAAGTATACTTTCTTTTAAAAGAATATTTCACATCCCTAGTCCCTTGGGAACTCTGAGAAGGCACAATTTTCTTAACGGACTAATGTCTGAGTTATTCGTGCAACTCACGACACGATGCCTCGAAAACATAGTTTTTGCAACTATTGTAAGTTGTTTTGTCCTAATTATTTCTAAACTAGTATTTGTTAGAACTTCACTACTTTGTAATTTCCAAAGAAAAGTTTTTCTTTTGGCTTTCGTAATTTACACCCTCAAAAAACTTAAGAAGTTCACTTCTGGACATACGATTCTGAGCCCTTTCCATACATCGACTTCTCATTGATCTTAACAATGTAGTCGGTTCATCTGGTGGGTGGGTGACATACGAGAAAAAGTATAAAGTAGGTAGGTAGTTTATAAACTAGTGTAAAGTGATTATTTTATATTCTACTTTACTGATACTTCAGTTTTCCATATTTAATTTCCATATCACTGTTATTAAAACCACTACCAACATTAATATGCGTGTATGATGCAATTTCTGACGTCACAAAAGACCTTAAGGCTGATATTGAATGACGTCACAGCTAATAAACTTGTAATCTATGCACTGAACGACTTTAGTTACGATCTTCAGCTTACTAGGTCACGTTTAGTGCACGGTATTACCTTAAGAACTATGTCACTGTCTTTATTGAACGTTTTATGGCTTTTATGATTTAATATTGAAATTGAATACCAAGCAGGTGCTTGCAATTATTTTATAGGTTATCATCATCGTAGTCATCATCAGCCTGAAGAAGTCCAATGCTGAGTAGGTATAGGTGATCCTTTGTTTGTGTTTTATGGCTACATGCTCGTTCTTTCTTTCTAGTTTAATAGTACCAAGTAGAAATTTAAGTAGTTTATCTGCCAATAACATTTCTTTTACTCGTGGAATTCAGTTCATCCGTGATCATGGTGCATGCAACTGTGCCGAAATATCGGAAGTCAACTCAGAAAAATTTAATCATGGTAAATATCCCGTCGTTTCATAAAAATAGTACCAAGTAGAACTTACCAAAAAAATAAATATTAAGTATTTTGGACAATCCACACAACACTATCAAGCCCCAAATTAAGCAGAGCACGGACTATGGGAACGAGATACCTGATATAATCTTTTTTTTTTGTAAATACATACTTAGAATACAATATAATACCTAGACAGAGAACGAACAACTGCGTTCACCAGTTGTTCTCGGTGATCCAACCCACGACCTACGGCGCAGAAGGCAAAGCTACTACCAACTGAGCTGAGAGGCCACTACTACGTAGTTCCAAATTATATATTTTATTTATAACTACAAATTCTGTGACAAAGATGTAAACCTACATGTAAACCTAGATGTAAACGTAGATGTAAACCTAAATGTAAACCACGTAATTGTCAAATGTTCCAAATACTTTAACAGACACTTAAGCATTTGATTTCATATTTTATACCAGATCTTACATCTCGTACAACCAGTTCCTTATTGCAATATGACGCCGTTACTGTAACAGTTTATAGTAGCTATAAGCATTCAGATAATAATTCTTGCCTTTATAGTCTCTAAAACCATTTTAATATCTCGTTTGCGAAATAATTCTAATCGAACCGGAGTTCACAGAAGATCGAGTAACAGTGATTTTGTGAAATTAGTTGTATGTGGAAATGAACATAAATAAATGTAAAATCATGACTTTATTCACTAGGTAAAGGCCTTATTGTCTAAGTCATCTCATAATCGACATCAGCTTCATTTTTGACATATGAAACCTAGCCTAGACTTTGACTGTCACTTTCGTATTGTATAACTATCTGACTAATTTCGTCATCTAAAAACCGAAATGAATTTTTTTTTTTGTCGAAAAATTATTTTCCTTCCAGATTCTAGTCCCATAGAAATCCCATCAAAATCACTTCAGCAGTTTGGTTTGAAATCGGTTTCTCATGTTTTTAAAATTATATTATAATAAGAATGTCTGCAGTCTTAGGAACTCGGTAAACAAAGATTTTTATAAAGTCCCGAAAAGTTAAGAGCCGAGCGGGATTTGAATTTTCCTTAAGTGTAGTAAATACCACTAAACACTACAAAACACACTAACACACCACTACCCACTACTACTACTACTTGTAACACTATGAAATGAATAAAAATCGGTAAAACAAATCTAAAAGGTTCTGCCTTGGCTAGTTTACAATATTATGGAATGAGTGGGCCGAACAGGCTTCCAGAACGAATTAATGAGGCTCTGTATTCAATAGGCTCGCTCGAGCGTCCCATCAGCTGGATAATAAGTTTCCAACCGGTTTGTTATTTAAGATGCTCTTGTTAGTCGGATTATTGGAGTCTGACAGCGGATCGGATTTTTATTTTCATTTATTGATGTTCAATCTTGTCTGAGTGAACGGTTACAGAAAAAAGAACTTGTGTATTATAAAAAACAGAAAAAGCTTGGTAAATAAAAACATAAAAATGGCGTTCACACAGTATTTTTTTCTAAATTGTTTTGCATCCGTGAAAACCTGTAATTGGCTCACTAGTTTCAAGCGTATTAATATTATTAAGTTATTATAAGCTGTTGGTTTTCCAAATAATTAATAAATAATAAATATGAATAAAATTGATAAATTTTTAGTAGCCTGCTACGACATCTACACTTAGTGTGAGAATGCACCACAAGGCTTGGGCAGCAACATCTTTTGAGTATTGTGCCAAGGTTAAGAGTGGGTTTCATCCCCACCGAGAACAAATATTTATGTGAACATAGATGTATGCTCTCTGTCTGGGGGCTATATTGTATTCTAAGTATGTATTTAGAAAACAAAAAGGAATGTAAATATTATATTAGCTATCTAGTTCTCATAGTACAGGCTCGGCTTAATTTAAGACTTGATAGCGTTATGTGCATTGTCCACAATATTTATAAAAAGAAAGGCTACGGTTTCCAATCTTCCTGCCAAGGGTGGTGACTGAACTTATTCATAATTATTGTAGTAATGTATACAAGGCGTCCTACGGACATGCCACATGCAGGGAAAGTACCTTCAGTATTGTAGATGGAGCATTTTACTGAAAGAAAACATGATTTGAATTTAAAAAACAATTTGAACTGCATTCATAGATATTTAAATAATTACATGGTTGAACCGGATTATCTTTTTAACCATCATTATTGTGATGGTGATGATAATTAAGTTCTTAGTGTAATTAAATTGTTAGTGGAAAGTTAAGGAGCACTATCTGTTTCTCTGAACTGTGATACGTATTGTTATGTATGTATTGTATTTTATTATTATTATTTATGTATTATATGCCTATATTTATTTTGCATATTGGTATATTCATTTATGTATTTTTATTATTTTTTACTTTTGTTTATGTATTATATGCCTATATTTATTTTGCATATTGGTATATTCATTTATGTATTTTTAACTTTTGTTTTAATGTACACAAACCTGCCTATATAGTCACCTCTCCCTAGCCTCAAAGGTTTGCTGTAAGAAAACTCTACTCAGGGTTAAGCTCGTCTTTATATATTATCCTCTATTTCTGTTCTTTTCCTATGTTTTGTATTGTGTGCAATAAAGAATTAAGAATTAGTGCTTCCTTGTACTATCTCTGAGCTACACAATCCATCGTCCATTAAAACGGTCCAATTTTGTACGAACTATAATATTCATTCCATATTTTATTCAAACGTAAAGAAAATGTACTGATCAAGAATAGCTCACAATTGCTCTAATTGGGCAAAATGTCAATTGATGGACGGGTAATCATAAATTGATCATTGTGCTATACAAACTTTCCGACGTCAAATTGTGGTAAAGGTCACTGCCCATCTATTATTAGAGACCGTCTTGAACTGGTTTTCTAACAACCGACAACGGTTACTTTAATATCGAAACAAGCCTTTTAAGAAATCGTATAGAAAATATATTTTAGGCACATGTCATTGTTACTTATACACACTAGTACAGATAAATAAAAAAAGCATGGTCCAAAGTTGAAATGTAAGTACAAATAATACAAAAGCTTAAATGATCAAACTTATAAAGAGGTATGAGCAGATAGAAAAGTTTTAAAATTACGGCCGTCAAAACAACGTTTGCCGCTTTCTAGAAAGCTATAGCTTTATCGATCATCCCCTGAATTAGTGATAAAACTTTCCACTCGAAGAGGACACGTAGGTCGTATTACACGTAACGATTTAATATCGCCGTTTGGCCTTTCGGGTGTTTGGGCCTTCATTCATTATCCAGCCGCTCGCACGTACAGTTCCATAAGAGGGGAAATTAATTGCTTTTTATTTTGGTCCGAATCGGTAAGAGGATAATATTTTGATGAAAACTCGCGCACTTTTTCGGCTAAGTCCAAGACAGGTGGGTGGGTGGTGTCATGTACAATAAATATTTAAAGTAGATAGGCTTAGTAACTATTTGATCAGTTAAGTATTCTTAAGTATTGAAGTACCATAATAACAGCGTAATAGTTTTTAGCAACCTGAGCTACAGTGAATAAAACAATATAATTTATAATTATTTTAATTATAGTCTTCATAATTTTGTCTAGGCGACTGATCGAAGCGAAGCGTGACCTAAGGGCTGGTGAGTATCTGGTGGTTACATGATTCGTGTACCTATTTGTTTTAAAAATATATTGAGCAACATGACAAAATATCATGACAGATTTCAAATCACCAATAACTAGTTACATTCTCATCTAATACGAGTATGACCCAAAACTTGTCAATAACAATCTCCATTATTAAATTCCTCGATTTACGTTCCACTTTAATGACAAAGTCGGCCAAGTGTGAACCCGCAATGTCCCATAAACGACCCATTCGACCCCGTCTGGATCGACCCATTGATTGTTTAATGACATAGATAGTATCTTTCTGGAGCTGGACGGTATTGCTCTATTTGAGAATTTGAATGCAGAGATTATATCTATCCGGAGAACTTTCATTACTAGCTCTTGCCTGTGGTTTGGTTCAGTAGGTTTCAATAATTATGTTTGGTTTTAACGTCTCTTTTATAGTTCATAGTTCTTTATTAATAACGGATAATAGTTACAAGTTAGGTAGGTACATTATAGAAACATATTCGAATTTCAAGCTTACCTATGCGTTCTAGATATAAATGAACACATAATAATTATATTAATTGCATGAATACTAACTTCCTTACTTTATTTCAGAATAAATATAGTCTAATAAGTTTTACATTAATTTTGATGTCAATGATGATTTATTATCTAAACGTATGTACTCTGTATATTTCTTAATGAATTTTGATGAGATTAAATGCCTAACTACTATGAATATAATCTCTGACCTCTACAAAATATGTACCAATAAATTACTGTATAAGATTATACTCGTTCACCAATTTCATAGACCAGAATGTATGGGACATTTAAAACCCGCTAGAATTATAAAAATATGATGTTTTAGCATTTAATAACCACCAATCGAGGTACCGAGCAAATTCACAGCATTTTTCAATAACTCTTTTTATGCTACTTTATAGTCACGCTTACTGCCATAAAAGTCCATTATATCCATTCCATTTATCAAGTAAATGCGATCGTCTTACTTAATGACGTAGTTTTAGGTCTTAGGCGTCGAACGAGATCTAGGCAACGGTATAAAAACTGTGTCTGAACGTATAAAGATAAAATGCTTAGCACTAATGGTCTTGTTTGATAATACTTGGTCGTAAGTCTTCGTATTAGGAATGTCTACGGACAACATTATCTTTTACGAGTTTCAAACATTTTTAAGGAATTTAATGGTATTACTTTACTGAAATAAAAGTATTATTAAAACGAAAAAGTGCAAGCGAGCCTTTTTCTTATACGGGGACTTCATACGAGTATACTAATGATTCTTGACAACGTAAACCTCCAAAACATGCATAAAATTACACCTCTTTCCCATGGGGGTAAGCAGAGATGGTGGATTTCCACTTGCTACGATCCTGATATACCTTTTACGTTTCATTTACTCTCATAACATTCTTCATACATGCTCGTCGGTTAAGGTTACTCTTGGCCTGATGGCTTTTCTCTAAAACGTCTGTTATCGGATCAAAATACATGTGCCGAGCTTTTCCCTTTCCTGCAATTCAATTCACATTTGCCTAAACCTCAAATCTGAAACATAATAACAAAGCTTTAGTGCCCTTTTTTGCTTAAGACATTTGGTTAACCATTTTTTCTATGGCAAATAAGTATAAATTTCTTAATTTTAGATTTTGTTTGCTTGTATTTGTATTTAGTGTTTATTGATTTACTTTAATTATGACAGTTGACACCAATTATAATAAATAGAGACATAATAGCGCAAACGAAAAAATAAAATAAAGGCCTGCGCACATCTTTTACAGCTTACATAGCATAAGGCAAATAAATGGGTGTGTAAAAGTTCAAAACGATGCATTTTAATTAAATCAGCAGTATGTTTGATGCGTAGTACTTAGTCACACCCCCGTGATGGAGAGGTTTCTACTTAATCCAGCGTTAATCCACCAGTGGACTATAATCCTTTTGCGGGCCTCCCATTGCCCAATGAATTTTTAAACTTAAAATAAACAAATAAATTAAATTAAAGGAGCCTCTGTGAGGCGCACTTAAAATCCTTTCACCACGCTTGGTTTGGAAGAACAAGGGAAACGATAAGAAGAAGAACTTAAAATTGGTGAACATAAATTATTATGACAGACGCTTTATCATCTGCTCTTGCTTTCATGAAGCAATTGGATAAAGAATAGGACTAGGAAAAACATCCTGGCTTTACAACATTGGGCAATGAACTTCTTTTTGAAGTTTCATTAGTTCTTTCGAGCCAGGATATGGAAAGAATGTATCAAGCTCATTTATAGCCGAAAACAAAAGTATTCAGTATATTGTCGCTGTGTTTTTCTAACACGTGGAGTTTTACCTAAAATGCATAAGAGTTCAATATCTTATATAATAATATGCCGTGTACTGAATAGGTATTAAGTTTTGGTTGCGTTTTTTACCAAAATTTAGGATATTTTCTGAACCTAAGAGTGTATATAAGATAAGTGATAAGAACTTTTCTCTATCACTACCTTAGGTAATGTATGTAATACCATGTTATTTATGCTTTTTATAACCTTATTTACATAACATTTCAATATTATGTTAATACGGCATAATATAATATAAGATTTTGAACTCTTATGCATTTTAGGTAAAACTCCAGGGTTAGAAAAACACAGCGACATTATACCGAATGCCTTCTAAACACAGCATCAGAGAAATCATCAAAACTAAATATATCACCTTCATAATTGCCTTAATTAAAGACAGTTCTGGACTTAATATATTCTGACAGCTGTTGTGCATCTAATGATACAGTTCAAACCATATTATTACCATCTTGAATTACATACAGTACAGCCTACTTGTAGCATGAACATGAGCTGTTCTGTCACCGTGTTAATTGACAACTAATTACAGACCTCGATACGCCTCGGCACAATTATGTTCTCGGCCGTACATAGCCGTACGTATGCGTAGGTAATAATACGACACAAGTTACAAGTTGGTCAGGAATCATGGCTGCCACAAAAAGACCTTATTCACAAAAACTGACTTTTTTTAGATAACATTAGATTAGAAAATACATTTTTGCTCAAAAAAAGTACATAGGCGAACTTAATGCTAATTAACATTTTCTTCTAGTTAATCATTGTTACGTGGAGTAGAAAGTAGTGCTTTATGACACGAAAAGAGAGCATTTTTATAGCTATTATAAAATATTAATAATCACTAATTTTTTGGCAGCTAGTGTCACTGTCACTTTTATAAAAACAGAAAAAAGAACTTTGAGCCGCTTTTAATGACTAAATGTAACTCAATCAATTTATTTACAACTTAAACTGCCCCAATTCTGTAATTCTTATAAAAGGGATAACCGAAATCTACTAAATAATCCCCAATAAATTAAACATTTCCAATACAGAGCCGGCATTGAAGGATGGTGTTGTTGTGGCAGTGCAGCTGACACTGACACCTGGCGAGACGAGCCAACCCCTTGCCGTCCTTTACTAGTTACGGAAACTGGAATAGACAATAGACAGTCCCTTCCTTTAAAGTTTTGGTAAAAGCTAAGGTACAACTAGCTTTTCTTTTGTTATTAAACTTTCTGAAACTTATTAATAAACCTCGTACTAGCATTCAAATTCAAATTACTACTTCTTTTATTAAGTTGTATTTCAAAAATCATTGAAACGTCTCAAGTCTAACGCGATCTGTTCTGTGCAACCAGGCGTAGAAGAACAGGCAGCAAACTGCGGCTCAAAAAAATATAGCGGATAATCCACACAACAGCCTCTACTTAATTTAAGCAGAGCTTGTACTATTGGAAAACCATTTGACAAGACATTTTTCTTGTAAATACATTCTTAGAATATTCTACAATATGACACCCAGACAGAAAACAAACATCTGTGTTCACAACATAAATGTTGTTCTCAGTGGAGATTGAACCCACGGCCTCCAGCGCAGAAGGCAAAGCTACGACCAACTGAGCTATGAAAGCTATTTTCATTAACACAACATTTTGTCATAAAATTAAAATGATTACTGGAATAGCTGGTACGAATCTTAGGCCCAATGCAATAAGCACAAAGTATAATTGGATTAGCACTTTTAAATTAATGCGATCCTTAAGCGTAATTATGTGGAAGAAACGGTTCTTGTAACACGGTAATAACGTCGGGAAATTATATAAGTAATCGCGATAAATACCCGTTTCTTCCATAAGTATAATTATATAATATTTTTTTATTGATTTTATAGTGTTTACTACACTTAAGGAAAGATTTTTATAATGTCTAATTATATAATTGCATATTAAAGCCCTTTGTGACACTCTTGTTTGCCGCATCCAGCGTCATTGTCGCCTGCAAGTGTTCTGCCTCGTAAATTAATCAGTCGGGACAGCGGCCCGAGCGAGGGATAAGCGGCTCCAAACTTTACTCCTTAATGACGGATTGATGAAAATTGCCACCACACCGGAACGGTTATGCTTAATCGCTCCGAACAAAAATATCACTTTTCAGATTCAGATAAAATTTTGTGCCTCTTTGAATACGGCGCAAACTTGCAAACAAATACCAAAAAAAATAATTTTGTCTGTAAAATCTGTAAGAAAAGTGGCGATGGATGTTTAGCAATATTTATTTCTATAAAAATAAGCCAAAGCTAAATTGCTCATTAGTCTACTTGGCTAGGTTGCAGTGTTATTAGGGTACCGCGTTGTAGAGGTATAATGATTTAGTAGAAAAAAAACATTTTAAAAGTAAACACTGTATTTAGCTAAAATGTAATTCATTGACACGTTATAAGTATTTTAATTTTAAAATATAAGGTTGTATTTCTTCCCAAAATCTTAATCTAGAAATTCGCCACAAAAGTAATAAATAAAATAAAAATAAATGAATAATGCGGACAATCCACACAAAACTATCTAGCCTCAAACTAGGCAAAAAGTAAAAGTAAATACAAGTAAGTAGTAGTAGTAGTAGTAAGTAAAAGTGCTGAATAACTGATTTGAATGTTCTAGTTGTGTGACTTTATCTCAAACAAAGGCACAACAAAGAACAGTTCAAGCTAATTTAGGAGTTATTCGAGTCAAGAACCCGAATCATTGTCATCTCATTAATGTGCAGAACTTTGGCCCGGACACGCCTTTTGGGCCCAAGTTGGAGTTCGGCCCTATAGTTTAGGGACATCTTGAACTAATGAGCCAATGAAACTGCATTGACTACCAGATTCAAGCTTAATTGAATTTTGAAAAGCGTCAGAATTCCTTTAGTGCTTGTACGTAACCGGTTTTCGTAACCAGCTATGTATTTATGTTTCTATAGTTCCTACATAAAGAATTGCATTTAGTTTAAGTAAGTTGTCTAATTTCTCATAATAATGTATAGTGTAGAGCTCTTATGGCACCGCCTTCTCGTTATTCAATCAAATCTTGTCCATCCAAAGGTAGTCTGGAAGAGAAATCGCTCTTAGCGATAAGACCGCAAATTTTACTTCGCTATATTTTTAGTATTTTCGCTAAATGTGTTATGTCCTATTCTGGTGGTGTACAATAAAGTGATATCTATCTACGCAGAATGATTTTTTTGAACTGAATCAAAGAACTTTTTATTAGTTGGTAACCCGGTTATGAACTGAGAAAAAGAATCCATCTGGTTTTTTGAAAAAAAAAAAATCAAAATAATGCACAAATTTCCAAGCATGTTTGAGAAAGTAAGTTCGCTTCAGGGCATGTTTCAATATCTCTGCGTGAATATCCTTCAGTCCGAAAAATTTCAGTATTTTCTTTATACTCGTTAGAACAAAGACTAAAATATTTTACACAGACAATGTAAAACAGGCTCGCAATGTATTAAATTGCTACCGAACTGTCCAAAACATCGACAGCATTCCGACCATCGGACTAGCTTCACCTTTCCATATTAATATCACTCGCTAGCTACCACTCTGGGGTAAATTAATTGCATTGGTCCAATTAAGTTTTGGACTGGATCAAACCGCCTCAACCCGGACACCAGCAATTATGACTATTAAATGTAACCACGGTGCGTTCGTCGTTTGACTGGCCGTGGTCATGTATTATTGGCTAGGTTTCTGGCTCGACGGAATGTGACCGGTAAAATTGTGATAAATAAAGATACGGTTTGCAATAATTTTTGTTCGGCTCAACTTCAACTATGTATATGAAATTAAACATCGATTCCTACTTTGTAAATGTCCTATTTTCAAAAATATAATAATAATAATACTATTTTTATACATAATTATATCAAAAATGTTCACGTATATGTGTTGTTACGGGCATGTCACGAGGAGGAAAGAAAGTCATGTAACTGAGAGAGTGATGAGTATGAATGTATAGATGGATATTTTGGAGAAGTGGGCCAAAGAAGAGATGGATGAACATTGTGAATGATGACATGGTTATGAAAGAAGTGAATACAGAGATTACGGCTGATAGAGGAGAATGGGACGGGAGAACATTTTGTGCCGACCCCACATAAAAGTGGGATAAGGTCAGGATGAAGAAGAATATCAAAAATTTTAGTAATGTTGGATTCTCATAAAATAATTAAAATACAAAAATAAATACTGAGAAAAATAAGTATAATTTATTTTCTATATTACAAACCTGCCGAGGCCGAGTTACAAGCTATAAAACTATGATAATGAAATATTAATGAAAAAAGTTATAAGCACATAAATAAATAACAATATGGATTTTCATAATAATAATAGAAGCACAAGTCAAAACATATTACAGTCGTTTTATCAACAAAAGCCTTTCTGTTTAATTGCTTGTCATAAAAACTTTTTCATGGCATATGTCATAATGTTTACGGTTGTTTTAACTGATTGAGATAAACAATAATCGTGCTACTCATGAAATTATTTAGAACATTGCTCGATTTTTCTACATGATAGGGATTTTTCGGATCTGTTTGACAACACATGTAAACTAATGATGCTCTGTAAGAAGTTATAGGTAGAGGTAGGTGCTCTAAATCAGGTGGGCAATCTGCTTGTCTAACTACTAAGGGAGGTCTATGTCCAGCAGTGGACTTCTTGAGGCTGATGATGATAGCCATCAGCTACTAAGGGCTGGTTAATCGGTTTTTTAGTTGATCAATTAAATATTTGACAGTTGCTCATTTCAAATTTTACAAAAAAAAAATCGGTTGTCTGTAAAGTCGGTTTACTGACGATAGTTGAACGTGATAGCGTCATAAGAAAATACTCGCGGACTCGCGGACTCGGACTCGGACTCGGACTCGGACTCGAACTCTCGGACCCGGACCCGGAACCCGACCGAACCCTTACCCTTACCCTCATTTACCCTTACCCTCATTTACCCTTACCCATTACCCGACCCGGGCTCGGGCTCAGGTAAATGGAACGACGAAACGACGTAACGACGCATGAGTCATGTTTTTTCGTGCGTGCAGCCGGCTCCATCGATTTATAAGACGTTATCACGTCAAAAAGATTCGAGTTAAATTGTTGTCAAATATTTAATTGGTCAATCAGCATTATCTGACCAGCCCTAATTGTTAAAAAAACTACAGCTCGTGTATGTTACTCGCTATATTCCTCCTATCTCTAGATATAGCCTTGCTTCCTAGTAACAAATCTATTGAAACCAACCCTGGACCCAATTTCTCGCCCTTGCGCCTACACAATAGCCTATCCCGCCTATTGTTCAAAGTAACACCATATAACCTGATTAATTTAAACGCTTGGTCTTAATCTATCGGTGCATTGGGGGGCATCTACAGCTATAATATTGTTCATTCAGCTTTAGCTATGAAATTTAATTAAAACTTTCGTATTAAGGCCTGTGCACATCTAGACGATGGCGATCAGTGAAACGCTGTCATATTTGACAGCGTTTCACTGATCGCCATCGCAGAACGCTTATTTGTGCGCAAGGCGTCACGATTTTGAAGTTAGTTGTACGAGTAGTATAAACGCCCAGTAACTTCACCACTCGCCACCTTTTTACTTCAATAGCTCTATCACACTTAATAATTCACAAATTAATTACCCTGCAAGTTTAATTACCTCCATGGGTCCCTTTCCCGGGTAAATCATTTCGCCACATTACCACCACTATAATGTGCCATAATCTGATTAATGTCCAAAGAGGCTTTGCAGCAAAAACGAGACACAGTTCGGAATCGTTATCGTTAGATCACTTTGTGGTCAGACTTGGTGTTAGCTTAAGGGTTGTCTGCGATCTGTTATCAAATGAAAGAAGGGTGATTTTTTGTTTAAACAAATGATGAATTTATGAAGACTTTTGCATGTTCTTTTTGTAGTTTCATTATGATGTAATTTGTATACTTGTATGTACTTATTTCAATAAAAGTTTATTTATTTATATGCAACAGAATGTACTTTACTTACAACAAATATTATCATGAAACATAATGAGTGAATAAAATACAAAATGCACTTTACTTCATTTTTCTGTACTCGTATACTTAATACATTTCTTCTTCTTGAATTAAAGAGCTTAGTTCTTATCGAGGTTTTGACGGAGTTTTCTCTAATTGAGTCTTTTGAATGCAGCCTCCTTGACTTTCCTATACGACATGACAGCGACCTTCTCTTTTCTCTCTCACGTAACTTATTCTTCGCCTTCTTTTTCCATGGTTTTCCTAAATAAGATTTAAATATTATAATCAAATTAAACTAAATTAAATATTAAACGTACGTATTGTAAATAAATAAACATTAAATATTATTCTAGACTTTAAAATCAGATGAAAAAATACTGTTTAGCCATCATTTATTTTACATTAAACTAGCATTGGTTTAATCATATGAAAGAAACGAGTATTTATCGCGATTACCTTTATTGTTGTTGGCCTGCGACCATGGTTGTTGTAACACGATCGAAACGTCGTGAAGAAGTCGCGATAAATACCCGTTTCGTCCATGTAATTATGCATAACGAGCGCGATAATTTAAAAAGTGCTATAGCATTGGTTTATTTACTCGTAGGAACTCCTAAAACATTATCAGAACAGAAATTGTGTCGGTATGTAATTCAGTGCAATTAGGGTGCAGCAGCAGTGTTCCAACTCGTTCATCCGTCCCTCACAGCAGCGTCTTAGTCTCTGAGACACCTGCACGACCAATTATCAATGTAATTGGCTATTCAAGTTGGCGCGATGGGGCGAACACAGCATACCTAATTAATGGAATCAGCTGAACATTGAAATTTTCGCTTCAACGGCCCCGAGCTACCTACAGAGCAATTTAGAAACGAATTTATGTTAAAACTGAAAGGGCGAGGCTTAATTGCTGAAGCAAAGACGCCGTGACCTTGGAGGCTTGATTACGCAAAAACGGTGGCCCGTCGCGGATAATAAGGGTTCCTGATGGCTGGTGAGGGAGATAAATAATTATAAAGCTATTATACGGGGCAAGGTATCACAATTTTCAGTCTATGTACATCATTTTCAGCTTTGATATTATATATCACTAAAGTAATTTTTGCATGTAATAAAAAAATTCAACACAAAATTTCTGTGGCTGACTGCAAAAATTTATAAAAAAACTCTGTAACACTTCAATTTTAAAAGCTTTAATTCAACCTAGCAAAGCTATTTTCTTTACTCGCGTTGCAAGGCATGGACCATCTGGAACCAATTTATTCTGAAAGTCATGGTTATAATCCCCTTAGCCAATCCCCTTGCCAATATGTTACGGATCCTCCCATGAAATGCGCCGATAAATGTTAGCCTTAAATCTGCAATCTGCAGTGACCTGCCGATTTTGATTTAAGCTTTACTTTGGTTCATGTGTTGAGCCTTGTTTGGACGATTTGCTACTAGCCTTAGTAAGCTTAGTAGTTAGTAGTTTTAAGTCTTAGGTTAAGAAAAACTGTTGTCTGGAAGAAATTTCTGTGTGTAAGACCACCGATTGTAGGACTAGGTAGCGTTATTTCTCCACCTTCATTATGCGAACCTCCAGGGAATGGAACTCATTTCCATCGGTAGTTTTTTCTGACAACTACAATCTGGGCCTCTTCAATCCAATCAAAATTTATCCTGCTTTATCAGGTGCGATTGTAGCCAAACGATGGTCTATATAATGTAAAAAGGTGCATTGTAATGTTTAGTGTCATATGCATTTAAACGTAATATGTAGTCCTCAATAAATAATTTATTATTATCATAATTCTGTCGTGAATTCTTTATAATTGGGAAATCCCCTGTGCTTTGTGCGCAGTAATTCTGGACATTGAATCATTATAACAAGAGTGAGCCATTAGTGAGGGACTTCCCTTTTAAATATATGACCTACATTAGGTACAATACGTACGATCGGACACAGGGCACTCTATTGTGCATGCACACAAAGCACTATTCACAAATCCCTGGCTTTATGAGCGACGAAGCCTTTGAACGATACATCGTTTCCTAATTTAGTCCGGCAAAAATAAAACCCGCTGAAGTGAACATTTTATTAAAGCCTGGTTCAAAAACGGTACTTGATTTTTTTTAATCTTTATTTATAGTATTTATACAACCTTTGGACTAGAGTTTTTTTTTTGTATTTTCATAAATATTAAGAACACAAAAAAATGCATAATTTAAAATAATTAAAATGCATTTCACTCTCCTAGTTTTTTTATGTCCAGAGTGAACTCGTGTGGCAATAGTATCATATCAGGAGTCGGGCGGAAAGGCCTAAGCTGACAAAAATGTATAATAAGCGTTGGGTGGATATTGCCACCTAACATTATTAGGTACCTACCTATTTATCTATTACTTATCTATTTAAACATTTGACTCTACACAAATATAATAAATACTGGGTACTTATAGTTCGGCCGTTCAGAGAATGCGTTTGACAGTTTGATCAGTTTGTCACAGTTAGTCACATAGTTAGTACAGCACTACAAATATAAAGCGTTGACATAACCTTGTAATAGCGCAGTATAGATTTAGAAACATATTGTATAACAAGTTATTTGACACTCAGTTTGGCACAAAATTATAAAATTCATTGATTATTGATATAATAATGTTGTTTTAATGCTCATCAATTGTTAAAACGGTAAACAACCAGCAAAAATATTTTTATCGTAACTGCAACGCCATTACAAAGTTCAATCGCGACGTGTCAGGAACGCATTCTCTGAACGGCCGAACTATAGTAATTAATTTCTGTTTTCAATACAGACCCCTAAAAAGTTACCAACTTGCATCACAGCACCTTTTCACATTACCAAGTGGCCAATCAATCATGGCAACATATTGTTCCTGCGAGGCGATTTTCCGATGTAGCGTATATTTATGAGGGCACCCGGATATTATTGATAGGTTTCATGCAACATTAGCGTTGATTGGTGGACCATCGCTTCTTGTTGTTTTCCTTCAAATATAAAACGCTGGAGATGGGAACACAATTTTAAATAACGCTTAGCCATTTTGTATAGCAATATGCTCCAACTTTCTTAGAAACGGGTGAGAGAAAATAAGAGCAGTAAAGTTTTCGGAAAAAGTGTATACCTAGTATGAAAAAGTTATGTTGTAGAATAGTAAATAGTGACTTTTTCTGGTCATTAGGAAAAAAACATTATTTTTTTCTTTATTATGGCTTGTTATTTTGATATTTTTAAGTGATAACGTATAAACTTTTTATGATTCTGTATCTAGCTATACCCAATAATTATAACAACCCATTTAGGTCACCACTCAATTAGTATCGAAGAATTGAAGTCTAACCACTACGTAATTAGTTTATTTAACGGGACTGTCGCATTAGCGCTTAATGAGAAGCTGCGGTGTGACTGCGTGGTGGTTGCGGGGTGGTTGCGGGGCGGTTGCGTTCCGGTTGCAGAGCGTTAGCGGACCACACTCGAGGCAGTAATCATTTATCGTAAAGTATTCATCAAAAGTTTACGTAATTACATCAACGTACGTGATATTAGAAAATTATTTGTCCAAAGCACAAAAATGGTTTTTTATTTTTAGTCATTAATTCAAATTTACAAACATGTTGTTGAAGGAAAACATTTTGAAGAGACCAACATGTTTTTTTTTCACCTATAAAGTTAGAAAAACATGTGTCAAATGCACGAAAGGAGCCCCTTTGAGGTGCACTTAAAAATATTTTGACCACACAGTTAGAAAGAACTCGAGACACGGTGAGAGAAGATACATATTAATTTCAAAACTGTCTAATTAGGTAGCTGTTAAATCTAATTAGACAGTTGTCTAATCTGATGAAAGTAGATCATGCGTCCTTTAACTTCGGAACAGCTTAGTTGTGTAACTCTACTCATAGTGACGTTTAATCCAGCACGGTGCGGAACCGTGACGTTCCACTTGAGCTTAAGAGACTAAGCACTAGTTTCTGACATAGTTAAATCGGCAGTGAGCCCGCAAATGACAATAAATCGGTAGAATAGGATTCTTATAAATTTGACGGAGCTCGGTTCACGATGCACCCTTTTTTTCCGAAACTTAGCTGTAGTGATATAATGAGGTATAGCTGTAATAATATATTAAGTTAAATGCAGATTATAATTTGATTTAACAATCACTGATTAACTTAATTTTTTTGCAGTTTTTAAGACATCTTTAGAAATGGAAATTTGGGAATGTTTAAACACAAGATGCCTGGACTTTTTATAATTTTTTTCGTATTCATAATTTATCATAATAGAAGTGTATAGAAGTAAAACATCGCCACGTTTCCCCTTGAGTAGAAATAGGTGAGAAAAAAATCCGTTCTTTCCTACCAGTAGGGGGAGGGGGGGATTTGTAGCGGTTCTTATTATAAAATACGCTTCCGTTGGATATGTAGGTACATAAAGTAAAAAAAAAATCACCGGCTATATTTTCCATTCACTGTAGATTTTGATTTCGTGTCGACAGATTTGAAACTAATTTAAAACGTTAAAAACTTATGTAATGGACTTAAACCCTTTCTGTAACGGTTTGAAGTTGGGACCCTTTATGCCGCCGTCCCCATTTAAAGTTGGAATGGAGGTATTAGTAGTTTGTTGATGGTATCGCAGATATAAAACCAAATACGATCGTTCAGCGTATTTAAAAAGCATTTAAAAGTTGCATTATCAATCAACTAGTCAATCGGAACAATATCATAATTTTTGTCATCACATAAAAATTTAAAATAAAATTACAAAGTCAAAATCTTTTATTTCAGTTGTATCACATGGATCACTTTGAAACGTAAATTAAATCTAGATGCCACTGCCAAAGGATTTAAATATTTCCCTGCTAATATTAAACCTACGTTAATCTTATGGGTACGTAATGAACTCATAAATGTACGTAATAAAGTATGAAAAAGCTACAAATCCCTAAAACTCCCTCATTACAATTTGTAAAATAAAACCGTGACATTATAACACGACATCCACATAAAAGCGAAAACATGGCACTCAAATTACAAGGCAAAAACGTCCAAATTATAAAGGTGCGCACACACTTAACGAGTACAACCGGGACGTTTGTCCCGCAACATTGTTCGGAAATATTAGAACCAGTTGGGGTTGGTCATTAAATTCAGATTTATGCCCGGACAGTCGGATATCTCTCCCATGCGACTCTGCTAATGACCATCTAAATTGAGATAATTTCACAGCGAGTTGGTAATAAGGCCACGGATACATTTACAGGTTAGATAGGAATGGAATAACTCAGTCGGAAAATGCAGAGGCTAATTAAAAGATGAAAGGCTAAGTTTTGGGTCGCTTTAATTTGAATAGAAGCGGCACAGAGCAATGAAGCTAAAACCACTGGGCCTAGAAAATGACGATGAAGGAAAACTTTGGAAATCAATCAACATTAATCAACTTCTTAATTAAGTTCTAAAGAACGCCTAATCAAATTATTGATTATATAGCTATATTCTTATAAATATCTATATTCGTTTAAAGACGTTTCCTAATATGGTGATTTTAAGACGTGAAAACAATTAGATCTACCAATCCCCCATTGTATATTTAATCTTACATCGTTATCAGAACAATCATCCAGGGTGTTTACATTTAATTCCCGGATAAACCTCTTATTGGTACGAAACGGGGTAAAAATTACCAATTCCCTGTTTTAGTGGGACCCAGTGGGGATCTTATTAAAACGCTTAAGAAAGAGAAAGATGGCATTGTACTGAAAATTTTACTTATGGGAGTCGTGAGCGTATAACTGACTTTTAACTTGACTTTTTGCGAGCAAGTTGGGCATCAAGTGCGCTTTAGTGAAACAACTTTGAACTATTAGCCTTTGTTAGTTTGCATAGCTGTTGGGTAGACAACACTGGTTGCTTATGCACTATTTTTAAGTAGCTTGAAGACAGTCTTAACATTATTTCCTTGGAACATTACATTATTTAAGCAAGTATTATTTTTGCAGCAGCTTACTTCAGTGGTATGCTTACCAAAACAACTCATAAGCACAGTTTATATTGTACGACCAAGCAATCCTACTGACGCAATTTTTCCTTTATTTTGCAAAATATAGGTGTACGTCCAATACCTAATTTTGGGGTACCTCTGAATATCCCCCATAGACATCCTCAAGTCTAGAGTTGATACTTCTGAGATCTGGAAGAGGTAGGGCCTAGGAGTCAACAGCCTATTTATTTTTGTTTCAGCTGATAGTTTTTCATTAGAGTAAGCGTGTGTAGCGTATTCTTGTGTTACAGGGGGCGCGAGCGGCCGGCGCGCGTAAAGGACACAGGTAGCGTTTGTTGTGCGTGCAATAGGCTATACTGTTGTCACTGTTTGTGGATAGCGCGTAGTGAGGTAGCTACACGTCGAATCGAGTGCCACTAGTCTACTCAATCTCTTAGTCAAAGTCAAACATAACCTTATTCAACAAAATGACGACGATCAATCGTTATAAAATATTAAGATTATTTTTAATAGTTTATGGATATGGATATCCCGTACATTGTTGATTTATTTTTATATACATACAAAATTGAGTAATATTTTAATCTTATTGTGTATTTGCTATTCCTATTTTTCCTGTTTTTTCATATTTTATAAAATCCGCGATTTCTGTGTCATATCAGTAACGTAGACGAAAACAAATAAAATTAATTTAATTAAGTAACACAATTGTTGGAAAACATTCAAAAGCTGTATTATTTTATTTATATTCGTCTGTGTTACGAAAGAGCCGTACAACTTTTTTCTTATTTTCGAGTTGATGTTTGTTTTTGTGTTATTCATAAAGTTCGTGATAGTATGGTAGTTGTTGTAAGTGGCACTCTGGATCGTAGATCGAGCCGGCATTCGACGTGGAGCGAACGGACACTCACTGTGCACATTAGTTATCGTCGTGCTGTAAACATATTTTGTTTTCGTATTCATAAAGCGTATTAGTGTGAATTTATGTTATTATACCATTAATTTGATACATAGATTTCTGTAAAGAGCCATAACCACGCCTCAAATTGACTGCAAAAATGAATTGGGTGACGCGTTGTAAGTAAGCTCAAGCAGAAGTCTGAATAACCTGAAAACCCCCCAGAGAGTTTCGTAGTAGTTTCGTAGCGCTCCTCTACGAAACCCTCCGATCATGCAACATTTTAGTGTAATGTGGCTAATTTTTTTGTGTTTCTTACCTGGGTTTGAATTTTGTGCGTTTTACCGTTGTAAAAATAACTAAAACTGTGTGTTATGTGTCTATACCTAGCGAGCTATGGTTGTTGTCCACCGTTGTATTGGTGGTTAGAGAGGGCTTTTGGGGGTTACCAACTGTACCGACGCATTGTAGTGTATTCAGAAAATGTATTTGGCTGGATCTAGTATAATGTTGTTTATTTCTGAATACACGAAGTTATAGGCTGTCCCTTTTTGATTCAACATTGACAACAGTAGAATTTAGTCTGCGCGCACACTGCGCTACGGAAATATCAAAATCGCTCATATTTTTTTAATTTCTTTTTCTTAATGACTTATAATTTGAATACTTAATCAATAATCACGTTTAATTTTTTCATATGAAATATAAGCGATTATGATTTGTTTCTGACACAACATGTTTTTGGATATTGTAATAACAACGAGAGTTGTTGATCTTTAAAGTCAAAATGTATTATTTAGTCAAAAGTTGTATCCAAAAATTCATTGTACTTGGTGTTTGGGAAACTAAAGCTTGATTGTGGTGTTATAAAAGTTTTTAGTAACATTAAATGAAAAGAACAGACCCAAAACGATATACATAATTTTGCATCCTAAATAAAACGTAGTTGTCAATGTTGCGCCACTTTTTATGTCACACACAATAAGTTTCTTTGTGTGCGCTTGCTCCTATAATTATACACAATTGTCGTTAAACTCCGGTCATTTTACACCACCACTTTCAAAGTTTCCGAAGGTAATCTGCACTGAAGTCCAGCTAAAGTTGCTCAGGCACCACTGCTAGGCTTAATGTGGTGTGGCTGATTGTCGGATCGCGTTCGGTTGCTAGCTGTGCGTTTAGCCTTAAATGGATAGATTTGTTGATACCATTAAAATTATAATTTTCATTCAAATGAATCTGTTGATTTTCTTAATCATTCAATTGGTGATTTTTTATTTGATTTGACTACTAAAATTAAAAATGAATCAAATCTATCCACTACATAAACAAGGCACACTAAAAACGGAACACAGTGTATTAAATCGTACTAATTCGTCATTCTTTGCAGATCGCAAGCTGTTCGTGGGCATGCTGAGTAAACAACAAAGCGAAGAAGATGTGCGTCAGCTGTTCACACCATACGGTATTATAGAAGAGTGCTCGATACTGCGCGGACCGGACGGTGCAAGTAAAGGTAAGCGATTCTTTTTTTGACAAAACATTTTAGTATCGGTCACACACAGTAAACATTTTATTTCTTGGTGACAGAATTGTCGTACAGTAGGCCAATAAGTTATTGGGGTACAAGCTCTGTCTGGCTCTGTCTGTGGCTCTGGTTTTGAGTCTTTGTGAGTGTGAGCATACACTGGTGAGTACTGGTGGCCTATAGGACCTACGACAAGAGGTACGTTTGACTTGTATTATCGTAGCTATTTGACGTCACATGTGTGACGTCAGTGAGTGAATAAGCAGACTTCAATTTTATTTAATATTACTACTATTCCACAACTACACTACACGCAACATACCATAAATTGTTAGACAAAGGCCTCCCCCATATATAAGTCCCTCTTCTACCCGATTTTCTAAATTCTACTAAATTTTATACATAAAACCGAATAATAGGTCGGACTTCCAAGTTTCAACGTTGAAGCTCTTACTCTTACATTAGAAAGTAAAACAAAAGACACGCAACCCCCGTCAATAACTCTAATGAGATCGCGACTGACCCAGTCTTGTAGGTACCTACACAAGAGTAGGCACTACAGCTTCCGCCCGCCCACTTGGCCGCCCGCCCACTGGTACTCCTACCTCGTTACTTTATATACTATGCCCAAATATGAATACTTATGTTAAAATGAGTTACATAACATTTGGCAAAGAAATACCCATAAATAAATCAATATTGTGGACAATCCACACAACACTATCTAGCCCCAAATTAAGCAGCATTATTTATGGGAACAAAAAAAATATAAGTATTATATCAGGTATTATCTGGCTGATATAATACTTGTTGTAATAATACATGTTTTTTTTTGGAAATACATAAATAGAATACAATATAACACCCAGACAGAAAACAAACATCAATGTTTATCGCAGTTGCAGTGCATCGTAGGGCACGTTCCTGACGTGCATGACCTACGAGGCAACGCTTCGTTATAGGCGATGGTTAATCTGAAGCTTAAGCTTGTTCCATCAGATAATTGTATAAAAACATTTTCAATGAAGGTCACTGACACTTGGGAAAGTTTGCCTAGTTACCACACATGCCAAGCAGTGTTTTGATAACCTCAGTATTCATGTACAGTGATGCTGCTACCCATCTCTTAATGTACCATTTAAAGATAGATAGATGATTACCATGAATCATAATACACTAGGTAAGTAAGGTACAGTTTTAAGCTTAAAAATAAACAGTCACAGTAATGCAATAGACGGCCTTATTATCTAACAGCAATCTGTACCAAGCAACTTTGGCCAATATACATACAGGGTTATTCATAATTAGCTGCAAATACTCAGGAATTAGGTTCAACAAATAAAATAAAAAATATTTATGAAATGATTTTTTTTAGTTTTGTTATGAAAATCCCGAGAAAATCGATAAAGGAATCATTGGCGCCTGACCTGTTTTGACCTTTGATCCGCGCCCGCGCGCCGTGAGTGCGTTCAGTCACCGCCTGGGTGGGTCATCGTCCTGTTCTCCATGGCAATCATTATGCAATAGCCGTAAAGAAATTAATAAAAATAAAATTTTGATACAAAAATTTTTTGATCAAATTTAAAAAAAATAATTTCATAAATATTTTTTATTCTATTTGTTGAACCTAATTCCTGAGTATTTGCAGCTAATAATGAATAACCCTGTATACCAATTATATTACTTAATTCATGTTTAAAGCCTGCAGAATATTGAAATCTCTCTGAAAGTGCTGAAATAGCGTTGCGTAAGAACAAATCTGACGCCAGCCTCAAAAGGGATTCCAAAGTTTTAGCAAAACAAAATGAATTGTTGTTTTTTAAGACCGCGTTTATTAGTTTCGGATACCTCGTATAATTTCAGTGCTTTGTTTTCCGAGGTGATTGTTATTTTGGGATTATCATGATTTATTCATGACGATAAATTTGTAACCCATGTTTTACAATGAGCAAAAGTTCTGGTCGGTTTTGTTGTTTGAAGAATCGTGTATTCTGCACTGTGAATGTAAACAAATGTGTTTTTGTTTTATTAGTTTATGCATTATTTCATTTTGGCGAAAGTAGTTGTATAGTTTTCTCACAAGGGTGTTTAAAAAAACAGCTATATGAATAATGCTTTCCTTTTTATTAGGTTTTCTTACTATACTAGATAAAAAATTCAATAATAAATTAATTAATTGATTTTTTTATTTATAGTGTTTACTAAAGATTTTCGATTTGTGAAAATCCCACTCGGCTCTTAAGTTTCAGGTCATTGTAAAAATCTTTGTAATCCAATTACTCGTAAGAAGGTATATCAAGTAGTGAAGTATTAAGAAGAAAAATCTTAACGAATTCAAATATTCACGATCAGATTAATAAATATTATATTCTTTGAAGGCTATCTTAGGTCAATTATATAATGGCTCAATTTAAATTACCCTCAAAAACGCCTTTCATATGAAGCACTTTTCAAAGTACTTGCCACCTTGTCACCAACTTTTAAACTCTGAATAAACTGTCCCCAACTACAACTATCTTGAAACAATTAAACTCAGTTGCCTAAACGTTAGTAGGTAACATTACTAGAACACGGTAGCTCGACAGACTACTCGTAAAGTAATCTCCTTCGACGTTACCAAACTTTAATTTCATTTCGTGCACCGAAATTGTATAGAAATGGGGCCGAAATTGTTGGATTTTAATTGAGATCTGACGCCGCTCGTAAAGTTGAGAAACGCTGACTCTGCTGTACTCTTTGTATTATTTTGACTTTCCCGTAAGTAAACTTGTTCACGGAACGGAATGCGTTTAGGGAAATACTTATTTCCCGTAGTTTCAGTTGAAGGCATCATTTAATAATTTATTGAATAATTGATCTTTAAAAAATTTGAGAAACCGACTTCATGGTAAAACTACTGATCTAATTTATTTGGGACCAATCTAGGTCCTAAAAAAAATAATTACTATCAGATTTTTTTTTTTCAATTTTTTTCTATCAAAACACACTTAAAAAATTGCAAATAAAACCGAATTGAGAACCTCCTCTTTTTTATTTCAAGTCGTTTAAAAATAAACAGTGATTTATAGAGCTGGTTACACTTAAAAAATAGCAATAATAGATTTTTCATTGCTCATACTCTGAAAGTAGGTCTGAAGTTGCCTGAGGGGCCTAATTGAAAGTAAAACTTTCAGCCCTAGGGAGAATCGCTTTCTACTGACAGCTGTCAAATTATAAAAAAAAACAAGTTCTATTTTATTCAACCATGTTCCAACTTTCTATAGTCTTTCTAACTGCAAGGAGGTTGTTCAACCAAATTCCAACTTTTTATTCAGCAAGTAGGTTGGAAACCCATTACAACGGTATGAAGTTTAAAAAGTCTAATTAAAATTTAAATTTAAATTTAAATAACATAAAGATAGTATTAAATAAATAATATATCTTCTAAATTACTTTATTAATATATCATCCATGTCAACAATATTTATAAAAAATATGATAAAAATTAGCACTGCCTACTATCCTCGTGTGTTGATTCCTTATACGGCTTAATTATTATATTCGTACTCGTACGTTCAACTATTTCTTTAAAATAACATAGATTTGAGCAAACAATTTACCATTTTTTAAATTATGAAAATAAAAATTCTGGCTGAATAATGCTGGCGAACCGAAGCCGAAGGCCCGCCAGAGAAAAATAAAAAAAAAAACCGGGAAGGCGGCAATTCAATCTTCATTTTCACAAATTTTTCTTTCATGTTTTTATTTTTACTTTCCTTGTATTCGTAATGAAAAGCACAGTGTTTACCTCGGATGAAAGTCTTTTAAGTCCCTCAAGCTCCATTGGCGCCCTCGCTACGCTCTGGCGCCAAAACCGTCTCGGGACTCAAAAAACGTGACTTTCAACACTCGGGTAACAATGTACTATTATAGTACGTATGACATAAGACAAAAAATATTTTCTCTAGCAGCGGTGGTTCTAAGTAGCTACTCTAATCATGTAGAATAATTTATGTTGAATAATTGGGTCAAATATTATTTTTTTAAATTTAAGATAATTTTAGAGCTAAACTTTTAATATAAAATCAGTAATTGTCTTTGAAAACCCAAAATAATAATTTTCTTTTGTGAACTTTTCGTATGTATTTTTATAATTTTCATAACTTCCTAACAAACCAATCATAAAGTTATAACAATGCAGATGTACTGAAGAACGTTAATTCGCCTTAATTACTTAAGGCCCGTCTGCAGCGATAAAATATTTTTTACGACAGAAAGAACATTATCGTTAATGTTTTCTCCTTGTAAATTAAACAGGATGTTAGCTTAATTTCAACGTTCTGGATCAGTTCAGTATCTTTGGGATTCTTTTGGGATCTTGATTTGTACTTTGGATCCCACATTTGTGGAAAAAGTTGTGTCGTAAAGATCTCTTTAATTAAAAAAAATTGTAAATGTAATGTGTAATTATGCCCTGCTATCTCACTTCACTTCTTTTTTTTGGCTACTGCGTGTCACACTTCTGTCAGTATCCGTTTCATGCCTGTTGCTATTTCTACTTGCATCTTAATTTTTTTCAGCTATATGTATGTAGGCCCACACCACAAGCACTGTCTGGCTCTGGGTTTGCGTCTGTTTGAATGTTGATTAAATAAATCCTACGTCGAAACGTCACACACATAGTATAATACACAGGGTGAGCAACTCACACAGACTCAAAACCAAAGCCAGAGACAGAGCTTGTTGTTAGGCCTACTGGATTTCCATAGTACAAGCTCGGCTTAGTTTGGGGTTAGATAGTGCGTTGTGTAGGATTGTCTACAATATTTTTTTTATTTATATTTGTTGAGAAGTAATTGACAGTGACAAGAGAACTCTAAAATCAGTGAATATGAATAGAAGGGTAAATTCTAAACAAAAGTTCAAGCAACTGCACAAAACTCCTCCATTCTTTCGCAATCCAAGTCGAGAACACGCTCTTAACACTTTGTAAAAAGGAGATAATTACTAAAGTATCATGGCGAGGCTTTCACTAATGCCTGAAAGGCTCAGGCCACAGAATAAATTACAATTAGTACGAAAAGCCCTTACAAAGGGTTAATTAGTTGCTTCTTCGTTACAGTGTACAATGATTACGGAAACAGTAATACTTTTTAGGAGAATTCTAAGGATGTTGGGGGTTTTTTGTCGTGAAATTCTGGCGTCTTACAACGTCTAGCGTAAGTCGGGGCGAAAGAATATTGGGGTTGAAATGGTAAGGGATCTAAGAAAGATGGTGGAATTCTTACTGATTGAGATTTTTTTTCTCCAATGCGCATTCTGTAATGAGCTAAATTTGATTGGAAAGTAATTTGTAACTATACCAGACTTTTAAAAGCTTGGTATTAACCATTTTACGACCCGAGAAAACTACTAATAAATAACAAAGTAGCCGTTACTTAAAACAAACCTAGACTTTTAACACTATCAAGCACAGTCTCTGCATTCTTTAGAAACCACTAAAGCCACGTCCACACCGCAGCCAATAAACGTGGTGTGTCTGAGTGCAGACTAAATTGGCGATATTTTACGAGTGAGTCATTACCGGGGCCATAAAGCTTTACGATGGATTCCTTGTGAGTGTGACCCACGATCTTATTACGTAGGTTCACCTACCACTTATGAAAATGTTTAAACAAAAACCTCAATCTGTTCTCTAACCTAGAGTACTGCATCATAAAATCCTTGCACGTTAATATATAGACTGATACAGTAAAACTGCATTATAATTAGATGATACTACTGGGTTCAAATTCTTATTCATAGAAATACGTGTTCGTCCGCGCACTGCATAAAAATTCAAAATCTCGCTGGGAAAAGTCTGACACAAAAAAAACAGTGGCAGTCGGGAATGCTGACAGAAATGAAAACATGAACAATTACGATGTCCCTCTCTAGCTGTCTGCGGACTTTTGGTGAAGTTTGTCGATCTTTGCCGAAGTAGTGTCAGTTACGTAATAGTGACGCGACTTCATTGGTTTTTCCCACCTCAAAAAATACTCAAGTCCACGAGAAATTTTCACTTCAAAATAAGAAGCGAGACAGTAAAAAACACAGCTCAACACTAGCAATTTCTTTGCAATGCAGAATGTCTTCTGGCGTATTTCAATCAAGTCGTTTTAAAGCCGTCGTTTCATCGACCGGTCCGTAATACCGCCGGCTGACGTGAGACGACCAGATAACGCTACGAATTGCAAATTAAAACGACGTTTATTGACCATTACTAGATTTTGTTACTCGACCAAAAGTGATTTGGCTGCATTTAACGGGTTTTATAGGACGCGAAATTCGGTTTTTTAGGTTCTGGTATGCCCTAGATTTCAAGACTGAACTATTCATCTGAACAGTTTTGATGTTGAAAATATTAAGCCCTCTTATAGTGGTGAAAGGATTTTATATGAGCCTCAGAGAGGATTTTTTCGCTCGACACAATGTTTTTGAACTTTTTACATTCTACGACATTCCGGTTTCCTCATGAGGTTTTCCTTCACCGTTTGAGAGTACTCGATTATTGCACAACATTTTTCGACAGAAATACTCTTTGGTACATGACTGGGTTTGAACAATAGAGAAACTACGAAATAAAAATTTGATTTATAAAGATATAACAAAAATTAGACACCTACATGAAAATTGTTTACTTTGTTATGATAATAAAAAAATATCTCTAAATTCCTACAGCCTATCAAAACACCAGCCAATATTCAGTAAGACTGGATTCGTTAAAACGTGACATCACATAATATCGTGCCTCCCACCAGAACATTCTTTGAATGAACCGTACTGTTTGAATGAAGCTTATTGTCATGTAAATCCGTGGAATGATCTTCCTAAGCTTACAAAGGTTACCGACTGTATTGAACGATCACAATCCCTAAAAACATAATAAAAAGGGACAACAAAACGCGAACAATCACAGACATTGCCAACTGCTATTACCGTCCCAATAGCTTTCTATACGATCATCCAGAGATCAATGTGCTTATGTACGAGTATTATCAACAGAATATACACTTATCTATTCCGATACTACTACCTATAGATACCAATATACCAACCGATTCCAATATTTTCCGTATTTTCGAACTTTCTTGGACCGGTTCAATATAAATTCCTTCTTATGTAGATGGTGGGCGGCGTTCCCCGCATTTCTTAATCAATTTATATTTTGAAAAATGGTCGCTTGGTATTCTGCTTGCGATCGAAAAATATCTAAACTCTTGAACTGAGACAGTTGAAGACTCTTAGAAATAAATGAAAACTACGTTGGTGCACTGAAGAAAGTAGTTGCGATTTTCTATAATTTGAAATGGAAACTCATTTCAAAGTTATTACATCACTGTCTGTGTGCGTGTAAAATATTTCGTATCAGAAGGATCTTCCCGAAATTGGAGCGACAACTTCCAAACTTCCGCAAGCCCCAAACTTAACAAAACATTTTGCAAATCCACATCGACTTCACAGGCTTTATTATACATTTTTATTGGCAGTAATCCTACTTATCCTTGCAATCGAACACCCGAGTTCGTTATTAACAAGACGAAATACAATAATCTCGTAATTCCAAGCGAACCTTTTCGCTTTAGTAACAAAATTTCTCCAAACACTCTGAGAACAAGTAATCCCATTTTGCGCTGTTCGAAACAAATACAATGCCGTCTGTAAAGCAAGCAGGTGCTGTGCCATTTTGACCTTTAAGTCAAAGAGATATGGTTTGGATTGCCAGCGATACTTCGTTGGCTGTACCTTGTGCAAAGACATTCGAGACGTGAAATATACCATAGATATAGACGCTACCCTACAGCACTCAAATGACAAATTTGTCAGTAGCCATTTAGAAATACGAGCTTTGATGGTATTCAGTTTTGTTTATATACTAGTAATTAATTGAGCCTTGTTTGTACAAACAATACAGGGTGACTCAGTGTGTGAATGTATCTACACATTTTCATTCGACATTGTATCTATATCTACTTACAACCGCACATTTCATTCAACTAACTGTAAAACTGATACAGATCTGTGCATCGGTATTCTCGATGCAAATCAGACTGACATAACCGCATCAAACGCCGTCCACAACACGCAATTGAGCTGTTACATTAAAGCTCGGCGACATTCAAATTAAAAATAGCTACAGTGCCTATTATTTTGGCAGGCTATCCAAATGCTAAGTGAAATTTCTGACACATGAGGTTTTATGCCTCAATTTAATGGTCACAGGACAGTGCATCGTAAGGCACGATCCTAACCTGCGAGACTACATACTTTTATAGAGGCGTACACATCACATCTATGGTTGGGCAATAAATCTTGTTGCATCAGCACAAAGTATAACCTGCTGTTTTTAAATACATTGTGCACATTAAATCGTATGAAAATTAAGTAAAATTTTGTCTAGGCGACTGATCGAGGCGACGCGTGACCCAAGAGCTGGTGGGTATCTGGCGCAGCGTATAAGCATTGCTATTCAGCGTGGCAATGCCGCCAGCGTCTTGGGGACGCTTCCGTCTGGCACTGATTTGGATCAGTTGAGCTATCTCTAGATCGTTTGTAACGATCTGCAGATAGCTCAACTGTTTCTTGTGTATTTTGTACATTTTGTAAATATTTGTTTAATTGTAAGTTTCTTTGTGTAAGTAAAATATTTAATAATATAAAAATTACACCCTAGACATAGGACTACGTTCATCACTAACATATTTTTTAGGGTGGGAGTCGACCCCTCTACGTCAAAGCGGAGTACGTACCGATAGAACTGTGATGCCAGTCAATATTCTTTTTTTATTTAATATCCCTCTTGGTGGTTTTATATCCCTGGTTTTAACTTAATAAGGTCCCCGTAAAAATAAATAGCCCATCTGGTCCAGGCTGCTTTCGGTCGAACTGTCTAGATCACTTTTTACTTTTCATTTATATTTTATAGTGACAATCACTGTACCATGCCCAGGCGACTCATACTTACTATTATACATCTACCGTAAAATTATTATTTATAAAATATCGTACGTATCGTAATATCGTCCATGAACGCAAAGAGGGTTTTTTACACAGAGTGCACACAGAGTCTTTTTTCAATCTTTAGAAGTAATAATGTTACTGTAGAAAATATACAAATTGATACTAGGGCTAGATTATATTATAATGAATGTATTCATTTTTAACCGACTTCCAATCAAAAAGGAGGAGGTTCTCAATTCGGTTGTATGTTTTTTTTTTTTTTTTTTTATTTTTTTTTTTATTTTTTTTTTTAATGTTTGTTACCGCATAACTTCGTCATTTGTGAGCCGATTTGAAAAATTATTTTTTTATCTGAAAGGTACTGCTTCCAGATTGGTCTCATTTTAATTTTATTAAAATCGGTGTTGCCATTTTTTTTTAAATATTTTTTTTAATGTTTGTAACTGGATGCCTTCGTCATTTATGAACCGATTTAGAAAATTATTTTTTTATTTGGAAGGTTATTTTTACGTCCAGACTGTCCCAAACAAATTTCATTAAAATCGGTTTAGCCGTTTGGCAATGAAGTCGGTTTCTCAAGTTTTTTAAACTTATAATTATGTAGTATTCACTACACTTATAGAAATCACAAAGATTTTAATAATTTACTTACGACAAATTAACCAATACTGGCTTATATGTTTTATGATAATGTAGTTCTAGGCTTTTAACGAGGCAATAAACGTTTTTTTATTTTATTTATTTATAAACTTTGCAATAGATAGAAAATCTTCCTAATATTATAAACGCGAAAGTTTATAATGGATGGATGTTTGTTACTCTTTCACGTAAAAACTACTGAATAGATTTTAATGAAACTTTACAATAATAATTAGCTTATACATCAAAATAACACATGGGCCACAATTTAGCGAGTAGCCACGGGCCGCTAGTTTTTTTTATAAATCTGGATTTTTAACCAGCACGTTCACAGTATGATACCAAAAGCCCCGTGCCTTACGTGACACGTATCCCGATGCAAAGCGATACGATATATAATCGCACACAATGGTTACAACGTCCATTTTTATTACATCCTTTGTGAGGCAAATGAGGTTACGCCAGCAATGTTACCTTTGTGACACACTGACTTATAACGTAACACGTCGGAATGGAATTGGAGGCTATTTTTAACCGACTTCCAAAAAGGAGGAGGTTCTATGTTGTATGTTGTATGTATGTTTTTTTTTTTTTTTTTTAAATACCTACTTCCACCTACTATTAAAATGCTAACTTTTAAGTCCACGTTATTTAAATTGGAATATTTTTTTTCAAAGTCTAAAAGCTAAATACTTACTATAACTTCTTTACTGTGGGTTTATAACTTTAGATCTTATTCAACATAAAACTAAACAATTGCTAAATAGTGTAACTAAATCCTAAAACACATAAATCAATATAATAAAATAAATCATATTCAAGACTCTGCCTTCTGCGCCATAGGTCGTGGGTTCGATCCCCACTGAGAACAAATATTTTGTGGTGAACGTAGATGTTTGTTCTGTATCTGAGTGTTATATTGTATTCTAAGTATACATATTTATTTACAAAAAATATATATGCATAAGTATTATATCAGCTATCTGATTCCCAGAGTACAAGCTCTGCCTAACTTGGGGCTAGATAGAGTTTGTTTATCCACAATATTTATTTAATTTATTTTATAGATAGAAAAGCAAAATAATTACTTTTTACTTAGTAAAATTGAAAGGTAAAAGGCTCAAGGGTGAAAATCGACTTAATCTATAAGCCTAGTATAAAAAGAAAAACGTCTAAGCTGGTTCACCTCAAAAAGCTCCGCAAACATAAGGCCCGTATTACATATTTTATGCAAAGGCAAAGTAGAATATGTGAAGTGGTAAAATTGAAATCTCATTCACCGGGACAAGGGTCCATGACGCAGCGATTCCCTGTATTTTATGACCGATACCTTATCTGCTGTTTTTAGGGTTCCGTAGCCAAATGGCAAAAACGGAACCCTTATAGATTCGTCATGTCTGTCTGTCTGTCTGTCTGTCTGTCTGTCTGTCTGTCTGTCTGTCTGTCCGACCGTGTCACAGCCATTTTTCTCCGAAACCATAAGAGCTACACTGATGAAACTTGGCGAGTAGATGTATTCTGTAAACCGCATTAAGATTTTTACACAAAAATAGAAAAAAAACTAAAAATTTTGGGGGTCCCCATACTTCAAACTGCAACTCAAAAAAAATTTTTTCGTTGAACCCATACGTGTGGGGTATCTATGAATAGGTCTTCAAAAATGATGTTGAGGTTTCTAATATCGTTTTTTTCTAAACTGAATAGTTTGCGCGAGAGACACTTCCAAAGTTGAAAAAAGTTGGTCCCCCCCCCTCTAACTTCTAAAATAAGGGAATGATAAAACTAAAAAAAATATATGTTGTACATTACTATGCAAACTTTCAACGATATTTGGTTTGAACGAGATCTAGCCCGTAGTTTTTTTTTTATACGTCATAAATCGTAAACCGCAATTTACCTTTGGACGAACTACAAGAACCTGTTTCCTGTTTATTTTCTGTATATTATGTTACTTGATGCTACGGAACCCTTCATGGGCGAGTCCGACTCGCACTTGGCTGCTTTTATATTTTTATTGACTCCCAAGTTATCCCTTGCAAATAAAAATAGACACTTATTTTCCTTCCACTAGGTCGCTCTAAAGATTTATGTCTGTATTTCTGTATATGCATTATATCTGCATGTGTGAAAGATTTTTGAAGTGAAAACTTCTTTAGGTGGACTCACAGAACAGAAAAAATGTTTATTTTTTTGTTCTTTTCCGTTCTGAGGATGGAGTCGAGCATTTTTGAGGCGGAAAAAAACAAATGAACTCGTCCTCGTCAACGTTACGCGGGGGGTCGGGAAGGGGGTAATGGTTCAAGTTTTCACTTCTTTTGGCATTCCCGGAGTGCTACAATTGTTTTTATACAACTAACTAATAGTTCGAGCATTATTATTAACTAGCAGTTGGTGCCCGAGTATTTTTTTTTTTGTAAACTGTTGTTGTGAATTATATTTAAATACGAATTACTTACTTAGTGATTAAATATTAATATTTTTCGATCTTACCGACATAATAATAAACTCCACTACTCGTCAATAGATGGCGTTCTCTGTCTCACTAACTCATGACTTAATCAACAGATGGCGCTAGGAGTTATGATTTTAGGATAAAGTTGATTATTTACTTTACGATTAGGGGGACATTTTCTAAAAATGAAACCTAGCTAGATCGTTTTGTCGTCCCCAAAAACCCCTGTATACTTAATTTCATGAAAATTGTTGGCTCAGTTTCCGAGATCCTAAATATATATATATATATACACGAGCCGGTATGACCGAGCTTCGCTCGGGATTTTAGTTTTTTGTAAATCGTATTATTAAAAAAAATTGTATTATTATTTGCCAATAGATGTCCGGAAGAGTCATAATCTTTAGTGGCTTATTTTTACTTAGCAACTCCATCTGCTCGAATAGCTTGCAGTTAGTTGCTCACAATCGCCAATAGATGGCAGGAGCAGTCATATATTTAGTTTATGTTAGATTATTGAAAAAACCCATTTCTCGTCATTTTCTGAAAATAAATTCTAGCTAGATCGATTTATCGTCCCCGAAAACCCCTGTATACTAAATTTCATGAAAATCGTTGGTGCCATTTCCGAGATCCTGAATATATATATATACAGGGTGTCCCATAAGTCAACGTCCAGCCGAAAACGAGTGATGCGCCAAGTTATGACAGTTATTAGAAAAATATAAAAAAAAATATTTGTTATGTAACTTTCGAGTTATGAGTATTTAAAAAAAAACAGAAAAAACTGACACCCTGTGATGATCTTTTAAGTCCTGTGACTACAAATAATAACTTTTCATGAAACTTTTATCTGCAACGTAAGCATGAATAACCCTTCTGTAAATTACAATTCAAAATTAAGCCATACCTGCCTCAGTTTTCAATGAAATCATGGAGTTTTGGCCAACGTTTCATTTCAGATAATTACATCACCCAACTTTAACCGTCTGTACCGCAAAAAAAATGTACTACACTATCGTGGCATGTTAATTTAAAAATTGGCGCATTTATCCAGGATTCCAAAATGGTATAATACTTGCTAGAGTACTCCTTAGTTTTGGAAATAAAAAATGTTTTTTCAACTAAACCGGATTTCCAATCAATTTTATTTCAATAGATATAATGTTTGTAGCCTTTAAATGATGGACTTATAATGCCTACGCTGTGTTTTTAAGTGACTCACAATTCACAGGTACAAGTAAATACCATTTCGACAATGCAAGTAAACAGATAGATCCACCATCTTGTCGAAGGAGTAATAACCATGGGTTTTCAAGTAATTTGTTAGTTTTAGGTAAAAGTTTTAAATAAAATTCAATCATAGGATTACTTCAATCGTGATTTTAATCTAAAGTTTGCCTTCGCCCGTCGCCGGTCTTATTACATGGTTTTTGACGTGATAACATCTCATAATTCGATGGAGCCGGCTGCTCGTACGAAAAAACATGACTCATGTGGCGTTACCTCGCTCTGAGGCGTTCCATTTAATACTTGAAGTGCAAGTGGGAGCGCGGAACGAGCGACAAAGAGGCACAATCGGCCTCCGCGTTCGGCAGCGTTCGACATCGGTCTCTCTCCTACTTGAGTGAGCGATGCGTCCGCGTGGACAGCTGTATGACGTTGTCACGTTCAACTGTCGTCAGTTAACTGACTTTACAGACAGCTGATTTTTTTTTAAGGAAATGTAGAGCTTGCATTACTGCTGAAGGCTAACAGTTTGAACATTTGCTGTAAATCCTTGATGTAGTTAAATTAAAATCACGATTGAAGAAATCCTATGATTGAATTTTATTTCAAACTTTCACCTAAAACTAACAAATTACTTGAACACCCATGGTTAGTACTCTTTCGACAAGATGGTGGATCTATTTCTGTTTACTTGCATTGTCGAAATGCTATTTACTTGTACCTGTGAATTGTGAGTCTCTTAAAAACACAGCGTAGGCATTTTAAGTCCATCATTTAAAGGGTACAAACATTTTATCTATTGAAATAAAATTGATTGGAAATCCGGATTAGTTGAAAAAACATTTTTTATTTCCAAAAGTAAGAAGTACTCTAGCAAGTCTTATACCATTTTGGAATCCTGGATAAATGCGCCTATTTTTAAAGTTACATGCCATGATAGTGTAGTACATTTTTTTTGCGGTACAGACGGTTAAAGTTGGATGATGTAATTATCTGAAATGAAACGTTGGCCAAAACTCCACGATTTCATTAAAAACTGAGGCAGTTATGGCTTAATTTTGAATTGTAATTTACAGAAGGGTTATTCATGCTTACGTTGCAGAAAAAAGTTTCATGAAAAGTTAATATTTGTAGTCACAGGACTTAAAAGATCATCACAGGGTGTCAGTTTTTCTTATTTTTTTAAAATACTCATAACTCGAAAGTTACTTAGCAAATATTTTTTTTTATATTTTTCTGATAACTGTTATGACTTGGCGCATTACCCGTTTTCGGCTGGACGTTGACTTATGGGACACCCTGTATACAAGATTTTCTCGTTTAAAGGTACTAGCAGTTGGTGACCGAGCTTCGCTTGGTATTTTTATTGTTAATTTGTATTTTTAAGAAATCATGTGAGTCATAATTATCATTATTGGCTTATTCTTACTGAACAACGCCATCTGCTGGATATGCTTGCAGTTAGATGCTCACAATCGTCAATAGATGGCAGGAGCAGTCACATATTTAGTTTGTTTAATTATTGAAATAATCATTGGAATAATCATTTTCTTAAAATGAATCCTAGCTGGATCGATTTTTCGTCCCCGAAAACCCCTGTATACTAAATTACATGAAAATCGTTGGCGCAGTTTCCGAGATCCTAAATATATGTATACAGGGTTATTCATTATTAGCTGCAAATACTCAGGAATTAGGTTCGACAAATAGAATAAAAAATATTTATGAAATTATTTTTTTTAAATTTGATCAAAAAAATTTTCAAGTTTTTGTATCAAAATTTTATTTTTATTAATTTCTTTACGGCTATTGCATAATGATTGCCACGGAGAACAGGACGATGACCCACCCAGGCGGTGACTCAACGCAGAGTGTCACTCACGGCGCGCGGGCGCGGATCAAAGGTCAAAATAGGTCAGGCGCCAATGATTCCTTTATCGATTTTCTCGGGATTTTCATAACAAAACTTAAAAAAAATCATTTCATAAATATTTTTTATTTTATTTGTTGAACCTAATTCCTGAGTATTTGCAGCTAATAATGAATAACCCTGTATATACAAGATTTTCTCGTTTAAAGGTATACGATAAGATATAATATATATACAAGATTTTCTCGTTTAAAGGTATAAGATATGTCTGATGGTAAATGGTAAGCATCGCCTATAATAAAGCATTGCCTCGCAGGTTACACACATTATGAAACGTGCCTTACGAGTGTTATTGCTGTAGCTTCCTGAAAAAATCTTTCAGAACCCTTCTAACTGTATTTTTAACCAGTTTCAAATAAAAAAGAGGAGGTCTCAATTCAGTGGCTTTTTTGTTATCGCATAACTTCTTCATATAGAAACCGATTTGAAAAACTCTTTTTTAACTGTAAGGTTCCTAGATTACTACTTCTATTTCTATATAATTTATTTATTAAAATCGGTTCAGTAGTTTGGTCAAAAAGTTGGTTTCTCAACTTCATTTGTTTTTATAAATAGCTCAGTATTATTCGTTGGTTAGACATAGAAAAGACTGCGTTTAGATGACGTGATGGTATCTATTGGTCGGCTTATATTTGCTAGTGTACCAGTGAGTGGCCTCGTTACCCCGTTCAGCTCTCGCATACCTCACACAACACAAATGAAGACCTCACACTATCACACGCTCAACTCGGCCGCGTCAAAGTCAAGCTCATTACAGCTAGAGCAGGAGCCAATGATATTTATAGAAACAGTATTTGTTTTTAGGGTTCCGTAGCCAAATGGCAAAAACGGAACCCTTATAGATTCGTCATGTCTGTCTGTCTGTCTGTCTGTCTGTCCGTCCGTATGTCACAGCCGTTTTTCTCCGAAACTATAAGACCTAGACTGATGAAACTTGGCGAGTAGATGTATTTTGTAAACCACATTAATATTTCCTACAACAATACCGTAATAAAAACAGCGCAAGCTTCAAGTTTCGTACGAACACAATTCCACAGCTGTCAGAGCGCATAGCCGCAGCGTGTCCGTCGCGCGTCAGCCGCACACCTCCCGCTCGTCCATCGCACGTTGCCCGCACGACAACCGCAGCGAAATGACGTGTCGCGGTTTTGCACTCGTGCCGCGTGTGAATGAGATTGAATGAATTAAAAGTGGATGACACTTGTGTTTTACTTTTTGTTTATTTATTTTAAATATTTTGTCTAAGTTTTTTTTACTTTTTGTTTATCGAAATTTTACGGTCGTTCTGGATGTGACCATAACTTTTTGACAAACTTCACAGCAAATGTTAATGTAATTTTAGTTAAATTGACAACGTGTTAAAAAAGAAATAATATTCAAGATACGAGATAAAATCTTAGGTGTCTACGTGACTTTTTCAAAAATTCTCGCTTGATTTTTATCGTAATCTTGTATTGCTGTTTCAGCAAAGCCATCCTCATTTAAATAACGTCAGCTACACAAACGTTTTAACAGTATTATTAAATTTATTTAGTCAAATATTAGGGGAGTATTTGCATGGGTACTTATGTTATTTTATTTTGGGACATTAACAACAATTTGACTCAGTTAGTGTTAAGATGTGCGACGTCCGAACTTATTTTATGTTCCTTGTGTTGTTTTTTTTAAGTTTGCTTTTGAAATTCACTTTTATTAAGCTATCAATATACTTAGGTACCGACGTACCTCAGTATTTTTTTTTTCTTCTAAAAAATTCAATTCTACTTTTGGCAGCCAGACACAAACACGGCTATAAAAAGAACGTTTAAAAATACACATAAATATAGCCAGGATGAATGTAGCTTTTCAATGGTGAAAGAGTTTTTGAAATCGGCACAGTTAGTTTTTGAGTTTATTCATTACAAATATACACACAAAAACAGAAATCTTTCCTCTTTATAATATGAGTATAGAAGTATAGATATACTAATCTTAAATAAAAACTAGGTGGATCAAATCTAGCAAATCCCAGAAAGGTACCTAATTAAGCAATTACAAGACTATAATCAAACTAAGTAGATACAATATCTCACAAATCTATAGCTAGTACTGGCTATGACTATCACTCATCAGCCAGCACCAAGCTATCTGTTATAGGAGGGAGAAGGTTGCCCCCCCTAATAGATGGCTTAATTAGGCACTTAATAGAAAAACCCTCCCCAGAACAATAGCTCCAGCGAACGTAGTGAACAATGATGTAGAAGCACTGGATAGTCCGAAGCGAGAATTAAAAACTTTTTAAAAGGAATTAGCTCCATTTACTATCCAGCTTTTTTGCTGTTTTTGACAGAAGCTTATTCGTTAAACTTTTAGCTTGTTTAAAAATTTCCAGTCTTTGAACAAAGCTGAAAAGTTACTGTATTTAAGCTCTAACCTTAAAACTTAAAATTATGCACGTATATAATTAAGTTCGGTACGTCATGAAGACAAGTAATTGGTTACAAGGATAACTAACTGGTTTGAGTAAAGCCTTTTATTAACAGAAAACGACTGATGAAAAAAAATACTAAAATAACGAGGCTTTGAAAAAAAATTGTCAGTCAATAGCGAGTCAGACTCACTTAAAAGAAATAATTTAGTCCCATTGAAACTTAAAACAACATAACTGGCAGCCCTTAAGCGCCCTTCTTTCCGTGAAACGAATCGCACGATTAATCCTCGTCGTACAGACCGCTACGTCACGATGACACAGTGCGATAGTCACTCAGTTCTGGCTAATGTCCCACCAGAAGCGAAACTCCCAAAAACCTCCAAGACGACGCAAATATAGATAGTGCAATCCACGAAGGCGCGCCCCACTATTCCTCCTAACCGTTTATAGTATATGTGTGCAAGCTTCCGTCAATGTTTGAGTGTTATCGGTACACACTAATTACCTATGAGTGCACACGCACACTACAATGAATAGACTACGGTTCGCGACTGCCGCTCGGAGCAAACTCCCCGCACCCCGCGAGGGGCGCGTCTTCGTGAATTGCACTATCTATACACTAGAATCCCTGAATAATTTAATTAACGATTGTACTATAATTATGGCATACGAATAAATAAATAAATTTTATTTTACCACGTTTTTTCTTGTTCCATATCTGAAATCCAACTTGAATCACAAAATATAATGAGAGATTAAATAAAATATCAACACAATAAAAAAACAGTTTTAAGAAATATTTCTTGGCAACTTTTTTTAAGCTAAAAGACAGACAGTGACAAGGTTATTTTTAAGCAATATTTAAAATAAAGAAATGTTTAAAATTTGAAGGTTAAAATCCTGTTACAGTGCTGTAATATTTTGTATTTGTACCTTTATCAATTTATCTTGTTCGGATTGCGCTTCCAAGCGCTAGAGTATTACATTTGTTGAAAGTCGCTTTAAGCCAAGTCACTTGGAACCAAATACCGGTATATTGATATCGATGAACGTATTTATTATTTGCGTTGGTGCGAGAGATGGGAAATTTTGATGGAATATTTATGGAAATTTTTGGGACTGGCTTGGGTGTAAGTATTTATTTTTTACTAATTCACTTATTGTTTACTGTGGTTGGTATACGCCATCTTGGATAGTATCTACTATTATTTGCTAAAATAAATAAACAGAAACTGTTTCATTAATTTCATCCCCAGGCATATCCCCTTATTTCTTTTAAGATTCTTTGAGGGTTTCTAAAATGGTAATGCAAAATAAATTAATCTCATCTTTATATATCTTGTTTCTTTTGATCTGTAAACTCGATTCAACAAGATACAATTGAAACAAAGACACAATATAATTACAAATTAAACCTTGTTTTACAAAATAATGAAACACCTCTCTATCGCACTCAAAATCAAATAATTTCCGTAAATCAAAAGCTAACTCGGAATCCTTTGAGTTTTTGTAATGAATTGTCGTTTAACGCAACTGAGAGTTGAAACCTCGGGGAATATAATTTAATAGCAGCTTACAACATAATGGCTTCAATGAGAGGAAACGAGATATTTGATTACTGTGTGGAATGGTGGCGCAGTGGAGGTATCGCAGGAAGCAAATAATGTACATACTAGTACAAGGTTAGATGTTCACATACCAAAAAAAAATTATCGAACTTTTAAAACTGATAGGTATACTAACGGACGATTTCACGGATCGACTAATCATCCGATCAAATATTTGACAGTTGCTTATGTTAGTAATATTACAAAAAAAAATCGAGAGAATTAACTGTTAAATATTTGATCGGTTGATTAGGCATCCGTAAAATCTGCCTATACTAAGTAAATTGTTTTAATTTGAATCCGTGGTATTTGCCATGATTTATATTTTTCTTTTTACTACTAGCTGATGAAATAAGTTAGAATAATGGGAATAATTAGACAAAAAAAAGCAGTATTTTTAAATAATAAAAATTCCCATGGTTTCTTACTGCCTTAAATTGCGTTGAAGAGTCTCTAGAGCTCTTAAGATTATAAATACAAACAAAGACAAACAAGTAGAATTTATTTCCCATTTTATAAAAAAACTTGTGTTCATGTTTTGCGAGGTAATGTGATTATTATAGGCGCAAATAGATGTAACCATTCACCATTATAGGTGGGATAAGATTACAGTTCCACCACTTTTAGAAATATCCTAGTGATTTTTTTAATCATTTTTATTTTTTTAATTAGATTTTTTTTGTTTTGAACAAGGAATGTACCTACTGCCAATTATTTTCACTCTATTCGAGTATGCGTCAGGCCTAAACGGCGCTGCGGTGAGGTGACGCTCTGTATCGTAATTACACCTGCCTGAGGTGAGAGGGGGGAGGGGAAGGGGAGAGGGGGGATGGGATACCTCTCTTAACTAAATGAGGGCTCTTATTAAAGACACGGCTACATTTTTCAAGTTAATCGATGCGATTTAGAGGCTATCTATTGAAATTGCAGAGTTTCTTTAATGGTTTGGCTGAAATCCAAATACCTTTCAAGGCGGCCCTTGTAATTTGGATAATAAGCAGAATTAAACATTTTGAGATACTACGAGATACTCTAGATTTTCTAGATTCTGATTCATAATTAAAGTATTTATAAGTCAGATTTTTTTTCGAAAATGTAGATTTTCTAAAGAAAATCAAAAGAATAAAAGTTAAAATCAAAAGTATAGTTAGAAGTATAGGTAGAGTTAGAGTAGTAAAGTATAGTTAGAATCAAAAGTTTTGTCATCAATTTTAAAAAGCCATCACTATTTAAAAATCCAAGAACTTAATAATCTAGCCTTGCATAAGATCTCATCATCTGCTTGAAGAAGTCTAATTCTAATAGTTTATAAAGATACTGTATTTTTATAAACTTTGATTTCCAGAAAAAAATATATTGAACCTGTTTCATCCACATTATTCCCTCTTTATCATGACAATATCATCGATCTACTGGATCTGAGTATCGTAGACAGTCTACGGTCTTGTGGTTGCCATTCGAGAACAGTATTAGCAGCTGGCTTGTTTGCTTAAAATCAGTCATTGCGTTGCCGTGTACACACATCCAATTATGTTGTTGAAATTAAAGCCATGTCCCCACCCTCATCATCGTCATAACCTTTGATGTTCACAAAGTTACGAGTAATCCATCGTCAGCTATTGAGTTTATTAGGGCCCCGAAGGGTGTGGAGCGCGAAACAACGTTCCGCTCATTAACCTGACTACAATGTGACGACAACGAGGTGAAATCATGACGTGTCAGTCACTAGCGGTACAAGTTACGAACGAACAGCGGTCATTTCTTGTGCCTATAAGCAGGGATAGGCGAATGTGGCTATCAAACGTGACTTCTAGTAATACACATTCATGTTTGACTTTGAATAGCATAAGCGTGTATCTTTTACCTTACCCCAAAAACCTTGATTAAAAGGCAAACGTATCAAAACAATATAAAAAAATTAGTTTTATTTTCATAATCCTAATCTATCTTATAATTTATACAATACCACAAAAATCTACAGGGGTATCTTGTATCAAAGGCTGTGTTTTGCTCTCATATTCTAATTTTACATACGCCCTTATTACAAACCTCCAATAAAAATCCAAGCCACGTCCGGATTTGTTCAATAAATTTAACACAATCGGTAACTTGATGCGACCCATCGGAAAATGAACAAAAACTTGTGTTTGACTAAAGAATATTGGAGCCCCGAGTCAACCAGGAAGAATTAATTAAGTCCCTTATAGAAGTTGGGATAAGGAAAAATGTTAAGCCATGGTGCACTTACTTTCAAGAGAAATTATAATTTTAATTGTTTTTGCCAAAGCAAACCACCCTACTTAACCGTACTTACGTACCGTTACTTTTACTGTAACTTGTCAACCTTCTGACCAATAGCATAATGTTCTTGAGATAACACTACACTGAGAAAAATGTAAGGCTGAAAAGTTCGTAATTAAGATGGATTTATTCGTAATGAAGGCGAAAAAACGACCAAGCGTACTTGGACGAAAAACGCCTTCCTAGGTTGGAGGCGTTTTACGCCTTAAGCGTGAGGCGCAACAAATAAGCAGCATTATACTCTCTAATGTGTGTTTTAGACGTATTTCTTTACAGATTAGCCTTAAATAAAAAGCTATTAACGTGGTAAGTGAGATAGGATCGACGAACTGACGATGGGATTTAACTTCCGGTAAGGCGATATAAAAGGTAAAGCAGGTGCTCGGGTCACACACGTAAATCTTTCCTAGAGTAATATCCGACGTATCATTACGCCCCAATTAACTTCTAGTAAGGCGTTTTACGCCTTTTCCTACTGAGGTTTAATTTGTTCACAAAGTGTTTTGAATATTTATTGACTGCTTCCTAAGTCATAATAGACTTTTAGTAAGGTGTTTTATACCTTTATTCGCTGCGATTTAACCGATCCGCTAAAAGTTTTGAACGTTTCATAAATCGTAATTCGCTTCTAGAATGGCGTTTTAAGTCTTTACTTACTGTGGGTTTAACCTGTCCACTAAGCGTTGTCAACGTTTACTAAGTCGTAATCGACTTCTAGCAAGGCGTTGTACGTCTTATCTTACTGTAGTTTAATCTGTTCATTAAGCGATTTCAAAGGTTACTAAGTCGTAATCGACTTTTTGTAAGGCGTCGTACGTCTTACCTTACTGTAGTTCAAGCTGTTTACTAAGGCATAATAGACTTCTAGTAAGACGTCGTACGTCTTACCTTACTGTAGTTTAACCTGTTCATTAACCGATATTGATGTTTTTTTAAGTCGTAATTTTCTTATAATCGACTTCTAGTAAGACGTCGTACGTATTATCTTACTGTAGTTTAACCTGTTCATTAACCGATATTTATGTTTTTTTAAGTCGTAATTCACTTCTAGTAAGGTGTTTTACGTCTTTACTTACTATGGGTTTAACCTAAGCATAAAGCGTTTTCAACATTTACTTAGTCGTATTTGCCTTCAAAAAGTTATTTTAGAATGTTTCATACGATTAGGCTAGCCGTATCGTATGGTAATTTTTGCTTTCTTTACGAGCAGAAACGTTTTATGAAGACCGGAAAAAAGCCTTTTAACGGCTAGTAACGCTGCTCCCTAAGGGCATGATTGACTTGCTTTACTATCATTTAGTTCATATTAAGGGCATTGGGCCGCTCAAAGTTCACTCTTAGGTAACGCGGGCCAATATCCTTCACATGAACTTTATGATAATAGATCAGCCAAACATGCCTTCAGTGAACAGCGTAGCCTGCTGCCTCAGAAAGCTGTTCTCCCAGTCTTTGTAAGCTTCTGAAATTAATAGAACAAAAATTTATAAAGCACTTCAATAATAACTGATTATCTTTGGTTACCAAAGATATGTACTAGATAGACTAGAATTTTCTCAACCCAACAGCTTAACCTCAACCTAGCCTAATAAATAAGCCGATAGCTTTTGCATCTTATATAAATAATAGTGGTATTGCAATAAAACCATTCAATAAAAATCTATAAATCTGTATTAAAAAATCAATTTAGATAAGTAATTAACTTTTTAAATACTTAAAACAAGATAAAATCGTCTTGGAGAATGCCCTTTTTGTTGTAAAGCTTTTGTAGGCACGCATTTGCTGTTATTGCCCACAGGCTAGCTCCTCTCATGGCGTAGCTCCTTCCTCGGCAACCGTTATTGCAAGTGAAGCCTCCTCAACTGGATTACAATACCTGAAATAAAATAATGTATTTTTTACGAAATAGTTATCGCAAACAAAGTAGAGCATTCTATGATGGTAATTAGTACAAGTAGGTATTATGTTTATCTAACCAAACTATGACCACAGGTTTATTAAAGGACAGGTCGGCCTGGCATTGCAGGTTCTAAGTCAGAGAGATCGTTTGAATCACTGATAGCAAATGACAAGTACTTACAGCTATAATCCTTTTTAAATGGTTCTCCAATACCGCGTGGCCATGTTGAAATCACTCCAATGATGTTTGGTGTTTGGATTTACTTCTAGCCCAGAGTCCAATAACAAATGCGCCAATTATTTTCTTTGTTTGGAATCCAGGAAGCCAAAGCCAGCCAGCCTGTTAAGTAGCCCGTCCTCTTTGCGTATTATGTAAAGTACACCTTTTCTGAAAAAAATAAACAATTAATTTTCCTAAGTTTAAAAACTCCTTTGTACCAATATACAAAATTAAATGCAAAAGTTCAAAACTGAAAACATGAATATGTACTTAGACATATTTTTATAAATCATATTTCGTTCATGTTTCCAACACAACCAGAATCTAGGGAGTAGGTTCCTAAACTTATCAAATACAAAACATGATTAGGTTCAAAAACATTATGGAATAACTGAGTTTGCTACAGGTACTCTACTTACATCGAAATGACGTATCAATCAGGTGTGTGCCCCATTTTGTTAATAAATCTGTGGGATTCCGATTCAGAGTCTGCCACGTTCAAAGCACGAAGATTTTTGACTGGTTGGTTGCTGCTGATAGGTCTGTCTTGGACCTCTCTACATCTGTTTGTCTGTGCTTCCATACACTGACACAGCCAGCAGCGTTCAGAAAATGAGGGATAATAAAAAAAACCTGCAAAATAAACTTTGAATGACTTAGAATTAAACCAAACACTCCGTCCAAAGTCAAACCAAACTGACGAATGAAACAAGTCGTTACGTACGTGCTCGTGGCCTCGTGGGCAGTGCTGCCAACTCGACTACTGCAGATTATGCTAGTGGTGGGTGTTAAAAATAACAAAATAAAAATAAATATATATTCAAGACAATCTACTCAACACTATCTAGTCCCAAACTAAGCAGAGCTTGTACTATGGGAACCAGATGGCTGATATAATACTTACACACATTTTTTATGTAAATACATAGAATACAATATAATGCCCCAACAGAGAAAAAACAACTGTGTTCACCACAAATATTTGTTCTCGGTGGGGATCGAACCCACGACGTACAGCGCACAAGACAGAGATCCTACCAACTGAGCCGAGAGGCCAATCAAAAATATGCTATACGTAGTCTTTAAGTAAAAACTGTACTGCATTACTAACTGCCTGTGTCATGTGTGTGTCGATTGGCCTATGCTCCAAGCATAGTTCGTGTAGTTAGCACACAGCACAAAGCAAAAGTAGGTAGGTATTGAATCTCGTTCGTCAGGGTTCCAACCAAAAAGTGAGTAAACTCAGGGAAAGATTCTAAATGGGTGTTTTCACGGATATTTGATTTATTTGTTTTTTTTTTGTTACCACGTAACTCGTAAACTAATTTGAAAAATTATATCTTAACTTTACTTTCAGATTAGTCCCATAGAAATTTCATCATAATCGGTTCAGCAGTTTTGACGTTGGGTTTTCAAGTTTATATACTCTCTCTCATACAGTTATACGAACCAAGGTTATTTGCCTTGTAGCTGGCAGCATTATTGAGATTTTCGTTGTACCTACGACAAGTGCCTTACAAAGGTGTATCTCGCAGTAACTAGAGAGTTTTTTTAAACTTAACCCACCAATTGACTGAAAGTCGTTAAAATAATAAAACTGAGTAAAATAGACTTTTCTTCCACCAAATTATCTACAAATATTTGCGGACATTCCACGCAACACAATCTAGCCGTAAACTAAGCAAAGCTTGGTAATATGGGAAACAGGTAGCTGAGACCTATATTACCTAAATAGGTATCAAATTTTTGTAGACACTGGTTTGGGTTCTTCGCTTGATCTAAGTAGATACCTACCTACAGGAGAACATGGCTTATGTGTAGAAGCAAGGGTTCTGCCTTTGAATAGCAACAAGGAGTCATAGAGCGTAGCAAATGTTTTTCAATGGAACAGCTATTAATAGGAATGGTTTATTAAACAGCGCTATGATTCAATAGAAACCTCCCTAGTAAAACACAATGAAACACATAAGTGGGTAGAGTACCTACTTAAGTATTTAGGTAGGTAATGTACAAATCTGCCTACCTACCTTCTTAACTAAAATGTGCCCCCATTTGAGATCCATTTGACCCACGGCCAGGGTTGCTCAGAGAAATAAATCGGCAGCACTAACTATCTTGCCACTTCTATGTACCTACCTATATGCTTGCTTATGCTTATTAGGTACCTTGTATGGGTTGGGTAGATATTTAGCTAGGCAGGTTTAGGGTTAGATTTGTAAATGCTTTGTTTATTTACTGTGTGCTGTACAGATACGTCGTCTGTTTGTGCGTCAATAAAAATATACTCATTCTATTTTACCTACCGATACAATACCTAATATTATTGTGGTAGGATAACTAAGAAGTTGAACCTCGCCAAATTACCTAGGATCGTACTTATGTATGTAGGTTTTAAACGTTTGTATAAATATTTACGAAAGTATTATCCGTCGAACATTGCCATATCTACGGTTTCGTTCACAGAATAAGTAAGTCGCTAGATGACGTTATTTCACCATTTGATCAGTCATAACTTGAGCATTATTGAGCGTTTATGTTAAGGCAAATATTGCTAAATTTACGGTTATATTAGCCAAATATGTATGCCGTTATTAGGCTTTTTAAAGTTTGACTATATAATATGTCAAGTATCATCCACCCTATCTTAAGGTGAATATTGTTATATCTACGGTTTCATTTACTGAATATGAAAGTCGTTAAATGAAGTTATTTCACCGTTTGGTTAGTCTTAACTCGATCGTATTTCGCCTTATGATACGGTAAATATTGCCAAATTTACGGTTAAATTGGCCAAATATGTATGGCGTTATTAGACTTTTTAAACGTTTGATTAAATAGTAACTAAAGTATCATCCGCCTTACCATAAGGTGATTGTTGTCTTATCTACGATTTAATTAACCGAATAAGTAAATAGTTTTATGACGTCATTCACCGTTTGATTAGTCGTAACTTGATCGTATTTCGCCTGATGATAAGACTAATATCACCAAATTTACGGTTATATTGACCAAGTATGCACGTCGTTCTATGACGTAATGTTACCGTTCAATCAGTTGATACTTGAGCATTATATCGCCTTATGATAAGGTAAATATTGCTAAATTTACGGTTAAATTGGTCAAATATGTATGCCGTTATATGACCTTATGTTACCATTTAATTCGTCGTACCCTGAGAATATTTCGCCTTATAAAAGGGCAAATGTGGCCACATTATACCTTCATGTTGCCGAATTCATACGCCGCTGAAAGACTTTGAGTTTACGTTCAATTTTTTCTGACTAAAGTATATTCTGCCTTATTGTAAGGTGAATATTGTCATGCTTAAGATTATATAAGCCACTTTCGAAAGTTTGTTTATGACTTAGGTTTAAGTTTGTTTTGTTTTTATTAAAGCATATATCACCTTAACTTAAGTCAAATTTTGCCTTAATTACGGTGATATTCACCACATATTCAACGTCGTAAATTTAAAACGCTTTTAATAGTCCATTACTGCTGTATTAACAGTGTTAAGTTGGATTCCAAGACTACCTTTCGGTAAGTCATTTGCGACGGTTCGTGTTTAACATATGAGACGTACCAGTTTATCGCAAACGAATAGTAAAGTCAAATTAACCGTAAGCGTTTCAAAATCGCCTCGCGTCATTACAATTCAGCCGTCAAAGGTGGAATTCATCTTAGGCCAGAAATCCATTTTTCTCAGTGTACAAAAGTAATTAAAAAAAAACAATTTCGGACACTGTAGATATCCGCTACAATACTTTGGTACCTACAGAATAACAAGGAGCGTCTCTGACCCCCCAAGAATAAATGAATATAACATTTTGCATAGTTCACTATAAAAAACTCAAATCAACTTTCTCAGCACTTTCTCACTGCTTTAAACATTGAAAAAAAAAAACAAGACGAAATAAAGTAGGAATTTTAATAAAGCAGGGTCACGTAAACATTGATGGGTGGGACAACCCGAGCTTCGTCGTAAAAAACGACCAATTTGTAAATCACGGTCTTGTTCCGCTTCTTAAAATAGGAAACAATGTTTGAAGCAGAGACTGCTGAATCGCATTGATTGAAAAGCTTTTTGCTTGAAAATGAACAGCTACACAATAACTAAATGTTTTTTAACTTTAAAAGATTGGCAAAGCTGCTGGGATGAGAAAATAAACCTAAGCAAGCATCAAGTGTGTAAAATGCAACGAATTGTTACATTTTAGTTACGTATCAAACCAAAACACTCAAAATAACTTGTCAAAAATTTTTTAACCGACTTCAAATGAAAAAGGAGGAGGTTCTCCATTCGGTTGTTGCTTTTTAATGTTTGTAATGTCATAACTTCGTCAATGAGCCAATTTAAAGATATGTTTTTATCTAAAAGGTAATAAATACTTCCAGATTGGTTCCCTAGAAATTCGATTAAAATTGGTTTCTCAAGTTTTTTAAACTTATCGTCCTACGAATGGTAATTTTTTGCCCACTCTTGCTTTCTATAAGACAGGGCCTTGTTTTATTGTATCGGTTATTAATTCAGTAGGATAGTCAGGATCGATCGGTAAACATTTTTCTATCATAAATCTTTTTTTCTGTTATCCCCATTTCCTACCAATTTTCTAATGAAAGCGGAGTCTATGGCAACTGGAAATATGGGCCAATATCATGATTATGATTTTGCGATATGGGGCATGGAAGCCATATGAAATTAATTAGGTCGGCTTTACCCTACAGGCTGTTTTCATGGGGGATGATATACTATCATTTTTGTGAAAATATTTTGTGTAGGCTTGATATATTATCTGAAATAATAAGTGGCTGCCTTTATTAGGCATCTCAGTAATATAATTCTCTATTGTTATGGTGGAAATTGATATTATGCTGTCTTCAGGCTTTAGTTTATGGACATTGTGTAACAGATATGGCTAGCTGTAAACATTCAGATAGACATGCCTCCTCTAATATTTCTGAAGGTGAAATATCATGTTTGTGTTCTTATTCTTAATTAATGACATCTGTCCACTTTGGATCAGTTTTGTCATTGTCAAGTGAGAAAATATTTCATAAATAAAATAATTTTTAGTCAAGTCAAGTCAGTCAATAGACAAGTCGGCCCTAATTGACTTTGAAAAAAGATGGTGGCCGTTTTTTTTCAAAAGCATCAGTTATATTTTCGATCAAATCAGAATATCACATAATGCACTTTCATTCCAACTGCTAACACTTTGTGCTAAGACCTAAAGTAATGTTGGTTAACATACTATCGAAATTACACAGTGAACTCAAAATAACACCAGAAAAACAAAATGAAAAAGCTAGGTGACTTCCCAAAATGACAGAAAAGGAATCCATTATTGTGTTACAGACGGGAATACTGATTCACTGTCTTTGCGCACAAAAGACTTGAGGAATAATCCTAATCATATTGTATCTTTTGATATTTCAATTATGTGTGTGTATAAAATAGTCATACAAAATAATCAACATTAAAATTATTCAAATCAACACATACATTGAATTCATAATTATATGAAATTAAATATGAAGAATATTCTTCGTCTCACTATACCAAAACCATTTCCCTACCTATGTCAAAATCATTTTATTTTACCTATGTCAAAATCATTTCTTTAATTAGTTATTTTTTATGGTTACACAAATCAATTAATTGCAATAGATTTTTCGGCCTCGATGAACCACTAAAAGTTTAGTAGCAAAATTAGTATGTTTTTTTTTTTTTTTATGTAACTTGCTGATGGAACAAGCATATGGCCCACCTGGTGTAAAGTGGTAACCATCGCCTATAACAAAGCCATGTCTCGTAGGTCACGCACGTCAGGAACGTGCCCTACGATGCACTGCTCTGCGTCCATCAACTGGAGGCATACAGATATTTTCCAACATAATAATAATTTGATATGAACTTATTCCTCCCCCTTGGACATAATTTACTCCCGGGGTAGAGCTATCCTCAGGTCAGTAGACCGCATCACCGTTACGTCATTAGTCATGCGCTGGGCAGTGACGTCACTAATTAATGACCATCACATGTCTCTGTCGGCGGGGTTCATACGACTAGTTTGTCATGTTCATATTTCGACGTTGGTGGATCGGTTCGTTTTGTATTGGTTGATGCTCAGTGATCACGTGGCATTTTGCTCTCCAAGTTTCGGTTTCAACGTTTTCAGTCATAGTCACTACGATAGGGTATTGTTTTCATAGTGGTAGGGTGTAACTACTGGTGCCTAGGCGTTTCAGTGTTCCTTGAGGTTTTACTGAATAAAAACCATTTTTACCTTAGGTTTGCAAGTTTGTCAAGTTTTTGACAATTAAATTTGTTCAACTTGAAATTATGAATGCTACTAAAATACAAGTTTTAATACGTTGTTGAAGAAATAAAACCCGAGAGCTGTATTTTGTGTAATAAGTTAATAATTAGAGATATAAAAATGCACAAGAAATTGATGAGAGGCTACGACCATAACGGAAAGGCGAGTAACGTCACAGTCATTTTGGCGGCTGTGTCTAGAGAGCTGTCATCTGTCATGATCCTTAGTTGACGTTGACATAATTATAAAATGCATCGTACAGCTTGCAGGCCAGTTTGCAGGTGACACAGTGTTGTTTATATTTCAACAGTTGTCTTGGCACATATTCAAATAGCTAACGTGTAACCTTAAATAAAGCAAAAGCTAGCAGTACAGCTGCACTAAATGGGCATTGAATCAAAAGCAAAGAGTTTTCAATGAAAATTACATCCGCGACACCTACCATTAGAGGCACAAAGCTCGATTAATTATCATATTGTTGCTTAAAGCAAAAGCTAGCAGAACAGCTGCACTAAATGGACATTGAATCAAAAGCAAAGAGTTTTCAATGAAAATTACATCCGCGACACCTACCATTAGAGGCACAGAGCTCGATTAATTATCATATTGTTGCTTAAAGCAAAAGCTAGCAGAACAGCTGCACTAAATGGACATTGAATCAAAAGCAAAGAGTTTTCAATGAAAATTACATCCGCGACACCTACCATTAGAGGCACAGAGCTCGATTAATTATCATATTGTTGCTTAAAATCGTCGTCTAAAGTCGGCTAAAGTACAACATTTAACTTAACCATTGTAAAAACACGCCTCTGGAGATGTTAAGGGCAAAGTCACGTGATGGCCGGATGCTGTTGGTATTATTATTTAAACTGGGTCTCTTGGCCCAGTGACTGAAATAAGTTTTCTAGGTCTGAAATATTATTAACTTAAAAATAATCTCAAGTAAAGTAGTTCCCTATTATTTCATTTTGCTATTTATACAATCACTGTCAGACTTTTAGAAGTCATCATCATCATCATCCAGAGTCCGACCTCACCCACTGCTGGGTATAGGCTTCCCTTAGTTCGTGCCATCTACCTCGTTCCTCGGAACTCTAAGATCAATAAGATCTCGGATCTATAAGTTTGATGCCAAGCATGGCACGCTCCATGGCTCTCTGTGCAACTCTCATTCTGTACAAAGTCTTTTTCGTGAGCGTCCAGGTCCCTGGCACCATAAGTCAAGGTGAAAATGACTTTTAGGTGTAAGTACTTTAGATTTATTATGGCTTTAAATTTGTATTATTTATATTTTCAAATCAAATACAAATCAAATAGTTTTCAAAATTCTGATCGATATTTTCTATTGATAAAAGCCTATATTACTAGCACAGTGCCCATGCATAATGTGGAGCCCTGCTTAAAATTCATTTTCACTAGACTCGCAGCACCAACTCGCCCAGTGAAAACCCGGCATAATATTTGAAGAGGGAACGACAAAAAATCTTCAGTTTGGTCACGTTGCGTACTAATTCGGTCTCAGAGGCGCCTGCTTGGAGTTATGACTAGAATTGAACACTCGACCGGTGTAATCAGGGCTTTCTATATTACAGAGCAGGTTAATTTTACATATAAAATGTCATCCATTGTCTATGGTGAGTTTTGATTTTCTTTTTTTTCCCTACTCCCTATCTCCATAAATAATCTGTTTTTAATAAAGCTTCAAACTTCATCTATTTCATTGCAACCCCCAGTGGCCATTCATTTTTTATCGAAGTAACAACAAAGTTCAATCGCCGTCGTTTGGTTAAAAAAGCAGTTTGTGCACAAAAAGTGTGCATGTGTAAAAAGTGTATGAAAATGGCGGTCGAGTGCTTGCATCACGCATGACGGGGGGCCAACTGAAGTTTCTAAGTCTATGGTCCCAATTTGGACTATATTTAGAATGTATTAGGTCGTTTCAGGGTTAATAATAATGATGATATGTTACATAAAACAGCTGATACCTTATTAGGTACGCTATTGCGTAAAACTTGAAAGTTTCAGTATGACCCGTACGAAGGGGACTAGAAAATTATAATTATGAACCTGCGGATAAAGATGAGGTCGCCATGAAAAAATATTTTAATATAATATGGTGTTGCCATCATGAACGCTATCGGAGTAGATAATCGCTCCCGAGCCTCTTTGAGTGTCTTAATGAAGTGCGCCAGCGAGAGAGATTATTTTTATTAAAAAGTGCCTACTACTTGATGAGGAAAATGTACCTATTTGAGTATTCTACGTAGCTCAATTAAGCTCCAAAACAAAAGGAATCAACAATAAAATGGCGAGTCAATCTTGTCGTTTAAATGTCAGACACCCGGTTCAATGCGAGCCATTAACATAAAAAGGAAACAATAACCATTTTTAAATTTTGTATCGGTATTGCTTTTTTTATTGCTAGGCGGTGGGAAAAATCGTAATTTGCGAGCGACGAACGTACGAAAATTTGAATTTCCGGCGGCGGTCGGGCGCGCTCGGCCCGCCCCGGTAATTACAGGCTAATGAGAGCAAGTATACGCCTTTCTGAGATGTGACGTTCATTTTTCTGAGCATATTTTGTAGCGTTATTTTATTGCGTGATGACTGGCTGGCAGAATGCTCGAGGCGCTGGCTGTGACTGCTATAAAAACCTTATTAACTGTTCATGTTATAGCCATGTCATGTGTGGTGTTATTATGGTTGGTGATGAGTAAAATCTACTAAATTGTCGCAATATAAGACGTGATTAAATTAAATTTGTACGTTTTCATATGTTTTGTCTACGATAGAAATACAAAATAAAGTAAAGGTAGCGCAGATAGATTCTGTCTATTTATACAAATTTAACCACGAGAATGGTACGACGACACGTTACTTCACTTACCCTAAACTACGAATATACGGCCAAAAATATTTTCTCACACTTCCAGAAACGCTTTGTATTCATTTTCCTACAGCAAAAGTTATTTGTATTCATTCTGCGTCTCCACATAAAAGAACAAGGAAAACAAAAATATGTATTTTTGATATTATGTTACGATTAGTTGACAAACAAAAGTCTAAAAGGAAGTTTCAGCGTATTCGGAATCTCTCATAATTGGCAAAAGTTTCTTGTTAACTCGATGGAATGAACGAAAGGAATGAATGGGTGAATGAACATAAGATGTTTAATTACTCAATATTTAGAAGTGACATAGGTAATTTACAAAAAGAGGCTTCAAAGATCAATTAGTAATTAGGTTTCAGGCCTCTCCAACGTTCTCAAACGGTGAAGGAAAACATCGTGAGGAAACCGGCATGTCGTACAATATAAAAAGATCGAAAATATGTGCCAAGTGCACGAAAAGACCACACTTGGTTCGAAAGAGCCAGTGACACCAGTTATAATAATAAAAATAAACCAAGGAAATATATTATATTCGTATGCATATTTCGTATTAGAGAAAAAAAACCTAGCAGTATGCTAGCCGAGTCAAAAGTAAACATGCAACAGTAATTGCCAAACTTTTGACAGCTGTCATAAATCACGCGCGTTATGAACAAGCAGTAAGAACTTAGCATTTCAAATTAAATAATTTGTTATTTCAAGTATTCGCAAGGGAACACAATCTCTCGAATGAGAAATACATCTTGCAATTCAAGAATCTTTACAATTAACCTTCACGAGCCCTTCAAAATCGTAATACAGCAGTACGCGTAACACTGCTTGGATACAGAAATAGTAGAAGTACTCCAAGAGAGCTCCTTTACAAACAGGTGTTTTACTTTTGTAATTTAATATGAGAATAACGCACTGGGCTGCAATATTTTTAGTCAAGTAGGTAGATTTATACCTTCTTTTAAACTACCTAAATATTAAATTAATATTAAATAAATAAAAAAAATAAGGCTGGGTGGCTAACAAAAATTAAAATATTCACTCATACATCTCAAAACCGTGAACGTGATTTTTTTTTACAAAATTGGTCAGGTCTAGCCATTTGTTTGCACATTACTTACTATTAATTAATACTTTTGAAATGTTTCATAAGTGAACAAGTATTCCATCTCTGCTAATTGGAATGAATACTTAATATTAGATGGAATACTTGTTCACCAATGATGTTTATCATCATATAATTTTATATAACTTCGATGAGCTAAAATTGTTATAACATTTTGTTGTACATATTTAAGTGCCACATTAATTAGAACTCTTTGTCCAACAAATTTAATGTAAGCGTTTGGAATTGTTATTCACGTAACTTGATTTGATATTTGGAATATTGCAAAGCATTTAGCGTGGTAGGTAATTGAATTCCTTCCGTTGAATTTGGGAAAATTTATGTTTACATTATTTCACTATTTGCCAGAATTCATGACAAAATACTACGACATTAATCTAAGTGTAGGCACGAGTGAAAATGCTGGCTATTTATGAGTATATTTCGAAAATATAAGTAATTTTAAAGTAGGTACCTTTTTATCACAATGGCATCATTCACAGTCAAACTCAAACAATTATTTATCGATAGAACCATCATAACATTTATTTCATTTCCATTTTATTTTATTACCATAAAAAATTGGTGAAAGACTTCACATATAAAATTTGAAAATCGAACTTTCGAGTCGCATCTCCACCAACTGAAATTCTGTCAGCTAATCACAGGTAAATCCCGAAGTCGAACCGAAATTGTCCGAACATGACGGGCTCACAATATCATCGGCCGTGGAATCCAACCGCAGTACCAAATATTCGAACCAGTCAGACTGGCATGTCACTCAACGGTCTCAAAAACCGGATATATTTTTTCACGTTTAAATTCTGTAATATTGAGTTTCACGTAGCTGTATCATTTGGACGCTGTCAGAATCATGAAACAGCCAACAGAATAGTTAATTTAAAAGTAAAATGCGTGAGTATGAAGTTGAGAACCAAGATGTGTTTTAGATGATTTGGAAACTCCGTAGAAAATAACTACCACTCTTGCGCGAGCACTTTTGTTAGGTATCATGAAGTTTTACCCCTTCATGTCCCATTTTAGATTTACCCCCTCATTCGTTACAGCTCGCTAAAAGTCTCTTGTCACTATCACTTTCAAGTCAACAAATAGAGATGGCAACAGACTTATCGGTCTGCTTAGCTAAATGTTTGCTATAGGACCATTATGAATATACCCGTTAGACTGTAAAGCAGTACGCAATCAGCAAGTACTATTGCACCTAAGTCTAAACTTGTTCTATGTAATAATACAACTAATCCATTGGATGTGACTTTTATACAATAAGCGGTGATGCGCGGTCCAATGACCTTTGCTATGCCAATATTTGACACATCTATTAGTTACTAGTTCGCTGTGCAGTTATATCGTGGTTTTAGACTATTGTTTTGGAGTATGATATTGGGTTGGATTAAAAGTCAATTAATGAGATGAGTTTCAATTCCAATTCACTCTGGCTATGGAGCTTAAAGTGTTATGTGGTCGAGTTATGTTGTGGCGATGATAATAGTTTTGAATAAATTCGAATATTGTATTCATAGCTCTCATGCTATTTTTTTTTAATACAAACTAGAACTATTAAAAACCTATCAGCATTTTTATATTGTATTAGTTGGCCTACCACAAGCTCTGTCTGGTTCTGTCTCTGGCTCTGGTTTTTAGTCTGTGTGTGTGCTCACCAGTAAATTATACTATGCGTGTGACGTTTCGACGTAGGATTTATTTCAACATGCACACAGGCTTAAAACCAGAGCCAGAGCCAGACAGAGCTTGTGGTAGGCCTTCAGCTGTAGGTACTGAACTGTTATGAGATATTCCTTTTAACTTTATTAACAACGGCAATAATACCAGAAGTATTCACTTCACTGGACAAAAATTCAATTGTAAAACTCGAGTTCATTTTATGAATTCACCGAAAATGAAGTCACAAAATTATAAAACAATTTTCATTCAACTCAGTTACTGTTCCGTCCGTAACCTCGTAAAATGCAACGCGGCGGCTTTACGTGAGCGAATTTCACACGAGGATAGTTACTGATTTAGTTGCTTGACGCCATTTTTGCTTTATTTTTGTAATTTAATTTTGACTATGCATAAATTATTCTTTTCTTTTGACTTTCCTATAACTACTTGTCGTTTATAATTTTATATTTGCATGCCATATAGGTAGAATTACGTTGGTTCAGCCACAAGTTTTAATATCTTTACTATATGTAATTCAACAAATAATAAATATTATACATTATAACCATTGACGTCGACCAATTTTTTTTGGAATAATACCAGTAATGGCTTAATGTCTGTTAAAAAAAGTTTAATCCTTAATAAGTCAAACACCACATCACTCAATGCCTTGGAATTGGAAAGAGATTGACATAATTTCAACACTGCATAATTTCTAGCAGAGTTTATTAATAAGGCGGTACATAATAAAACAAGCGTAAGTGCATAGTACTAACCTTTTTTACATAGTACTAACCTTTTTTACATAGAAAAACTTACAGTGCATACAGTATTTACCAAATACACAAGAAAAAAGTTAAGCTATCTGCAGACCGTGACAAACGATCTATATAAGTTCCAAAAGTTAAGAGCGGAGCGGGATTTGAATCCGCGACCTTCCCCTTGTCGTATTAACAGTCCCTGAGAATTATTCATCTTTCGTGATTAGGATCCGATGGCGCAACTCTGTACCAAGGGTAAGATTGCGGGTTCAAATACCGCTCGGCACCAAATTTTTAGAACACTATAAAAATCTTTTTGATTTCCATAGGCGCAGTAAACACTATCAAATCAATAGAAAAAGATCTAGAGATAGCTCAAATGCTCAGTAAAAAATATAATATAAATATGATAATATTATCTAAATCCTAATACTTGCTTTGAATATCAAAGAAATATAGAAAACACACACCCAAGTAAGTAATCAGCGCAAAATATAGTCGGTCTCACGTACGAAGCTGCGCAAGGAAAAAAAGTTTTGATGTAAAAAGTTATTTTTATTTGCTATGTTCAAGACAAACTTGGAGGTGGTGGCTATGTGTAATGTTTTTGTGCGTACGAACCAATGAGCTTCTTGAGGGAAAAAAGATATATCTATTTTACAATTGAGATAAATTGCTTTCAAAGTTTTATGTGCAGATCATGAAAAAGCCATTTTACACTGATTTCTATTCAAAATTGAAGCTGTTTACTCTGTGGTACACGTGGTGGTGAGTGTTCGGGCAAGAGAGGGTTACCTGAGCGCCTCCTGAATACTAAATAAGGAATCCTAACCCTCAATCTGCTGTTGAATGCGACCCACCGATAAAAACGAGACGAACATTGATTTTAAAATGGATTTTAGGTGGGAAAAGGTTGATGTTTCATGCAAATAATTTGTAAAATAAGTATTTTGAGGTAAAAAAACTATGTTTGTTATTTTTTTCACAAAACTGTTTTATTTGTAATCATATGGAACAAACGGGTATTTATCGCGATTACCTTTATTAATACCCGCTTGTTCCATATAATTATGCATAACGATCGTGTTCATTCAAAAAGTGCTACTATTTATTTGTTTTATTTTTCTGTTAAGATAATATATAAATAGGATATATATATAGGATAATACATATAATAATATATATAGTAGGATATAAGGGCATGAACATGATTAAAAAAAAGTTTTTTCTTGTATTTACCTTTTGCCCTTTATTAAACAAATCCACCTTTTTATAAAACTTTAAAAATAACCTAAAACATGTGTCTCTATCGAATTTTCCCGACAATTCAAATTGCTTCAAAAACTCCCGAACATCCAAATACGACATTAGAAAGAAAGTTTCAAGTATTTTCAGGAACGAGCACATATTCGACACGTCCACGACACATGTCGGCTATCTCGATCCGATCTCATTCGGGGAGAGAGACTTAATAAAATGACACTGTCGATTTATCGGTCTCAAACACAAACCTAAAGCGAGTAACAATAAATAATTCTAAGTTTGTTTTATATTATTATAAAAAATGCACAATGCACACTTAATTACCTACCTATCTATGGATGGTTATACTTTTTAATCAACATTTTTGTATTATTCCAGGTAATTATTGTTATTTCTGCCAGACATCAAAATCATACTAGGTAAATGGTAAGTGCTTTAATTTTTATCAATGTAAACAGCATAAACTAAGTAAAAGATTTATTTTTATGCTGTCACGCCATCTCTAAAGTTATATTTTCAGCCGACCAAAATAATCGGTGAGTCAAAAGCACTTTCGATTTTAAATTGCCCGCTTGCGCTCGTGACTTGCTACCATTGTGAGGAGTTAGCATGTTCTATCTACTCATCGGGTCCCCCCAATCTTTGTAACCGAAATACTTAAGAACCGCTGACGAGCAGTTTTTTAACTTTTACGGAATTCCTGTTAACTCTTTTAGGAGGGGCTTTTATTTGGTGTTCTCCAACTTTCTCTCTGTTTGACGAATATATTTAGAAGGAAGTTACTAGACACTTTCAACTCAATCACGTTTGGAAATGATTGACGATGTTTAATTGTTTTGTTTCGTCGTCGTAGCTTATCTACGCTACGTAGACCTTTCGTAGCACAGCGCTACGAAAACGGATGGATGGAATAATGAAGTATAAATAAATACAAAGCAGCTTCTAGCTGCAGAATTATGGAGTTTGTTTGCTTACTAATAAGTTGAAAACAATCACTTGAAAAACCTACTTCTAGAAATACCTCCCAACGAACCTACTTCTATAGTCAGCAGTCTGTCTAGACTCAAAGCTTTGCAGAAGGCAAATACTTTTTACGCGTAGGTATTTGTATTGTACGTGCTCACATAGAGCACCTTTGCGAGGTAATGCAACTCTTAAATGCAGAGGTGACTGACTACATAAAATTAGGCTGGCCACGTGTCAAATTGTTTTCTTTTGACGATGAATGAAAGTGTTCAAAATATTCAAAAATTAAAAAAAACCCTATAAGTACTTTTAATTCTATCACATATTCACCAGTGCCTGAAATTCTACAAATGTTGTAAAACTTGAGCAAACTATATACCAGTTATTAGAAATCATCCCTCATCAACTCCAAAAACAGCGCAGTTCTCAAAACCTTGGAAGAGCACGTATGTTTTAAAGAAGTTTTGCCAGCGATGATGGCTATAACATATTTCAAACAATTTCAAAGTGTAATGTGCGAAAAATAAGGTTCTCGTATCGCTCGCTCCCTGCCAACTCTTTCACGAGGAGGTATAAGCACCCAGATATGGAATATTTATATGGAATATTTATATGGAATATTTATATGGAATATTTATATGGAATATTTATATGGAATATTTATATGTAATGTAGTGTTGAAATTTCTAAGTCTACTTTAATGTGTAGGCATCAGTATAATCTGCCTTGAAAAAGCTGAGCCCACAAGAAGATACAAAAGTCAGCTCCTTAAATTACACAGAATGATGATTTTAAACTTTTTTCACCAACTTCCCGCGACCTTTGATGTCGTTGGTCCATCGTGTTTCCATCTTCAGTTTGTGATCGCCATCATAGAAACTTTTTTCCCTAGTGGTTGTCAGTTGAGAGCTTTATGGCCTACCCATTGCCACTTTATTTTCTTTGTTAAGGTGGTAAATAACATTAAAACCCTGCACGATTGTTTAATCGATACATATTTCTATGTATTTTGTTTGCAGTTACCACTCACTAAACTAAGCATTTTATTCCCTTCACTGCAATATATTCTTTAAAACTGAAACTCACATTTAAAAATCTAAACTTCAAATTGTAGATTTTCTAAATTCTGCAGCACTCCGGCTCCGAACAAATCGCTTATTCAAATCCAGTGTCGTATCTAGTAACTCTAAAGCCTCGAAGGCTCGCTGGGAACACGAGATACAGCTGATCCGTTTTGTTTCCACGAAACTACCAGCTTCGGAGATATTGAGCAGACAGCGAGAGTTCGGAAAATATTTTGCACAATCTTATGTTTCCAACGGGCTTTCTTGCCTAATTTGAGAATAGTTAGTTTGAATACTTTCAGGTAGGCCAAGTTTTTCTTTAACTGTATAATATAAATAAGTTTTGTAACCAGCATTTTTACTTGTTAACTGGGTAACAAACGTTTCATTTTGATATGATGTAAGGATAGTCAAAGAGAAAATTACTTTTAGGTATTTAAAAATTAAAGCAATCGCTATGCATAATCGGTAAATAAAAAAGGTGATCACGATAAGTAAAAAAAAACTCGTTGCTACCATATAAAGGAACTTTTATACGGTACTTTATTTCATGGGTAAATAAAGTCTCAATAACTCTAAATCAACAAATAACATTTCGGCTAAACTAACTAACTAGCAACAGCTTTGAATTTTGCGTTCTAGCGAAGTTCCAGATGCAAAGTGGAATTGGAATTGGAACAAGCAAGGTTTGCAAAGATCTATCACGTTTCTATGGAAAACAATGTAATCAGTTTTTTTATGATATAAACTGTTGATGAAAGCGATAATTAAACTAATGACTGCTACGATTATGACAATAATTATTTAACTTTTTGTGTTTATTTATTTTTTCAAAACTTTTGAACTACGAATTCAAAAAGTAGCATATAAATACCGAGTTGTACATTCCAATCCATCTGCTTTTAAATGAAACACATCGTTTTTAATGAAATTCTTTACCTACACATAAAATCCAATAACAACCTAATATTTTACCTAATTCTGGTTGTGTACCCATCAACAGGAGCAAAAAACACGAGTCCCATTCGTCAATATTCAGCGAGTTATTACATTACTCCATCCCAATGGTATCGAGGTGAAACTCAATGCATACGTTACAGAATATGTGGAAATAGAAACCGAATAAAAAATAAGGTCGCGTTCTGAGAAGAGTAAGCAGACTCTTTTGTGCTTTTAAAAGATTAAGGTTGCATTGTCTCGGGTCTGTGTTTTGAGTGATTGAGAAACTCGATCTTTTGTTCGATTGTATCCTAGTACAGCCATCAGAAGTTGAGTTCTTTATTAGAACTAGGACAATCTTTCCCTCAGAGTCCATTTCATTAATGTTTATGTAGTTTCGACTTACCGATTTAATTTATCTTTCATCTTTCAAACTATGTTCATTTGCCATTTTCTTTGCTGCTGTTTACACGTATTTGTTTCTCGTTTCATAATTATTAAACAATAATACGACATGCTCTAAAGTATAAAAACAATGTACCTACCACATTCTTGTTTCAAAAAGACTTTCCTTTTCATACTACAAACTCATAATCAAACCAAAAGGTCAAAGTTTACGACACAACTCAACCCCACTTTGCCATGAATTTAAATAAACCGCCAACTTTGTCTAAATACTGATTTCTCAAATACGCCAGCCGTAAGTCTGAGCAGGTAACCACATACTAAGTCTTTCGCGCACCTCGCACCTCGTAAAGTGTAAAGGGATCCGCCGAAATTTATCTCATGGAGTAAGTTGAAACTGTTTTATTTAGTCGCAACCAGATCTGTGTCACTTCAAGCGTTTCTAATTAAAATGAGATTTACCTCACCTACTTGAGGCTTCAAGTTGAACATGCGAACAAGAACATTCCTAAATTGTGTTGATAATTAATGCTACGTACAATTTGTACATTATAAAATTAATGTGAAACGACAGGTGGTATCAAAAAGTCGATGAGAGGTCACTTAATTCAATTAGCATAATTATAATTGGAAGCTATGGATTTTAAGGTTTTATACCTAAAATAAACGTGGACTGAAATGATTAATAATGACGCATCAGAATGAAATGCGTTTAAAAAAAACTTTGTGCAAGTGAAACTTCTTCAAGACTTGATGAAGCTAATTTATCTACTGTAATATAGACGTCAACGTACTTAGTACTATTATTTATTCTGTGCTAGCGCTTTATCTGAAAGATGGTTTTATTAAATAAGATCTCAGCCGACGTAATAGCGAACAGTCTGGGACCAAGGAGGTGAAACTAACTTCTATGTAAGTTCAAATATACCTACCGGCTCCCAACAATAAAATAATGAATTCTTCCACAACCGACAGCCAAATCAAAACACAAGTTGAATAAAAATCCTCGCAGAAGTACAAGAATACAAAAACAATAGACCGGCCTGCTCCCACTTCATAACAATATCTCACTTCCTAACTCCCAAATCAGGCATTTCGGCCACGTATAGAATTCACCTCAACAATACAATAAAATAAACCCAAGCCATAAACATGTAGTAAGGATCGGAAACTTTTCTGAAACGCTCTCGAATATTCTCGAACATGCTCGAAGGAACTCCACATATCACTTGATATTAGGCCAATAAACAAGGCGTCGAGAGCATTAATCCGAATTAAATGATCTGGCACTAGTTTTGGCCATAGTTGAAGGTTATAAAGTAGGGCAAGTCGGCCTGTTTACGCGTATGAGACATTTATGGTGGGGTTGTTTATAGGGTAACTGACTCAACCTCACTGACGGAACAACGTAGGTACGCCTGTTTAAGTACTACCAAGAATTATAATTCATACGGAGATAACTTTATCCTTGCTCGCGATGAAAAGTTATTTCAGGTTTGGCTTCAAGTATACAACCCTTTTTGTGTATATTTATCATATTTTACTGGAATATAAGCAGTGTATTTTCAAAAATAAAATAAGTTGCATTTTGACACACTTGAGCTACTGCCTTTTACATCCGACCCCTGTTCAGAAATATTAATCAGTCGCAGGCCCAAGTTGAGTTCTTAGCTCGTAAAGCTTGAACTCTCCCCGAGGCACAGAATAAACCGTAGTCACAACAATGCGTCATCTTGTGTTTGTCGGTAGGTGACAATTTGGGGGCATAGAAGGCGGATGTGTTAAACTTAATTGTAAAACTTATTAGATTTAAAGAGTAGCTTCTAATTAAAATCAATGTTTTAATTACAGTAAAATGTTTATCTATCTAAAATAATAAAATAAATCATACTTGTTATTTCTATTTCTCTAAGGGTAAATTTTTCAATCTGCATATAAATTTATCTGGCTGATCAATTTTTTTATTCACGAATAACGCTTCTGCAGATGGAAAAATAAACCATATTTAAAATTTTGGTGCTATTAAAACACCACCTGTAAACAAGAAAATGGGGAGTGACGTTCTACCAATCTCTTGCGTTAAAACATTTATTTTTGATTCAGAATCTTGCATTCCTTCCCGAAATACCACGACGTACCAATTCAAATTTACAACTAAATCACATCCACCGTTCCTTACTCCAAACTGACAACAGCAAACATTATTACATTTTAGGGAACTTTTCAAACGCCTCGAAACGGTAGAACCACAAAGGGTATCACTTCAAACAAAATCTGGTATTCTCGTACACTCGACGACCAAACTCTGTAAACAGCCAAACGTCAGTTTTGAACACTTTCGTAAAGTCTAGGTTTAAGTTCAACGAGAAGCTTTACTGTGACTTTAAATTGATACGTTAAATATAATGTACACATTGTGTATACTTTGAACTCCAATTTTGTTTCTATCCATCTTATCCACGTATTTTTAATAAGAAAAGATTTGTTACGTTTTCACAACTAACTGCAAATACGATATCGATAAAAATAGTCACGTAGCTTGCTTCATACCAAACAAAAAATTCACAAAGCCGAAGTCACTGGTAGAAGCTGGTAGTTCATAAACCAAAGTTAAATTAAAAAAATTGCTGCCCTTGCATTTTATCAAAAGATTTTCTTTATAGAGTTCTGAGCACTTCTAGTGTTTCCAAGATTTTTTCCTCCAAGGTGAAGCCAAAAAACTTACCTTTTCAAATGAAATGAGGCCGTCTTACTCGAGACTAGGAATTCTTGGAGCCAGGATGCAAAGTCGGCATCGTATTTTTTCGTGGAACATTTCAATGAAAATGCGAGTTTTACCTTGGTTGTATTTTAGCAGGTAATTACATAAATGCAATGTTTGATGTGTATGTTTGTTCATGTTAATTTCCGTTACGATAGAACAGCTAAGAATGAATCATAAATAATATAAAATTGGCTACTTTTCATCTGGCAGCCTCATATCAAGTAAAGTCAGCATTATTATTTAATTACTGTTTAGAATTTAGACATTTTTAATTTGTTTCCAGATCTTTTACCCAGACTGTTTTACTGACCTTTTAGTAATACACTTTTAAGTCATAGTTTTCACAAAAAAAAACAATTCAACAATTGTTATCATAAATTGTATTGTTATTGTAACAATTGATTTCAACAATCATAAAACCTTTTAAACTTTGATTATAATTTTTTGATATCATCTGTAACAACGTTCATAAAGTCTATATTTGGATGAACGAACAGTGCTTTTCATAAGGATGTGAGGAGCTGCCACACGCTGGATGGGATTTAGCCAGAGTTTCCCCACGTTTGCAACTAATTAGTGGGTAAGCTGCTTAGCTCGTTTGGGTTGAGCTTGCATTTTTTAAAATTATTATTTTGAAAGGATAATAATTAAATACTCGTTTTTGATGAATGTTTTTTGGGCAGAAATTTCATTGTATATATTTATGTTCAAGATTCTTCTTTCTCAATCGATTATCGATGATGTATGTAATGACCCATTCAATGTTATTCAATATTGTTGTTTTTCTTTCCGCATGCAACGCTGGTAAGGTAATAGCCCCACTTTACCAGCGCAAAAGGCCACCTTTCGAACACTATTTTAAATGACTCTTTAACCAGCCTATTTCTTTTCAATATCGTAACAGTTTTATGATGGGCACATTTTGCGGCTTTACGATAATGTTCCGCTCATTAAGAGCCACTCAAAGAGTGGGACATAAAAACCCATGTCTGCTAATTACTGAAGCAGTAATTTTGCACGAACAAACCGACCGACACGCAACTACTGTCGACCATTATATAGTTAATTAGCTACCAACGTGACAACCCTTAGTATAGGGCTGTGCTAAACAGGGCTTTTGAAATTTGCCGATTTTGCATTTATTGACTCTTTGAACCAAACCTCACCAACTCACAATTTTTGAATACCGAACCTTCCGTCGAGCAGTTAGGAAATAATTTCATCCGAACTCGAAAGATGCCAAAGGTTTTTGGGGATTTCACAAGAAGAGTAACATGTGAGTTCCTTTAATATATTTTATAGGGTTGCTATTCTCTAAAACGACTACGTAGACAGCTAGTATTTCCACGATCAGATAGTTTTGAAATTACCTGTACCTACGCGGGTAGCTAGCTTTCGTTATTCAAATTAGTCATTGAAAGTGCCCTAGTGTTGTAAGTTGGTTAGATAACCCTAGTCATTCAACACTTGTTAGATACGAGCTAACGTACGGAACAGTGAACACGCTACATTCAAATACCCATAAAAAGTTAATTAAACTGAACACACTGACAAAGCCATAAGCTTAGTACCTATTTGTCAGTATAATTATATCAGATAAGTATATCCTCTATATGTATATCACGTACAATCGCAATAATAATAATTGTACTTCATAATTTTCAAACTAATTTTATGTTCATGTTTGTAATTTGGAATGACATTTGCATGACGCGTGCTGAACTTATCAGAAATAAATATAAACGTTAAGATGGATTCTATCAAAATTGAATAAACGGTTATAATAATAACAAAATAAACTTTATTTCAAATTCGACATGATATCTCTGGTCCTTAAGTATACCTTAAAACTAACATACTTACCTACATAATACATGTCTATCATAACATTAAATTTAATTTGACATCACTTAAAGAGTCAGGATTACTTTTTTTGCATTTTTATAGGTAGTAATAACATAGCTTTGAGAATTATGAAATGTAAACATACTAATACGTAACTGTACAACTAAACGAAAAAATGACTAAAATATGAATTAAATTTGTAATTGGAAGGCCCTTGATTAATTAACATTGCAATCACAATAAACTCAGACAAGCTAAAAAAAATGCCAAGCCAATATGTCAATTGGAGAAGTATATTTTGAGTATTTATAAACTTTTATTTAATTGCAAGCGAAATAATTGAACTAAACTCGCTATTCATTCGAAAAGCTAGTTACCAAAGTTCCTAATTTGACTAACTACACTTTACTAAAACACCTAGGCACTGTTCGGTCCCAATAATCATTAAACTCTGTTTATTTTGTCCACCACCCCCGCCCACCCCGGGCCGAACGTAAATAGCGACGGCTTTAATGAATTTCTGTACTTATGCCATTCGTCCCTAGGTGATCGATACCCATCCAAAGTTGCAAAGTTTGTAAACAACTCTGTTTTTATTACACTACATGCCGTTATTAGTAAATAATGCTCATTTCTTTTACTAAGTAGATCCATTTGCACGTAAATTAGTTTGTATAAGTTCATACTATGTAAGCACTAATATCTTAAAATGTGTTGATGAACACCAACATAATAATATTGATATTCAATACATAAATAAAATAAAATAGATCTTCGTTGTTTTTTTCTACTTAGTTTAATAATTTGCAAACTTATTTTTATTTTGTACACATGATTCATCAGATCAATCGTTATAAAAAACACAATGCTACTATTTGTGTTATGTATGTATAATTAAAAACTAGTTTTTATTTTGTTGTTATCACCAGTTCGACTAGGTATAAATGGTTTCAATAACCAAACAGTGTTTATTTTGCCTACAGGCTCGCCGTTCCGTTGGAACAAGTGTAAATAGCGACTGACTTTAATTAATTTCTGTATTTATACCATTCGTGCGCTACGTGATCGATTTCTCGGTCAACATAGTTCCCGTTGCACTTCGATCAATCAAGCCTTGGTATTTTATTACTTTGAGAAGCCTTCCAATTACAAACTTGATATGAATGATGATGAATGAAGCGTGATATGATTATTATGATCAAACGAACTTAAAAGTGAAGTTCGATCGGTATTACTTGACATTAAGCTATATATAATTAACTTGAAATTGGAAACTTAATGTTCCTTATAATAAATTCTTCTTAGTCGCCTCTTTAAAAATGTTAAAGTTTAGTCTAGTTAGATAGATAAATAGATAACTTTTTATTGATTATCATGACACACTAGTGTAGGATACAGTTATAACTTAAAAAATCAATCACATCAATACAATGAGCGGCCTTATCGCTAACAGCGGTCTCTACTCGGCAGCCTTGAAATGGACAGGGGGCTAATTCTCGGGCCGATCTCGATCATTTTGCAATTTTCTTTTATTGCTTCTTTTCGAAGAGGGAATGGATGATTTCCTTGAGTAATTCATCAACGACCTCATCATAAAAGCCTCGACAGCTACGATATACGGAAAACGTAGAAAAAGTACGGGGTTGTGAGAAGAAGTAATAAAATAAAATTGCAAAATGATCGAGATCGGCCCGAGAATTAGCCCCCAGAACTGAACAAAAACAAGAGAGGGGTTTGATGTAGGTACTAGTTTGATAGACTTTGGTATTAAAATCATTTATTTTACGAACAAAGTTTTTTTTATTTTAATTTTTTTGTTGAAATATTACATTACATACACACAACACTATCTAGCCCCTAATTTATCGGGAGCCGATAGCTGATATGATAGGTACTGATTTACATTTGTATTTGTAAATACATACTTAGAATACAATATAACATCCAGACAGATAACAAACATTAGTGTTCACCACACAAATATCTGTTCTCAGTGAGGTAGAGCTACTACCAACTGAACTGAGAGCCAGTTTTGATATTCATATTCACTGTATCAATATCGCATAATATTTCAACATCATAACATTTTCAATTATGATCAAATAATGCGTTGTAAAGCCGCGGACAGCAACGCGGTTTCGTCGATGCGATATGGTAATGATTTTTCAATAATGCACTTACATTGTTTCATTTCAATGGCTTACGACGCAGTTCGAGCGCGTAAGGGCATATATTTACATTATACAGTGTAATTAAATACGATTTAACATAACAGTTATGTACGACTTTTTTACATTACAACCCGCATTGTCCCACTGCTAGGCAAAGGTCTCCCCCAAAATCTTCCAACTATCACGATCTTTCTACTACTACTAAAACTGTTTATTCGTTACTATTCAAATAAAAAATAACAATTAAGAACTCTACTTAAATTGTGAAAACTGATTTGATTCGTCCAGTAAATTAAATTCAAAATTGGGTTTGAATTCAATTCTGCTAATATCATTCTGCATTTATGTATTTGGATTGTAATCAAGCAAAAGTTTTGCTCGTAGTATTTTTTTTTATTGTTATCAGCAAAAAAAACAAACCTTACATAAATTAAAAACAACCAAAAATCCTTCACTGAGATTTTACAAAGCCAAACACCCCGAGTTTTCCCATTAAAGACACCTCAGCGATATCAAACTCAAAGGCTTACCTATATAATAATAGACGTTGCTTAATTTTGCCCGCGATGAAGGAAAATAAAAAGTAATTATAACTTTGTCATTCCAATGTCATTATCTGGATTACTCCCACGGGACTCATGATAGTTATCATCGCCCTCATATTAATTTATATAACGGCTTATCAGGCTCTCGTGTTATTAAAAGGGGTGTTTCTAAGAACTTTTATCGGGACATGATTCAAAAACTAGATAGTTTATGAATCAAGTACATTTTGTGGTCTTTTCAAAAATATGTTATGACAAATTGAAAAAAATATATTATATGGACGCGCCTTCTTTCTAAATCACATCACATTACAATACCTAATAAACTATATCAAAGAGCTTGGTGAGCGACTGACATACAACGCACGGACTAAACCGTTTGTCCTAACGACTAAGGGTGTTATTAAAGATCCTGGCGCAACGCTGGAGTAGTTAAATCGTGTTTTGTCACATTTGTTCGAGTTGACAATTGCATGTCAATGTAAGAGACAAAACACGGATCAACTAGTCCAACGCTACGCTAGGATTATTAATAAGACCCTATGGGTGTTATTAATAATCCCGGCGCAACGCTGGAGTAGTTAAATCGTGTTTTGTCACATTTGTTCGAGTTGACAATTGCATGTCAATGCAAGAGACAAAACACGGATCAACCAGTCCAACGCTACGCTAGGATTATTAATAAGACCCTAAGGGTGTTATTAATAATCCTGGCGTAGCGTTGTACTAGTTAATCCGTGTTTCGTCACATTTGCTCGAGTTGACAATTGCATGTCAATGCAAGAGACAACAACTAGTCCAACGCTACGCCAGGATTATTAATAAGACCCTATAAGTTTAGAGGGTTCTTGTAAATGTTGTTTATAAAAAGTGCAGGCACAATAAGAGTGTTTTTGAAAATTCAACCCCTAAAGGGGTGGAACGGGGGTTGAATTTGCATGAAAAAAGCTTAACCTGAACGAAGTCGCGCGGGATTCCACTGGTTTTTTTATGTTTTTTGTCGTTTACTGTAATGAAGTACTAAAACACAATCGAGAGTATTTTAAAACATGGTGTAGACACGAATCGCATGGAATCTAGTGATTACCTAACTACTACTCATACATTAAAATCACCTTTCAACATAATACAAGGGTGTTTTAAGGCATACTAAAACAATTTGTTTGACAAATTTAGTAATGAAAGTTCGTGCGCGATATAATTCCCACTACTTTCCCCGCCACTTGGTTGGTGAATTTTTCCCGTAGTCGTTTAATATTAAATAGTTTTCGCCCGTCAAGTGTTGAGCAACAGGTCTCCCTCGTGATTAATGACATGTTATTTATAATCTGTTACGTTTTGTGGATTTATTTGACAGGTTTTTGTGTTGAACAAGTTCCTGATTTTATGACAAGTGTGGAAAAGTTCAAATAGAAGGCGATAGGCTGTGAGAAATTAATTAATATCATCATGATTATGAGCTTTAGCGATCGACTTAGCCCTGCGCTCATTTACGATGGCGATGGCGACCAGTTTCAGCATAAGGTTTTGCTTACATGCACACTGTCACAAACAGTGCGCTAGTTCATAGCGCACTTAAAATCCTTTCACCACACTTGGTTCGAAAGAATCAGTGACACGATAAGAAGAAGAAGTTCATAGCGGTACATTGATCTCTATCGCATGGGATCTAGACCTGCGCAAGGCTTTGTAGAATTCTTATTTGGTTGTTCTTTACAGCCTCATGACAAATATCTTCTTTTCTTTCTTCAAATCAAATTTACTAAAAACGGTAGGTACATATCCTGTAGGCCTCGATTCGTGGGAGTCATTAATCTCTAGCTTTAACCTGAAAAAGTGTAAATATAGGATTCCAATTAATTGGCTTGAAGTATTAGAGAGGATGTGTGGTCTGTTGCCTATGTGCTACATCATGCCTTGGGTGTAGAGATAATGGAAGCGTTTTGGTATCTTACATTATTTGTAACTTTTGTTTAGGAGTGAGCTTCTTATTTTCTGAGTCGATTCTAGCTATCACTGTATCCTACATAATTACTAATAATAACAACTGCTATAATTACAAAAAAATTAATTACTATTGAACTAGTGCTGACCTGTTTCAAGTCCTTATAATATTAAGGAGCTTTAAAATTGGCTAGTTCTAGGTTACCACTGATCACTTTTGATGTCAGGCATTCTGTATCTCGTACATAAGTAGTCTTATAGATAAACCACTTGGCTAGTAGGTACGTATGTACCTACACACTTCACACAAATAACAGACGGACACACTTCCGAATATACGATTCATTCGATCATAAGATCAAAAAATGTATGGTAGATCCATACATTTTTTGATCTTATGATCGAACTGTTATTAGTTCGAGTAAAATACCTACAATTTTAATGAAGCTGAATCGCATCCAGCAAACTATAGCTCAGCAGAGCTCATCGCAAGCGCGAATTGAAGTCCAGTTTTTGTTCTGAACCAGTATAAGTTAATGAATAGCGTCGAGCCGTGTCCGCCGTCCGGCCGCCCGTCCGCCCGTCCGGTTAGACAATATTTGCCGCCCTGTTTGTCCGACCCCAATAATTTAAGGAGTATATTGTGTTCGTCCAATTTGCAGTACCTCAGCGGTGGTTCGTGTTTGTGAACGACTTTATTGCGCGATCAAATTGTGTTACTGTTGTTTTTGTGATTTGAGGACAATTGTAAATTGAGGCCGCGTCACGTTACGGTCCTAAGTACAAACCTAAAGAACTTATAAACATGTCAGAAATAATTCTATTTTATCTATATTTACCATGTCGACTACTCACTGTTTTGAAAATAAGCTTACCATTGTTATTTTCAGAAAGAAGTTCAATAATCCTCAAGGCAAAAGTAGTTTAGATGATTTTCCCAAACATGCGAAAGTAGAATATTTCATATATCGGCACTTCTTATCATTTTTCCCTTCCTTACTTACCCCTTTGATTCCCCAAAAGAGGGTAATTCCCGAACTTTTAATATCTACCTCAGTATAACATTCATAGTCGAGGATTATGCCTCGGGCGGGATCGCAGCTCGAGGGATCAAATATCAATCTGCCGCCGTCCCCGGCCATCCCTGTTCTATAGGGTTGTCGCTTTGCTTTGCCATCGAACTCCTCGTTTTATTATACTACTTACATAGCTTTTATTCCTTGAGATTTAACCAGCTCTACCTACGCACAGTAATCAGTTGTTGACATTTTTGAAGCTTATTTATTTTATAAGCAACTTTTAGTTGGGACAAAATAAACAACAGTTACCATCTAACTTAATGATAATAATGATGCTTTGTCGTGAAAAACATTTGAAAGCCGCTGATGGAAGGTATATTTTCGTCAGCTTTGTTCACAAATATAATATTTTTGGAAGCCCTATCATCGTCTTTTCCTTGTGTAGAGCTCTATCGAAAAACTTATGTAACGTACGTCGCTGTGTGACGCCAACCGTGAAATGTGAATTTGGCTGCAAATTATGGTAACGCGGTACATCAGTAGCTACTATGAGTACCTAAACACACTTTGGCACACAAATGCTGAGCTATTCAGAGTGTAAATAGGGGGTATTTTTTTCATGTTGAAGCAAAAAGATGGATTAGTTTATAGACAATCATTGGTTAGAGTGTTATCGGTGTGATTGGGCGATACATAAAGCTTGTACACAAACTATTATTTTTTACCTGGAAAGAAGAAAATAAATAAATTTAGTACAGTTATGTTTTCTGAAACGTAGTGTCTTAATAATGAACTTGAATGTTGAACTGTAAGAATCATATTTGAATTTCCCCTCCAGACCAGTCTTTTCAGTCTTGAAGTACTACAGTCTCAAACAGTAACTTCAGTTCCCACTAAAGGGGAAAAAGCAGACGCGCAAAACTCGTGGCGAACTTTAGCGAACTTGCGCGATCAATCTTACTTTCGCTTTTCACGATAGATTTTATTTTTGGTGCCGGAAATTTATTCGGCTGTAAACATTATTATCTACATGTTTGATTTATCTTATTTGAACCGGAGCAGAGTATGATTGGTATACGAGGTCGTTTCCATAATCGATATCTTGATAGGTTGCTGAGAATTTGTAAGCTCTATCACGTTCGCAACTTTGGAACAAGTTATGCGAACATAATTTTACGTAATCATTCTTTATAAGGAATTGAACAACATATAAAAAAAATATCAGACTCGCTAGAATAATAGTACTTTTTAAACTTTCGCGATCATAACACGTATGGAAACTATTGACGGGTATTCATCGGGTTTTTTTTTGCTAAAATAAGATGCCAAAACCAGTTTCACAGTTTGATCCTCAGGCACGGTAGATATCCCCACTGATTTCTTACTCTTCTTAGAAAGGATCTTGAGATTGCACTGAGAATAAGAAGCAAACGAAAAATGGAATGACAGTCTAAAAATTAAATCGTATTTGTGTTTAGTAAATTCTAAATAAATGTATTTATTAAATGACTTTTCAGCATTTTATTTTCAAGTAAACTCGTGTTTCTGTTGAATAAGCAGTTTTCTGAGAAAGACAGCTGAATGCTAAAGGTGCCCTAGAAATGTCCGGAGTAACCTCAGATTAGAGGCCACGGTCACTTATTAATTATTTAATGAAATATTGTTGAAACGTTTTAAAATAATTATCCGCTACGTAATTATAGCGTGGAAAAATTCCATTGACGAAAAAACTTCACGAAAGCTTCAAGTTTTAATTAAAATGAAGTACCGACATTTTAATCAAGTAATTTTATTGATATTATTACATCGACTTTGAAGTAGTATTGTATTATTAATTACTATAGAAACTTGTACAATAGCTGTGTAATTATGAATACTTGCAAGAACCATTTAAATAGATTAAAAATTAATCCTGCACAGGCCATCACTACCAACCTGAAGAAGTCCCTGCTAGGCTTCTTCCATATATATCCAGTTAGTATCCAATTAGAGCTAGGTCTTTTTCAGGATCTTTTGCTCAATCTCAATTTATACTATCTACTACAAATATTTTAAAGAGACAAAACTTAACTACTGTTTTATAAATCCAAAGCTAGCTTAAAAGTCCAACTACCTACACAGGCAACTATAATTTTCAATAGTTTAGAACGTCCCAAGATTTTCTAGCACAATGCTTTTCCTAACTTTTTTGTGGCCGTTCTCAACTCTAAGTAACAAACTCTGCAGGTACGGTACGGTAGCGTACAAAAGCTAAGTGTTCAACTTGCAAGGAATATTGTAGGACTATTGTGTAGATGCCTGACCATAGTGGTTAAATGATTAGGTACCTACTTACAACGAAGGAAGTTGCAAGTAGGTACCTAAAACCCTTGCACCTCTCAAGTTGATGGAAGCAGGGCAGTGTATGGCAGGGCACGTTTCCGACGTGCGTGAACTACGAGACAATGCTTTGTCATAGGGGATTGTTCCATCATCAATTTAACGTTGAAAATAACGGATTAATCCTTGATGAAGATATTAAAATTAAGTTAAAAAAAAAACAAATTTAACTGCAGATTCTTTTCACATCACTGTTGTGGAGGAGCTAGATCGAGAAGGGTTGTTAGATAAGATTGTGTAATGTATTTTTTATAATTGCTTATTTAATAGTCATATATCAATTTAAGGGTCTCCATGAGTTTGCTCACAGAAAACCCCCGATTTATGAATAGGTAGTTACGATTATTCCTTCTCCAATAAAGAAGAAGTAAAAGCATATTACGTAAAAGACGACATTGTCACATAATCGAGTGCAGCGCTTGGGCGTCCCGAGGGCCAATTTGCATCGCGAAGAAGCATTGTAGAGTCTTGTTCAATATTTTACTCGAACGTGTAAAATCTATGCAGGTATAGGCGTCTCTTTCAAGATAAATAATTCCTTTTAAAAGAGAAGCTTACCGTCATTGTAGGCGAACATAAATTATATTTTGGTTGAATTCTGGCTAGATGAATCGATACATCCAGGACTTCTTGTATTTTCCAATTCAGGATAGCATCACTAGTAAGAAGAGGCTCGACCTTTCACGCACGACTTGACGCCCAACAAGCCTTTGTACCCTCTTCCCGACAGGCATGGTTAACTGTAGCCCAAATTCAGGTAAACGCTATGATTTTCAAGATCTAAATGTATTTATCAGGTTTAGATTTAGAATTTTAGAGGTCAGCGTCTTGTCTTTATCTCACTTCATGAGAAATTGGAACAAAAGCTTTTGTTTTTCCACTTTCGTATATCTTAGGATTTATTAATTACCGCTTAATGTATTTTGTTAAGCGTATTGGGGGTAGTTAGTGGAGAAAGAGCAAGTTAAACATGAACTTGAAAATTAAGCTCCAATTTTTTTGATGGTCCACTGAAATGTATGGTGAGCAATATGAAGGCGTACAAGACGACGATCAGTTAGATAAACATAAAAATGACATCAATTTTTAACCTATTTTTATAGAATAGTTAAAAATCATTTGGCGTGCGTAATACAAAAAAAAATGGTGGACCTTCAATCTTCAAAATTTTAAGTCTAGAACCAAGTCGCTTAGGTTATGCGTTTGACTTTCAATCAGTCAGGACTCTGATTCTTAATTCAATTATTCCCTGAAAATGATCGTTCACCACACCTGCCAGCCTGAATTATCTCGACCCAATAATTGTTCGCCAACATGTTCCGAGGTTCGGGTGTCAAAGGCCATTAATGGCGTTAGCGGTAACACGAGAATGTTGTCCCGTCATTATAACAAGCCTACATGTAATTAAAGGGATGACAGGAGCCTTGTTTATTAACATGTACATCAAGGTCTAGAACCATTTTGTATAGAGCTATGCTGGTTCTGAGTTTAAATGGTCCTCATCCTCATCTTTTCATTCATTCATCATCATCATCAGCCTGCAGAAGCCCACTGCTGGAGGTCTCCCCTACACATTTCCAGGAATAACGATTCAGAGCCCTTTCCATCCACCGACTTCCTGCGATCTTAACAATGTCGTCAGTCCATCTGGTGGGTGGGCGCCCTACTTTTCGTCTTCCGGTTCGTGGTCGCCATTCGAGAACCTTTATTCCTTAACGGTTGTCAATTCTTCGAGCTATATGACCTGCCCGTTGCCATTTCAGCTTACTAATTCTAAGACTATGTCGGTGACCTTGGTTCTTCTACGGATATCCTCATTTCTGATTCTATCACGTAGTGAAACTCCCAGCATAGCTCTCTCCATAGCTCGTTACGCGACTTTGCGCTTGTGTACGAGGCCAATAGTTAACGACCACGTCTCAGTTCCGTAGATCATCACTGGCAACACGCACTGATTAAAGACTTTTGTCTTGAGGCTTTGCGGTATCTGCGACGAGAAGATGTGGCGCAATTTCCCGAACGCTGCCCATCCGAGTTGGATTCGTCGGCTGACCTCTTTGTCGAAGTTGGCTCTACCTAATTGTCCTCCATCTTTTAGCTGGTTCTAAATAATAACTGGCTGCCATTTTGCGTAACAGCAACTAGCATATGTGTTATTATAGTGTTGTTCATTTCAAAATCAAAGTAATTTAAAGGCGTAGTGCGCAAAGCGTTTATTTCATGAAAATATTATAAAACGGCTAATATTATTTCTTTGACTACATATTTCTTTGAATCCCGCATTCCAAGAACGTTGCAATTATGAAAATAATTACTTATCACATAATAATTATTATCTCTCTTCTTACATTTATCAGAATCGTTCTTATAAATGTTTCAACGCGTTTTTTGTCAATGAATTTCTCTTTACTTACAAATTAGATCGTTTTTAGGGTTCCGTAGCCAAATGGCAAAAACGGAACCCTTATAGATTCGTCATGTCTGTCTGTCTGTCTGTCTGTCTGTCCGGCCATGTCACAGCCATTTTTCTCCGAAACCATAAAAGCTAGACTGATGAAACTTGGTGAGTAGATGTATTCTGTGAACCGCATTAAGGTTTTTACACAAACATAAAAAAAAATCTATAAATTTTGGGGGTCCCCATACTTGAAACTGAAACTCAAAAATTTTTTTTTCATCGAACCCATACGTGTGGATAGGTCTTCAAAAATTATGTTGAGGTTTTTAATATCGTTTTTTTCTAAACTGAATAGTTTGCGCGAGAGACACTTCCAAAGTAAAAAAAAGTTGGTCCCCCCCCCTCTAACTTCTAAAATAAGAGAATGATAAATCCAAAAAAAATATATGTTGTACATTACTATGTAAACTTCCAACGATATTTGGTTTGAACGAGATCTAGTCAGTAGTTTTTTTTTTATACGTCATAAATCGTAAACCGCAATTTACCTTTCGACGAACTACAAAAACCTTTATATTATGTTAATTGATGCTACGGAACCCTTCATGGGCGAGTCCGACTCGCACTTGGCTGCTTTTTAAGGTTTCTGATTGCTGACATTCATTCATTCTTCTGACTTTTGATTTGTAGAAATACAAAGCGTATTTTGTACATGGATAGAGGCTTCTATATTCAGCTTCAATAGCTACCTTTCCGCCACGCGACGCGTTATTTCACGCCACACGCACGCGACCGAAGCGGTGTTTGTTTACTAAACGGTGGTACCGTTTATTTGTTCGTTGGCTGGACGTTCCGTTTGCAGATCTATTTTTGATAAACTCACACCAGAAACTAATAAAGTAGGTGCCGATAAACATTACCTCTCACTCACACACTATTGTTGACAAAGTAATGTGGAAGTGAGATGTAAATGATTTACGGAAATAGCTGCGTTTGTATAGGAGCGTATTTTGAATTGAATTGGCAATAAATGTCTGTACCATACTTCAATTTAGTCTTGACACAGTTTTTAATCTCATGAAGACTTTATTGAGTTTGTCACTGATGCCAAAAATTTGATTGATCGTTTTTTTTTATATGAGTAGCAGCCATCTACGCTGCTGTGGTTTTGATGATTCCTAGTGCAATTCCGTAAGTTGCGTTAGTGACTATTGAGCTTTATTTATTTTATACCACGCACAGCTGAATAAAAGCCAGTGACCGTAAACCGAAGAGGCCGAGATATTGAGTGTTGTATCACACCACCTCGTAAAATACGCAGTAAAGTAAGGCTGCGCTTGCTGTCGATAAAAATAACCGAGAATCGAGGAAATAATCTAGTCATTAAACCCATTCAAGAAGAGTCAAATAAAAATTGATAAACGAATGAAAATTCTTATAAAAGAAATAAAAACAGAATTCATACCCAGAATCTTAGGCGTGCAGTGTCCTGTGTCAGCAGTCCCGATATTATAGGGACGTAAATGTATTGGAAACCCAAAAATACCAAACACACACTCAGGTCAATGAGGTTAAACATCGATATCGTAGCATCAATCATCCCTACGCACGATGGAGTAACGCGCCTTCACACTCGCTGATGTCACATTTTCAGACCACCGGAGCGTGAAATAAGTACATTTTTGCGCGCACCATGTGATATAAAAAAAATAATGACATGTTTTAAACGTAAATCCCGCTATTGACACGTGACAGACTCCTGGGAATTGAACAAGACATAATGTAAAACTGTCAGGTTCTTAACATGCAGCTAATAAGAAGCACATATTTTGCAAGAAAAAGTTAAGTCCTCTGTGCTTTGGGAGTTAGAATACTCTGTTCTTGGCTGGCTCTGAGTCGTAGAAAATACAGCCAGGGATAATAGACAATTTTACTTTGTTTTTCAGTAGCGATTTCTATCTGCGGAGATTGTTATTATCCTAATAAAATGTGGGCACATTATTCATAATTCATAATTCATAATAACTTTATGTTCGCACATAGGTGTGGATACAGATGTCAGGGTTTTGAGTAAGGTCTTCCATATTCAACTAATAATAGCATGCAATAACATAAACATAGGTACAATTAAATAGAATGGAATGTCAAAAAAATAAAAAGAAATACACAGAAATATTACTAGTTAGTTTAGTCCCTAAATTTGAGGCTGGATCAAATAATAAATATAAATATTGTGGATAATTAAGCTGAGCTTGTACATACTATAGGAACCTGATAGTCGATTTATTAATACTTATATTTATTTTTTCGTAAATACATACTTATAATACAACACCCAGAATGAAAACAAACATCTGTGTTCACCGCACAAATGTTAGTTCTCGAGAGATCGAACCCACGTGCTACGGCACAGAAGGCTGAGCTTCCAACTGAGCTGAGAGACCAGTCGTAAATAAATTCAACCAAAAAATAAAAAGCCATAAATTTTTTTTGTTGTCAAATTAACTTCCTTAATGTACTTTACAAAGTTTTATTTACCTAAAACAATATAAAATAAGGTTATTTACTTCAGTCGATCCCCCGACTGGCTTATAAATTGGAACGAATTCTTCCACAAAGCATTTTTAATGAGACCTTTACGGGCGCCGAGACTTTGATGCGATAACTTTTTTCGATATTTTCGTCTTCTGCAAGAAAAATAAAGGCTGTCTTCGTCGTGCACTCGTTACGTGAGGTCTTGCCATCTCTGTCTGCGAAACTGCAAACGAACGCTTGAGGCATCTGCAATCAATGGAGCGAAGAAATTGAAATAAGATAGCTAAAGGTACCACCGGCTCATAATAAGAACTCGATGTGATACTTCGCCGTCTTTCAGTGGAGGGATTTTTCTTTGTATGTAAGGATCATTTCCTCCTTTACGGTTATTTAGGACTGTCAGTAAATCGACGAGCAAAAGAACAACTGAGGGAAAAGTTAATTTATGATGAGATTCGTTGATTGGTGATTTCCATTTTCATCTGATTTTATTTCTTTTGGTTACAGTGAATCAACTTTTTATTCTCACTACGATATTTGTGGAAGGATTTGACTTTTAAAAGTAGGTACCATCTACTTGCCGTACACTTATTAACACAAGATTTTTTATTTTTCAGGTATGTTTCAAATTGCAGTCAGGTAAGTCTCCATAATTTATGAGAAACAGCTTCAAAACAGATTCGACGAAATATGCAAAATCAATATTCACAATAAGCATAAATTACGGAAGCTCAACACGAAATCAATTCGACATTACACATGCCATAAATTGTCGCGCGGAAACAATTTGCTTGTTCAACATGAAGACGTATCGTATCGGTGTAAGATGTAAGGGGAGATGTGTTTTTTTCCGTAATCGTGGGAGCTATAGCTAGGAGCTGTATATTTTTTTACATCATGAAGTCTAATCTCTATTTGAGCCTAGAGGACGTAGGCGAATATGGCGATACAAGTCGGCAGACTGGGATGAGATGCGTCATTTCTTTGCGTCTTATCCTTGGCGGCAGACCTGCTTTTCTTCTTGCGATTCCACGAGTTGTGCTAACGCCGTTACGGAGGTGATTCAAAGAGCTATGGAATACTTTATTCCGTTCTCTGATGCTTCACCTTCGACAAGTACTCGCCCTTGGTTTGGTCCTGCATGTGCTAGCGCAGAAGCGCAAAAACATGTAGCTTACCTTGCCTGGGTTGATGCACGAAACGGCAAAGCCTCTGATACGCGACAGAAGAAGAAAGCCTACAACAAAGCCGCCAAATCCTGCAAAAAGGTGATACGGAAGTCTCGTTTTGATCGAATTGGCCGAATGGGAGCTAAGCTTGCCGCATACCCCACGGGAAGTAAAGCTTTCTGGTCTCTGGCCAAATCGGTCGAAGCGAACTTCAGCCGTCCTTCACTTCCACCAATGTTGAAGCCTGATGGATCACTGGCTCACACTGCGATTGAGAAAGCAAGTCTATTTGCCACTCAATTCGCAGAAAACTCGCGTCTAGACACCGCAGGCGAAACTCCACCTAGCCTTCCTCGATGTGAATCATCGATGCCGGAAATCCGCATCCAGCAAAAGGAAGTGCTCAAAACGTTGCGTAGCCTTGACGTGAATAAAGCCAGTGGACCTGATGGTATTCCAGCCATTGTGTTAAAAACCTGCGCACCTGAGTTGTCTCCAATTCTAACACGACTTTTCCGCCTGTCTCTTGGAACTGGTATAGTCCCCAAGTCATGGAAGCTAGCCAATGTGCAGCCTGTGCCCAAGAAAGGTGGTCGCGCCGACCCTTCAAACTACCGACCTATTTCAGTCACCTCCATACTTTGTAAATGTATGGAGCGTGTACTGAACGGTAAGCTCCTCGCATACCTTGAAGACAATGACCTCCTCAGTGACCGCCAGTACGGCTTTCGCCGAAACCGGTCTACTGGGGATCTTCTTGTGTATGCCACGCACCTCTGGAGTGAAGCCATAGAGAAATGCGGTGAAGCACTAGCGGTTTCACTTGACATTTCAAAGGCATTTGACAGGGTCTGGCATGCTAGCCTTATTGGCAAGCTTTCTGCATACGGACTACCAGCCCAATTCTGTTCTTGGCTTGAAGACTTTCTGAGGGAACGATCCATTCGAGTAGTTATCGATGGCTGCTCGTCGGATCAATTGGCCATTAATGCCGGTGTACCTCAGGGGTCAGTACTATCTGCCACTCTGTTTTTGCTGCACATTAACGACCTGCTCATACCCGGTATCATGGGATATGCAGACGACAGCACAGTAGTGGAAAGATACACTTCTAATGCTCAGGTCAAAAAGAATGTGATTCATCAAGAGAGAGAGGCAATGCTGCAGCGCTTGAATTTGAAACTCAAATTGGTGTCTAACTGGGGTGACGCCAATTTGGTCAAATTCAACGCATCGAAAACGCAGGCTTGTCTATTCTCAGCGAAGAAGAGTCAGTTTCTCCAAGCTCCTGTTTTCCGAGATGTACCTATAGAGATACGGGATCACCTAGACCTCCTTGGTGCCTCACTTACGCCTGCTCTCAACTTTGGCTCGTACATTGAGTCTAGGGCTAAAACAGCCTCCATGAAGCTTGGCATCCTAAACAGGGTAAGGCGGTACTTTACACCGGGACAGCTTCTTAGCCTTTACAAAGCACAAGTCCGGTCTGGTATGGAGTACTGCTGTCACCTGTGGGACGGCTCTGCCAAACACCAACTCGCTGCCCTAGACTCAATTGAACGAAGAGCTTTTAGGCTGATAGGCGAGCAGCACATGGCGCAGGCTAAGATCCAGAGTCTGGCGCACCGTCGCAAAGTTGCTTGCCTATCGATCTTCTATAGGTTACATTTTGGGGAATGTAGTCAGGAACTGCACGATCTCATACCACCATCTCCCTTCCACTATAGGACTAGCAGACGCACGGCTCAGTACCATCCATACCTGGTTAGCATACCACCCATTCGCTCTAAGCGTTTTAGCTCCACCTTCATTATGCGAACCTCCAGGGAATGGAACTCATTGCCGACGGCTGTTTTTCCTGACAACTACAATCTGGGCCTCTTCAAGGCAAGAGTGAATAGGTGTCTTCTAGACCATCCTGCTTCATCGTCGGCTACATCGTCGCTTACCATCAGGTGAGATTGTAGCCAAAGGATGTTCTATTTTATATAAAAAAAAAAAAAAAAAAAAAAATTTGAGATACACATGAAATATATCTCAAATAGACTTGTTCTGGTACTATAGACTGGTTGTTATCGTGTAACTGGGTTTTTCGAACCAAGTGTGGTGGTAAGATTTTAAGTGCGCCTCGATGAGGCACTCCTTTCGTGCACTTGACACATATTTCCGAACTTTTTAGGTTCTACGACATGCCGGTCTCCTCACGATGTTTTCGTTCGCCGTTTGAGAGCACTGGTAGTGTACATACATTTTCGGTCAGAAAAACTTATTGGTACACAACTAGATTTGAAACCTCGGCCATAGGATCGGAAGGCGGGGCCGCTACCACTAGTCCATCAGCGCTCTAACATATAATAAATAACATGATGATACATAACATATAATAATAGGTATACCAGCCCTATAAGCACCTAAATTTTAATGAAAACGTTAACATTATTATTTTTTGTTTTTACTGCTTTTTTTATGTAAAAGTTAGATAAATAGCTTACGTCGCCCATAGACACCAACAACACCAAGAGTGCTTTATACTAGTTACTATCAAAACAGATTATTTACCCACTTTATATGAAAATTATGACACAAGCAACACTGTAAGTATTCAAATCTAACGTAATGAACTATAACAAAGTAGTTTACTACTATTACTACTAAAATAAAGGATATACTCGTAACTTGGCTCAAGCGGAATTCCAACTAAGCAGATCTTGTTTACTCATTTACCGGAGTTGGCCATACGAACTTACATCTTCCACCAATCAGTCGAATGCATCTTTCAGAAACTACTGGAATCTTACTCCTTACACCATGCACGAACTTCCGTTGCCTGTAGACAAGTTTCTCTGGGGTTTAATTAGTCCTCAACTTAGCGGTGATTGTCGCATCGACCGGAGTCAAAGGCTTGGTCCTACAACTTTATTACCTGGAGCTTAAACTCTTGGGAATGCTGCACTTATAAGAAAAACAAAAACAAATTACAGAATAAAGTTTTTTTTGTTTTCGTGACACTAGTTTTTTTATCACATTACAATCAAAAGATTTTAAGTGCAGCTAAGAGAGGCTCCTTTCGTAGTAGATAATAAATAATATTTTTTCAATCTCTTTCATTGATTTATGACTCAAGAAGAACGCAAGAAGTAATTCATAAAGTAAGCAGTGGTGGAAAGGTATTGAATTCAGGATATGTTATAATTGTAACTCTATAATAGAGTAGATGTTTTTTTAATTAATCCAATGATGAATTTCAGTCTAAACTCTACCAGAAGTTCATTTATTTTACATTTATATTGTAGGAAGAACGGATTATGGTGTCGGAGTTATTTTAGTCCCTTTTCATTGACTGTCACAACGTGTATAATAAAAATAGTGTCTGAGGATAAGCTATGGCCACTTCTAGCCAATATAGTTCGTTTTGGGTTAAGTGGATTCCACACTGAGATTACATCACGTCATAACGGCGATATGAGCCTTTTTATCGCGACATTAACCCCCATTTTAGGTTTTACCCGGCAGATATCAAAGTTCTTATTCGATTGTGGGCCGCTGTTTATGTGGTCTACTCTATAATCACTGTTTTGACTAGTGATAATATTATTATGATGTTTTATTTCGTATAAAATAAATAATATATTTATCGAATAAGTTTCCCATCCACATATTTGAACAGATCATGAATGAAGCTTTTATACATAAACCCGCCAAGTGAATTCTGGTAGCGGTTTGGTATGGACTACATCTTGTTCAGACTAAAATTGCGTATTAGATCAATTTGATCATCATAATTTTTTATTAGAAAATTCGATCAAACGCGGATTCTTTGGGGGATCTAACAGTGAGTATTAGCTTGGAACTTTTTGCGTGGAATAGTAACCTTTTTATGCGAAAAGTGAGAATACCTTTAAAAATAATTTAGACGTACCTTTGACTACTTTCCTTGGAAACCTGTGAAGATATTGACTACCTACGTCGCTAAGATTACTTCCCACGTAGTAATTTGGAAATATTAGATCTTTTTTATTTATATAAATAAATGACCTTACCTTTGCCCTCAGTACCAAACCCACCTTTTATTCTACATGCCATCTCAAAATTGATAGATAGGTAGGTACTTATAATTTTTCTTCAAAACTTTTACAATTTAGTTACTTCGTTGTATAACAAATCGTAATTTGTCTGTTGCTCTCTGTAACTTTTAAAAGAAAACTTTGAAGCTATTTTACTAAAGTTTGCGAATATAAAGTGCGAAAGTATTAATATTTTTTATCAATGTATACTTAGGTAGAGGGTAGTGCACGCTTTAGGCATAATTTAGCTTTTTTGGTTTACATTTACAAATACTTCCACTTCCATTCCACTACTTGAACTTCCATTCTTTTTATGATAATATTAAATATTTTTAAACTCTACTTAGATGTTTATAAACATGTAAAACTTGCAGCATTTTAGCTTTATTGTTTGCTTTACGAATCTCAACGAATAGCGAGTAAAAAAACTAGCGAAGACCCATACATTACTGCACGAACTATGGTCATTTAGTAACGTGGTAATCTAAAATTGCTGTCCGCACATTGCGCTATCGCAAGCAATCGCGTGTGTCCTGAGGGCGCCTGAGGCGTCAGTAATCACAGTCCCCTGTGTTTAGATCGCCGAGCTGATAAGCGAGGGAAAGGGCAAGTGATGCGCTGTGGGTGTTGTTTGGATAGCGATGAATAGTATATAATGTAATAGTCATTTGACTAAGCGGTATAGGTCAGTATTGTGTCATTTAAATGGGTGATAGAGGTCAGTAAAAAAATACTTAGTAAGAAAAAGACAAAACACGTTGTTTTAAGTTAAAATCAATATTAATAAAACGATAAGTATTGCTGCCTAAGACGTGTATCATATTAGTTATATCATCTCATTACAAATAAATAAATTATATTCTGCAAGGGATTTTCAAGTGATTCTATAAAAACAAACCTGGGATACAAACTCCTTTGGTATAAGTCTAGGTAGGTACTTGTAGGCGAAAAAAATCAAAACATAGTAATGAATATTCCTTCACATCCCTAGAATCCCTACCAACAACTTCATTAGCATAGGAACTCCGTCAGCAACTGCTGAGCCTACTCTACTAAATAACTGCAACGTAGCGGCAACTTCAGATTGCCGACTTCGCAACCCACCTTTTATTTGGAGATTTAACTCACTTTGCATTCTGACAAAAACGAATTTTACCCCTCCCTTTTACACTAGCCTCACTGTATACTCCTATCTCACTCTGACGCCCGTTTTCTTCATTCATCACGCAAATTTCTTAGCTCGGCGTATAATTTGATCGAAAACAGAACGCCGTGTCAGCGATTTACATGAAAAGTGACGGATGGATTTTCTTTTGTCCCAGAAAGGATGGATTGCAGACATAAGCATGAAAAATACTTTCAGGCAAATTAGGTATTATGCTGAGCAATTTTGGGTTTTATGCAAAAAAGTAATGTAAACAAATAAGTAGGTCTCAACTGTAATAAAATTCGTTGTTTTTTATATTTTTTATATCCTGTAAGATTTTTAATTCAGGAAAACGGTAACGCTACAATTTTATATTCTATCTATGTCGTAAAGCAGCAAGGTGAAACGACTGTACGTGTTATTCATAAAAATGATTTCAATATCATTACTTCTATAGACTTGAGCTTGCAATATAAAAGTTATAAAATACGTTTCTTTCGCTGAGCCTTAACTTTATAGAACAAGCTGTTTGTTTATCTATTAAAATCGCATAGGAGATTTATTTTATTTCTAAAAAACTAGTCCTTCATTTAACCGCCTTAGATCTCAATTGTCTCCTATATTAGCTCGACAAAAGCTACCCGTTCACCCAAATAGGTGGTAATGAAGTTGAGTACCGAATAAAGTACTAACGATTTTAGCGTCTTAAACAGGGCGTTAACGAGACAATCGTCTTACGCGTATTGTCTTTGTGTCGCGCTGTGAATGGCATATCTTAAGGGAATTCAATTCAAGCCAAATAGAATAATTAAGATACCCACCGCAGGCGAATATGAGGAACATGAACCTTAAAACAATCAAACGAACAACCAGTTCCAAATTGAAATCAGATGTTTTTGTTTTGTTTTTTAATAAGTATAAAATTTGTACTCGTAGGTGGAATGGATGAATATTCAATATCCATCCATCCCACTTACCAGTATTAGGTATACCTACTGTTTTGTTTTGAGTTGTGACAAGTTGTGTTATTATTAAGCGTGTTTTAGACGGTTTTAAACCGTTTCTACCTTGGAAGAATACTTCTGTTTACGTGGCTTAAAACCAACCCCAAGCCTTGCCGGGTGCTCTTTTCTAACAAGGGCGTTTAGAGGTCATGCGAAATTTTGTTTGAAACCACTGTCTTGCACGGTGTAAAACCTCTGTTTTAAACGATGGTTTGTAACCGTGCAGCACATGCTTTAGGAATAGTTTCTGGTATCAAATATACGGAGAAATCCATCTTGGATAATTTGCATGTGAGAACATCTGCGTTGTTTGAATAAATATATTCAACGACTTACTTCTCCTTAACAAGTACGAGATAATAACCGACGGTATGCGTGCGTTTTATCACCGGCTTTATAATAAGTTAATATCTATGTATGACAAATAATATGGAAGTCGTGAGAAACCCCGTTTTATGGCCTTTATGGTGCTTGGGTGTTTGATGTACCTACCTGCTATCGTTATATTAAGTGCCTGTTACGTTTCAACGTACGTATATATACGTAACGTAAAGTTCAATTCAAAGAGAAGTTGGATGTTCAGAAATACTGTTTCCTAATTATTTTTCTGAGAAATATGTTTGATACGATATGTTTGTAACAAAATATAGAAACATTCTAATACCAGTCTATTTTGTTTTGATCTTTTCTAAGTTTTTATTGTATCTACCTAAATTTTACTGAGCAATAAAGTATTTTCTATCGATCTTTTTTGTCAATTACGAATCTTAGTTTTAAAAAGATATGGTACAACATTAAACTAGATTGATCCTCACAGTAACCTGACTGACTATACTTATAAAAGACTTTACTACTATACGTATAGTAGGTATTGTCTTGTATAAGTATAGTCAATTAGGTTGAACCTACTAGGTGATGCTTTAAGATGAACAATAAAACTTTTTCAAAGCAAGAGTTTAGAGCCGATCATTTTTAAGTGAACATGGAAACAGCTGCACGAATTTCTCCTAAATATAGACCTATACTAAAGACCCTTCTATTAGGTATTTAAAAAAAGGCGCTACAGACAAAGGCGATCCAAATATATAAAGATTGGTAATAAATAGAGGTAAACACAGTAGGTAAACAAAGTAAGCATTAGGATTCACGAAACTTAAAGTCTCTGTTATTTTATTAGTCAAGAGATAAAATATGCGTGATTGTTAGATCTATACATTGTAAGAACTACTAAGTAAGCACTATGTACATTACTATAAAATTCCTGCCAAGAGGTATAGACAAACTCATCACACACGGTCGACTCGTTAAGCGAGCATATCTGATTACAACGTAATCCCTAATAACAAACACAGTAGCTCACGATAAGGCGCCCTCACGTAGCTAATAACGTACGGACACACGGACGTAGAGTTTGGCGAACGTGCTCCCGAGCGGGTGTAGCATTATATTGGAGATGCTATCTTTGTCTAAGGTTTTTAATGAAAAATTTACAGACGAAACTCGTAATATTTATGTTGAGTAAATAAATTTCACGTTTTCTTGAAACTGAAGTTGCCCAAGTTATTATTGACTGGCGTTGGAAATAAAGCCACATTTCAAAAAGGAACGTTCAAATACGTCATGGAATTGGTTGAAAATCAATGTAGAATTTTTTTAATTCATATTTGTATGGGCATAGCATTCATGGGACCACTTCACCTGAACACACAGACATAATTTATACTGAAATAGTGTTGAATTAGAATTTCACAAACTATTTCTTACCACTTACTTGCTTACTTACTTGCTTACTTACTTACTTATTATTATCCAACATTAAAATTATATCCAACATTAAAATAACTGTACACTCAGTTTATTTGTTAATTATTTTTTGTGACGTATCTAAACACATGTGACAATTGCCTAAAGAGAAATAAAGATTATGATTATGTAAAAAAAAAAATGTAAACATAGTTACTTTTCTATGTAACCCTGTTACCAATTACCAAAATGAGTTAGCTAGTAGTTCTGCAAAACGCTGAGTCACACCGTCTGCAACTTCATACACAGTCGGTTTACTTCGGCCAGGGATACCATAAAGTAATTCCAACTACCGAGAGAGATATACGCTTGGAATACGTGAGAATTCTTACTGTGTTGGTACCTACTAGCTACTCGAGGTAGCGTCAAGTTTAACTTATTACAGTGGGACTTTGAACTTTCTATGTAATTGGATGAGATGTTTTCGTGTAACTCGTAAATCAAAATGTTGATAAAAATTAAATTATATTTGTGAAACAGTTGGTTTGTGTTATTTCCTCGTAAACTTTCATAGAAAAATGCTCACATTTCACCAATTCATTTTTATTTTACAAACAGTCCAAATTTATCATTTAGTTTCCCGAACGATGAAAACAAGAGCATCATCCGCTTGAACTTCCTCGTCAAACCAGTTAAGTACAAACGAAATCGACACTGTTGGCCAAAAAATCACAAAAATATATTTTTATATCGTTTTTACTGAGAAAGTCACCGGCGATTTGGCAAAGCACGGCCTGGCTGTATGCCAAACAGTGAAAGTTTAGACATCGCCCCATGAATTTGTTTATACAAGATCTTTGGGGAGGCTCGAGCCAAAATTCGAGCGGTGCGGTGGTGGAATGGAAATCGAAAGTCGATGTAAACATTGGAAATTATATTTACGATCAGTTGTGGGTGAATCGGGAGCTTCGCTTTGCGGGCGAGCTGGTTCAATCTAAAGTTATGTGTTTGTAAAACTATGATCATGTTTGATGATCAAACACTGCTGTGCAGGCTCACAAAATTACATTTTGATTCACATCATTTATGAACTCTTGAAAACCTAAGTAAACACGTATTGTATCTAATATAGTATTATAAGAGAATGGTGAAAGGCTTCAACTAAGGCGATCCAGATTTCTGATAAAAAATTAAGTTACTTTTTTCATATTCACTTAGCACAAAGTGTGTCAACTGCTAAATTGTCATGCCATTAGATGCCATAAAAGAATGGTCAGGCAGGCACAAACAGACATGCATGAGCCACGCCTTGAGTTCCCAACAATGCGAAGGTGCGCCTTCTAAACAGAAGTTATGGTGTTAAGTAATGGCGACAGTACAGTCATGGGACAAAGACTTCTCACCTCATATAGTTTTACGGCCTATATGAATCATTCACTCCCTTTATTTTTATTGCCTAATTATGCTTGTGACTATTAATTTCAGCTAGAAACACATTTATAGAAAAAAATATCTTTGAATTATCTTTCCTCATGTTTTTAGTGTTAGGAGTAGGTAGGTGAAAATTCGTTTAAGAGATTTATCATAACAGCCGGAAAAGTGATTAAGGTTTTTCCCCTTCATTGTACTCACAGGATAATGGTAGATACCGCGTTTCTGCAAAGCTTTATGTCCGTCATAAAGTCGTGCCTGCTTTCAACATATTATTCCCACCACGACGAGATATACGCACTAGGGTTGCAAGAATTTGCCAATTGGTAGGTTATGACGGACTTATGCCGGACATCTTTGAGAAAATATAAACACTCTGGTAATTAAAGAGTATAGGCGAATGTTCTATTAAAAATAAATTATAAAAAATGTGTCTTGGTAAGTTAGAATATAATATCAATTTCAATATTTTAACGGTCTCCGTCAGAATTCTCCAATAAACGTTTTTCCGACTTATTGGACAACCCTACGTTATAGGCGAATAAACGCCTTTTTGTTTTGGTGGGTTAATATTATGGGGACACTTTATTAGTTCAGGTTATAGGCTGTGTAAAGGTGCTTCGGTTATAAACGGGATATAGGCTCCCAACCTATATCCAGTTTGAGATACTTTTCTTGAATTTATTATAGTAATATTTATCTTACGAGCATCAAAGATATAAACATTATGAATGTTTAGGGCGTTTTGTATTCATTTAATTGAGCAACTGGCAGAATTCCTGCGACTTCGTTTGCGTGGTATTATTTTCTTACAACATTAAATCTCCGGTTTCAGCCTTCAGAAGTTTAATTTCGGGAATTCCTTTCTTAGTTTACTTTTAATTTACAGAAATACGACACCCTTTATAATGCTCTTATATGCTCTATGGTTATATTAACCTGCGCGTTGATTGTCAGTTAGCTATGCAATTTTTTAACCTGGTTTGTAGGTACCCACCTCTAATTTCACATCTATTTATGCTCGAGGTTTGGCTGTAAGAGAACTCTTTTTAGGGTTAAACTCGTCTTTGTACAAGTCAGTGGATGGTGAGTAATAGATTTTAAAGAAACTAATCAATTAAAAAAAAGAACGGGTGTAAGTAACGGGGCGAGCAAAGCCGCGGTCGCTTGATTAATAATTAAAAGTAAGTAGTAAATCTAATAAACTCTTTTATTTCACTTACCAGTACTCATCTAAGTAAGAGTACAAAGCCATGAGCTGTTGTATGTTGGATAAGTGTAAAGATAATACTATTAGCTCGGTACCTATAGTTTCAACAGAGTTCCACACAAGACACGTATTTGCTGAGACAACACCTACATTAACTGCAATTCATTTCTAATTACAATTTAAAGCGCTGTTCAATGTTTATTTTGACTTAAAGCACTTCTGTCGGTTTTGGTTCAAAGCACACTTAACTTTTAAGTTAATTACATTGGGTAGGTTGGTACGGTCCAAACAAACAGGACTGGGAGGATTCTCCTATGTAAATGGCGGTGTAGCCTTTGGGAAGGCTCGAGTAGGTAGATTGACGTTTGCTAAGTCAGTACTCGAATGTTTAACTGTACCCTTACCTAAATACTTACATTTATTCGTGCTTTAGTATGTTTCACTATTGTGACAAACATTTATAGAGGGATATCATCTGATAGCTTTGATTAAACTTACCCTTGATATTATTATAAAGTCACTATCCAGTAGGTCCAGTAGTACATACAGGCAGGCGTCACGACTTAGTTGGCAGTTACCATGCCTTCTGCGCCGTAGGCCGTGGGTTCGATCCCAACAAGAACTAATATTTTTTCTCTGTCTTGGTGTTATATTGTATTTTAAGTATGTATTTACAAAAAAATAATATTCAAGTATTATTATCAGCTATCTGGTTTCCATCGTACAAGCTCTGCTTAGATTGGGGTTAGATAGTGTTGTGTGAATCGTACACAATATTTATTATAATTACCTATTATTAACCTATTAAGTGAAGTGAAGTTTACCAAGTTCGTAATAGTCCATTTATTTCTTTCGAAGCCTTCCAAAGATTTCAAAAGGCAATACGCATTTTACAAATTTATTGAGCGAAGTAACAGGCGATGTCGGTCGGCGCGACTTCGCGTTCTAGTCATTTCCTCGGCTTCCTTAGCGGTTCCAAAGGCTGTTATTTCCGAAGTAGCTTCTAGCAATTTCTTCTGGGAATGTTGTTTATCTACGACCAATTGATTTTGAATAACGATTTATTATTCAATTTAGTACCTCAATAAGAACTACTTACTGTAAACATATTATATACTATAGCAATGTCTGTGTCAAAAATATTAAGGGCACATGACTTGAAGGGTATGACTGCAGGTAAAATGACACATTGAGGTTTTACACTTTCAAGTCTATAAGGGTCAGATAAGGGCACTTTATCGATGGACGTGCTCTATGCGATAATGATTAGCTGCCTCCTAGTTCTATCTTTGTTTCTTATAAATAAAAGGCAGGTCTAACCTTAATTCTAATTGATTCATCCCATTAAGGTGGCGCGACTAGGGCAGGGTCACCAGAGACGTACGTCCTCAACACGCATTCGATACAAGAAAATAAATTATCAGGGTTACCGCAAACACATTACAGCGCCGAAATGTGTGTATTTGTGCGACGGAGATTGTGTACCTATTTATTTTTCGTCCGAAACATCCCCTCTCTCGTCACGTTCCCCCTCTTCAGGCCCCCTTCTCGGACTCATGTCACACTCACGTTATTTGCGCGCTCGAGGGTATTTGCTCACGTGCTGGCGCCAAAACATACTACTTTATTTGTGTACGGAACCCACGACCAAAATTATTTCTGCTTTTTATGTATGGAAATCTGGGCCTTTGTCCCATGCCGGACGCAGGTTCCCTGCTCGCTGAAATTAATGGAGGAGCCATGTGCAATTTTGAAGTTTCCATAGCGAGCTAAGTTACTTCATTTAGTAAATGCATGTTTATGACAGCTTCTTCACATTTAAGTCATTCGAGTATTAGCACAAGAAAGGCAATAAAACCAATTTGTATTTTTGTGAACTACATTACAGACAATTACACTTTGTTTTTAAATTCTACGTAATTTTTATTATTTAATAAAAAAAAAGTAGAACTTAAACTTATGCATTATCCTAATAATCATAATATAATCTCATTTAGTCATGATGTTACATCAACGCCATATTGAGTGATTGTCTTCGTACCAACGGTTTGACTAAAAAAAACAGGTTTGCAATCAATTATTTCTCCAAATTGTGTAGTCTATAAAAGTTTTCATGTCACATAATATTTAATTTCAAAATAAAACAGTGCTGTTTAAATTATTTTTTGGCTAATCCATTCATTCGTAGATCACAGTTCTACCTCCTAAATTGCTTTTATTTGTCAAATGACTTCATAATTTTCTGTAATTAAAGCCTCGCCGTGGATGTTTTCACCGCAGCGGTGGTTATGAGCAATTTATGTTTTTTTCACAAATGTGTGTTAAATTAAAACAGCTATTAATCGTCTTGGTGTGTGGGCCCCGCACGGGGTGCTCGCGACTTTAGGAGATAAATGTTGTTTGCAAAAATTTGTACGTCAAATATGCCGGAATTTGTGTGGGTGGCGAAATTAAAGGTATTAATTTGAAGCTATTGTTGTAGCTTAGGGTGTGCTTGGGACACGTTTTATGCTGTGACGGAACAATGGACATGATCAAATCGTAATCGAATTCATGTGTTGTTTGTTGCTGATTTTTATATAGAAACGTGTGCCATGTTTTATTTATAAAGCAACTAAACAATTGAGTAGACCATAATAGCATAGATAATTATAGTCATTTCATTTAATTTTATGCCAGTTACAATTATTTATTTCTCGATTTGATGTTTTTTTTATACAATTAGCTGATGGAACAAGCATAGCTCACATGATGTTAAGTGGTGACCTCTCTTTTAAACAGATAAGTAAGTGGTGGTAGCTACTGTACTCATTCAGTTTATCAAATAGTGGGTGAGAACAACTAAAATGTCTGTAAATCTTCGTTACATCATTTCGTCACCCAATCGATCAGGGGCATATGGGAACCCGTTACGGAGAAGCTCACATCTCATTGGACCCAGATTACTTTCCAAATGTTCTGACCTACAATGTAACGTTCTTCTTGTTTCTTTAAAGTTGGTATTACTAATCAAGGAAGAATATTTCCTAACTTTAAAGAATCTAGAAGAACGTTACATTGTGGTTTTGTACGTTGGAAACTGTCCGTATTTTTTTAGGTTGGTACTATCAAATCGCATATTTTTAATTTGAAATGCATTTTTATATTGAATTGAATTGACCTGATCCTTATTACACCACTCAAATTCATAGTTATTAATGTGCCTTCTCCACAGAACATAAATAAGTAATACCTTCACCTAGTTGAGTTGATAAATACTGAAGCAGCTGACGTATCTTTGAAATTTGCAATTCAAGCAGTGCTCTAGTAAGATTAACTAACATTATAACAGGGTTTCCAAAGTACAAGTTTTGATTGGCTTTATAAATTAATATTTATTTGTCAGTACCATATCTTTATTTATTAACAATATTTATTTTACTCTTAGGCAAATGACGAATTCACCATCGTATATTTCTGAATTTATAATATATTAGGATAAAAAACACACGCCAAATTAAAATCTAAAAAATGTCTCCAAATTATTTTCTTTTTTGATTTGTTATGTACTACCTGTATTCTCCTCTTTCTGGTGTCTTTTTCTTAATAAGTTGTACTGTACCACTTCGGAGCCATTAAAAAATTATATATCTATTTATCTATCTCCTTTCAATCATAATGTATCTACATAGATTTCTATAAATTAACAAGTTTTCAGAAGGCTCTCACGTCCCTTTGGACCCGGATTACTCGTAAACCGCCCGATCAGACCTCCAACTACTGTAAGACCTCTTTATTGGTATGAAGGGTAGCCTGATTAATCCTGTCATATTGATCAGCTTGCTGTGCATTTATGCCAACAAGTTATGAGCTACATATTATAGGTAGTAACATACGAACTCAGATCAAAATCAGAACGCCCCGTGGCGACACAATTTTTGCCAGTTATAAGCTTCCAAAATAACCACATTTAACACAATATTTTGATGAATTCACTCTAAAAACCAATTTAGTATTGAAATAGTACCTACTCTAGTATTCTAAAATGTAAAAGCCTGAATTCCCAGCCAATATTTATACACAAAGGCACTTTCTCATCCGTAACCGCTCACAGTCGCGATTCTACGCAAGTGCTCCGGCAAACCCACTTTCAATACGGCCTTTTAAGGCTTTTCACGGTCTCAGAGAAAAGTTCCCTCTTCCAGTTTCTAAACAAAATGTCTCAACATTTCAAGGAAACATTCATCAGATTATAAAACGGTCAGGATTTCCTCCGGGCCGTGAATTGAGTCAGTAACCCTTTGAATGTGTCCCGGGATTCAGTCTATATATCCTCGGAAATTACATATCACTTGTCATTTCGGGAACGCCAATAAACAAGTATTTCGCGACGACACGATCCGTCGTTTAAAAGATTTTCCCGTGCAATTGACCCGAAATATCCGTTTTATTCGAGGAAATAAAATCAGAACTCTCACTTAGGAAGCAGGCACTCTGCCAAAGTCCGAGTTGGATTGCTGGACGATGTGGCGATCGCAGGAAAACATTACACTTAATGAGCGTTTTTAGAAAGGTTTTGGAAATTAGAAAAATTTTGGTCCAAATCCAAATGTGGGTTCCATTCATGGTTTTGAATAATAATGTAGGACAGCTTCAGGAATTACAGCGTGCATGCAACAACATCTTTTTCATGAGAGTGGGAATATTTTTCAGACGAGAAAAGTGTATCTCTGTGGATCCGTTTTTTTCTTTTTCTTTAGAAGAACGCAACCCTAAAAACTAATTAACGGGAATTATTCGTGCTTATGCTTCATAAGTAGTGAAGACCATAACCATATCGATAAAATTATAGAGCCGCTAAGCTCTCCTGGAAAGTATAACGTGCCTTAACCGCTTAAAGTTGAGCTTGTCTTAATAAGAGACCATCCTCGCGATTTTTAATTTTACCTCGTACCCACGGCCACGCGATTTAGCTTAATGGATTTTTTTAACGACCAAATTAATATTTAAACTCAATACCGTTAAATAAAATGTTATAAAATTAATTCAGCGAATACCGCTACGGAGTTTTATTGGTTTTAAAATTTCCTTTTCGTTACAATTATATTGTCATTGATTTTGGAATACTTTCATCTCAACTGCTTGAAATCTTTTTTTACAAAAGGTCCATTATGAATTGAAATTAATTCTGAACCAAGCTCGTCTTTTAAATGAGTAGCCTTCGTTTTATAGACGCCTACTAATCGTAAAATTCACCTCAGCGATTTTATTTCCACTGCCTAAATGGGTGCGTAAAACATTCACTGTAGATATGTACACACTATACTATAAAAATATCGATATCGATAAAACGAGAAGCACTGCCGAGGTTCGTCTATACATTCGTTACAAAAACAGCAACGAGTACAATTTGCCTTTTCACCGGAAACTCGACAAATTTCCTCGCGGGCAATAAGCACCACATAATGGGAAATAAGAAACTACATTTTCCCCATTACTAGTTCGGCACTCGGCACTCCGCGCTCATTAATACTAAAAAGCAACCGCAGCGGAGCGGGAGCGGGTAGACAGCGAATGAAATGGGTAATAAAAGTAATAAAGTGTATTGTTTGCCGTAGATCGATAGCCAAAGACCCGTTTAATTAATGACCAATCTCTCGAGACTCACCGGCACTTACACTAATTAATTAAAGTCTGCAAACGGAGTAATAAAGTGAACTTTCATGTTTGCTTTCATTGTTTTATAAGATGTCTTTTTTTTACGTAATGATGATAAGGTGCGCGTTGTGATCGATATACGAGCACAAGTTGATGCGACGAGATGATTCGATCCAAGTCCGATTGGGGCGTGAGATTAGATAAAACTGCTATCTGTAGGTATGCGCTCACCTGGGCCGATCGCTTAAAATGATGGCAAAAAAACGAGCGACGTAAACTCACTTTGTGATTTGAGTCGCTACTGTAGCTTTTTTTACTTAAACGACCGTAGTCGCCCGTGCTTGAATAGCTGCATTTGCGAGATGAAAAGATTTTATCGCTTCACATTTTTTTCTCTAAGTACTTATTTCGCCGTAGTGTTGTGATTTAATCGTGAGTATTTTTCTCGTGAAAACGTACTTCAGTTGAATACGGTAATTGTTATGAGTTTTATAGGTGCGTATAAAAATACTCGTACGTTTTATGCAGACTGGTGTAATGTAGAGTTATATCGATGCAATTTGACGTTTTATCGGTTTCCCATCACTATAAAATGCGACACTGTTCGGCTGCCTATTCCATTTTTTGATAAAATATAAAAAGCGAATATGGGGAAAAATTGTTTCATTGAGTTCGATAGGAACCAATATTTCATGCTACCTTTGATGTCGGCTTATTTAAACATAGGGGTTTCAGCATCCTATTTTGCGTCACTTCAAAACGTTTTCATCGGTGTATGTTCCAAATGTACCTACCGATATGGAAAAATGTTTTACCTTCCTTTTGCGCTACTTTGTTTACCTACTTATGTTTGTTTGCTGTGATACCAGCTGCTTATGAAAGGTGGAAAATGATCACTGAATTTTATAAAGCTACTTTTCAAAGATATTCCTAATGTTTTGTCAACATAGCCTATAGATAGATAGATAGATAGATAGATAGATAGATAGATAGATAGATAGATGATAGATAGATTATGTACACTATGCCAGTACGCCAGTGCTGGCAAACGGTGAAGGAAAACATCTTGAGGAAACCGGCATATCGTAAAACCTAAAAAGTTCAAAAATATGTGTCAAGAGCACGAAAAGAGCCTCTTTGAGGCGTGCTTAAAATCCTTTCACCACACTTGGTTCGAAAGAATCAGTGACACGGTAAGAAAAAGAATCATCTACTGTATCTTATTTTGGCCTGGTAAACTAAAGAATTGTGTACCTACTTGTCTGCCTACCGTGAGCTCTGTCTGGATCTGTCTCTGGTTCTGGTTTTGAGTCTGTGTGAGTGTTGACTAAATAAATCCTACGTCAAAACGTCACACACGTACGTTTAATGCACTCACACAGACTCAAAACCAGAGCCAGAGACAGAGCCAGAGAGCTCAAGGTAGGCCTACTGGTATACAGACGAATATAATGTAATACTATACATAGAACAGTGAGTATAGAACAGTCTGGGCACTTGGTGGATGCTCGGCCGATTCCCGGCCATTATTTTTACGCTCGTCGACCACCACTCATCGCAATCGCAGGGAGCGGAGCAACGTTCTTGTAGACTGCTCACTATTTAAAAAATTCTTATGCTACTCTCTGTCAATACTGCAGAGCCCAAAATAAAACAGGACTTTGAAAATAATCTTACATTGTCTGATTATGTTTAATGTAATTAGGACTACAATATACATATCGGCACCTCACTGGAACTTAACTGGTATTATTATTCTTGTTTTGTAAAATAATCATACAAAACATAACTAGCTTTACAATTATAAATTGGCAATATAAATTGGCAATGGTTAACTGGTAGAAATGCTAATTAGCATTAAGTTCGCCTATGTACTTAATTTTGTGCAATAAAGTATTTTCTAATCTAATCTAATCTAGCTTTAAGACGGTTCCAAGTGATCCTTGTACACTAGCATCACCATTGAATAAATACATTACATATATGATATTGATTTGATTTTCATACACCTACATAACCATATAACCATACCATCTATACAGGAGAGATATATTAATAGCTCAACTCATCGACATCAAAAAATAAATAATTAAATATTGTGGACAAAGATGAAAACTAACATAATTATATTAACATTTGGTCTCTGTAAAGTCGTTTGTAGCGTTCTAAGACATTTAAACTCCAACGTAAGCAAAAACAGAATCCAAAAACATGTTAGCGAACACCCTCATTAGATATCCGAACCGAAAGTAGAAATCTCTGGATTTGCCTCGTTAAAGGTACTAAAGAGAGGCTTCCTTTCTAAATACCTTAGCAGGGATCCTTTTCATAAACACACCCAAGTGACCCTAACTAGTATTTTCTAACTGAGATTTTCCTATTAACCCTTGTTACGTTCTCAACGAGGATTTTCTCTGAAGGTTAAAATCCGAAACAAGGTTATCTAACAGAGGACAGAAGAAAGTGAACATAGCTCATAAGATTGAAGATCAGAAGAAGCTGAAATGGCTGTCAGGCCAAGAAATTAAAAAAAACAAAGTGTATTTATTCAGTAGAATCGCAAGGATTACTTTGAAACGTCTGAAAGCTAGGCGAGTCTCGGTGCCAATTCCACGTGGCCAAGCCAAGAAGAACAGGCAACAAACTACGGCTTGGTTCCTACTGTTTCTTTGTATGATCCTTTTACAAATCAAAATTAATAATAATAGCATGTTTCCCGTGAACCCGAAAACCTTTGGACTAAACGACTACTAAGTAGAGAGTGTACCTATTGTTTGTTTGAGGTATGCACGAATTGCATAAAATTAATTACTTTTACCTGGGGCAAACATGTCAGTCTTCATTCCATTTAAAATATTTTCACTGACTTGATAAAACTGGAAAATCTGCATGACGTGTTGCAAACAAAATACAATACCTTTTACAGGCTTTTAGGTCCAATTTACTATATGGTCATCCTTTAAGCCGAGGCCACACTGCTGACAACCGAGGCTGGCAAAACGGTTGTGCTAACCATAAACCACTGTAGTAAAACCATGACAAAATAGGCGGGCCTCACAGCTTAGTAGTAGGTCTGCCTTTTGCACTATAAGTTGTAGTTTGATTTCCACCAAAACCAAACTTTTGTGTTTTAAACGAAAATGTTTATTTTGTATGCTGTAAGCTTCTGGGTGCTAAATGATGATGATTGGTGAATCATTGATGTTATTTTTTTATTAAAAAAATGCATCAGTTAGGATCTTATATCTCAAAATTTGCTTTGTTTGCGGCGAGATGACGCTGTGGGAAATATTTCCCAGTATTTAATTTAAATATTTATTTGTTCTAAACGTGTTGTTGGTTGTCAGCCGTGTGGCTGCCACAGAAGTAAGTTCAAATCTAGTTTAATCTGCGGACCGTCGTGTCGGCAGCTCTGTTATTAATAGCTTCAATAATATGCAAATCATGAACTCTGCATCATCGCCAATATTTGCGCTGAAAAGTTAAATGGTTCATTGTGAATGGCATTTAACCGTTTTCAGTTACATATTTTGTAACCTGAGTAAGAGGTGCGAGTTCAATTGCAACTAATATAAATATCTTATACCAAACAAACTCCATAAAGTGGGTAAAGTAATGGCTGAAATAATAGGCAACACAAGAAGCCTTCTTTCTCTGAAAAGCCTATTTTAGAGCCTCGCAAGCTATAATAACTGCAACGCAAGAGATATGACGTCACATTTCGTGCCACAGTCCCCAACAGGGCTCTTAAATCGTGAAGCTTAGTATTGTTTCTTATTTTTGTTATCAAAATTTAAGGCGGCAATTGTGAATGGCCGTCGCGAGAGGCTAAAAAATTGGTATATTGCGTGCCGTGCGAACGTCGCGAATCCAGGCGCAAGTTAGCAGATATAGCGATTGCTAAAATATTTTTTGTAACAGAATATGCACAAATAACTCTTGGATAGTTATAAAACAGCCAGATAAAAGAAAATAAGTTGAAAAAACTTTAGTTTTAAATTTGTGAAACAATAAACTTTGAAACTCTTGCTGTGCAATATTTTTTTTCTCATCGCACATCAAATTCAAGTTCATTTTATTGGGTAAGTTCTCAAGAATACAATACAATATGTCGAGAGTCAATTCCGATGAATACAAAATCTCGATTCAGTTAAAGTTCATAAAATTTATTTATCTGGGCTAGACTAAGTCTAGTGTATTTTTGGTTTTTTGGACACTCTGCTTTATTTGTTTGCCTATTTTTGAAACCGCTATCCTCTTCTCTTGTAGCCAGTCCTAGTATATTTATCGTAAGCTATTAACTGCTTAGTCTACGCGCGCTTTATCAGCGGGTGCGTCGTAACACTATCTAAACGATGTTCGAGTTGTAATGCGACTTCCAATCTATTTGCCGTAGTAATGCTTTCATAATTAGCTTGCTAGGTTTCAGACGCAGAAAAGGGTTGAAAATGAAAGGCATGACCTGAAACAGTACTGGAAAATAAATTAAAAAGCTTCTGAATATTGCATTGGTGAATAGGCATAGGTTTTATTATACATCATGGTGTGGTAAACAAATAATTTGGAAAAAAAAACATAACAGACTAAATTTCAATTATTAGCAATTAAATTTGTTGCTATTACTGTTATTATTTTGTAATTAGTTAATCTCCAGTAGAACAATAAACTTATTTCAAAGCCTCATTAGAATAGAACTGGCTCACAAAACTTCCTAAGGACGGCCATTATCAGCCAGAAGGGCGTATAAATAAAACAAACCGCCGAAAAAGCGAATAAAACAAAAGTTCGCACTTCATTCTCGTATCTATCCGGGACAATTAGCCGCCTTATCGGTCCGGGCAGGCCTCTAATACGAACTTAACCTCGGAGGTTCTTTCGAGCCTATCGTTATTAACGCTTGCTGTATCGATACTAGAGAGGGGATTTCATCGATAATTTTAGTGAGATATTTATTTGTAACTTTTTAAACTGTTTTTTTAGCATTCTCACGGTTTATAAATTAACAAAGAATTTAAGATATTGACATTTAAGATATAACATTTTTGAGTAAAATAGAAATAAAAATGTAAATAATATTATTTCACAGAAAAGCTGGAAAACGGTTATGATTTTCCACTATGAACTTTACCTAAGACGTTTTTATAAATAATCCGGGTTAACGCCAACGATAATACCCACTACCCTACGTGCTGTCGGCGCAAATGCCCTTATAGACCTTAAAGAGCATCGACATTCAACCGCGGTTATATCGTAAAACCCCACTAAAATTTCCATAAAAACACTCAATATTAAAAAGCTGGAGTTGCGCTATAGCCGAGGTATAACTCGGTATGATCGGAATAGTCGGTTCGATTCGTAGCATTCGTATTCTGTCCGCGCTCTTCGCGGCGCCGTATCTTTTCACTACCTTCATAAGGGCGGGTGTTTGAGCCCGGCGCGGTTGCAAACTTGTTATAAAGAGGCCAAAGAGCCCCTTAAGGCACTAAGATGCTCACGTGTAGGCACGTGTGCGGATCGCCTTATCTTTTATGCCCCGTTTAATATCGCGATTAAGGTCGCAATCGATTTTTCGCTCTTGTTTGTTGATTTTGTGTGTTTACACTTGCGGGGTGGGATTTACGTGATTTTCTCAGCTCGTTTTACGACTATTTTGCTATTCTGCTTTTTTATCATAAAAATGAATTACCTGCCTTTTTGCACAAATATATTTCTATAAGAATTCAGTTTTGATTGGAACATTTCGCGTAAACAAACTTGCAGCTCCCAGATTTAATGTAATCTCTTTTTGAAAAACAATGAACCAAATAATAATTATTAAAGAGTGTTGAAGCGTAATCCCCGGATTTCCCTCTTAATCCAATTATTGAATATTTCAGCTGTTAACAAATAAGGGCTGGTGTCACGGATTGCTAATAGAGAAATTAAACACTGGCAGCTATTTAACTCAAATTTTTGCCCCAAATGTTTGAATTAAACAGCTGTTTAATTTCTTGATTGAAAACAGAATCACCTTCACATTTTTAATCCCCAGGCGGATATCCATTAGACGCCTTAATTCAAGAACTTTATAACATAATGTGTCGTAGTTTTAAGGTATTTATAATATGGGCCCTTTAGTTATATTTTAAGTATCTGTGTTTCCGGAAGTCAATGATCCCTAGGTACCAAGTACCAACTATCTACTCAAGATTCTTTGAGTATATTAAAGAGGTTTTTTCTTGGAACGTCCAAATATTACATTAACCACACACCTGAATATAGCAGTAGTTTGAATTCTTTACGTGACAACAACAAGTTTATAATTTTAACCGACTTCAAATAAAAAAGAAAGGGTTCTCAATTCGATTGTTTTGTTTATGTTTGTATTATTGCAAAACTTCGTCATTTACGAATCGATTAGATTTTTTTTAACTGAAAGGCCCAGATTGATCATATAGAAATTTTATTAAAATCAGTATAGCAGTTTAGCCGTGAAGTTGGTTTCTCAAGTTTATTAAACTTCAATTATGCAAAAACATTTTGCATATTACATAATGTTATTGTATACGTAAGTGTTTACTCCATTCCTTACAGCGAGATAACTTTACAAAGTCATCGGTGTTGTTTCTATAACATTCTATCGCCAAATATCGTTCGTATAATTTAAATAATTTAAACATGCGAGCGTCCCGATTCATAAATAAGCCGTGATACGTTCTACGTAATTTTCTCGTGAATAAAATATGAACGTAAAAGCTCATCAAACTTAAGTAAAACTGAATTATGAATCGCTCAGCGTTGAGTGGTATTTAACTAAACGGTTGAAGTCATGATACCAAATCGAGTTGTTGTTATTTTGTCGTGTTTGTTTTGGTAACAACCAGAAGTTTAAATTCATGCTACTTCACATGTTTATTAAAGTTTGAAAAGTAGACAGGATCAAGGTTGAAAGTTAAATTAAAAAAGAAACTATGTGAGCCTTATTATATTGACTAAAGTTATTAAGGATTAAATTTTCTAATTCAAAATAAAGACTATTGAAGTTTTAATGAACACGGTACGTAGTAGCATAAGTAGTCTATTTGATGCCTACATATACAAGTAATAGTTTTGCGATAATAACAGTATTTGTTTGTGCATGTATAAATAATAATTAGCTACGAAGAGCTACGCTGCGCTACAAATGTCTACGTTGCTACGAGCGTCCACGACACGCTACGAAGCCACATAGCTCGCGTGACCGCATGGTTATCGCAAACGTCTGCCTTCCTTATTGCACGGACACCTTTATCCATCAACCTGCAATGAAGAATGTTATTCATTTAAGATACAGGATTGCCAGTACACGCTTTTGTTTACCTACTTTGTAATAAAAAACAATTTACTTTTAGTCGAACTACATACATAATATTTAGTTCAGCTGAAGTCATATTAACTCTATATTTTGGTTTTTCCAACTCTGTGTTATCCCTAGATAACACAGAAATTGAAATAAATAAATAAATTGGGCACCGGAATGAAATCCTTAGGCAGGGTAGACATCCTTCAGATCTCTTGGTACCTTATACAAGTTCCAAGATTTATATGACTTAATCAGACCTGTCCAAACATTTGGCAGAGTAATGGTACTTGGCAGCACATTGAGAGAGTGAGGGGTAAAGATAACTATTAACTGTAGGGATTGAACCGTTCTATGTCAAAACAAAGCTATAAAATATTACTCAATATATCCCTCACCATTGGATACAGCAAAAGTAATAAACTATATCGAAATATTGACACTCCATCCACTGAAATACGCAGTAACTGAATGTAGGACGTAAACTATCACAAAATGTACAGCAAATGAGGGCTGTATAATCATCTTTATTGGACCCCAAGTTGTAACACCCGATTTCTAATAGGTAAACCCAATAGTAGGTAACGATCGAATAAACTCATACCTTTTCAAACGTTCCCGCCATTCAATTTGAAGCTTCCTTTCAGCGAGATAGTTTTTATGTCAGAACATCGCCAAATGGAACGGCTCCGCATTATTTTTTTTTTTCGCACGTCGCCTTCGGCGCCGTGCGACGGAAACATCAGTCCTTCTGTCACAGTGTCCACAAAACATATTATTTTATTATCACATGAGCTTGAAGACATGATTTTTGTTCGTAGTTATCTTATTTACAACAGCTGGTTCGGGGTTGCCCGCTCAGTACGGTCCACACTAAGGGTTAGGTGAGTCGGCTTGACACCCAACCCCGAGAGCCCATTTAATTGTTTATACCTCCATATTATCCATCATTGAATACTTACTACGTCGTAAAATGCTTACGCGATTCCATATCTGAGCATACGGTCTTGTTCATAGTAAAATAATGACGATCCGAGTTGGCGGTCGATATTGCGCAGTTGAGTTTAGGGTAACCGCAAACCGGGAGCTGGCAACATGCCGGCGCGACGTGCCACAGACTGTCTATTGCGAATAGGAGTTTGTCGATCCGAGGGATTGTCTATTGATCGCCATCGAGTATCGAGAATCGATTATCCTACTAACATATTGCCATTGTTACGAGAATGTTGCCCTGTTTTTACAGGATACAGGATTTTCAAAACGTTATGCATTCGTCCTAGACCTCCGTCCGCCTTTTCACGGCTGAATTCGGGCCGATTCGTTTGTTTTTTTCTCTCCATCGATTTCATTTGAAAATCGATTATAAGATCGCTAGCGCGAATCGCTCTACTCGAGTCTATGGTCTGGATTTTTGAAACAGCTGGCTGACAGAGAGAGCAACGACCCATTGAAAGCCGAATTGATTCTTCGTTATCTTATTTAACAGATTTCTGTCGATTTTATTGTCCCGTGGTGGATAAAGATATACCCTACGCATAATATTTAGCAGCCTCAAGTGAGTCGAATATTCCTGGAAGCGAGCGAGTTCAGTGTTTTTGTAAAGTGCCGATACTAAATTGTTCCCTTTTCTCGTGATCAGTAGAGGCCGTCTGGTAGCTCCTGGAGACTCCTGCCGCATACGGGCCCCAGGTCTGAATATTGGCACTCGTCCCTTCGGCAAGGGAGCACCGATTGTCACTCCCCGTGGTCGAAACTTCGGCTGAAGGACCAGCGCGCATTTGCCCACGCCAGCTCCGTTCCGAGCCCGCTACCGACTTGCGAACGTGATATTGGTTAGATCTCAGCCTCCGAGGTTAGTCAAGGTGCTCGTGGAAGCACCAACACACCGGCTGCGGCCGCTATCTTCGGCGCCCTAAGGCCCGCCGTTGTTCCCTGTTGCCACTATCACACCGTCCTCCCACGGACCAGATACCCTTACGACGGACCTAATCCTGTTCAACCACTGTAGGATAAACTAACGCAACTCCTTATTAGTAGCCAAACCGAATTCGAGGCAGGCAGGTCACCAACCCAAGATATTTCTAGTTACGGACAATAAGTTTAGATAGTAATAAGTTATAGGCACCTAATAAGTTCTCAAGGATCCGAAGAAGCCTAGGGACATAGCGGGCCCCTTAGAATAATTAGAACCTAATATTTTTCTATGTTTGTTAACCGAATAAAGCACAAATAAAAACTTTTGTAATATAAGTGTTTCTTATCTTCCTACCCCGTAACTAGGAGATTTTCAGCATTACATTATGGCGCCCGAACAGGGACTGGTGATCTTGCGATTGAAAGGTAAATTTCATCTTTTTTCTGGTCAAAATAAGCTCAGTAAGAAACTGCCTCGAACTCGGGAATGGCCCTTATTTTTTTTTTTAGCCTTTAGTTAGATTCTGGCTCCCAAATAAGAACTGTGATCAGTGCCACTGCTAATAGGTCAAATACTACAGTGATTTGCTCTCAGATTGTTATATTTTTTGAAGATTATTATTTAATTTGTTTTTGTTTTCCTACTCATACATTTCTTACATTCATTTACATCTTCATTGTCAATCTGTAGTCACAATCAGTTATATACCTGTAAGCTTTATAGAATTCGGTCCTACTAATACTCAGTTGCTTGGAACAGCCATAGTCTGATAGTTTTTTTCTTTTAAACTTTAATATTTTGAGATTCTACTTACTACATTCAATTATAATGTTGGAGGAAAGGCCCATAGCTTTCAATGTGTTGTTGAAGGATGAGCTGGAGTATGAGGTAAAAATCCGAGGCGCTACGCCAGTGGGGGACACCCTCGTCGCGCTAAGAGCGCAGGTTCGAACCCTGAACAAGGAAATCCCTTCAGATGAGGTGGTGTCTACTGAGTTTGATATTTCTTCTGAACTTTCTACCATTCGTACTAAACTCGAAGGTCTCACTGACCTGGTTGCAGGTGCAGGGCTCAAACCATGCTCCCTTAAGATCCTAAATAGAGTCCAAGCCTTGGGCCACCATTTGTTTCATCGATTCGGTCGTTTGACCATGCCCTCTGAGGGAAATGATCAAGTGTCAACGTATAACAACATACAGGAACGCTTGGACCGGTTATTGAGAAGGTTAGATAATATCTTTTGCAATTTCAAGAGTAGTGTCGCATCACCCTCGCCTCCCTCTGAAGCTTTTGAGAATTGTGAGGAAAACCCTGGTTCGGTCCCTGAGACAGAGGTAAAGCCAACTGGCCGTGCCAGTTGTGATAAATATTCAGCTATACATACACTAAATCTCAAATTCAATGGTAAATCATGTGTAAAGGCTTTCTTACAACGGCTAGAGGAATTATGTCTGTCCCGGGGTATCTCTGATACTCGACTCTTCAACTCATCAGCAGAACTGTTCACTGATGAAGCACTGTGTTGGTACCGTGCAGTCAGTCTGGATGTTAGGAATTGGTCCGAACTGAAGTCAGTACTACTCGAAGAATACTTACCGTTTGATTATGATCACAGGCTCATGCAGGAGATTAGGGCGCGGACCCAGGGTCGAGATGAAAGCATCATTAACTATCTAAGTGTAATGCAGAATTTCTTTACTCGATTATCAAAACCTATCTCAGATGAAGAGAAGCTAAATATTGTTCTTTATAATGTTAGACCTTTCTACACAACTCAACTAGCTTTGAGCCCCGTGGAGACGTGGGCAGACTTGAAAAGGAAGTGCAGGCTTCTGGAGAACGCTAAGCAGCGCTCAGAAGGTTTCGCAGAACCACCCAGGAGTGGCAACCTATGTTTAGCACCCGACCTAAGCTACAAAAATTTATCTAACAATACTGGACCCAGGGTGGCCTCGGTGCAGCTCGAGGGGGACTTCTGCGTCCGCTGCAGAGTTAAAGGACACAGCTTGACCACTTGCAAGGCACCCTTTTGCTTCATATGCTACCGCTGTGGAGAGAAGGACGTCACATTCAAAACTTGTCCCAAATGCTCCGCCGACAAAGCTCCTGGTTCTGCGGTACCAAAAAACTAGATAGGGTGGACCAGCGGCACCAGAAAACACCTCCAGGGGGGGACAGTCATACCGATGAGTGGAAAAACTGGTTGCAATACATCAAACGTTTCTTTTCGGAGGTGCGATCCTCGCCGCCGCTGGTTCACGAAATAAAAACCAACGATAGACGCCCTTATCTTACTATAACTATCTACGATCTCGAATACAGGGGACTAATGGACTCTGGTTCTGAAATTTCTATCATAGGCAGGGACGCAATCAGGCATTTTGATAACCTGGTTTCTGTACATAAATCCAGTGACCTACATTTTATTAAAACCGCTAACGATTCGTTCGCCCCCGTAACCGGCTACATACTTTTGCCGGTTACGGTCGCGAAGAGAACGGCTATTATCAAGTTTTATATAGTTCCGGGGGTTTCCACTGAGCTCATTTTCGGTATAAATTTTTGGAAAGAATTTAACATAGCGCCCGACGTGCTTTCGCTGTTAAAAGACAGTGAATACTTCTCTCCGACAGAACAGGTAGATACTATTGCTACGACAGACAGGTTTTTAAGAGATTTTGATTCTTTGGATGAAGGAGAACGGAGCCAGGCACGCGAGATCATGCGCCAGTTTGATGATATTTCCGCCGAGAAGAGGGGCCTAGGAATGACACACCTCGTGACCCACAAGATCGACACCGGAGATCACCCTCCGATCAAACAACGCTACTACGTGATGTCCCCGGAGAAGCTAGCCGAAGTTAACAGGCAGGTCGACCAGATGCTAAGAGACGGTGTCATCGAACCCAGCAACAGTGCTTGGAGCAGCCCGGTGACTCTGGCTCCGAAATCCGACGGTACCTTCCGTTTCTGCCTGGACAGCAGGAAGCTGAACGAGGTGTCGAAGCATGATGCCTACCCACTCCCCTACATCAGCCATATACTGGATCAACTCAGGAACGCTAAATACCTATCCTCCATAGATCTGAAAGCGGCATACCACCAGATCCCGTTGGACTCCATGGAGTCCAGGGAGAGGACCGCCTTCACCGTAATGGGACGCGGTCTTTTCTACTACACCCGGATGTGCTTCGGCCTTACGTCTGCGGGCAGCACGCAGCAGCGATTGATGGATAAATTATTTGGTCCTGAATTCGACAATAAAGTGTTCATCTACCTCGACGATATTATCATAATCTCTCATACCTTCGATGATCACGTCAATCTACTACGTAGAGTAAAGGATCGCCTACGCGATGCTGGGCTCACTATTAACATGGGCAAATGTCAATTCTTTAGGAAACAATTAAAGTACCTAGGGCACGTTGTCGACGAGTATGGCCTGCGTACGGACCCGGATAAAGTGAAAGCAATCGTAGACTTCCCCACACCCATTTGCCGGAAAGACGTCAAGCGCTTCCTGGGCACCGCTTCCTACTACCGACGATTTATAGAAAATTTTAGCCATATAGCAGGACCCCTAAATTCACTTACTTCTACTCGTAAGGGAGCTCCCCCTTTCGAGTGGACACCCGAAGCTGATAAAGCCTTTAACAATTTAAAATTAGCCCTTACCACGGCTCCTGTCCTGTCGTGTCCGGACTTCTCTCTACCATTCTCGGTACACTGCGACGCCTCCGATTTCGGGATTGGAGGGACGCTTACTCAAGACCTTGACGGTCAAGAACATCCTATAGCTTATTGTAGCCGTTCCCTGTCACCAGCTGAACGAAACTACTCCGCCACAGAAAGGGAGGCTTTAGCCGTCGTACATGTGGTCGAGCACTTCCGCCCCTACATCGAAGGCAGCAAACCGGTTCGTGTGATAACCGACCATGCTAGCCTCAAGTGGTTTCTGAACCTCAAGAACCCCACAGGACGCTTAGCGCGGTGGGGGTGTAGACTATCGCCCTTTAACCTAGTCGTCGAACATAGGAGAGGTGTCCAGAATGTAGTACCAGACGCTCTATCCCGATCCGTACCCGTGTTCGCCATCGACACCGAAAACTCGACCGACGCTTGGTTCACCAATATCGTTAAGCGCTGCACAGACAAGCCACGAGCGTGTCCCAACTTTCAGGTTATAGGTGGTAGGCTGTATAGGTTTACTAAAAGTAGTAACAAGCTCAGTGGCGATTTCCAGTGGAAGGAGGTAGTTCCCTCGGAACATCGAGTAGGAATCCTTACTGATAACCATTCTGAACCGATCGCTGCTCATCTCGGTGTAGCGAAAACTTATAAACGCTTGAAACTAAGGTACTTTTGGCCGGGTATGTATAAAGATACCGTAGAATTTGTTAAATCCTGCCCTACTTGCAATGCATACAAACACAGTAACCAAGCAACTCCCGGTTTTATGGGGGAACCCAAGGTCTGCTCCCGACCGTTCCAGTGCGTCAGTATTGATTTAGTTGGCCCACTGCCGATGTCGCGGCAGCAAAACACTTATCTATTGGTCGTGGTGTGCTGTTTTACTAAGTACTGTCTAATATTCCCCCTGCGTCGAGCCACTGGGAAGGTCATAGCTCAGCGACTCGAAGATCATGTATTCCTAGTACACGGTATTCCCCAAACCATACTTTCCGACAACGGTTCCCAATTTGTAGGCCACGAAGTCCAAGCATTGTATACTAAATATAATATACCACAGGTGCACCTAGGTCCGGTTTATTGCCCTCAGGTAAATACGGTAGAGCGGTATAACCGTACTATCATGACAGCCCTGTCGTCATACGTTGAAAATGACCACAGGTCCTGGGACGTGAACGTGCATAAGGTGCAGTTCGCGATCAATACTTCTGTAAATGAAACTACTCTATTTTCTCCATTTATGCTAGTGCACGGTAGAGAAGCCGTCGTCGACGGCAGTGTTTATAAGGATTTCCAAGATATCGATGAGTTAATATTCAAATCCCGGGATAGCTATGCCACAAGTTTGGGACCGCTGAAGGATATATTCACGCGTGTACAAGATTCATTAAAAAAAGCTCACGTTCAAAACGCAAAATACTATAACCGTAGACGCCGAGAGATTTCGTTTGACGTTGGAGACGTAGTGTGGAAACGTACATACAAACAGAGCGCGGCTCACAAATATTTCGCAGCGAAATTAGCTCCTAAATACGAACGATGCAAGGTTATACGTAAACTATCCCCGTTAGTCTATGAGCTAGAGGACGCCACTGGCAAACTCATCGGCAAGTGGCATATCAAAGATTTTAAAAATTTAGACTGTAACCAGAACTGAATCCGTCCCTGTGCTGGCCCGGGGAAGTAGAATAAGCCAGCCGCTTTCACTCATTCCAAGCGTGTCGTATGAGGCGACTATAGGAACCTACGTTTAACGAACACCAACTGGTTTAAATGTATTTTTTAGTTAGGATATTCCATTACTTATATAGTTACTATACCATGTTTTTTTTGTTCTATTTTTTTTTATATTTTCATCTGTAGCGATTACTAACTTATCGAGTCTGTGGACTTTGCAACCGGTGCAAGCATGCACTTTCTTATCACGGTTATACCACCTACATTATTTTACCCCAGTTTTCGGGTAATTATTTTTTATTTTTTTTTCCTCCCCACATGATTATCAAGGCAAGTCCCGCCACATTTTTTAATCGTTGTGAAACAATTAGGTATACGGTACCGCTAAAACCGGCCCAATATTGCCAGGTGACACACCGACAAGAATCGACCGGTACTGCCCGCGATTTTCTGGCCTGAAATATCTAGCTACGCTATTCCAAGTCGATCTGAAGATCAATCCATAGATAGTTTGCCGGGGAGGGATGTACTAAAATACCACTAACTTAATCATTTACCCGTTTATTGCTACAATTATCATCGGTATTTACTACCTCTCACAATAAATTTTACACATAACCTTAAATATTATACCTCGCGAGGAGTGAAAGGACGAGGGCGTCCTACGAATTCCCTGCGTGAATTCTTACGGGGGAAAGGGGGTGCTGTAACACCCGATTTCTAATAGGTAAACCCAATAGTAGGTAACGATCGAATAAACTCATACCTTTTCAAACGTTCCCGCCATTCAATTTGAAGCTTCCTTTCAGCGAGATAGTTTTTATGTCAGAACATCGCCAAATGGAACGGCTCCGCATTATTTTTTTTTTTCGCACGTCGCCTTCGGCGCCGTGCGACGGAAACATCAGTCCTTCTGTCACAGTGTCCACAAAACATATTATTTTATTATCACATGAGCTTGAAGACATGATTTTTGTTCGTAGTTATCTTATTTACAACAGCTGGTTCGGGGTTGCCCGCTCAGTACGGTCCACACTAAGGGTTAGGTGAGTCGGCTTGACACCCAACCCCGAGAGCCCATTTAATTGTTTATACCTCCATATTATCCATCATTGAATACTTACTACGTCGTAAAATGCTTACGCGATTCCATATCTGAGCATACGGTCTTGTTCATAGTAAAATAATGACGATCCGAGTTGGCGGTCGATATTGCGCAGTTGAGTTTAGGGTAACCGCAAACCGGGAGCTGGCAACATGCCGGCGCGACGTGCCACAGACTGTCTATTGCGAATAGGAGTTTGTCGATCCGAGGGATTGTCTATTGATCGCCATCGAGTATCGAGAATCGATTATCCTACTAACATATTGCCATTGTTACGAGAATGTTGTTACGAGAATGTGCCCTGTTTTTACAGGATACAGGATTTTCAAAACGTTATGCATTCGTCCTAGACCTCCGTCCGCCTTTTCACGGCTGAATTCGGGCCGATTCGTTTGTTTTTTTCTCTCCATCGATTTCATTTGAAAATCGATTATAAGATCGCTAGCGCGAATCGCTCTACTCGAGTCTATGGTCTGGATTTTTGAAACAGCTGGCTGACAGAGAGAGCAACGACCCATTGAAAGCCGAATTGATTCTTCGTTATCTTATTTAACAGATTTCTGTCGATTTTATTGTCCCGTGGTGGATAAAGATATACCCTACGCATAATATTTAGCAGCCTCAAGTGAGTCGAATATTCCTGGAAGCGAGCGAGTTCAGTGTTTTTGTAAAGTGCCGATACTAAATTGTTCCCTTTTCTCGTGATCAGTAGAGGCCGTCTGGTAGCTCCTGGAGACTCCTGCCGCATACGGGCCCCAGGCTCTGAATATTGGCACTCGTCCCTTCGGCAAGGGAGCACCGATTGTCACTCCCCGTGGTCGAAACTTCGGCTGAAGGACCAGCGCGCATTTGCCCACGCCAGCTCCGTTCCGAGCCCGCTACCGACTTGCGAACGTGATATTGGTTAGATCTCAGCCTCCGAGGTTAGTCAAGGTGCTCGTGGAAGCACCAACACACCGGCTGCGGCCGCTATCTTCGGCGCCCTAAGGCCCGCCGTTGTTCCCTGTTGCCACTATCACACCGTCCTCCCACGGACCAGATACCCTTACGACGGACCTAATCCTGTTCAACCACTGTAGGATAAACTAACGCAACTCCTTATTAGTAGCCAAACCGAATTCGAGGCAGGCAGGTCACCAACCCAAGATATTTCTAGTTACGGACAATAAGTTTAGATAGTAATAAGTTATAGGCACCTAATAAGTTCTCAAGGATCCGAAGAAGCCTAGGGACATAGCGGGCCCCTTAGAATAATTAGAACCTAATATTTTTCTATGTTTGTTAACCGAATAAAGCACAAATAAAAACTTTTGTAATATAAGTGTTTCTTATCTTCCTACCCCGTAACTAGGAGATTTTCAGCATTACAAAGTGCGCGCCACAGTAAATTCTAATCAAGCTAATGCTGTTTGGATTATAATAAAATTTAATGCTCCAAAGTTTGCCCACTGTCGACACTGTAACATGGTACAGTTAAATGGGACTAAGAAATAGTTACCAACTATCCCTAACAAGTTAGCCGCGAGAATTTTTTAAACGTGTTTCCTGTATAAAGACGATGCGGTGCTAGTTTTATAGGAAATAAAAAAAAAACAATAGAATTTGTGTAAAAAAGGGGATTCACTTTGCTTGGAGATTAGTTGTGAGCTAATTTTTGTTAATACCACGGACTTACCATAATATTATTTTCTAAAATAGAAAAACAGCATGACGGACAACGAAATAATTTGATAACAGCGCAACTTCAATGAGATTTCCGAAAATATTTTACAAAAATAATAAAAATACATCATCGCGAATCATACGTCAATTACGGGACCGAAATTAAATTATAATATAAATTACCAGCTTGTTTCATCTTCGCAAATGTTAAATAATTAAATTATGGTTGCTAACGAATAATTTGAGTTCCGACCGCGGGAAATTTTGTTTACGAAGTTACAGGTATAATTTGATTTAATTGGAATCAAATAATCTTGGTCAATGCTTTACTTTCATCACTTTTTATCAAAAAAAAAGCTGTATTACAATATAAGTCGTACCTTAGTGAAGCACATACTATTACATAGATATTAGGTACAAGTAACTTGCTATAACATTCCTCTGAAAGATAGTGCAAGGCCGTAAATACCTAAAATAATAATATTGCTGTGATCAATACAATAGCGGGATCTATTCTTTTAGTTGGCGAAAAACTCAACACCGACTTCATTAAATCTAATGGAACTGCCATCGTTTTCCATAAATACAAACACAAAGGGCACAGTTCAAACCTTACCTCGCAATTTTCGATAACTTAAACGTATAAAGAGCACCGTACACGCATAAAGACGTCGTCCTACTGAGCCAGTCTATCGCTTTATGGACGCCAATCGTGCGTAAAACAGCTATACGCTAACTCGAACGAATGTTTAAAACGACTTCCATGGCCATTGTTCGAGACTTCCAAATGGCCTCGTTGTTCTAATGTAACTTGATTGTGAAACAAAGAGCCGAGCTGAACTTGCCTAACAAACTTTTGCAATGCGACAGTCTTTTGTCTTTGCAAAGAAGGTACGCGCTCGTTGTCGAATGACGGTGAGATGTCGCTATGAGTGCCAGCACTTTTTTCAAAAACGTGCTTTGTCCGTTTGATGCAGTGTTTGAAAATGTAAAACGAAATTTAAAAATGCAAATGCATAGCATACACGTTCGAAAGTCGATGGCTTTAGGAGCATGACACGTTATACGGACAAAAATCTTCGGAGTTTTTGTTGTGCTTTTTCATGAAATATTTAGAGCAAACATGAAAAGTAACAGTAATCATAGAGTTGGTAAAGTATAAAAATATATTTACATTTTTATGCTTGAGTACTTAACTTACAAAAAAGTTGCATTGTTATGGCAATGTTTTATCAAATCTCTTCGTCAAAATTTATTTCGTATAACATATCAACAAAAGTGTATTAGCCTAATCCCACTCGCACCTATATCTTCGCAATGTGCGCGGAGCTCAACAAAACTAATTACCCGCGTTTATGTAATAGATCCACTAGCAAGTCCCCCGGGTCTGGATTTAATTAGCTATCGTCTTGCAACTAGTTACAGGTGTAAAGAATAACCTCCCCTCGCACAGTCTCGAGTACTAGTCACAAGTGTGCGAAAGAATATTAACCCTGCCGCTCGGTAACTGGAGATTTTGAGGTACTTAAAACAGCTAATTGAAAAGCTAATATTCACGGCATAACATTAATTATGCTCTAGAGGTTATCTTGGTAATCTCCGTAGCAAAATCCTTATCATTTTAAGTGATACACCGATGTTTTTAATATTAAAAGGATGCTTTTATTATATATTGGTAAGCGTTGTAACCGTTCAAATAATTATAAACCAACTTCTAAAATTAGTATGTTTCTGACGGACTCATCGGTATCTTAAATTAAGCTTTCAATTGAATATAATTACAGCCTAAAGCACTATAGACTAATTATCCTGCTCATTTGATTACTAAAATAACTTCTCAAATATTTTCACCATTTCGCATATTAAAACTCTTTGTGACGACGAAATTAAATTCTGATCTTTGAGTCATTTTGAGTTCCAATCAAAGTGCTAATAATTGAAATTAGTATTCAATTGCGGCGACAAATTAGAAAGGTTCTCTCGGTCGTTTTCCTTATTTTTACGGGCGAATGTTTTCGAATGTCAAAAAATTGGACGATATTTCAAAGTGGGAACAAATTCCCGAGAGATAAGCGCGTCACAGGGAGTTGGTGTATTTCATTGGAGTTGTTATCAGTTGGGTCGGTTCGGCCCCGGCCGGCAGGGGCCGCCACTCGCGCCGGGGGGTCAATGGAGATCGAATGAAAAATTGCGACTGTGCAGTCAACTTGAAGTGACTGAGATCGTGTGAGTGGGTTAATACGAACCGGTACTTTACAAATGTTTGAAGTAAAATGTTTGATAGGTAGACATGGCCATGGTTTTTTTTTTAAATCGTGTTTTCAATCGAAATCTGTTGTTTGCGCATGTAGCCTCTTAGGTGAGATGAGGTTTAGTGTTACAAAAATATTTGGAAAAAAAACGAAGAGCATCTACGTTTTTTTGAAAAAAGAGCGTTTGTATAAAATAAGACCTATTATAATCCTAACCTATGATCCTCAGTGATCACAACTTGTGCTCATACACCAACATCATTTTACAGCTACGGTAGAGTGTATGCACAATGCACACAGAGTTTCCAAACGTACGATCAAAACTCGATGGATCGACTGTTGTTTATACTGGAGAATTCATCTCGAACATCACTCGGAAAGAGAACTTCCTCGCACGAACAACTTTCAAATGAAAGATTCCGAGCGTGCTATGTAATAATAATAAATTTGGAGTTTAGCAAACTTGATCTATCTCCACGTGACGACGAAAACTGAATAAGTACGTCCTATTTTAGTAGATAGACCAATGTCATGATTTTTAGTACATTTTACACGCATTATTGTAAGTGCGTGAGTTTTTCAGAAATGTGAAATGTGGTTGTGTCACTTCGACCTATCGTGTCCCTTGATAAAGAACATCTTTGTATAATTTTCCACTGACAATACGTACACCCAGTTTTAAAACTAGCTTGCAGCGCCCTAGAGGGTACATGGACTCGCCTAATAGATGTTAAATGTAGACCTAAGCTATGTACAGGCAATAAGAAAATGTAAACTGATAACCAATGTGGCAGGAATTGATCAATATTTTTTTTATTTCTTTGACTATTTAAAGGAAAACTAGCTACAAAAAAAAGTTACATTGGAATTATGTCAAAAATGAGGTGCTTATAGAAATAATTTACAAAATTATTCATCTTCGCAAAAATATGGTTCAGAAAATGTAACCGAAACAACAAACATTCGACAACAAAACAAAATACTTACAACTTTCGCATCTAAATAGGTACATTTACTCTGAATATTTTCAATACATAAACCCGTACCTGGCCCCGTGGGGCATTGATTACAAAGTTCCTCTTGGCACCCTCTCGAAGAAACTTTTGATATCTTAGTATATTTGTCATGCGAGTACGTACTTCTTCCCGATTTATTGATAATATTTTCGAAGAATGGAAAAACATGGTAAGATGATATAAAATTGATAAACGGAATAAAGTTATGAGTATTCTTAACTTTGTTGAAATAAGAAACGGTTCGGTTGCTAATTTTTCGTCAAGTTTATAGTGACTTTGATGTACTTATATTGATAACAATTTTATATCGCTGAAAGTAAGGCGGAAGTTTCCAAGCCAACTTGATATAATAATATATTTGTTTCATCTTTGGTTTGATTGTTTTTTTTTATACAGATAATATTATAAGAGCCTAGTTAAAGCTAAAATTATAATGAATACCTACATGAAGTTTTAAAAAACAAATATTATTTGAATTCTATTTTATTGGAACTTGAATCACGTCTGAAGACGTATACGTTTGAGCACAGACAATTTCCTGCCTACAGAGGCAACCTTTGCGAACAGCCCTCATGTTGACACGCGCTGACACATTACGTCATGTTTACTCGACGTGACGCACGTCAAACTTACAAAAGGTGCCTCGCACAGCTCACCAAAAACGCTCCTCAAAGAACCTTTGACAAATTATCCCATTTAACTGACAAGCAAACAACCCCCAGCCAGTCCTCCTAGACATCCCCGATCAACTCTCGATTTACAGATAAAGACAAAACTTCACCCATTATTTCACGCCGATATAAGTGACAGTTTTACACTATATACAGTTTTTAAGTGCGTCCATATCGAACGTCGAGTGCCAAAGTTTTTAGGGTATAATGCTTCCGATACATAAAACCATCCGATAATATTTGTGTTCGACGGCGACACGAAAGCATTTCGGTCGAGGCGCCCCCTATCGGTCGCCTATAAAGGCCTTTCGCGCGATAAAAACTGATCTGTGAGTTTGTTCGCCAACAACAGGAAAACAGATCTTTGGCGCAAGGCCAAGCTACCTGTGCTTGGTAGCATCACGGGGCGACGGCGACGCACCCCTGCGTGCTCGACTCTGCACTCGCGATAAAGGGTTAACAAATTGCATTCAAGTTCGCAGCACACGTCGCCAAATGTGGAAGCAGTAAATAGTTCCATGTTTGTCGGCGAAGTTTTGACTTCTTTCTCACTTGCCGACTGACGTTCTCATAATGGGTTTCCCGAGGTGGAGCGCCATTGTAGTGTCGGGACCGGCCGCCCGCGGCGCCATCGCGCCACCGGCGTCCAACCGCCTCGCTCCTCAATTTGCTCCTCCGATTGTCGCCATTTAAATTGTGTTCCTCGCACAATCCGCGTTATTATTCTTTTATGCGACGTTGCCGTCGCTCGCCGATCGTCGTGCAAATTGTTTTTTTGTTGCTGTGTTGTGTATCGGTCTGCTTATTTTGCGTTGTCTCTATTTTCGCAGGAGGCGGGTGTGTAAACACGACTCTGGCTTAAAAGTGCGTCCTAATTTATTTGAGGCGCCTTTTTGGAAACCGTTTCGGCTATGCTCTTTTATCCAGTTGAACAAAGGATAATACGAATAAAAGCCAGTCGAGCATAATCGTACTTTCGCGTCGAGAGCTCGCGAAAGATAAAATAGTCACCGCAATTTTCCCCGTGGAGTTTGAACCTTGCGGCGGTTTTTTTGCTGGATTCGAAAGCTGATTCAATAAGAAGTTACGAGCGCGCTTTTAGTACATGTACAGCTATGCTCTAACAAAAGAACGGCTATAATATACATGGTCGTTGGAAGCGAGACGAGCTTGTTGATTGTTTATATTCGATTACCTCGGAACCGTTGAACCGATTTTCCGTCAGGTTCATCTAAAAACATCTAAGGCGTTCGGTGTCTGCGGACTCTCTGCATAATCAATTGTGCGCTAAGCACAGAACAATAATATTTACTCTCCAACCATTCTCGGGCTAACACAATTTCAGTTTCCAAAATTGAGCACGGCTTTACTAACAAGATGCAAAGCAAATTATATTTATAGGTACATAATTTAGGGCATCGGTCGCTTTTGTTTATATTTTCCGTAGAAAAATGGTAACTCGTCTTGATCTTTCATGATAATACATTGTATATTTTTGTAGCGGTATGCCCGCCACTCCCAATGTATCTCAAAAGATCAACGTAACTGATTTAGCTGCGGAGCGAAGTTGGCGGATTTGGGTAATCCTATCCTTATAAGCGGGAGATCCATCAGTCGTCATTAAGGGAACATGACGCCGGCGCATCACCTCGTCTACCTAGCTGTGAGCATCGCACCTGTACTGGGATACAAAGATTGATAGGACGATGGGCCACGGAATATCTGCGCCATGTTGACAGGCTGTTAGTGGAAAATTGAGCGATAATCTCGCAGTGCCTTTTATTGTTTAAGATTTTGTTGCCTTGATTTTTGACGAATATGTATTTGCTTTTAGTGGGTACGAATAATGGATTCCCAAGGTCTGTTATGACGGATGAGTTTTTAATGCCACCATTGTGGGTATGTTTACAAAATTGAATAAAGCCGAGTTTTAATGGTTAGACCTCATTACATTATTGTAAACGATATGTGTAATTTTACGAAGATTTTTTTCATACAACAAGGACTGATAAATTTCGTGCAGCGCCTGATATTAGATGTCTATTCAGATACTGCGTAAAATCTTCAACCAATGCGTTTTTTTAACATCTCTGAGTAAACAAACAAGCTTGATAGAATGGTTACCGTAATTTATAGATGCTTGCAACACCAAGGAATAACAGGCGCGTTGCTGACGCTTTAAAAATTTATTTAATGCTGACTATTGATAATAAAACTTTAATTTAGCCTATTTTATGTCTTATAAAACTTGTATTGTTTCAGGGTGTGCATTCGTCAAGTTCAGCTCACACCAAGAAGCACAAGCAGCAATCACTAGCCTGCACGGAAGTCAGACTATGCCGGTAAGTTTAGTTACTATTAGAAGTTCATGGGCATAGGCAAGGCCTCCCTCATAGATTTTAAAAATCATTTGATGAGCTGACAATATACACCATCCGTGGCAGGCGCATTAGTGTTCGAAAGGGCTGTCATAAACACATACCCAGCATGCTCAAATTTTGCTGTTGGAGACACACACAAACACGCCGAAAATCTGTCCACAACAGTTGGACTCACGTTTCAAATCCTTAAGTATTGAGTTACATGCCTATCAGCCCCGTGATAGAGTTCTAACGTAAACACTGGCAGTTTTATGCTTCCTGAATAAATAGTTGGCTACACCACGCACGGACATAAAGTTTGACTCGCATTTTCCTTTGACTTCTCCCTTGTAATTTCTTCACGTTGTGACCTCAAAAGATTACATTCGTATCAGTTTTATCAAATATATTTATTTGAAAACATGGTACAAGATTATGACAAAAACAAGTGTCAACGATAGTATACTGTAGCAAATCGAGTTACAGTGTTGCACACTTATATAATTTAATTATTAAAAAGTCATATTCAGCTCAGTAGTAAAAAAAAACAAAAAATCTAAATTTGAACTATAAATAGCAAAATAAGGTATTTAATTTTAAAATTTAATACTTTTTCTTGCTATTCATGACATTTATTTTTATTTTTTTGTTTTAAAAGCTACGGTGCGTAATAGTCCTAAATTGACCAATGAAAGATATCACAGTTTTTTTTAACATGTTAAAGAAACGTTGTTTGTCTGAAGGTCGTTAACAATTACACAAGTCAAAGAACAACCAAATGTATATGTATTATAACAGTGTAAACAAACAGTCAGTCTGGGCAGGGTACTCGTACCGTTTGTTTGTCGTTCCAACAACGCTCAGAAAACACGGTGGCGTTTGAGACGGGACGTCTAGTCACGGTGTGGTCTACGTGTACCTACTACAAGCTAACAAAGTTCGTTTCATTGAGGCATGGCATACATATAAATATTTGCGGTATGTCCGTACAAACATACATAACTTTCACTTATAATACCACAAGAACTCGTCAAGTCAAGAAGTCGTCAAGTCAAGAAGTCGTCAAGTCAAGAAGTCGTCAAGTTTTTCAGGAAATATCACTCGCGCTTCGCGCTCGTGATTTTTTAACCTGAAAAACTTGACTCCTTCATTTGTTTGCAACGAACCTATCGGGAAATATCCAGATAACTTTGAAGCTCGTGTGGTATTCGGGGGATTATTTTTCCGTCCCAAATATCGACCAATTGCACCATTCGACGTCACGTGGTACAACCTAGAAAATTTTCAAAAAATTGTCAGTATAATACCATGTAGGTTGTACCACGTGACGTCGAATGGTGCAATTCTATTGGTCGATATTTGGGTCGGAAAAATAATCATCATTATCACCCTGAAAATATTCACTACGCAATTCAAAATGTTCACCAAACCTACTCAAAATACATCAACTATTAGAGAAAACAAACAAAAAATAAATGTTAAATATGTACTACGTACAAAGTAGCAGTAGCCCAAAGCCCACTCGGACATGTCCTAACCCCTAATTAAAAAGTTAGCGCTGTATCGGACAGTCAATTTCAGCACTTTTTAGTTGCACGTCCAGCCTAAAGTTAGACGCCTATTTACTACTTCATATGGAATTTGTAAGCGCTTTTGAAGCTTTTTCAATTTCTACATGAATCGGGACGTTTAATTTAGGACGTACTTGTAAATGCAATTTCAATAACAGGAAAGCAATATGTAGTGTGGCAATTTTAGCAGCGTTATTTTAGTGATATTTTAGCTGTTGGCAAACTAATGGCCTCGCATGTTTTGTTTACGGTATGTTTTTATTAAAACTGTCTGTTTGGTTTATGTCACATAAAAATAAAAAGACGTAGGTATCCGTTACTATTAGTTCTAATTACAAATCTTTTATACCTCTTCCTTGCCGTCTGCCAGTAATCTCCTTATTCCAATAGGATCTCCTGTAATCCTGTCATTGGTGCAGAAACCAGTCTCCAATAAGCCATTTGCTAACAGATTTCCAGTGAATTTTCGGCTGATAAAATATGCTGAGCTAGTACTCGTAAATTGATTACTACTGTAGGGTGTTAAGGAAAATTCAGAAACGCTGAAAATTCAATCGATCGCGAAGAAAATTGTTCTAGCCAAGCTAATTTATGACATGAAAGAGAATGGAAAATAAATTATTGTATGAAGTAAAATAGTACAAAGAAAACTATTTGTTTGAAAAATTTAATATAAGAAAACATGTTTATAAATTCGTTGTAAAATGAACAAATGAAGATTAGTGTCAAATGAACAGATTTTTAATCAACTAGAACCTCCCACCGGAGTGAAGCATTGTGTCGGCACTGCCGAATGGAATTCGTGGAAGCTCTGTGATAATTCCTTTTGCTGTCACAAAGCTGGCCGGTTTCCGATTTGCCCCCAAGGCCGGATTGCCCCGTAGTAGGTACGCCAGTTTTGCTCGAATTTAATCTGATGTCGTTTTTGTTCCAGCGCCACTCAAACATTGTTTGACTTGTACGACTGTTTTGTAGAGACGGATGTGTATGCTTTTGCTTTTTCATTATTGAAGGCGTTTTGTCGCGCAACTGAGAGTTTTTTGTCCGATTTGATGTCGTCATTCGTCTTTTTCATCGTTTCATTTTCTTTGACAAAACATTCTGACTGGCGCTAGGCAGTCCTCTATAATTTTTTTCGAATATTTTATGAAGCACTATTCCACCTTTAGAAAACTACCAATTACCTTCACATTAAGAAGAAAGCTAAGGCCCGGTAGCGAGAGATAAATTAAATAAATTTCCCGTTCGCCACCCTCCATAAGCCGGCTGAATAAATATCCCTTTGGCTATTTATTATTAAAACATAAAAAATATAGAAATACAATCTTTGAATACCAACCTATTATTATTTAGGAGTTAATTTAGTTTGTTGGCGTGGTAAGAACAATTAATGTACCAAATTTGACTATGCTTTGTTTTAGTCACTTGAGTGGGCCAGATTTTCCGTCGAAGATGACAATTTTCTTGTAATTTGATTTGAGATAAACTAGAAAGCTTTGCATTGTGTCTACCTGCATGTAATAGGTAATTATATCAAGATGTTGATTTGAATCTTAAAAAGTTTAGATAAAACGGTACGACTAATATCGTTGTGTTATATTCCGCCTGTTAGAAAATAAAATATCAAGCAGTAAACAGGCTGTTTGTGTGTACGACAATACTAAATAGGCTTTACCTACGTCAAAATTATTGAACAAACAATTACAATTACGGACCTTATTGGAACGCTGATATTTTTAATAATTGGGCCGTTATTTGGGCCCGTGAAACCTTTCGTGCACCTCATTAAGGGGCGATTTCAAGTGCTTCAGCGGGGCCTCTAACAATGCGCGTCCTCAGGGTTGGACGGAGCTATTACGTACCTACATATGCGTGGGATAAATATTATATATTCCTTCAGAATAAGGTTGGAAATTCCGATTTGGTAGGTACTGCTACGAGTAGTAAGTTTGGGATTTAATGCCAAAAAATATGGATTAAAGCATCTCCAAAAACATTGAGATTTTTATTAAGCATATGAATGAAAATTTTGATTTCTCATTTGTATGGACGTGGCATTCATGGAATTAACCCACCCAGTCAGTAATGAAAAAAACAAAACTTTGTGTAAGTTTTGTATTCGCCAAAAGGTTATGCTTGTATACATAAATGTGAGTCATTTCAAACATGTAAATAGAAACTGACTTTATTTGGACGAAAAACTTAAGATAAATAAAACTTTGATTGAGTTAACTTATAAACGAAACCTTTAAAGTGATAATAACATAAATTTATGAGATTTACTGGTTTAAGGAGCTATGAGGTCTAGAGAGCCATAATTATTGTTGTTGGAAATTTGTACTAAGCTTGAAAAAAAATCTAAACATTTACAGCACTTGTGCCAAGAGAAAATTCATTACAATACGATAATATTTCTGAATACTCCCTTATTGTTGGTTGTTTAGAACACTCCTTTATTCCAGGTTGTTTTATAATTGAGTTCCAAAGCGATAAATAAAGGAATTCGGTTGGAAGTTGAAACGAAACTCGTGAAGTAAATTTACCTATTTTATTATCAAAATACAGTCAATTTTCTGTTGTTAATTATTGTAGGGACGCGAGGGTAATTAAATAATAGGAATACCTTTTTATGTTGAATATTTAATAGTAGAAATTTTATCTCAAATTTAAAAAAAGTTTTTTTTTTAATTTGAGATTGTTAATAAAAAGAGAAAGTTTTAGTAATTTTATTGTATTCATGTAACAGAATAAATATACACAATAAACAAAAACTAAACAAATGTTATTGAATAAGCTGCTACTGGTTTAAAATATGATTAACACAAAACTCACCTAAATAAACATGGTGGATATGAACATCTTCATTTAAAAACGAGGGACGGTTAATAAGGGCCGTTCCACACGGGCGCGGAAAATCTCTTAATTTTGCGCTTGACTCGCCGAGCTCGGTAAATAGTACGACGCCCTCTGGTTATCAATGTAAGGAGTGGGGGAAGCGGATCTGCGAATTATAGCTGACCGTCAAAGGTTCAGGTAATGTTGATTTATAATTGTTTGAGCAACGTTTCTGGGCATAATATAATTCATTTTAAGAAGAAAGCTTTCAATTCAGAGGTTTTACGACAAGTAAATTTATGAGTCATAAAATTCATTATTCGATATTATTTTCAGACTTATCAACAAAAAAAAGTGCGGTCATTTTCTCCACATTTAAAAAAATCACTAAGCTATAAAACCATTCTCCAGATTTTATAAACTTTAGCAAAATTTAAAAACTACTCGTTTTAGTTTAAAAAAAACGACTGCATCATATAAGTATAATATTTACATTGCGAAACGATACAAATTATCACAGCAACTTAATCAGTAGATCTACAGAGTAAATATTAGCAATAACAAAACATCCAAAGATTGAAGAAGTAAAACAATAAAATATTATATTCACTGACCATTATAATAACTGATTACAAGTTCACTTGAATTCCAAATAATTGCAGACCGCAAGATAAAATAAGTACCTACCGAAGTCTTTGTAAACAAAATTTTATTCTGCAGCGAATTCTCAAAGCCAATTATAAACTAGATGTCATAATAACAAGGTGAGTTACAGAACAAAAACATCATTTTCCAATATCCAATTTCCAGTTGTAGTAGTTACTGTCTCTATAAACATTCCCTGTAATACTCGTAACATCGTTAGAAGTAACCTTTTTAAATTCTATTTTGGAATCGCGATTCAGATCGCGATATTGAATGAATTTAACAATGAAGCGAAGATAAGATGTCTAAGGAGAGCAAAGATATCTATAACTCATCATCATTGCCTGTCATGAAGTTCACAGCAGGATAACCGGTTTTAATTATTTGTATCCATCCGCTGTTTGTGATCTGTACAATGTCGTCAGTCCACTGGGATATGAATAATCTAACTACTTTTCGATGAACAGTTGTGCGAAAATAAAGTTCAACTTGCCTACAAATATTGAAACACGGTATCCAGGATAACAGCAAGTATTTTTTTTTTACTACACTATCTAGCCCCAAACTAATCAAAAATAAACTAAGCTATAATTTCTCGTAAAAATAGTTGTATTAACAAAAATTGACCCAATAATGTTCACTGCAAGTAAAATTACTTAAAGTAAACCTAAAAAACTAACTCATAACTCAGAGAAAACTGTATTAGAGACAAATGCTACGCTCCGGCTAGGCGGCTACGGAATGCCACGGAGTGCTACGAACTTCACTTTCGTAGCACTGTAATTACACGTCTTTTCTTAGGCAAAGTTGCCTTGAGTAATATTACTTTGGTTTAGTGTTATAATTCCCACGAGCGTTTGACGTTCAGCTTTTTAAATTTATTAAAATTATGCTAATTAGCTTTTTGATATTAGCCGCTCCATTCTGTTCCCAGATTTTTGTTTTAAAATGTTTTTATTTAAACAGAACGAACGCAGTTCTGAAAAAATTAAACTTACCTAATGTGTTTTTCTACAAAAAAACTTTTTTTATTGTTTTCAATACATAATGGACTTCTAAAAGCGAAGCCTTAGCTATGTAAATAAATAAACGAAGTAACCAAACTGCTTCTAAAAACCCAGCCTTGAATTTAAAGAATCAGTAAAATTCAGTACACCCTCCGGCATCTCCGCGCCTTATTGAAAACATTTACATATGTATGCTTATCACTGAACGTGACATATTGTACACTGGGATATTGTCAGAGTTGTCGAAAATCGGCGATTTACCCCAGGCTTAAGGTAATGATGGAATATTCGATCGACTTACGCGAGAGTTGGGTTATCGCGAGCGGCATCATCGTTACGGCTCCCGGATGAGTTTGCTGAGTTTGCCGATTCAAACTCATTTTTGAAGCCTTCTCTCATGTGTCTATTATTATATGGTTATGGTTTGACATGGATGTGGCAATCGAAAACTTCGGTAACATCTCAGAGGAAGAATATTAAACTGGTCACCGTAGTTGGCATCCAAATGATGAATGAATGTATGATTAAAACCCTCATTCATCATCATCATCATCATCAGCCTGAAGAAGTCCACTGCTGGACATAGGCCTCGATCCCCTACACATTTCCAGGAAGAACGATTCTGAGCCCTTTCCATCCACCGACTTTTTGGGATCTTAACAATGTCCCTCATTGATGTGGCTCTTATCAGTCAAAACCATATCCAAACCATAGATATATTATATTTAGAACCTAAACACATTCATTGCCCGTTGTTAATTTCAAGCAGCAAGTCTAGAATATCTACGAAGGAGGCTGCGTAATCGGCCTGTATATAGTTTTATTAACATAAAATAACAAAGGCTAATTAGGCGCTAGTCTCGGCATCCGAGCATACCGCATAATCATAAGCTACCTACATACGAACATTAAATCAGTTCTCGGTGCAAAGTTTTGCCTACACGCGGCGGGTAATACCGAGGCATAGACACTTGTACCTTTTTGTCAATTAAGCAGCAGCTTTGCCGCCATGTTTAATGAAGTTCATGAGCATAGACAATTCCTGATTCCAATCTTCAATTCCTTGTTGTAAGAAGGTTGAGTACTGCCTAATTTATACCCTCGTTAGAATTATCATGACAGACTTGTCGTCGCTTTATTATTTCCTGAAGGAAAATATTTGATCCCGTCAAACCCATGTCCAAAAGATGCAATAAAAGATCATATCCCAAATTACTATTCCTACCGCCGCAGTCGGAACGTGATGAAGATATTAAACGGGCAAATACATAAATGCATATTAGTTTATTGAGCGTGGCCAGAGTTCAGTCCTTTAGTGGATATTTGAATTAGGGGCATGTGAACTCTATTAATGTTGAGGAATAATTTACGTTTCATGAAATCCTGAGAATTTGCTGTGATATTAGTTTACGTTGGATCTCAATCAGAGTTTACAACCTGTTCATTAAGGTGATATGCGATTATGATAATCTTCGTATACACGGGTAACATTGATATGTACCCATTGATTAGGTACATGTATTGTGTGCCTGACTCTTTTAATTAAAATAATCTTTACCTCTTACAAAATAATGTGAGTGAAAGGTCAAAAAAAGTATTCAGTAAAAGTAGAGGTTATTCTAGTTCGTTTCTTTGTTATAATGTCATAATTATATTTAAAAACAATCAAAACAGGCGTCTTTAATTTATTTTGACAAAAGAACGCTAACTCACAAAATGGCAGCTAAAAATATTCGCGGTGCCGTAATAAATTCAGCAAAGTGCAGCGTTGCAGGCGTATGCAGATGTCTGTTTGTCCAGTCATTACCGACGGGTGTTTGCACGGCCGCTCGCCGTAAGGAAACCGCGGCTTAAGTGCATAGGCTTATAGGCAGCCAAATCGAATATTCAGGATAATGTACAAAATTAATTGCAGAAAACCAGCACTTACAACATAAAAAAAACTTCAATTTGTATTTTTTCCAAAACCATAGTAGAGTAAGATCATAAAAAGAGTTTAAAAATTAAGGCGAAATCTTTCTGTTCAAATACATACTAATCTCCCGAAGTATCAATCCAAAATAATCTCATGGACGAACAATTATACTTGGGCAATATAGTAAAGTTAACTCGGCTGCCACCCGTTATGCTTTATTAGTTTTTGCCTAGATTTATGATGTATTCTCAAGTTAAACCATGTATTATCCGTGTGTGTGTATGTTTATCTTACTCGGTAAACTGGTGAACTTTTCTCTTCGCCGAGTTTTCATCCCTTGCACCCCACCACAAGGGCTCGTTACGTATGCATCGGGAGCTCCTCATTTTTGCATTTGTAATAGGGATCATTGTGTAATTATTCACTAGTTAGCGCGAACCAATCTATGCGCTACCTTACTGCGCGTTTTAAAATTCATGATTTAGAGCTTTAAAAAGCAGAAGAAAGAAAATATGCAGAGAGGATTCTCATTTGTGTAATGGAAACTATGGTAATAGCTGCCATTTTTGTGGTTGCAGTTTTGGTATTACTAAGTCAGAAAGAATATGAGAAACATCATTCTCTCATAACCCGTGCACTATTGTTGGTAAAGGTTATCTGGAGAAATCACTATTTAGCGATAGGACTACCCATTGTACATATTCTAATTATAATAATATCATTTAATTCAGACAACTATAAAATGAACATCACAAAAATGAAACATCTCAATTCCATAGTTAATAAAGCTTAGGGGCTAACATATTATACATACAATCGAATAAAAATTACGGGTTAAATCTCGGGGCGTTTTTGCGTAAGTGCATCCCTAAAGCGACGATAGACAATTCCTGATATAGTTTATGTGAAGTTTGTCAGTTCTTTTTTTAATCATTTGTATGGTGAACAATATAAAAAGTTTTCTATATTCGTATTCGTACTCGTTTCGTATTTTTTTTACATAAAGCCGCTATTTTTTACTGGCGCGTGGCTTGGGGCGCGTGGTGACGATTTTAATTCACAGGTTTAAATGATCTCCACTCTCGATGTACACATAATATCAAAATGCCAGGTACCTACGTTATATCTAGATACTTTTTTCAAAGTTAAACATGTGAAAAACTAACCCAATCACATCACATTGCTCCCCACTTTATACACAATGTTGCTGAGAGGCCACAATAAATCTAACAAACCATAAAAGCGCGCATACCAGTGAATCATAGCCAGTTTTATAACCCAAAGGTTTGTTTGTTCGTCCATAAGATTAATCAAGGTACTAGTGATGTTCTTCCAAAGTCCGTATCCGATCCGGAAAAAGTCTGGAGATAGTTCGGATGAGCATTTACTAACTGATATTCATAAAATGTAACTTAGAATCCCCAAAAAGTCTAAAGGCGGTACCAAGAGATCTGAGGGATTATCTTTCATACATGGGGATCAAATTCGTGAGGCATTTTTTTTATTTAAGAAACTGTAGAGAAATAACAACAGCTGTTAATGCTGCTAAAGTTTTGAAGAATGAGTCAAATCTATCTGTAAGAGAACTCATTAAAATATCTAACTGATGGAACGGGATTGTTTATAAGGGCTCAATTTCAGAAGTTTTTGATACAGCCCTACAAACCAAGAAAAATATACCCCCAAGATTTCAAGTCCCTACAACCAATGGCCTTATGTGTGCTGAGAGGTATTTATCAATTATGTAATAATAAAAAAAGTTATTATTTCCGCTTGTATATTTTTATTATTGTCTAGCACAGCACTGCAAGTATTAGGTAAGTTAAATTAGAAGATCAACACATTGGCATGGGTCCAGGACACGTTTGGAGTCCGGAGATAGGTATTTTACTATACAGAAAGTTCTTTTGCAGTTTAATCTGATTTGTAGGATAATTTATAGGAGTTAGCGATCTGTTTATCTACATTCATTGTCTTTCAAGACATTTACGTGTTTGTCTATCTGGTAACAAAGATTCAAGCATCAAAAACAAAATAAACAACTTTGATCCAAAAGTCTTTTATCAATTAGGGTTTTTATTTTTCTGAAAAACTGTTTACATTTCATTTAGGCTTCATGCTTCTTATCTCAGTCGGTTTATGCATACAATCTTTTAAGTTTCGGAATAAACCAGCTTTTAGCTTAATAACGGCTGAAATATTTTTAACTCGACCTAATTTTGTTATTTAAACTGTCAGTGAAGTGTTCTGGAAGAAGTTTAGTGGAATATGAAAATACTGAAATTGTATTCATTGAAAATTAGAGAACTTTCTGGAGAATGAAAACTAAACTACATAGTTTGCTACGAGTACAGATAGAGCATTGGTTTTATGGTCACATGGTGCCTAGAACCCGGTGTTTGATGATGTGCTGGCACATCAGATATTTAATAATTAAATTCAAATTATCAACTTTTTCTCAAAAAGGCAAGTGTTCGAAGAGGACTTATCTACAATGAAATCTTGCAGAAAGTCTTAGCAAAACAACCGAGTGTACTTTAAATACAGCACACAACTATGATTTCCTTCAGAATAATCTAACAAGCGCGCGGTGAGCGCATAAACGTTAACGCATTCAACCATTTCTGTATGCAAGTTTCATGCAAAGGCGCGCACTTGAATAACTTAGGTCTGTTTGCATAAAAACTCGAATCTCCGAAATGCCCGTTTAGTCTACATTCGGCCGGGGTCTGTAATTTGCATAGAATAACAAGGGAATGCTTGCGGCGCTCGGAATAAAGAGCTCTCGAAATCTCGGCCCGTGATATTTGGACCCAATCATTGCTTGCACTCAGGTTCTTTGTACATTTTAAACGAGAATGTTTACTTTTTGCTGAATTTTAAGCGCAATTAACATTTTTGTGCATTAATAACATCATATTGTAGTAATGTTGAACGTGGCAGTTGATCTTTGTTTCTTATTATACATTTGGTAAGGTATAGTGGCTCTGCGCTGCCTTGTCGTCACAAAATGTATTTTAGTTTTCTATTTCAATCAAATTTCACATAATAAATATCATCCACGCTCCTATTATTTTTACTATTACCTTTTCTTTAAGAAAATATTATCACGATGCCAGAGAAAGTTTGCGCGATCTCACGAAAGTATGATTAAAAAACTTGTACCGAACTCACTGACCGTAACGAGAGTGAGGTGAACATATACTCGTGCTATAGAAAGTTTTTTGCGAACTACACCTAATAGGGGCATTGATTGATTGGAAGTTATTGTAGTTACCTACACGCACCCCTAACTACTAATATGTAGTAAGTTACACGGATCTCAGGGCCAAAAACATAATTGATACGTCTCGAGGAATTTAAGGCAGTATCTAACTAAGTCATCTACTTACATTAATACGCTTTGGATTTGGTATGTAAATGTTTGCAGTCCATGAACAAAGTAGAATCGCTGCTAGTTGCGAGTGTGTACAAACTTCCGTCTTCGTTCATAGAATCTCCCCATACTCAGGAAGTTTGCTTAATCAACTCCAAACCAAAGCATAACATTTCCAGTTAATTATTTCTTAAATAAACAGATCCCTCTTCATTAAATTTGTCTTTAAATTGTATTATTAACGCTTAGCAAAGAGCTGCCGTGAATAACTTACGGACGAACGAATGAAAGATTTATTAACCCTACAGTGTCCACCCTTAACGACCTCCCTTCCTGAGAGAGCGGTGCGAAATCAACATTACCTTTTGAAACAAACCAGTAATTTTTTAACGCATCCCTACGCTTGAAAAAGAGGAAACAATACGCATTAGAGGATCAGAGACGCGGACAGAAAAGAGAATACGCATTCACTTGAAGCGGAAAGCCGTTGTTTTATAAACAAGCCGCGCGCTATCAGCAGTCGACACTCCAGCGACTTGACGCCAAAGTATAAAAGTGCAGTGTTGCCCAGTTATAAAAGTACGCTTATCACGTAATATGGAAGCGTTCAACGGTAAATTATGTTGGGTGCCGAGCGAAAGATGAAAATTAATGAGGCAAGAGTGAGAGCCGCCGCGGGCGAAACTTAAGCGGTTAATGCTATTTGATTCTTTTTACAAAACTTCTTATAAAGTTTTTTTAGTGCAGTGCAGCGGGTCCTGAATTAATGGACGCAGTCGTTTGTCGTTCAGAGATAATGTAAATGTTAAATGGATGGTATTTAAAGTGAGACATCGCTTCCAATTTAAGGCGCTGGTTCAGAACTGAATTAATTCGCAAGAAAGCGTCTTTTGATTGAGGATGAATTAAGACACTCATTTAATTATCATTCACTAAATTACCTTAACAAGACCCAATATTTTCAAGTGAATAAAAAGTTTCAATTAGGGCATGAATCACGTTAAGCCTTCCTTAAAAATAAAACCCAAAATGGCCGTGTATTTAATATAAATTGATTATCTACTTTGTAACAGAGCGCCCTCGTATAATAAATGTAAAATTTCGAAATCCATTAAGGCAAAGTTTTGATATTAAAGCGGGTACTTTAATTTTGTTGATGGAAAACTTGACTCGAGCCTAAACGTCTTATGAAAAAGTTTTTTTAAAATCCCGCCTAGCAAGTCGGTGGCTAATGAAGTCGGAACTCAATTTTCCTCAGTGGACTCGTCGACGGAGCAGGTAAAGAATTTCTTGGAGTAGGTATAGAAGATTGTAGTGGTCGTGGAGTGTACCGCCTGCCGCATTGATTGCTTGAATGAATCCAATTTGCGAGCTCGCGAGCACAGACAAGAGACGGCTTATACTGAGCCGCTCGGAATATTACATGAAAATCATTGGCTTCTGGTTTTTCTCTTACCCGGGGAGAGTCTTTTTTTTCTTTTCGTTTATTTTTGATTATCATAACATAAATAAGTTTAATTATGTTTCAAAACTCACAACTAAAAATGTTGTGGCTTTAAATATTACTGCTAAACTATAAAAAAAATATAGTGGTGCATAATTGTTATTGAGTAAGAATTGTAGATAAAGTCTCCCAAATATTCCAGAGGCTCTACCACAATCATATTTCGGCACATTCGTCTGACGAGTCCTGAGATTATATCGTCCCTGATTGCCGACCTACTGGAAATAATATGTTCCTTATTTCGTTTCTTTTCATCTCCCCTATGACTTTTACGGTTCACTGACGACCGATCACTACAATATTACTGAGCTAAGGATACGCATCGACAATATTATTTGGAATGTAATTTGTCGCGAATACGTTTATTTTATACGGTATCTGCTGTCTTTATTTCTTGCGGTGGAACTACGGAAATCGAATAAATATAAACATTTTATCAGAGAATTCGCTTTGAATCATTTTATCAGAGTTGCTGAACAATGATCGCATAAACACATTTTGGGCATACAAATTTGACTTTTAATTCGATGGTAGGTAGTTCTTATATTATTTTTCATTGCTCATACTCTGAAAGTAGGTCTGAAGTTGCCTGAGGGGCCTAATTGAAAGTAAAACTTTCAGCCCTAGGGAGAATCGCTTTCTACTGACAGCTGTCAAATTATAAAAAAAAACAAGTTCTATTTTATTCAACCATGTTCCAACTTTCTAAAGTCTATCTAACTGCAAGGAGGTCGTTGAACCAAATTCCAACTTTTTATTCAGCAAGTAGGTTGGAAACCCATTACAACGGTAAGAAGTTTAAAAAGTCTAATTAGAGCGCAATGTAAAATTTAAATTTAAATAACATAAAGAAATTACTTGATTAATATATAGCTTCAACTATTTATTTAAAATAACATAGATTTGAGCAAACAATTTACCATTTTTTAAATTATGAGAATGAAAATAATGGCTGAATAATGCTGGCGAACCGAAGCCGAAGGCCCGCCAGAGAAAAAGAAAAAAAAAACCGGGAAGGCGGCGGCAATTCAATCTTCATTTTCACTAATTTTTCTTTCATGTTTTTATTTTTACTTTCCTTGTATTCGTAATGAAAAGCACAGTGTTTACCTCGGGTGAAAGTCTTTTAAGTCCCTCAAGCTCCATTGGCGCCCTCGCTACGCTCTGGCGCCAAACCCGTCTCGGGACTCAAAAAACGTGACTTTCAACACTCGGGTAACAAACAATGTACTATTAGTGTCTCCTTAATTTGTATATTTCGAATCGGTTCCTAACTACTTTGTGTGTCACTTTCCTATTCTTTATTTTATGTTATTAATCTCAAACCAGTTTTTAGTTATATGTGTACAAACATTTGATTGGTGATAAGTTTTTTATAATTATATCGTACACTGTTTATTTTCCAAATAAAATGGAACATAATTATATATGTATCACATTATCATGTTACCTTTATTTATTATCTAGGGATACTGCTTTTGTATATGCTTTCTGATTCTAAAATAAATTATCCTGGATTTTATTATCTTTTAAGTATACCTAAACTACCTAAGGTTCGATTTCACGGATGACGAATCGACCAATCAAATATTTGACAGCTTTTAACTCAATTTTATTCATGCAAAACTTGAGATGAACAACTGTTAAATATTTGATTGGTCGATTAGTCATCCGTAAAATTGGCTCTTATTTCCAATCAAAAACACTATTGACAAATTGTTGAATAATTCACCTTTCTTTTACTTTTTATGTGACTGCACTTGTTGTCTTCATAAAATGCTCAATTTGACAGCCTATTTATCATTTTATGAGTTATTATGGATTACCGAGGTTAGCGATCAGCTCACCTCAGTCCCGTATTTCATTTTATTTACAGTCCTTTTATAAGAAGGTTGTATTGCATTTCTTTCAAGGCTTTTTCACAGCCTGACGGGATAAGTCATCATCATCATTGAGTAATCTTAAGCTTTACTAAAGCGGTAAAAATAAACAAACAAAGAAAAATAATAAATAATTAAGTTATTAAACCGGTCTTTGTTTGCCATTAGACCTAAGTTTGTAGTAATTTATAAAGTTATTAAGGCCGCGAAAGGTACCTTTTTATAGCCAATTTGAATTTAACCGTGTCTTTGAGTTAGTGCTTTATGACATAGCTAATAAAGAAGAGCTGGATGTTTTTGTAACTTACTTTAACTAACTTGTAACAGACTTGTAAAGAGCGTAAAAATGCTTAGATTTTCTTGCTATTTTTGTGAGAGTGGATTCTACCAGTAAGCCTTACACTACATTTGAATAGATTCCTTACATTTTAAAAATTATTCATTGTGATGATTACACTGATATTTTATTCATGATAATATGATATTAAATTAATTTTGCATGATTTTTAGCAGAACACAGTGAAGCGTACTTGATCTTGGTATATTTGTCACCCTGTCATAAAATCAACCTGCCTGTGTTTTGCAAATAAATAATTGTATTGTATTAAGCTTATTTTTTGGTATTCAATAAGTTTATTTTTATTTTATGTAACTTACTATAAAAATAGTTGAACCAACTACGATTGCGGTTTTACGCAAGGAGTTTCCTAAGTCTATGGACTCCACGCATTTTTCTATAACTGATCTAGCTAAACTCCAACTTTCTAGGCTACCCTACGTCGAGATAGGGAACAGTCGTAAAGTTAGTGGGTGCCCTAATTTGGTTATACCGTCACTTTATTGCTTGGAAATATTTTGTCACTGTTTTGTGGTCTAATTTACCTTTATTTTGGGAGAATAAACAGGTTAAAGTCCTGCGATATATAATTTGAGTGAATTCAACTCTTGTTTTATTTAGCAGTAAACCTTCATTTAACAGTAAGAGGTAGAATAAAACAAAATAATACGGTCAAGAAATCTTGGAGCGTCTAAAGAAAATTTATCAAAGTATTTTTTTACATGACACTTTTTACCAGAGTAAACCTCTCGCAAAATATTGTAATAGATAGGTATGTTTTACAAAGGAATTTTCTTTGCAGATTAAAACAATATTTTAGCAATTGCAAAAGGTCTAGGTAAAACCGTCCAAATTGTACATCGCTAAAAAAGTACGGTCAATCTTAATTAAAAAGTTGATAGATATCAGTCACATACTTGTTATAGGTACAAAAATAATGCCAGTTACACACACGAGTTCATTCGACATAAAAAATAAATGCTGTGTATAAAGTTTATAAAGACGACCAAAGAAATATGAGTACTTAATACTGTACCTACTCAAAGAGATCATACAAATTCTTTATTTCTCGTCCAAATTCCCAAGAACCAAAACTGCACATTAACTTCACCAACATTATATTTATGATAGAAGACTTTTAAAACCTTTGTCATAATATGAAAGCAAGAATCTTTGTCACACTTTCCTTGGAAAGATAAAAATATATGAACCACATAGATCAATAAGTACCTAATCACCACATCATAGACGAGAGTGCAAAGCCTTAAAAAACAGTTCTCAAAAACGGGTAATAGTACCTTCCCAAAATACAACAACTACTAAACTTTAAGTTTTGTTTCTTATTTAGAAACCGAGGCTAAACAAAGAATGGCAAAATTGACATACACGGTGGCCATTGGGGATTAATTCGGCTTATTACATACTCTCGAAAAAAGTAAAGTATAGCCTCTCTAATCCGCGCGCTGCGGCCTGCAATATCGACAGCCGCAAATGAAGCTGGTCTGTACGGGCTTTATTTTCTGGCGCAATTTTTTCCTTGTGTGAAAATTGCTTGTACGTTGCTGGTAAAATTTAAAGGAGTTTTTACGCTATAATTCTGAAAGTTTTCCACCAAAAATTATTAAAAATTATAATTTTAACATGGCGTTGGCAAAATATATTAAATCATTTTGCGGCTTCAATTGTACCGAAATGTGGAATATTTTGTGAAAGGTAAATGATGGCGAAGCAATAAGATTGAATTCCGGAATAACCTCACGAAACAAGATTTTTCGGAGACGTTTGATATAATATTGAATAATGAAAGTACACGATCAAGTAGGGCCGAGCCAATTGTCGAAACTAAACAAGCCCTCTCTACCTGCGCATTACGCGGAACAGAGGGAACAGAAAACTCCTTTTACAATAATTGGACGATGAATAATACAAAAGGCAGTTATTGCCCGAAACTCGTAAGGGCCAGTTGAAATTCTTTCGTGTTTTACGTAGTGTAGCTATGTAGGGGACTGGTGGATATTAAACAGATCCACGCAGGGATGCCACGGTTGGTGCTTTGTTGTTCAATAACATGTTTAGTGGAAATTATGAAAATATTATAATAATAATAATATAATAATGCGGACAATCCACACAGCACTATCTAGCCCCAAACTAAGCAGAGCTTGTATTATGGGAACCAGATAGCTGATATATTACTTAAATACTTTTTTTTTTTGTAAATACATACATAGAATACAATATAACACCCAGACAGAGAACAAACATCTGCGTTCACCACACAAATATTTGTTCTCGGTGGGGATCGAACCCACGCCCGCCAGCGCAGAAGGCAGAGCTACTACCAACTACATAATTCGTTAAAAATAATGTTTTCAATTTCTATAAAACCTGTTCAGTAAATATTTGCATGAAAATCTTGAGCCAGAAACACAACTTAATACGATATACGCAAGTTTTAAGAGATAAGCTATATCCTGTAGACCCATAAACAATTTCGTTTAACTCAATAACGAGTACATTTACTTGCTCAAAGTTTTGTACAAGCCTGCGTAGGTATTTATCCATAGGTAGGTTTTCGTATCTCACAACATGAGCACTTATCCCTACATCTGTAACAGGCATCGGAGGTAAATCCTTCGCCTTACGAAGCGTTGTACTTAAGTAATTCAGACTCCTTTATTGCCGAAGTAAACTGTAAAAGATTCCAATTAAGTTGAAGGCGGGCTTTTAGCTCGTACCCTCTTACGTAACAATGCCTGCGTGGAACGGGACGTAAGGCGCAGTGCAACACCGTGGTCAAGAAGACGCGTATTGCATAAATCGAATCTCATGTTGAAGCAAACTCCGAGGAAAATGCATTTGATGCATATTTAAGTTGTTTTTAGTCCTTGCATATAAAATGTTATTTTCTCAGCTTTAACTGAAGAGCATTGTATATTTTTGTCGCTTTTTGTTTAGAAATAAAAAATATCCTCACTCTAAAGATGGAACCAAAGTTCTCATCAAAAAAAACGATGAACCTCTGAAGTATTGTTTTATCTCGACGAATGGATCTTTTTGGTTAGGGTCGACACTCGTTATTCAAGGTTAGTTTTAGGCGGAATGTCTGTATGTTATTGTCGAGGGAAAAAAACGGTGTATTGTCGATTTTAGACGTCTTGTAAAAATTATATGCTTTATTGACAACAAATACTCAAAATAAGAAAATTCTTCAGAGTTCCCACATAATAATGTAACTAAGGATTTCAGCAATCCGTCCCCACTATGCACAAAGCCTTTCTAAGAGAATTACTCCGGGCCATCTATGGACCTCGGTCTAATAAAACAAGGGTAAAGCCGCGTTTATATTGGGGCGGTTTAAGTTAGAGCTCACTACTTTCGGGCTAAGAGCTTAGGCGGTATGCTTTATTGCTCAATCAAGACGGCTTAAAATTAGTTACGTATGCTTAAGTTGTTTTATTTGGTTCCTCGACATCAATTTATAATTAAACTAAACGGGTAACTGAACCTATTCAGAAAGTGAGTAAATCGTGTATCTCCATTAGATTTTTAAGATTTACGTTCTGTGTGCTGCTAAACAAATTGGAACTTCTCTGAAATAAAAATATTGTATTGTATTATTGTCAATTAAAAAAATCTTAAATCTTTCACGTCGTCGTTTGTCATTTAAAAATACTCAAGGTTCATTATTTAGTAGTTTCGTGACGTCCATTGCGTGATGTTGGCCTCTTTCATAAAATACCACAGCGAACAGCCCTGGGCCACTTTCATCCGCCAACATCAGACCCGTTATACAAACTAAAACAATAGTTACAACTTCAATAATTCGATTAGGCCTAAACTGGCATAATTTCAGTGCAAAAACGCCTTAGGCCCACCCTTTCAACATCACGCCCTGAGCTCTTAGTGAAGGATTAAAAGCGGTTGAAACTAGTTTAATCCGCCATAGCTCCAATCACACCTAGCTATTTGTGTTTCAATTAAGCGAACCCGAACGTTGTGGTTTCCGAAGATTACTGTACGTGATAATGCTGATAATGTTATCGTGTGACTGAAAACTTGCATTACAAGAGAATATCATCAAAATTGTATTTCTGTCTACTAAAAACCCCGTTTTATTGGTATCCCATATTACTTGCTGTTGGGGCTGCCACGTTTTTGTAGCGCTTCGGGCATGTTTGCTCTAAATAAAGTCGACGGTTTTCACGCCATATTGCGCAAGCGTCATTAAAAAACCAAACCGGGGCAGCCCGAACAGTATCATGAATGTATTGTCCGAAAGGTGGGACTGTCCCCTGAACCATTTTTGGATGCAACTGCACACTCTGCAATAAATAGCTTCATAAAGTCACTAACACTAGTCTCTAAGTTACATTGTTACTAAGAAAATTATGGATGCATTAATGTCTGAAATAAATACTATTCTTTTCTATTACATGGAATCCTTAAGAAGCCGGCGGAGGGCGAATTTTCATACAAACGTAATACCAAAATTATAACTAGTTTAAGCAGATTTTCACTATGTTATTGTAATAACGGTATTTGTGTAGTATTTATCTAGGTTCCTGAACAGTTTTTATATTAAATTACTTACCTCAAATGAAATAAACACCAATCGCATTTTACACATTTTTTTCATTGCAAAATGTGATTGGCGGTAATTTCATTTGAGGACAGTCATTTAAAATAAAAACTGTTCAGGAACCTAGATAAATACTACACAAATACCGTTATTACAATAACATAGTGAAAATCTGCTTAAACTAGTTATAATTTTGGTATTACGTTTGTATGAAAATTCGCCCTCCGCCGGCTTCTTAAGGATAAATACTATACAGATACAATTATTACAATAATATAGTGAAAAGCTGCTTAAATTAGTAATCATTTTGGTATTACATTTGTATGAAAATTCGCCCTCCGCCGGCCCCTTAAGGTGTTTAAGATAAAGTCAACTATCTAGAATATTTACTTACTAGCAAGCGAGTTTCCGTTACTTTCTCGGCGGGATAAAGAGTATCCAATGCCCGTTTCCTGGGCTTTCTATGCTAACTCTACCAATTTTTGGTCAAATCGGTTCAGCGATTCTTGAGTTATAAATAGTGTAACTAGCACGACTTTATTTTATGTATGGATTATTTCGAAACCTAGTACGTTGAAAAGCACTAAAGTTTACTCATAAAAGTACTATACTTTAGTATAATAAATGTTTTGAGTGCTACTTTTTGTTTATATATTTATTCAGACTGGCTTGGAGTCACAAAGATATCATAAATTGATCCTTCTTATTTTATTTAAGTGATTGATCCCAAACTTTTAAATATGCGCAAAGAAAAAGTATTTTGTTCATCAAGTTAGCCACCGTTCAATACACAACAAGCATTCCTTGTTCCTTCCAATTTCATTAAAATGTAGAGTAAGTGGGTCTGAAAGTTTAAAACAAATTAATTATCTCCTATAGCCAAACTGAAGTTGATAGAAGTTAAATATTCGATGCTAAATACGAATTATTCAAATATACTCAGCTTGGGGAAAAGGGTTAAGTTAATTTAGTATTAGATTAGTTTCGGATACCTTTTGATACTACAAACTCATAAAGTGCCCTTATTTAACGAACATTTTTGAATCGTGTTCTACTAAAGTTATCATTCCGTGGAGTTTTTTAAAAGTGCTTCCGCTGTCAACTGTTGATATTATATTTTTTCTTTTACATAATTTTTTCTATAACTCTTTGAATTTAACCAGCTCGAAATTACATACACTGTAATTTGATATAGTCACTGAATATTATAAAAATTTAAAATTGATTACCTAACAGTTTAGCATACTAAGGTCTGAAATATTTAACAGTTGTTTAGCTCAAAATTTTAAGCAAAAATAACAATGAATAACAACTGTCAAATATTTCAATTGCCAATTAACAATCCGTGAAACCAGCCCTTATTTCAGTTAGTTAGCCAGTATTTGCTCCAATGAATTTATATCTATAGAACATCCGTGATACACCCATACCAAAACATCCGAACCCGGAAAATGGAAATCAAACCCTCATACTTGATTACGTCATTCCCGAAGTTGGAAAAGATGAAGGATCTCCGAATATTGGCGAGTCGACTCCAGTCCCTCCACAATGGCACAATCAGCGTTTGAAATGGCTCGGAGCGGACACAATGCCGGCCGGTAATGCAGGGTATCAGGCTATCTGCCGCCTCACCCGGACGTGCACCGTTAATAGGAAGTTATGAAACGCATTTCACTTGAATCCATTATGTAAGGGAGTAGGTATTTTAGATTTACAGTAGTAAATCATACTTTCTAAATAATATTCAAAACGAGTTTATTTTTGAGCAAATCATGGTATTTTCTGGTATGTATGATCATAATAATTATGTAGTACTTAGTAGTGTTTTTTATTGGTAGCGTCGCATTATACCGCATATTTGCTGGACACAAAAACTCAGAGGTTATAATCACTTATTTTACTTGCATACCTACGTCGTTCTATCATTATCAAGGGTGAGCTAAAGATTAAACATGGATTAACTCGATCCTACCCGTTAATTATGTTCTATCAATGGCATAATCTAGCCAAACCCAGTGTAGGCAGATGGAAGGGATGCACAGGCTATTATGAGCCCCTCCCCACAAGCTTCCGCCTTTGCCTCTGTTCGCCTGCTTCCGCTCAGCTTGAACAGGACCGAACTGTTTGTGCTCAGGCTTTCATTTCCGTTATTACCTAATTTATATATTTATATTTCTAGTTTTTGCTCGAACACTTACAAAATAGCTCAAGGTTAATTTTTGTTCAATGGTTTAATATTCCGTCAATTTTTATCACAAGGTAAATGTCACTTTCCACATGTTACTTGTGAAATAAACATGATTGTCTATAATGTACAAAAGCTCTCGCCTCATTTATATGTTTTTTCTAGACTTATATTTCTAAAAGACGCAGCAAATAGCGAAAGCCCTTGATCCACGCCTGTCCGAGCACACTATTAAGTGTCAGTTTGACAGGAAACTCTCCGTCTCCTCGCAGTTATTTACTGTTGATCTCGATCTGTCGCCTACATCTACATAACACACAATAGGTATGTTTGTTTAGGTGTAGGGTCAACTGTGCCGACGTATTTTTGGGCCGAAACAGCGAAATAAATCTCAGTTGATGGAACGGCCGCGACCAAGGGACGAAATATGGGATATATTTATGTTTCGCCCACAATAGATTGTTATTGTGAAGCCACGATTGTTGTTCCGATAGGTTTCTAATTTAGAAATGGACGGACCTTTTGAATGATTGGGTTTTGTTAAACTGTTCCATGTTTTATTTATTTATTGTGATGAGAGTGTCTGTGCCGACTGCTCCGCTAAAGTAAACTAAACCTCTATTTCCATTTATACACTGAATCTAGATAAATGTATTTTGTGAGTAAGTAACAAATCTAACTATGAGCCAAATTCAATTATCAATAAATAAATAAATATTATAGACAATCCACACAACACTATCTAGCACCAAACTAAGCAGAGCTTGTACTATGGGAACCAGATAGCTGATTTAATACAGAGATACATTTTTTTTTTGTAAATACATGCTTAGAATACAATATAACACCCAGACAGAGAACAAACTTCGTTCAACATTTTAATAATAAATATATACATGTATTTGTGGTCATAACCGTGAAGTTTTAGTCATCATGAGTTGCTTTGAAGCACTAACAGGTTTATTTTTTAAAAAGCTACGCATATACAAATTAGCAATTACGATTGATTTTACCCACAATAGAAAAATTTAGTAGACCTTCAAGAAAAAACTACAGTGACGGCGTTCTGTTTTGTTACCAAAGCCATCTCTTTGTTTGATCTAATAGCCTACTCTGCTAAATTACAACATATTTCAAGTTAATTATCAAGTTTGCCTACTAGTAGGAAAACTTAGAAGCGTCAACTAACGAACGCGAATGTACATTATTAACTCCGTAACAACAATTAAGAATGTAATAATGCGTTCGTTAATAGTAAGTTAACATCGTAACGAATGGCCCCCGCGCCCCGGCGCGAAAGGAACCTAACCAGATGTAGGGAAACTGTATTTTTAGAATCATTGTCATCGTTAAGGAAGTTTGATAATTATTAGTTGTATGTGTGTGATTTTGTGTGGAATGTGTGGATTCGACCCTCATCATCACCATCAGCCTGAAGAAGTCCACTGCTGCACATATGCCTCTGCTACACATTTCCAGGAAGAACGATTCTGAGCCCTTCCATGTGGGCGCCCTACTTTCGTTTTCCGGTTCGGATTCGACCTTACAATGGAGTCTTTTCTCAATGCATACGCACTAAGTCATTTTAGAAAGACCAGCGCAGCGAAAACTCTTACGGCATAGAAAACATCCTTATTAGAAAATAACTGCGGCAAGAACGGTGTGAGCAGTGCGTGTGATACATAATACACATTATTGTAGAAGATAGGCGAGAAACCACAGCTACAGTGCGGACAAACTACGAGTGCTACGACTGCATTGCAAGAACAGCTACGACGCAGACATCTACTCTAACGCACGCTTCGTTAATGAAACCGCTTAGACTTAGATATTACTGCGGTGCAAGCGGTGCGTGCGACGCATAGATATTATTGTAAAAGAGGCGCGTAGACACAACTACGGCACGTAGACATAGCTACAGCGCGTATACAGGATACGAGTGATACGACTACGAAGCACGCACTGCTACGACGTAGACATCTCTACGACACATAGACACGTTGGTGTTGTAGGCACAGCTACTACAACTACACCTTAGAAACGAGCGCGTGCGACGCCTAAGCACTATGTTTCATTATATGAACGTAGACACTGCTACAACGCGTTATTTGGCTACGAGAACTACGACGCAAAAGCAGCTACGACGTCTACGATCCGTAGACACAGTTTTGGAGTTGTTAGTATTAATTATATTTTTCATTTGTCTTGTCTTTGATCAACGCGTGTTATCAAATGATTCACGACGACAGGGCCTCCATGTATCGTAACTTGAAACTCTAATGTTTCAAAGCAAGAGTTTCTGAGTACGTAATCATTAATATTGCTTGAAAGGAGTTTCCTATTTTACCTACCCTCATCAATCTTACAAGTTAATAAATAATAATTAATTTAATGACTCAACCGAACTCCATTACATTACAAAGTTGCGCATATCGTTGCGCGGTGTTATCAGGCGCCTTATAAATTACCTTTCCATACAACAATATCCGACACCAGCTACTATTTAAGAATATGGTTGGGAAGACAGCCATATCACAGTTTTTTAAATTGTTAAATTATCATTAGGTATTTGGTCGTTTCTAAAAAAATTGTTATTTATTTATTTTTCTTTCAATTGCCATGGGTTTAAATACAAGGTGCAGTTTTGAACCTGCAAAACATTTCAGGAGGTTGTTATGAGACTCGTAAATAATCATATAACAATACGATACCAAGTCAATAATCAATAATACTTTTTCTTTTCGATTTTTCAATTTTATTGATTTTCAGAATAACCCTCTTCAAAAAAACAGAATCACCCATTGCGATGTATCGCGTGTCATGTCACTGTGTGCGTGAATGCGATGACCAGTGACGTCAGCCTGTACGAGTCTCCGTCCACATTTCTATGAAACAAACGCGGCACATACGTTAAACTAAAATGAAGGTCGTTGCTATGGTTACGGGGAACCCCGCGATTCTCGTCATACCGCATTTCGATTTAGACTCGAAAATCTGTTACTGCGCATCGAAGGTTCAACCAACGTGCCGCGATCTGTACAAGTTGTCAGCAACTTATAGCAAATAATTTTACCTTAGATGTAGTTCAAATTTTTAACTGTATGCAGCTCACTGCATGGAGTGCCAGTGAATCACGCAGGGCGACTGCGTATCAGACCTCAACAAACCAGTTACTTGATAACACGATATCCATTTGTTATTTGCTAATTGTCTGACTTTCTGGCTTTTGACTACCCGGAAGCAACGACCGTACGGCAGGGCTGTAAGGTCGTTGACCCGTACCGACCCGTGTGGTACCTAACGACTGTCCGAGAGCTACAAATCAGTTCGAACCAAAGGCTTTAATTAAGTGCTTACCGAAACACGGGATTTCAATGATGACGTTGCCGATTGGGGAATAACTCCGCGAACATTTCGATGGCTCGAGATACATTGTCTCCACTGATGGAATACCTACAAGCGGACCATCTCCACCAACTCTGCATTGGAGTATTGGTCCGTCATCTTTACAATTAGGTAGTAGGTACCTATCCCGACCGTTAATCGAAGGCGCACTTGAGGGGCGGAATTTGCAAGCGTATGCACATACCGGCGTCATCAAATACACTATTAAATTGAGCCGATCGATGCGTTTGCGATGGCCGCGGGGGCGTGGCGGGGTGGCGGGGTTTGGATTTATGAAAGAAATGTCGGTTGCGTTTGTTTGAGTGTGTGAAAGCGCAGTTTAAGGACACGTACAGATTGGTCGCGTTTTAAAAAGGGGAGTTCACACTTACCGATTTACGTAAATAAGAATAAAATGAAAAAAAAATACCTGCCCATTTTATTGTTGATTCGGGTCGAGAATCACTAACATAATTACCTCCTAAAATGTTTTGCAGATCCAAAACTGCACCTTGTATAAAATGACAATAAATTTTGTGCAAACGGAAAGCTTTCAAGCACGAACCACACAATGCAATTTCAATATCGAGCAACGCAAACATTGAAATTGAATAAATCCATTCTCATAATTCAACAAGCGAATGCGTGGCCACGTCCGCCACGCACAGCTGCAAACAGTACACACGAATAATCAACAGAGGCGCAATCCTACTTCTGACTCAATTAGCCTCAGAACTTAGCGGGAGGAAGGAAGCCAGCTTTCCGCTAGGCTAAAGTTCTTCGTCTCGGCCGATGCATTTTTGGATGTGAGCCCAAATAACTTGTTGCAACAGAAAGGGGGCCCAACCTGTTGCGTGGTACAGCCTACTGCCTACTGCCAAGCCATTTTTGCCAGTACCCTGAGTGCAAATACATAATGAATGTGAACGTTGAACGTTTAGCTCTCTCACCATTGTGTCGGACGTTTTGTTGTGCCGCACTTTGTGGGATTGCCGACGGGGGAGTTCTTTAGGCGTTTACACTATTCGCTGAGCGGTTTACACGTTACATTTTTAAGTAGGGTTTTGCGTGAAATGCGTACAATTTGCATGCCATTTTATTTTCCGCCCTTAACACGAAAAAAGGTGAAGTTTCTCGTATATTTTGAGATCAAAGTCTCACCGCGATTTGTTTGATACATGCGTCCTTTGGGAGTGTTGTTTTGGGACTATTATTTTTCCATCAATCCAAGAGCTTTGAAAGTGGCTTCTGGTGGCTTATTTCGAGGGAAAGGCGCAGGTGTTGCGTGTATTCTAATCTACAGTGAAAAAGGTATAATCTAAGCTCTAAAACTCGAGGAAGTAAACCCTCGACCCTGACCTATCAAATCCCCTTGTCAAAATGTATCCTACATCATCTCGCAAACTGTTTACGCGAAAACTAAATTTCAAAGGTAAATAAGCAAGATATTCAAACTAATACCCGACCCGATCCAATAATTTATCTGTCATCTCATCATCCAACTAGAACTCAACAAGATCAAAGGTGGCCTGGATCTCCTGGAGACATAATAAAGTGTAAAAATGTTGTATTTTGTTACAGGGAGCTTCCTCCAGCTTAGTGGTTAAATTCGCCGACACGGAGAAAGAGCGACAACTGCGACGAATGCAGCAGATGGCCGGCAACATGAGTCTGCTGAATCCGTTCGTGTTTAACCAGTTCGGGGCGTACGGCGCCTATGCGCAGGTCATCACCGAACAGGTATGCATCGTACCCAGCCCGGATCGGAGGTTAGAGGAACAGGTACGCACCACTTCGTACCGTAACGTTGTAGGATGCATGCGTATTGATAGAGCTCTTGAGTATTTTCGAGGGCTTCTCCAGGGGATAAGTTACAGCATTAAGTAGAAGCAGTTCGAAACTTAAAGTGGATAACGGAACTGCCAGTAACGTGGCTTCTCATATGAAACTGAATTCAGCATAATGTAAGTAGGTAAACGTTGGACTTCCACTGGACGGATACAAACATTTTTAATTGACGGCATTCACCTATAGTTCTAAATTTGTATCAATAAATATACAACATCTCATCATACGGGTTCCTACTTTTGGCAATGATTAAAACTGTTTTTTGCTAAACAACTCGTATATCCATATTAAATAGCCCTTGGAGAAACCCACGGTGTAACCTAGATGACTATATCTTTTACCTATCTAAGAACATAATCTTTACCTAAATATATTTATTCTAAAGTAATGAAGTAGGGTCACAAATAACAATAAAACTGTAGTGTTTAGACAAAGACACAGTAAGCACTAACTATGTAGAAGTCGAACCTCAACCAGACTTACTAAAACCTAGACTGGTAACTTATCTGGAACTGAGTGAAATGGACAAACTAATGGCAGGATATAAACCGAAACTTGGGGGATACAGACCACTTAGTAGATTTGGAACCGAGCCACTGACTGTTCAGTGCATGTAATACTAGTTTACGTATGTTAAGTAGGTGTTTAATATAAACCCAAAAGCCTTAAACCCTTAGAGAAATATAAACCCAAAATCATGAATAAATTACTAATATTACTACTTATTACTAAAAGCCCGTAGTGCTCCACTGTTGGGCAAAAGCCTCCCCCCATTTTTACCAGTCACTATATAACGATCTTCTGCCTTTAGTCGCCAGTCCCGCTCATAAGCATCCAATAAATGAATACTTTTTATAAAACAAACTTACTAGGTCGCTAATATTTATTTATTAAGGAATTCTTGTCTGATGTGGTATGTTGTTAGTAATATTGGTATTATTTCGTATCGAGTATTCTGAATGCATTTCAAATTACACAGAAAGGAATGAACACTCGGAACATTATTTTAATATGTATTCAATGTCAAGAGCTCAAAGCTCATTTTATTTCCATAAAATACTACACGGAATCTTTCACGGATCTACCTACTTAGATACGTGAGATAAATAAACAGCTTACATACGAAAGCTCTATTGCAGATTCTACAGTCAAAAGTTTCAACTCGGACCAGGATGGAAATTTATTGTACCTTTGGCATGTAATATTGCAACCGCTTGCGCGCAGCGTACAAAACTTCCCCTTTGGACTTTGTTGGGATGGCAATAATATTACCTCACTCTCAACACCTTACCGTGTAGATTTTAGAATGTTTAGAAACATTATATTATATTTTGTGGTTTTATATAGGTACTTATCTGTCCTTTACGTTTCGATAGTTTACTTTCTATAAAGTAATTTAGCTTAGAATTAGGTATTAATGTGTTCCGAACACACCGTCCCAAGTACATAGTAAAAGGCCATGCTACCACTTGGGACGGGCGCGTTCCAGACAATATTTTCGAAGGCCTGTACCTACCATTCTTGGTCAAGCTTTCCATTCCTTACCATGCAAAACTAATGAAGCTATATTGATGCGTAGTTTGATGAACAGCAACAAGCTGCGCTGATGGTAGCCGCCACTGCGCAAGGCTACATCAGCCCGATGACAGCCTTGACTTCACATGCTCTCAACGGATTGGCCAACTCTGTTGTGCCGCCAACATCTGGTTAGTATACCGATCCTCAAATTTTTGCGTGCGGTTGACGTTGGCGCACAGTTTAAAACTGCTAAATAAGGTAGTGCTTTTCGGCTAGTAGAACTAGAATGGCTGTGAACATACCTACGCTTATTTCAGATAACTTTTCGGGCCTCGCAATAGGCACCGGTGGAGGTCAGCCACTGAACGGCGCGCTGCCGTCGTTGCCTTCGCCGACCATGCCTGGATTCAACATGGCCGCTCAGACCGCCAACGGGCAGCCGCAACCGCAAGAGGCAGTCTATACTAACGGCATACACCAGACTTTCACTGGCCGTAAGTACTTTCTCGTTTATGACCGTCAAGACTTCGCTTGTTTTTATTCGTCCAGTTGAGTATTAAAACTAAAGATACTTATAAGAAACCCAGCAGCAAAGAGGTTCCCAAGCCTCTGATAAAAATCTACAAAACCTTCTTTATCTTCATCAAGAACTTACTACAAACCAAGCCAAGTTCACTACTGGACTGGAAGCCTCCTTTAATCTTCAGCTTCTTCCCCCACTTCTTGTAACCTTTATACAATATCGTCGGGTCTTTGCAGCACATTTTGCTTCATTCGAAAAAAGGAGAAAACGGGTGTAAGATTTTGTATAAAATCAAGATGACTTGTCCCTGGAAAAAATGCCGGCAAACCGTCGTTTTCATCCACTGATCCTGAGTTAACTTGCAGCGGTGCCGGTGACAGCACAAGGATTGACTAACGGTGATGCCGCGGCTCTGCAGCACGCGGCTTACTCTGGCATGCAGCCGTTCCCGGGAGTTGGTGAGTGGCATTTGTCAGCTGTCGGCAAGACCGAGAATACCAGGGCTCAAGTCATTAGTCATTGTTTGTTATCAAAAATCTTCACCTGTGTGGGTTTTCCCAGTTTTTAATACCCAATCATTTAATATTGGTTATTTGATTACCCTGGTATTCATGGTAAAATATCATTAAAATTTAGACTATGACATTCACATCGATCAAAATAGCGCCTAAACATTTTTATCTTGAATGGGTCAGATTTTTATTGGTTGTCATAGTTTAAATTGTAACTGTTATTGGATTTGTAATAAATTTATTCAGTCACGCAGCTTTTGTGTGTCATAGTTATATGATTTATCTAACGTATGGCACAAAGATTGCCCATTTGTAATAACCAATTCCAAATCAGTTACCTCATTCGATCACCTCATAAAGTCGCAACAGACAAGGAAAACTACTGGGTAGTCTCTGTCTCATAACTTAGATATGGAAATCAAGTTCGATATTAGTTAAAGGCATACTGCCAAGTGAATATTTGATGTTTCTCTTTGGTGTCATATTGCTACGAATGAATATTATAATGTGTTTAGTTGCCTACACTGAATGTTTGTTGAAATTATCGGCAATCGGTTGAATGATCTTCAAACAGAAATGCAAATTTATCAAAACAGCTATAAGTATTATATTATTCACTTTTTTGCTAAACTTTGATCACTCAATCGATTACTGAATATTAGATACCTATTCAATATTGACTTTTGTACGGTTTACCATTTATTTAAATACATTCTAGTTTGATGTTATTAATGTCGTGTATGAATGATGAAACATGAATGCATACTCATCAAGAACGACTCATTTTCCTATATTGTTTTTATTCAAATGTTTTCGTTCTGCAAGCACTCACTAAACTACATGTTTAAATGCTTCATACCCAAAGCATGATTGTTGACTATTAGTTTTTTTTGTGACCATGCGCAATAATTGTTCGACAGCTTACCCGGCGGTGTATGGGCAGTTCCCACAGCCCATACCTCCTCCGATGCCGACTATTGCGCCTGCACAAAGAGATGGTAAGCGAAGCCTGAATCACAGCTCTGAATCACATCTTTGACTCACACCTCTGACTCAGCCTCTTAATTTAAAATAGTTCTCAAGCCTAAATCTCAAGCATTTTACATAACGGTGTTTTTATAGAAAACTGAAAGAACTGCTTTGAGGCTCGAACGATATTTCATGTTGGAGCTCTGACTCAAAGGACCTTCCAAGCATTTTTTCATGAAGGAGTATTACCTGAAACTCCTAATAATCAATTTAGGCCCGAACTATTGATATAAGAATTGAAATCATAAAAAAGTTCTTGACAATCGTAAGAAACTTGTCTAATTTCATATTTGCTCATTTAAATACTTTAATTCATAACAACCTTTGTTATGAATTAAAATAATTGAATAAGCACCAAAAAGATGATGATCCAAATGTTGTTATTTTTTAATATTTATTTGTTATTTTTTCTTTTGTGTGTCCACAGCATCTTTTATATTACCCCGAACATTACTTAAAATCAGTTCTGTCACTGTTTGTTACTAACATTTTGACAAGTTTAAGAATTGATTACCTTTTGACAGATTTTAAGTAAAACCATTATGCATTACTGTCTTTGTATGTGTACAAATATGCATAACCTGTTGTGTATATTTTAAAGTGGCATGTAATGTCATGTCACATATTGATAAGTCAATATGTGCGCACAGTGACAAACAAGCCCTTAACTTTAATATTAATAAAAGTGGAAAATTAATCACCTTAGTCATAATTTAAGAAATTGGATCTGTAAGTGATATACAGATTGGTACTTGGTACATGAAATGTATTTTACATTTGGCTATATTAGTTTCTGTAACCACTTACATTCTCATCTTCCTAAATATGAGAGGTGATTGTTTTTCTCCTTACTGCCGTAATCGCTCACTGCTTTTACCATTGCAATGTCTGTCGCTGTACTATGCTCGGTTTCATGTCTTGCAATCACGTGTAAAAAATATTTGTAAGTATGTTCATATTATGTTACAATATGTGTAAGAGTTGTATGCGCTATGACAAAACGTGTAAGTTCCATCAGAATTCTTGAATCACTTTCTCAGTACCAGGTGTCTTACCTTATCTATTTCACTTCAATAAACGCTTTTAAAAATCTTGTTAAACGCATGTGAAAATAAAATTATTGCTATCCAGAAATACGTACTAATGAATTTACAAATCAATTTTCCGTTCCTAAAACTTTTATCTTCTTGGACTAATTTATTATTGGTATGCATTTTGTGAAATTACTATTCACACGCCTAACACAAACTAACCTTTCCAAAAGTTTTGTGTGCAGGTGTGTGTGGGCAGACCTATGAGTTCTTTATAGATTTTATAATTTTCCCAGGCTGCTCAATATCAGGGCCGGAAGGATGCAACCTGTTCATCTACCACCTGCCTCAAGAGTTTGGAGACGCTGAGCTGATGCAGATGTTTCTTCCGTTCGGCAATGTGATCAGCAGCAAGGTTTTCATTGATCGCGCCACTAATCAGAGCAAGTGCTTCGGTAAGAATGCAATCATTTCAAGCCCTCAGCAAACGAAAAGGTGGTTGTCGAAATATTAAAGTTCCTGTGATTTTGTAGACATCAAGATTCTTGAATTATAAGTAGATCTGGAAGGATGTCTACTATAAAAGGGTTTATGTAATTCAGGGTATTTTGGATATTTTAAACAAATATTTCATATTGTTTGAATTTTAATTTAAACGGGACTTTGATATTTTACGCCCAGAAAACTTTCGTGATGATTTACCACAAGCTGAATTTGAGACTCCGGTACAATGCGCCTACCAATAGGGTCTCATGAAATGTTGTGTTGGATGCTACTCAGAACTCGATCATCCGCCATAAAACAAACAAATAGAGCTCAAAACGGGTACTGAAGTAGCCCAATACAGTCTGAATGTTTGCTTTAAACTTTCATGAAATAAGTTTTGGTTTCTTGTGCTTTGAGGTATTTTGTTTTTTATTTGTAGGTTTCGTGTCATTCGACAACCCGAACTCGGCCCAGGCTGCCATCCAGGCTATGAATGGGTTTCAAATTGGCATGAAGCGTCTGAAGGTCCAGCTGAAGCGGCCAAAGGACGCCAATCGGCCTTACTAACACGCGATTCCGTCCTCGCGCGCCTATTACCTGCCACTTGTAAGTTTATACATACATCATCATTCTCTTATCCTTGTCCCACTTTATGTGGGGTCGGTACAACAGGTTTTCGTTCTCCACTCTCCTCTATTAGCCGTCATTTCAACAGTCACTCCTTTCGTACCCATGTCATCCTTCACTAGGGCTTGCTATCCGGATATCCGGATATCCGAATTATCCGAATATCCGCCAATTTTCAAATCCGAATAGTGACAAATAAATTATCCGGATAATTCGGATAATGCGGATAGTATGTAAAATCTAAAATTACAATGTCTTCGCAAGAGTATCCATCCTCGCTCTGTCCAAACCACAGTGATTTGACAACAATACAGATAGAAATCTTAAGCCCAACTCCTTAAAATAACGGAGAAGGCAGCAATGTTCTAGTGAACCGGATGGTGACACGGTGGTGGATGTGGAGGGACAAGACTCAATAAGTTTCCTGAGCCCTGTCTTGGACCTCGCTTCTTCTGTTGCGGAGCAATGCAGTACTACATGCTCCACCTCGCTTCTTCTGTTGCGGAGCAATGCAGTACTACATGCTCCACAGTTTCCTTGTCCTGTAGGCAGCCCCGACACAGGTCGCTGTCTGTAGCTCCAGTCTTCATGAGGTGGTAGTTGAGGTCGCAATGGCGCGTGATGATTCATACCATCAGTTTTAAGTCTTCTCTTTTCAACTTGAGTAGGTTTGTTGTGATGTGCTTATCCATCGCTGGAAGCATCGCTTTTGTGTGTTTGCAGTCTGATCTGCGTTCCCATTGCTTTTGGTGTGCTCCTTATGGGAGTACATCTATCAGCCTATTCCTTATTTCTGCTGATGGGGGCTTGCAGAGACCCAGGTCGTCTGTGGTTGCTGATTGTGGTGACTAGGTTTGTTCTGGGCCACCATACCACTGCACCGTAGGCTAGCAACGGCCGTACCATGACCGTGTACATCCAGAGACAAAGCTTGGGTTATTTAGCCCCCAATCCTTGCCAACAGCGCGTCTGCACTGCCATAGCACGTTTTTGGCTTTTGTCGTTACGTATTCTAGTTGTTTGCCCCATAAGAGCTTGATATCTAGCCATATTCCGAGATATTTGACCTCTTTGCTGAGAGCCAGTTTGGTTCCAAAAAGGGAAGGTAGATTTAGATTTGGCAGCTTCAGCTTGCGAGTGAAGAGTAGTTAAGCTGTGAGTGTGGCACCAGGACTCCACAATACGGAGTGCTTTCTGCATTTTCTCGCATAGGGAGGGCCGATTCTAACAATCCCGAAATCATGATTGCGAGATCATCGGCATAGCGTATGGTTTGTAGCCCGTCCTTATTAAGGGAGTCAAGCGTTGGCTACAAGTACCCACAGCATATTTAATGAATAGTAGAAACTTAGTTTTTTTAGTACGTTATAAATGTTTTTGATTTATTCGATTGTTTTAGGACAGAAGTTCAGACTTTTTTTGTGATATCGTAAACGTAAACTTGAATAAAAAGTACTCCTACATCATTTATTTAGTTTTTCTTAGTTTATTTCAATCATTATCCGAATTATCCGGAAAATCCGGATATCCGAATAGTAGAGCTCACTATTATCCATATTATCCGAATACTAAAATGTGACGGATAATGCAAGCCCTATCCTTCACGCAATCCATCCATCTTTTCTTTGTCCTACCTCTACTTCTATAACCATCCACATTCATATTTAGCACTCTTTTCGTTACATGACATTTCGTTACATTCTTCCCTTCGCATGACATGCCCGTACCAAGCTAACCTATTGCTCCTCATCTTTTAAGTCATTGGCGCCACTTTCGAACTGCCCCTTATATACTCATTCCTTATCCATTTTCGTCACTCCACACATCCATCTCAACATTCGCATTTCCGCTGCATACACTGTTCTTTCATCAGTCTCTTTGGTGACTTAACACTCAGACCCATACAAAAGTAAACAAAAGTTTATACATACACACATTCCCACGAGGGTAGGCAGAGATCACGGATTTCCACTTGCTACGATCCTGACACACCTCTTTCGCTACATTTACACGCATAACATTATTTTCTTCATACATGCTCGTCAGTTTAAGGTTCTCCTAACCTGGCCTTTCTCTAAAACGTCTGCGATTTGATCGAGATACATGCGCCTAGGTCTTCCCCTTCCAGCAGTTCTCATTTTTTGTGAGTTTATATAACCTCTTTTATGTACCTACTTCTAGCGACTGCTGTTTTGTAGCTGCACTCGCGTGGTATCTGGATAATAAGTATCCTTTATGCTAATTCAGATCACGAGTTACCCATTTCGAGTTTAACCATATCCGTATCATCATCATCATCAACCTGTGAAGTCCACTGCTGGACATAGGCCTCTACACATTTCCAGGAAGAACGATTCTGAGCCCTTTCCATCCACCGACTTCCAGCAATCTTAACAATGTCGTCGGTCCATCTGGTGGGTAACGTGGGCGCCCTACGTTTCGTCCTCGATTCGTGGTCGCCATTCGAGAACCTTTTTTCCAACGGTTCTTCAAGCTATATGACCTGCCCATTGCCACGTCAACTTGCTAATTCTACGAGCTATGTCGGTGACCTTGGTTTTTCTAAGGATATCCTCATTTCTTAACAAACTTTTGAGTAGATAGATTGAGCCAGACACATAACAAAATACAAATATCTAAACATCCGTACCGACTGCTGTGAACGAAAACTGAAATTTGTTAAGTTGTAAGGCAGTAGATAAATGTGTGTATGTATGAATATTTCAGGAGTACGTACAGGAGTACGGGCAGGAGTTACAGCAGGAGTACCAGGAGCGACAGGCGTACTGCTTTAGGCCCGAGGCGCGCAACTTCGCGCACTATCGACAATTCCAAGGAATTTATCCCCACGCGGAGTAAAGCAAATATCATTACTAACAGTGGGAAGTATACTAAATTAGTTAATTAATTTATTGATCAATGCGTAGAGATGCTTCATTCTATCATTATCGATTAATCATTGAATCTATTATATTATTATATACAATTTATTAACTTTGATTAAATTATTATTACTATAAAAATGACGTTATAAAAATTTTGTCATTCAAACATCTTCTAACTTATAAGTAAAGTTTAACTGAAAACTTTTAACATAAATTTATTATATCTAGTTATTTGCTTGAATTAAGCGAAACAGAATTTATTAAGTAAGTTGAAAATATAAGAAGAATGTATTTTAATGATTGTATATTACAATGAAGCGCCGGGTGAATGTGGGCATCTTTGTGGCATTCTGTTGTTTGATTGGCGTGGGATAGATCAGATGGCGCTGTTCTCCGAACGCTTAGAGTAGCATCCCACGCGCTTCGGCCGGTTTATTAGTTGTATGCGGAGGACAAAGATGCCAGAGTAACCCCCCACCCCGACGCTCTGACGCGCACGCTGTTGCCTCCAAACACTAACTCACACTAAATGTAAGATGATAGAGCACTATTAAAAGAATATAATATCCTATATTTTGTTAAAGTTTATCATTGTGTGTTCCAGTAAGGTATTACGCTGGGTAGTACCAAAATATTATTGTGTTAAGTAAATATAGAATTATTATTGTTATTTTATCGCTAAGAATTCTCTTCAATTCCATTGGATGTGAAACATATGAAAAGTTTCTTCGATTTGCTGATTCTCAAATCTCCATCCAAAAATGCGGTTTTAAATTGGGCCAAAATCATTAATACTTTTTTTTTAACACGCGCCCCGATGTGTTTACAATCGTCTCACTTCCGCCAATATGTGCCATGAGTGGAAGAAAGAGACGTCCTATGAATTATTTACTTACCCTAGAAGCTTAAATCAATTTGAATATGAATTATAATTATCTCTGTAAATGGAGCACCTGTCCATTAGTCCTCAGTACTATGGTAGACCAATTATATTGTTAGGTCTCTATAGATGCCCTTGGTACGCCCAGTTATACAAAACTATTGTAGAAAAAGTTGTTAAAAATTAAATGTTGTATTTTAACGCTGTGTACAAATCAAAGTGCACTTCATCAAACCAAACTTAGGCCTTCGTTCGAAAGATCAATATTATATGTTGTATATTTCCAATATGGGCTGTGATATAAAATTTATAATATCTTGTACAGGCCGTTCGTATCATTGCATTTGTGTGTTACGCTCTTTTGCCTCTCGCGCCCTATACAGCTCGCAAAACCACTTCAACCTTTGGATCGTTTTCTACCGTTAAAATATTTATTTTTGTACGCCTTACGGGGACGATCCAAAAGTGTCCCAATAATCAATTCTTCTCATAAAGTGACCACAATGGGCTCTTCTAGCGTGCGAGAGGTGATACCAACTCGCTAAATGCGACGTCAATTCCCAAGAGCGTGCTTTTGTTATTTTATTACGTGTCAGTGTATGTACATACAATACATTTAAAAAAACTAATCGTGTTAAGGTGTTAAATACAATAAATGTGAATGGAAACCCAGTGCGGGGAGGCAACAGTCAAACACGCGTGAAACTACAAACTTAGCGTAATTACTAGGTATACATAACAAACAAAATAGTTTCATAATCAAACGTACCAATAAATATAAATCTATACATGTATATAGGCAGAATAGCATAAGTGCCATGATTACTGAAATGTGAACGAGCTTTGACTATGTCTGGTGGCAAGGCGCTCGGCTCGAGGGGCCATCCTAGATCGTGCTTACAGTAGACTCCATACTTAGCTCACATTATTTGCAGCGACGCGACTGCCTTCGTATCCGGTCAATGGGGTAAAAAGGACGGTCGCCCCTCGATCCCCGTGCCTCGCTACTCAAACACTCTTGTCTTACGAGTAGACGTGCGCCGATGCTAATGTCAACTTATAACTACCCTCATGTCATCTCTTTGCATGATTATGTTGCACAAGATGTCGATGGACGCAGCTAGTGTAATGTAGTGGTTATAGAAGGTTGAGCGTTGCATTGCAGTGCATTGAGTGAGGGGCACAGTAAGGCAAGAGTCAGACGACATGCGTAGCCGTGCGCGCGGTGCCTGCCGCCCGCGCTAACTCTAGTCAAATATTCACTTCCCTATCTAACAAATATTTTATATTTACACAAATTATATTCATATAGTATCCTAGTTTTAGGCGTTTAATTTACGATTAAGTCAAATTTAGATCAATGAAATTATTGTCGTTTTAAGTAATGTAGTTCTTTTCTCTTTAACTCTCGTGCAATATTGTTACGCTTTGTATCTTTTGATGTCGTTTCTCGTCTCTTTGTTTTTGTTGATTCGTTTTCATAGTTGTTTTCGGTCGGCGAGGCCTCGGAGGCCGGCTCTTACGTACAATGTTGTAAATAAAGCGAGTGCGCGTACACGTGACGCAAAGGCCCATTTTATCTTTCAGCTTCATAGCACGGAATTATTGTGTGCATTCGATCGCGAGTAGAGATAGAGCATAACTCTAGTATTTAACCTGCAGCGGTGCGTGTGCGTGCACTTTTAGTTTTCTTTAGATAGGATAATTCAGAGATCGATGAGGTTGCTCTTGCGCACAAAGGCCGAGCTCGAGTCGACGTGATGACGTGACGATGGGAGTGCAGCGCTGACGGCAGCAGAACCAACTGCGCACAGCGGAGAGGGGGGGGATAAGGGGAAGAACCCGCCGCTCCTCCCCACTTAGATAACAGTAAACGTTGCCAAACCGAAAGACGTACTTAGCGTATCGAGTAACGATTGACATCACTTCAGATAAACGATAGTGTCACGGCCGGGCGACCAACGCGGTGCTCCGACCGGGCTGAAATATTAAAACTATAGCCATAGATAATAACGGCGACGTACTAGATTCCGCAAAGAAACGATTACCCAAAAAGTGATTATAGGATACAGGGTATGCTTTGCAATTATTTAAATGTATCTAAATGTTTCGGGCAGATGTCGCCACCTGTCACCGCTCAGACCGGCAGAGCGCGCTCGCTAGTACTCGGGTCCACTAGTCTGTCGCTACTTTTTATACTTCTTGTAACTGTAGGGTTACAAATCTCATCCTCATCTCCTAGCCTTCACTTCTGTCTATCATTCGGATTGATGCCCCTTGCGTTACTAAGTATCCTTTCACGTGTCACTCTCGCCACGAGCGAGCGTTCCGCCGCGGCCTGCGATGTTTTAACAAATTTAGATAGTGTCGTAAAATAGGTAAATTTTAATTCGCAAGGCTGCGGTGAGACCACTTCTCGCGATATCCAAAACGTAGGTAAGTAAATCTAGAACGAATTTTAAAATCTTTTGTAATCTGAAAGCTCATAAACTCTTTTTAAATGAACTATTTTGGGCAAAATAAAGTCTCTACCTTAGACTTTATTTAAAACATAATCTATAAAGATAATATTAAAACAAAACATTTTGATATCAATAAACATGATGTGATGTAACTCTGATTTATTCGTTGTCAAAGTTAAAAATCGTTTAACATCAGTTTTATGGTTCTGAGCCTTTTGATATTATATTGATATCCATGTCATTTTCTATCGAATTAATAACGTAAAAAAAGTTACAGTGAAATAGTTAAATTTTAGACGATTGTGGAGATTATTATACTGTTAGGTGATTCAACGGTCGCGTGCACCGATCGGTAAACGGTCGCGCAGGCAGGATCGCTCGAGGGATCACTGGCTTCGGTACGTGAGTACATGAGGCCGAGTGCGAGGTCGACACTGTACTAGGGCACGACTACCCACGTGTAGTGGTAGTTAGATCGTCGGATGGTGCAAGGTGCGCCTCTCTCTACACCGCGCCAAAGACACCGTTCGATGCTAGTTAGTACATAAGACGATTGCCAATATTTATTAAATCAAGAAAACAAACTTAGAATTTCGAACTAATCATATATCTATTTATATAATAAAGATATTGAGAGATGAGCGCATAGTGCTTTATGAATTGTAGGTCCTAGGTGAACAATCTAGTCATATCTTTTTCCGTTATTTATTTTTTCTATCGCTTAGCATAGTTTAGCTTCAAGCACACTTTGTATACTTTCATCTATTTACCGTACTTAATTATTTATACTTAGAACTATTGGTTCGTTTCTTTTCAAGTTTGTAACTCACTTACCTAAGTATATAAGTAAAGTAAGTAATAGGAAAATGCCTACTGGTTACCTCTTAGTCAAAATATATAAAAATAATTATGTCGTTTTCTTAAGCTATTATATTTGTTTAGTTTTTATAAGTTATTCAGAATACTGTAGCCGAAATAAATGCAGTTTTCATTAAGATATTATCGGTATAGGATTGTATAAGGTTGGATATAAGTTGGACTACGCAAGGGATAATGGAGGTTAAACTTGCGTTACAGGAAGTTATTGAGAATTAGATGGAGGAAGTACCTAACTAACAAAGAACTGTAAAAGTTTGTTAATGTTATCGGCGAAATATTGAGCCTATTTGAGACCATCGCTTGAAAACCAATTAAAGCCATAGAAGTAAAACTTTTACGAGTATGTTCCTGCTAGACTAACATAATTTATTATTAACAAAATTACTAAATACTTTGGTATTTATTTCCATAAAATAGAATAGAATTGCTTTGTATGCTTGAAATATGTCAAGCATAAAATATGTGTGACAGGGTGTTGCAATATCCTAATAAATGTTCCATATTTCGCTATTTAAAACGGATAGCATGCAAAAATATAATTTACTTTCCGTCAAAGGCTCAATATATCGTCAGATTAGAGAAACGGCCGTCCGATAAACTTATATTTACCGTTCGATGTTTTTTTTTCAGAGTTTAGACCGCTTGAGATAGTTTCAATTGATTCCTAACCACAGATAATAAATATAACGTTTATTTATGTACAGACGTCATTATTTTAATTGACAGTTATTACGACGAGCTCTTGAAAACCTTTTTTTTTTGTTGGCTTGAATACAAAGTCCTTTCGCCAAGTCATAGAAATAATTACTATAAGTGTTGCTAAAATTGGTGTTGTTACAAAAATAAGACATATTGTCACGGGTGACATGTATTGTGTGCATAGTATGTTCTTATTTATCTAAATGGAATGTGTTCTTGCTGAAGTGAAATAACAGAAGTGAAGTCAGAATGTGACTTCCCACCTAGCAACTGAATGCCAGCTCTAATAATACATCATTTTATTTCCATCTATGAAATAAGAAAATGATTTAGAGTCAAGAGCTCGAAGTAAACCGTTTCCACGTGAACGCTATTTGTACATATGACGTCATATCCTTAGAGCTTACTAGCCTTTTGCCCCGGGTCCGCCCGGGCGGTTATCAGGGTGTCGCTGTTGTTAATGCTAAGACGAATCATAATCATTACACGTTTTTATGAACGCCCTTTGAAAGATGGCGACAAGCTTGGGCCGATCCTTTGTACTTTGGACAGTATCACTCAATATTCAACCTCAAACTCAAGCCAAAACACAAATGGACTTTCTAAGAAGTGAATCTAAATAAGTATGATATCAAGGTTGAATATGGTTTGAGATAATGTAGTCCACTGTTGTAAGCCAAGTGAATTGATTGGATTCAGTGCGGGTGGGATTGAAAGATAGATAAGTTACTCTGTCTGTAGATACTTCTGCTTGTTCCCTTGATAGCCAGTCTTGAACTCAAGACTAATAGGGAAAACGCAAAATTTTATTTATAATTAATCATGAAATTTAGCATTAAGCGTTTCTGTAAATATCAAATTATATATAATTTAGTGACTAATGATATAGTAAAAACCATCCACATTTCAAACCTTCAAAGACTTCCTTCTATCACTTTATTTTTTATTTTTACGACATCCCAGTTCATGCATCAACTAAAAGATAGAATATAACTTTTACAATGTAGTAAAAACTTCCTAGTGTTTCAGCTACTTTTGTACCGAGTGTGAATCGATGTATTTAAGAATGCATGAGATCATTTTCCACTTCATGGTAGAATTGTATTCAAACGTCAGATAAAAGCGTGATATAGTTACACCCACGCACTGTTCTGGATAACTTATGTTTAGGACTATAAACATATACTACGGAACTTTGACTAATGCAGGTAAAATTTCGCAGTGAAATTGGTTTATGAAGATGCCTTACGTCCAAACCACATAAGAAACGAGGCATGGTGACCATTCCCATGATCAAAGACCAACTTTTATCCATCAAAATTATAATAATAACAAAAAACTATTCGTTTTCAGTATACGCTTCGTCACGTATAGACTGTGACAAACGGTCACTAGTGCAAGCACGTTTTTAGCGATGTATAAAAAATAAAGGTCTTATACAGACACTTGTTTGTCTACATCAATGGAATTTTCGCGAACACTAGCTGCCTGTGATATACGCTTTTAACGATCGTCCATTAATCCTATGTATGCCATACCATTCTATACTTTCGTTCTAAACAGATCAGTATCGAGAGTGACTGTACTTTATGAGAGTGCGACCTAAGTCGTTTCTCTATTTTTTTCTGCTGTTTTCTTGAGCTGTCTACGAAAGATATTCTCAAATCCGTCGTGTTTGCGGTAAATAGTTATATCAAAATGTCCATTGCGGGCTCAGTGTAATTGATCTATACCACTCAGCCCCAAGTATGTATAAGAAATACAAAATAGACTAGGTTTTGTAAGCTATTAGTGATGATTTGTTCGAATACCAATGGTCGTTGGGATTTCAAACAGTCGATGCTAACAGTAGACGTTTCCAGCCGTAGGCACTACTCAGGCCACGTCATAGATTTATAATAAATGTTCTAGGTTAATCACTGACATTGTTGATGTTAAACATACATAAAATAAGAGATGTTTATCTGGTTATATGAGTGTTTCTTCAAGCTTTATATCTGGTCTGTTTCCGTGCACGTTTGGAGTGCATACTGTGAGGCCAAGTGCCTACGACCATTACTAATACTGTTTTCATTGTAAAGTGTCTATGGCTGGCTCATTTTTTTTTTAATTATCGCGTTGAAGTACTTGTTCAGTAGATGAACAGAGTTTATTGAGTGCATTGATTAGCTAGCATTGATTGAAATGTTTATTGTTATACAGTTCGCCAAAGATTGTAAAGAGAAACTAATTATATTTATCATCACTTTTTGAGTCGCTAGGCTAATATTGTTCTTTAGTTATAATATTTATTAATTTATAGATTTTAGTGTAAAACTGTCAGATCTAGACAATTTGAACTTTGTTGATAACACGTTATTATGAAACTAATACAATAATGAAAGCCTATTTTGCATGTCTTCATTTAGTTAAATGACCTATTATCGAGTTATTAGTAAATTGCTGAAATATTTCAAACTAAATAACTATTCAATTATTTATTATTATACACTTATTACGTTTAGTATGCTAGAATTATGAGGAATGATAATAAATAATTTTAATTATATTAGTTACCGTGTTTTATTTCAAAACCTTACTTATAGTTTACTTTTAATAGGTAGATGCACTTCACGAAACTGAATTAGGTGGTTCATAACCAATCTTTGGATCAAACCGGGGTCAAAGAGGTTTCTTTTTGCAGAAATAGTCTGTAATTTTTCTGCTTATTCTCTTTTTCATCTCTGTCGTGGCATCCGACTGAGTATTCACTCCGTTAGTCTCACCGGCTATAAGCGGTGATGCATTACGTACAGAAAGATTTAACCTACCGCTTTGTTCATCAATCTTCTCCATTTCTTCGAACAACCTCGAGTTATTAGGTTCTTTATTCTGGTTACTGCCGGCTGCTACTTGGCTATCATTCGCCTCTAGTACTGTGGCTTCTGTGACAATCTCATCTATTTCCCCTGACGAGAACAACTCTGGAGAACCTTGGGTTTCGTTTAGAGTAATGACAGATACATCTTGTTTTGATGCGTCCGGTGAGGTTATACACTGGAAAAGTAAAGAAAACTATACTTAGTTGTAAGAAAAAACAATTGTTGTGGAGGCAGACCTAATTTACTTCAGAAAACCTACGATTTAATCTTAATAAACATCCGTTTGAGACGCAGACACGGCAGACAGTCAGACGACTTCTCACTCGCACATTAAAATATTTTTCAAAATACAAAATCAATTTTATACAAAAATAGTTTATTTAAGTACAAATACAAACATGTTTTTTGGAAAGAAAACTGTTAAGAATACCGGTGCGAATTTCAATAACAATTCATTGATTTCCACAGGCATAAATACAATGCTACTGAGAAAAGCCAAATTTACTAATATAATTGCACATACTTATATTATTGAAAAAAGAATCCCTATATAATAATAGGTAATTGACACAGTCATATTAATATACACGAAATAAAATCACAAGTAATCAAAACTAACATTAAATTTTTGAGTTTACTTAAAATTCAAGTTTTGATCATGTTTTTTGTTCTGAGATAAATTTATAACAGAGTCAGGTAAAATATTATAAAATTTGACCAAAGTTCATAACAAATGATTTATTAACTTTTGCTAGTAATGATAAAACTATGATAGGAGTGATTCATCAGTTCAGAAAGTTATCAGTTTCATATGCAGTCTGTTCTATAGAAATTTAGCGAGTTTAGAATAGAATGGAATAGCTCGAGCACTTACGATCTCCATTTCTTCAACAGTGTCTTGTGGTTTGGAATCCTTATCTTCATCTCTCATCTTTTGGTGAAGAAATGCATGGAGGTCCGCATGTCGCACGTCGGTTGAAGAGAATTGGATTATGTACTTGTATAGCTGCCCTAAAATAAATAAATAAATATTGTAAACAATCTACAAAACACCGACTGGCTTTTCAGCTCAGTTGGTAGTAGCTCTGCCTTCTGAGCCGTAGGTCGTGGGTTTGATCCCCACCGAGAACAAAAAAAATGTATGCTTGGTTTCCCTGGTGGCCCATAAGCTTATTCCATCAGGAACAAGCTTAAGGGCCACCAGATGTAAAGTGGTAACCAGCCTATAACAAAGCATTGCTTCGTAGGCTACGCATCGTATATACGTAGGCATCAGTAACCTGCTCTATGATGCATTGAACTTGAGGCATACAGATGTTTAGCCTCACTTGCCAGTAATTTCACCGGCACCCACACCTTTCAAACCGAAACACAACAATCCTGGTTCATGACAAAAATGGACATGGTGGTAGAACTTCCTCGGACGAGCCCTAGGTGTACAGAAAAAAACGAACAGTAAAACTCTGTGCTTTGCGTTAAGATCAGTGAGTGGTTAATATTTATAACACTAAAGTGTAAGCCTTTTTTTCGTCACTTATTGCTTGTTGTACATTTTTTGTGTGTACCATTGTGACGTTAAATAAATATTTCTATCCTATTTTTTTTTTAAAGTACTCATGTCATACGATTGAATAAATATTATAATAGGTTAATGGCTCTGTATCTGCTACACTGTAACCGTATTTTACAAGGGCAATACTGGTTTTGAATACGAACTTAGACTTACCCACAGTAACGTTGTATCTAGCCAGTAGATTGTAAATTCCTATGACTTCATCCCGTATGCCGTTGTCCTTGAAGGTGTAATACGCCATGGGTCGTTTCGCTTGCGCGCATGCCATCATCTGTATCAATGACTTGAGTTGCGGTGAGCCGCCGAACGCGCCACATCCCCAGTTGCCAGTCGCTATGCCGGGGTAGTTGAAGCAAGTTGAGGCTGGATCCATGTGGAATGAAAAGCCAACCCATGCCTGAAAGCGCGTTTTTCATGAATGTTATACTTTCAGAGCCTCGTTGAGGCGCACTTAAAATCCTTTTACCACACTTGGCTCGAAAGAATCAGTGACAGGATAAGAAGAAGAATGAATGTTATTATATTCAGAGCCTGAATGAGGACTGTATAACAACTGAATGGAAAATAATAACTGTATAACAGACTTTTCTTAGTTCACAACCCGGTTATGAACTAAGAACTGAATGACAGAACTTTTTTCCTGAACCTGATTGCGATCTAAGAAAAAAAATCCCTTCTACTACGTAACAAGTTACGAATTTTTACTGTTAATGCCTACCAATCTTTGCTTCTATCTACCTAGTATCTAAGCTCATTATAAGTGGACTGTAAAGTCTTTATGAGTTGATAAATAAAGTTCTATAAACCGAAATTGATCACGTCTCGACTTGATCGTCGTCGTCTTCGCTACAAAAGACACAAATCACTTTTAGCGACTTGCTAAAATATTCTTGTCTCTGTCACTTTTATACCAACAAATAGAGATAGCAACAGACTTAGCGGCTTGCTAAGCTAGTTGAGTTACTCCATGAGGCTAACTGACCGCTCCAAATGGAGAGACATTGTCCACAAAATGGGAAAGAGTCACGATCCTCAACAATGAGGGACCGACTATGGAGGAGGAAGCTAGTTAATGAATAAGGCCACCGGCCACTATAGCCATCGCAAAAGATAGCATAAATTACCTTAGTGATCTCTCTTGTGATAGCTTCTTTTTTATACTCATGTTGCACGCTCGAGTACGGCAATGCGTCTATAGCTAGCACGGCAACGCGTCGTCGTTGTGACGAGTCGAATGGCGCCTGATCGACGAAGTCGCCCGTCCATTGGAACGAAAAACCATAGCCGGAGTAAGTACTGTAGCGTTCGCAACCTGTTAACAATAAAACATTTCTGGTTTTCATATTTATTTTGGATTTAAGTTTATTTTAGTGCAAAGGAGATAGACGTGGTTTCAAATCCTTGGTCTAACAAAGGATGGATTAGCATTTGGTTCCAGGTTTTACAAATATTTTTACATCATACATGCTCAGTAAATAGGATTTACTTTAACGCAAAGAGGCTGTGTAAGTAGGCGTGTGCAGCCCAATGCATTGTAAATGCGTTCCATTTTCAAATCACTTTTACCGTCACAATATGCTTGATACGTAATGGTTCATTAAAGTTCAAGAGCTATGCAAACCTCATTGGTGATGGTTCATTACAGTTCAAGAGCTATGCAAACCTCCTTGGTGAAACAATCTCTTTTCTTACAAAATGATATGAAAACTTTTTACTGAAAAGATATAGTAGCTCACAGATGTGTGTGTCGTATCTAGTAGATAATAGGGGCTAAAACTTATTCAAAATAATAGATTTATTTTATTTTATTATTATATTTTTAGAAATGAGTTATAAATAATGATGTATTATCTTTATAAGTTTTGAAATGATTGAGTTTATTTAATTTAAGAACAATGTAGTTGCTTTATAACAATTTGATAAATAATGTTATATTTTATTATTATTTGTTCGAAATTATTAACAATTTATTATATCAATAAATTGTTAATGGTAGTCAGAAGCTACGCAGAACGGATGACGAGATTGCCGATAGGGGGCGCTGTCTATGAACTGTCATGTTGGTCGCCTGACTGAGGCTAGGCGGGACGGTGGATTATTCTGGGCTTGGGACTCGATGGAGAAGGTTATCGTTTCGTTCTGTGTACTGTCGATGTCATTCGGCTCTGAGTACACCCCTTGATTGTTAAGATAAGTACCTAGTTCGCTATATCTCTTTGTAGTTGATATATTTTTAAGGTAGTTTTGTGTTGAATAACTTGACTAAAGCTATAATTTAGCTAAATAAAGTGTAAATTGTAAAGACATTGATGTAATTAAATCATTTACTTACTATTCCACATTTTCTTTTTAATATAAAGTTACCCTGATCTAATATCAGATCGTGGGATAGAACTTTTGCCCACAGAAAACTAACATGTATTCTTATTCCAGAATGTGAAGTGCCATATCGTAAACTGGAGACATTATCGACTGACAACGAAGTACGATACAAAGCCGTTTATGTATCTGGAATAAAACGGAGTGGACTTCAAGTGATGTAAAAGTAAGGTAAGGCCTTGTTAGGCTCTGCTTTGATATGGTTTGAATCTTGATAGCCAAATAGTGTCTAACGGTATCCTATCCGAACAGTTTTATTTTTGCCAAGAAAAACTTTTATTTTCTTTTGTGAGAGTACCCGCATTTTTATTGCTCGTGCCATATTTTTTTCAATACAATTTTGTAAGTAGTACTGAAGCAGAATGGCCAAGCGATTTGTTCTTCACTACACTACAGACAAAGTTAAATTATTGGGGAATTCTTCTAAATGGGTTGTTTAATTTTACGGTTGGGCTGGTGTAAAGTTTGGACATCGCGATAGTTGCGATTACGTGATGGAACTGAACACGACAGACAAACGTTAAAATATTGGGGGATTCTTCTAAATGTACGGTTGGACTGGTGCGACGTTTAGACATTGTAGTAGTTGCGATTATGCGATGGAACTGAGCACAACAGTCGACAGCCAGAGCTTGATGATATTTGTATAAATGTTGGTAGACCTAGTTGGCCTGATCCTTTGTTTGGACATCGCGATGCCAACTCGCAATGGAACTTAGCATGACAGCCCAACCTATGGTACTTTATTATTTTTTTCCTTACATAGGTATGGTGAGTAAATTGGCTAAGGATTGTTTAATAGTTTTTATGTTAACATTATCCTTGTGCTTTCAGATATCATGTCAGGTTATTTAGTACTTTATTGGCCTATGTGATACCAGGATCTCTGACACACTAGTACCCTGACTCGCAGCTGAGCCAGTGAGTTTGGAAAATACTTGGAGATACTTCGGGGACGAAGTATTTTGCAGAATGGCCGTGTCGTATCTAGTAGATAATAGGGGCTAAAACTTATTCAAAATAATAGATTTATTTTATTTTATTATTATATTTTTAGAAATGAGTTATAAATAATGATGTATTATCTTTATAAGTTTTGAAATGATTGAGTTTATTTAATTTAAGAACAATGTAGTTGCTTTATAACAATTTGATAAATAATGTTATATTTTATTATTATTTGTTCGAAATTATTAACAATTTATTATATCAATAAATTGTTAATGGTAGTCAGAAGCTACGCAGAACGGATGACGAGATTGCCGATAGGGGGCGCTGTCTATGAACTGTCATGTTGGTCGCCTGACTGAGGCTAGGCGGGACGGTGGATTATTCTGGGCTTGGGACTCGATGGAGAAGGTTATCGTTTCGTTCTGTGTACTGTCGATGTCATTCGGCTCTGAGTACACCCCTTGATTGTTAAGATAAGTACCTAGTTCGCTATATCTCTTTGTAGTTGATATATTTTTACTGTAAGGTAGTTTTGTGTTGAATAACTTGACTAAAGCTATAATTTAGCTAAATAAAGTGTAAATTGTAAAGACATTGATGTAATTAAATCATTTACTTACTATTCCACATTTTCTTTTTAATATAAAGTTACCCTGATCTAATATGTGCATAAGTGTGCGTCTACGACTGTTTTAGCAGATACCTACCGGTACAAATATTTTACTATTAATTTTAATAAAATTATTAATATTATTGTAAGTTTATTAATCTCAAATTAAAATTACATTTTGTCATACCCGTATAAATGTTGTTTTATTGTTGTATTGTAAGCCTATTTCTGCCGAAAAGCAGCATTGCTGTGTTTCGAGTTGAAGGGTATGGGTGCCGGTGAAATCACTGACACGTGAGGCTGAACATCCGTATGCCTCAAGTTGATGGTCGTAGGGCAGTGCATTGTAGGGCACGTTCCTGACGTGCTTGACCTACGAGGCAATGCTTTGCTATAGGCAATGGTTACCACTTAACATCAGGTGGGCCATATGTTTGTTCCATCAGCTAGTTAAAAATTTACCTCGCATGAATGATGTAAAGTAGAATGCTTACCTCGGTCATAAGTAGCTATTGCACCCTCGAACTATATTTGCCCTCGCTCGCTTTGCTCGCTCAGGCATCTAAATATCTCGGGTACACTCGATCCATTAGCGCCCTTTGCGAGCTGCGCTCGCACGGGCGCCAAAAAGGATCTTGTTCTGCAAAAGCTCACTTACTGCCCTTGTATAACAATCTACTATTACATCATACATGCTCAGTAAATAGGATTTACTTTAACGCAAAGAGGCTGTGTAAGTATGCGTGTGCAGCCCAGTGCATTGTAAATGCGTTCCATTTTCAAATCACTTCACCGTCACACTATGCTTGATACGTAATGGTTCATTACAGTTCAAGAGCTATGCAAACCTCCTTGGTGAGGGTTCATTACAGTTCAAGAGGTATGCAAACCTCCTTGGTGAAACAATCTCTTTTCTTACAAATGATATGAAAACTTTTTACTGAAAAGATATGGTAGCTCACAGATGTGTAAATAAGTGTGCGTCTACGACTGTTTTAGCAGATAACTACTGGTACAAATATTTTACTATTAATTTTAATAAAATTTATAGTCTAATTATAATATTATACTTATATAATTATTGTAATTTTATTTTTCTCAAATTAAAATTACATTTTGTCATACCCGTATGAGTGTTGTGTTATTGTTGTATTGTAAGCCTATTTTTGCCGAAAAGCAGCATTGCTGTGTTTCGAGTTGAAGGGTATGGGTGCCGGTGATATCACTGACACGTGAGGCTGAACATCCGTACCTATGCCTCAAGTTGATGGTCGTAGGGCAGTGCATTGTAGGGCACGTTCCTGACGTGCTTGACCTACGAGGCAATGCTTTGCTATAGGCAATGGTTACCACTTAACATCAGGTGGGCCATATGTTTGTTCCATCAGCTAGTTAAAAATTTACCTCACATTAATGATGTAAAGTAGAATGCTTACCTCGGTCATAAGTAGCTATTGCACCCTCGAACTATATTTGCCCTCGCTCGCTTTGCTCGCTCGGGCATCTAAATATCTCGGGTACACTCGATCCATTAGCGCCCTATGCGAACTGCGCTCGCACGGGCGCCAAAAAGGATCTTGTTCTGCAAAAGCTCACTTACTGCCCTTGTCACAACAATCTACTATTAAACACTCGATTGAGATGATGAATATCTACCAAACATGGCTAAGAACTATCTCAAACAGCTCAGCAACTTTACGTTAGAACAAAAAACAACGTATTGAAATCGGAGCATTCTTTATAAAACTACGAGGCCACAGACCGACATACACACTAGGCCGCTAATTGATAACGCCCCTCTTTGCGCTCCAAATAATAATATGTGGTTTTATCATCTGCAGTCTTTGATAAAATATACTTACTATAATAGGTATTTCATCAAGGTCTTCGGTCAATGTCAAAACTTATAGTCAGTATGTTAAAAGAATGCGTTGGGATAAAGTGGAGAGGGTCTGTTTGCACATGCAAAACGCGGATTTATTCAAATGGTCTGAGATGCGGGTTTTGCATGCGCAAACACTCCACTCCTTACCAGCGTTCTTTACCGTACCTGATGTTTTTTTTAAATGAATGGTTTTTAATAACATCTTACCAATCATCAACAATGCCTCATTGTGCCTCAGCGTTTCAGTAAACAGCATGGATATCATCAGCTCAGGGCAGATGACAAATCGGATTTCTTCTTGAACACAGCCGTGACCCAGCACGCCTCCACCCAAATATCTGATAAGAAATATTTTTATGAAGTCCTAACATCACAGCCAATATAATAATAAGCTGAGCTTCTTCACCCAGTCAAACCCGTATGCTGAAAGGATGTAAAGTGCCCCTCAAGAGGCTCTTTTTGTGCACTAATTGTTTATCTCCCTCACTCCCTTTGCATGTTTAAATATCGAACAGAATAGGTATGTATGTCCCTATGGTATGTCCCTATGAGTTATTCGTCGAGTGAGATTAGGATCCGATGGCACAGCGGTCAGCGCAGCCCTGTGCCAAGAGGAAGGTCGCGGGTTCCAATCCCGAACAAAAGTATTCGAAGGCGTATTATACCATAAACTACATAGAAAGATTGCAATGCTAGGTTCCAATTTGAAGGGAATAGGTGCCGCTGCAATATAGGCCTAGCTTGAGCGCTCTAGACCTCGACAACGATTTGCCTACCAATGTTTGACCAAAGTTGAGTTTCCGTCTAACAAAAAAAATGTCTTTATAATCGTTCTTCCTTGATATGTATAGGGAGTCTAAACCAGTGAATTCTTCTTCCGGATGATGATAATGCTGATGTACATAATATGAAGATTATGATGAACAGAATAAAGATAGAAACACACTCACTTATTAGCAAAGTCGAGTTGCACAAGTCCATCGGCGTTTTCAATAGTGCCCTCGGGATCCACGTGTAAAGGCAGCGAGGCTAGTTGCGTGTTCGATGCTGCCCAGTTAGGACACTTCCTTGGGACCACGGAGCGACGGGAAAACGTTGTCACACCGACCGGCGCTGTACTGCACACAGAGCTAGGGTACAGCTAACTGATATAGCATTATTATGACTGGCCTCTCAGCTCAGTTGGTAGTAGCTCTGCCTTCTGCGCCGTAGGTCGTGGGTTCGATCCCCACCGAGAACAAATATTTATGTGATGAACATAGGTATTTGTTCTCTGTCTGGGTGTTATATTGTATTCTAAGTATGTATTTACAAAAAAAAAGGAATTTAATTATAATATCAGCTATCTGGTTCCCATAATACAAGCTTTGCTATGTTTATTAGTAGTAGTAGAGCTCTTTGTGAAGGGCTCGTCCGGGGAAGTACTACCACCATGCCTATTTCTGCCGTGAAGCAGCATTGCTGTGTTTCGGTTTGAAGGGTGTGGGTGCCGGTGTAATTACTGGCACGTGAGGCTGAATATCTGTATGCCTCCAGTTGATGGACGCAGAGCAGTGCATCGTAGGGCACGTTCCTGACGTGCGTGACCTACGAGGCATGGTTTTGTTATAGGCGATGGTTACCACTTAACACCAGGTGGGCCATATGCTTGTTCCATCAGCAAGTTACATAAAAAAATAAAAAAAGTTTGGGACGTGTGGATGGTCCATAATATTTATATTTATATTATCCTCAGTTGCTTGGTAGATATAGCATTTGAGTCTTCACAGTTCAGGTGGTAGTAGCTTTACCTTTACGCTGAAAAGCGGGGGTTCGATACCCACCGAGAACAATTATAGTCGGATTTTTAATTAGACGATACCCACTGACAGAAGCTAATGTCACTTTGTAAAATAATGTTGCCATATTTAAAGTAATAGTGCTGCGTTCAGTTCTCGTTCAATCAGATGAATGAACAATGAGTGAATAGTTAATCATTTAAAAATATAAAATAATATTGAAATTTGTATAAAAAAATGTATAAAAGTGCTCTGATATAAGTTACTTGTAGTATGTAGGTAATTACAATCAGTTTTTTGACGAAAGCGCGGGGCGTGTCGACTAGTGCCAACACCGATGAACGCCATGCGCATTGCGCGTCGGTCACCATTTTGTTTGTAATTCGGCTTCTAACCTCTGGTCTGATAGCACGAATGTTTTTCTGCGCTCTCGCTGTTTAGTTATTGTTTTTGTAAAGTTTTTCGTTACGTTGTGTTTGTGGTAATTTTTGTGTATTTTGTTGCTATATTGTTTCACGCGAACGATATGGATCCTCAACCGGGCACGTCAAGTCAAAATCGGCACACTAACTATTCACTTGAAAAACGAGGCAATTTCATTCATTCAGGAGTTTTTTCAATCATTCACTTTGTCACAACACTATTTTCATTTTATCAAAAACTGACAACACAGTAAACGTCAGATAGCTTCGTCTAATTAAAAATCCGAGTATATAGTGTGGTGAACAGTGAGCACAGATGTTTGTTCCCTGTTCTCTACAAAAAAGTATGCCTAGTACATTAATACAGCGGCCAGCGAGGTTGTCAAAATGATGCTCTGACAAAGTATTTATATCAGAGATCTGGTTCCGCTATTAGCTATTAATTTTTATCTAGCTTAAATAATAAAAAGTTTGTTTAGTGACCAAAGACAGTTTCTGCATTTACCAGCATCAATATTTCTTATTTTAAATTGTAAATATTATGATATCACCTTTTGTACAAACTCTCCTAAAATAGTGGCAGAGGCATTTTAACTTTTCCATGACATCATCAGAAGGTCCCATTTCATACAATCTGAAAAAGAGAGCATTTCAAATTGAATACAACATATTAAAATTAAAACATATGAATTCAAAGGAGACGCAATGTTATTTAAATTACCTGTTGAAGTTAATGTGAGGATAGGAAGCATACTCGGAATTTTTCTTAGCTGTATTCCGCCTCGGAAATGTGCAGAAAAATGCATTGGCTAACAAACTCGAGATCTGCTGCTGAGATAAGGATACTGACTGGTTTTTGTGTTGCCTGGAAGAAATATAAAAATACAGATTTTTGAATATTTAATTAAATAATAATGGCAGCTAGGTACTCAAAAGATAATGCAGGAGTGTACAAAATAAAACCCACAGTAGACTTGCTCATACTTTCAATAACTAATCTATACTAATAATATAAAGCCGAAAAGTGTGACTGTTTGTTTGTTTGGTTTAACGCGCTAATATCGGGAACTGCTGGTCCGAATAAAAAAATATTTTTGTGTTGGATAGTCCATTTATCGAGAAAGGTTATAGGCTCTATATAACATCACGCTACGACTAAAAGGAACAGAGCATCAATACAAAATGTTGCCAAAATGGGGAAAAATATTTTTTTTGATAGCTTTTGTCGCTTTTTTTCTACTAGCGACCCGTGCGAAGCTGGGGCGAAATGCTAGTCGTAGATAAATCTTGAAAAAAAGGCATGACATAACAATGCATGGTGAAATCTAACATACTATGAGTTGTACTATAAAATATAACTACTTATTTATTTATACTATAACTATAAACACTTACCTAAGCAATGGTATTGGGTACTGAACCAACTTCGGAAGAGCAAGAGCTAGCTTGGCTATCTCTGGTAATGTAACATCAAAGAAATATTGGGTCTCTTCTTCTTCCAAGTACTAAAACAAAAACAAACAGGGCCTCATTCAAGTCAAGTTAAATGTGGACTTATTCAATGGTATCACAAGGATCACTTTTAAACGTCTTAAAACTAGCTGCATTTTTTTATTTTTTTTTCAACACCATCGTCTTCTATCGTTCTTTTCAAGTCCAGTCCATCCCAAGGTTGTCTGGAAGAGATCGCTTTTAGTGATAAGACCACCCATTGTATTCCACTTTGATGTTTTTCTGTATTCCCTTGTTAGTTTTATGTGGTGTGCAATAAAGTATTTTTCATTGCTGTGACGTATCTACGGGTTTATGAATGTAAACAAGTGTCAACACAGTAAAATTATTTATTTAAAAACTCAAGGTCGTGGATTCTATGGCCCGCTTAACTTTAGTTTGGGTAGTACGGCACTCCCCTGGTATTAGCGCGACGTGAGGAGACGAGAAGGTCGATCAGCGCAGATCCAGGGTGTCGTTGGCAGGTGTTCGGCCAGGCGGGCGGGGGATTGGCAGCGAAGCGGCCGCTGCTGGTAAGTAGTAGCACTCCGCTAGCAGCTCATCAGTGCAGCATGGAGTGGTGGTGGTGAGAAGTAGCGTAAGCGTAAAACGCGTAGCGCCGTGAAACCCTGGAATGACGTCCAGATTAATATCTGTTGTCCAATATTAAGCGTGACCACCTCAGGAAGAAAACCGCTCTTTAGGGGAATGCCTAGGTATATAATGTGAGGTGGCCTAGCTAAGAATAAGCAGAGCGAGTTTACATGTTTTGTTACTAGATAACGAAATAAAAGCACATAAGTGACCTATGTACAATAAAAGTAATGAAATGAAATGAAATGCATTTTGATATAAATCCTAAATAACAAGGCAAGTATTTTATACAGATATTTTTTATGAACTACCTACCTCGCCATAAAAATTAGGGTGATAATATGACGGGCGTATTTTTATGACAAGTTAAATAAAATGTAGCTAGCATTTGGATGCCCTTCAAATCATAGAGGAAAACACGAAGATTCCTCCAAGCAGCTATAATAGGTACATAAGCATGACATTGCAAGCTGATTCACATACATGAAATTAAAACATGAGATCGTAAGTAGGTACGGTGCGGGTAAAATGCAAGCGTTTGCTATTAGCGATAGAAACCTACTTATTACAAGATGCTACAAGTTACCTATTCCTACAGTGGATTAGAGAAACGTATTGTTCACACTTACCCAAGATGGGGGTTTCACTGATTTGATAATAAGCTTCCTATCACTTACGAAGACTGAGCTAGTTATAGATTCCTATGGGTGAAATCACGTTCACTTTATATACGAACAATGCACGATAATACCTAGGTACTTTGATGTCCTATACGAGGATATAGTAGCTAGTAATCGCGACTTGGCGAGGCTCAACTGTGGTATGATGACGGTGCTTCGGCGACTGAGTATTTATGCAAGCCTACGAAAATAATGCAGTTTGAGACACTTTTGGTGGCAACCGGAAAAATATCGTGCAATCGACGTAAGTTGGCAACGCTAGAAATTGTTCAGTTTTTTTGTAATGGGCGCTCCTTGTGGAGCGAGCAAGACAGACAACCTTTTGCTCCCTTCAACATAAACGTGATTGTTGGAATACGATCTAAGTACATGAAGTACCTTAGAGTACGTATGAGTACAACAAGTACATGAAATTTCTTAGTTTGCTAAGTTTATGTATGAAAAGTAGTTATTACGATGATTCTTTTTCGCCTATTATTATTTTTTCTGTTGTAGGTAACTTTGTAGGTGTTTGCTTTTGTAAATTTATTCTTTGTTACGAAAGTAGCAAAATAATTACATTTTTCTGTTTCTATAAATGATTTTTTATGAATGAAAAGTAGCTATTAAGTTAAATATTTTTAGCTTACTATTATTATGTTTTAAAAAGGAATCTTTACAGGTACTTGCATTTGTGTTTTTTACTTGATTTTCTGTACTTTATATATTAGATGCAAGGTTTTTTTTTTTTTTTTTTAACATGTAACCATTACGTTACATTACCCCGACGCTTACTAAGAATTTTATTACTGTAGAATAAAATTCGCAATTATTTCTTAGCGTAGTCACAAACTGCCATTCATTCCTTTCAATCATTCATACATAACCTTCCATACGATCGCTCACAAAATAGCATCAGTAAGTACCTACCTAAAGTAATGGTTTAAAGTACTGACGCGACCTATCATTACTAAGAGTTACTAGTTACGAACAGAACCAACTAACTCATGCAACTACTGCAGAAACAAGCGGTTAAGGGTGAATATAAGTGATGAAATTTAAAATTTGTACTTAGTTGTAATTGTTTACTTATTTGTACCTATGAGTTTTAAATCCTTTATGTGCCATGTTCCTAGATCCTTTCCTGACATGTCTTCTAAAATATAAACAAGAGGTGTTTTTTTATATTTTACACGACATTTAATGTATTTTGGGGCTAGTTTTTTGCTAAATCTTTTATCCGCATTACTAAGAAAATATGTTTTTTTCATAACTGTGTCACCTACATTGAATTCTGCTGGTTTGCGACGAAGGTTATAATGAGATGTATTTTTAGCATGACCCTGCCACAATTTAAGCTGTACCTTATTAAAAATTGAGGAAAGACAACCAAAGTTTTCTGCATAGACATCGCGTGGTAAAAATACTATCTCGGTGCCTAGATCAGAATCAATATAGTGAGATCCGCAAACTACCGTTTCTCGCCCAAATACAAGAAAAGATGGAGTATAACCTGTGGCCTCATTGACAGAATTGTTTATGGCAAATTGAACCTTGGGAATAAATATGTCCCATGTTCTATGGTCATCTTCTACAAAGGTAGAAATGCATGTGATGATAGTTCTATTATAACGTTCGACAGTATTCACCTGAGGGGTATATTTTGGTGTAAAAAATATATTTGGAATTTGATATCTACTAAAAAATGAATTTATTTCTTTACTTATGAATTGACTGCCGTTATCCATTAAAATAGTTTGTGGAATTCCATGCATGAGGAAAACTGAGTCCTCCAATATTTTAATAATAATGTTAGATGTGGCTCGTTTTATTGGAAAGATAAGACAAAACTTTGAAAAACAGCAGGTTACCACAAAAATGAAGCTATTTTGTTTTCTACTTACTGGCAATGGACCCATTAAATCAATAGAAATCATCTGAAATGGGCGAGAACATTGTTTAGGTCGCCCCATTTCACCCAAGATTTGGTGATTTTGAGCCTTATATGATAAACATTTAGTACAAGTGCCAATAAAGTCAACGACATCTTGAAACATGCTAGGCCAGAAGTAACGTAACGTAAGACGACGATACGTTTTATGAATACCTAGATGACCTGCTGTCGGTTCACTGTGGTTGTCATGAATAATGTCCTGACGTAGTTCCTGTGGAATAACTTCTTTCCAAGAGAACTCCTGTGTTAGTTCATGTTTATTTTTACAAAGTCTGTACAAAATATTATTTTTAATATTAAAATTTGGAAAAGACTGAGGCGTTGTAAGGCAACCATTATAATGTGATTTATACCATGTATCATTAGTATTTTTGTAAGAATTTGAAGTACTAATGGTACTCACGGGAAGAGCTCGAGAGAGTGCATCTGGAATTACGTTATCAACACCACGGCGATGTTTAAATTCTACATTAAATGCCGACAAACGTACTCCCCAACGCGCTAACCTACCTGTTGGATTATTAATTGATAAAAACCATTTAAGAGCGCTGTGGTCTGTATATACAGTGATTATCATACCATTTTCCAAATAACACCTCCAATGTTCCAAAGCAACAACTACTGCCAAAGCTTCTCGCTCAGTGACGCTATAGTTCCTTTCTGCCACTGACAAGGATTTACTCATGTAAGCGACTGGATGCTCTTTACCATCGGTAATCTGTGTTAACATGGCACCAATTCCGTAGTTGCTAGCATCCGTATGGACTTCAAAGGGTTTACTGTAGTCAGGGCAGGAAAGAACAGGAGCGGAAACTAAACATTCCTTGAGCTTTAAGAAAGCACCGTCTGCTTCAGGAGACCATTTAAATGGTGGTGCTCCTTTCTTATTCGAGGTCAATTTATTAAGGGGGCCTGCAATTGTGCTGAAGTTGGGTACGAAACGACGATACCAAGTTGCTGTCCCTAGAAAACGTTTTATATCCTTGCGACAAGTAGGTGTCGGATAATTAACAATCGCTTCTACTTTATCAGGGTCAGTCCGTAAACCACAACTGTCAACAACATAACCTAAATATTTAAGTTGACTTCGAAAGAAATTACATTTTTTAAGATTAATAGTCAAGTTTGCATGTTTTAATTTTTCAAGAACTCTAAGCAAAAGTGAGACATGACTATTAAAATCATTACTGACTATAATGATGTCATCAAGATAAGCGAATACTCGAAGTTCAAATTCACCAAACAACAAGTCAACTAGTCGTTGTTGAGTAGCTGGTGCGTTGGTAAGCCCGAAAGCTGTCCTTTTAAAGCGTAGGGTTCCGCGACCAGGAATATAGAAGGCTGTCTTGTCCCTGTCTTCTGGCGCTATTTCTATTTGCCAAAAAGCCTTAGATAAGTCTATGCTACTAAGAAAACGAGCATCTCGAAGGTTATCTAATATTTCAGAGACGTATGGTAAGTTATATGCATCGCGAGATGTTACTGAATTTAATTTGCGGCTATCTAGACAAAATCTGGGCTCACCAGTTTTTTTAGTGACTAGAAGAACTGGTGAGGACCAGGCACTTTCGCATGGTTCGACGACATCGAGTGCTAACATTTCATCAACCTGTTCAGTCAAAATACGTTGCTTTTCTGGGGATATACGATAATAACGTTGTCGTATGGGTTGAGCGTTTCCTGTATCAATCCTATGAGTTATGAGACTAGTTTTACCTAAACCGTTACGTTCAGCTGAAATGGCTTTAAACTGATCAATGACGTTGTCAGCCAGACATTTCTCCGAATGGTTAAGAGTGTCATAACTTTGTACGATAGGTTTTTGTACAACGGACTTATGGTTTGTAGGACTATCAAGGGCTACAGCGTGTAAGTATTGTAAGGAAATCTTAAATGCACGCCAGAAGTCAATACCCAGGATAAGGTCATCATGAACCTCAGGCATTACAAAGCCTTGAATGATGTGAAATTGATTGTCAAAATGAATAGGTAGGTTAATATAACCAATACTACCTATTCTTTGACCCCCTGCAGCAAGAACGGTTAATCTACAGTCATCTACTAACGTTAATCCTTGAGTGATTAATGCTTTATGAGCGTTGTTACCTATAATGGTCACGGCTGAGCCAGAGTCAAGAAGACTACACATAGTAACCTCACCTATTGTAATATTGATGAAAGGACGGTTATCATTGCATTTATTCAGAATTGTGTTGGTTTTGTAATAGTTAAAGTATGTACTGACAAATTGAAGCCACTCTTTCCATTCTTCTTTATTGACTTCCATGTTTGACGTACCAACACAATTCTTTTGTATTAGTTTTTTGAACTGTTTGTTTTTCTTTGACAGACTGGACAATCAGGAGTCTTAACATCCTTACGACCACAAACAAAACAGACAATCTGACTTTTGTCAGCTTGGCATTGCCTTAAGTTGTGGGTAGGGCTTGCTATCCGGATATCCGGATATCCGAATTATCCGAATATCCGCCAATTTTCAAATCCGAATAGTGACAAATAAATTATCCGGATAATTCGGATAATGCGGATAGTATGTAAAATCTAAAATTACAATGTCTTCGCAAGAGTATCCATCCTCGCTCTGTCCAAACCACAGTGATTTGACAACAATACAGATAGAAATCTTAAGCCCAACTCCTTAAAATAACGGAGAAGGCAGCAATGTTCTAGTGAACCGGATGGTGACACGGTGGTGGATGTGGAGGGACAAGACTCAATAAGTTTCCTGAGCCCTGTCTTGGACCTCGCTTCTTCTGTTGCGGAGCAATGCAGTACTACATGCTCCACCTCGCTTCTTCTGTTGCGGAGCAATGCAGTACTACATGCTCCACAGTTTCCTTGTCCTGTAGGCAGCCCCGACACAGGTCGCTGTCTGTAGCTCCAGTCTTCATGAGGTGGTAGTTGAGGTCGCAATGGCGCGTGATGATTCATACCATCAGTTTTAAGTCTTCTCTTTTCAACTTGAGTAGGTTTGTTGTGATGTGCTTATCCATCGCTGGAAGCATCGCTTTTGTGTGTTTGCAGTCTGATCTGCGTTCCCATTGCTTTTGGTGTGCTCCTTATGGGAGTACATCTATCAGCCTATTCCTTATTTCTGCTGATGGGGGCTTGCAGAGACCCAGGTCGTCTGTGGTTGCTGATTGTGGTGACTAGGTTTGTTCTGGGCCACCATACCACTGCACCGTAGGCTAGCAACGGCCGTACCATGACCGTGTACATCCAGAGACAAAGCTTGGGTTATTTAGCCCCCAATCCTTGCCAACAGCGCGTCTGCACTGCCATAGCACGTTTTTGGCTTTTGTCGTTACGTATTCTAGTTGTTTGCCCCATAAGAGCTTGATATCTAGCCATATTCCGAGATATTTGACCTCTTTGCTGAGAGCCAGTTTGGTTCCAAAAAGGGAAGGTAGATTTAGATTTGGCAGCTTCAGCTTGCGAGTGAAGAGTAGTTAAGCTGTGAGTGTGGCACCAGGACTCCACAATACGGAGTGCTTTCTGCATTTTCTCGCATAGGGAGGGCCGATTCTAACAATCCCGAAATCATGATTGCGAGATCATCGGCATAGCGTATGGTTTGTAGCCCGTCCTTATTAAGGGAGTCAAGCGTTGGCTACAAGTACCCACAGCATATTTAATGAATAGTAGAAACTTAGTTTTTTTAGTACGTTATAAATGTTTTTGATTTATTCGATTGTTTTAGGACAGAAGTTCAGACTTTTTTTGTGATATCGTAAACGTAAACTTGAATAAAAAGTACTCCTACATCATTTATTTAGTTTTTCTTAGTTTATTTCAATCATTATCCGAATTATCCGGAAAATCCGGATATCCGAATAGTAGAGCTCACTATTATCCATATTATCCGAATACTAAAATGTGACGGATAATGCAAGCCCTAGTTGTGGGTATTGACGCGACATCTAGGGCAAAAACGCAACCTGTTTTGTGGTGCATCAATTGCATGCACGTAGTTTTGCCTACCATCACTAGCGTTCTGGTCAGCTTGAGGTTTATTCGAGGTTTTATTATTATAGCTACTATAATAGTTATTTTGTCTATTTTGTTTTTGATAAAAGTTATTATATTGCTTTGAATCAACATTATTTTTACTACCTGAATAAGCAAAGTCAGGTGCTAAAGTATCTGAAGAAATCTTTGGGGGTTCATGGAAATGAGCTAAACGAGCTTGAACATTTTCATAGTTTTTACATATACTTTTAAGATCTGAAATAGCTTTAACGACTGGAGAAGACGCTATAATGTTTGCGTAGAGTGGACGGATGTTGTGGAGTATTATTTCTAGTTTATCCTCTTCTGACAAAGTTTTTGACAAACGAGAAAAAAGCCCCGACATAATAGATAAATATATCGTGATGTTCTCGGTTTCTCCTTGAGTTCGGGAACGAATCTCAGAAAGTAATTTATAATCATAATCCGATTTATCAAAATCCGCCTTTAAAAGTTCCACAAGATTCGTCCAATCCGTAACCTGATCCTTTATGCTCCTATACCAATGTAAGGCGTCCCCAACAAAAATCTCAGTCGCATATGACGTAATTTTAGCATCTGATATTTTTCTAGTTGTACAGAATTCTGACACGCGCTGTATAAAAGAGCGTACACAAGTTTTCCCATCAAACTTTAATTTAGAAATCTCACTGGAAACCCCACGATCACAATGTACGGTGATATTTGAGGGATTACAAGGCTCTGGAGTTCCTGACGTTGAAGGGAAAGTCAAATTACTGTCGACTGCACGTTCCTTTAGTGATTCAAACTTTTTCAATAAATTCTCATATCGACTAACACAGTCATCGTAAATAGGTTGCGTAATCTCATCACAAGAAGAAATACGATTTAAACGATGGTATACGTGATTAAGTAAGTTCTGTGTACGCTGAACTGCGCTACCTAAAAGTGGCGATTCTAAGTTAGTATCTATTTTATTAAGTACCTCAAACACGCCTGATAGATCATCTGCTATTGGCAAAGAACTATCTAAAATAACATCCGATGGAAATAAAACTCCTAATTTAACTATTTGCTTACGCATTTCTTGAACGGTAAGCGCGGGTGTCGTACCACGAATAGCTACCTCATATTCTAGCTCAGTCTTTTGAAGCGACAAAAAATTTACTGGAAATGCCATTGTAAATAAGTGTGAACAATAACGAAACGCAAATGACCTAAATAAAGTTTAGCAAATACTCTGCTCCGTTACAATAAAAAAATTAAATAAAGAACGTTTTTTCAGAAAAAAAAAAATTAAAAAATAATAAAAATGAACAAAGTGAGAAAAGAAATCCGGTAAAAAGCATGAAAGAGTGAAGTATGAAGCTGTAACTAGTGTGTGCGTAACGTAGTTTAAAAATTAAGTTGTAACAAAACAAAAAAACATCTAACAAAAATTTGAGGGTAGAAACAAAAAAATAATTGTTATGCACACTCTAGTTACAAGACGCTGAAAAAAACGTTTTACACAGTAATACAATGCACACCAACACAAAATATCTACGAAAACCAAAGTTAAGCCATAGAATTACCACGTAGAGGGCGCCAGTGTGACGTATCTACGGGTTTATGAATGTAAACAAGTGTCAACACAGTAAAATTATTTATTTAAAAACTCAAGGTCGTGGATTCTATGGCCCGCTTAACTTTAGTTTGGGTAGTACGGCACTCCCCTGGTATTAGCGCGACGTGAGGAGACGAGAAGGTCGATCAGCGCAGATCCAGGGTGTCGTTGGCAGGTGTTCGGCCAGGCGGGCGGGGGATTGGCAGCGAAGCGGCCGCTGCTGGTAAGTAGTAGCACTCCGCTAGCAGCTCATCAGTGCAGCATGGAGTGGTGGTGGTGAGAAGTAGCGTAAGCGTAAAACGCGTAGCGCCGTGAAACCCTGGAATGACGTCCAGATTAATATCTGTTGTCCAATATTAAGCGTGACCACCTCAGGAAGAAAACCGCTCTTTAGGGGAATGCCTAGGTATATAATGTGAGGTGGCCTAGCTAAGAATAAGCAGAGCGAGTTTACATGTTTTGTTACTAGATAACGAAATAAAAGCACATAAGTGACCTATGTACAATAAAAGTAATGAAATGAAATGAAATGCATTTTGATATAAATCCTAAATAACAAGGCAAGTATTTTATACAGATATTTTTTATGAACTACCTACCTCGCCATAAAAATTAGGGTGATAATATGACGGGCGTATTTTTATGACAAGTTAAATAAAATGTAGCTAGCATTTGGATGCCCTTCAAATCATAGAGGAAAACACGAAGATTCCTCCAAGCAGCTATAATAGGTACATAAGCATGACATTGCAAGCTGATTCACATACATGAAATTAAAACATGAGATCGTAAGTAGGTACGGTGCGGGTAAAATGCAAGCGTTTGCTATTAGCGATAGAAACCTACTTATTACAAGATGCTACAAGTTACCTATTCCTACAGTGGATTAGAGAAACGTATTGTTCACACTTACCCAAGATGGGGGTTTCACTGATTTGATAATAAGCTTCCTATCACTTACGAAGACTGAGCTAGTTATAGATTCCTATGGGTGAAATCACGTTCACTTTATATACGAACAATGCACGATAATACCTAGGTACTTTGATGTCCTATACGAGGATATAGTAGCTAGTAATCGCGACTTGGCGAGGCTCAACTGTGGTATGATGACGGTGCTTCGGCGACTGAGTATTTATGCAAGCCTACGAAAATAATGCAGTTTGAGACACTTTTGGTGGCAACCGGAAAAATATCGTGCAATCGACGTAAGTTGGCAACGCTAGAAATTGTTCAGTTTTTTTGTAATGGGCGCTCCTTGTGGAGCGAGCAAGACAGACAACCTTTTGCTCCCTTCAACATAAACGTGATTGTTGGAATACGATCTAAGTACATGAAGTACCTTAGAGTACGTATGAGTACAACAAGTACATGAAATTTCTTAGTTTGCTAAGTTTATGTATGAAAAGTAGTTATTACGATGATTCTTTTTCGCCTATTATTATTTTTTCTGTTGTAGGTAACTTTGTAGGTGTTTGCTTTTGTAAATTTATTCTTTGTTACGAAAGTAGCAAAATAATTACATTTTTCTGTTTCTATAAATGATTTTTTATGAATGAAAAGTAGCTATTAAGTTAAATATTTTTAGCTTACTATTATTATGTTTTAAAAAGGAATCTTTACAGGTACTTGCATTTGTGTTTTTTACTTGATTTTCTGTACTTTATATATTAGATGCAAGGTTTTTTTTTTTTTTTTTTTTTTTTTTAACATGTAACCATTACGTTACATTGCTCATACTCTGAAAGTAGGTCTGAAGTTGCCTGAGGGGCCTAATTGAAAGTAATACTTTCAGCCCTAGGGAGAATCGCTTTCTACTGACAGCTGTCAAATTATAAAAAAAAACAAGTTCTATTTTATTCAACCATGTTCCAACTTTCTAAACTGCAAGGAGGTTGAACCAAATTCCAACTTTTTATTCAGCAAGTAGGTTGGAAACCCATTACAACGGTAAGAAGTTTAAAAACTCTAATTAGAGCGCAATGTAAAATTTAAATAACATAAAGATAGTATTAAATAAATAATATATCTTCTAAATTACTTGATTAATATATAACTTCAACTATTTATTCAAAATAACATAGATTTGAGCAAACAATTTACCATTTTTTAAATTATGAAAATGAAAATAATGGCTGAATAATGCTGGCAAGCCGTAGCCGAAGGCCCGCGCAGAGAAAAAGAAAAAAAAACCGGGAAGGCGGCAATTCAATCTTCATTTTCACAAATTTTTCATTCATGTTTTTATTTTTACTTTCCTTGTATTCGTAATGAAAAGCACAGTGTTTACCTCGGGTGAAAGTCTTTTAAGTCCCTCAAGCTCCATTGGCGCCCTCGCTAACGCTCTGGCGCCAAACCCGTCTCGGGACTCAAAAAACGTGACTTTCAACACTCGGGTAACAATGTACTATTCTATCTACCTATCTGCATGTTTGTGCACTATGCCAGTACTCTCAAACCGGTGAAGGTAGCCATCGTGAGAAAACCGGCGTTAGCGAGCAACATGTGTCAAGCGTCACACAAAAAGGGCCCGCCAGCAGCCTACTTGTGGAAAAACCAGTCCGCTCACAAGTTGAAAAGTCAATGAAGAATTTTCCGAATTTATGGTACTCAACTAGTTTAGCAGGTCCCTAAGTCTGTTACCTTCTCTATTTTGTTGACTTGAAAGTAACATTGAGAAAAATACTTTGGCAAGCTGATTATGTAGTGACAGGGATTATCCATAAGGGGGTCAATCAGTATAACATACTTCATCAAAAAGATAATGTAGAGCTCGAAACTTCCACACACTCTTGAACTTTGTGTTGTAACTCAGTATAGTACTCGCTAGTTCCTGACTGTTGCGAATTGGTTTCCATAGTGCCAGCTCTATTAGCTCCCAGCGCTTCTTGAGATGGGACTCGCCATTTGCCTGGAAAATAATAATAGTGATGGATGAAAACTTATTAATTACAATTTCAAATATACCATCTTTTTTTGATCATACTGAATATAACTTTCATTAAATAAATTTCACCGGCACCCACACCCTTCAAACGGAAACACAGCAATACTACTTTGTGGCAAAAATTGTCCACAATATTTATTTATTTATTACTTTTAAAACTTAAAAGTAATAAATTTAAAACTTAGGCAGAGCACTGGTGGTCTAGTGGTAGTGGCCCCGCCTTCCGATCCGAAGGTCACGGGTTCAAATCCACTCGTGTACCAATGAGTTTTTCTGTCGAAAAATTTATGTGCACTGTGCCAGTACTCTCAAAACGGTGAAGGAAAACATCGTGAGGAAACCGGCGTGTTGTAGAACCTAAAAAAGTTCGAGCAACACGCGTCAAGGGTCACGCAAAAAGGGCCCGGCAGCGGCCTACTTGCGGAAAAACCTGCCCGCACATCAAGTGCGCATGATAAAACTAAAACTAAAACTTACTTTTAAAACTTAAACTGCTTAGGCACAGTACATTCTGGTAGTGTGTTGAAACTTTTTTCATAACTTTTATAAATATAAATATTGTGGACAACTCACACAACACTACCCAGCCCCAAACTAAGCAGAGCTTGTAATATGGGAACCAGATAGCTGATATAATACTTGAATAGATTTTTTTTTTGTAAATACATACTTAGAATACAATATAACACCCAGACAGAGAACAAACATTTATGTTCACCACACAAATATTTGTTCTCGGTGGGGATCGAACCCACGACCTACGGCGCAGAAGGCAGAGCTACTACCAACTAAGCTAGAGGCCAGTCGGTTTATGTTCGGTAATAATAAATATAAATAAATTCTTCACCTAAGATAGCATGATACTCACATCAACAACAGGATACAGGCTTTGACTGGAGCATGGCATCCTTACATGTTCGCTATCCCAAATGTCTTTGCCTATTTGAGGTTTGGGAGGCCGATCGTCAACCAGATTCCCGCTGCTAGGTAAATGGAACAGGACCGCATGGTTGTGACCTGGAGACACTAGAGGGAGCTCTGGAGCACCCCAGGGAGACTGGGACCCGTACATCTCAGTCAGAGGAACTCCTCGCCAATTGCTGTTAGCACTGATAGCTTCGCTCATCGCAGATGCCGCTATGTATTTGCTATTATATAAACAAAGTATTCTTGTCTGCATGTGGATCTAAAGTAATAATAATAGCACCGTAGCAACCGTAGAACTTCGTCAACGTAAAAAGTACCTACTCTGTAACAACGTTAATGTAATAGATAGCAACGGTAATGTTAATGGATCTATTTTGTAAAATTCAATCGAGAAACCATCCAAGAATCTACGCACTCTGCTGGTAAAAATTTAAAATTATAGTTTTACAATTTACTCAAAAATGTTTCGTAAAATGTGATAATAACACTAACACTCACTAGTAATGTACAACCTTGGAAAACAGCCTACCATTCAAATTCAAAATTCAGCATAATGCAATCAATAGCATAACATTTAGAATTATCCAATGCGCTTTTACATCAGACGAGCGAATGCTCATTCTATCCCCACTATATCAAATTATTTTAGTGTAAACAGGCGTAAAGCAATATTTCGTTGTTCTCAATGCGTTCGCAAAGATTATATGGAATATTTTATGAATACTCCCTCGCTTGATGTAAACGGCACTATAGCACGCGAACAGTTGCTTAATGCTTAGAGCGTTCTTGCTTGTTCGGACGTGCTCGTGCTCTTGAGCGGTCTCTTCAAAGCGTTTTTGTGTTCTAGCGATTGTATACATATATCTTAGCGATTAAATTATGGATTGGTCTCAAGAAAAGTGTTTAGAAGCCTACTAAAATTCCAGATGTCTGTGGGAAAAAAGATGGATTCGCTTCTTCATCTTAGCATCGAGAAAGGACAAAAACAATGAGTACGAAATCAGGCATTGTACTTATAATTCTCAATGGTCTAGATGAGATGATCAGATGATCTAGCTATCGTTTACACTAAAAGATTACTATATAATGTTCTTGTTCTAGCTCGTTGTTCGTTTGATGTAAACGCTGAATACAAGTTTTCGTTTACACTGGAAAGACCACGAACGAATGCTCTTGTTCTAGCTCTAGCTCTGTGTTTATTTGATGTAACTCGACCTTTTGAAAATGGAGATTAAGAATGACTAAAACTAAAATAACTTTGAAAACATTTATACAAACATTAAAAGAAAACAAAAAATATCTAAATGTAAATTGATGATAACTTTGCTTGGCAGGCAATGTTTTGTCTATACAATTAGCTAATTCAAGCAATAAACCCACCAATTCCATGAATGAGTATTTTAAGGTTAGGTTTTTTTTTAAATATGGAAAAAGCAGTTAAATAGTAGGTAGTTTAAATTCTCGCGTTGTGTTTTCTTGGATGCATATTCTTTGGTTGTACAATACCAGCACGTACGGGATTGTGCGCTACAAATCCTGCCTTTCTATGGTAATTGGTAGATTGGTAGTGCATTAACCGGACCCGTATTATGATACACGTGACAAAATGCGTCTCTGTCACTGTCATAGAAGTCCTAACTTTTTTAGCTGTCTAAGGCTAATAGTTCTATAAGCATACAACCTCGTCTTCAGACTTGAGACTTGGCAAAAAGACTAGTATCAACCGGTACAAAAACGAGCACAAGCGAGAAAAAAAAATGGGTTTGTTGTTTGTTTTCAATAATTTCAAAAATTCTATCCGAATGGTGCAGCGGTTCGTTTTGTTGTAACTAAACGAATTGAAGTTAAATACCATGTCTAAATCAACGTTTTCTTTGTCGTGGGAAGCACATAGAAGTAATATATGCAGTGGACTTACCGTACTGCAGCAGGTTAGGAATTTCTGTTAAATTCACACTGCCGATTTCATTCGCTGTTTCTGTTCTCTGTATCTCGAGACCTCTTTATTAAACTAGCTATTTTTCAGAATGAAGAGTTTGTAGACATGACACTGGCTGCTGATGGGCATTTCGTAAAAGTCCATCAAATGATCATGGCCCTGGCCAGCCCTTACTTCAAAGACCTCATATCTTCAGCGGCTGGCCGACATCCAGTGATATTTCTAAACGTAAGTTTTTTATGTACGTCATTTATTTGGTATGAACACTTATATGCTATCACGTAGATAGTTAGGTACAATAGAAAAATATATCTCATACAGATATTGATTTTTCTTTATCTTATTGATTTTTCTCTTTCCAGAAAATTTCCTACTCAACCCTTAGTGCAATACTTGAGTACATTTACACCGGTGAGGTTCTAATATCGATTGAAAACCTCTCGGACCTAATACAAACTGCCAGGGAACTGCGCATCAAGGGATTGGAAGACATGGTATGCAGATAAACCAAAAGAACAATACAGCCAACAGACCTTGAGAGGGCTGAAGTTAGCTGTTTAATGAATCTTACTTCAGTCATTGATCGTTACGGCACAAACAGCTAAATTCAGATCTGCCTAGATCCACCAAATGTATTTTTAGTTTGGTCATTTATACTAAACTTGAAAATCATATTATACACAATCAAAATTATTTATTTGAATTTTTAATTATTTAATTCAGTCTCACAAATACAAAATATACAATGGAGGCTCTAGGTCTAACCTGTATTGCGGCAGACCTATAAAAACATAAGATTACTACTAGCCCATCGGAAAGTTTATCATGCGCACTTGATGTGCGGGCAGGTTTTTTCCGCAAGTAGGCCGCTGGCGGGCCCTTTTTGCGTGACCCTTGACACATGTTGCTCGAACTTTTTTAGGTTCTACTACATGCCGGTTTCCTCACGATGTTTTCTTTCACCGTTTTGAGAGTACTGGCATAGTGCACATAAATTTTTCGACAGAAAAACTCATTGGTACACAAGTGGATTTGAACACACGACCTTCGGATCGGAAGGCCACTACCACTAGACCACCAGTACTCTCACTACTAGCCCATAGTGTGTAGTGCTGAGCAAAGGCCTCCCCCCATTTTTGCCAGTCACTACAATCTTTTGCCTTTAGTCGTCAGTTGCATGTAAATAATAATTTTGGATATATTTTCAGAAGCTGCAGAATCCTGTAGGTACAGCAGTTCGACAAATTCCAACTGAAGAAGCAGAGCCAGAAAGTAACTGTCAACAAGACCTCATTGACAATAAAGAAAGTTCTGAAATGGATGATGAAATATGCTACTTCGAGATAACTGACCGTGAGGATATACAAAGCCAGAATTCTACCTATAGTGCTGTACAATTGGATGAGGGGTGAGTCTATCTAATAAAAAAAATCAGCCAAGTGCGAGTCGGACTCGCCCATGAAGGGTTCCGTAGCAATAAGTAACATAATAAAAAAAGCAGCCAAGTGCGAGTCGGACTCGCCCATGAAGGGTTCCGTAGCATCAAGTAACATAATATAAAGGTTCTTGTAGTTCGTCGAAAGGTAAATTGCGGTTTACGATTTAAGACAAATATAAAAAAAAACTACTGACTAGATCTCGTTCAAACCAAATATCGTTGAAAGTTTGCATAGTAATGTACAACATATATTTTTTTTAGTTTTATCATTCTCTTATTTTAGAAGTTAGAGGGGGGGGACCAACTTTTTTCCACTTTGGAAGTGTCTCTTGCGCAAACTATTCAGTTTAGAAAAAAACGATATTAGAAACCTCAACATCATTTTTAAAGACCTATTCATAGATACCCCACACGTATGTGTTCAATGAAAAAAAAATTTTGAGTTTCAGTTTCAAGTATGGGGGACCCCCAAAACTTATAGTTTTTTTTCTATTTTTGTGTAAAAATCTTTATGCGGTTCACATAATACATCTACTCGCCAAGTTTCATCAGTCTAGCTCTTACGGTTTCGGAGAAAAATGGCTGTGACATACGGACGGACAGACAGGCAGACATGACGAATCTATAAGGGTTCCGTTTTTGCCATTTGGATACGGAACCCTAAAAAATATTATTATTTATAGACAAGCAGTTTTTGTTGATATATTATGTCTAGGTACATCACACAGAAATAATAGTCTCGGTTCGGTAAATTTTGTTTTTAAGCATTGAATTATTTGTCAAAGCCAGATGTCGAATTTGCTTTTTAATGCATTGACCGAAATAGCAGCAACGACGATGATGACAACGACCTTTAAGTTGTAAAATCTAAACAACAGTGCTTTTACGTTAAATTAATCGCAATCACAAGAGAAACTAATTGGATACATTAGTACATTAAAATCTGTCATTTTAGTCTGATCCTTCTTTATTTTCTTGTGACCTATTCTATTGCAGAACAGACACAAATACCATGAAATCAATTGATATAAGTGAAATGGATGAAAACTATGAAGAGATTGAAGAAATTGAAGAAAGTGAAGAGGAAAAATGTGGAGCAATATCATTTAGTGTATGCCCCACACCATCAGAATCTTTTAATGGTATGATTAAAACACTATTTTTGTTTTGCTATTTTCTGCAATTTGTAGATCATTTCATCATCATCATCATCAGTCTGAAAAGTCCACTGCTAGGCATAGGCCTCCCCTACAGATTTCCAGGAAGAACGATTCTGAGCTCTTTCCATCCATAATGATATATATAATGTATAATATATATAATATACAGGGTGTCCCATAAGTCAACGTCCAGCCGAAAACGGACGATAGACCAAGTCATGACAGCTATCAAAAAAATATAAAAAAAAATATTTGTCATGTAATTTTAGAGTTATGAGTATTATAAAAAAACAAGAAAAACTGACACCCTGTGATGATCTTTTAAGTCCTGTGACTACAAATATTAACTTTTCATGAAACTTTTTTTTGCAACGTAAGCATGAATAACCCTTCTGTAAATTACAATTCAAAATTAAGCCATAACTGCCTCAGTTTTTAATGAAATCGTGGAGTTTTGGCCAACATTTCATTTCAGATAATTACATCATCCAACTTTAACCGTCTGTACCGCAAAAAAAATGTACTACACTATCATGGCAAGTAACTTAAAAAAATGGCGCATTTATCCAGGATTCCAAAATGGTATAATACTTGCTAGAGTACTCTTTAGTTTTGGAAATAAAAAATGTTTTTTCAACTAAACTGGATTTCCAATCAATTTTATTTCATTAGATAAAGTGTTTGTACCCTTTAAATCATGGGTTTAAAATGCCTACGCTGCGTTTTTAAGTGACTCACAATTCACAAGTACAAGTAAATACCATTTCGACGATGTAAATAAACAGTTAGAGCCACCATCTTGTCGAAAGAGTAATAACGTAAACCGGTTTTCAAGTAATTTGTTAGTTTTAGGTGAAAGTTTGAAATAACATTCAATCATGGATTACTTCAATCGTGATTTTAATCTAAAGTTTGCCTTCGCCCGTTGCCGGTCTTATTACATGGTTATTGACGTGACAATGTCTTATAATTCGATGGAGCTGCACGCACGGAAAAACATGACTCATGTGGCGTTACCTCGCTCTGAGGCGTTCCATTTAATACTTGAAGTGCAGTCCTACATGAATCTAATAATCCTATTGAATTTTATTTCAAACTTTCACCTCAAACTAACAAATTACTTGAACACCCATGGTTATTACTCTTTCGACAAGATGGTGGCTCTAACTGTTTACTGTGTGGTATTTACTTGTACTTGTGAATTGTGAGTCACTTAAAAACGCAGCGTAGGCATTTTAAACCCATGATTTAAAGGACAAACACTTTATCTAATGAAATAAAATTGATTGGAAATCCAGTTTAGTTGAAAAAACATTTTTTATTTCCAAAACTAAAGAGTACTCTAGCAAGTATTATACCATTTTGGAATCCTGGATAAATGCGCCAATTTTTAAAGTTACATGCCATGATAGTGTAGTAAATTTTTTTTGCGGTACAGACAGTTAAAGTTGGATGATGTAATTATCTGAAATGAAATGTTGGCCAAAACTCCACGATTTCATTAACAACTGAGGCAGTTATGGCTTAATTTTGAATTGTAATTTACAGAAAGGTTATTCATGCTTACGTTGCAGAAAAAAGTTTCATAAAAAGTTAATATTTGTAGTCACAGGACTTAAAAGATCATCACAGGGTGTCAGTTTTTCCTGTTTTTTTTAAATACTCATGACTCGAAAGTTACAAAACAAATATTTTTTTTTATATTTTTCTGATAACTGTCATGACTTGGCGCGTCACCCGTTTTCGGCTGGACGTTGACTTATGGGACACCCTGTATAATGTAGGTCATTTACAAAGGTAATTTCAACAATTATGTTTATTAGGCTGATTTAAACAAGATTTAACCTAAACATTTTTTTACAACTTGCTGCTGCAACAAGTAAGCACCATTGTTTAGTGTGTAGTAATTTATGGGGCAAATCAATTGGCTGTAACTGGGTTGCACAGCCAATTGATTTGCCCCATAAATTTGATGCCACTAAACAATGGTGCTTACTTGTTGCAGCAGTAAGTTGTAAAAAAAAATGTTTAGGTTAAATCTTGTTTAAATCAGCCTTGTGGGGCCATAGTATAAAGTACATAGAATATAATGCTCCTAAACGTTCTAGAACGTTTTCAATATTCTGGCATGATCAAGATTAATAATCAAATTTATTAATAAACTATCCGGGCAACACTGGGTTTAGTTGCTTGTCGTATAATAAAAGGCCCAAGTATTGAATGTTTGATTCATGCTGATGTGTGTTATTACAGAAGGTGTTAAAACACTAATACAGTACACGGTATCAAACCAAGGCTCCATACAGATGATACTGAATCGATACATGTATTACTTGAAACACTCCAATCGTAACAACACGCGACAATGGCGGTGCGTCGACTATCTCAACAAAAGCAAGTGTCCAGCTATCGTTATGACTAGAAATAATGTGGCCCTGCAGAGGTAAGTCTAGTAGTAAGAAGATTACTATTAACGCCATCTAGTTTCGTATTCGGTATCAATACAAAGTTGGTGATATCCACTTGAGAATTGAAGGAAATGGTCAAATTAGTTGTTGAATCCTGTTGAATCTCACTGCTAAGGTTATCGATGTCTGTCGTGCTGTTATAAAAGCTTTTTATTCTTAGTTCAACTATGTTCCGACAGAGGACTAGATAGGGAATTAGCATATCAGGGGAAGTTTTAAAGTAGCGCCAGAAAAATTGACGAGCAATAGGCTGGCGTGGTACGGGTTTATTTTACTTGCCTTGCTCTCGCTATTGCGAAGTTAATCCTAATTAGCCTAGCAACGTAGACACATTGACTCTAAATCTTTCCTATTGTAGGATATCAGCTCATATACACGGGCATCACGATAGAAGGATTCAGAAGAAAATCCAAGCCGGGGCCATCTACTCTGCAATACAGGAAGCAGAAGAAGAAGGGATCCAAATAAAGATTAAAGTGAAACAAGACAAAATAGAAAAAACAAATAGCACAACAGATACTCCAGACCAACAAACTGAAGCTATTTTGTCGTAGCGCTACTTGCTGGTCACTGGATAATCAACAATTCATCAAATTTGTAAGACTTTTCGTAATTTTATCTCCATACCTAATCATTTATTATTAACTTTTTTTTTAATTAGGTTGGTTAATTTCTAAATTTGTATCTTCTTTTTTCTTTTCTAAAGTTTAGTAGGACAACAAATCAAGCTGCAAATTATAAAATGTATATACCTACTCTGCCTACCCAGCAGTGGGTGCACACAGGTCAAATATGAAATACTTGAAAGGTGACTATAGATCACGTTTTAAATATTACAAAATCATATAACTTATTTGTCTCTAAATTGGGTAATAAACAATCATCTTTTTTTTTTGTAAATCATGTTTTTATAAAACCCCTTGTTTGGTATCATAGTTTTAATATTAGGTATTATAGAAGTTAATATAATAATGAAATTATATGAATCTAAGAGAATTTCACATGTGTATATTTTTTTCCTGTTTTAAATAAAGCTTATACATAGTTGGTAGGTACTCGGCACCCACAGAACAGAAAAAAAACTAGTTTTTAGGGCTCTGAAGTCCGACAAGGAAGCCTTACCTACTTATACCTTCGTCTTTTTTTGTAAGCGACAAACGGTTTGTTTTTTGCCAACCACATTATTACTTTAGATAGATAGAAAATTCTTTATTGTACACCTTACAAGCTAACAAAAAGAAAATTTTACATATAAATACTATTATCTAAATGTACAATGGGAGGTCTTATCGCTATAAAGCGATTTCTTCCAGACAACCTTTGGATGGAGAGAAATTAAAAACTATGGAAGATTGGCTGGGTATGGAGGATTGACTTTAATAATACCATAATTGTATTCACTGTTTGAAACTAATTTTAAATCGTTGGTATCTCGGAAGCCTTCCTTGGATGTGCTTGGCCAGTTCATAGGTGGTACTGATCTCACGTTACATGTAATGTCAGGTATGTTAGGTATGAAGTACTTACGTGAAAATATCTTAATAAAATTAATATGGTACCTAATAATAATTCGGAGACTACTTCATACAAAAGCCACTAAACAATACGACTGTAAAGTTGATACTATGTACCGATACTGAAAGCGATAATATCCTTGAACAAATCAAAATCAGTCAATCACTTTTTTATCTTATCTTATGACGAGTATTACAAATTGCCTTATAATGAAACACAGAAATAATTTCAGTCTAGTCGGTCGTTAGTAGTACAAACGTTTGCTACTCCTCGTGTAGGCATTGCTATTATTAGTTATACGACACTAAACTCGCATTCAATTTAGCTCCAGTCGATCACAAGGCATACTCGCCTTGAGCCGTCATTATGAATCGTCTCTTTATTTTTACGGTCATCATAGCTACGAGTGAATGTTACAAAATTCTGTGCTTACTTCCATATCCGGGCAAAAGTCATCACATGGTGTTCGAGCCCTTGCTGGTTGAGTTAGCGGAAAAAGGCCATAAAGTGACCACAGTGTCCTTTTTCCCAGCATCAAACTCACATCCGAACCGGAGAGACGTCAGTTTAGTCGGACTCGCGGATCTAAACATCGAGGTCATAGATCTATCAACTATCGATAGCACTTTCCTCGGGGAAACCCTGTCGCATTTGACTATGACTACAAACCTCGCTAAATCAAACCTGGAGCTCTGTGAAAAGTTGATTTACTCAGACATTTTCACGGAGTTTGTAGAAGCAAAGGGCGATTATGATGTTATATTAGTGGAGCATTTCACCAGTGATTGTATGATGGGATTGATTCACAACTACGGTCTTCCGTCAGTCGGTTTGTCATCATGCGCGTCTCTTCCCTGGACACCTTCAAGGCTGGGCGCCCCGGATAATCCTTCTTACGTCCCCGGAATGACCTTGCCTTTCACAGATGACATGACATTCTTTGAACGAGTTCAGAATACGTTTATTCATCTGTTCTACAAGTGGTGGTTTGAAATAGCCATAAGATGGGAAGAGCAAAAGCTTTTGGAAAGACGGTTCGGTCGTCCATTGCCGCTGTTGAGGCAAGTGGCCGAAAATGCGAGTGTGCTACTGGTGAATACACATCACACATTAAACGGAGTGAGGGTTATGCCGCCATCATTTGTAGAAGTAGGGGGAATGCATCTTCACAATCGAAAAGTTCAACCTTTGCCGGAGGTAAACTAATTTATTAGCTCAGCTTTTGCCTCCAGCATCCATAACTCTGATACCTTCCAATTGATTACAGTTGTAAGCAAGTTTGGTCATCTATATTTTCCGCAGGAGTTACATCAGTGGGTAACTGCCGCAAAGGATGGTTTTATTCTATTCAGTTTTGGTTCTTTGATCCGCGGGTCGACACTACCGCCAGAACATTTGACTGCCATCCTGAAAGTGTTCGCTGGACTGACGCAGCGCGTACTTTGGAAATGGGAAGACGAGCACATTGAAGATCTACCACCAAACGTTCGGGTTATGAAGTGGCTGCCACAATATGATTTGCTGCGTGAGTAACCTATAAACACATGCAAACACAAAAAAAATATAAGTTAACATGGGTTAACTTATATATTTTTTGTGTTCACGTATGCATGTAACTTTCAAATAATGCTTAGTAGGTAATTATTTTTTTATACTTACATGGAAGTATGCAGCTAACTTTCATCAGCTCAACCTTTTCTCCCCATGCAATTTACCCATGCATGCGCATGCAGATACATCCATACTCTAACTACCTATGCAAGTAAGGTACCTATACCTACATTTGTAATTGCAGAAATCTTCATTTGTACCTATCTAGTTCGAATTTAAGATAAGTTTAAAGAAATCAGCATGATAAGCAGATTGACTGATTATTTCTTTAACTATACATTACAGAATCGTGTAAAAAAACGTTGAATTAAACGAAGCCTACTTCACTATGACACGCAAGCTCTTAATAACACGCAGACCAGCTTGTCATGTAATTGTACATACTTAGATAGGTGTAAGTAATTAAATATAAGTACCTAACAGTTCCCGGTCGTTGATATGGCACTCCTTGGGCTAGGAAAAAAAAATTTAACCACTGCAAACACCTACCTAACATTTCATTCGTGTAGATAGGTATAGTCTCATTTTCGTACAAACTAAGTGTCTTAGCAGGGGCACATCTTCACATTCAATGAATATAAATTCTAGCGTAGGTATACCGGATCACGAATTTGGCCAAATTTCCAGATGAGCCTAACTGCGTGGGCTTCATAACGCACGCAGGGCTACTAAGCCTGACGGAAGCAGTCTCCGCCGGAGTACCTACCGTGACGGTAGCTGTTCTAGGCGATCAGTTCGGCAACGCTGCCCATGCGCAAAAAGCAGGTGGCTCTCATAAAATAGCGCTGACAGACCTCGACGAAAAGAACTTTGGGAATGCTGTGAGCCTGATGTTGAGTAGAGAGTGAGTAATATCAAGAACGCATTGAATTCTGCTTCTCACTATTCATGTGCAAAAAGATGGTATAATAGTTATCGTCATGAAAAGAACGCTGGAAATAGACATGCAAACCGCACCGCACCAAATAGGGTAGAGGCACCAATAAATGAACGTTTAAGCGTTTTTGACAACTTTAAATAGCTATAACTCAATTATTTCATGACATTGATGCATGCTTATATTTTTTTCTTAATCCTTATACATCAGGGATTTAACGGATTAAAAAAAGTACCGTCTAGATCTACAATGTTTTTTTTTATGTTACTATTTGTAAAAAAAATAAGGTTTTACCCCTATAGTTGAACACTGAGCCCTATTTATGAACATTTTGCACCCCATAGTTGAACTAACACTTTAATAGTATTTCAATTCGTTCATTATTTGGAGTAAAGAACCAGAAAATGAACGAATAAAATTCACTTCAGCGTTCAATTTATTTATTTATTTATTTATTTATTTATTTAATTTAAGGCACGACACCCAAAATATGAACGAATAAAGTGCGAACATATTCCTTAGTTCAAATTTTGGGCATGAATCATATGCCTTTTCTCCAGTAGTTGAACGCCGTTCATCTATTGGATCAAGCGAACAAAATTGAATCCATTACTTGAACAGTTAATTTCTCTAAAAATACGGTAAATAATATAAAAATGTATCAATATAAACAAAGCCAAATATAACAAGATTTTATTCAAACGAAATCCACTGAAATCTAACATCAATTCTTTCTACAAGCTGATATAAAGTTCTTAAATTTGGAGGGCACTTACCTTATGTAAGTTTCCATATAAAACAGATTTTTGGCGGGAAACGCGCACACAACGGCTGACTGCGAGCGCGTCTGAGTCGTCAGTCGTCACTGTCAAAATTGTTATGAAACCGGGAAGAAAAAATGTTGCCCTATGCGGGAAAAAATATTGCACACGTGTAAGTAGCGGGGTGTTTTATATTTTTTTATTTTTCGGTCGATCTTTCATCTATTGGGGACCGTTCATCTATTGGTGCCTCTACCCTAGATTGTTTTCTTGACTGTGGCCAGACGATTTAAGGCCTGGCTGGTATGCCAATATTTAGTGCCGAATTATAGTGATGCAGATTGGTATAGTTTTCAGAATTTGTGCCTGTCTGGTTCTTGAGTTTGGCCAAAACATGTGGACCACCGTTCAGTAATCAGGACTGTGTGGGCACCTTAGGTGTGGGTTATCAATCACACCCCTTCCGCTTTCCAGCGTTCTTTTTACATGGTCCATGCGTCCATACCTATACCTACCTGCAACCAATTTTTAAGTAGATATTTCTGTATATTCCAGGAAGCGGTCTGAAGCGAAACTGCTTAGCCAAAAATGGTTGGACCGTCCGCTATCCCCGATGGACACAGCCATATTCTACGTAGAACAAACAGCGCGCTACGGAGGACTACAGATGTCATCACACGCGCGTAAATTAAATGGTCTACAATTAGCCCTGTTGGATGTTATAGGTTTTATAGTGTGCGTTATAAGTGTGATTGTCGCTTCTATCGTGTTTCTATGGAAAAGATGTAGAAGAGTGCGCATTAAAGTAAAGAGTTCTTGATTTTGTTGTTTATCGATATTTTCGAATTGGTAACGAACTATAGCCCTATTGGACATATGCTTACTGGGTCCAACGTCTCGGGCCACAAATATCGCTCCACTGGTACCGTGGATTATGTGCAAGAGAGCTAAAGTACAAGAGTTCTAAGCTTTCGTAGGTGGATCAGCCTATATCATTTTTGATCGCCAGCTAAGGCTGTTATAGATGCGGGTTCGGACCCCGTTGCGCGGCACCACAATCTTGTGAAAGCACGACACAGGGCTATTTATCTGTGGTTTGCTCTAAAATCTTTATTATAACACAATCTAAATCGGTCAATAGAGTTTTCACCATTTTAAATCGGGCAATCGTCGTCATAAAAAAAACGGTCGTAATAAAAATATATTTATTTGATTGTCTCCGACTCAACAGTAAATAGCCTTATAAAACATTATATAATTAAAATATGTGTTATTATCACATTGGTTCATGAGCATTATAATATAACTTAAAAATATTATGTAATAATTACTCAAATACATACTTACTAGCGTCTGGAAGGCATTAAAATGGAATGCTTAGTTACATTGATTAATAGAGATAATTATAAAAATATATCTATAAAATGCTTTATCTATAAAGATAATAAGTTGATAAAATTCATCCGAAATATAAAATTATGCATGACAAGACAACACTTGCGATAAACGATAAATTGCACAATACGTTATCAGATCATCAAACGGTTTTCAGGCACTTTTACAATAAGTACACCAGATTTAAAAAATCACAGGTACTTTAGGCCAGTCTATACTTAACAAACGTCGGCAGAACAAACGCTGCTTTATGAACATCGCTATTATAATATCTCAGATTCATTTTCTCTTCATCCACTTTGCTGAATGTTAGTAACGGAGCATCAAACTTTTTGTTCTCCTCTAAAGAACCTATGACGAACCCTATCTGTCCGGATGGGTAGGTAGGCACGGACGCGTATCCATAGGCCGCTGACGGGAATTGATTCCTGCAGAAGTTCAGAGTGGTAGTCACCAGTTCAAGGTCGTTCCATATCGTGCCGGCTTGCGAGCATACCATACCGCCCGGTCGTAAAGCACTCTTCATCAGCGCAAAGTAATTCTCTTGGAATAGACTGGCGGCTGGTCCGACAGGGTCACTACTGTCGGTGATAATAACATCGAACTCTTGGCTGTGATTCTTCATGAATTCAAACCCGTCGCCGACGTGTAACGTTAGTTTCTCGCTATCGAATCCAACAGCCATGAACGGTAGGTACTTTTTGGATACTTCAATGACTTTTGCGTCTATTTCTACCTGGAAGAAGATAAATATTTTTTTAGTCAGAATTGTATATGGTGAGACGCTGTACGGAAACAGGTAGTTAGTACCTTAGTAAGTTCGTCTGATTCTGGGGAACAAATTTTTAGGCCGCCCGCCCGCTGACCTCTAAAACCTGGACTGACAGTGCTATAGTACTGCACATAACGACAGGCATCGCGGCTCACTTGGCCTGCCTTCAACGCTATAGGCAATGGGTTCGATCCCTAACGAGAACAAAATAATGGTGTGGTGAACTTAGATGTTTCTTCTCTTTCTGGGTGTTATTCTAAGTATGCATTTACATAAAAATGAATATGAGTATATTATAAGCGCTCTGGTTACCATAGTACAAGCTTTGCTAAGTTAGGGGCTAGATAGTGTTGTGTGGATTATTTATTACTAGTAAGCTAATGAGGTGTGTCATGATGAGGTAGCAAATGGCAATCCGTGATCTTTGCTTATCCCCATAGGAATAAGGAGTGATTTTATATAATGTATGTATTACTAGAATGTAGTTAGGGGCTTGTAATGTATGCATCATTGTAATCAAAAATTATGACGACTGATAAGCACGAAGTTGTCTGTCGCTATTATCTTGTTTCCCTGACCAGCGCGACCCAAAAATGTTATCTAATCAACACGAAACCAGCACGTAGTGTGTGTAAAGTGTCCAAATTGTGGTTTATCATTTTACCAAAGTTCATCATTTATCAGTTATCAGTATCACCATATTAGTACACCAAATATTCAAAGGGCCCCAACATACTTATTTATATTCTGTGCTACAATTTTTCAAATTGATTATGACGGAACTAAGGCCTGCCCATATCTAGCGGGATGGCCCATCGCCATAATTATACTATCCATCGCTAGATAAAAAAAAAGTAATAATTGAAATATTCATCTGCAACAGTGTACATAGGCCTTTACAAGTGGGGAAAAAAGTGGATTCATTTTAACATTAACTGGCCGTACATTGGTCGGACTCGTTTCACAGATCGCTATCGCCTTCGCTTTGTGACGCTGTGTGTTAGATGTGACAAACATGGGGCTACATGGGGTGACAAACATAAAAAAAGGTGGTTTAAGAACTTATTTTTTTAAAGATTTTTATAATGTCCCAAAAGTTAAGAGCCAAGCGGGGTTCTTTTTTTAATCCGCTAAAAAAATCACGTTTTAGCTTATAGTCCAATAATTGTAGGTAGTACCTGTACAATTTGCTTCACTTTTGGATGTTTGGCCACATCTCTTGCTACTCCACCATCACCTCCCCCAACAATGAGCACCTTCTCTGGATTTTTGTGACAACACAGTGGTAGGAATGAAATCATCTCCTGGAAAGTAAAGTTGGTATTTTAACAGAACTTCAAGAGAAGTGAACAAGGAAATGATATTAAAAATATTTACAGGCACCATGCAATTATTAAAAAATAAATAAATATGGACTCCACACAACACTATCTAACCCCAAACTAAGCAGAACTTGTACTTAATGAACTTAAATGCATTTTTTTAAATACATACAATACAAAATAACACCCAGACAGAGAACAAACATAATCTGTGTTCACTACTCAAGTTTGGTTCTTGGTGGGGATTGAACCCACACCCTCTAGCGCAGAAAGCAGAGCTATTACAAACTGAGCTAGGAGGGCTGTCAATTGGCAATATCTAGCCCCAAACTAAACAAAGCTTGTAGTATAGGGACCAGATATATATAATAATATATGCAAATACATAGGTTCTTTTCATTACAACACCTAGACAGAGAAGACACTGGTAGCTCTGCCTTTTGCACTTGGAAGGTGTGGGTTCAGGCCCCACCGTGAACAAATATTTGTATGATAATTTAAATATTTGTACATTTTATTCTTCCTGGATGTAATATTGTATTTACAAATAAAATATAGGTATTAATATCAGCTTTCTGGTTCCCATAGTACAAGCTCTGCTTAGTTTGGGGCTATAGTGTTGTGTGGATTATCCATAACATTTATTTATTATTTACTGGCAGCCACTCTTCGCTTGTCTCACCCCATTCCCATTACTTTTTCAGGATTAAAAGTACCCTATATGTCCCTATATGTCTGTGTGTGTAGTATGTCTCTTGGTTCTACTTCCCACCAATTTTCAGCCAAATCAGTTCAGCCGTTCTTGAGTTATAAATAGTGTAAATAACACGACTTTCTTTAATAAATAATATAGATTGCTCTAATATTTTAAAATTTTCTAAACTTTTGCAAGGAATAAGAATTTTTACAAAACACTTACTTGATAAGAGAATTCATCTTTCTGAGAGCATTGTATAACACCATCCAAGACCAGTACCCTTCCAAAGCTGGTGGTATCAAACACTTGGATATCCTGGTACTGAGACTTCTCAGAATGTAGCACCTCTTTCACCTCGAACGAGAATGTGCCACCAGGCCACATCTCACAGGACTCGCTAAACCAGTTCTTCTTTAATTTGTCCATTGTGTATATTTATGGAAGGTAGCTTTAATATTATGTTAAACAATGTTACTCCGATGTACATTAGGTACTGTAGGTCCGCAAGGTTGTGTTTCTGTAAGTAAAAATAAAAATTAAGTTTACTTCTTTTTTTAAATTAAATGGCATCTGTTCATTGTTCATCCGGACAATTTGGCCAATGTCAACTGTCAAGTGAGGTTACATTCATCTTATCTATATGACATCTGTCCATTAGTAAATTTTGAAAGTATCAAGGATTACTTTTAATTTAAATTAAACCACTGGTAGACGCTTTCCTATTCCAGTCTTTTAATTGGAGTACACTCCACGTTGAATAAATTTCGGGATATAAAAAAACAATTTTCTTTGGCGGCGCGCGGCGTCTATGAACGATCATTATTGGTGCCATCTACCTTGAGCTTTCACTTTTTAACCTCATTTAAAATCATGTCAGTCATTACAGCACAGAATGATGGCTGTTTTTTTTCAGAACCATCGAAAACTTAATCGACCCAATCAGGATATCACAACATAATAAACTTTGATTTCAACTGCTCACAATTAATTTGTCAAATATGAGAGCGTTTCAACTGATTGCTATCACCATCGCCTAGATGTGCGCAAGCCCTTGGAGGAATTAGAAATTTTTAATTCCTAATTCCTCCAAGGCGCAAGCCATAACATAAACTCACTCACAAATCGATCAATCAAAGTCAAACTTGTTGACATTGACATTTTACTTCAACTACTACACTGGCAAAATTGATCCGAAAGGACAGATGCCATTCATTAGGAACACAGACATTTAACATTTAAAATAAGAAGAAGATTCAGTCAGAGGTTCAGCATTTCTGCTTTTACAAGAATTTATTTTGTGATGTGAAGTACCATAATTCGTTGGGTGTTGATACAGTAAGCCTAAGAACCTCATCATCATGGCTCTCATGAAGTCTAATGTAGTGCCAGATGATGCCATCAGCATGGACGAGCTGGAGGCAACCAAATACGCTTGGAATCTCGTCGCCGACTGGCATTCCCTATCTGATACGTGAGTCTACGGTTGCCTGCTGAATTATAGAGCAACAGTCTTTGCACTACCTAATTATTATTGTTACCTACAGCTGGGCGCTACGCTATGGGTCAATATTCCTCGGTGGCCTCAATGCTCTATCAGGTGTCTTGATCAATAGATTCTACAGACAAAAACTGAAACTCGGCACTTACGGTTACATCTCATCAGTTATACCAATCACCGCAATGCCGGGTATGTTGACAGCTGTATATCACAGACATGTAAGAATCTAAAACAATTAATTCCAAAGCTGTGGATTAAAAATTCTTCATAGCAATTCTGGAACATTAAACACTATTAATTACATTTGCAGTTAATTTCTACGGATATACTGCTGATGAAAACTGACTGCCCAGTGTGCCATGAACTAAAGTCTGCCTTGATACAGCTTGGAATGGGAGTTGCATATCCAATGGTCTTAGGACCTGCCTCTGCCTTACTGGTATATTTTTATTATTACATAAAACAAAATAACATGTCTTCTTTCTGTAAAATCAGACTGTTAACAATATTGTTGTATTTTCAGTTTGCAAACCGATACTCTACATTTAGAGTACCACAGCTGAATGAAGGCCCTAAAACGATGTTCAAATTCTTACGGAAAATCACAAGACCATTCAATGGATCATTAGCAGCGATAGCATTGATACAATTATTTGGTTCATCTCTTATTACTTATTTTGAAATGAAAAATAATTTAACTTTGAGAAAAAAAATATTGACAATAGAGCAGAAGTTGATAAGGGATCAAGAGCTAATGGATAGATGATTGTTATGGAAGAACTTTGTAGATAAATCTAGATTGTAAATAGTAAATAGATTTAGATTACATACATACAATTTGCATTATTTTAATTTATTATCTATTTTGCCTAACTGATATAATGTCATACTATACTACATATAATCAGGATACTAAAATACTTGTCAGTTGAACTCATAAAAATGAAAATCACCAATTTTCTGTAACCTATTATTTTATCTGATAATTTTTTCAAATTACAAAAATCTGACGAAACTCCACACAATTGTAGAAAACAATTATCTTCTAAGATTGAACACATACACTGCAACCATTAATTAATCCAAATGAACTCAAAATCATTCTCTAGGAATGGCATTATTAACAAATAATTCAAGTTTTGGGTGGTGTACCAAGATACACAAATAGAAACAAAAAGGTACTAAGAATATTGAATAACTTGCCAATTATTATTTCTTATAAGAATAGGTAAATAGTTCTGTTTGCTTATTGCCCATGATTAATAAATTTATATATTTTACTTTTTGTAACAAAAATATTTATTTACTTATTGCTATTATTGTTTACAGTAAGACCCTGCCCAGAAGAAACTAATTTTACGCGCGTATGTTTGCGCCTAGAAAAAGTTGAACGCGCGTAAATTTTCAATATTTAATAACCCCTGAACCAAGTGAGGAATAACCTCAGAAGCATGGATTTCTACCAAACATGGCTCAGAACTATCTCTGAACTATCTCTGGAATCTAGGCTTGCATGAAAGAAATGGGATGAGCCCCTAAACTGGAGTATGGCGTTTTGCACACATTTTGCACGCGAATGTGCCTACATAGTAAAATTCAGTATTCAGTATATTTATTGCCTTACTAGCAAACCCGGCGAACTCCGTTTCGCCACCAGATGGCTTCGTTTGTCCTGATTTTTCCCTGAATTTTCTTTGCTATAAACCTCACGGAGCCCGAGACCTTTCCAACGAATGCAAAACCGTGGAAATCGGTTCGTGCGTTCTGGAGTTATAGCGTCAGGAAGGAAAACCCGACTTATTTTTATATAGTAGATTAACCCGCGCATATAAAAAAATTCGCGACGAATTCGCACCTTCTGGACAAGAGCTAAGCTTGTAACACTAAAGGCCTGCGCACATCTAGCGCGATGGCGATGGCAATCAGGGAATCGCGCCATCGCGCTAGATGTGCGCAAGGCTTAAAATGACTTGCATATTATAATATTGTAGACGCCCAATATTAAATTGTAATATTGGGCGTATAACTAACATAATAATGGTTAAATCGAAATTCTAATCTATTTATTAAAATTTAGTGCCATTTATTTTCAGCAACCAATGGACAACACGTAACAATATAGTTTTTAATGATATTTCTCTAGCAGTTGACTATGAAATAATAATAACAAACACCCATTAGACAATGTGTATGGTGTTATAATCAAAAGTAATGTATTTTCATTGCTCATACTCTGAAAGTAGGTCTGAAGTTGCCTGAGGGGCCTAATTGAAAGTAAAACTTTCAGCCCTAGGGAGAATCGCTTTCTACTGACAGCTGTCAAATTATAAAAAAAAACAAGTTCTATTTTATTCAACCATGTTCCAACTTTTTATAGTCTTTCTAACTACAAGGAGGTTGTTCAACCAAATTCCAACTTTTTATTCAGCAAGTAGGTTGGAAACCCATGACAACGGTATGAAGTTTAAAAAGTCTAATTAGAGCGCAATGTAAAATTTAAATTTAAATAACATAAAGATAGTATTAAATAAATAATATATCTTCTAAATTACTTTATTAATATATCATCCATGTCAACAATATTTATAAAAAATATGATAAAAATTAGAACTGCCTACTATCCTCGTGTGTTGATCCCTTAAACGGCTTAATTATTATATTCGTACTCGTACGTTCAACTATTTCTTTAAAATAACATAGATTTGAGCATACAATTTACCATTTTTTAAATTATGAAAATGAAAATTTTGGCTGAATAATGCTGGCGAACCGAAGCCGAAGGCCCGCCAGAGAAAAATAAAAAAAAAACCGGGAAGGCGGCAATTCAATCTTCATTTTCACAAATTTTTCTTTTATGTTTTTATTTTTACTTTCCTTGTATTCGTAATGAAAAGCACAGTGTTTACCTCGGATGAAAGTCTTTTAAGTCCCTCAAGCTCCATTGGCGCCCTCGCTACGCTCTGGCGCCAAACCCGTCTCGGGACTCAAAAAACGTGACTTTCAACACTCGGGTAACAATGTACTATTACACCATTGATCTGAAGAAGTTTTTACAGAAACAGATAGTAGGTAGGTAGGTACTATCTATAAAGAGGCAATGCAGACAAAACAAAGATCAAAATGTATTGTGCTGCTTGTATTAAAAATTGGTATTGTTTTAAATAATGGCGCAGACCGCCGTTTATGATCTTCTCGGTTGCACACTTTCACCTTTCAATATAAAATTACTGAACGATTAATTAAAAACCGCGAGCTATTTGTAATCGCTATTTATTTTGTGTGAAATCCTATCCTTAGCAAAGTTTAAGCGGGAAAAATAAAATTTTGCTTTTCGCGTTTTCGTACTAATGAGTAAACTGTGATCTTAATATCTTTTAAAAGGTCAAAAGTGTGCAAGCGAAACGTTGTTTCACGGTGTTTATCGCTTAAAGCTTTGAATTTTTAAAAATATGTGTCTGCAAAAAGAAGAGCAAAGCTTTTAATTGCTCAATGATAGACCTTCTATAGAAAGGCTCAAGAAATCTGCATTATGCAAATGACGTTAACAAAGTGAGATCTTCATCATCAATTTGATCAGTGATATACTTGTTATACTAGTGACAACAATAGTATGGATAAGACCTCCAAAATTCCGGGATTTCAAGGAACATTGAACATTTTTATAAGGAGATGAATCATTGGTTATAACTTTGAGGCCCTTACTAACAAGCATTTCCTAAAGGATAATCGGTGCATAAGCAACTGTTCTACCACTAGACAATGACAAACAGTGACAGGGCTAACTTTAAGCAATGTCTCACACCTAAAGGCCTGCGCACACCTAGTTCGCTGGCGGTAGCGATCAGTGAAACGCTGTCAAATATCGCTGTCAAATCTCAAATCTGACAGCGATATTTGACAGCGTTTCACTGATCGCTACCGCCAGCGAAATAGGTGTGCGCAGGCCTTAAGTAATGCTTGTAAGTAAGGCCATAATAATGTTGAAGCTAACAACATCTATAAACTACACCAGACATAATAATTTACAAACACCAATAAACTTTTACAATAGTTGGGGTATAAACACAGCCAAGTTGATTCATCATAATTGCATGCTATGCATTGGTACGTATTTTGGACAGGTACTACAGATCTCATGAATAATTCAACTGACTGAAGATAGCCCATAAAAATTGCGTTTCTAATTTTAAACACAGTATATTCTAACAAATACTTATAGACAGATACATATTTAACAGCCAACATTAATTATTATGAAACCATTTGTTTAACTCGAACAATTGAAAACCGGCCGCAAAACCATAATTTTCATAAGATATAATGTATAATTATTGGAGCATTAAACTCTAAACTAAGTACCTATAGCAAATGAGTTCTTAAAAATATATTTTTTTGGATTACTTTTAACATTATATCATTTTTTTATAGTTTTTATTTTATCAATGCATGATTATATTTCGGACGTAAGCTTCCACACCTAAATCTACCTTATGCCATATCATATTACTATGATACAAAATGAACAATAGTGGTTAAAAATAAAAACCCAGCCTTCTGAATAACTCAAAATACACATACTTAATCTGTATATTTTTAGACATTGGTAAATAATACACAAACATGAGAAAATAATAAGGATTAACTGTTGATTGAAAATAGCTTTAACATGTACATACGTTTATCTATTTTGCTATGATTGCATGCTATTATTGAATTAGGAAGACAATTTTTCATGGGCAGTTTAAAAAAAAGGTAGACTTTATAAATTTATATTAGTAGGTAATTCATGTATAAGATCAAAGAGCAATCCTTTGTTTTGGTAAGGTAGATGTAGTATCAACAAACGGAATTACTCAAGCTAGGTATTATTATAATGAATCTAGAGATTTAAAGATCTGAGAAACTTATTAACCATTTTGTATTCAAGTGAACAGTCCCTGTAAACCAATTAACGACATATTAATTTGAAAATATGATTAATTATTTAAGCCTCCTGAACCCAGGTTTGGAAGCATAGGCAACCTTTAACAATGCCATTCACTAACCAATTTAACTCTCAACAAAATTACAACAACTATACCTAACTATTACTGCTCTATTTGTCCATACCTAGTCTAGTCAAAATTTATGGTCAAAGTGCGCAGCATTAACTTTAAAATTTACTTCGAAATAGAAGCTGTTCTCTCACAGTCCACACATTATTCAGACACACTGCTACTGAATGGAATTCATAACGCTTGTAACAATTAGATGGCACCTGTATTCTTGAGGAATGTTCTTGGCAGTGTTTTATCATGAACGCTTTTTCAAACGGTCACGTGCGTCGTCACTTTGAACATAAATCTGACGTAATGAATTTAACGTGATAATAGTGTCTTGATGGACACAGTTGGTATACTTACATTCTAGGTTATAGCTAGCACGACGTATTGTCGGGACCCACTGAGGAGACCTCAGGAGTATTACCTGAGGATGAGAGCTCAGTGCAGGATGCCCAAAGGGCATAGGTCTCTGCTAGCAACGCTGGCCGACATAATCGTTGTATGACACAGAGACTTCTTCCGATTGGTAGCGAGTCAGTTTGATACTGCGTCGCATGTCCGCAGTGATAGCGGATTTGTAGCCGCCTTTACGTAGCAGCGAGTCTATTGTTTGTATTTGATCCCAACCTGAAATTAGAAACATTTCTGGTTATTACTTTATCTACATGAACAAACTCTTTCTTACGTCTTCATACATTTAAAAGGTACCTACTTTCTTTATTGCAGCTGACTGCAGTACAGACTGAATAAGTATTTCGCGTTACTTTACGGCCTAATTCATACCTTCCGATTTTAAAAGGGATTCTGCCGATAGTGTATTATTACCTTGTTCAGTTGCCACTTGTGGTAAATAAGTAGCAGTGCGCTTGGAGCCACGTTCGCTGAGGAACTCTATGCGGATGCCGTGCTTGCCCAGTTTCCAGTCTAGAAAGTGTTCAGCCTCCTCGAAATGCTGAAGGATGGAGACAGAAACCGTCAATCGGGGAACTTCTTCGCGCGTGACGGGCGCGAACCGTGAGTCCTTCAGTGCCGATGTTATGGCGTACTCGCGAAGACCTAGAAGTTAATACGATCGCTATATTGCGCGTCTTGCAGACTTTCAGCAGAAATATGGAATTTCAGTAGAAAAATCTCATTTAGGTCATAAAAGCTATGCATAAGATTATTAGGGACAAGTTGCAGAACATATTCTATTTTTATATTGTGCAGGAGTGGTCTGGCCAGCCGGTCTACTCTTGAACGCGATTCCAATCCCAATCTTAAGAGGCCGGCGGAGGGTGAATTTTCATACAAACGTAATACCAAAATTATATCTAGTTTAAGCAGATTTTCACTATGTTATTGTAATAACGGTATTCGTATAGTATTTATCTAGGTTCCTGAACAGTTTTTATTTTAAATTACTTACCTCAAATGAAATTACCGCCAATCACATTTTGCATTGAAAAAAATGAGTAAAATGCGATTGGTGTTTATTTCATTTGAGGTAAGTAATTTAAAATAAAAACTGTTCAGGAACCTAGATCAATACTATACAGATACAATTATTACAATAATATAGTAAAAATCTGCTTAAATTAGTAATCATTTTGGTATTACGTTTGTATGAAAATTCGCCCTACGCCGGCCCCTTAAGTTTTGACGGAATTTTAACAGACATCCTATGGCTTTTCTGTGTTTTTAAAATTGGGATCAGAATTGCATTCAAGAGTGGAACGGCTGGTGGGAGCTAAGATGCAGATTCCTTCATCATATTGTGTTTGGATGGCTGTGTGGATAAGATTGTAAATACAATAGGTTGATCAAAGATGACTAACCTGAATGCAAATGCATGGCATTGAAAGTTCCAATACATCCTCGAAGACGGTGCTCCTTGCCAATCTTCCATGTCACAAACAAAGGACTGAAAACAAAACATGTTTCTGAACATGTTTTTGGATTAGTAAAACTGTTTGTAAATTTAAATATAAAATTATTTTTACTTGGTACGTCCTGAACTTATTTTTAACCGAAAAGGAGGAGGTTCTCAATTCGGTTGTATTTTTTTATTTTTTATTTGGTTGCTATAGACTAAATTACATCTGTTTTGAGCTGGTTTACACCAATCAAGCAAATCTAAACAAAGAGAAACATGCTAAAATACAAATTTGTACACAATGGAAATAAAATGATGGTTGTTATTGTAGGGAGATGTTGCCTTTGTTTGTAGCTTTCTACTATGTATATTTAGTTGGCTTATAATTTCATGAACTAGAAACCTGTGTAGGTAATTTATAGAGATTTTCCATGCCTAAGTGTTTTTTTGTTCTGTGGGATTTTCCATCTATGGACAAAGGCAGAAGCTACTCTGCCACTTGTGTGCACGAATTTGGATTTTGTAGAACTGTAATAAAGTCCATCTTCAAGTGCATAATAAAAGTGAATACAAAGTGGGAGTATTGACCTACCTGGCAAAAGATGAATTTAGCAGGTACCACTGTCCACTATACCTACGTTTTTAGAAGATATAACTGCACAAGGAATAGATGTGTCAGTCTTAATAATAATGATAACTTTTCGTTGGGTACCTACCAATAAGCTGCAGTTTAGTTGACCTCGTTTTAGACAAAAGATTCAAGCCTCAGACAATGTTAGGAGAAGGCCTTTAGCTCGTTAATTACCTATTTTTAAAGTTGCATAAAGGTACTTACTAGGCTTCGTTGGTGAAGTTTGGCGTCTGCGGAGGGTCCATACTATGCAGCTGACAATACAAAACATCGAAACAAAAGTAGCACATATCAGGAATAGCTACAGACTCTTGGTAACCATTCAAAGGTCGTTCTATATTACTACCGTACGTGTTATTTAGCTTCTGTTTTTTAGTTCCACAACAAACTGAAGACATTTTGGAAAGGTATGTCTTTAAGGACAAAGCAGTCACGCAAATTACAAAAAAGTAAACGAAAACTTAGATCAACCAAACACACACACACACTCCTCCCTCCGAAGAGAAGATTGCATGATGAAGGGAGGAAGGAAGGGAGGGAAGCACGAACCAGTGTTGCCAACGACGCCGGGACTGATATCGCCATTTTTCACAGCTCAGGTAGCCTAATGTAGCCCAATTTTAGATTCTTTCGCCTAAAAAGGAGCCGAAATATAAAATAAAATAAATTTGTAGTTTAAATTGAACTTTAACTTTATTTAAACCTACTAACTAACCTTTAAAAATATTCTGGTTCGTCTGCCAGCAACGATAAAGCACCATTTTTAGCAGCGTGTTTTCTATGAATGATACAGCATTTTTATCATTCATAGAAAACATCCAGAACACCCGGAACAAATATCTGTAAATGGTACAAACATTTGTCCCAAGGCGAGAATCAAACCCGCAACCTCTGCCTTTGCCCACCGCACCACCAAGGTCGTCACAGACAGTTCCTAGAGATCCTTTAATGTCATAGAAGTGCTGCTTACGACAGGAGGACAAGGCCCTTCATCGCGATAATGCTTCACATATATTCCGTGCTTTCCCATGTTTTTATCTCGGAAATAAGATTTTACACGGACACGGACACAGTTTGTACACGGAGAGGATAAGTTCCAAAGCGAACGAAACTAAAGAAAGTGACAAAACATTTTCCTGAACTACGTAGTTAGTATAATCTAAATAATTGCGGTAGTCATTATCAGCAATACAAGTACATTTCACTCTATTGCCTCCTAAATTTGGTTTCATAATTGCTAGGACAAATTCTGGGTATTCCCCACCCCGTAACTAAACAACCAACCATACAAGAATGACTGTAGGGTGACTACGATTTTTATTAAAAGCAATTCATTTGCCATTCGGATATTTTAAATGGCTTGTCCCTGAAGTAGCCTAACAGGCGACCAGTCGCCTTTATGATTTTTTCGTCGCCAATTTTAGTCCTGAGTAGCCTAAATGGCGATAAATCGCCTACGTTGACCACACTGGCACGAACTCGAACTTCATCTGTCATACTCATCATAACCACCACAGATTATACAAAGTAATGTCAAGTTAGAGCATAGACAAAAAGTGATTGCATATGCATAGACAATTTAGGTACTGTGCACATTTTGCATGTTGAGTGGACTCCATGGATATTAAATACGCATAAAATTAAACGTTTATTATTTAGTACGATAATTGTGCCAATCAGTTGCAAAGTGCTAACACTAACGGAAGTACCAAATGAAAGAAGAGGTGTTATGTTTTTATGTACTCTATACGAACAATACTAAACAATCTTTAAAAAAATAATTAATGTCTTGTCTATGGATGAAACGATGGCTGTCATCGAGTTGTATTTTACTATTTTGTAAAAATAAAAAGCTTTCTTTGCTACAGATGAAGTTATTTTCGTGAATCATGTACATATTTTCTAATGTAATATTTTGTGTAAGTGAGAGTGTTTTAGTACCTTCTAAAGAACCATTAGTGATGCGCAGTGAAAAAGCTTTTTGAGTTCCGACGATGGCGTCTGATGGTGAAACTTCGTGTGCGAATGATCCTAATTTTGCCGCTATCTATTCATTTTTGAAAGTATTCGGTAAATTACACGGGCTGGAGCTGCCTACGATAAATAAATTACAAGAATTCATAGAAAACACCGAGGAAGGTATGTTATTGTGTCGGTAATGGTAAAGTGAAATTATAAACAAACATCTTACAAGTTTTTTTGTTTGTTAGTATCTGATGCGTTGAAGGAGCTACACTTGAAGTTGTTGCGTCGCGCTCTTAAGTCTGCTCACAGCAATAGATGGGAGAAGTGTATGATTAAGTTCTGTCATCAGCAAGGCCACCATCAGGAAGCTTGGGAGATAGAAAGGTTCTCTTACAAGAAAGCCAGCACTCAAGTGAAACTCAAAGTTCTCAAGGTAATTAGCTTCGCCTACTTTGCAATTTATATGGTAAATAGATGTCAACACTTGAAAATAATCTTCAGATGAATCACTCCCATGTGATTCACTCAGAATAAAGTCTTGCCAAAGTGCCAAATTGAAGTATAGAGCCACTGAATATGACTTGAAAAGTTAAAAATTATGAGGCACTTTAAACCCATCTTCTTTGCTGCCCTAAGATGAATTATGTATTAGTTTATTTTTAATAAAATTGTATGATTATTATTAGGATTTTCGGTTAAGTTAGTTTAGATATGTACCCTAAGTACCTATCTAACTAGGTAATAGTGAGTAAGTGTTGTAGATCTACTTTTCATCACATTTTCCGTATGTGACTGTGCCGACTTCAAGTCAATATTTTGTTTCCATGCCAAAGTTGTCTGGAAGAGATCACTCTCAGTGAAAAAGTCACCCATTGTTATTGTTTACTTATATGTCCTGTTCTGTATTTTGGTGTGGTGAACACTTATGGGTTATCTATCTATCAAATTATGTTATTATTCATTTTACAGTTTCTGATTGTTTATTCACAGTTGTTATTGGAGTTTCAATTCACATGTCACCCTAAATTCAAAACTGCAATCAATGCAATACCATCAAAGGAACTTCGCTTGGACCCAATTGGACGGGATAAGAATGGGTGTGTGTATTGGCTACAAGTTGACAGTGATGCTAACTTGTGCTTGTATAAAGAAGACCAGGATGAGGAGACTTGGCAGTTAATAGCAAGGTTGTGATGTCTTTCATTAAATTTCAATTTTCACAAACAATATTGTGCTCAGCTTAAAAAACAAAAAAAAAATATAGGTATCACCTATTGTAACACTTTTACCTCTCCTCATGCATTACCCCTGTTACTTTTTAGTGGCTCTTTAAAGTATTCTTGTCATGTATCACTTTCAAATCAACAAATAGAGATGACAGCAAACTTAGCGGCCTACTAAGCTAGTTGAATGTTTAGAGAACCAATATAAATAAGGCCCTTTAAATTTACATTACACAGAAATAGAGAAGAATTAGTAAAAGTTATTGCACAATTGAAAAGTGGAGAAGAAATAACCCCATCCAGTACCTGTACCGAAAATGAAGCTTCCAGTGAGCCCGAGGAAACCCTACCACCAGAAAAGGTAAGAATGGTCTTATTAATACTATATTGATTTTGTTATCAACTGGATATTGTAGCTCTGTAGATATTTGTGTGTATCTTGTTCAGTTAATTAAACCTAATATTCATTTATAGCCCCTTAAACCTGAAGTTGATGAAGACAATGAAGAAGAGTTCCTTAGTCCTGAGTCTGAGTCTGAAAATGAAGAAACTGGGTCAATAAAAAATCAGATTACTTCAGATAATACATCAAAAGAAACACCATCAGAAGAATTACCTTTAGTCAAAGACGAAACAGTAGACAATACAGCTGGCAATAATGAACTAGTTAAAGAAGAAACACAATTAATAAAAGAAAGTGCCACTGAAACTAAAGAAGAAGTGAAATCAATCAAATCGGAAACTGAAACCAAACCTGAAGCTATTATAAATGAATGTTCTACAGATAGTGAAAGTTGTTTGGCACATAATAGCACTCCTGTAGTAAATGAAATTTGTCCGACACGTGATAGCTCTCCTGCAGTAGATGAAGATAGTAGTAAAAATTTTGAGGAAATTAAAAAAGAAGATACTACAAATGAGAGTATAGAATGTAAAAATATTAGCATAGAAGATAATCAACATATAAATAATATTGAAGACAAGCATGATGAAAATACATTAAACAATGAATGTGAACATACTGTATGTAGTAACGATAAAATAGAAGATGCAAATAAATTAAATACTGAAAGTGAACTCATTGAAAGCAGTAAAGATAAAATAGAAGGAAATGCAAATATTAAAAAAGAAAGTGACGAAAATGAGCCGGAAAAAGAAAGAGAGAAAGGAGTTGACCATGTAAAACATGAAGAAAACGAAATGAATCTAAAACAAGATGAAGAATTAAGTGAAGCAATAGAAGATCCATTAGTTGTTGTAACCGGGGATGGAAACGGAGCAGATTGTGACAGCTTCTTTTTGGGTGAAGAAATATCAGAAGATATCATGTATATTTACGGCGAAGGTTATGGCTACGATAATGATACCGGAAATCCAGAAGCAATACCAGAAACAGATGCAGGTAAATCTGAGGATGAAAATGACAGCAAAGAAATTGTAACTGAAAGCAAAGATCTTGTAAATGGCGAGCATGATACAAACTCTTCTAAATTAAACAATGTCAAGTTGAAATCTGTATCAAAAAGATCTTTGAAGAAGCAACCCAATGACAGTAATGATGCAAACCCAGATACAAAAAAGCCTTGTATGCGGGATGAAAAATTGAACACCTCCAAAGCTGGAATTAACTCAAAAACTGAAGCTAGTGTAAATGATAAAAGCACAACAGACAGTGAAAGTCCCAGAAAAAATATAGAGGCCAGTGGAAGTACAAGCCCCAAAAAGAACAATGTCAAAAAACGTAGAAGTAAAGTGAAAAAGAAAGCTGTAGTTCGGAAATTAAAAAATAATCCTATCAACTCGGTTGATAATGGTCAAGATAAAATCAGCATCATTGAAAAGAGAAAAAGCAGTGTTTCTTCTGTGGATGAAGATTTAGCTGATATATGTAAAGCAAATGCTGGTAAAGAAGATCCTTTAGCTGTCGAAGAACTCCTACCTCCTAAGAAGCTACGATTAGAACCCACTCCCCCAAGTGATGAAAACGCACCACATTCCAAGGATGTATCAGATGCTAAGGAGACTGCATCTGATGGTAAAGAAGCTACCTCAGATGGTGCTAATGAGACAAAAGATCAGAATGACTCAATATCAAAAAGAAAGAAAATTAAAGCACATAAAGGAAAATTTAAAAGGAAAACAAAGAACAAAGATGTAGAAAAAAATGATAAAGCTAATGATAGAAATAAAACAGGTGGTAAATCCTTAAAGAGGTCTTTGGTAGAAGCTATTATGAGTGACAAAAACAAATCGGAATCTCAGAGTGAGAGTGAAGATGATGAACCTATTACAAGTGGGAAACGCTTAAAAATCAAGCCTAAGAAAATAATTACTTCATCAAGGTATTTCTCAGATCATTATAATCTTTATCAACAAGCTGTGGAGGAATCTGTAATTGTTAATATAAAATCTGTTGTAACTTTCAGGAAAAAAGTAGAAGCTAAACTGTTGGAGAAACAATCCAGTGATGAATCTGAGGAAGAAACTCTATACAGTATAGGTAAGCAATGAAGTATTTGATAAGTTATAAAATATCAACCGATATAACTTTGGCTAATGAAATAAATAACCCTATTTTGATAAAAATGTCTTTTCAGTTGTACCAAAAAATCTTTGTAATAATACAATGAAATTATTTTTTTTATTTATAGCAGCTGGCAAAAAAACTGCCTCTAAAAAGTTGATAAAGAAGAAAAAGTCGAAGAACTCTAAAGATTCAAAGGATAAGAAATCGAAAACCGACTCCGATGACTCCGACACGCCTGTGAGGCAGTCGCGGCGAATTGCGCAGCAGAAAATAAAAGAAGAAGCCGAAAGGAGGCACCTTGAAGAAGTCGCTTTGAGGGAACTCAAGATGATTCATAAAAAGAAGGTAGGAATATTTGCAGAATCATAGATGCAGGCAATAATATTTAGAAATAGTCCTCAACATACCTAGTTCTGAAAATAAAAAACGAAAATGAGAGGTTCTTGCAGTCAAACAACACCACCCAATTTTTATTAAAAACGGGATATTTACCTTGAATGGCAAATTGCATCGATTGCCTTTTTCTCCTTCTTCTTTTGATATTTCAACATTAAGTGGCGGGCGCCATTTTTTATGTTTTTAGGGTTCCGTAGCCAAATGGCAAAAACGGAACCCTTATAGATTCGTCATGTCTGTCTGTCTATCCGTCCGCCCGTGTCACAGCCATTTTACTCCGAAACCGTAAGAGCTAGACTGATGAAACTTGGCAAGTAGATGTATTCTGTGAACCGCATTAAGGTTCTTACACAAAAATAGATCCCCATACTTGAAAGCTTGAAACTGAAACTAGAATTCTATAAAAAAAATTTTTTCATCGAACCCATACGTGTGGGTTATCTATGAATAGGTCTTCAAAAATGATGTTGAGGTTTCTTATATCGTTTTTTTCTAAACTAAATAGTTTGCGCGAGAGACACTTCCAAATTGGATTTTTATTTTTTTTCATCAAACCCTTACGTGTGGGTATCTATGAATAGGCCTTCAAAAATGATGTTGAGGTTTCTTATATCGTTTTTTTCTAAACTAAACTGTTTGCGCGAGAGACACTTCCAAAGTGGAAAAAAGTTGGTCCCCCCCCCCCCTCTAACTCTAAAATAAGAGAATGATAAAACTAGAAAAAATATATGTTGTACATTACTATGCAAACTTTCAACGATATTTGGTTTGAACGAGATCTAGTCAGTAGTTTTTTTTATACGTCATAAATCGTAGACCGCAATTTACCCTTCGACGAACTACAAGAACCTATATATTATGTTACTTGATGCTACGGAACCCTTCATGGGCGGGTCCGACTCGCACTTGGCTGCTTTTATTTTTAAACCATGATCATTTCAGAAGTAATAGCTATAAAAGCCTGCGCACACATAGGCCGCTGGCGACTTAGGTGTGCGCAGGCCTTAATAGCACCTTTATGCACGAGCTACAGTAAAACTCGTGTTTAAAGGCTTACTTGAAATTTGACACGTAGGGTAAAGACGACGACGACGACGAAGAAGAATGGCGTGCGAGCGGACGCGGCAGTAGTACTGAAGAGGAGAAGAAACGTTCGCACAAGAAAACATGGCGCACGTCCGATTCCACCGGACCCGAGCCTGATTCTGATTCGGACTCCCCTCTTTTCGAACTTCAGCCGGAACCAGAACCTGAACGTGAGTAGATTGCAAACAAAAAAGAATATATGATTCAAGGCTCTGTATACCGGTGTATGTCGAATACTGCTGGGTAATGCTTGAACATCATTTAAAGTTGGATTCCAGCCTTAGTCGTTGTTTAATGCTAACAATTATTATTATTAAGCGCCTCGTAGACGGGGCCATATTTTCACTGCAATATGCGGCCGGCTACTATTGGTGTCCCTGTCTAACATGTGAGTAAAAGAGGGACACCATTAGTTGCTGGACGCAAATTGTGAAAACATGGCCTGTCTACGAGCCGCTTTACTGGAACTCAACACCAAAACGACAGTTTTTTATTTAGTTGTGGTTTGTTTACAAACATTCCACATCGAATTTGGCTAGAGTATAAAACCAATGTATGAAACAAGAATTTAGCTCAAAAACTTTACTTAATAAAGCCTCTTTTCTCCATCGCGCGTCTACTAATAATATGTATTTGCAGCTGATTATGATAAATCTGACCATGAGTTTTCACCGGAATCTGACTTGGAGTCAGAAGAACCGGCTGAACCATTGAAGCGAGCAAGGACTCTACAAGAAGGTAACCCTATTTTTTTTTAATATTCTATTATTTTTACATTATAATAAAAAAAATTTTGCGTGTGACCAGGAGAGGGATGAGTATGAATGTGTGAATACAGAAATGACGGCTGATAGAGTGGAATGGGAGAAGCTAACATGTTATGCTGACCCCACATAAAGTGAGATAGGGCAGGAAAAAGAAGAAACCTAATACTTTGATTGTGCTTTACACAGAAAAAGATGACGGCTTTTGCAAACAGTGCGGAAGCGGGGAGCAGCCAGAATGGATACTGCTTTGTGATAAATGTGACTCTGGGTACCACGCTAGCTGTCTCAAGCCTTTGCTGTTCTATATACCTCAAGGAGATTGGTTCTGCCCACCGTGCAACCATGTAAGTGTGCCCAAATTCCTCTCGGTTCATATGTTATGGTTGCATGTATTTCTTGAAATTCGACATCACTCCAAACCTTAAATATTACGTGTTAATTCCCAACAGGAGAAACTAATACAGTCATTAGAAAGTGAGCTATTGAAACTCGATGAGCTAACGGTGATTGTAGAAGATGAGAGAGCTAGGAAGAAGCTCGAGGAACCGGAACCAGTGCCGGACCAGCCTAAGGCAGAAAAGAAAGATTCCGATGACGATTCTGGTAAGTACGTTTTCTAAGCTCTGTTATGGAACTACTGGAATTTCCGGTTTTGTATATTATTAATGTATGTTAAAGGTTGTAGGATCAGTAGGTTCATTATCATTAGCCTGAAGAAGTCCACTGCTGGACATAGGCCTCTTCAACACAATTCCAGGAAGAACGATTTTGAGCCCTTTCGATCCATTGACTTCCCGCGATCTTAACAATGTCGTCGGTGCCCTACGCTTTGTCTTCCGGTTCGTGGTCGCCATTCGAAAACCTTTATTGCCCAACGGTTGTCGGAGCTATATGACCTGCCCATTGTCACTTCAACTTAATAATTCCACGAGCAATGTCGTCGACCTTGGTTCTCCCACTGATATCCTTTTCAGTAGGATGAGAAACTTGGTTATTTTTGGTAAGTGGGAACTACTGGAATTTCCGGTTTTTCACGCATATATGTTGAATTGCAGAAGCAAGCTCGTATAGTTCCTGGTCATCCGTGTCATCTGGTGGCGTGTACCGGCTACGCGCGAGGCGGCAAGTGCCCGTCAGTCTGCGCGCGCAGGAGTACGACCGTCTTATCAGCGCCGCTATCAAGGTACCAAATACACTTCTACAACGTATTTTCAGCTGTCGTGGGAAGCTCTAATGTCTCCGTACAATAAATTGATGTAATTTATTGTACGGAGTTAGGGACATGTTACAGCCTGTTAATACAAACCCCGGTAATCCGAACTTACTGTTTTTTATAACGCTTAATTAGCTTCACCTGTTAGCTCGATTTTGTCCTACTTTGAACGATCAGATTTGATTCAAACTTTGCACACCTGTCAAAGGTCAATGACAATGCAATAATATGAAAAGAAAAAAAATATATAATTATATAGTTTAAAAAAAAAAAAAAAAACGCTTTTATAACAAATTGAACTAAAAAGTTAAAAATAAAACTGTAATAATCAATTAAAAAATTTATATTATTGTACAAAAAGTACCCAGCGCTAGAAGAAAAAAGTCCTAAAATCAATCATTGAGCTGCTACAGTGTAAATGAGACTCGACGAAGTGGCTTCCGATTATCAGGCCGTACATTAACCTGCTTAACAAAACTGGTTGTACAACAACCTAATGATATTGTTCTTTTCAGGAAGAATATGTGGAGCCAACGACGAGCGCTGGGAATCAGGGTCGCGGCAAAGATATATCGACTATCATTGAGGCGGCCGAGGAAGAGAAGATGAAAGCTGAAAGGGACGCTATCGACCAAGTATGTATATCTACTTTTCAGTGGCTTTAAATTAAAATTAACAATAAATGTAAACTAAATAATGTTGTTACATTCTCATTTCATTATTGCTGAGTCGTGATTTCGTCATGACCTTTTGGATAATAATAATAGAATACCCTATTACTTGCCGATGGCTTGGATCCCTTTGTGAATTTGACTGTCAAGACTAACTTGGTCGGTCCAGTGTGGGACTGCGCCCAATAACTTGCCAAGTGACAGTTAGCCGTGAACATTTTGCCTATACAAGGAATGTTACTGCACTGTAAATATTTTGCTACTGAAATAATGCACAAAAGGAACCTGCTTTGAGAAACACTTAATTTTTTTCACCACGCTGGTAGAAAGATCTAGAAGACGACTATGACTAGAAGAAATTTATCCCAAATATTTAAATTCGCAGGGTATGCCAGTAGAGTCGAAGAAATCGAGAAAGAAGCAACGCAAAAAACCAAGAAAGCTAAACTCGCTTGATGTCCCTTCTGAAGATGACGACGAAGTTGACGAAGATTTCAAAGATACCGGGTAAGGCATGCAAGCTAAACTAGGCCTTGTAGCAAACGTGACATTTTTGGTGACCCGCGTATCTTGCATGAAATGTGTTCACTACTACTTCCTGGACTTATTTCATTGATTAATTCCTTATTTTAGTCCTCAGTAGAGCAAAATAAGAAATTGCCGAGTTGGTCAATTAACAACTCGGTAGAACACAAGATGTCGTTCGGCCAAGACGCCGGTTTTGAGCATCCGAACTTCAGAATTGGTCATATGCTAACGTATAATTAGGTATCTAATAGTGAGTAGGTATTGTAGATCAACTTTTTTTTTTTTCAATTTTCCGTATGTAACTACACCGCCTTTCAATTCGTTATTTCTTTCCATGCAAAGGTTGCCTGGAAGAGATCGCTCTCAGCGATAAGGTCGCCCATTGTTTTACCTAATTGGTAATTTTTTATATCCTGTACTGTATCTCTTGTGTGGTGAACAATAAAGAGTTATCTATCTATCTATCTATAACATTATTTTAATTTCTGTTTACAGAGGGGCTTCGTCGTCAGAAGATATTTCGTCTTCCGCAGACAAAGACTCTGGCGATTCCCGATCTTCTGACTCCTTGCCGATCAGACGGACTGGCAGGAGTGAAAATAAAAAAGGTAAAGATTCCATAAAGCCTTACCTCCTTATTCAAAACGTTTGTGCCTGTATATTATATCCTTGAAATCATTGAAGCGCGAAGAAAATTCAGGACCGGTCTGTGTAAACTTTTTTAAAAAACTTATGAACATGATTATTCAGATCGGCCTAAAATGACGGAGTCGTCGCCTGAGTCGAAGAAAAAGAAGAAAGGTGTTTTTGAAGACAGCTCGAGCGAATCGACCGGCGCTAAAGAATGGGCGTCGGCATCTAAACCCAAGTGAGTTTAAATATTATTCTAGGCTGTGAAAAAAACGCTAGTAATCAAAAAATGTGTTATTAGTTCTTGTGAATCTTGGCATGAAAACATTTAAAATTTTGCTTTCAGACCAAAATCCTCACACCATCATCACCACCACCACCGATCCAAAGATCAGTCTCAGAAGCGCGATAAATCGAAGAAAGCGCGTCGTTCCCGCGGCCTCACGCAATACGACGCCGAAGGAAACGTCATCAGAGCGAGAGTCACTTATGGGGGGCTCAGCGGGGAAGAGGGAGAGAACGACTGGTCGCCAAAACACAGGACTCGCCAGAAGAAAATCAATTATACAGAGACTCCTAACACTGAGTCTGAAGATGTAAGTTATTCTATAAACTGAGAGTAACGTAGCTTTCAGGACACGTCATCTCAATTCAGTCATCTTTTCATGTATTACTGTTTAATGTCTCAAGTCTGGTTTGGTTTCTATGGATTTCTTACGTGAGGAGGAAGGTAATTAAGGAATAATTTACTTTAAACTGCTCAAAGACATTTTCAAATAATATTAGAGTCCGCGCCACCACTGAAGTCCAATAGACTATTATGTTTGTACGTAAAGGCGTATTTGATTTTATTTGAATATTTAATTAGTATTTTGATCAACAGGAGATGCACAAGTCAAGCGGCAAACACATGCCAGACAGCTCCGACGAGTTCAAGGTAACAGAGTCTTCTGACTCTGACTGGGATGCAGAGCAGAAGAAAAAAGACGAGTCCAATGCGGAAAGAATGAAGGCTCTAAATGATCTGGTGAAGAAAACCGCTGTGGTCCCTCTCGAGAAACTGCCAGAAGACGTGACGAGGGCTAAGACTGAGGAGTTGAAGGCGCATTTGGGTGAGTCCTACAGCCAGCCTTAAAATGATGTTGAATCTTCATTATCTTCATGAGTTTGAATCTTCTTCCCTATGACACTTCCAGCCGAAGACCGGGCTCAGTGGCGCGTCTTGAGTCTTGAGACCTACGTCCAGCAGTGGACTATATAGGTTGATGATGATTACATTTCTTGGTACAGCCGGGTGATTGTGTGATTTTGTTGCTATCAAAAGTTTGGTTCTAACAGACAAATTATACTAACAAGGATCAGTGATCATGTATCTTGTTGCTATAATTTTTCGGACCGTAATCTATCAGTTAGCTTATCAGTTTTTCTGGCACTGGGTCAGGTGCATACATATCAAATGTGATTAAAAATACCGTATAATTCGTAGATGCGCAAGCCGCCGCGAATGCGACTCCGAAACCAGTTCGAGGCAAGGGCAGTCGGGGCGGGCGCGGTAGCAGGTATGACATTTTATTATTCTACTTTCTACATCAGGTGGGTCATGCAGCTGACCCACCGGATGATATGTGGTGACCATGGCTTTTAGCAAAGAATTGCCTCGTAGGTCACGTGCATTTAAGAATATTATGTTCTACAAAGCACTGCGATGCAACAACCTGAAAGATGAACGCCTTAAATATTCACGTCTTAAATTAATTTATCAATTGGTTTAATAATTATTATTTTTTTGTGTGGAATTAAAGCTTTTTCTATTTTATTTCTTTATCAAAATTAAATGATAAAGAAATAAAATAGAAACAGCTTTATATCATCACAAAAAAATTAAAGTACTTTGTAAACCATTATATTAATTAATTTAGGGTTCAAGATCAGCCTCCAAGGATCGCCAATCCTCTTTATCCCATGCTCTTCTAGGCCATACTCAGGAAGGCACCGTTAAGTAGATAGATAACCTGAGCACGGGTTAAATGTTATATTTGTTTAGGGGACCACGGGGCAGAGGTGGCCGTGGGGGTGGAAGCACCCGGTCTGGATCTCCTCAGACAGACGACGCGCTCGCCAAGCTAGTCGGTGTCAAGGTCAAAGAGCTCGGACAAGATGGATCGCCTACGAAGCCAAACCAGGTGGGAACTTGTATTAATTCTATTTTTTAATTAGATATTTATTTATTTACAACATAAGCACACAAAAACCAGTAAAAAACAAGGACACTAAAAGAAGTAAGATACAAACATTACATCGATACTGGAGAATTTCGTCGTGTTTCTGTGTGCTACAGCAGCAAAAGGGCCTTGTCTCAGCATAATGCCTAGCTTCTGTGAGAAAACTATGCGCTGGTATTCTGTCAAGACCGTAAGCGAATAGACCTTGTGAGACACATTAAATAAATAAATAATTCAGCCTGGTCTGTCTTACTGCTGGGCCAAGGCCTCCCCCCGTTCCTTCCACTCATCTCGCTCTTGACTCAAACTCGGCCACTCCCTGCAGAATGCGTCCAGGTCATCCCGCCAACGCTTCCGGGGTCTGTCTCGGCGGCGATTTCCGTCTTTCGGGTCTAACTGCATCTATTTTGCATAGACTGTATAAAACTTGTATTATGTCAGTCTATTTAGTTGTTACACATTTTATAAACAATGGGAGGAACTTGTATGTTCACTAACTTCATAGTGCGTTATGATCTACCCTTGTTTAATTTTTTTGCAATATCAATCATAATAAACATTTTGTACTCGTACACTTAAGTTTGAGTAATAAAAATATCTTATTTAGGGCAGGGCAGGCTTTTACTGTGTAAAAAGTCATACAAGTCGGTCTATTAATGAATGTTCATAATTACTTTCTATCTTTTTCTTCTTATCGTGTCACTGATTCTTTCGAACCAAGTGTGGTGAAAGGATTTTAAGTGCGCCTTGAAGAGGCTCCTTTCATGCACTTGACACATATTTTCGAACATATTTATTACATTCTATAATAAATAATGTTAAGACATGCGTCATGATGGCTCTACAGTAGCCAACAAAGGATCTTGAATACTTAGCGATAAGAAGGTACCTATGTTCACCAGTGTCGTAAGCCTTTCTAACTTTTAAATCATTTCCCAGGTCGAAAGAGAAAAGAAACGGCAAGAGCGAGAAGCAAAACAAGCGGAGAAAGAAGCTAAGCGACAAGAGCGGCTACAGAAGAAAGAAGAAAAAGACAAGCTAAAAGAACAAAAAGCAAGAGAACGAGAAGAAAAGAAGCTGGCAAAGATTGCGTTGCAAGAAAGCAAGAGAGTTAAAAAGGTGAGTCCAAGGTTAAGAAATCGTTAGTACTTTTAAGTTTAGTAGGGTCACCATTTTGTATGTGTGGTAATTTTATCTACGCGGTTTTGTCTTCTCAACCTGGCCTTATCTATACTTGCGGAAGTCACTAAGCTTTCCTTACCATGTTTTCCTTTACTGTACCCATAGTCTAAGTTTGACTCGTATCTATCAGGTTTCTACGTAACGTACAATACGTTACGTGTTGTCTCATTTATTCTCCATACAAAAGAAAGAGACACGTAGGCGAAACGAATTGGTCAAACTGATCGAGTTAAACTCAGACTACGGGCACTGTGAGATCCCTGCTATAGTCATTGTGTGTGTAGAGTGCGCATAATTTTTTGAACCCACGACCTTAGTATTGGATGGGGGCGGTCTCGCTACCACTATATTATACCAATGCTTTTTAGGAAAGATCAGATTACAAACTCTACTTACGATTCTAGGCAGTATATATTGCACATCGGTTTTTCGGCTTTGTAGAGCGCTATCTCTTTCTGACGCACACTACGCCCTATAAAGCCGATATTAGCCGATGTGCAATATCTATAATGATGGGTAGCGCTGGCGCTCGTTGCGGGGCAGAAATGGCTTAGACTGGCACAGGATCGAGGTAGATGGCACAAACTGATGGAGGCCTATACCCAGTGGGTGAAGTCGGGCTGTGGATGATGATGATGACTATAATGATTGTTTCACAGGAGAAGGAATACGCAGGTCCAATGGTTGGATACGGGCCGCCGCCGGGAGGTATGGGCGGCGAGATGTTCCAGCCACGCCCACCGGTGCCTTACCACGATCAGAGATTCCCTAACGCGCCTAGATTACAGGTTAGATCATTACGTTGGGACTTGGGACAGTCCATTCAACTAGGCACGTCTAACTTTCATTATGGTCAGCCGACGAATCCCACTCGGATGGCAGCGTTTGGGAAATTACGCCACATCTCGTCACAGATTTGGGGAATAATGGTTCACGAATGACAATCACGAACTGGAAGGTGAAACGTAGGACGCTTCTCAACCCGATATACAAACGACTTTGTTAAGATTACAAAAAGTCGGTGGATGGAGAGGGATCAGTGGGGTGATTGCGTATCTTTTGTTGCAATCAAAACCTAGCATCTGTCAGTTTTGACATTATATTGAGCTTCTATTGCAATAAAAAAGGAATTGAAACAAAACTTATCTTTGACAAGGAACGATTGCAACAAGGCTGAATGTTGTCGTAAAAACATGACATAGCGAATACGAACTACGCTTTGTTTGCAACAGATAGATAGTGGTCAAAAATGATGGCAACAAGATGTGTGATCGCTATTCCTTGTTACTATCATTTATTTGTTAGTATCAAACTTTACACAATCGTCCAGCTGAGCCATTATTCCTGGAAATGTATAGGGGAGACTGATGTCTAGCAGTGGACTTCTTCATTCTGATGATGATGATCATGAGAACAAAATCTCAAGGTATGTTTTAAGTCGGCTGACAGAGGGGAATGGACAGACATTGTGCCGAAACCACATAAAGTGGGATAAGCTGAGACGGGACCCCTTTGCCCCACACAACACAGCTTGGATAGGTATTAGTGTAGCTACCTAAATACATGTCCAAGCAAATTCATGTTTATTTCTATGTTTTTCTTTTAGTTTTTAGTTGTTTTTTTTTTTCTTGTGTCAAATAAACAAGTTTTCTTTCTTCTTTCAAGAAGATCGTGATAAATGGAGTCAAGGCGCATGTATTGGGTGTTTATTAACTATAGTAATGTTTTAGGTGCGGGCTGAGTTGCGAGGCATGTTAGCAGGCGACGACAGAGCTTCACACTCACAACAACAACACAATGCGCTCAGGGAAGGTAAGATACCATTTCAATTGGATTTTTCTATATTTCCCTTCCTAGGTTAGACCAGGTGCTTAGGAAACTCCGCTATTGGAAGTCTAATAAAAAAGAGCGTAGAAGACAATTAATTAGCATAAAAGAATATTGGTTAAAAAAACTTGACCGACTTTATAGCTCAACTGCTAAACCGTTTTTGATAAAATTTCTATGGGACCAATCTGACCTTTCGGATAAAAAAGTTTTTTTCAAAACTGCTTATTAATTACGAAGTTATGCGATATGATAAAACAAACATTAAAAAATAACAGATTGAAAACTTTTTAATTTGAAGAATTAAGAAGGGTTAGAATGCGCTCAATTTTACTATGTACAATTTTTTTAATAGTTTTTACGTATAATATCATTTGAATTCAAAGTTTTTCTAGATTTGGTCACCAGAAGTTAAGTTTCACCTTGTTACTAAAAACTTAAATAGTCGCTAAAATAAGTAAGTAAGTTACTCGGTACTAAGTTTACTCGCCATGAGAATTATTCTCGAATCACTATTATAGTGATTCAACCATTTTACCTTCAATAACTGAGTGCAGCGAACAAGTTGCATAAATATATTGATGATTGTAGGTACTTTATCCGTAGCCGGATCACCGCAGCCGTTCAAGCCTGTTTCAGAAGAGCCGAGCATCATCACCCGGATGCCACATATGATCAACCAGCAGTACAGGTAATAACATAACTTTTTATTGATTTTGTAGTGTTTACTACACATAAGGAAATCACAAAGATTTTTATAACTAGGAAATCACTAAGAGTTATTCGTTGAGTGTGATTAGGATCCGACGGCGCAGCGGTCAGTGCAGGCCCGTACCAAGGGAAAGGTCGCGAGTTCAAATCCCGCACGGCTCTTAACTTTTGGGACATTATAAAAATCTAGGTAATAACATGTTAGAAATGACATATAGTAGCCAATCAAGCATACGGCCCACCTGATGGAAAGCCGTTACAAAAAAAAATTAAATGAGCGCTTTTTCCTATACTCGGATTTTTAATTAGACGAAGCTAGCTGACGTTTACTGTGTTGTCAGTTTTTGATGAAATAAAAATAGTGTTGTGACAAAGTGAATGATTGAAAAAACTCCTGAATGAATTAAATTGCCTCGTTTTTCTAGTGAATAGTCAGTTGGCCGAACTTGACTTTACGTACTTGGTTGAGGATTCATATCGTTCGCGCGAAACAATATAGCAACAAAATACATAAGAATTACCACAAACACAACGTAACGAAAAACTTTACAAAAACAATAACTAAACAGCGTGAGCGCAAAAAAACATTCGTGCTATCAGACCAAATGTTAGAAGCCGAATTACAAACAAAATGGTGACCGACGCGCATGGCGTTCATCGGTGTTGGCACTAGTCGCCACGCCGCGCTTTGTAATAAACCGTCAAAAAACTGTAGTTACATACTACAAGTAACTTATAGCAGAGCACTTTTATACATTTTTTTATACAAATTTCAATATTATTTTATAGTTTGAAATGATTAACTATTCACTCATTGTTCATTCATCTGATTGAACGAGAACTGAACGCAGCACTATTACTTTAAATAAGGCAACATTATTTTACAAAGTGACATTAGCTACTGTCAGTCAGTATCGTCTAATTAAAAATCCGACTATAATTCCCAGTGTACTTGAAATGCATTGTGCATTTCAATAGGTTGAATAACCTGCTCCTGATGGCATTCAACATATTGTTAAAAAAAATGAAAAATTATGACAGTTATGCGCAAATACATAAATTATTGATCAAATATCGATTTAACCCTACAGAGGCCCAATGATGTACCCAAACAACGCGGGATACGGTCCCCGAGGGCCTCAGAACATGTACCAACTCCACCCGGGTCTAGGGGGTCCGGGGGGTCCGGGTGGTGGAGGGCCCCGGCAGTACCCCCCGCAGTACTACCGCCTGCCGCCTTACGGGCCTGCGCGCCCGGAACCACCTCCGCATCAGGCCTACAGGCATCATATGCAAGGTAACTTATAGGATGGTGTACTTATCAAAATATGTTCCAATAAATCGAGGTTTGACAGTTTGAAAATATTTGTTGATGGGTTCTGAAAAAAACTAATTTATAAATCACACAGTTTATAACAAGCCAGATCCCACAATGTCTGAAGACGAAAGTGCGTCTTATGTGCTGCAACGTGGACACTAACAGTAGGATCGGTCCACATACTGAAAGTCGCTCTGCGAGCTATGGAGAGGGCTATGCTCAAAGTCTCTCTGAAGGATAAAATCCGAAACGACGTTATCCGACAAAGAACCAAAGTAGTCGACATAGCTCAAGGGTTTTATGACTGTCGTACTTCAAACACTGCTTAAAATTCTAAATGTATCATTTGTTCCAGGTCCGCCCACCTCAATGCACCACCCGGGTCCCCCTGGCTCTATGCATCATCAGCCAGGCTTCGGCTACAGGGGGCCCCCGCCTACCTCCATGCCCCAAGGTCACCCCGACCGAGCCGGCACTTCACCCAACCCGCCGTCCCATCTCGGAGGCCCCATGGGACATCTAACAGGCCCACCGAACTCACATGGCCCGCAAAACCCCAACGCCCCAGGAATATTAAACCCGAACCACCAAAGCGGACCCGGCCACTTAGGAGGCCCGCCTAGTCATTTATCAGGACCTCCACCTCATCTGAATCAACTGGGCCGACCGCCGGGCTTACCGAACTCTCATGGACCGAATCCTCACGAATCACCGAACTCTCATGGCGGCTCACCGATTTCTCACGGACCTCCGAATCAGCATGCCGGACCGCCTATTTCTCATAGACTACCAAATCCTCTAAGAGGACCGCCTAACTCGCATGGTGGGCCGCAAAATCCTCACGGCGGGCCACCGAATTCTCATGGTGGACCACCGAATCTGCATGGTGGGCCACCGAATCTGCATGGCGGGCCACCGAATTCTCATGGTGGACCACCGAATCTGCATGGCGTACCGGGAAATCCTTTAGGCGGGCCGCAAAATTCTTTTGCTCTCCGGAATCAGCTAGAGGCTAACCAAGCTTCTCCGATGGCTAGAGGATCGTCTCCCGCTCCCAGTACATCGGGCATGAAGCATGGCGCGCCGGGGTCAGTGCCCTCGCCGCATGACGAGCCCCCTATCAAGATCAAAGCTGAGGTCAAGACGGAGCCTGAGTATAGGTCAGTTGGATTACACTATTGTTTGCTTGTATAACAATATTACTATATATATTACAATATTATTGCTTGTTGTTGTGTTGTGTAATAAGCTGTAAATAAAGAATTTTTCATTTCATTTTCATTTTTCAACAATAGGCCTTCAATACAATGGTAACTACTAGATTTGAACTATTTCCATCAACATGCTTTGCAAAAATACAGAATAAGAATCAAAATGGTGAACCATCTTGCTCCTTATTTTATACAATCAGTGGTGGTTTTAGCCCAAAGATCGTCAGACATGCGGCAGGCGTGGCCAGCTCAATCCCAATGAAATTGAACTTGATACCTTTGATTTCTAGATCGCCACCAACCTCGCCGGGTGAAAGCATAGGTGTTGCCCGCGCCGAGGAACCGCCGCGACATCCCAAGATCAAGCACACCGACAACAAGGAGCGCAGGCCGCGGTTCCCGCTCGGACCCTACGCCCCGCACTACGCGCCCTACGGACCCTATGCGCCGCACTACGCGCCGGAGCCGCATCATGCGCTCCAGGTACGCAACTCACCCTTCCACACCTCTATCACTCGAGCGCAGCCCGTTAGGCCTCCCGCGCACTATGGCAGCCAGTCGAATATAATGACGTTGTATGGGAACCCACGAACTATGGCAGAACCCCCGAACACCAGGCTGCGGCAGCCATGGGCGAATGTATGTGGCTGCCGTCAGTCTCCGCGCACTTGTCGTAGCAGCCAGACCAAACTGGTCTGGGTATGTACGGACATCCTAAAAATAGGTATAGAATATGCTTTTTGAGTAGCATTGTAGAAAAAGAGGATGAATGCAGCTGCAATGTCTTTTCTTTGCTTTGTTTTTTTTTTACGAGATAAGTGAAAGATTATAAGTTGTTCTACGTCCAAATCGTTCAACGAAAAGAATTGGCTGCTATAACTGGCTTCTCAAATATTCTGGCTGCCGCAGCCAGAATATTCTAGTGCGCGCCGTCCCGTACGTGTCATTAATATTAATCTATGTTTACGTTTCCAGCAATATCTATCGTCGGAGCGGGCGCGCAGTCCAGCTCCCGGCGGCGGTGAAGTCCCCCTTCCCCCGCGTCCGTACCTGCCCGCGCACCTGCGTCCGTACGGCGGCGGCGTGGTGCGCGCGCCCGGCATGCCGCCGCACTCGCACCATCCCATGCCGAACCCGAGCCGCGACCCTCCCTCCGCGCCGCCGGACGCGGCCCCCGCCCCGCCCGCCTCGTCCCCGCCGCGCGCGCCCTTCCCCGCACACCCACACCCGCTCGTGCCCGGCGCGTCGCCCCCCGCCTCGCACCGCCTGCAGGCGCACCACCGGATGCCGTCCCAGCCGACCCCCCTCCTCGCGCACCATCACTCGATCTTCCCCCCTCGCGCGCACTCGCAGCCGACGACGACGCTCGCCGCGGGCAAGCCCATGCAGGCGCACCTCGCGCCGGCCCGCTCCCCGCTGCGGTCGCCGGGCCCCCCTCGCCGGCAGTCCCTCACCCCCCCGCAGAGCTCCCCGCTGCTCCCGCCGTACGTCCAGCAACCGCAAATGGTACCGACGCCCGCGGTCCCCTCGCGGCCGACTCCCCCGCCTCCGTTGGCCCAGTCTCCTTCCCCGCACATGATGCAGCAGCCCCGGCACACACCGCCCCCCCATCCCGCGCGGACCCCTCCTACCTTGGCGCACCACTTGCCCCCTCCGCACGAGCGAGCGAGCCCGAACGTGCCAGTTCCGTATCAGTACGCGGAACGCAGACTTTTACTTCCGCAACCGATCCCGCGTGATTCGCTCCCTCCGCGATCTCCGCCGAGGCGAGAGTTCGAACCGCCCGAGTCTCGACTGCGAGAATTCGACCCGGAAGCGCCACCTCGAGATTTTGAGAGCCCGGAATCGCCGAAGGAAACGGCCCAACGGGCTGAAGCCGATTCGACGATCGCGATCAAAACGGAGCCCGCGCTCGGCCGGCCCCATGGGGTCAAGGAGGAGCCCAATAGAGAGGAGAGCGGCGTGTTCGGAGGACTCGTCAGCTACTTCTCCAGCCAACACGAGGACGATATAGATGCCTAGCTAAATTTATGAAAACTATCATTACCTTACGATGAGAGTTTGTGTATGCTACTTCTTAATGTAAACGTGAAGATGAGGCGCTTAGAAAATAGAATTGCACATTGGAGGAGTGGTTGGGTATTGGCATTGACAAAATTGTTTATCAGAAGTCCCAACAATGTGTCCTTCCACTTATGAGCGAACTCCAGTATTCACATGCGTAGTATAGAAGTAATGATGACGGTAAGAAATATGTATTTAAATAGTGTAATGATCCGAGTATCGCGCTTAGAAGTGACTTGTAAATATTACGATAGATATTATTTATCCGATGTATGATATTAAATTGTAATAAAGTGTTAGAAATTAGAGTATATTTAAAAAAGATGAGTCTTTTTTGGTCTCGAATAAGCGACGTATTATTATTTTTGGTTATGTTTATTAAGTGAGATTTATTTATATACAAACGATAGTACTTACTGTATACTCTGGATACGAATTTTATTAAAGATCGATACGATATGACATTTTTTTGCAAAATAAATGTTTTCTCCTAGTTTTTTGGTTTAATTTTAGAGTAAAACAAAATATGGTAGTAAAATTTTATTTGCGCGGCCTTCCGGCTACTTTTTTGTTTCCTGCCGCTTGCTTGTTTTTGCCTCCAAAGGATATTGCTTGTTCTGTGAAAGGAGAAACATACTGACTTCATTGTCTACACTTATAATTTATAACACCGTCTCTGTCACTTCTCAACATTCGGGTCATCAAAAGCGAAAAACGGCTTAGGACCTTTTAACTCATGCGGCGTGTAACTTTATTAGTGCTAACTGTAAGCATTAAAGTAGATTCGCAATTACAGTTAGTAAGTCATGAGGCGTGTTACTTTATTAGTGGTACAGTTATCATCAAAGAAGATTCGCAATTACAGTTAGTAAATCCTCCTTGAATTTGTCAATGGTATGGCAAATTCAGTTTGCAAATAGTAGTGGCTCAAAGCAGATTTTCGGATGAAGTACATAACTTCAATATGAAGTGAGCTGCTTGTAGAAATATTCGAACTATACAAACCAGAAATGATAATCTACTTTTGACGCTGACTGTACTAAAAAGAGTTAAATTACCTGGAGGTGGGATTTTAAGTGTGATGTCGTATGTTTTGCTCTTCGGTCTCTTGGCCACCGGCTCTAGCTTTTCAGGGGTCTCTGGCTGAACTGCGGTCTCTTGCGTCGCCGCCCATCCGTCCTGAAAGCAGAATCAAAGGTAAGTAGCCCTTCGATACTCTCTAAGTCAATGATGAATTGGTTAGTTGAGTCTGCTTTGCCTCATCCGTAGGTAATATTATGATACACTCATAAAATCACTCCATATGCTGAGACCACGAATTTATTTTTGCTACGACTGACTATTATTAATCCACATACATACATAAAATCACGCCTCATTCTTATGAGGGTAGGCAGAGATCACAGATTTCCACTTGCTACGATTTGACACACCTCTTTCGCTTCATTCACTCGCATCGCATAACATTATTCATACATGCTCGTCGGTTTACGGTACTGACAACCTCATTTTATTTAATATCATTCTTCAAACATGTCGGTTCCAGGAACTCATGTCCTAGATTTTTACTAAAGCCTTAACAAGTCCACATAATAATATAATAGGCAGTAGGCAATAATAATTAATGAACATAATGAATATACTTCTGGATCTTCTATTTCTGGCGCGATAGGAAGGAAAGAGAGCATATTCTCGTCTTCTCCTTCTTCATCTGAGCTGCAGAAGGCCGCTACAGGCTCGCACGTCGTTACATCCACCTACAAGCAACATTCTAAATTACTCGGGATTGCACATTTTGATCAAGTCACAGTTCTTTAACACAAACATTATTTTGGTACTGTATGCTCAAACTTGTACAAGGAAAGCCAAACCAATGTAATAAAATATATAATTTTTCTTTGTGGAAAAAAAGAAGCCTGCTGTGAAATGATACTGACTAAAATATTTTTTTTCCTTAGCCTATATCGTCCGACTGCTGGGCAAAGGCTTTCCCCAAAAACTTCCAGTTTTCCCTATCCCGAGCCTCCTCCCACCATCTCCTTCAAAAATCGGCAAATTTATCATCCGCACTTGATGTGCGGGCTGGTTCTTCCGTGTTGCTCGAACTTTTTTAGGTTCTACGACACACCGGTTTCCTCACGATGTTTTCTTTCACCGTTTTGAGAGTACTGGCATAGCGCACATAAATCTTCGACAGAAAAACTCATTGGTACACGATTGGATTTGAACCCACGACCTTCGGATCGGAAGGCGGGGCCGCTACCCCTCTGTCCACCATCTCCTTTCGAAGGCATAATCCAGATCGTCACGCCAAGTTGGATTGATGATGATTGATGGATTCCTAACGGAGGACGGCCTCGTGGTCAATCGAGAAAATAATATTAAACTTTTGACGTGACAACGTCTTATAATTCGATGGAGCCGGCAGCACGCACGAAAAAACATGACTCATGCGGCGTTACCTCGCTCTGAGGCGTTCCATTTAAGGCTTGAAGTGCAAGCGAGAGCGCGGAACGAGCGACAAAGAGGCACAATCGGCCTCCGCGTTGTCACGTTCAACTATCGTCTGTAAACCGACTTTACAGACAACAGATTTTTTTAAATCTCACTCACCTCAACTTCCTCATCATGCAAGCTCTCTCCAGCCTGGTCCACGGAGCGGTCTTCGTCCTCCACATCGAACTCACTCTCTCTTTCCTCGTACTCCACATTCTCGTCCAGCTCCTTGAAGTCTGGCGCAAAGGCTGACCAGTTCTCCACTTGGTTCTGTGCCCATATTGATACTACGCCTGGAAACCAACACGTTTTGAATTGAATGTCGCATGTCGTTCCAAACTAAAATATCCGCGAATCATACAAATATTATAAATGCGAAAGTTTGTAAGTATGGATGGATGGATGGATGGATGGATGTTTGTTAGTCAATAACTCTAGAATCTAGAGTTATTGACTAACAAACATCCATCCAGTTCAGTCGTTCTAGAGTCTAGAACGACTGAACGGATTTGGATGAAATTTGGCACAGACATAGATTATGGTCAGGAATAGCACATAGGCTACTTTTTATCCGGTAAAATGTATGGTTCCCGTGGGATAGATTTGTTTTTAATCATAATTATGCATAAGAGAAAGCCGTGTTTATAACTCAAGAACGACTGAGCAGATTTGGCTGAAAACTGGTGGAGAGGTAGTTAAATCCTATGGATTTTCTGTCAAAACTTAAAATTATTGGGATCGGAATCGCGTTCAAGGGTAGACCGACCCATCGCGATATACCTAGGTAAGTACTTGTTTTTTTCATTTACGATAGGTAATAAGTACTTTCGTGCCAACGTAATGTTTGGTAATTATGCAGCTTTTATGGTAGTAAGTCACATCTGATAAACTTATCTACCAAATGTGGACCATTCTCTGCATCTTTTTTTTTTTAGTTCCTTTTTATTTTTGTTTTCTGTTTTTGTTACTGCTATGTGAGTCCCTTAGTTTTAGCACTAAAATGTTCTCCATTGGAGGTGTGGCAAATAAACGTTTTTTCTTTCTTTCTTTCTTTCAAATGTGTACATGCACAATTGCACACCTCATTCCATATAGATACACCATCCATACATACCAGCACTGATACTAGCAATGATAGGCCGGATAGGATGCCACACCACATCCAACAGCAGTTCCCCCTTAGTCCCGTGTAAGATCTTCACCAAGTTCCCGATGGATTTCTCCCAAATGTACAAAGCATGTTGCCGCGCGGAACCAGCGCAAATGTATTCGCCGTCGCCGGAAAAGCAGCATTTCTTCCACGTTGTTCTAGAATTAACGCCCCAACATTTTGATTATAAATACTTTTTTATACAACTAGTTGACGGAACAAGCAGATAGCCTGATGTAAAGTGGTAACCATCGCCGGTAACAGAGCATTGACTTGAAATATTTTCTGTCTGTATTGAACATTGAAACTTTGAGATTAGTTGTAGTCTAGGAACTAAGTTGGATTCGAACCTACAGTGTGCTGATGAAGGCGTAGTGAGTTATCACATCTCTGTATCTACCGGAAGGTTGTGGGTTCAACTTGATTCAATGTCTATTAATATTTGCCTGAAAAGCATACATATTTCTTCCAGTTATTTTCTTCTGAACTACCTACTTTATTGCAGGGTTAATTTAGCCCATTTACAAGTACTTTAGCTCCTCTTATATTTTAACAATTTTGAAAGTACATACTTGTTCACAAGATCCTGTAGTTTCTGTATAGGCTCTGGTTCCCCATTGACGCCACATTTCAGTGCTGTGTTTGTATCGTAAACTCTGATGACGCGGTCTGATGTGTTTACAAGGAAACAACTGAAAAATACCAAACTCGATAAGTTTTACAGCCTAAAAATGTATGTACACAATTCTAATTCTAATTCTAATTGTGTTGGGGGAATAAGATCTGCACTGACGTCCCGCGATGGGGTGTATTGTGCATTGTCCCCCTGCTAACCCTTACCCCAGCCAGCCCAACTCCTTAAAATAGCGGAGAAGGACTTTGGGTTGGTGGCAGCAATGTTCTAGATGACCCAATGGTGACTCAGATGTGGATGTGGAAGGACAAGACTCAATCAGTTCCCTGAGCCCTGTCTTACACCTCGCTTCTTCCGTTGCGGGGCAGTGCAGTACTACATGCTCCACAGTTTCTTTTTCCTGCAGGCAGCCGCGACATAAGTTGCTATCTGTTGCTCTAGTCTTCAGTAAGTGGTAGTTTAGGTCACAATGGCCCGTGATGATTCCTACCATCAATTTTAGATCTTCCCTTTTCATCCTAAGTAGGTTAGTTGTGATGTGCTTGTCCATCACTGGAAGCATCGTTTTTGTGTGTTTGCAGTCTGATCTGCGTTCCCATTGCTTTTGGTGCTCCTTCTGGGAGTGTATCTTCAGTCTGTTTCTTATTTCTGCCGATGGGGGCTTGCAGAGACCTAGGTCGTTCGTGGTAGGTGTCTGTTTCGCACCCGCTCTTGCTAGGGAGTCGGCTTCATTGTTTCCTGAACACGAGCCGTGACTCTTTGTCCATTTTATTTTGACCGTATGTATTTTTGCTAGTTCTTGAAGCGCAGTGTGGCATTGTGCGACTGATTCTGATCTTGTGTCAGATCTGCCCAGTGCGTTAATGAGTGCTGCGCTGTCTGTTGTGAAGATTAGTAGTGTCCTTGCGATTGCTGTATCCGCGCTCGTTTTAGACTCTAAGTATGAGAGCATCTCTGCAGCGGCCAGGAAGAGCCCGAGGGTTTCTGCCTGGAACGCAGTTGTTGCCTTGCTAAGGGGTTGCACGCGTGATAGCCCTGTTTCGGGGCAGTAGAAACCACAGCCTGCTCCTACTTTTTGTTTAGAACCATCAGTGTAGACGTGAAGGATGTCGGAGGCCGAGATAGGATCTTCCGTTCCTCCTTGACTGACTATCTGGTACTTTTTGTCAGTTAGGTATATCGTGGCTATTCTGTCGGTGCCCTTCATGGCTTCCGGGATGGCTTGTATGGCCTTGTCCAGAATTCTTGAGTGGTTTGTTGGTTTGCCACTACTTATCCACTGGTTCGTGGATCTTATCCTTAACGCCGCCGCCATCGCTTCCTGTTGTATGTGGAGATGCAGTGGCGTTAGTCCTAGTATTATATCCAGCCCTGCAGACGGTGTGGATTTTGCGCAACCGCTAATCAGGGAGCACGCGAGCCTTTGTACCTGCTGCAGCTTACTGATTGTGGTGACTAAGTTTGTTCTGGGCCACCATACCACGGCACCGTAGGTTAGTACCGGCCGTACCATTACCGTGTACATCCAGAGACAAAGCTTCGGTTTTAGCCCCCAGTCCTTGCCAACGGCGCGTCTGCACTGCCATAGCACGTTTGTGGCTTTTGTCGTAACGTGTTCTAGTTGTTTGCCCCATAGGAGCTTACTATCTAGCCATATTCCGAGATATTTGACCTCCTTGCTGAGAGCCAGTTTGGTTCCAAAAAGGTTAGGTATGTACACAATGCTAGTACTCTCTAACGGTGAAGAAAAACATCGTAAGGAAACCCGTAGCTTAGTCAGTTCCGCACGTATTGGCCATGTCTTTCCTGTGGACCAGGCCGACTAAGCTGTCAGGATGGTAGGTATAGGTGCTGGGCAAGCCTATTCCATATAAAATCCTGTCCCAGGTACTGTAGCGTCCCGTAAGTAGGGGCATGAGGAACTTAGCAAAGAGCTTAGTAAAGCAAAGTTTTGCAAGAAAACTTAAAATATTATTATTTTATTTACAAATTGCTTAAGTTTTTTGGTGTTTTGCCACAAAACCAAAATTGTTTTTTTTTTCTTTTATAACAGCATAGTAATAGTTACTTACTCTCCTCTTCTAGCAAACTCTATGCTTTTAATACTTGTTGTGCTTGATGTGCCCACTGTTATCTTAAAACTAGCCTTTATTGATAAGGTCTGAGAGTCTAAAATTAAAATTTTGCCTTTTGCATTGCCTGTGTACACATTATCTCCTCTTCTATCAAAGGACCCTATAACATTTATGTCTCCCTGTAACAGAAATTAATATCAAAAAGGTATGCTGTGTGCACTTGTAATCAGAAAATATAGATAAATAGCAGAACAATCTTTATTGCACATCTTACAAACTAGCAAAAAAAATTTAGAACTATATAGGTACTTCTTATTTATTAAATGTATAATGGGTGTTCGTAACACTAAAAAGCTATTTCTTCTAGACAATTGAGTAGTAAAAACTATACTGTATTGCATAGTAATGATGTATAATTACTTACATCTTCATCTATAGGCAGTATTTTATGATCTCCATCAGTATCCACCAACAATGCAGCATGCCTCATAGGACACACAAGGAATCGCTTGTCATTCCTTGGGTCAAACTGCACTCTCAATATAGGAGTGGGGAATCTGTAACGCTGCTCACACTCTCCAGAGAGCACATCCCATATGCAGACATTATGATCTGTTGATGCTGATAAAAGCTGAAATTAAAATATGTTTTTTTAGTTATATGCCATTGTTTTTAGGATTCCTTGGTAATTTTTTAAGGGGTGTTTCAGGTAGATACTAATTTTCATAAATATTTTCCAAATTAAGTTTTTACACCATTACTATTTTTGTTATCATCTCATCTCGTGAGAATTTGATGTTGTTTATGTGGAGACAGATGATGATGGAAGCACTAGGTTTTTTTTAACTAGCTTCGTAAAAAATGAGGAGGTTCTCAATTCATCAGATTTATTTTTGTTACTACATAACTCTGGGGTACCAATCAGTGACACTCTTAGAACTTATTACTAGCACAAATAAACACTATACCTTTTTACAGTTTCTTGACCAGCTAAGACTACAAACAGGGTATACATGAGCGGATAGTGACTTAGCTATTCCTCTGGTTAGGAAGTCCCATATAAATATCCTGCCATCATTACAACCAACTGCTAACAGGGTACCTCTGCGATTAAAAGCACAGGTTGCTGCTAAAGATATAGAATCCAGAGACCCGTCGAACTCCTGTAATAAAAGGTGGGTTTATTATTAATTCTTTTTGACAGACCAAACAAGTTTTTATTTTTTAAACTAACTTACCTCAGGATAGTTCTGACCAAATGATTCTGAAAATTGATAGAAAAAATCAATTGTTGTTTTTACCTAGAGCAGCAGGATATGAAATTATATTTACCAAGTAATTCTAAGTTCATGGTGGTAAAATAGTAGAGCCTCTTGAGTATAAGTGTTCTATGAGTAGAGAGAGCTATCAATGTTCAGATCACAGGTGATTCCTGAACAAAACAGTTTAGGATATTTAAAAAGAAAGGACTTTGACTAGACGTGTATACGTAAAGTCAGTGCCAGCTAGTCCACAACATTCCACCCGACGCCCTTAGAGAAAAAAATTTACTAAAACTATTATAACTTATGTTATTTCGTTCAATTTCTGCAAAAGCAACAACAAAACAAATCCGGCGATTCCGGCGCCCATAAACACGAAATGTTTCGGCGTTCCTATTGCCACGAAATGTTTTTTTTTTCACAACTTTTTTAAGTTTTCATTTTAACTTTCTGGGCTAAAGTTTTCATATGTTATTCTATTCATATATCTTTCTTCCCAATTCGCAATTTTATTTTTGTAAGCTAACAAAAGTTAAATCTCACTGCATTTATTTAACATCGATTTTGAATATCATTTTATACGTACTGTCAGCGGCGTGACAAGTCTAATAGGTAGGTTTGACTGACTGAAACATGTAATATCGCTGTGCAGAGTATATTATTAGAATACTAACAAAGTTAGGTTCTTTATAAGGTATAAAATTATGGAAGGTGCGTGAGCGCGCCTTCGACAGTGTCTCAGAGGCTAATGAGTCGGAGGTCGCCCCTCGCCCCGCGCCCCGCGCCTCGCGTCCCGCAAGGCTCCTGACGTTGCTGTTAGCGCGTACGTCTTCGGTGGCCTTGAAAGATCCTTTTCAAGATTCAATGGGGAGGAGGCAGACTTTGTTTAGTGCGCGCCGTTCTACGCCTCTGAACGTTAAGAAGTCTGCCACTCTGCATACATTGTCGGACCCCGGGTACAGGCGTTCGGCTTTGCCAATTCTCCATTTGAGCGGCGGGAGTCCATCTTCTTTGAAAACGACGAGATCTCCAACTTGAATATCTTTGTTGTGGATGCGCCCTTTGTAACGCTGTTGTAGTTCAGATAGGTACTCGTTTCTCCATCGGGCCCAAAACTGAAGGCGCAGTCCCTCGATCATCCGGTACCGGCAGCGGCTCCGTGTGCTCACGTCTGGCGCCGGAGGTGATGGCAGCGACGTCAGTGGCCGCCCAATCAGGAAGTGCCCTGGGGTGAGAGAGGAAAGGTCGCTTGGGTCAGATGTCAAAGGAGTAAGGGGTCGGGAGTTGAGGATCGCTTCGATCTGCGTAAAAAGCGTACTCAACTCCTCGAAAGTTAAAGTAGCATTTCCCGCTATGCGTTTTAAGTGATGCTTAGCGCTTTTAATGCCTGCTTCCCAGAGACCTCCTAGTGAGGGTGAATAGGGGGGGTTGAAGGTGAATTTAATGCCCTCGTCTGCAGAATAGTCTTTAATATTGCGAAGATTGGCCCGCAGTAGCCTACCTAATTCATTATTTGCCCCGACAAAGTTTTTACCGTTGTCACAACAAATGTTATCAGGCTTGCCTCTTCTAGCAATAAAACGTTTAAGGCTTGCAATGAAAGCTTGTGTGCTGAGGTCACTGACCGTTTCCAAATGAACTGCCTTTGTAGAAAAACAAATAAATAAACACAAGTAACATTTTGATATTTTGTTACCACGGCCAGTCTTACTAGAAATCATGAACGGGCCAGCGAAGTCAACACCACATGTTTGAAAGGGATAAGATTGAGAAACCCTATTTGAAGGCAGGTTTCCCATGAAAGGCTCCATAGTCTTAGCGTTAAATCTACTACAAATTATACATTTACGAACAATGCTTCGCGCCAAGTTTCTTCCACCCACTGGCCAATACTGATCTCTAAATGAGCTGAGTAGCAATTGAGGGCCAGCGTGGAAAAGGCGAAGGTGCTCGCTTCTCATTAGTATTTTAGTAAAGTGATGTTTACCATCTAATAGCGCTGGATGTTTTTGTTCAAAATGAAGAGTGGAATTATTAAGGCGACCACCTACTCGCAATATTCCGCTTTTAGGATCAATAAAAGGAGCCAACTGTAAAATAGTACATTTAGATTTGAGCGTGTTTCCTTTGAGTAAGGTAGTTATTTCTGACGAATACGATTCTAACTGACATTTTTTTATCAAGAATTCTCGTGAATAGTCAATTTCGCTATTCAATAATGGATTAGTATTTTTGTTTTTATTTTTACAATTATTTATGAACCTGAATACGTAGGCATAAACTCTTATTATTCTGTTGGAATTAGAATACCTACAAAAGTCTACGAAGTTAGGTAAGTCGGTCAAATTATGAACTTTGAGAACACTTTTTACTTCCGGTAAATCGATTTTGGTGTTTGGTGCTTGTGGCCATTCTTTTTCTTGACTCAAGAGGAAGGAAGGTCCGCGCCACCACAAATCTGAATTTGACAACATGGTAGGTTCAATACCTCGCGATGCCATGTCCGCAGGATTGGTGTTTGTAGGTACGTACCTCCACGAAGATAAGGAGTGAGCAGTTAGCTCACGAATTTCGTTGACACGGTTACAGACAAATGATTTAAGAAGTTGTGGTTGGGTTTTAATCCACGCTAAAGTGATGGTGGAATCAGACCAATAATATTTATGATTGAGCTTGCAACGAAGTGCATCTGACGCCTTGACTGCGAGACGAGCGCCTAGGAGGGCCGCGCATAGTTCAAGACGCGGTATCGTAAGCGGCTTAATGGGTGCGACTCGAGTCTTCGCGCAAAGTAGATTGATTGTTATGCTATTATAGGTATCTATGGTTCGTAAGTATATACAGGCAGCGTAAGCATTTTGTGACGCATCTACAAAACAATGAAGCTCTGTCGTAACGGGTGAAGCACAGAGTGTGCACCTAGGTATAGCAACTGTAAGCAAGATATCTAGGTTACCTATCATTTTCTGCCACATTTTTTTTATGTCTGTAGGTACGTCATCGTCCCATTCAAGTTTCACTAGCCATAACCTTTGAAGCAATATTTTTAATGCGATAGTGCAGGGACTTAGCAAACCAAGAGGATCAAAAATTTTACTAGTATTTGATAAAATTTCTCTTTTAGTAACCTTTTGTTGATTATGTTCGATGTTAATGGCGAATCGTAAAGTATCAGTGTCTGGTGCCCACATGACTCCCAGGACACTAGACTCTTTGTCTAGATTAAGACATTGAGTCTCGGTTGCTTGTTCGAATATTTGAGGACAATTAGTGTACGGGACATCAAGAATAGAAGAGTAGTTTAATTTGACACACGTTTATTTATTGTTTTACAAAAGGTGTTGATGAGTCGCGGGTTGTTGAAAGACTGACCGCGCCCGCTCGGATTCCACGCATTTGCATGAAAATGCAGTGTAAGCAAAACTGTACGGTATGTGGACCGTACATGTTCCGGGGGGCGCGAGAGAATGAGTATGAAGTGAGATGGTTTGGTTAGTATGCGATTATGGTATCATGATACAAGAGGATGAAACAATATTATGTTAGTAAACGCAGCATGATACCGACATTAATCGCGATCACTTATAAACCTTATTTTACTGAAAGTCGGCGATGTAGCTGAGTCCTTGCTGGACCTTTCGCACTTCACACTGTAAGATTGTACATTACACGCACTTTCACTTTCATCACACACAACACTATTACCGACTACCGATGAGACTGCCGCACGATTCGAGGGTATGGGCTGCGTGCCCACCGGCGGCACGGGCGGAGCGCACGTCCTGGACGTGGCCCGCACCGTGCTGCTGCCCGGAGTGGCGGGGGCACCGCGCGCTCGCCACCAGACGATCGCGGCGCACACCAACGCTGCTGCTGCCACTGCGTAGATAGCGACGTATTGATGAACGTCGTGAGGGGACATCTCGTCGTTTTGTTCAAAGTGATCTGCTGCTTCTTTGATCTCGGCGATTCGTTTGTTTATACTCTCGATCGAGCCTTTAATGTCGCTGTTGCTCTCATTAAAGTGGGTGATCGGTATCGTAATATTTATGATGTTGTTGACGGGTGCAATCTCTATAGAAAGTATGTCTGGCTCTGTATTCAAAGTGCTAGCGTGTTGCTTATGTGGCGTTATAGTGAATGACTCGCCCTTGATGACGCAGTCATTTCCTAGTGCGATAATGTTGACACCTGTTAGTTGTTCCTGTGTAACATGATATCCACAGATAAATGTTGCAGTGCATTGACCGCAACAGGTAGAATCGAAACCTTGACAATTGGTCTCTTGAGGACGCCACTTTTCGTCTTTATGCTGATTACCCGGACGTGGTTGTCCTTGCCTGGGTGGAGTTCGATTACTCTGCCTAAAATCCATTTGCCTGCTGGCAGATTGGCATCGTGTATGATGACGATGTCATCTAATTTGATATTAGGTCGTGTTTCTCTCCACTTGCTTCTTGCTAGTAGCTGTGTGAGATATTCTGCACGCCATCTGTTCCATATGTCTTGGAAGATTTTTTGTGTAAGTTGCCACCGCGTTCGCTCATCCCTTTCAGTTTCATAAATTGTCAAAACTGGACCACTTGCTAAAAAATGAGATGGGGTCAGATAATCAATGTCATCCGTATCTTCACTCAGTGCACTTAAAGGTCGAGAGTTGAGGCAAGCTTCTAGCTGTGTAAGAAGCGTTGTAAACTCTTCAAACGTAAGCTTCTGTTCTCCAACTACTCTATGTAAGTGGTACTTCAAACTTTTGACCGCTGATTCCCACAGGCCGCCAGCGGAAGGCCATGAAGGTGCCAAGAAATGGAATTTGATTTTCATTTCATTTGTCTCACTTAGGAACTCATCTGATAGTAGAGATTTTAACTCTACAAATTCTTTGCTTAGGATCTTGTTTGCTCCAACGAAGTTTGTTCCATTGTCGCAATAAATGTGTCGTGGAGTACCTCTTCTTGCTGAGAATCTTCTTAGAGCTGCTAGGAAAGCTGAGGATGATAAGTCAGACACTAGCTCAAGATGGATGGCTTTGGTCACCATGCATACAAAAACGGAAACATAGCCCTTGGTTGATTTGATACCTCGGCCTTTACTGGATTTAACGAAAATAAAACCCGTAAAGTCCACTCCTGTGTGGTGAAAGGGCCTTGTAGGATTTGTTCTTGCGGTAGGTAAGTCGCCCATCAGTTGGTGTTGCATCACCGGGTTGTGTCGTTTACAAATGACGCATTGCTGCAGGCGTTTTTTGACAGCTCTGTTTCCTCCTACAATCCAATATTCCTGTCTCAACCAGGATAGAGTCAGACGAGCTCCACCATGAAATGTTTGTTTGTGGGCGTGGTCGATGAGCATCTCGGTGAAATGGCTTGTATGAGGTATAATTAATGGATGCTTCATTTCCTCACTAAGGTTCGAATTTCTCAGACGACCTCCAACTCTCAACATGCCATCTTCGTCAAGATATGGTAGCATGTTAAACAGTTTGCTTGTTCGACTGACAGTTTTTTCTCGCTGTAGATCTTTTATTTCATCTAAGAACTCCAATTGTTGAATGCATTTGATAATTTTTAACTTTGCGAAGCGTATCTCGTCCGTAGTTAAATAACCTTGCTGACGGTTACAGCTTGGATGCGTTATTGCTCGCATAATCCATGCAAGGACGCGCGTCACTCGTGTCAAATTGCTGTGCTTGCTTATCAAACATTCAACTATACTTAGATTAGTACTTATGTGTGTACTTTCAACTTGTGCTGTGTTGACTGATTGTTTTGATGTTTTTATTTCTAAGTCAGTATCGAATTTTACGTTTTCATCATCTTTGTTGAATGACTTTAACCAGGTAGGGCCATGCCACCAAAGTGAATGCTCCTGAAGTTGACTTGCTGTCAGGCCTCGGGTGGCGCAATCAGCTGGGTTTTCCTTTGATTTAACGTAGCGCCAGCACTCTGCCGGCATGACCTCTGTTATCTTTTTCACCCTGTTGGCGACAAACGGCTTCCACCTACTCGGTTCTCCATGTAGCCAACCAAGTACTGCAGTTGAGTCACACCATCCGTATAATTCGATCGTGTGACCGTTCAAGCTTTCCTTGACCTTTATCATGAGCTTTGCTAATAAGTCTGCGCCACTTAGCTCTAGCTTAGGCAATGATATTCCATTATCCATCGTGCTGATTGGATTTACCTTCGTCTTTGCGGCTAGAAGTGTTATTTTTAACGAATCCTTTCCTTTAACCCTTGTATATATGACACCCGCAAATGCTTTGGAAGATGCGTCACAGAATCCGTGAAGCTGTATCACGTCATCCTCCCCACTTCCTATCCATCTGGGTAGTTCTGTTTGATCGATGTTGTCGATGTCTTCTCTCAGCTTGATCCACCTTTTATGGATGTCTTCGGGCACTTTGTCGTCCCACTGCAGATTGGACTTCCACACATCTTGAAACAAAAGCTTAAGTTGTATGACGACTGGAGATAACCATCCAAGAGGGTCAAAAATTTTCGATATTTCAGACAGGAGGGTTCTTTTCGATGGTATTGAAGACGATTTTGGTAACATTTTGCATTTGTATGAGAAAACATCTTCTTTAGCTTTCCAGAGGAGTCCCAATGTTTTAGTAGACTCTTGATGACGAAAATCGAAGGTGTCGTGAGGTTTTGAGACTGCGTTATCATTGCTTATCAAAGATAGCTCGTTGGAGCACCATTTGCGTAAATTGAATCCACCTAGCTTTAAAAGTGCAGTAAGTTGAAACTTCAGTTCCTGTGCTGATTGAATTTGGTGGCTTCCACTGATCAGGTCGTCCATGTAGAACTGCTCCTCCAGGACTCTTGCTGCTGCAGGGAATTTATGACCCTCGTCGCTTGCTAGCTGCTTAAGAGTCATCATGGCTAGAAAAGGAGCTGCCTTTGTACCATATGTTACGGTTTGAAGACAAAAATCCTGAACTGCTTGGCTTTCAGAGTCACGCCAAACCACCTTCTGGTATCGCTGGTGGTCCTTGTGAACCTGAATTTGGCGAAACATTTTTTCAATGTCTGCAACGTATGCATATTTGTACTGTCTCCATTTGAGTACCAAAGAAAGTAGGTCCTTCTGCAAGTTCGGGCCCCTGTACATAACATCATTCAAACTGTACCCACGTGACGTCATTCCTGATGCATTAGATACAACTCTCAACTTGATTTTCCTAACTTCTCATCTGCGTCGGAATGTAATGGTAGTCGAACGATGTATCTACCATCTGCTTCTCGCTCTGTTGTCTGTTTGTACAGCTGTAAGCATTCTAAGTCTTCTGTAGACATTTTGGTTTGATCAGCAATATCTTCGATTGACCAAAATCTGTGTAGGTCATTTTCATCGGTCAAAACCACGTTGCAGTGATACGATTTTGTGACGTTAGCACTGCCGCATAAGATCCAGCCAAAACGCGTCTGTTGAGCTATTGGCATGGATGGATTTTGTCTGATGACGCCACCTAAAATTATTTCCGCGTAGACGTCTGCACCTAGTAGAAGGTCTACGGATCGGCTTTTGAAGAACTCCGGATCTGCTAACTGAATATTCTCCAAATGAGGCCACGTTGGTTGTGCGAATGTTTGGTTAGGTAAATTGTTGACTACATGTTTCATGACAAATACCTCAGTGTTGATTTGATAATCAATGTATAGCGATGATAGAGAAATCCCAATAATCCCTTTGCAGATCATTTCTTTGGCTCCTACTCCAAATATTATTCCTTGGCATCTTTTGCGTTTCATACCTAAAATTTGTGCTGCATTTTCGGTGATCAAGGATGTTTGTGACCCTTGATCGATCAACGCTCGTAAAGTAAGATGGGTGCCGTCAGCCTTGGTGACGTTCACCAACGCTGTTGCTAGAAGGATTTCCCCTGCCTCTCCCTGTAAAACATGGGCATTACCCCTCTGCTGACTTTGCTGGGAATTGTCGGCTTCATATTGTGTTCGCGATGAAATTTGAACTCTGCTTGTCGATGCGTTGTGCAATAGGGTATTGTGTTCTCCTTCGCACTCTTGGCATCTTTTTTTAGAGAAACATTTCTTATTGCTATGCGACATAAGGCAGTTTTTACAGAAGGATAATTTTTCGACAGTCTTCTGTCTCATGTAGGGCGGCATTTCAAGGAATGTTTCGCAATGATATAGCCTGTTATGATCGTTCATGTTACAAACTGCGCATTTCGTAACTTTATTCTGGAAATTATCGTTTGAGTTTTGATAACCTTGATCTTGATTGAATTTATGACTGGTAAAAGATTTGAAAAAATGAGTTTTCTTGTTTGTTGACGACTCCTGCTGCTGAGTTTTTGCTTCGGGCTTGCGCCTAGAAGTTTCAAGCGAAGAAAATTTAAGCTCAAGAAAATCTAGTAGATCTGAAAGAGTAGGTAGCTCCTTTGGATTTTTTAATGACTCGACGTAATCTATATGCGTGTCCGCATCCAATTTGTTGGAAATGATGTATACGACGATTGGGTCCCAGGTACTTGTGTCGATTCCTAGGGCCTTTATTGCGTTAAGGCACTCGTTAGTGGTATCATAGATCTTCTTAATGGCTGCTGCCGATTGCTGCTGCAATGTAGGTAAGTTAGTTAAGGTATTCATATGGCTGTTGAATATTAACTTTAAATTATTGTAGCGACGTAGGAGTATATTCCAACTGACTTCATAGTTATCAGAGGTAATTAGTAAATGCTGTACCAATTTTTCTGCTTCGCCCTTAAGCTTGCTCTTGAGGAACTGCATTTTTTGGGCGTTCGATAGAGACTTATTATTGTGCACCGCCTCTACGAATAAATCCTTGAAGGACACCCACTGTTGATAGTTCCCGCTGAAGGTAGGTATATCCATCTGTGGCGTTGATGTTTCTCTATGATGCTGAGACCACATTTTTTCATTGAGTGACCTTTTGATGTTATTATACTGTCGTTCATACCTATTATAGGTTTGCTCATACTCGAAATCATCCTCGTAGAGCTCTCCATCAATTTCCCAATGCAGGGAGTCAATAACTGACCAGCGGTTCTGTACTGACTTTAATGTATCCTCGAACTCCCATTTGCTAGAGAGGTTTTCGATGTTTACTGAATGTAACGTCCTGATGAATGCCTTGAAGTTACTTTGCTGCTTCCTTAGCATTTCATCTAGCTTGCTGCTAGTTCCTTGCCCACTGCTGCTGCGTGGAACTTGGAAACCGGACTCTTGTTGATGCGGTTGCTGCCTTGCATCTTGCGTCTCGGCTCTCGTTTGCCCTCCTGTTGCTAGAGGTGTAGCCGGACGCCGGAATGTTCCTTGCCCGCTGCTGCTGCGTGGCATTTGGAAGCTGGACTCCGGAAGCTGTTGCCTTGCTTCTGGTGTCTCAGCCCTGGTTTGCCCTCCTGTTGCAAGAGGTGTGGCCGGACGCTGGGACGTTCCTTGCCCGCTGCTGCTGCGTGGCATTTGGAAGCTGGACTCCGGAGGCTGTTGCCTTGCTTCTGGTGTCTCGGCCCTGGTTTGCCCTCCTGTTGCAAGAGGTGTGGCCGGACGCTGAAGCGTTCCCTGCCCGCTGCTGCTGCGTGGCATTTGGAAACTGGACTCCAGAGGCTGCTGCCTTGCTTCTGGTGTCGCGGCCCTGGATTGCCCTCCTGTTCCTAGAGGGGTAGCCGGACGCAGAAGGTGTTTATCGTCTGCTTTTGCGTCAGATGACAAATACTTTTGTAAATATGAACGTGTATCAACGTAAAAATCTGAAGTACGCTTATATGCGTCAGTTACAAAGTAATCTCCAGTTTTATCATCGAATTCGCACAATTTGCTGTGGTTGCACTGAAATTCTTGCCAATAAGTGTCTAAAGAGCTCAGCTTTCTATTGATGTTCGCTGAGGTCCTGCGCTCAGGACCGTCCTTTTTAAAGTTGGTCAGGACCTGTTCCATTCCTGCCATGACTTGCTGTTGATTTGCTATGAGATCATCCATCTTGTAGCGATGGTATTGATAGCTTGTAGAGAGTAGCGAAATACTAACTCACCGAAGACTGCTTTCTCACCTACAGAGCAATGCTATGTTCTGTGGTAATCCAGACTGGGCACATAAAACACAAAATGCTTTTCACGTTCTTTGGACCCGCCTTCGGAGGCTCGAAGGACCATTGATGTACGGGACATCAAGAATAGAAGTAGTTTAATTTGACACACGTTTATTTATTGTTTTACAAAAGGTGTTGATGAGTCGCGGGTTGTTGAAAGACTGACCGCGCCCGCTCGGATTCCACGCATTTGCATGAAAATGCAGTGTAAGCAAAACTGTACGGTATGTGGACCGTACAATTAGTACGGAATTTATGAATTGGTAAGCATGCCGAGCTAAGTACCTCCGTGACCTTGACATAAATATGATGCAATTCTTGCTCGGTTGATGCTCCCGTTAACATGTCGTCTATATAAAAATCATTTTGAATCACTTGTGATATAAAAGAATCATTGCATTCTAAGGCAAGCTGTTTGAGACACCTAGTGCTTAAGAATGGGGCAGAGGCTGTCCCATACGTCACCGTTTGTAATTCGAGGGTATCAAGAGAATCAAACTTTTTGTCTCGCCAAAGGATAAGCTGCAGATGCCTTTGAGAAGGACATATGGCAATCTGACGATAGAAATTTTGAATGTCACCTGTTAGAACGAATTTATGCTGACGAAATCGAATCAATATGTTAAAGAGGTCATCCTGCACGACAGGGCCAATTAACTGAATATCATTTAATGATTTTTTTGATGATGTTTTAGCGGAGCCATCGAAAACAACGCGAAGCTTTGTTGTTTCGCTTTTTGTTCTGATGACAGAGTGATGTGGCATAAAATATCCAAACTGTGGCCTATCCACTTTAGATAAATGACCCAGTTGTTCATACTCTTTTATGAAGTTAGTGTAGCTTTCTTTATGATCAGGATATTTTTCAAGCTTTTTTTCAAGATTGAAGAAACGCTTTTCGGCCATCATGTATGAACTACCAAGCGCTTGCTCTGGTGGTTCCCGAAAAGGCATTTTAACACAAAACCTGCCGTTATCTAAGCGTTTAGTGTTTTCAATAAAGTGTTGTTCGCAAAATTCATCCTCAGGTGACATAGTGAGTTTTGACAATGGAACTTCCTCAAGACTCCAGAACTTCGTTAATTTATCACTAATTTCTTTGGTAAAATTGCATTGAACTACGTTATGTTTTTTATGGTTGATATTATGAATAGGACCTGCCACTAGCCAGCCTAACTTGGACTCTTGAAGAATGGGCTTAGTACGTCCTAGTCTAATCTGTCTTGAAGAGATCACGTCGAAGAAGACTTCCGCACCAAGGAGCATGTCAACTTCGGAGGGAAGGTGAAAGGTTGGATCCGCCAACTGAAGATTTACCGGTAAGTTAAGGTCAGTAATGTTGATCGGAGCATTAGGTAAGTAGCCAGTTATTTGAGGCACTACATACATTCTAAGACAGGCTTCAAAAGATTGCTTGAGCGACTGTAAAGTGAGCTTGCAGCTGTCTGTTATGGAAACGCGTGAATTATTTATACCAGATACTGATAAAGAATTTGTTTTTTGACTGATTATACCCATTTTATGTTTCAGGGCTTCAGTTATGAAGGAAGACTGACTTCCCGAGTCGAGGAGTGCGCGAGCAAGGAAAGTAGTGTTACTGTTTGGGTCAATGACCCTGACCAAGGCAGTGCACAATAGAACCTGACCAGTCGTTTGTGCGGAGAGCGACACTGAACTCGATGGAACCGACGAGGATTCTGCGGTAGTATCGCCAACTGCAGGTGAGTGTAAGAGCGTGTTATGTTTTTGTCCACACTCCCTACAGGTACCTAGCATACGACAGTCTTCTACAGCGTGACCTCTCCGTAGACAATTCGAACAAAGATTTAACTTTATGACTTCGCGGGATCGAACTTCAGGAGGTAAGTCTTTAAAGGCGTTGCATTCTACTATTCTGTGCTCATGCTTGCACATTGGACAGGTTAAGGTATGTCTTGATTTAGAACCAGTTGCGGTTACGAAGCTTTTTGAAGGTTTTGGTTGAAATAAAGTTTTTTGAGCATTATATTCTGGTTTCTTTTGATCCCTATCCCTTATTACCCTATTTTCAGGTTTAGGTACATCGTTACGATTGATAGACATGGTTTCAAGAATGTCGGCGCGATTGCGTAAGAATTGAGTTAAATCTGCTAATGATGGCAAGTCGGTTAAAGTATTTTTAAACTCCTCCCATTTTCTAGAAGTAACTGAATCCAATTTTGAACTAATGATAAAGTTAATGAGAACATCCCATTTTTCGATTGGTTGGCCTAAGTTCTCAAGCGCCCTTAAATTCTTAAGAAAATGATCGATTAGGTACCGAATTGCTTTATGAGATTCACGTACTAACGGATCCATGTTGAATAGCGCCTTTAAGTGATTATTTATGAGAATCTTCTTATTATCGTAGCGTTCACATAAAAGATTCCAAGCTGTGCTATAATTCTTTGAAGTGAACTCAATAGATTTTATGACAATGGTTGCACTTCCTTCTAATGACGATCTCAAATAATGGAATTTATTTATGTCTAAGATAGATTCATTTTGGTTAATTAGTGACTCAAACGTATCTCTAAATTCAAGCCACTTTAGGTAGTTACCGTCAAAAGTAGGTAACTTGATCGTAGGTAACTTAATCGCACTATTATGATCGCAACTATTGCAACCTGACCTATGCGAATGCTCACTACCATCCTTGATCTGAAGCTGCGACTGGGAAAAAGACTCGATTATTTCCTGAGCCATAGATATCCCGAGAAAGAACCTATCCTCTAATTCCTCAAGTTCAAGTTGATCATCGTGAACAGTTTCTAATTTATTTTCTATCTCATCAAATTCTGAAAACATGGACTGTACCTTACTCAAACGAAAAGACAACTCTTTGATCTGTACACTCGTCACATCTTTTAAATGTAACGTTTGTAAAGAAGATACATAATTTTCAAATCTCGTTAGGCGTCCCTTCATGGACCTTAGCATGTTTATTAATTTTTTTTCTTTACTAAGATTGCCAGAACCTTCGCCTTCCAACTTGTCAAGTTGATCGGAAGTCGACATTACAGGAAGTTAGGTAGGTAATTTGACCTACGAAATGCTTATAAAACTTTAAGATTATGAATTTAAATTACGGCAACCAATCTACTAAATAACGAAACAGAATTACAAGTGCCGCGTAATGACAACAAAATGGCGCGTCAGCGTTAGCACAAAACACAATTTAGCACAAAGGATTGCTACTATACTCGCAAAGAACAAGCTCACTTCGGTACAGATCGAAGGAGGGAGTATTTTGTTAAAGGATAGATATAGGAAAGCACGACTTAACTGGACGGCGATCTTGACACGTAGTTTTGCCGGCTGCGTTTCTTGGATCTTCTCCTCGCCCGGTCTCGTGCCCCACGTTGGGAACTTTGTCAGCGGCGTGACAAGTCTAATAGGTAGGTTTGACTGACTGAAACATGTAATATCGCTGTGCAGAGTATATTATTAGAATACTAACAAAGTTAGGTTCTTTATAAGGTATAAAATTATGGAAGGTGCGTGAGCGCGCCTTCGACAGTGTCTCAGAGGCTAATGAGTCGGAGGTCGCCCCTCGCCACGCGCCCCGCGCCTCGCGTCCCGCAAGGCTCCTGACGTTGCTGTTAGCGCGCGGCGTGTACACGTACAGATAGATATCTAGCTAATGAATATACACTGAATTGTGCAAACTATCGGATGTAAGCCGCGGACGTAACCTTGAGCGTTCGGACGTCGTCCGACAGAAATCTGGCAAGCCCTTAGAGGAATTAGAAATGGAAATGTCAAGACAGGGCTTTCCCCTCTGCCGCCGGTCATCTACCGATCTCGATCATATCCTTTTTATAGAAGTGTTTCACTCGCAACCAACCGCAGCCATTGTGTGTCGTTTCATGTCGCGAAGTGGAGCTCCGTGAAAATGGTGAATAGGCCTGACGACTAATTTTCAAAATCTCTTCTATCATATATTCAGAAGTATCTTATATGTCTAAAATATATCATATTTCTGTAGAAAATTAAGGTTTTTGTGCAATATAAGTACATTTAAATTGAAATTTTCAAATTCACGCCAAAACGCTCGCTGGTGTCATGGCGTCTGTTATTACGTCACGTTTCTTTAGATCAACAGTAAACATTGGTGCTTTTGTACTAAATCAGAATGACGTTTACGTAAACGTGACGTAATTCGCTCTGACCGCTGTTTAAGCTATCATGCATGGCGGATTGTTGTATTTTGTAGATTTATATTATCAAATAAATTGTCAATCTCGACATTATTATGAGTATAAATTAGATCAGATAAATATTTTGGCGATACTTGATTACTTCTTCATGCCTATTGCATGGTAGTTTCTTGTAAAAGACGATCAGAGACATCAAACTTTCGGGAACATGGTATTTCCTACCACAAATGAGTATTATTTTGTCAATTGTGTTTGTAATTTTGTAGAATTTCAGTTCAAAAGAAATACCGGTTGCGACAGATTAGCGACAGTATTACGACGCCATTGTCAAAGAATAAACCTTGGTAGAAGGCATAGTGTTGGGAAAAGTTGAATGAAATTGATGAATGAATGAATGCTAGAATAAACGTTAAAATTATTATCACATAATGTGTTGTCTAATAACGTATTTGGTGCTTTTTAACCCCCGACAAATATTTGTCGGGGGTTAAATCAGTGGGAATCGAACCAACGCCTCCGGCGCAGAAGGCAGAACTACAAACATCGCTGTGATGTGAAGGCTGACGATGTAATGTGATTTCACTTTATATATTTTTTTCAATTATTCAGTAAAAGACTTAACTTATGAGTGAAGGCTGACGATGTAATGTGATTTCACTTTATATATTTTTTTAAATTATACAGTAAAAGACTTAACTTATGAGTACTATGCTATAACATATTATGAACTATTGATTCAAACTTATAACCATTAATAAACCATAACAACTAAATTATTTTCTGACTGTTACAAAATGTGAAACCTGTTGTGCCGAACTTACTTAAATTACCTGGGTACCTAAAAACCCATTTCATACATTATTTTATTCATCGTTCAATTTACCGGTCTTACTGAATGCCCATCACTAGAGATTATCTTAATGTGAGTCTTGACACTGCGTAACTACGTTATATTTTTTATCTGTGTGCAAATTTTAAGATCGTGTGCGAGATTGTCAATGTGTGTGTTTACATGAACAGGATTTTGCTATGCGCGTGTGCCATGCGTGTTTACCTCGTCCCCCGTCAATTTCAGCAGAAAATATTGTTCGTGGATTTAAACGTTGATGCCTCCATTTCTAATTCCTCCAAGGGCAAGCCAGGTCCCGTTCGACTGTGCACACCCTATCAGTCGCGGCTGTCAGCCGCGTCCGCTAATTTGTTCCCAGCTTTATATCCGCTTCCTGACATTTGACAGTTTGAGATGTCAGTTTTGACAGTTGAAATAAAAGGGCCGATCTTATTTTCACGAAAAAAGAAGAAGCAGTTTTCTATGGTTTATGTGTGCGTATAAGTATGTATATCTACATTTGTGTGCGTAAATCTTATATTTCAACTGTCAAAACTGACATCTCAACTGTCAAATGTCAAGAGGTCAATGTCATGCTTGCTTCTGCTTGCTACTGTTCTATAATTCTTGCTAGGCTATTTCGAGATACGAGCTACTAAAATCATCCGGAATATTAAATAGGACAGAAATGCGATGGCTGGAACAGCATCAGTAATTAATGATCTGTCTTATTATTATCATTTGAAGAGTATTTACCATTTCCTACAACACAGACGACTCCAACGCCTCCAGCAGCGGTGGGAACCAACCGCTCCTATGCAACTCCTACGCATAGTTAGAACTGGGCAGTCATCACTAATGAGAAGAACTTTTAATTCTTCAGGGCTGGACACCTCTGCCAGCCACCTCATGGGCTTTCATCTTCAGTGGGCTGAAGATATGTGTCAAACTTAGCGCAAGAAAGTGGTAGACCAGACTTTAGTGGGTCTGTGATGTGTGTTTAAAACCCTGCCAAAAGTGTGTGAAGTCAGATTGTGAATGAAGTAACTAGATAAATGTGTGTGATGAAGTAACTACCTATTAAAGATATCTACAATGTTGTATCAATGTTTTTATAGCGTTAAAGATTTCATATAAATTATATTCCATTTTCTTTAAGAATTATTATTCTGAATTGATTATTGTTATTAATTTTTTTATTTGGCTCAAAAAACACAACTAAAGAAAATAAAACCACAGAAAGAGAAGAACATTGAGTAAAGGTACCGCTACACAAGAAATCATAAGAGAAAATAAAGCATAGAACACATAGGTACAGAAACACATAGAAAGAAATAGGTACACACATAATCCTAGTTCTATTGCTGAAAAGGGTGCCGACAGTATCCAATTAGGTATACTTATAAGTATTTGTTTATGAGCCAAAATGGTCCTCACTCAGCTTAAATGCTACTTCGCCTTCAAAAAGGGGATGAGGAAGCTGGGATCTAATAATTGTACCATACTTCTTGCAAATAAATATATTTCATTTGTACCACCTGTTGAACTTCTCAGTAGTTACTAAACTACAGTACAGAATGCAGAGTTATTGGTGAAAGAGACTCATATCCTGTAGGTTGATTGAACTAGGTATAATGTTATTCAGGGATAATTCAGCATTATAGTGGCAGAATAAATTTATCAGTCCAGTAGTTTTTGAGTTTATTCATTACAAAAACACAAATCTGTACAATTTATAATAATGATGATGATCCACAGTAGCCCAAACAAGAGATGAATGGAGAGAAGGAAAAGAGGTCTTTGCCCTGCAGTGGGACACAACAGGCTTTTAATAATAATGATGATAAGTTACCTACCTGTGGTGTAAATACTTATTGGAACCAACCTATATTTGATATCTGACTGTTGTCAAAACTGACTTGTCATTCATACTCAAATTTTATTCAGATAAAACCATATATTGGTTTTCTTGTGTTTTATTTATAACAATTTATCTGAATAATAAATATCTACGTGATGAATAATGGCTTCTCTAGCACGACTGCTAAGGCCAGATAAATTTGACACTGATCCGGGAACTCCCACCGCCGAACTCAAGTACCGGTATTGGAAGGAAACGTTCCAGAATTTTCTTGCTGTAGAAACGGAATCAAATAAAGTGTCAGATGACATCAAATTAAAAATACTGCTTAACTATGTATCTCCGAATATATACTTGTTTATTCGAGAGGCAAAAGAATACGCAACTGCCGTAAGTACACTGGACAGAATTTATATAAAATCCAAAAATGAAATCCATGCTAGATTTCTACTCACCTCAACTAAACAGAAATCAGAAGAAACAGTAGCGGACTTCCTGCGCACACTACAGCAACTAGCTTTTGAATGTAACTTCAAATCTGTAAGTGCCGAAGAATACAGGAATGAATATGTGCGGGATGCTTTTATCGCGGGTATTCAATCGAACAGGATTCGTCAACGACTTCTAGAAAATTTAAATATAACTCTGGAAGAGGCGAAAAATCAAGCGATGTCCCTTGAAATGGCTGAAAATAATTCAAAGGACTTTGGCAGCAATAAACATACAAACTTGCTTAGCCAAATAGAAAACATTGTCGAGGGAAACGAGAGTATTCAAAACCTGTCTGCAGCACCGACGACACGTAGACACTGTTTTTTCTGTGGCGGAAACATTCACCAAAGAATAAAGTGCCCAGCATTCCACTCAACTTGCACAAAATGTGAAAAGAAAGGTCACTTCGCCAAGGTTTGTAGAAGTCAAAATGCAAATAAGCCTGCAGCAAGCGCAGTTGTTGAAAAGGAGTTGTATACTGGAGAAATATCAGCAGCGTCACCAGCGAGTCTACGCAGAACAATAGTCCCCATCACTATTAATAACTACAAAGCCGATGCTTTAATCGATAGTGGAAGTTCAATGAGCTTTATCGACCAAAATTTTGCAAAGCTGCTAAATTTAAAACGCCATCCATGGAAAGAAGTTATAGCATTAGCTTCAAAAAAACGGACTACATCCGTTGATGGATTATGCTATGCAACCATCATGTTAAATGAGCATACATACACTCAAAGGCCTTTGTACATAATAGAAGATTTATGTGCTGACGTTATTATTGGTCATGATATTTTAAACGACCATTCATCGGTAGAGATAAAATTTGGAGGTGCAAAGAAAACACTCAGAATATGTAGTGTTAGGGAAGCTACGGTGCCTCCAGTTTCACTTTTCACTAATCTATCTACTCACGTGAAACCAATCGCCATTAAGTCACGAAAGCAGACTGAAAATATCGAGCAAATGACGCCTGCTTTCAGAAAAAATGCTGAAGTAAAACCAAGGTTTGCCAAGATACAAGGCAATCTTATTAAATCAACTGCACCCTTTGAAAGACTAAATCTTGATTTTAAGGGACCTCTACCAACCAATACGCAGAATCGCTACATCTTAACAATCATAGATGAATACTCTAGATTCCCATTTGCCTACCCATGTAAGGATCTCTCTGCTAGCACTGTTATCAGATGTGTTAACGATTTCTTCACTAAGTATGGTGTCCCACATTACATCCATTCTGATCGTGGTACCGCCTTCATGTCAAACAAATTACGAAATTTTCTAGCATCGCATGGAGTTGCTTGTAGCCGGATGACACCTTATGATCCACAAGGAAACGGGCAGGTGAAACGACTCAATGGCATTCTGTGGAAATCTATAAAGTTGTGCCTGAAGTCTAGAGAGCTTGACACAACAAACTGGGAGCGTGTGCTATTCCCAGCCCTTGATTCAATCCGCTCTTTGTGTACGACGAATAATGCTGCACCCCATGAGATATTGTTTAATCATTCACACCGAACAGCAACTAGAACGGAAAGTGAGTCCGATGAACAGTTTGAGGATGCTGTTGAAGAAATACTGGTTCCATCTTCTGTTCGACGTTCTACTAGAGATAGGAGAGCTCCTGTTCGCCTGCAAGACTATGATCTTGTCAACAATAAGTTTTAAAAAATATGGCGGTGAATGTGGTGTAAATACTTATTGGAACCAACCTATATTTGATATCTGACTGTTGTCAAAACTGACTTGTCATTCATACTCAAATTTTATTCAGATAAAACCATATATTGGTTTTCTTGTGTTTTATTTATAACACTACCTAAGTACCTATAAGTACATACCTAGGTACCTATTTGCTGAGAAGTCCCATTTTCACACAGAATGCCTACCTACATTATATGATTATAATGATTACCAGCTCCTCTGAATCCACCATCAGGTAAGCTCGTTGGCAGAGAGCACTGGTCTAGACGTAGCGGACCCGCCGTCCGATCCGCCTAAGGTCGTGGGTTCAAATCCAGTCGTGTACCAAGTAGTTTTTCTGTAGAAAAATGTGTGTGCACTATGCCAGTAAAACATCGTGAGGAAACCGGCGTGAAAGTTCGAGCAACACGTTGGTGTCAAGCGCCACGCAAAAAGGGCCCACTAGAAGCCTTGCGGAAACCAGCCCTCAGTGCCTTGCCTACCTTATTCATAATACCTAACTAGTTATGCAGTAGATCTACAAAATCATGTAGGTAAATAAAACAAACATTCCACAGGATGGATGTTAGCAATGACCACTACTAAGCGGGCAAAGCGTGCCGCGGGCGGCCGCTAGTTCATAAAATCTATGATAGGTATGTATAGTACAGTCACGAAAAACGCCGTAAGATGCTTGATACTAACTATTATCTATTCTGTGACGTTACCGTGTCATCATAGTAACTACTAGCGTATCTGTAATTCGAAAATATCTTAGAGTCACGAAATCTAACATCATCATCACCCTATCCCTGTCGTAAGAACCGCCCATTTTTTATTTTTTTACCTAATTGCATCCGGTAGATGCCAAGGTAGGAGAAGATTTGACTTCCGTAAAAAAAATGTTTGCTAGTGTGTATCATCAACTTATTATTATAAAATGATGAAAGCTTTAATTAAAATTCGATGATAGATAAATGCAGTGAGATTAAACGTAATTAAGCTTACAAAGAAAGAATAAAGAAAGAAGATGAACAAAGATAGTGGAATATTACAGAAAACTTTAACCCAGAAAGTACAATCAAAAATTAAAAAAAAGTTTTGATAAACATGCCGTGATGAATATTGCGTAAATATAAGAGCGCCGAAATAAAAGATTTAATTTTTTCGTGAAAATTGAAACGGCCATTTGTGTGTGGTTGTGCTGTTGTGAAAAACTGATCATAAACATTTGGGTTTAGGTTCTGGAGCTCAGCCAGTACTCAATTAAAAATAAGAAATAAAAGGATTACGGTTCAGATTCAGACAGAATGGCATTCTCTGTTGCATGGGATGCGTACCAGAAAAATATTTGTCATGGCCTGAGTTTACTGCAGCAAGTGAGGAATTTATCAATATTTTACAATCATCATCCGCCAAGTTTGTCTACTGCTGCACGTAGGTCTTTCCCAAGACCCGCTACTGAGCCCGGCCCTCGGCTGTTCTCCAGTGTTTGGCAGCTACATTTCTTAGATCGCCGCCCTACCCTTACCGGAGGGCGTCCTACTCTACGCTCTTTTCTATATCATTCCTTTTTGTTCACCAGAGGGGTAAATTCGTGGACATGACGATAGCGGCAGACGGGCATCACGTGAAGGTACATCAAATGGTTTTGTCCCTTGTCAGCCCTTACATCAGTGATCTGATTTCTTCAGCTGCCTGTCCTCATCCTGTGATTTTTCTGAATGTAAGTCATGACTAAATTGCCTTTTAATTTTCATGGAACCAAGATAAAAATTATCCTATGAATTTTATGCTTACCACTTTCTAAATCACATGAACAGTACTTTAGTGAATCCTTTTTTTTTAAGTATTATTAAAAACTTAATAAACATAAATAAGTCACAGATTTATTCTGTGACTAGAGAAAGATATTAATTTAAATTTGCTTGTCCATTATGTTTTTTCACTTGGTGTGCCTAAAAGAACGAAACCGCCTCCACTTAAAAGAACGAAACCGTTTGAACTAGTGTATTATTAAGTAATTATTCATATTTACTCATAGTAAAAGTGCAATGTGAGTGGTATTACGAACACAATAACAAAGTGTCGTCATCATAAATAGAGACAGTAAGAAAAGTGTTAGTGGACACATTCTTAGTTGTAGTTTACTTTAGAAATTTAGGTCAATGAAAAATTACTTATTAGCCGGAATTTGGCTAGATTGTAATATTATTAGAGTAGGTTATGAAACATAGCGTACACTAATACTAAAAAAAAAAAAAAAAAAAAAAACTTGGTGTGCCAACTGGTTTCTGTAAGTAGGATACATGACACATGTTATTAAACGTTTTAGGTTCTACAATATGCTGGTTTCGTTACAATGTTACCTTTACCGTTTGAGTGTATGGGCATTGTCAATTAAATAAAACTTAATGAGAATTTAAAAATGAATTTATTAATTTGCACCGAGAGAGATGAAGAGATTACTTAATATGTACAAATTATTAATGTGAGTAACATGTTACACTTTTCAGAAAGTATCTTGTCACACTTTACAATCAATATTACAATATGCATACACTGGAGAAGTTATGGTCGCTAGAGACAAAATCAGCGATTTCTTAGAGGCATGTAAGGCATTGCACATAAAAGGTGTGGAAGATTTGGTAAGAAATGTATTTTTTAATAAAAGATAAATTTTTGGGCTCGGCTAAATTTGGGTGAAAGTAAACTAATTTCTGTTTAGAGCACTACATGCCAGGAACTCGAAGATCATGATAGCAACACTACAGAAAGTCTCATTGAACAAGGAACAAGTACTGCAAGTCAACCCATGAAGTTGCGGAATAGAAGTGTCACTGAAGATCAGTTTTTTGTGGATAAGGAAGAAAAGTTAGTATTGAAATATCTTTTACTTAAGATTTTTATAATGTCCCAAAAGTTAAGAGCCGAGCAGGATTTGAACCCGTGACCTTCCCCTTGGTACGGGACTGCGCTGACCACTGCGCCATCGGATCTTTTAATTGCCTGAACAAGCTATAACTGCTGTAAGAGAACTATTTTTAGAGTTAAGCTCGCCTTTGTACAAATCTTAATTTAAGTTTTCTATTTGTGCACTAAAGAATAAAGATGTGAATGAAGACTGTATGAAACGTGAGAATTATATTAAACACTGATAGCTATAGTATCAATGGTTTCATACGGTTTTTTTTTCTGTACTCTTTCATTTATTGAATAAGTTGACCAGTTCCTGAAACAAATCAGTTATTTTTTATATTTCAGTACTATCAGTGACGATGATACTATGGACTCTACAACATTTGCCCATGACGAAAGCCCTTACCACTGTGGTGGCAGCAATCCTGTGCCTGCTAAGAGTAAATTAAAACCTCAGGATTCCAGAGCTTTGTCAGGTTTGAGCCATTTATTCCTTACTAAAACTTGCTGACAGACCAAGCATATTGATCCATTGTCTATAACAAAGCAATGCCTCATAGATCACGTTCATTGAGAATGTGCCTTATGATGCACTGCAATGCGTCTATCAACTTGAAGCATGCAGGTGTTAAGCCTCATGCGACAGTAATTTCACCGGCACCCACACCCTTCAAACCGAAACACAATGCTGCTTGGTGGTAGTACTTCCCCAGACAAGCCCTTCACACAGAGATCTACTACTAGCAAAATCATCTTCCAAATTACCACCACATAATCTCCACATCATGTCACCAGATTTGGCTTTTACACCTTCACAACTGTCTATTATTTTCAGACAACCTGCAATATACAGTTTCAAACAAGGGTAGTCTCCAGTTGGTGTGCAATCGATACCTCTACTTTCTCATGAGCTCGCGGAAAAGCGGCGAGCGGATGTGGCGATGTATGACGTACAAGAGAAAGTGTTCATGTCGAGCCTTCCTCGTCACCAAGGATAACAGGATTATCAAAAGGTGAGCGATTTTATGAATACTTGCTAATCTAAATAGCGCGCCAGAAAAAGGTTTCATCACATTGTTAGTCTTCCATAACTCAAAGACGCACAAAAGAAAAAAAACGGTGAAAGACGTTTTTTTCTAATAAGCACACAAAAGATTGTGACATTAAATAAATATATAATAATGTTGGTAGGTACATAACGTAATGCTCTTATTATTATCTATAGGGTCGGCGCGCATACTCATCCTTTCCATGACTCGCAAATAGTGAAGAGACTAAACGGAGGAAACATGTTTTCGGCGCTGAACGAAGTTGAAGATCATGTCGAGAGTATGAAAACCAAACCGCAGGATTCGACTAGTGTTATCATGACTCAGGACAAAAACGGCGGCCATTCACCGCTGCTGAAATAGTTTATCTCAAGACTCAGGAATACTACATGTTCCAGAATAAGCTCAAAGTTAAAACCATGCAGCACAATGAAAGATCAACAGCTGTCAAGTATTTACCATTCATCGTGAATAGAGCTGGCTATGTATATATGTACATTTGATCAATTTTTACATTTCAAAGCCATATCCTTAGAGTGAGTGATCCCATTGGCGTGAAAAAACCGCGGTTTTCGAGGTGCTCTATTGGCGGTCCACTTTAGCTCGCAGACTCGTCAGTTTTGGGTCGCTAATGGATCACCCATTTTAAATTGTATTGAATTAAGCCCATTGTTCTAAACTTTTCTGAACAAAAATATTTTCTAAATAATAATTTTTCTTTTGTGAAAATATAAATTAGAATTGAGAAGTTATGTTGTAAAAAAGTTATTACTTATGTAGGTACATAAGTAAACCGTGGTGATGAATGAATAAAATATTTTTTAATCTCTATTGTAGACATCAATTCTTAGTTTCAAGTAGTGTAATTTTTTTTACAACTAGTTGATGGAACAAGAAGTAGCCCATCTGATATTAAGTGGTAAACATCGCCTATAATAGAGCATTTCCACATCGTTCACGCACGTCTAGCTAGAACGCTCCTTACGATGCACTGCTCTGCATCTATCAACTTGAGGCAGACTCATGTTCAGCCTCACGTGCCAGTATAATTGTTTTATTTTTATAGTTAGTGAAGCTGCCATCATAATCAGTCTGAATACAGCCACATCACTATGAGGCCAATACCTCTGGGGTTTTTCAATTCAATTCAATATAATTTTATTTCAGACCATATACACATACAGAAAATACACAGTCCATATTTAATTACAGAGAGTAGGCACATATAAAAGAATATAAACTAAAGATACAAAATAACATTTAACTTTTGTTAGAGGTATATGCCCAAATAATAGTTAAGTAATTTAGGTATAGGTATCTTTCCGAAGGTCAAAATGTGCGAGCGAGAGGTGTTTCACTGTGTCCAGCGCCATAATAAAGGCAAGTATGTACTTATAATCATTTATTTTATAGCAACACCTTTCTGCGTCAGCGTATTATCCTCGTACGTCTCGAGAACATCGGCTAAATGTTCATTATCCCTGGGTTTCTTGAACTGTCTTCTTTTCTGAGCAGCCTTCTTCCTCTTGGGAGCGATTGGTTTCTTTTGTCCATGGTCCTGCATTGATTTGATGCCTTGCTTTTCGAGGTACTCCTCGATTTTTGCGTCGTCCATGGCGTCTACTGCTGTAGCGCGCCATAGTTTTACGAATTCTTCGTCTACCTGCAATTTAGTTTTTTTAATGAATCGTGTGATTGTGGTCATGCGTCTTTTTAGTGTGTATTTAATTAACATATTAAAAGCTTGTTGATTTCTACAGGATATAACTCACATCTAAAGTTGCTGTTTTGTCATTGTAAAACAATATTTTCTTCTTATCAGTAGGCCTGGTTATGTAAAGAATTTCTAGTGCTAAGCTCTTTAGTGCTCTTTCACAGTGGGGTAATGACTCCTGGACGTCTTCTAGTAGGATGCCGCCTAAGCCTTTCAAATCCTGTTGTTTTAGTAATCTGAAATTATAGTAAATGTCATCATCATCAGCCTGAAGAAGTTAATTGCAGAACATAGGCCTGCCATAATTCAATAATATTAAGTCCCATGCTTATTATGCATTCCATCTGATGAGGTTTTTATCTCAGATGCCTTGAAGCCATGGAACTTATTAACCAAAAATAATAAATTACCTCAATAATGATTTCTTATCCTTTATTTTATAAACAGGTTTGAAATTATATTTTCCATCCATTGTGCATTCTATTTTAGGGTTGTTTTGTAAAGCCTCTGTTTGGAGCCACTAAAAATGTAATTATTTAACAATTAATGGAGTAAAAACCATACGAAGCAAGAATAAGCTGTGTGTTTACTTAGCAAAATATTTGTTGTAGTTGTCTATCTTTAAACTTAAACACTAAATGAGCCTCTTTGAATGGCTCTTAAAATCCACACACCACCATACCAACTATTGTCCTAACCACACGGTTAGGTTTTTTTTTTTTATATTTATAAAATGGAGATATTTGTGTAAGTGGGGGGCGGGCGCTATGTACTACACCCGCCCCTCACCACATCACTGGTTAGGTTAGGACAATAAAAATAATGTAGATGTAAGTATTTATCCTATCAGACAAGCTTTTTCCTAGCTCTTTACTTGCATGGTGTCGGGACAAAAAGTGGCCTATTCCAACCTAAACCATGTCTATTCAGACTTTAAACCAAATTAGGATAGGACAAGGCTTAAAAATGCTTTAACCTGTTTAACTTTATTGCCCACATCCAGCTGATTTGTCTCATCTAAGACTTCATCGAGGGTCAGAGGGTGGTCATCTCCTTCCTGATGGCGCGCCCTCATGTGTCTCACGATGCGGGCGAGCACACCAAAACGGTATGACGAGCTGCCCGCCATTGTTTTGTAACTGAAAATGACCAAGTTTTGAAATCAAGCATACCATTTTTTAATCCAAAATAATCCATAATTTGGTTATATTTCTTAAATCATTATAGCATTGATTAAATACAGGCCATGCAGACCGAGTAATTCCTAATAAGGATAACATCCATCCAATGTTCTCACAGATTAGATGTTATTTTTATATTCTAATTGAGTTGGGGGGTATAAGATCTGCACTGATATCCCGCAATGGGGTGTATTATGCACCCCCTGCCAACCTCGCCCTAGCCAACTCAACTCCTTAAAATAGGGGAGTGGGACTTTGAAGGACTGATCTGCGTTCCTATTGCTTTTGGTGGTTTATTTATATAATTAATAGTTTAGTTAAAATATTCTTACTTGGAAGCATCCAGCTTTGGTGCCGAGCTGGCAATGCTGGATGATTTCGATTTTTTCTTGCTTTCATCTTTATGTTGCGAGTCATCTCTTTTCTTCTTTTCGATACTGAAAACATTGCAATAATGTCCTAAGTATAATCTTATGACAATATAGGAGGATTTTTTATAAGCTGATCATTGAGCAAATAAAGCTATTTATGAATGTACAAAAGCATTATTATATGTACTGCTGTGAGATATTAAAATTACAGGGTACTTTTAAAATTTTTGTAGGAGCTGTAGGTATTGGTTGGATAGGAATTTATAGACAATCTAAGTCATGCATATTTATAATTTTATTTTAATAGTAGGTAACCTGAAAGAACAAGTTTATTCTTGATGATGGTGTTATCAATACCTACCCAACATAAAGTTCATGGTTTGTTTCATCTCATAGTAGTACAATTGAATTGATTTGGAATCACGGTTCTCGTTGTCGCGTCCCCAGCTCTCAAGTGGGAGCGAGAGAAAGTATGCACCGCTCTGTTTTTGACAAAGTAGTCGGGCTTCGAACGGTGGTGATTGCGCACTGTAGCCAAACAAAAATGAAATATACCTCGGTGTAGCGAGTGCTCTTTTCTTGAACGCCTCACGCTCCCTAAGCAGAGCTGGATCCATTTTGTAAGCGCAAACTAGGATCTTCCAATTTGTAAGTTATATTACTCAGATACCATGGCGGATATCTGTTGCATATTTTATTTCGTTTTATTTATTTATTTCCTGCTTTGCTAGCTTGTCGCCTTTCCATCAAATCGTTTGAGCGAATGAAATGAAGTAATGTCCATTACCATTTAGTTCAGTCACTCGAACGAGTCCTGTCCTATCTGTCATTTCGACGGGCAATCTTGCTAATATCAAATGTCGTTTATTCGGTTTTCATTTTTATTGATTTTAAAGAACTATTATTGGCGGTTTTCTTCAAAGCTTATCATTTTCCATTAAACGAAAATTATACTAATTTAAGCATTCCTTTTGACATTGACGTAATGAAATGGCCAGTACACAATGTCCCCTAACATCACGGCAACTGCCAGTGTGGCAGAGTGGCAGAGCAGCAGTAGGTACTGATTACAGTACAGTACAGTCAGTCAGTAAACAAGTACCATAACCGGTAGTCAGACGTTCTTCAGTCAGATCCAAAAACTTAAGTTTAGCCGGTAAGTGTGGAGGGAAAGTGAAATCTTTATTTAATTTGGATTTCCACATTAATTATAATTCCATAAATCTAAACAACATACGTGTAAAAATAAAAATATAATAAACGTTTTAAATTTGATAAAATAGAACCATTATTTAGATAAGTACCTACCTACCAGGATAAACTCAACCAGCCCATCAAAAATTTAAGGAAATGTACCTAATTATTTTATTTTGGCTCATTTTGGAAATGTTTTAGGGCTAGAGTGTTGTGTGAATTGATCACATTTTTTTACATAGATAGGTAGGTACATAATGGTTGATTATAATTATGCTAGATTATAATTTCTACGAGTTCTTTAACGACGAAACAAAATAATAACGTAAATTATACAGACCCGTTGTTATAATTTTATATCTGCATGTTATTAGCTAATATTGGTCCGCTTCAACTCTAATGCAATACCCTTACGTGGTAAATTATGTATCGAATAAAAAAACTAGTCCTAGGATCTAGGGTAGTGTTATTATATCCTACTAATATTATAAACGTGAAAGTTTGTAAGTATGGATTTTGTTATTCATTCACTTAAAAACTACTGAATGGATTTGAATGAAATTAATGAAACTTTACCATAATTTAACTTATACATCAGAATAACACAAAAGCTACAATTTATAAAAATAATTATGGTAATGGAGAACGGATGTAGGTACGTAACGGGAACGGGGCAAGCAAAGCCGTGGGCGGCCGCTAGTTAAGACAATAAATATACTGAATACCTACTAATTTTTAATATACGTATCGGTTTGTTTCAGATAATGTGGTATCTACACATTGTGGTCATCGCTATAATCACATTATGGTAAGTCTATTTTAAAACATCAAATTTTTATGGTAACGACTAATAACCCATAACTTTTGTTCAAACCTAGTCCTTAACATTGTAAGATTATAAAAAAATATATTTATGCAACAAGCATTAAAGCCCATCAACTATCGCCTGTAACACTTCGTAGTTTACGCACGACAAATACACTGCCCTACGTTCATCAACTAGAGGAATAATTAAAGTTGTTCAACCTGAAGTGCCAGTAATTCGTAAAATAAAACAAAATAAACTAAATTTTGTTTGGCCCTTTTTGGCTAGTCTATTCTTTTCGAGTTTTCGCCTTAAAAGTATGCAATAAGGGTTTTAGATATTAGTACCTACCTACTTTTGAGGGACTTAATCTACCAAGTATCTTTGTTTCTTTAGGTTACCATTGTGTGTTGTGCTGTCAGTATTTTTTTTCAGTAGTTTCACTATAGGCTTCTTATCACAAAGCCAAAAAATACTTTCATGACTGTTCGCTAAAAAAATAAATAAGTAATAGGTGTTATATGGCTAAAATATTCTTAAAGTTAAAATATCCTTAGCCCTTCGTTCAGTTGTGGTTTAGACCATTTTGGTCTAAGCCACAACTGCAACGTCTGCAACATACTAGGAATCTACTATTATTTCTCTTGTGGTCAAGTGTGGTAAGTGAGAAGACTAGGTAACTACTAAGTTCTGGTTTAAAAGTTTTATATAACACCTGCGTAGTTTGATCTACTTTTGCAGTATGAGATTACTTACCTACCTGCATAACTATGTATTGTGTATGAGTGTGCAGTGTGCAGATATCAAATCAATAGATAATAGAAACTCAATTCTGATAGCATGACAATGTGAATGGGAAAAGTAGAGCACCTTTCTTTATTGGCGTTGGCCAACTTCTCACGAGTTGCCTATTTCCTAGCTAGGTATTTATGACGTATTTACATTGCAGGTAGGTCAATAATATTCCAATCATGACATTGAGGTTGGTAAGTAATGTAAATATACTTAACCAATCGAGACAAATAAATAATTGGCTTGTTGATCTTTCATTAAGTGCTGTGTCGTTTTGCCCAATATCCGCTGTTAACCTACTTAAGAGCCATGCTGGTACTTAGAATAGGCATATTGTAATCTGAGCCTATAATTCATCCGCAATATGTTTTCAAAAGAGATGCTTCTACCACCTATTTCACCATTCTGCGCCGTAGGTCGTGGGTTCGATCCCCACCGAGAACAAATATTTGTGAGGTAAACATAAATGTTTGTTCTCTGTCTGGGTGTTATATTGTATTCTAAGTAGGTATGTATTTACAAAAAAAAAATGTATTTAAGTATTATATCAGCTATCTGGTTCCCATATTACAAGCTCTGCTTATTTTAGGGCTGGGTAGTGTTGTGTGAATTGTCCACAATATTTATATTTATTTATTTATTTATTAGTATTTTACAAATGACAAGATAATCATGATGAGAGATGAAAAAGACATTTTAAGGTAGGTAATAGTACCGCCTATGAGCGTGAGAAAATATTCTAAGAAGTACGTAGGTAAGTCACCAGGTCATTATAATTTGCTCGGCAGTTTGGCCGCAGCTGACGACCAATCACCATGGAGATGGTCGTGCGAAGACAGGAAGTGCGTGAAGCTGCGCAACGACCCGCAGAACCAGGACCCTGTGCTCAGCTTGGAAGCTTGCAAGATGTTCTGCAATGAATACGGTAAGTCGTAGGAGCAATTGGAGGATATTTTAAATACCTACTCAGTATTTAGTCCATATAGGTAAGAAGCAAAACTCTAGCAAACAGCATGGAGGACAATTTCTTTGGTTGCTAGTTTTTAACCGACTTCCAATCAAAAAGGAGGAGGTTCTCAATTCGGTAGTTTTTTTTTTTTTTTTTTTTATGTTTGTTACCGCATAACTTCGTCATTTGTGCGCCGATTTGAAAAATTATTTTTTTGTCTGAAAGGTACTGCTTCCAGATTGGTCCCATTTTAATTTTATTAAAATCGGTGTTGCCATTTTTTTTAAATAATTTTTTTAATGTTTGTAACTGCATGCCTCCGTCATTTATGAACCGATTTAGAAAATTATTTTTTTATTTTGAAGGTTATTCTTACGTCCAGATTGTCCCAAACAAATTTGATTAAAATCGGTTTAGCCGTTTGACAATGAAGTCGGTTTCTCAAGTTTTTTAAACTTATAATTATTATACTTCATGATCTCTCTCGTATTTAATAGTGATGGGAATTAAGCAATGGAGGAGTAGGTACGTTCATATTCTTTAGTACCTGTACCTAGAATACCTATACCGATCCATGTTATGCAATTATGAGCTCTGGCTAACACATTTATTGACCTTTAGGCTATACTCAATTAAGTTTGTTTGACTATTCGAAGCGCCTAGGTATCTAAGATTTGCACCAGCTTATCGGCCAACAAAATTTGAGTATCTAAATTTAAACGAACCAAAACCCAAAACAGGTTAGGAATACCTAACATGAAATAAATGTTGCAGGTTTACTATGGCCGAGACCGACTGGGGACGCTGACCTCGGAAACTTCTTGTCCAAAATCAACATAAATAACATCCAGATTGAGAGCGCCAATGCTGGAAGGTCTAATGATTTGATGCAAGCAGCTGGACAGGTGATTTTAAGTCTAAATTAATCTAGTTCTTAGGATATTTCAAATTGTTATTTGTAATTTTTCCAATTGCATTTTGGTACTTCGGTATCACTAATTCAGTGTTCATAATCTAATCAAATCAAATCAAGTGTTTTATTTCGGACTACCTCCAATTTATTTTGTTATTACTTACTCAGCTAGACCAGTAATTAGTGGATAAATTTAGCTCTTACATAACATCTTAAATGCTAATATTTTTTCAGCGATTCAAAAACATAATATCGACGTCAATAGTACCTAAAGGGACATCGCCAAAGGCATCGGGAAAAACGATGATGGTTAATCTGATTAATAAATTTCCGAATTCCATGGGTGAGTTTAGTCGACAATATTTTTGTTCTCTTTTTATACTCACTTTTGCAGGTAGTTACACACACACACACACACACTTACATTCCTCTTTCACTGCTGCTACATTCATTTATTTGGGATATATGCGTAAAAAAGATTGAGTAACTGTACAATGAAATAGACACTATTTGATGGACCGACTTATTGGTTCGTAATTCGACCCACGATACTCCAAGCACACTTCTTCAGCAACTTCCAAGCAGTTCCTTTAAATGTACTGCTGTTCTAATAAGGGCTCCGTTATTTCGTCGAAACAACTGGCATTAGTATACAGGCAACATCTTGGAGATCATTTTTAGCATTGTAGAAACGTTATAGATCTACATCATTTATCTACATAATCAGTATTAACCTCACGATACTTCTGCTAGACAGTACAGAGTAGGGCGATGGAGGTCATCATCCTTTTCCTCATAAAGGCGGTGACATAATTCTTATAGTACAAGTTACATGGGTGCGTCGTAAAACCAGTTAAAGTATACACCTACAAAAATATTTTTGCAAGCTTTTTCATAGCAAGTAGGTACTATTGCCAACAAAGTCATGGCTCACCAAGAATTTTCTACAGACATGATTGAGCTTATAATAATTATGGTTGAGGATACATTGGAAGGTTGGGAGCTAATGGAAGAAACAAAACAAAAATAATGTGGGCACCGTTTGTCTTTATGTTGCATTTTGTGCTCAAAAGATTTTACGACACGCAAATTGCTAAACGAATTGTTTTTGTCATAGTAAATTGCGTATCCAATCTCATTCTTTACCAGCGTACAGAGCACCGTGTAAATTTTATCTTACCTACGAGTTTAACTGCACGACAAAAATACGATGTTCATAGATCCTATGCCTATGTATCTATTCTTGCGAGTCCATCAATAAGGCATGCTACTCATAGGTCTTATAAGAAATGTGAATTGTATTTAGTACGGTCAAACAATGTTATTTCAGATTTCTCCCTTGACTTTGACGAAAGCTACAGCATCAAAGTAGCAGCATCTTCATCCGATAAAGTTAATGCGACGATAACAGCGAACACATTCTTCGGTATTCGACACGGATTGGAATCCTTGTCACAGCTCATTGTATATGATGACATCAGAAATCACGTTTTGGTGAGGAATGTCATTTTAAAATGACTAGGCTCGTTGCATGTTTCAGTGTGGGATGTTTGGATAGATCAACTAAGTAGTTCATATCCATTATGCGGTCATTTGCCATCCTAGTACCAACTACCCAAGGTACCTCTACTCTTTGAGATCTCCTGGAAGTCTCACTAATGTGACGAGTCATTATATAATTTGGTATCTCTTCTAAATGACACTAATTAAGCGTTAGACAGATATACTTAGGTACCTTATAAAGTTTTATGTAAACGATTAGATTCGAACAAAGAGATTCGTTTCTTATGACAATGTTAGTAGCGCGATTGGAGCGATTTTAGAATTAGTAAACAAAGAACCAGTTCAGAATAAAAGACCGGTTGGGATCACTGACATCTCAGGATTTGCATAAAGATTCAGGATCACGGCTAATGTAAAATGAAGCGTTGTCGGGTCGCTGGCACTATAAATTGTCAAATAAATAAGAATTTGAATGTGTTTTGGTCCTTGAAATAATATTTTGGTACGCACTTAATCTGATAACAATGTGATCACGAAGCTGGTTTATTTTTGGTTGGATACAGATCCTAAAATAATAATGACTATTGATGGTATTAAAACCTCAATTACTATGCAAAAGGCAACGAACTCACTGTTCTTTATTTTTCATGATCCGTTGCACACTCCTGGGTATAGAGATTCCTTACACGACATTTTACACGACCTTTTATTATTATAAAATACTTCGTCTAAATTCTCTCAAAAATACAATTTGGGTACTAAGACTTGAAATACCGCTGATTATTAATTTAATAGTTTTTCACTTATCGTCAATAAGTTGTTGAACAATCGTTTAACGACTTACTTAATTTTTAAATTAACCTACTCAATATTAATAAAGTAGGTACTTACTCGAACTTGAACACTACTTACACCTAGCTAAAAAATTAACTATGTTTTAGATGGTCAGAGATGTCACAATCAACGACAAGCCTGTGTACCCATACCGAGGTATTCTTCTGGATACTGCCAGAAATTATTACAGCATTGATTCCATCAAGTCTACTATCGGTGAGAAACTAAACGAAAAAGGTTATGAATGTTCTTATTTTAAAATTCTCTTCAACTTTCATATATTTTTTCCATTTTAGAGGCAATGGCTGCCGTAAAACTCAACACATTCCATTGGCACATCACGGACAGTCAAAGTTTCCCTTTTGTTTCGGAAAGAAGACCTAATCTAACGAAATATGGTGCTTTCACTCCTAGCAAGGTAAATCTTATGACTTTGGCGATAACTTCATAACTGGACTTGTTCATATTCTTAACTTGTTTGGTTTTCACCACTTTTTTAAAATAAGTAGGCAATTATTTGAATCAAGTAGTTCAACGTACAACTATTTTTTACATTGCGTATCTAACCACTATAATTCCTGTCTAGATTTACACAAAACAACAAATTCGTGATGTAGTACAGTTTGGATTGGAAAGAGGTGTTCGAGTATTGCCTGAGTTTGACGCTCCCGCGCACGTTGGTGAAGGCTGGCAAGACACGGATATGACGGTGTGCTTCAAGGTACAACTACGACTCTATAAGTATTCCTTTTCCATAGGCCTTTACTTCTATAATACTTTATTCTGTGAGTTTCTAATGCTGTTTTAGGCTGAACCATGGGCAACTTACTGCGTGGAGCCTCCTTGCGGACAGCTTAATCCCATTAAGGAGGAGCTCTATAATTATTTGGAAGATATTTACAGTGACATGGCTGGTAAGCTGATATAAAATTGTACTAAGTACTTCAGAAAATGTAGCTTTCATATTTGAGACCAAGACATTACTCGTATAGGTAATAGGTAACTTGTAACTTTAATTACACTTGGTAGGTGGCCAAGTAGATACTCGTAAATAACTTAGGAAATAAGTAATTTTTCATTACAGATGTATTCAACGCCGATTTATTCCATATGGGAGGTGACGAAGTAAGCGAAAAATGCTGGAACTCGTCAGAAGAAATTCAGACTTTCATGATCCAGAATCGATGGGGTTTGGATAAATCTAGCTTCCTGAAACTTTGGAACTATTTCCAAAAGAAGGCTCAAGATCGCGCATACAAGGTTTAGTTTGGAACAAGTTGTGTTTTTTATCTAAGGGTCTATTACTATGTCATTGAAATATGAAATGAAATATCTTTATTTGCATGAAGTAATTAATGAAGTAAATGGAGGTTTTAAAGAATAAAAAAAATTGGCGGTTCATTAATACAATTTAAAATAAAGTCAGATAATTAATTAACAATATCAATAGTAGATAGCTCAGTAACTGTTTTCTCGTTTGCAGGCCTTTGGAAAGAAACTGCCACTCATCATGTGGACTAGTACCTTGACGGAATACGATCATGTCGAGGACTTTTTGGATAAGAACGATTACATTATACAAGTAAGTCTTAATAAGTATGGTTGGCCGGGTAAAAATATAAAATGTAGAGGCTATAGTTGAAAGTTAAAATTATAGAATGCCTTAGAATCTAGTGTATTGTGTTTCTAATATTAATTAATGAATTTATAAAGAAACCCTCGTCTCTTTTCAGGTTTGGACTACTGGTGCTGATCCTCAAATCAAGGGATTACTGAAAAAAGGTTACCGCCTAATAATTTCCAACTACGACGCACTTTACTTCGACTGTGGATTTGGCGCTTGGGTTGGAGAGGGTAAGTATCTCTTTTGCAAAACTGTTCATACTCATATTATTTGCTTATAATTCATCATTATCAACCTATATCAGTCCAATGCTGGACGTAGGCCTCTCCCAAGACGTGGCACTGAGGTTAATTGATTTGTTTTATTATGTTGTAAAAATGGTGAATACATAATAAACCCTTAACTTTAGGACATAGCAATTTGGAGTGGAAGCCGGTTTGAAAAAAAAGCTAGCTGTTAGGTCCGTATTCCGAAACAGCGCTTGAGTCTGAGTCGAGCCTCAAGCATAGATTTTATGACAGTTCTCCATTGAAAAGTGTCAAAAATCTGTGCTTGAGGCTCGACTCAGACCTAAGCACTGTTTCAGAATACGGGCCTTAGTGTTGTTTTGTGAATTAAATTAAATTATAACGCAGGCAGTGTATCATTGAAGAACTCCCTAAGGGCATATGTAAAACTTGACAGCTTGGACCTTATTTTTTTTATAACGCTTTTATTAGCTTCACCTGTATGTATGTATGTATGTATGTAACCGACCCCTTTGAGCTCGATTTTGTCCTACTTTGAACGATCAGATTTGATTCAAACTTTGCACACCTGTCAAAGGTCGATGACAATGCAATAATATGAAAAAAAAAATAAAAAAAAATGAAAAGAAATATTTTTTTTTTAAAAAAACCTACTTTGAACGATCAGATTTGATTCAAACTTTGCACACCTGTCAAAGGTCGATGACAATGCAATAATATGAAAAAAAAAATAAAAAAAAATAAAATAAATTTAAAAAAAAAATTTCTTTGAACGATCAGATTTGATTCAAACTTTGCACATCTGTCAAAGGTCGATGACAATGCAATAATATGAAAAAAAAATACATGAAAAAAAAAAAAAAGTAAAAAAAAAATTATAGTTTAAAAAACTAAAAAAAACGCTTTTATAACTAATTGAACTAAAAAGCTAAAAATAAAACTGTAATAATCAATTGAAAATTTATATTATTGTACAAAAAGCGTGGGGGGCTTGATTTTGATTGTTGTAAATATTTTATCAATAAGTAATATCTGAAGTTATTATAAAAAGCACCCCACGCTTTTTTACAATAATATAAATTTTCAATTGATTATTACAGTTTTATTTTTAACTTTTTAGTTCAATTAGTTATAAAAGCGTTTTTTTTTAGTTTTTTTAACTATAATTTATTTATATGGCTTTTCCAATTTACGTAAGAGTTTAGTCCTATTCCTAGGATAGGAGTGTAAAAAAGTTGGTACATTCTAATTTAATATTATTATGATTAAAATTTATGTCAAGAGGGGGTTTTGGGTATGGTCTTAATTGCATAATTTTGGTTTTTGAATAATTAATGTCCAAGTTATGATCAATCATCCAATTTTGAATAGAATTGTTACAAATATCTTGTGATTTGAAAGTTTTATGTGTGGTTATATTTCAGGAAACAATTGGTGCTCACCTTATATTGGTTGGCAGAAGGTTTACGATAACAGCCCAGCTGCGATGGCTGGTGAATACAAAGATCAGATTTTAGGTAAGTTTTGGTGCAGTAGGTAGGTTTGACCATGAAGTCGGTACGGTATCTCAAATTTTTTTAACTTATATTTTTGTAACAGGCTTATTATTCTCATTTGCGGATAACGGGGTTGATTACACTATAAGAACTACTTAGTACCTTCTAACTTGTTTGTAATATTATTATGTGAGTGCAATTGTTTGTTGTCCTAAATAAAAACTATAAAACAGGCGCAGAAGCTGCCTTGTGGTCGGAACAGGCTGATAGCGCATCTTTAGCTGGGAGATTGTGGCCTCGCGCCGCCGCCCTAGCCGAGCGTCTTTGGGCTGAACCTGAGGGCACGTGGCGAGATGCTGAGTATAGAATGCTGCATGTTCGGTAAGTAAAACCTCATATTGCTCGAACTCTTTGCACACATATAATCGCTAAAGAACTAGTGACACGATGAAAAGAACATAACGCTTCGAATATAGCGTCTATGCTGCACAGGCTATTACAACTCCATAAGAGATATTTCAGTAGCTTTTCTCTCTTTAGTTAAAACAAAAAAAGGCGTAATTCATACGATAATGAGTGGAACTACCCTGAAAGTAATAACTAAAAAAAAACAACTGTGATTTTTATGCGATGTTGCAGATTTGTTAATATTATGCTTAACGGTCTATCTAGTATATTGTATCTGTCTGCAGCCAACTGGTTGAATTCGTCATACCGTTTCACTACAACGACCGCTTTCCAAATCGCTTGTCAAAGACTGAAATAAATCAGAGCACTTATAAAGACTCCATTTAAATAACTGCTTGAATAATTATAATTCGAGAAATGACATATGTTTTTGTTTACAGGGAACGGCTGGTCAGAATGGGAATCGACGCAGAGTCTATTCAGCCCGAGTGGTGCTACCAAAATGAGGGTTACTGCTACCTCTGATATTACGACAGCACATTTCATCAGACTGTGATCTCCTCACCCTTAATTTAGACTACTCATTTTAAAGTATTCTTTTATTGAGTCATTAGACAATGTTGGTAAATTACAGTATTTTTTTTGAAATTATGATATATATATTACTATTATTATCGAATGTTTTATAATATGTATATGAACTATAAATGAGCATTGTTCATATTTTTCTTATAAATTATAAGTATAGGCGTTTTAAATAACAAGATACTCACTCTGTAACATTTTGGAAAGACAATATAAATTTACTAAACTAGGATGTAACGTTTTTCATGCAAAATATGAATTTATTACAATAATTAAATTTAAAATGTTTTATTTATACACCCGTTTTACGAATAGTCAAGTGTCAAGTTTTGCCATCTAGGTATATTTTTAAAATAAATCCATAAATCACGCGTGAATGGCTAGACCGATTTAGCAGAAAATTGGTGAGGAGGTAGCTTATAGCTAGGAGACGGACGTAAAGTAACGGGACCAGGGCCAGCGAAGTTGCGGGCGCCGCTAGTCATAAATAAATCAATGGGTAAAGCTAAAACCATTTATTTCGGATCACACTTATACATAGTATACGCTACTCATTTGAAAAACCCTGATGACCGTTACCACGCTGACCAATCACGGCAGGGCTACCGTTTATCCCTCAAGTAAGCTGGCTGTCCCTAGACGCTCCAAGACCAAAAAATAAAAACCCTGGTGACATAATTTACGGCAGTATTAAAACTAGGGTAAGTAATAATAAATATTGTGAAATGTATCGACGGAACAATAGGACTATTAGGACTTACGGTGTAGAAGGTTATCAGCCCTACTTATAAACGCAATTTAAATTTAATCATTGCTTAAAGTTAGCCCTGTCACTGTTTGTCAATACCCAGTGGTAAGAGATGGCAATAGTTTAAGCACTGTTTATCTTCTGACATATTTTTATAAGTAAGGCCATAAGCTACTACCGTAGACAGATATCTGTCTACGGCTACTACCAACTGAGCTGAGAGTCGGGCAGATTTAATTCCAGTAGCTCGTACCCAATGAGCCAATGAAGTAGTTTTTACTTGACGTAAGCATGATTGCCAGTTGAAATGACAGACAGAAAGGGGGCTTAAACCATTGATGAGTGAAGAGTGAGTGAATGGTATGGACGTGACAGTGACATATTTTTCAAAAAAAAAAGAATAGGTACTTTGCTGGGGAAACAAACAGCCAATTTGTATTTCTGTTTGGCCGATCTTATTTTCACGAAAAAAGAAGAAGCAGATTTCTATGGTTTATGTGTGCGTATACGTATGTATATCTACATTTGTGTGCGTAAATCTTATATTTCAACTGTCAAATCTGACATCTCAACTGTCAAATGTCAAGAGGTCAATGTCATGCTTGCTTCTGCTTGCTACTGTTCTATAATTCTTGCTAGGCTATTTCGAGATGCGAGCTACTATTTACGAAATAAAATCCACCGGAATAATAAATAGGACAGAAATGCGATGGCTGCAACAGCATCGGTAATTAATGATCTGTCTTATTATTATCATCTGAAGAGTATTTACCATTTCCTACAGCACAGACGACTCCAATGCCTCCAGCAGCGTTGGGAACCAACCGCTCCTAAGCAACTCCTACGCAATAGAACTGGGCAGTCATCACTAATGAGAAGAACTTTTAATTCTTCAGGGCTGGACACTTCTGCCACATGCCAGACACCTCGTGGGCTTTAATCTTCAGTGGGCTGAAGATGTGTGTCAAACTTAGCGCTAGAAAGTGGTAGACCAGACTTTAGTGGGTTTGTGATGTGTGTTTAAAACCCTGCCAAAAGTGTGTGAAGTCAGATTGTGAATGAAGTATAATTAGGTAGATGTGCGTGATGAAGTAACTACCTACTAAAGATATCTTCAATGTTGTATCAATGTTTTCATAGCGTTAAAGATTTCATATAAATTATTTTCTATTTTTCTTTATGAATTATTATTCTGAATTGATTATTGTTATTATTCTGACACACTGATTCATTTTAATTAAACTTATATTTTCTACTTTTTGTTTGAATTTTGTATATTGTTCTCCGACAAAGTATATGTATACGCTTTTTTACATACCCTATGATCTAATAGTTGTACCATACTTCTTGCAAATAAATATATTTCATTTCCTTTGTCTTGTACCACCCACCAGTCGAACTACTCAGTAGTTACTGAACTGCAAATGCAGAGTTATTGGTGAAAGAGACTCATTTCCTGTAGGTTTCATTTGCTCGAACTAGGTATAATGTAACTATGTTATTCGGGGATAATTCAGCATTATAGTGGCAAAAGAAGTTTATCAGTCCAGTAGTTTTTGAGTTTATTCGTTACAAAAATACAAATCTGTACAATTTATAATAATGATGATGATCCACAGTAGCCCAAACAAGAGATGAATGGAGAGAAGGGAGGGAGGCCTTTGCTCTGCAGTGGGACACAACAGGCTTTTAATAATAATAATAATGATGATGATAAGTTACCTACCTAAGTACCTATAAGTAACCCACCTATTTGCTGAGAAGTCCCATTTTCCCACAGAACGCCTACCTACATATACTTATGATTATAATGATTACCAGCTCCTCTGAATCCACCATCAGGTAAGCTCGTTGGCAGAGAGCACTGGTGGTCTAGACGTAGCGGACCCGCCGTCCGATCCGCATAAGGTCATGGGTTCAAATCCAGTCGTGTACCAAGTAGTTTTTCTGTAGAAAAATGTGTGTGCACTATGCCAGTAAAACATCGTGAGGAAACCGGCGTGACAGTTCGAGCAACACGTTGGTGTCAAGCGCCACGCAAAAAGGGCCAACTAGAAACCTTGCGGAAACCAGCCCTCAGTGCCTTGCCTACCTTATTCATAATACCTAACTAAATGCAGTAGATCTACAAAATCATGCAGGTAAATAAAACAAACATTCCACAGGATGGATGTTAGCAATGACCACTACTAAGCGGGCAAAGCCTGCCGCGGGCGGCCGCTAGTTCATAAAATCTATAATAGGTACATATGTATAGTACAGTCCCGAAAAACGCCGGCCGTAAGATGCTTGATACTAACTATTATCTATTCTGTGACGTTACCGTGCCATCATAGTAACTACTAGCGTATCTGTAATTCGAAAATATCTTAGAGTCACGAAATCTAACATCATCATCACCCTATCCCTGTCGTAAGAACCACCCATTTTTTATTTTTTTACATAATTGAAGCCAAGGTAGGAGAAGATTTGAGTTCCGTAAAAAAAATGTTTGCTAAATGTTTGCTAGTGTGTATCATCAACTTATTATTATAAAATGATGAAAGCTTTAATTATAATTCGATGATAGATAAATGCAGTGAGATTAAACGTAATTAAGCTTACAAAGAAAGAATAAAGAAAGATAGTGGAATATTACAGAAAACTTTAACCCAGAAAGTACAATCAAAAATTAAAAAAAAGTTTTGATAAACATGCCGTGGTGAATATTGCGTAAATATAAGAGCGCCGTTTCTGTTTCTATTTTGACCATTAATCTCCTATTAAAAAACAAAGTCGTTGTAAAGATGAGCTGCTTACCTTGTTTTGAAAATGCAACTATGCCGAGTTGTGTTTGGTTCGAGAGTGGAGAGAAGAGGAACATCATTGCTTCAATATTTTCGGGACTCTTGGTTTGTACTTTTACATTTTGATGATTCCTTACGAGAGATGATTCATCTTTTGATAATTCGCCCAATTCGCCAAGCCTTTAAACCTATTTAAACTATAATCCTGTCAACAAAATATTCTTTGATGTGTTTAAAATTGTACAAATCATTTGATCAATGTTTTAATTCCCTTAACAATTTACCTACTCCTGAATTTTACTCATGATTATTCTTTTTCTCAGTTCTTCACAGGATGGTGGTTTATAATTGATGCTGTGTCAGTGTATCCTGGGGAGTTGCCCAATGCCTCGCATGTGTGTGGTGTAATGGCCACTCTCTCTCTAGTCATGGTCAACTCGGTTTCCAATGCACAGGTTAGTTGCATGCCTATTTCTGCCGCCAGGCAGCATTGTTGTATTTAATTTTGAAGGGTGAGGATGCCAGTGAAATTACTGGCATGTGAGGCTTAACATATTGCACGCAGGGCATTGTATTTTAAGGCACATTCCTGAGGTGCATGACCTGTGAGGTAATGTTAATGTGTAAGCAATGGTTACTACTCAACATCAAGTGGGCCTTATAATTGTTCCATCAGCTACCTGTATGAAAAAAGTAGCAGCTTCAAATATTGTCGAAGCTTAAAAAACTTTACAACATAAAAGTTAATGCTCCAATGCATGTTTGTTTTTCTTAATTAAAAAAATAAAAGTTCTAAGACTCCTAAAAGGATCCTAGCCATTTTTGGTAGAAATCAAAGTAGCAGTTTCCAAGTTCTAAGGATTTCATGACCTGAGTCCATTGTTAATTTATTGGTCCATGATTGACGTACAATATATGTAGTTCAATATCTCAGTATTTAAATTTTGGAAAAAGTTACTTGTTTTAATATACACAAAAAGAATTCACCAAATTCTTTGATCCGCACTTGGAGTGTGGACTAGTTTCCGCAAGTAGGCTGCTGGCGGGCCCTTTTTGCGTGAAGCTTGACTCACGATGTTTTCCCTCACTGTTTGAGAGTACTGCACATACATAGTGCTCATACATTTTCGGATAGAAAAGCTTATTGGTACACGTTTGGATACAGAACACGATAAACACACAAACAAAATATAATATTCCAGGTGCGCGGCGAGACATACACGGGTGGATGCATGGGCCCGCGCGGCGCCCGTCTCTGGCTGTTCTTCGGCTTTGTCGTCGGGTTCGCCTCCTTGATAGCATCCTGCTGGATCCTTTTCGCCAATAACGTCGCCTCAGGTATAAAACTTATTTTCAATTTAGTTTTTGATTACTCATTTTATAAGAGCACCGGTGGGCTAGTGGTAGCGGCCCCGCCTTCCGATCCGAAGGTCGTGGGTTCAAATCCAATCGTGAACTATTGAGTTTTTTTGTCGAAAAAATGTATGTGCACTATGCCAGTACTCTCCAAATGGTGAAGGAAAACATCGTGAGGAAACCGGCGTGTCATAGAACCTAAAAAAGTTCGAGCAACACGTGTCCAGGGTCACGCAAATAGCGCCCACCAGCGGCCTACTTGCGGAAAAACCAGCCCGCATATCAAGTGCGGATGTTAAATTTGCCGAATTTTTTTACTCATTTTATATAGTTTTTGAAACTGTTATGGTTTAGAATCAGATTTCACAGTTCGGAGCTCAATCTATAAGAAAGTTTTATGCCATAGGTATTGTATGTACACATCATACATGATTGACTTGAATAGATATTTCTACTTTTCCAGGCAACAAGCACACATGGCCCGGAGTGAGTCTATTCATGCAAAACGCGTTTATATTCGCTGGCTCACTAGTCTTCAAATTCGGCCGCACTGAGGAACTGTGGGGTTAATAATGTAATATCTGGCTATGGTTAGTTTATTTGTTTATTCATAATAGTAAGCATGTTTGTTTTGATATATTTTTTTATATCAATCGATAGTGATGCTTTGTCTCAAACCATAATTTAGTTGTACTATTATGGGATTCAAAATTCTAACAGGAAATTAGGTAGCGAATTGTACACAAAAAACTCAAATAATTGAGCTGCTTTTGTATAGTCAATAGTGTTCAGAATGAACAAATTCAGCTCGATTTCTTTCATTTTCCTGAACTAACTTATTCTGACTGCACTAAAATGTTGCTGTACATTATGTTTTATTAGTTTAAAACAATATCTACTACAAATAATATAAAAAAAGTTGAATTAAAATGGTTTAGGTTCTAAAAAATTTAAAAAATTAGTAAATGTGTAACATTCCAACCTTTTATGTAGAAACATAAATAAGGGAAGAGTAAATAATCTAGTTCTTGTTTGTGATGAAAATAGTTGCATATAACTTTTAAATTTTATCAAGGACTTGAGAGTATCCTTACAAAACTGAAAAAATATAATTACAATTAAGCTAGCATAAATAAAACATACATATTTTATTAATAAATTAGTATATTGCTTTGGTTTATAAATAACATTGATTGTGAATTAAAGATCTTAAATTGTAAAGAGTATTGTTTTTATAATAGCCTAATTATTGTACACTATTATATTTAAAACAAACAACATAATTATCTTAATCTAGTTTGGTATCAAAAGGTAATTTAAATATAAAGAAACAAATAAAATAGTTGCTTTGGCATTTCTAGAATCTTATGGAGTCTATCTAATACTAAAATGTTTATCCTGATATTATAGGAAACGGCAAATCTACCAATACCGGTCGTAGAGACTTGAAATTTTGACGTTATATTTGTTTTGATGTGTAGGGCATCTTTTGAGTAATATGGTGATACTATAACCATTTGAACGCTTAGGTTAGACGTTGATATTCGATCAGTATCAAATTACAACCCGCTATTGTAAACCTATCTTTATTTAGTAGACACGAACTACGCTAGCGAAGCCTTGACTCTCGCAATATAAGAGTACCATGAAAGAAGCCTATTCCATCTAAAATCCTGTTCTAGGCACTATAGCGTCTCGCAAATAGGGCTTGTGTAATCACCAGTTGCCCTTGACGCTATATAAATCATCTACAATAGATGCAAAGGCCTGTTTTTTTATGAAAGAAAACAAAGGTCTATTTCTTTGTTAAAACAATGGAGTACATAGTAAATTTATTGTGATGAATTCAGAAGTTCAAAAACATATAAGTATAAAACTTCCGCCAGCCTGTATCCGTATGTAATCCTGTCTAAAGTTCTGAATAAGTGTCATCTCCGTCCACGCACGTCCTTCCCAGGCCGTTGGGCAGGCATAACTGATTATGTGCACAGCGGCCATTGTGTTGAGAACACATGTTGTTGACCGCCGGGCATTGACCCGGGGCTACGGCCAATCCGTACGGCCTGCTGGAGACCACCATAGGCAACTGGCTGCGAAGTTTGCTGCTCACGTCCACAGTTTCGATCTTCAACCTGGTGAAAGAGTGGTTGGGTTATAAAAGAAGCGAAATAGCTTCATGACTTTGATCCCCAGGCACGTCTGTAGCACCAAGTACTAACATATTCTTTTCAATCAGCCACACGTCAGTCAAGTCTCACCAGTACTGTTGGCCAGAATTTTACCAGGTCAAAACTTATTCTGAGGGCAGCCTCTCTTGGTGGTTATGAGTAGGTACAAAAAACATTGTTTGGTAATAACGCGGTCTTTCCAAGTTTTAGGCACTTAAGTAAGCTGCCTGGCATGAAAAATATAGAGAACAGGATAAATTAGCATCATCTATGAAAACGATACAGATAAGTCTGGATCAGATTAAATAATTCCTCAAAATACTTACGTCTTCCAATCAGTCCAGTAGAACTGATTTCCGTTGATGGCTAAACTGAAGGGGTACGAGCAAGATGCGGCGATTACTTCTCGTTCCATTGAATCGATTCCCACGCACTTGATGCTGAGCAGTGCCGCGTCAGCGTAGCATAGTCTCTCTCGCTCCCAGTCAATGGCCAGTGAATTAGGCAGGGTGACATCATCCTTGTTCAAGAAAACACCTCGTTGGCTACCGTCCATGTTAGCCCATTCGATCTTTGGGTCTCTACGCTTCCAGTCGGACCAAAAAATTTTCCTAAAAATGACTCGAAATTAACTTAAATATTAAAGTTCCAACATTGGCTATCTAAACCTCTACTGATTAGTTAACTTCGTATAAGAAAACTGGTTCGTTAAAGTATTAATGTTAAAGTACTCCTTACCCTCTTCGTGGATGCGCCACGATGCCTCTCGGGTTAAAAATTCCCTCTACAGCGAACAGAACCTTTCGAACCTTCGTCTCCAAGTTCGCCACTTCAACAGTCAACTTCCTGGAGTCGGTCCAGAATATATTCCTTGCAGACCAGTCAACAGAAATACCTTCAGGCGAAATGACACCTGAAAAAAGAAAACAAAATTGTATTTACAGATCAGGTAGGTACTTTTCACTGACAGTGAGGCAGATTTTTTCTGTTTATCCAATTTTATAGAACAACAGGCTTACCCTTTCTCAAGAAGGATTCGAATCCTGATCCGTCATAAGATACACGTCTGATGGTGTTGCCTACGACATCTCCCCAGTAGATTCTTCCAGCTACACAGTCCACGTCTACTCCTACAGCGATCTGATCGATGCTGCTACTGATCGGAGTTGCATAGTCTTTAGGAGTCATTTGGAAAGGTACTCTGTAAATAGTAGCGCCCTCGCTCAGGACTAGGAAGTTACCGGACAGTCTCGGGTTTAAAACGCAGTGGCTTCCATTCCCGCTGTAGCCACTGTTGCATTCGCACACGTAGGCATCGCCCTGTTTTAAGCAAGACGCTTGCGCGCTGCATAAATACGAATCAGTCCGGCAGCTTAGCTCCTGGATACAGCTGTAACCATCACCGACGTATCCATCCCGGCAGACGCACTGGTACGAGTTGTCAATAGGTGTGCATACAGCGTCGTAGTGGCAATCGTGGGTGGCGTCGCACGTTCGGCCAGCTGGCACGCACTGGAAAATACTATCACCTTCGTATCCATCATCGCAGTAGCAGTAGTTAAGTTTTAAATTCTCATCGTAGAGACACGATGCGTGTTCCGCGCACAATACTCCATTGCAAAGGGGCCCGTCCGGTATGCACGCATCGCTCTGGTCTTTGACGTAGCCTTCTATGCACTGGCAGATGAGTTCATTGGTGATGGTGTTCGGGCGGCATTCCGCGTGATACTCGCAGTCGGAGTTGTTGGTGCAGCTGAAGCTGGGCCGGCAGTGGTAGCCGTCACCGACGTAGCCGCCGTCACACACGCAAATTAGCTCGCCAGGCACAACTGACTCGATGCAGTGCGCGTTGAGGCCGCACGAGCAGCTGGGTCCGGTGCGCTCTAAGCATTGATACCCGTCGCCTTCGTATCCTTCAGGACACACGCAGCGTCCCGTTCTTGCGTTGTCTTCATCAGCAGTAAATGTACATACTGCGTTCGGTGGGCAGTCATTGTCCACTTCGCATCCAACTGGAAAAAATAACGTTTTAATAATTGAATTACGTGTGTACCTAGCCTGTCAGAAATGCACTTTTTATGTAGGTACTCACTGGAAGAGTCTCCATCGCCGTTGTTTTGTGTGGGAGCACTATAGCTTTCAATGCGGCATAATTCGTTATTGCTTTGGTCTCTGTAGTTTGAATATCCTGGCGGACACAAACAGTTTTGGGAATCACAGCTGGGCAGTACGAATGTCTCATTGTACTCGGCTTCTTTGGCAGGTGCATTTGAAGAAGTATCAGGGAAGTCAGGTGTTTCGGAAAAATACGGTGGCGTTTCGGGAACTGGTGTCGTTTCGGAACCATAGGGTTCTTCAGAGACGTAGTAGTGCGACTCTTGTTCGGGATATGGAGAGGCCTCTTGGCTATATGCAACAGGAGGACTGGTATATTCTTGGTATGAGTATGCGGGTGGCTCTGAAGTAGTTGTATAGCCTATCCATTCGCATTGATAACCGTCACCTGTGTAGCCAGGCAAACATTCACAGTATGTTTCTTGACAAAAGGCGTTTACAGAACAGCGGGCACATGGAAGCTCTCGAATTTCCCAGCATGAGCTCCCGTCACCGGTATAACCTGGAGCGCAGTTACAAACCGGACCCTCTGGAGATTCGAAACATTGAGCGTTGTCACCGCATTTTATGTCATTGCATCTGGAGCGGGGTGTGCAAGTGATCCCATCCCCGTCAAATCCTTCAGTGCATCTGCACTGGAATCCACCATCATGATTGTAGCAAATTGCGTTGGTGTCACAATTGTGTGTTCCTGCACTACATTCGTCGATATCTGCACATCCAGATGCACCGTCCAGCGTCCAAGTATTTGTATAACCGGATTTGCAGACACACGTAAAAGAATCGCCCTGTACTACACATACACTGTGAACATCACACGTGTCTTGACCTCTTGCGCATGGATCTTCTTGACCGATGGGCACTATCTTGTTACTCGTAGAGTAACGTACAATGTTATCTTTACCTGGTTCATAACCTAAGTAATTTTTACTCACTTTCAAATTAAACGGTAGAGTCGACTCAGGCGATGTAGGAGCGTGTAAACAAGGCACGTATGAAATGATTTGCGAGATTCTCAGATCATATTTTTTACCAGTTTTTTTGTTTGTAAGAATCCTTTTCGCTTCTGAGCGTACAAGCCCAGGCTCAACAATGGTATATTGCTCGTCGTACTCTGATAACTCCAGTTTTTCTCCGGATTCGATGACAGGTACAGTACCTCGAACGTCTGATTCAATTATGATCTGATCAAATACATCGTGGCCTACATATTCCTGATGTATCATAACTCTATCATTAGTGTCTGGGAACCAAATTTCTGCAGAGTGATTGAATACCGCTCCTGTTAGTTGGTACCCATTCTTGGCATTTCCCGAAGGTTTGGCGAAAAGCCAGCCGACGATACCGCCGAGAACATTCAGTAGCATTAAGCTCCTGCCCAGAACTGGCGGTGCAAGCGCGAGCGCTGTGTAGGCCCTGGCGTCTGCTACCATCACGTAAGCTTGGATATTCACGTCATTGAGATGGATATCATTCAGTATTCCATTTAATTTTCCGTGTACTCGCAGTGGAACATCGGTCTTGATGCATGATTTTCCATTCCCGTAAAAGCCTTCGTTACATTGGCAACATATGCCTGTCTGGTAGTCGACACACCTAGCTTCCATGTGACAGACGCTGGGTCCGCTCAAAGCGCATGTTTTAGATTCTTCTTCAATTTCGACTTCGCTTTGGTTGTACTGATCAGGGTTTTCGATGTTGCCATCGACAGGTATGTTACCGACTCGGTACACGTACTTTCCTGGTTCATGTGTGTTTGTCCATCTAAAATTAAAAAAAAACTGTTATAATAGTTGGAGAGCACTGGGTCTTGTAGCAGCGGCCCCGGCATCTGAACCGAAGTCGTGGGTTTAAAATATGATGGTCGTGCACCATAAGTTTTTCCGTCCAAATCATTAGATTATGTGCGTGCACTATGCCAGTACGCAGTACCTACCCAACTCAGGAAGACAACATCGTGAGGAAACTGGCATGTCGTAAAACCTATAAAGATCGTCCTCTAAACACATCAAGTGCACCAAAGAAGCAACTTTGAGGCGCACCTACAATTCTTCCACCACTCTGGTTCCAAAGAACTAGTGACACGAGAAGAAGCCGCATGCTTACTGAAGTAGCTAAGATTTTTTTAAGGAGGTAGGTACCTACCACATATTCAACCATACCTGGAATCCCTGGCAACCCGAACAGCATTGTAATTGTGAACGTATTATCTGAAAGGTAGGACTCCCAGTTTTCTTGAGTACCTATAGTGTGTTCTGTACCCAGTTCTGTTTGTATTATTACCTTCTTAGATAGCCTGCCTGCTTTCGGTAGTCCGTTCTGTGTGTTTTATTTGTCTTACGTAGGTATACTTATGTCAAATAATTGTGTTTTCTTTCTTTCTTTCTTTAAGGGCTGATTGTTCAATCTACGAAATAACGCTATTCGTGATTAATTATGTCCTTTATGACTGTCCTTGTTTTTGACAAGCCAAATAAACGAGACGTATTTATTTTTATCTGAAGGATCTATTAATTTGTAGATTGAAAATCAGCCATAACACTAGTTTTTAAGTTACGTTGGCACAAACAAAATTATGGACTTCTGAAATAAATACTATTATTATTAGATTGAGTTAGTTAACTTACGATATAATATTTCTGATCTGATGGCTGCCAGAGCCCCTGAGGGTAAATAGTCTGCCATCTTCCGCGACGAAGCCGGCTTGGGCTTTGGCATCGGGTTGACTCTCGGGTCGTGTTTCTTTTTCTATCCATTGAATCTCTCGCTCCGGATACAAAAGCTCAACGAAACTCTCGGTTCCATTGCTTATAATAGCAATTTGGAAGCTGTTTTTGAGATGACGTACATCGCTTGTGTACGGCACTTCGAGCCATGTGGCAATAAACACACTGGTCGGTACGAAATCGTAGTAATCGTGGAAATTGTTTTGGACACTTTCTTCGGCTTTGGAGATGATATGCGGCTCGTTGGTCTCTCTGTAGTAGACGGCGCCTTCCTCTGTGGTGTCGATATTCGTGTAGAAAGCCGCTATTGAAGGGTACGGCAGAGGGAATTCCGTGTTTATGAAGGATGGAATATCAGCTCTGAATGATAATACCCCGAAGTTGTTTACCTGCGAAGGAAACATCAGCTGTTATTCACTTTTTAATAAATAAACCTTTGGGATTATATAAGCATTAATGTTTATTATGTGTAAAATACCGTTTATCCTAAATTGCCAACGCGCTCACTGGTCAACAACCTTTTTTTATTATTATTGTGGTCTAACCAATTATTATTAATAATTATTATAAACGCGACTCAAGTAAAAAACTTCTGTGTATGAGCAGTTTGGCCATGAAGTCGGTTTCCCAAGTTTTAAACACAATTTGTATCAAAACAAAGCATTGGAATTAAATTTGTCATTTGACCGAACTGCGTATGACCTAATGCCCCTGTTGACCTCAATTAATTGGTAGGTCTTTGTGCATAATGCATTAACTGAAACGTGCTAGATAGATTTGAGTACGAAGGACTTATATATTACACTCTTAGCTCTCAAGCATATACCACTCGTATTTTGATGGACTGAAACTTATTTCTGTTTGATGGAATAAATCACGCAGATGCGCCACCTCTTTTTGAGATTACATCGGCTTTTTTTTACAACCAGCTGATGCAATAACAACTGATGAAAACAACCATATGACCCACCTTAAGGGGTAACCATGGCCTATATAACAAGGCATTGCCTCGTTGGTCTCGCACGTCAGGAATGTGTCCTACGGTGTACTGCCCTGCGTCCATCAACTTGAGACATACCTACAGATGTTTAGCCTCACGTGCCAATTATTTCACCGGCACCCACACCCTTCAACCCGAAACACAGAAATGCTGCTTCACGACAGAAAAAGCCATGGTGGTAGTACTTCCCCGGACGAGCCCTTTACAAAAAGCTCTACCTACTACTACAAAAAAAAATACCTACCCACTAATTGAATTACCTGGCAGAGCACTTCCAACCGAGGGCTTGCCCTATGCCCTACCACCGCCATACCATCCATTGCACTGTGCTATATATTTTTATATCATGTGCATGCACCGTCAGTTTGCATTAATGTTTATTTTCTTATGGTACATGGATAAAACACTAAATAACAGTCAATGACCGTCGTCAATATGTAGTGATGATATTATATGCGCTTCCGTTCGACGTCACAGATTTTCTTATCAATTCTGCAAATGTTCATTTGCAATTTTAGCTCATTAAAGTATTTGTAGGTAGGTATACAAGTAAGTTTGAAACCGACGAACCGCTGAACCGATTTTGAAGAAATTTCTATGGGACCAATCTGATTCTTAACTTCCAGATAAAAAAATATTTCTCCAAATCGGTTCATCAATGACGAAGTTAGGTATGCGATAGCAAACATTAAAAAAAAACCTCCTTATTTATTTGAAGTCGGTTAAAAGGTAAGGGAACTTCTGTGAGATCTTAGCCAATATTTTTGTGGTTGACGCAGCGCAATAAGTTGAAAAGGAATGGATGTAAGATTTTCAACTCACTTCACTAAATTCAACAAAAAGTTTGCATAGATTGCAAACTTTTTGTATAGTTTTTTTATCTTTTGGCACCGCTTTGTGTAAATTTTCAAACCACTCAGCATTACAGCATAATGTTACGACTAAATAATATGAATGTTATAAATAACTGTCGTCTTATTTTGTAAAGGCTATACAAAATAATTGTTATACATAAAATGAATTGGTCGGTCAGTCATTGAGTTGCGACTCGTCTTCGTTATGGTTTTCCTAGAAAATAACGAGCGTGATCACGAATAAAAAGGATTGATTTGACATTTTCAAAGTCAGTTAGCTTTTATTAAAAGCGGCACGAAACTTTTATAATTCTTCTTATACGGTTTCTTCAGGAGACTCTACGAAGTTCCTCAATTGGTCCTAACCGATCGACTTCTCCGGATGACACCGTTTTGGTGGGTGCCCGCGCTAGTGGCATTTTGAACTGAGCGTGAGCGCTTCCGTGCTTCGGAGAGCACGCTATGCTGTCAGCCTCGGGAAGCTTTAAGGACGGCATATAACCTACATACTTAGACTTGGCCATTTACTAACACGAACTTAATTTTTTTATGAACACCTAATTAGGCATGTAAGTATTTATTTTCTGAAGAAATTGGATTTCTAACAAATCTCTTTTGCTATGTCAACGCTGAGTGACTTTCATTTCACCTTGCAGTTATTTATTAAAAATAGATGCGTTGGTATTTAATTTAAATATTTTAGAATATTGCATCGCATTATATTTAACATTTTAGATAACCAAGAAACAAGCAGCAAGCTAGTTTGAATACCCGCAACGTGCATCTAAATCTGGACGGGAATTCCTCAACTTGCAACGAGGTTAATATTTTGTTTTCACATACCGATGTTCTCCTGGCTCTAGGAAAAATATTTAAATCGGAAATAGCACGAATAACGGTTCTGAAAGTATGAGTTTTGTAGAACGTCGGTACAGCGAGACTAAGTATCTACAAAATGCTTGCAACCAGCTGTAGGTATACGGAAACTGAATATTCAGAATTTTTTCCTCGTGACGCATCATGAAGAATTTGCTTTTCTCCTAGGTGCAACTAGTGCATGTAGTAAATGTACAAGTGTTGTATAAGGCTAACGATTCACTTTCATCATCATCATCCACAACCCACCTTCACTCACTGCTGGGTACCTATAGGCCTGTCTCTGTATGAGTCACTGATGACGGTCTTGTGCTAATCTCATCCAGGTCTTGCGCGTGATGTTCGCCACATCGTCTGCCCATCTTGCCGCATAACAACCGACGCTTCTATACCCAGTTCTTGGACGCCATTCAGTTAGCGCCTTACTTCACCAGTCATCACCTCACCTTGCCAGGTGTCCTGCCCAGCTCCTTTTTAGTTTCGTTATGCGATTCCCAACATTGTTGACCTTTGTTCGACTTCGAATCTCGATGTTGGGAACATGGTCTTTATGCTTGAACGATTCGCATTGAATAGCTTTTATTCAACATACCAATGCGTGATTAAGCTCATCTTTTTAAAGCAGTCGTATGATGTTACCTACTTATGACTAAGGTAGTCATCGAATAATGTTTTAACTAATATTTTCGTGCCTATAATTTTTTGGCCAAAAGGTTATCATGAATCACGTCCTCGTGTCCAAAAAAATGTGTTGGATAGGTACCTACTTCTCAAAATATTTGTTTGCCTGGACAGAAAAGTGTTTTGACTTAAAAAAACCTACTTAGGTACCCATCACATCAGGTACCTACTCGTAATTGAATCATCTATCGTTAACTGATATAGTTATAGAAACTAATTTTAGCCAGTGTCGAATATACGATGACTGCAAATCAGCTCCAAATAGGGTAAAAATTGATAATTTTTTTACAAAGATAGATAGTAAGGTTAACTCTTTATTCTACTACACAAAGAAGAAATATGTACAGAATGTACTAAATATTGAGTACATTGGGCATCTTTATCGCTAAAAGCGATGCCTTCCAGACATCTTTAGATGGAAAGGATATACATGTCAGATAGACAGTGGTGTACAAATGTTCAAAAAATACATGCAGTAGTAAGTATTAAAAACACTTACAAAAACCGTGTCATAAGTCTCCCCGTAGAAAACGACCGGTACTGTGAGAAAGGCTTCTGGGGATGGGATCTCGTGTCCTTTTGGCAGCTTCTGGTCCAGTCCGGGTCCATTCGGGTAGAACTGGTCCCGAGTGATCGCGACCGCACACGCGGCCAGCAAAACCACTCCCGCGCACGTCTTCATAATGTAGCACTCACAAAACTACTGAAGCTCCGTTGACTGGGTGAGCTACTCTGACCCATTAAGATTTAAGACATTGTTTTACTTATACACGGAAATAAATGTGTCGTAATGAATAGCTTCGTTTTTGGAATTGTTTACAAATTCATTAAAGGTTTATTTAGATTTGTTTATGAGGAGTTTGAAATAGAGCTGTGAATGCATCGTATTCTATTAGAAAAAGGTCATTAGCTAAGATAGTTGGAAATCACTTGGTTTCAGAACCTTGTAGTTTTACTAAATTATGACTGTTTTCAGTTGGAATAAAAAACAGCCAGTCAGCCTTTCAATAGATTACCTAGTAATACAAATTGCATAATGATATAAAAAAACCTTCATAAACTAATACAGAAAGAGGTTCGATTTATGTTTATTATTAAATATGAAGCTCTGAAGTGCTCATTAGGTTTTCCTAATTTTGGAGTAAGTGGGTGTTATAGGAAAAAGACAAGCTTAGGACACCCTCGACCGGGTTCCACCAGATGAACTGATGACGGTGTAAAGAACGCTGGATGTTGGTGGATGAAGAGGGCTTTGAATCGTTATTTCTAGAAATATATAGGGGAGGGCTCATATCCAGGCGTACCCTTCAGGCCGATGATGATGGTGATAGAAGGTCCTAGCCTTACTGACTTCAGAAGCCGTGTTCAGTATAAATAGTTCAAAATACCAACGTAATTATTAACGCTTAGAAATTAGACTAGTACGTGCTCCCCAGGAATGTTATCTCTAAGTTGATTTGGTTCTGTTTGCTTGTGCCCGTTATGATGCCCTTTTAATATACCTAGGTGCGTGGTTATAATAGTTGTGTATCATTTGCTAATTTGTTTATTAGACTTTGCTCTTTGCCATTTGGAAAGCGACGATCACGGCTATTAGAAAAAATATTCTATTTTAGTTGAACTTTATTAACCTCATCTAAACTTAGCTCAACAAAGTTTTGTCTGTTCACATTTTATGATTATTTATCAAAAAAAACGATAAAAATGTGTGATCGTTGACCTCAAAGTACTCGTAGATAAATTTTGAGAACACGAATAACTCGCTAATTCAGGGAACATTGACCTGATACGAGTACAATTACAGAATGCATGTACATTCTTTGGCATTTTGCCGCACATATGGACACGAATGTTAAAATGGAAGCGATTCTTGTTACAATACCTAGGTCTAACTTTCTGCACATGTGGTGTAGCGAATGACGATGTAAAATTAGATTAGACTAGTTAGTAACTATAATATTCCACATTCTGTTTGCATAATATGTTTGAGAAACAATAAATAAAGGTTCTCGAATGGCGACAACGAAATGAAAAACAAAGTCCCAAATTGTTCTTCTTAATTCTTTATTGCACATAATACAAAACAAAGGAAAGGGAAAGAAATAGAAGACATGTACTAAAGCGAGCTCAGGTTTTCTTACAGCAAACCTTTGAGGCTAGAGAGGCAGGTGACTCTATTGGCAGGTTCGTGTACATAAAACAAAAAAGTAAAAATAAACAAGAAATACATTTACTGACATAGGTAATTATAGGTACATACAGTTATTCCTGGAAATGCCTGAGGGGATATTTATGTCCAGTCCAGTAGTGGACTTCTTCAGGCTGATGATTAGTTTAGTTTATTGCAAAAAATCTTAAGTAACATTACAGAGATATCCAATACGTTAATAGGAGCTATGATGATCATGAACATCTAGTTTCGTAACTAATATTTTCCTATAGTAGGTACTTTTTAAACTTTCGCGATCATAAAACATATTTATTCTATTAATATTTTCCTTATTTAAAGTTGTAGCGAAGAGATGGATGCCAATCCCAGGGTAAACCCCCAGCCCATTGGCCCGAGCGACGATGGGTGAAAATTGCTAAAAATCGAACAACTTGGGGTTATAGATGAGGTCTATACCCAACTTGGTTGGAGGTTGAGAGAGACTGCTATAGGCTAGTTAGAAGTCACCTTAGTTTTGTTTTGTTTCGATGTCCTCTTTATCGAGGAAAATCCATCAGTAGGTTTTAAAAAAGAATCTAAAGAGGCTCATTAAAAGCATTTCTAATAAACTATAGTGCATCAACGTTTAAAAGTAAACCGCTTATGGCTGAGTAAATGATAAAAAATGTCCGTCCACGCCGAAAGATATTACCGTTTGTTTACAAACATTCGAGAATCGAGTGAGATCTTTCGTCGCTTCGAGATAAAAATAGCATGGAAGTAGAGCTGTTTTGTTTTTTCTACAACCTTTGAAACAAGAATATGTTATATTATTTTTATGGAAAACGTGCTTTGATCCTGATATTTCGGCATTCACCACCTTCACGTGGGAAACATGTCACTGTTCATAAAAATAGTGTTAAAAATCATGATAGTTTCAAAAGTTATATAAGTACTATTTTAAACTAGTTTTCGTCTGATGGCTATAATTATTCGGTTTATTATGAAAACGCATTTCTAAAACTAGGTAGCAAAATACTGTATTTACTTACTCATAGGGCGTAGGATTTATTACGTACCTACATCGAGTAAAATTATTCACGTAATGAGATGTGAAGATAAAATAAATTATAGTGATATCAGTAAAATAAAATAGTAGGAGCTTTTCTCGTAGAAATTAATTCTTCTCCGACGAAGGCTCAGTGTCCAGTCGTCTGTCGGGTGAGTACTTTTTTATGTACAGTGCTACTTTTTGCTTACTATACTAGTAGAAACAACAGCCACTAAATTACTGTTTGACGTAGACCTATTGCTTTTGGGCAAAGATCTGTGCACGTCTAAGTGATGGCGATGGTGATCAGTGCAGCTATGTCAAATGAAGCTGTCATATTTGACAGCGTTTCACTGATCGCCACCGCAGAACGCTTATATGTGCGCAAGGCTTTAGGGAAATTCTATGGCACGTGGTCAGTATTGCAACGTGACATTAGGATCTAAAAGCGGTGTTCTGTTGCTACAACTAGACCAGGGTCTTCTTCCTACCCTTATCCCACTTTATATGGGGTCGCGTCGGCACAACATGTTCTCCTCTTCCATTCCCTTCTAGCCATCATCTCTGTATTCATTTTTTTCTTATCCATGTCATCTTTCACACTGTTTATCCATCTTTTCTTTGGTCTACCTCTTCCCAAACATCCATCCAAATTCAAACTCATCACTCTTCTAGTCACATGACTTTTATAGCTCCTCGGTAGGAAGGGGAGGAGGACTTAATTACCTAGGGAAAGGGTTCGCTGACACCTGGAAATTTTAACAGGGGTACGTGGAGCCGAAAGTTTGAGAAACCCTGAACTAGACCTATCCAGTGTTCTCAAAAGGCGAAAGATAAAATTACTGAAAAGGCTGGTGACGCTGCATTAATCTTTTATGATTATTCAATGCATTATATACTAGAGAAACACTGATAATTTTAGAGAATTCTAATGTAATGTCGTAAATAAACACATTTTTTTGTATCAGCAATGCTCCCGTGTGAAGTCGGGGCGCATCGTTAGTAAATTTATATTTTACAATATAAACTACGATTTGCAGTTTTTTTCTGTCCGATTCTGGACTTGCTTTTTTAAGGGTACTTTTAAAGCCATTTCCTTTCTCATTGCAATTAAAATTGAAATTATAGGACCTCTTTCGTTTATTTAAGCATCCAATTAAAATAAAAATCAAAACTTCCGAGGGAGACTATTAAGAATCTTTCAATTCATCTTAAAAACAAAGACTCTTTCAGTGTCGAATATGGCACCCCTCTGAATATTATTTATCGTTAAACTTTTTCGGCATGAGATTAATTGAATGGCGGCAAAATGGCAGAATGGAGAAGACCGTTGCTAGGACTAGTGGACGGGTCGAAAACAATTCGGGTTACTTTTGGTAGGTACGTTGTGTCTTAAATGCAGGTAGGTAAATGTAGGTAAGTCCGTGTTTCATTATCTATTACCTCGTCTTTACTTCATTTTCAATGTATTGATAGTTTTTTTACAACAACGCTAAACCCTGAATTTAGCAGAGCTTGTACTATAAGAACCAGATAGCTAGTATAATTACTTATTATACTTTTTTTTTAATACACACTTAAAGAATACAATATAACACCCAGACAGAAAACAAATACCTGTTCTCGATGGGCGTCGAACCCACGACCTACGCCACAGAAGGCAGAGCTACTAACAACCAACATCCTACAAAACAAAGTTTTATTTCCACTTAGTGACAGTTTCAAGTACCTAACATTCAGAGGGCTTATACTGAGTTTTCAACATCATTTGTCAATCAGGCACGTCCTTAGAAAGCTTTGGATAATGTGCGGTTCGTATTTAATATCCAATAGGTACATTCAAACTTCTGTTACGCCACTGGACTCAAACCAGTACACTGTGTACACACTCTCTGTAAAAATGTATTATTCTCTGTAAGTGAATGTACTGTTCTTTGAGAAATAAATATATTTAAACCGAAATTGGTTCTGGGGCCACGCGTTAAAGGGGTACTCAACCTTTTTATCTGAGTACGGCCCCACTGAGGGTAGTTTTAGGGCGTGCGCCGCCCGCGCCGTCTCCGTTCACGTCCGGCCGGCGAATGATTTCCCGCTTCCTGTTGTGACGACGGACGTGCGGCTAACGATACTCATTCTACCTTCGTGGTCGCAAGTCTGTAGGACCCTTATTTATTGCGTCTGCGTGGAATGTGCACAGAATTGTTTTAATGGTAGTTAATAATTTGTTAGCTTCGTCATTTCTTCTTAATCGTTTCGATAGAGTTTCGTAAAAACTCTGATGGGAGATTCAACAATTTTTTTATAGAAGTCCTATAGTGAGTAGGCAATAGAGGTTAGTAGTGTGTATCTACCTACTAACTGCCTACCTAAGATGTTGGTCATCGGTTTGATAGAGACGTCCAGATAGCCAATGATACAGACATTGTTTTATTAGCAGCAACTAAAACAGTCATAATAATTACTATTATGACTGTTCTTTCAAACCGGTGTGGTAAAAGGATTTTAGGAGCACCTCAGAGCTCCTTTCGTGCACTCAATTCATGTTTTCCGATGAACTTTTTAGATTCTACGACATGTCGGTTTCCTCACGATGTTTTCCTTCACCGTTTGAGAGTACTGACATAGAGCACATACATTTTTCAACGCAAAAATTCATTGGTCTCGACTGGAGTACCTAAATAAGGCATATAATTAAAATATGTAGATATTATCAGAAAAAGAAAAAGAAGAAAGTGGTCTTGGAGAAAAATGTTCCATGATATAAGAGAAAGAGAAGAAGAAATAATCTAAGATAGTTAACTTAGAAGGGTTAGTCTCATGAATGCCACGTCCATTCAAATGAGAAATCAAAATTTTCATAAATTTAGTCCGCTATACTTGATACAGCAGCAAATATGCCTTACATTTTTATAAGTACATCTTATTTCAGTCCTCTTTGTTTTAAATGTAGAGTAGGGTAAAGTCAACTGACTCAGAAGTCAAGGAGGGTGTACATAATTTAAGTTTAAAAAACTTGAGAAACCGACTTCATTGTCAAACGGCTAAACCGATTTTAATCAAATTTGTTTGGGACAATCTGGACGTAAGAATAACCTTCCAAATAAAAAAATAATTTTCTAAATCGGTTCATAAATGACGGAGGCATGCAGTTACAAACATTAAAAAAATTATTTAAAAAAAAATGGTAACACCGATTTTAATAAAATTAAAATGGGACCAATCTGGAAGCAGTACCTTTCAGATAAAAAAATAATTTTTCAAATCGGCTCACAAATGACGAAGTTATGCGGTAACAAACATTAAAAAAATAAATAAAAAAAAAAACAAAAAAAAAAAAAAAAAAAAAAAAAAAAAAAAAAACATACAACCGAATTGAGAACCTCCTCCTTTTTGATTGGAAGTCGGTTAATAAATAAATCTAGTAGCTATATCTAGTTGACAAGCGCACAATACTCGAAAACGTTGCGAAACAATAAGGAAAAGCGGACACAACTGGTATAATGAACCTCGCCAGGGGTGTCCGCAAATAATCTACTTTGTCCCGTACGTGACCGCGCGTCCCAAGCTTAATTAATACAAACTGGCAGCCCTGGAGTTACGTGTGAAATATTATATCGTAATTCAGATGTTGGTATAGAAATGTTATGTGGAAGTTTCGTTTTGGTATCTATTAGCCTCTATAAAAAAAAGAAGCAGTTTCAGGTAAAATATCGTTGTCATAGGTATTTGACAGCGATTCACTGATAGCCACCACAGAACGCTTAGATGTGTGCAAGCGGGGTAGACATAAGGTATGTCCAAATATTACATTTAGAACTTACCTATATAGGCTATAGGTATTGGTACTCTATTTAGTCGTAGTAGTAGACGTAGGTAAGTAACCTACGTTGCTCAATGAATAAATAGAGTTAGGCAGTTATTTAAATTCTTCAAGTGAAATTCAAATGTATTGTAAATTATCAAATCGGCACTGAAATAGAATATTCAATTGTTTAAAAACAAATCTGAAAGAACGTACTGAACTTACATTATTATTATTATTATTATTAAGCCATTTTATTTCCGAAGACACAATTACGTTACATAATATTATAAATTCATTTTAATTTTAATTATTGTATAAGTACTTAGATTTACACATAGATACATTCATGCATTACGTTACAAAGTTTCATAACATTATGAATTAATTTTAATTTTAATTACATTATTATATAAATTTAGATTTTCTGTAACTTATGATTTATTACTAATATTTGAGTTTTATTATTATTATATTTGTATTTCGTCTTGGGACGCCCACTTGAGGGCAAAGGCCTCCTCCAACCCTCTCCATTTTTTCTTATCTTTACGTTGAATGTACATATATTATAATAGGTTGGAGGGTTTTGGTCTACTCTTCCCGTGGGGACCAGCCATATTGGGAGAGGAAGTGTTTTGGGGTTGTTTGTTCTTTCTTATTTTCAGGTGGTGGTTGCAGTTATTGTTATATTTCTGTGGTGCTATTTTCTTCGCTAGTTTTTTTAAGTGGCGTTCTTATTTTGGTAGGTTAGGTATTGAGTAATGTTTCTATTTTCCATTGCATGTTTGTTCTTTTTAGGTGCTCTGCTGTACTCTCCTTTGTTAGTATTCGTACTTACATAGAAGTACGAATATTAATTTGTATGAATTAATTAATTAGTCAAATTGTTAATATATTCGAACTAGAAGTAGGTACCTTTTGGCGGATTTGAGGTCTTAAATTTATCCGCCAGTGATTAAAATATAGTTATGCATCTCGTTTTAATACTTGTCAAAAACAAAGACTGTACATTTTTATTCAACAAATAGCATTGTTCCGTACATTAAAAAATCATCCCTAAATTGAAATAAAAGAGTAAATATTTTACAGGGTCATATTTTTTGCGTCGGTTTTGTAATCATAATAATAATAAGATTACCTATGTAACGGTAACATAGAAGGTAGATGTACCTATAAGTATTATTACATCCGATCAAAAGTAAAAAAATATAGTACGCCGTGACGTTGACCTTCTCTGTATAAAATAAATTATCTTTTTTCACAAGTTCATTACTCGACCTTTTGTCCTTATCATTGCTGATTCGAGGTTCATGGACCTGACATGACGCTTCCAGAAATGTATAAGTACTTTCCTACTTTAGTATAAGTAGTCACTTATGTAGGTACATCGTATACTCTATTATTTTATAATTTCTTGGGCCTCAACACTCCATAGCAAATTCATCAAAACGACCTAATACCCTGTAATGAATACCCTGAATATTTTGTGACAAAACAAAATTACGAACAAGAAACAATAGTAGAATTTAAAAGTATAAACGTCTATTAGTGACTTGGGGTCACGTTATCAGTTGTTATCTACTACTTTGTTTCATTCAAAAGTGCTCCTAAGACGCGTTTGAAGTTAAAATAACGCGAGTTCAATAGGTTAGCTGGTGAACGTGGATGAATATTAATTTTAAAGATTTCATAATATTTATCTTCAGCAGACCTCTCACCATGGTTACTAGTTTAGCATAAAAAAAAATACATATTGTGGACAAACACACCACACTGTTTGGCCCTAAATTAAACAAAGCTTGTACTATGGGAACCAGATAGCTGATATTATTATAATACTTAAATATTTTTTTTGTAAATATGTAAATTCTTAGATTACAATATAACACCCATAAATCTTATCTGAACCATTGCATATTTCTGCAACCAGGCGCGCTGATGTAAAGTACCGTTTGGCTTTTTTTCGAGTTTTCTCGAATTATTTAGGAGAAACATTTAATTTTGAGTCACCCGTTTGTGCGAGTAAAATATTTTAATTCAGTTGCAACAATCTAATTTTTCAACCGGAGAGGTTTGCCAAACGAAGCTACGAGCAATTTGGGAATAATGACAAATAAAATAAATGCATGATTTTAATCTCGACCGCTGGCACCGTGTCGTAAACTGTTTACGAGCGGCCACTCGATGTGGGACGAGCCAAGAGAGGAGGCTGGGGAAACATATCACGTTGGAAGGAAAAAGGTAGAAATTCACCCAGATTCCTACAACACCTACTGCTGGCTTACACAAGAAACATGCAAGCATAGCATGCAACTCTATAGAGTTACTCTAGCATGAGAAATAGTAAGAGGTATACCTCTTACTATTTCACATCTTGACAAAGAGATTCCTGTTGTTCCTAGTCATTTACCTTATGCAATAGATTTTTAGTTAATATAATAATAATAATTAGATATAACCAGATTGAACATCCCGGCAAAAGAACCCGAAATAAGAGCACAAACGGACGTGTGTGGTCTTATTTGGGTTTAGTATGGTCCAACTACAGCCATCGTGCGGACGTCTAAAATGCCTCAGTGTGCTTTTATGAACTGAAAATAACCGTAACAGTAAGATTTCTTTCGGTAAATAGGATTTTTCGCTTTCAGAGTCCTTTTCTGGATTGGAAATTATACCTAGTAATAAAACAAATTTGTCTCAAGAAGCAAGCAATAATTTATTAACACTCAAATATGGTTATGTAAACCACAAAACGCATATACGATAGCGCGATCTAGGATCGTTACACATTTTAAGGGTGCCATCTAAACCAAAAGGAGCTATGTAAACAAAATTTAAAATTAAACATGTCAGCGGCTCGTAGACGGGCCATATTTTCACTGCAATATGTTGCCGCGGAAACTATTGGTGCCCCTGTCTACATTTGAGTAAGAGGGACACCAATAGTTGCCGGCCACAAACTGCAGTAAAACATGGCCCGTTTAGAAGCCACATTACATCGATGCCCGTAACTTATTTGATTCTGTTAGCAATGAGCATGCCCCGCCTGTAGTTTAGGCCATCCCCCGCATCACCGCAACAGCGGCGCGTCAAACGCCCGCAGCCAACCCTTTGCTAATGCGATTTCTGTTTTATGAGTTACGTAACGCTCGCGGCTCCAGAATGTAGTACGTTGATTAGAGCTCGTATCTTGCGCAATCACGGCCTGTCTAACGGCTGCGATGTGTGTCACACCTTCAACATAGATCTGAATATCTGTCCTGTTGCCCAAAAAGGACCCATAGGGATCGCCACTTTCCCTGGAGAAGATAACCTCCAACATATAAGTTCTTACAACATAATTTACTAGGTCCTGTCACAGGCCTAATGCAGAAACGTGAAGGGTTCACGCGAGGCAAGGACAAACAAACGCGCAAGAAGACAAGGCAAACGCGAGACTTTTCTACTGTGTCTAGAATCCCGGCGTACTATAGTTTCTTATACCTATACCTAGTTATATTCTTAGTTGTTATTGCGAATCAGCTAAGCTGAAATGAAAAACAAACTTTATTATGATACAAGGTGTAAAGGCACAACCAAGCTTCCTTCATGGATATAAATGTTACGTTTTACAAAGCTAAACCCACGAGTGACCTCCCTCTCTTAGACATAGCTGTGCGTCGCTGCAGACAGCAGCTAGTGCCCTAGTGCAGCTAGTGCAGCTAGATATACACTGCGTATTTCTTTTTGCGCCTCGGAGTGGGGCACTCTGCATAGAACTCAATAATTGTTTTTCACCCTGTAAAGTAAAGCAGACTTGCAAACATTTCTACATAATTTGCTATTTCCCTTGGGGCGCCAGCACTACTTGCAAGCTAAGTAACAATTTCACGGTCGAAACATCGCAATGCAGCGCTTCACAGCCACTTCATAATGCATCTTAGCTAAGATACACATGTCTCTCAGTGCATTAACGCTACATACAAACCTACAACACCTATGTGGGATTTGACAGTAACCCCGCACGAAACACTACTGTGAAAGCATGCGTGGAGCTCTAAAAGAAAGAGTTGTTGTAGTAGATATGACAAACAAGGCAAAACAAGACTGTGTGTGTAAGGTGTACTAAAGTAACGGATTGACAGACTTTTCCCTTTAATTCTTTAACGTAGACGAAGGGGGTAGGTACGAATTAAATGTGTAGTTTTGAATTTATCAAGCCTTTCGTTTCAAATACGCTCTTGACGATTTTGGGACGATTCCAAAATCGTCTAGAAACTGTTTGATTTTATGATTCAACAAGTCGAACTCCGCGTGAAAATTTTCCATACAATCTTCAAACCCTGCCTCAACATTTCTTTCGAGTTTCGGAAAGTCTTCTCTTCCCACAGTACAACAGGTGATTACCCTCCAAAGCTGCTTCCTGGATTTCTGGCTTTGATTTGTAAAAGGATCATAAAAGAAAACGGTAGGAACCAAGCCAAGTAGTTTGTTGCCTGTTCTTCTAGGCTTGGTCGCGTGGAATTGGCACCTAGACTCACCTAGCTTTAAGACGTTTCAAAGTGATCCTTGCGATCCTACTGAATAAATACACTTTTTTTCTGGTTTAGGCTTTGTACTGACTGACAGTCAGTCGGTCAGTAACGAAAGAGTTTTATGTATATGTTTTTCCCCGATTTAGAACAGTTTCAGAGTAGTCCCTGCACTCTCGACACTCGTAAAGTGTAGTTTATGGACACTTCGCGAGAGCGTTGCTTGATGTCTGTCACCAGCTCGCTTTAGATTTCATTTATACACTGCGTTATGTACCTACTAGTAGCTGACTGGTTGAATTGTTGATGAACTGCTGAGCTTTAGTTTCTGATGCTTGGACTTTTGAATAAGTATAATAATAAGGCACCTTATTATCAGTCTCAAAAATCCGTGCATACGGAACGGGTTTCGCTTTGTACCTCTACGAGATTTTATCCATTTTTAGATCGGCCTACACCGGGATTAAGGATTAGTTACCCATATGAGCCGGATTTGTTTAAAGCAAAGCCACGTCACAAATCCGATCACAAAAAATAACTTTCCAATTCCCATTGTTTTTCAGTGACTTTAGAAAAATGAAACGGACTCTGTACGTACGTATTACCTGTATTGGTTCTGAATGTAATGAAATTGAACTTCAGACCTAAACAAACACAAACGTAACAGTAGAAAAATTCGGAACAACGTGCTATATTGCCGGACCTTTTAATGAATAGATCCTTCATGTTCTTTATTTCAAAGCAATAAAGGTGGGTTTCGAGCAAGGGTCCGTCCTTTCAGATATGAACAAACTTTACCTGACCCAGTGTTCGAGCTCTTTGTTTGGTTTATTTGGTAGAAGGAATTTCTCGATTGAAACGAGCTTCATCCGAATGTTCATACGGTTTGGGCTTGAATAAATTATTCTCTATTACAAATGTCACATGCCTGGAAGTTATGACGGAAAATATTGGTTTATGTTGTTATTTCTTTTTCATGATAAATTTATGGCCTCTGTTTTTAATATCGTAGAAAGGAAAGTGAGAAATGTCTACTGTTAAATTGTTGCTGTGTGTGCAAACAACGTATATTTAGTTTTTTTAAGGGGCATACTACTGTCGACGACATTATCACTTGCACAGTTTGGCCTTTTGAAAGACATAAAATCACTGAACCTATTTATCGATAATCGCAACCAACTACGAGTATCTCGTGTGCATTCCAGTTTAGCAAAAAAAATTTGATCGTTACACGTTTTCCTACTCAAAAGTTTATTACACAAGTACGATAACCAGTTAAGCCAAACTTTTAGTAGAAAAACGTGTTAGGATCAATATAATGTTTTTGCTAAAATGCGTCCAATCGGATTAAACACAAGATAGTTGCTTACGATTTTTCGTAAATGAGTTGAGTGGTTTTATAACTTTGAAAAGGTCAAACTGTGTCACCGAGAAGTTGTTTCATGCTTTTCATGCCTTAAGCTTCTGTTGGAGTCTTCAAGATTACCTGAACCCTATATTATTTGAACCGTACCTCCCAAGACACGGATTTAAGTAAGGCGAAGTTAATTGGAGAGGCACTTGGTAATAACATCAAGTTTTACGGGCGGTCAGCTGCTTTGCATGCGCCTCGGGCTTCTGGGTAATGATAATGTCGATGACCTCTGTTCAGACTTTAGCCTACTTCAGCTGTAATTGGCCGTTTGCTATTATGTTTACATCGCTTATTTTGGTTTTTGATGAAACGGCAGGCACTGCGAGACTTATTGAAAATGAGCCTGTTGTATTTAAGCTTCAGTTCTCAGAATGATACGAACAATGTTTGAGATACTTAATTTTATTTGTAGCGCTTTCAAATATGATCAAGTAGATAAAGACAGATTTCATTTCGGAGTGATTACCCGAGACTTCGAGGCACATCTACACAAAGTGCTACGAAGCTACGATTCGCTACGAAAGGTCCTCCGTAGCACCGCGTAGACGCTTGTAGAAGCCTACTTTTTACGGTTTCAAAATATGTATTATTTAACTTTTGTTGCGGTTGCCCGCGGCTTCATTCGTATGGTGATCGCTTAAGGGCCTACATCAGGTGAAACCGAAAATGTAAAGTAGCATTTTTTTTCGTTGTATGGACGAATCCATTTAATTTTTTTGTAAAATATAACAATTAAATGGTGTAAAAAAATTATGTTCCGGCTAGAAATTCTCTTAAACTCACTGGGTTCGATAAAATTGAACGCAAAGTTTGCCAAAAACTCTCAATTTTTTTTAGATTTGAAATGTTTTTTTTCCGTTGCTGTTAGAGCCATTGCAATGAAAGTTTTGTTCCCGTATACCTAAATAAATACGTAAAAACCTGATGTTATTGCACTTTTCTTAGTTGCCGTAGTTTTTATAAAAAAATAAAATTTTCAAAAATATATACAACGTGTATCAAAATATGTGTACTATCCCGAAGGGGGGTGAATTTCCACCCCCCGGGGAACAACTTTTGTTCAACGACTTTTCGAACTTCGATTGGTATCTCTGAAAAAAACTGCAACGAAGTTTCAACATGAACAGCTGACTTTATACAAAGTGACAACCCTAAACTCAGCTACAGAGGTAGTAGGTAGTAGTAGTAGACCTACAGAGGTAGTAGGTCAAGGGGTCAAGGGGTTACAAGGATAGGGTTGTCAATTTATTTAGGCATTATGAAATTAAATATTTTTGTATGGGAAACTGAAAATAGGAATTTTTAATTTTCTCCCCCCCACAACTGATCACCATTGTGGTCTGAAACCCCCCACCTTCGCATAGTACACATATTTAGATACACCTTGTATAGGTAGGATTTCCTAGCTACTTCTCTCAGTACAGCCCGCGCGGCCGACGAGGTGAGGTCTATGTCAAATTTCGCGACATGACATTTTCATCTCTGACTACGTAAAATATACCCTAGATTAAATCATAGCTACTACTGGTACTATAAATTTGCCACAGTGTAACATAAAACAAATTGTCACAGTATAACGAAATGACATAATACCATCTTCATCATACATTATGATCGATAACCTGTATTCACATCATCATCAGCCTGTAGAAGTATATATTTTATGTAGCATATAACTTATCTAGTACATTCTAGGGCACGTTCCTATCGTGCGTGACCAGCGAAGCGCAATGCTTTTGTTAAATACCTCCATTTTTGTAGTTGCATAAGTAGCTATCTTCCTATCTACCCAGTGCTTTCCGTCATCATCATCAGTAAGTAGAAGTCCACTGCTAGATATAGACCTCCTTTATACATTTCCATGAAAAAACAATTTGCCGATTTCCCACGATCTTTAGAATGTCATCGGTCCATTAGGTGGAGGGGCGCTCTGGTTGCTTAGCACCGGTTATATTGTCGTAGCGACCCGCTTTTTGATTCTAAAGGCGTGTGTTCAAACCCCGTCATGCACAAATTAGTTTAACTGCCAAAAAACCTATGTGCACTATGTCAGTACACTCTAACGGTGAAGGAAAACAATAAATGAAACCAACGTGAAGTAGCAAAACTTTTGAGGCACATTCATAATCCACCACACCAGCTTTAATTTTCTATTGACATGACAAGAAGAAGACTCAAAAACTATGTAGCCGATTTTAGGCCTTTATAAAAATAGTGTCGATTTTGCAAAGAGTTTGGGAGCCCATTACAATGAAAAGGAAGTATATATATATATATTATGGACAATCTACACTACACTATCTAGCCCTAAACTAAGCAGAGTTAGTATTATGGGAACCAGATAGCTGATGTAATACTTAAATACATTTTGTTTGTAAATACATAGGTACTTGGAAAACAATATAACATCCAGATGGAGAACAAATATCTATGATCACCACACAAATATTTGTTCTCGGTGGGGATCGAACCCACGACCTATGGCGCAGAAGGCAGAGCTACTAATAAATGAGCTGAGAGCCCAGTCATAACAATAATATCATGGGTTTAGAGTATTTTTGATTGCCGTCTTTTAAATCTGGAGGTGTCTGTAATGTCCCGAATTCTGGAACTTTCTGTCAAAGGCTTCATGCACGGTGCGCTCAAATACCCAAATACCAAAATACATGTGCCTATTTCTATACACGCAGCAAGGAGTTTCCCAAGATTTTGCGTTTGACAGAACTTTGAAGAGTCAGTTGGGGTTGTCGAAACTCTTTGGTATACCTAATATTTTTAAATGCCGATAAAACACAATAATATAAGTCGAATAGACAGTGTTATTTTACAATGCTTCACTGATCTCCACCGCAATGAGCACCGAAGGCCTAAATGAGTGCAAAGCTTAAAGCCACCCATAAATAATTTCCATTTCAATTCATTTATGAATTGAAATGAAAATTATCTATGCATGTAATGTATTGTATTATGTATATCAGTTATCTAGCACCCATAACACAAGCTTTGCTTAGCTTGGGGCTAGATCATGTTGTGTGAATTGTCCAGCATTATTATTATTATTATTATTATTTATTTCCATAGGCATGAATTCTATGCACTAAGTTATACTTACTAGATTTACATACAGATCTGGAAGTATAACCTTTTAGATAAAAGAAAAAATTACTAAATTGGATCATAAAATTAAATGACGAAGGTATGCAGTAACAAACAATAAAACAAAACGGCTAAGCCGATTTTGATGAAATATTACTTTTCAGAAAAAAAAAGATTAAAAGGGAGAAGACGAAAGAGAAGAAAAAAGATAAGAATGTTATTGTACAAAAAAATTGCCCCCCTTGCCCCCCAGGACCCCCCCTTTTGTGAGTGCTACCGGATGCCGTCGAGATAGGGGGTTTTCGATTGGGGTTTCGTATAGAGGGTTTCTTCCTGAATTGAAAAAACAAAAAAAACACCCCCCTCTTGCCCCTTTTTTCACCCCCCCCTTTCGTATCTTCCAAGCGGAGTGACTTGCAAGACTTTTTTTTTGGGTCATGTAGGGAAGGTGAGATTATTTTGAAAGCAAAATAAATTTTGCCCCCCTCCCCCCTCTAGACCCCTTTATTATTTTTGACCCTTTTTTTCGAGTGGAGCATTGCGGCGAGCGAAGCGAGCCGCCATGCAACCATGGGGAACAGTGCGGCGAGCAAAGCGAGCCTACTGTGACCCCCCCCCCCCTAAGCCCCCCAGAACCCCCTCCTCCTGAACCCGGGGGGAGGGTCGCGGCGAGCGAAGCGAGCCGTGCTGTGACCCCCCCCTCAAGCCCCCAGAACCCCCTCCTCCTGAACCCGGGGGGAACGTTGCGGCGAGCGAAGCGAGCCGCCACGCGACCACGCCCACCCTACTGAAATTTAGAACCCCCTCCTACTGAAATTTAGGGTGTCTTAGGGGTGTGAAAAAATGTTCACTAGACTGAGTTCAAAATTCAAAATGGCGGCTGTGCCACTTCCGGTTTTGCAAAAATCGTCCGATTAAGGTCGTTCAAACGGTTCATTCGACTGAGGACTATGATTGGAGATTGAATTTTAGGTTTTTTAAGGTGTTTGATTGGATCTTCACTTGGTTTAGGGTTCCGCCCCTGTGGGAACGCATTGAGGACGCGAGCTGCTTGCAGCTCGCGATGCACGCGACCCGGTAGTCAACGTTTGGGTTCCTTCCAGCGGTTTCGACCCGTTAAGGGTTTTGGCTTGACGTACAATTTAGGGTTCCGTATAAGGTTTTGATTGGGGTTTTACTACATTGAGCAATTTGATTAAGTGTTCGACTTTTAGGTTTCCTTAGGACTTTGATTGGAGTTTCAACTACACTTAGGAGCTTGATAATGTTAACATTTTTAGGGTTCCTTAGGACTTTGATTGGGGTTTTACTACATTGAGGAACTTGATAAAATAAACAACTTTTAGGGTTCCTTAGGCCTTTAATTGGAATTTTACTTCACTTAGGACGTTGATTATGTAAACAATTTTAGGGTTCTTTAGGACTTTGATTGGGGTTTTACTACACTGAGGAACTTGATTCACTGATCGACTTTTAGGGTTACTTAGGACTTTCTTTACTACTTTTTGGGGTTTTACAAGTGCAAGTGTAATGTAAAACTGGGAGTAGCACACCGACACGCGAGCTGCTTGCAGCTCGCGCACACGAAAAAACTAGTTAAGGGGCTGACGTATGGAAAATTTTCATACAAACGGAATACCAAAATGATTTCTAATTTAGACAGATTTACACTATATTATTGTAATAATTGTATTTGCATAGTATTTATCTAGGTTCCTCAACAGTTTTTATTTCAAATTACTTACCTAAAATGAAATAAACACCAATCGCATTTTGCACATTTTTATGCTAAACTTATCAAGTTTTCTACCTATTGGTTTCGTACTAAAAACAACAATATCTTACGTGTTTTTTGTTAAGGAACCTAGTTTATATTGTCTAGTTACAGAATAACAATACTATGTAAAGAATACAAAAAGTTTTCAGTCATCATTTTTGGTATTACGGAACACGATCAAATTCATGGCATTTTCGAACGGCTACTATTGCTATCGCGCACGCACGGTGCGGGTGGCGGGGTGCAGGGGGAGGAAACGCTTGAAGCACACGGGACACTTCGGTTGTGTGTGTGAATCGCTCGGACTTCGGACTAGTTAAATACCTACACTGGCATAAAACATAATGCTTAGATATTTGATAATTGTTATTTTAGGAAGGGTACTAAGTGAAGATGGGAAATACTAAGTACCTAGGTAGGTTGTAGGTTGGGTAAACGAAATCAAGGTGCAGCACTAGGTCAAAAAGTCTGCCGAAATTTCGAAAAAAGCCAACATTTCGACTAAAACAAATTATGAACCATTAATTTCTATACAGGGTGGAATTTTGTAATGCCACCTGGAGGGAAAGTACTCTTAATACTGCAGATAGAAAATTTTACTCAAAAGAAACATTCCTTTATTTTTGGATAGAAAGCAATTTCTAAAATTAAAAATAAAATAATTTTTAAATTAATTTTTTTTTTTGAAAGGAATAAATTTATTCTTTTAAAGAAATGAATTCGTTAAAAGAATAAATTTGTGTATCCAAGAGAATGGAGCCCATTTCAAGCAACTAATTTCAAGTACCTAACTAGTTAGTTATCCATTTTTTGTAAATAATTAAATTAATTTAAGATTTCCTGGTTTTTCTTTCATTTAATTTATCATGTTTGTTAGAGAGATTTCATCCTTATAATTGACTAACGATCGATGCAATAAAAGTACAAGGTATAATTTTTCTGATTTTAGCCGGTTCAATTCCCGGGTGTGAGAGAATTTTCGAAAAACTTTGAATGCAGTTTGCTTTCTATTCAAAAATAAAGGAATGTTTCCTGTGAGTAAAATTTTCTATCTGGAGTATTAAGAGTACTTTCCCTCCAGGTGGCATTACAAAATTCCACCCTGTATATGAAGTATTGATAAAAGGTCTAAGAAAAATTACAACAAATTATTTTTTTTCTTTATTTATTTGTAGTTCAAAAAACTGCTACCACTCAACGTCCGGTGGAAATATTGATAAAAGGACTGAGAAATACTTGAACAAAATAGTTTTTTTTTTATATAACTGGAGCTCAATAAACAGAGTACCGCTCAACGTCTGGTGGAAATATTGATAAAAAGACTTGGAAATATTTCAGCAAAATATTTTTTTTCTTTATTTATCTGGATCTCAAAAAACCGACTACCGCTCAACGTCAGGTGGAAAGATTGATGAAAGGACTAAGAAAAATTGCCACAAAATATTTTTAGTCTTTATTTATCTGGGGCTTAAAAAAACTGCTACCACTCAACGTCAGGTGGAAATATTGATAAAAAGACTTGGAAAAATTTCAGCAAAATATTTTTTTTCTTTATTTATCTGAATCTCAAACAACCGACTACCGCTCAACGTCAGGTTATAATATTGAAAAAAGGACTAAGAAAAATGGCTACAAAATATTTTTATTCTTTATTTATCTGGGGCTTAAAAAAACTGATACCACTCAACGTCAGGTAGAAATATTGATAAAAAGACTTGTAAAAATTTGAACAACATATTTCTGTTTTATTTTTCTGGAGCTCAAGAAATAAACTACAGCTCAACGTCAGGTGGAAATATTGATAAAACGACTAAGAAATTAAAAAAAAAAAATTATTTATTTGGAGCTCAAAAAACTGCTACCACTCAACGTCCGGTGGAAATATTGATAAAAAGACTGAGAAATACTTTAACAAAATAGTTTTTCTTTATATAACTGGAGCTCAATAAACAGAGTACTGCTCAACGTCTGGTGGAAATATTGATAAAAAGACTTGGAAAAATTTCTGTAACGTTCACTAGAAGTTGCTTCATGCAATCAAAATTGAGTTCTATATAGTAATTGTGATAAGACATAAATATTTTTTTTTTTCAGTTTGTTTATAATCATTATATAAGTATCCACCTATAGTAGGTTAGCTTGGTACACTTTTTTCGCGAGTTTTGTGCGAAAGCCGAGGTCCATGTAATTGTAGGTCGATGTTCGCAATCGTTGGTTTTGCGAATGTAAATAAGCAGAATAAAAGCAACCTAATTGCTCAACGAATAAAGTATATTTTTAAATGCAGTCACATTATTAGACTTTCTGTACTTTGGTAAGTGAGCCGCTTTGCGTGTTTTTTATTGCTGTGTGTGTGATCGATGAGGTCTGGCGAACCACACCCCACCTGATGTTGAGCGGACCTCCACCCATGATCTTCAACTGTAACGTCATGACTGGTTTTGAACCCACGCCCCCCAACCGCTAGGCCGATGAGGTCTGGCGAACCACACCCCACCTGACGTAGAGCGGACCCCACCCATCATCTATTACTGTAACGTTATCACTGATTTTGAACCCGCACCCTCCAACCACTAGGCCAATGAGGTCAAGCAAACCACACCACACCTGATGTTGAGCGGACTCCCACCCATCATCCTCTACTGGAACGTCATCAACCACAACTCCATCGCTCCGCGCCGGGGTCAATGGCTCTCTCAACTCAACTCGGAGTCAATGGTTCTCTTTACTCTTCTTCAATTTGGTCCAGAACCCGCACAAACCCTACCTGATGAATAAACTCACTCGTATCATGTTAGAGAATTTCCTGGTGTCTTTTCTAAGTGCGTAAATAGCTACTCTGAAGGTTCTTTATCGGTTCAGGAATGTTGTTTTTTTTTTCACTTTATTCTTGCATTCAGAGCATGACCAATCCTTGCTTATTGAATACTAGAAAAGCGAAACAAGCAAGCAATAAGCTTAGAGGGTTAGTCAGGTAATGCAGCCACAAAAAATAAAAACATAAAATTGTAGGGTGCAAAAAGTCAACTCTCTTTGACCAGATTTGAACTCCCGCCCACCTCGTCCTCTCAGTGTGAATCCGCACGCCCTAGCCACTAGCCTATCTGACGCTTAGTAACGTTGACGAAATTAGGCAATGCATAAAAATCGTTAGCAGTGGCTGACGCACACGCACAAGCGCGGCACTATGGTTGGATTCACGTACAGAAGTAGCGCGTCACACGAGCGCCTGTGTGTGTATACTACTATTATATATTCCGTGGCGCCCGCATCAAATGAATAGAGATAGCTATATTCGGAGCAGTTTTTGCTCACGCCTCGAATTGAAGTTGCGAGCTGTGTACGTCGGCCCGTTAATATTTAGGCATCCGATTTAGGCGTCGCCTAGGTTTAGTGAAAACGGGTGTTAGTAACGTTGACGAAATTAGGCAATGCATAAAAATCGTTATCAGTGGCTGACGCACACGCACAAGCGCGGCACTATGGTTGGATTCACGTATAGAAGTAGCGCGTCACACGAGCGCCTGTGTGTGTATACTACTATTATATATTCCGTGGCGCCCGCATCAAATGAATAGAGATAGCTATATTCGGAGCAATTTTTGCCCGCGCCTCGAATTGAAGTTGCGAGCTGCGTCCAATATCTAAACTTAAACATTACGGTATTCTAAATCGCTCCATTGACTTATTACAATCGTACTTGACTGATAGAATCCTTAAAGTTGATGTGGGCGGTGAGAGATCTTTTGGGTCAGTTATTGACATAGGGGTGCCACAAGGTTCGATATTAGGTCCTTTCTTGTTTCTAGTGTACGTAAATGACCTTCCTTTTTTGGTTAAAAAACTATGTGAAACAGTACTATTTGCTGACGATACCTCATTAATTTTTAAAGTCGATAGATAGAAGGCTAATTACGATGACGTTAACGCATCTCTGTCGTAAATACTTAACTGGTTTAATAATCTTTTACTTAATGTTAAGAAAACTCATAAGTTTTATGAAAAAATATTTTTTGAGTGTCAGTTCTAAGTATAAAAATCATAATGCGGTTTACAGAATACATCTATTTACCAAGTTTCATCAGTACATATAGCTTTTACAGTTTTGTAAGTACCATACTTCAAGCAAATAAATTATTTCTTTTCATTTCATTTCATTTTTTTGAAAAAAAGTGACTGTGACATACGGATGGACAGACAGACAGACATGACGAATTTATAAGGGTGTCCGTTTTTTACCTTTAAAAAATACAAGTGTTCATTCACCGACTACCGACATTTATGAACTTGCAACTCACTCTGGTTTTGCATAATATGAGGAAAATCTCTCTTGGTGGAAGGTTTCTTTTATTAAATCTGGGGCTATTTGCTTGTTATACTATATAAATTAGACTACTACTACTACACTACTATATAAGTTAGATTTAAAATGTAGCGTTCGTGGTAGTTTAAAAAATACCGCACAGCTTGCCATTGTTATCACCAATCCTGGATGAAAAATATGCAATGGAAACTCTGCGACGGGAATCAGCTAACATAACAATTGGGTTATATTTATTTACTGAATATCTGTCTGTGTTTTTGTCTAACGAAGCGTATTCTAGTCAACACATTGTAATGTCGTGACAAATGTCAGACCCAAGCACAGAATAAGTAATAGTTGGTATCAAATACATGAATTCACAGCTCAGGTCAGGCAACGCCATCTTTATTTTAAATTTTTCCAACTTTCCGGTCGTGTTTTGTTTTTAGACCAGCGTATAGCGGAGGCTTAACATGGAAATGTATGGCATTTACCCGAGGGTTCTATTTGTTTTTATTATCCTGTTTATATTTTTTGAGATTTAAAGAAGCCGGTCATGCAGTGCCAGATTAAAAACTTTATTTATTTAGATTTTTATCTAAATATGTCCATCACTTATCACTGACTGACATAAATCTTTGGTTCTCCAAGAAACAAACCCGATCGAAACAAGAGGCGTTTGGTATGTCTGTCAGTTCAACATGTAAAGTCATATCTGTAAATTCAGGCGCTCTTATCCACCAGCAAAGGTACTCAACGCTACTCCACGTCAGAGCAAGCCTTACTCGAATTGTTACGAGTTTTCAGTTTCAAAATGTGAAGCACCATTGTTCTAACGGGTTGTTAGATGTTTTTGATGGATGAACTTTATGATGCTCGTGATTTACAATGCTTTAACTCTTCATCAACGTCTGTTTCTGTTCCGTAAATGTGGATTATGAATATAATAGGCGCAATTATTTGCATTCTATGTGTTCTACTTGAGCACTAGTGGTTTAGTGGTAGCAACCCCGTCTTCCGCTCTAAGATCGTGGGTTAAATCATGTGGTGCACCTATAGATTTTTCTCTTCAAAACTTTATGTGCGCAATGCTAGTACTCCCAAACGGTGAAGGAAAAAAATGTGACCTTTTCCTGACAGCTTAGTTGGCTTAATCCACAGGAATTGCTGGTAAGATAAGAAAAAGCAAACCAATTTAGGGCTATTTGAGGTGCATTAAAAATTATATTTAAATAAATCTGAAGGCATTATTCATAGTAAGGAACCTCTATTTTTATTTAAATCAGCCTATATTGCCTAACTGCAGGTTGTGACCTCCCACCTCTTTCTCCAGCTTTCTTTATTAATACCTATAAGAAGCATCTTTTATTTGTTCATAATTTGTTTTTTTTTCTACCACAGCACAACCCTTTTCATGTCGCGTCTATCCAATAGGTAATTATCAGCTGATCTGCGTCGCATAACTTTCAAATTAGCCTGGGAGGGTCTGACACGGGTCACTGAGGCATTAGTGGTGGTGTATACTATGTTTATTCAATTTACTGGCAAGTTTATAGGAAAACAAGCACATTTTCGGCCAAATAGTTAAAGATAATAAGCTGATACTCTGGAGAGTAGGTTTTAATATTTTTAGGAAACATTAATTTATTTTGTGTCAATAGCGCCACACATTTCACACATGATTTTTGATAAAGAAGAGGTGTAAATTAAAACAAAAAGCATTAATCATAATTAAATATGTTTAGGAACTTAGAATAAAATATTTTACATGACTTGCATTATCTAGGTAGGTAATTTGGTATTGGCTATCTGGTTCCCATAGTACAAGCTCTGCTTAGTTTGGAGCTAAATAGTGTTGTGTGGATTGTCTATAATATTTATAATTACAAAACCTGACCAAAAAAACAAAGAATGAAATAAATTAAGCCTCCTGATATGACTAGGAAATGGCTGTTGGACCACGTGGCCACCATAAAATCTGAGTACGGAGTTGGTAATGTAATAGTACATTATGATATAAGTGCGGTAAGTTGAAAATTACAGCCGAGGCGTTATTGCAAGCCCGAGCCGTAGGCGAGGGCTACAAGAAAGCAGAGGCTGTAATTATCAAAGCGCACGTATGTCATACGACGTTTTATAACACATTTGCGAGGAAACAAATAATACTCGGACTTTCGGACGAACTTACTTACTTGTAGTAATTACTTACTTGTTAAAACAGTTGGAAAAATTTGAACAATTTGTAAAGTCGATTATTATGTTGCCACCACAATGAGCTTGACTTATATTTTTGAGAAAGTTCCATGAAATAGGCTAAAAACACACTTTCTGTGAAAATGAATTGGCATCTTTGCTTGTTTTCCATAAGATGAAGTTTTGATACGCTTGTAAGTATCTATCGTTCGATTTTTCGGGCAAGAGGCTTAAAGTAGCCTTTTTCGCTGCCTCTGAGAATTTTGGCGGTTCGAATTAATAAATTCATCATTACTTGACGACATTTTCAAACAAAAATAATACAGCAAAAAGAAAAAGCGCGCGGAATACTTTTTTTTTTTCACAAATTAGCTAATTTAATTTTTTTTTAAGGCAAAGGCACAAAAACAGCCAGTATTACTAATAGAGTAAATTAATATTTTTTTGTTTTTGTTACAAATAAATGGTATTAATTTATTGTTAAAATTAATTAAATAAAAGAATAAATGTGTATTTTCTATATTTTATCTCCCAGAGCTAATTTTATTCATAAAATGTTTACCACAAAAAAATCTTAGCAAAGAGTTTTTATGTCAGTTTTCTGACATAAAAACTCTTAACTGTTTATTGATTTTATAGTGTTTACTACACTTAAGGAAATCACAAAGATTTTTATAATGTCCCAAAAGTTAAGAGCCGAGCGGGATTTGAACCCGCGACCTTCCCCTAGGTACGGGGCTGCGCTGACCACTGCGCCATCGGATCCTAATCACACTCGACGAATAACTCTTAGGGACTGTTCGGCACTAACTCTTAAAATTAAATGGATAAAAACTCTTTGCTAAGATTTAAAAAGGTACCGTTCGTGGATTGATTACCGTGCGTTTTACATTACGATAACGCACAAGTACGTAAAAACATACATAACGATATTGAAATCGGTGAAGTAGGAGACCCTTTATGAGCAAATGTGTTATAAAAAATATAAAAACCGTTTCGTCAGTAACAATTTAAAATTGCAATTATACGGAGCGTAGCGTAAGCAAATAGTTAAAGTTACCGTTTCAATTTACGTATGAAAGGTGAAGAGAGACATCGCCGCGGGCGGATGGAAATTAACCCGGCCTCATGAGATGGCTTAAATCCTTTATAACCCGTCTCTTTCTTCCATCTAAATTTAATGCACACGAAAGGGACGGGTGTAATAAAATTTTCCACAGCAGGAAAATGGAAGGATTGGAGAGTAAATTGGAAATACCTTTGCATTGAGTGGCGCTGAGGTTTCCGGCGATACAGATCGCTGTGTATTTTACTAACCTTTTGTATGAATTTAATCAGATTCCTGCTGCGATTCGTTACGCTTAATTGGATTTCACAGCAGGGCTTATTGTTTTGGTGCTACAAAGATGAAAATAGCAATATTGATGATCGTTGAACAATTTGTTAAGTGTTTCAGATAAGTACTGTAAATATACTCGAAATGACATGCCTTCAAAGTTTAAATACAAAATAATAAATTACCTAGACCAGCCAAAGTTGATACAGAACAACGTATGTGTTGTGAAAAGATCATCGAAATCAGCCTGAAGAAGTCCACTGCTGGCCACCACTGCCACATAGGCCTCCCCTATACATTTCCAAGAAAAACGATTCCGAGCCCTTTCCATCCACCGACTTCCCGCGATCTTAACAATGTCGTTGATCCATCTGGTGGGTGTGTGCGCTACGTTTCGTCTTCCGGTTTGTGGTTGCTATTCGAGAACTTTTTTTGTGAAAAGATCTACCATCAAAATTCCTGAATTACTTAGGCGACCACACACTCACTCCATCAGAACCCACAAAACCACGTGTTAACCAACCCCTTTATTTTTCACCGAATTAAATCGGGAACTTCATAAAAGGTCCGAAGTTGTAAAATGCAAATAGAATGAAAGGTATGGAGGTAATGCCCAAAGGGTCCATTGATAATTATTACATGGTACTCTGTTCTACCCTCTAGCTATCCGACTAGGACCGTCTTCGGATAAGGGTTCTCCAGGGATTACGCCCCGTATTAATTAATGTATAAAGTATCTTTGACGTGGCTAAGATGCTTATTTGTTTTGTGTGAGACGTGACGGCAATGAGAATTGATATCGAAAAAGTTCCAGAAACTTCGGATTTGTGAGTTTGTTTGATAGAATTTTTTTTGCCTTTGGATATCTTCACAGCTCCGTGTTCTGATTGTAGCCACTTTCTTTTTTCTAATAAAAATTTGAGAGTGCAATAGCTACTTACAACCGAGGTAAGCATTCTACTTTACATCATTCCATGCGGGATAATCATAACATTTTTTTTATGATAAACCTGTATGACAAAATGAAAATTTTAAATGAGAAAAATAATTATGTACTATCACATATTTGCACTGGGAACTCCTAAAATAGTCGCAGACGCACATTGTGTGTATCTACTATTTTTTTTAGTAAAAAGTTTTCATATCATTTTGTAAGAAAAGAGATTGTTTCACCTAGGAGTTTTGCATAGCTTGATAATATGTAATCGACTATAACATACCAGGGCATAGTGTGACGTTAAAGTGATTTGAAAATAGAACGCATTTACAATGCAATGCCTACATACATCCGCTTTGCCACAGCAGTAAATCCTACTTACTGAGCATGTATGATGTATATTTTTATACCTTTAAACGAGAAAATCTTGTGTATATATTTATATACACAAGAAATGTATAATGTATGTGTGTATAATATATATATTTGGGATCTCGGAAATTGAGCCAACGATTTTCATGAAATTAAGTATACAGAGAGTTTCGGGGGCGATAAATCGATCTAGCTAGGATTCATTTTCAGAAAAGACTAAGCAAAAAAGATATTTAAATAATTAAAAATTTTAGCGCCATCTCTTGCCGAGTAGTCGAAACCACGAGTTAGCGTAGCAAATGCGATTTTGCTTTTCTGTGGTTAGTGTCACGGAGAACGCCATCTATTAAACTTCTACGTAAACACTCGAGACAAAAGTTCTGGAGATTTTCATGAAAATTAGTATGCAGAAGGTTTCGGGGGCGATAAATCGATTTATATAGCTGAAATATTTTTTTAGAAAATCTATTTTATTGTTTTTAATAATCAACTTTATCTATTAATCAACTTATATAGACATTAAACTTATTTTAGCTATTCTAAAAGATGGCGCTGTTAGAAAGATCGAAAAATATTATTCATATTTCACCATTTTCATCAGTATCAGATTCGTATTTAAATATAATTCCTAAAAACACAATTTACAAAAAAAAATACCGAGCAAAGCTCGGACATACCAGCTCGTTTTTAGGGTTCCGTAGCCAAATGGCAAAAACGGAACCCTTATAGATTCGTCATGTCTGTCTGTCTGTCTGTCTGTCTGTCTGTCTGTCTGTCTGTCCGGCCGTGTCACAGCCATTTTTCTCCGAAACCATAAAAGCTGGACTGATGAAACTTGGTGAGTAGATGTATTCTGTGAACCGCATTAAGGTTTTTACACCAAAATAGAAAAAAAACTATAAATTTTGGGGGTCCCCATACTTGAAACTGAAACTCAAAAAATTTTTTTTCATCGAACCCATATGTGTGGGGTATCTATGGATAGGTCTTCAAAAATTATGTTGAGGTTTCTAATATCGTTTTTTTCTAAAACTATAAATTTGGGGGTCCCCATACCTGAAACTGAAACTTAAAATTTTTTTTTTCATCAAACCCATACGTGTGGGGTATTTATGGATAGGTCTTCAAAAATGATGTTGAGGTTTCTAATATCGTTTTTTTCTAAACTGAATAGTTTGCGCGAGAGACACTTCCAAAGTAGAAAAAAGTTGGTCCCCCCCCCTCTAACTTCTAAAATAAGAGAATAATAAATCCAAAAAAAATATATGTTGTACATTACTATGTAAACTTCCAACGATATTTTGTTTGAACGAGATCTAGTCAGTAGTTTTTTTTTTATACGTCATAAATCGTAAACCGCAATTTACCTTTCGACGAACTACAAAAACCTTTATATTATGTTAATTGATGCTACGGAACCCTTCATGGGCGAGTCCGACTCGCACTTGGCTGCTTTTTATTATATATAGCTCTTGTAAAACCTACCAAATAAATAATCGACACTGCTAAGTCAGTATAATTTACGTTAGCCACTTCATGAATAACTAGTTTCTATCCATATGAAGTAAGTAGGTAACTTTATATTACTTAGTTGTATGGATATTATTCATGAAGTCATCATCATGCAAACTTTGTAAGTGCGTACTTCAAGGCCTTTACTTATACATTATCATGTAGGTAGGTGTATAACAGCTTATCTATTACTAGTCATTTGATATGTGATCGCTGACCAGTTGCGACCAAAGTTGTAGGGATGCTGTATGGTAATAAACGTAGAATTCACGGGAATTTAAACTTTATTGCAAGGGACTAGGATCTTTATTAACCATTCAAATAATCTGACGAATGGTAAATCCTACTTGCAAATCCCAAGCTGTAACTGTTTGATTTGTTGGCCCAAGTTATGAGTGGAATATAATATACCCTCAAGCGGCTAATACGTAGGTACTGTTAGCAAGGCCGTCTTAAACTAAGCCGGGGCCCTTGGGCACACAAGAATTAGTAAAGAGTAAAGTAAAAGAGAAGTAAAGTTAAAGTAGTAAGAGAAAAGTAAAAAAAGCGAACTATAATGGCGTAGTATATGCCTTATGATAAGCTTACTGATTTGTGAAAAAAGTGTAATGTGCTTGAAAAAATGTTTTGAGAATAAAATAATTAGGTATGTGTGAGAAATTGTCGGTCCTTCGGGGCCCCCTGAGAATATGGGCCCTGGGCACGGGCCCCGTGTGCCCTTATGGTAAAGACGGTATTGACTGTTAGTAGTTACACGCGGCAGCTTACTTAAATTTAAGTTTTGTAACAGGTGAGTTAAACTGACTCATAATTTTAAATCCCAAATGAATAATTGTATAGTGATTGGTTACCTGCACTTTTGTTTGGTAATTTAGATTGAATACAATTTCCGCCCATCAGGGTCTAATGGGGTCAAAGTCACGTGGATAATAAGTATTTTCTTTGTAGTCAATCATCATCATCATTTTCTTGTCCATAACGCACTTCATGTGGGGTCAACGCAACAGGTTTTCGACGTTATTTCAGCAGTCATTCCTTTTACCCATGTCATCCTTCACACAATCCATCCATCTTTTCTTTGGCCTATATCCATCCACATTCATATCTAGCACTCTTCTTTATGCCCATCCCACGCTAACATAATGCTCCTTATCAAATTAAGTACCTATTCAATTAACAAACGAAAAATGAAGACGGAAGTCAAACTGGAGCAGCAAGCAGCTAGTTTGCTGTATATAACTGAACAAAAAATACAATCACAACACGATCAATCAAATAAAAGAAATATCACGGTACTGCTTCAGGCAGGACGATATTCCACTCTTCAGTATTCATATTTTTCTCGTTCTGTTTTGCACCACAAACCAAGGGTCAAAATGGTACACGTCATTAACTTGGTCACCCGACTCCTTACGACGTAAGTGCGGTATCAAACTGTTTTATTGCGGGCTAGGCATGATTTAATGAAATCTTTAATATTGGAGATAAGGCTCTCAGTCCGACCTCGTAAATCGCCCCGGGCCATAAGTAAGTCTAATGTTGGTAACATTATAATAATAAGCTGTAGCTGTATTCTGATTCTTGTTGCTCACAACATCATAGACTTTCAGGATTTTTATTTAGAGTCATATTATAGTGTGTATACTTCTGTATACTTCTGAAAACTTAATAGAACTCACCGACCATGTTTTCTTATTGATTAAAACATCATCATCATCATCATCATCCACAGCCCGACTTCACCCACTACTGTGTATAGGCCTCCCTTAGTTTGTGCTATCTACCTCGATCCTGTGCCAGTCTAACCCATTTTCGCTCCGCAACTTTGACTGTATCGCATAGAAAATAAAAGGCATCCACGGACACAAAGAGGATTATATTTCACAAACAATCAAATAGATCCTTATTATAATAAACTCTCACAAATGAAATGAAAGAAAACCAAGAAGCTAAAGAAAAAATAATAAAAACCGGAGTGGTTCATTATTTATTTTGAAAATAACCTTAATACAGTATAAACAGAAGCGGAATTTTAGTTTTTAAGCGATCGGGCAGAGTTTTGAAACATTTTGCTTATGTTTTGAGAGTAGTCGTAAATAGATTATTATTATGTATACTTTTTACCTAAAAAGTTTCCTGAATAGTTATTTCTCAAGGCACAATATTGTTCTTTTGAGCTAGTTGTTAAGAAATGTTGAGCTAATAAAATATTCCCAAGTCCAGGTGCTTCGGTTTCGGACCGTGCGAGGTGCCAGCTGTGAGCCCCAAGCGGTTCCAATCTACGGATTTTATATAACAACTCCCTGTCCTAACCTTTTCTCTATCCCTTGTTTCCTTTTGGGAACATTCGTAAGAGCAATGTTATGTAATTGAATAGCTCTTTTTCTGAGAACTATAGCTGTAGAGAGAATAGAAAATACTGACGTCATATTTTCTCATGGCCCTTGAGTACACAAGCAGCAACTTACTGCTGTCCCACTAACAAACTATTTGCGTGAGTGAGACGTGTGTCTTGCCGAAATTTCTAGCTCGTTTACAAGCGCCACCATCTATTGTGGTGTCTATCGGATTGGCTGTACAAAGATAGCAATCCAATCCGTATTCTCATACATTATTTGTAAGTGATGCCGAACGAAGCGATTCGCACTATCTTTACAAAACCACTTTGGGCACGTAATGTAATGGCACCGGTATCCGAGCTAAACGAAGGGCGATTGCGGTTGACACGTGACTGTGTCTTCAACTCACTGTCTAGTTTAAATTTACCTTTGTAGTTTTTCAGTACCTATAAAACTAAATAAACTATAAAGTACGAGTTCATACCAAATGTATTCGGTTACCTACGACATCGATAAGCCTAAAAATGTGGGCTGAACAATAAACACAAAAAGTGGGCGTATAACGATGAATCAAATATCTGTATTACTAGGTATGGAATGAAACAGTTCCAGTGTAAATTAGACCATGAAACAAATAACACTATTGCTGTTCTTACATCTAAGCCAAGGCCACAAAAGCCTCGAAGAATGTGTAATCAAGACCCCGATAATAAACGTGTGGGAAGATAGACTACATGATAAATTAATGTGCAATTATCACGCAGTCACGCCACCAAAGCCCCTCAATGACTCCTCAGACTCCATAGAGGTGAACCCTTTTTTCATAGTGAAAAAATTTAATTTTCTTAGTGAAGAACAGGAATTCGCAGTTTTCGTGTGGACTCACATCCACTGGAGGGACGAAAGACTGAAGTGGAATTCAAGTGATTATGACGGTATCGACGAAACCAGAATAAGAAGTATCAAGATATGGGCTCCCGGTATTAAACTTTACAACAGCATTAATGACTTGTACGACCAAACTTATGATCCTTTCATACATTGTGGTGTTACCCAGAGTGGCGGTGTTACATGTGTTTCTAATATTTGGTTCCAAACGAAGTGCCCCGTTAACTTGAGAGATTGGCCCTTTGACACGCAAGTGTGCTCTTTGCAATTTGGTCCATGGGCCACCGTAGGAACTAAAGTCCACCTCAAAGCGGGACCCTTAGCCATGGCGTTTATCGGTTCTGAATATGGCGCGGAGTGGGACATAATAGATTATTCCCAGGAAGAAAATCAAGACGCGGAAATTCAATTAAAGTTACAAATTACTTTGATGCGACATTCAACGAATCTTGCGGCGATAATAATATTTCCATCTATTTTGTTATCGATCCTGACTCTTTGTACTTTATGCCTAGACGTGAGATGCTACACTCGTGTGCTCCTGACTTGTTTCAGTTTGATGTGTCACTTCTACTTCCTTTCGGAGCTGGGGATGAACATTCCTAAGCAGAGCAATAATGCGCCAACGATCTTGCTCTATTTCCGCGGCTCGCTCATCCTAACTTTTATCAGTGTTATACTTACGTTTCTCATGAAGTTCTTATTTGAGAGAGAGGTACCAGTCCCAAACTTCATAGTGATTTTGAACGAATATGTTTACAAATCATACGCCAAGTTGGTTATTCGTCCACGATGGGAAGTTACAACCGATGATGATGACAAAAAAGAAGTAGCAAAAGCCTGGACTGATTTCGTCAACATGTTAAACTGTGCATGGATTTATGTTACAATATTAGTTTACATAATAATGTGTTTTGTTTTTATACCTACACCAAACGGCTTGAAGCATAAAATTCTCGTTATGGGTTGGGACTTCCAATAACACCTTTACCTACTGGGATCCGTGTTAGCACAGAAGAAATAATAGTGTGTAAGGTATATAAAGCCGGGTCCAGACGAGTGTAACGTGTAATGTAATCCACCGTGTAATTACGAGCATTACATGTAACGCTCGTAGTGCCGTCCACACGTAGAATTCGTGTTACATTACACGGTAGATTACATTACACGTTACACTCGTCTGGACCCGGCTTAAGAGATAAGATATTGCTCACGTATAGTACATACAATAATAATTGTTACACGCTTATTTGAGAAGATATATAGGGACCTGTAGGACGCTGCGATTATTCCATTAAATAAATAAGTTCATTGTTATATTATCCAATGTTTCTAAACTAGGTATATCATTGGAATTCAATAAGTAGTTGGGCCAAACGTGTACAAGTGCTTCGGTTAGAGATTTCCGGAAGCACATAATGCACTTAGCGGGGGATGAATGGTAATGTGCACGAGGCCTTATCTCCCTATATCGGTGTCGCGATCGTCTGCCGAATACATTCCTAAATTGAGTACTATTTTGTCTGTGTTTTTATTTGACAGGAACTCTTTAGCAATAGCATAGTATTATTTTATGTTCTATATAGGTAGGCTATGCGCTAGGCTCAAGAAAAAATGTTCTGATTGTAAAATTGGTAGACTTAGGGTACATGAGATAATAAATAATTAAAGTTGCTCACCGTTTTCTTTCTTCTTTTAAGAGGGGGTCGTGCGAAAATTTGAGATTTGTTTTTAAAAAATTCATAACTAAATAACTAGGTGACATTTTAAAAATCGCAAAAGGACTAATTGTAGACTATACATTTGAGATTAATTCGAATTTAAGTGTGTTAAAAAAATATACTATTTAACATGACATTCTATTTAACGCTGTCATACGATTTTCATTAGCGTTAAATAGAATGTCATGTTAAATAGTATATTTTTTTAACACACTTAAATTTTCATAAGAACACATTTACATTTACTTAAGAATGGGATGAAAATCGTCGGCTTCCGAACGGTGATGTGATGACGGTTGCCATTTTATTTCAAGGAACGATAGAGTCATAAACTGAAAGACTACATACTGGAAATACATTTCAAAATAGAGTAAAAAACCTCATCACTTTTCAACTTTCCGAAAACTTTTAATGAAAATGAAATAAAGTTTGAAAGACACATTGGTTTTTAATATTAAACTTCAGAAGTAGGTGCACTGATTACATCAGCTTCAGGTCCAAAGAGAAGCGTGTCAAAGTTTTCACGGTATCGAGTTTTGTGCTTTTTTTCTTTATTTATATATTCTGTGACACGGCACATAATACATGGCACGGCGATATAACGATGCATATTGGTTCATCGAATGTAGTCTATCAATAGATAAATTTATCAACATTCTCAAAATGTTTGTATGCTGTTTGGTTAGGCAAGGATTTTGAGTGTGCTAATAGTAAGTATCAAGTAATCTGAGAAAATGTCTACCTTGCCTGGGATTTGTAGACGTGATCCTATTTATTCTGTTGCTGGTGTCTGTATAGTGAAATAAAATGAGTGTGGAAAAGTTCCTCCAGTTTTTTTTATGCAAAACGAAGGTTTGACTGAGTGTTAAAAATATCGCAAGTATAAACATTAAATAAATGTAATAGCTTATAGTTTTAACAGGCAGAATAGGTAAATACTGAAAAGCCCAGTAATTAGGCGCGTTGCCAAGGCACTGTGTTTTTCATTGATTCAATGGAACCAGACACTAGTAAATTCAATAGCACGTAGGTATCTTGCTAATCTCTATATTCATTGAACAGGTCTCAAAGCTATGTTTTGAACGACATTTATAAAACTCTAGCTCTAATAATGTGTATGGTAATAGTAGTGGAATCCCTTGTGACTTTTTTCGCATAGCTTATTTCATACACGCTACAATTTTAGGGGTTGTGTTTCAAGAATCTCTTTTTTTAGTTGGTACACCCCTACGCAAGACAAATATAATATACCTTCATTTCGAGTCTCCAAGGCCCAGAGTTTTAGGTGGTTCGTTGTCAGGAAAAGGATTTTTACAATTTTAGATTAGTATCAGATCAGTATTTATTTATTTATAGTTCCTACTTAAGTACATGCAAATTTTAGTTTAAATAAGTAGTCATATTAGTGTAGAAGCCCTTATGGCACCGCCTTTTCGAATTTCAATAAAATCCTGTCCATCCAAAGGTTGTCTGGAAGAGATCGCTCATAGCGATAAGACCGCCCATTGTTCTTCGCTTTAGTTTAAGTATTTTCGTTAAATGTGTAATTTCCTTTTCTTGTGGTGTACAATAAAGTGTTATCTATCTTATCTATCTATCTAGATTTACTTCTCTTGGTTTGTGATATTTCCGATACCTCGGCTCATTAATACAAAACGACGGCGACATTGACCGAGACGTGAAAAATAGAATAAATGCGGGATGGATGAAATGGCGACAGGTCACGGGAACAACTTGTGATCCACGGATGCCCTTTAAGCTTAAGGGGAAGATCTATAAGACGATCATAAGACCTGTCGTAATGTATGGATCCGAGTGTTGGGCAACGAAAGGGACGGACGAAAGAAGGGTACATGCGGCAGAGATGCGAATGTTGAGATGGATGTGTGGAGTGACAAGAATGGACAAGATAAGGAATGAGTATATCAGGGGAAGTCTGAAAGTAGCACCAGTGACAGAAAAATTGAGGAGCAACAGGCTGGCGTGGTATGGGCATGTCATGAGGAGGGATGAAAGTCATGTGACTAGGCGAGTGATGAGTATGAATGTGGATGGATGTTTGGGTAGAGGTAGGCCAAAGAAAAGATGGATGGACAGTGTGAAGGATGATATGGATAAGAAGGAAGTGAATACAGAGATGACGGCTGATAGAGGAGAATGGAAGAGAAGAACATGTTGTGCCGACCCCGCATAAAGTGGGATAAGGGCAGGAAGAAGAAGAAGAAGATGTACGCGTTTGTTTTATACTGAGGCAACAACAGCGTTGGCCGTGTAATACTGAAGTGACATCGCATAAAATCGCCATCGCCAACCTGATAGAACCTGAAGCACTCATGAAAGAACCACGCACATCAGTCTCAGCACCTATAAAACTATATAAAGTAAGTGTTCATACCAAATGTATTCGGTACGATATCGATAAGCCATAAAATGTGGGCTGAACAATAAACACAAAAAGTGGGCGTATAACGATGAATCAAATCTCTGTATTACTAGGTATGGAATGGAACAGTTCCAGTGCGAATTAGACCATGAAACAAATAACACTATTGCTGTTCTTACATCTAAGCCAAGGCTACAAAAGCCTCGAAGAATGTGTCATCAAGACCCCTATGATAAACGTGTGGGAAGATAGACTACATGATAAATTAATGTGCAATTATCACGCAGCCACGCCACCAAAGCCCCTCAATGACTCCTCAGACTCCATAGAGGTGAACCCTTTTTTCATAGTGAAAAAATTTAATCTTCTTAGTGAAGAACAGGAATTCGCAGTTTTCGTGTGGACTCACATCCACTGGAGGGACGAAAGACTGAAGTGGAATTCAAGTGATTATGACGGTATCGACGAAACCAGAATAAGAAGTTTCAAGATATGGGCTCCCGGTATTAAACTTTACAATAGCATAAATGACTTGTACGACCAAACTTATGATCCTTTCATAAATTGTGTTATCACCCAGAGTGGCGGTGTTATATGTGTTTCTAATATTTGGTTCCAAACGAAGTGCCCCGTTAATTTGAGAGATTGGCCCTTTGACACGCAAGTGTGCTCATTGCAATTTGGTCCATGGGCCACTGCAGGAACTAGAGTCCACCTCAAAGCGGGACCCTCAGCCATGACGTTTATTGGTTCTGAATATGGCGCGGAGTGGGACATAATAGATTATTCCCAGGAAAGAAATCAAGACGCGGAAATTCAATTAAAGTTTCAAATTACTTTGATGCGACATTCAACGAATCTTGCGGCGATAATCATATTTCCATCTATTTTGCTATCAATCCTGACTCTTTGTACTTTATACCTAGACGTGAGATGCTACACTCGTGTGCTCCTGACTTGTTTCAGTTTGATGTGTCACTTTTACTTCCTTTCGGAACTGGGGATGAACATTCCTAAGCAGAGCAATAATGCGCCAACGATCTTGCTCTATTTCCGCGGCTCGCTCATCCTAACTTTTATCAGTGTTTTACTTACGTTTCTCATGAAGTTCTTATTTGAGAGAGAGGTACCAGTCCCAAACTTCATAGTCATTTTGAACGAATATGTTTACAAATCATACGTCAAGTTGGTAATTCGTCCACGATGGGAAGTTACAACCAATGATGATGACAAAAAAGAAGTGGCAAAAGCCTGGACTGATTTCGTCAACATGTTAAACTGTGCATGGATTTATGTTACAATATTAGTTTACATAATAATGTGTTTTGTTTTTATACCTACACCAAACGGCTTGAAGCATAAAATTCCCGTTATGGGTTGGGACTTCCAATAACACCTTTACCTACTGGGATCCGTGTTAGCACAGAAGAAAATAATAGTGTGTAAGTTATATAAGAGATAAGATATTGCTTACGTATAGTACATACAATAATAACTGTTACGCGCTTATTTGAGAAAATATATAGGGACCTGTAGGACGCTGCGATTATTCCCATAAATAAATAAGTTCATTGTTATATTATCCAATGTTTCTAAACTAGGTATATCATTGGAATTCAATAAGTAGTTGGGCCAAACGTGTACAAGTGCTTCGGTAAGAGATTTCCGGAACCACATAATGCACTTAGCGGGGGATGAATGGTAATGTGCACGAGGCCTTATCTCCCTATGTCGGTGTCGCGATCGTCTGCCGAATACATTCCTAAATTAAGTACTATTTTGTCTGTGTTTTTATTTGACAGGAACTCTTTAGCAATAGCATAGTATTATTTTATGTTCTGTGGTAATTGTTTGTTAAGCCTTGCGCACATCTAAGCGCTATAGTATAGGTAGGCTATGCGCTAGGCTCAAGACAAAATGTTCAGATGGTAAAATTGGTAGACCTAGGTACATGAGATAATAAATAATTAAAGTTACTCAACCGTTTTCTTTCTTCTTTTAATAAATACGAATCAAAGTCCTAAAATTTTGTTTTGTGACGGCCAACTGGCATTGCAACATACTTAGTGGGAATAAAAACCTTCATACTCTGAAAGTAGGTCTGAAGTTGCCCGAGGGGCCTAATTGAAAGTAAAACTTTCAGCCCTAGGGAGAATCGCTTTCTACTGACAGCTGTCAAATTATAAAAAAAACAAGTTCTATTTTATTCAACCATGTTCCAACTTTCTAAAGTCTTTCTAACTGCAAAGAGGTCGTTGAACCAAATTCCAACTTTTTATTCAGCAAGTAGGTTGGAAACCCATTACAACGGTAAGAAGTTTAAAAAGTCTAATAAGATAGCGCAATGTAAAATTTAAATTTAAATAACATAAAGATAGTATTAAAAAAATAATAGGTATATCTTCTAAATTTAGCTTCAACTATTTATTTAAAATAACATAGATTTGACATTTACCATTTTTAGGGTTCCGTAGCCAAATGGCAAAAACGGAACCCTTATAGATTCGTCATGTCTGTCTGTCTGTCTGTCTGTCTGTCTGTCTGTCCGGCCGTGTCACAGCCATTTTTCTCCGAAACCATAAGAGCTAGACTGATGAAACTTGGTGAGTAGATGTATTCTGTGAACCGCATTAAGGTTTTTACACAAAAATAAAAAAAAAACTATAAATTTTGGGGGTCCCCATACTTGAAACTGAAACTCAAAAATTTTTTTTCATCGAACCCATACGTGTGGGGTATCTATGGATAGGTCTTCAAAAATTATATTGAGGTTTCTAATATCGTCTTTTTCTAAAACTATTATTTTTGGGAGTCCCCATACTTGAAACTGAAACTCAAAAATTTTTTTTTCATCAAACCCATATGTGTGTTGTATCTATGAATAGGTCTTCAAAAATGATGTTGAGGTTTCTAATATCGTTTTTTTCTAAACTGAATAGTTTGCGCGAGAGACGCTTCCAAAGTGAAAAAAAGTTGGTCCCCCCCCCTCTAACTTCTAAAATAAGAGAATGATAAATCTAAAAAAAAAATATGTTGTACATTACTATGCAAACTTCCAACGATATTTGGTTTGAACGAGATCTAGTCAGTAGTTTTTTTTTTATACGTCATAAATCGTAAACCGCAATTTACCTTTCGTCGAACTACAAAAACCTTTATATTATGTTATTTGATGCTACGGAACCCTTCATGGGCGAGTCCGACTCGCACTTGGCTGCTTTTTTAAATTATGAGAATGAAAATAATGGCTGAATAATGCTGGCGAGCCGAAGCCGAAAAAGAAAAAAAAAAAACCGGGAAGGCGGCAATTCAATCTTCATTTTCACAAATTTTTCTCTCATGTTTTTATTTTTACTTTCCTTGTATTCGTAATGAAAAGCACAGTGTTTACCTCGGGTGAAAGTCTTTTAAGTCCCTCAAGCTCCAGTGGCGCCCTCGCTAACGCTCTGGCTCCAAACCCGTCTCGGGACTCAAAAAACGTGACTTTCAACACTCAGGTAACAATGTACTATTGTTTTGTAATGGCCTGCGCACACCTAGTTCGCTGGCGGTAGCGAACAGTGAAACGCTGTCAAATCTCAAATCTGACAGCAATATTTGACAGCGTTTCACTGATCGCTACCGCCAGCGAACTAGGTGTGTTCGAGCCTTAATTGGTTTTAACATTTTACTATAAAAATGTTTCAAAGCTAATATTCTAAGAATATGTTGATACCGCTTTGTTTTCGCAGTCAGTTTGCTGGTCCTTTAAAAACGATCGGTCGGAAGGGTCTACTGATCATTGTGGACGATCTATATATTTTTTTACACATAAAGTACAAATGAATTTTATACGGCACTTTCTGAAAGGTTTTTTAGTTCTCGTAAGCGATTTATAGAAAGATTTAAACAAAGGTGCCCACTTAAAATTCGCAGTATTAAAGATTATTCAGGAGCAAACGTGCATCTTATTTGGCATCCATATATACCTACAAATAAGGTTTGATGGTGAAAGCAGAAATAGTACATTGTTACCCGAGTGTTGAAAGTCACGTTTTTTGAGTCCCGAGACGGGTTTGGCGCCAGAGCGTTAGCGAGGGCGCCAATGGAGCTTGAGGGACTTAAAAGACTTTCACCCGAGGTAAACACTGTGCTTTTCATTACGTATACAAGGAAAGTAAAAATAAAAACATGAATGAAAAATTTGTGAAAATGAAGATTGATTTGCCGCCTTCCCGGTTTTTTTTTTCTTTTTCTCTGGCGGGCCTTCGGCTACGGCTCGCCAGCATTATTCAGCCATTATTTTCATTTTCATAATTTAAAAAATGGTAAATTGTTTGCTCAAATCTATGTTATTTTAAATAAATAGTTGAAGTTATATTTTAATCAAGTAATTTAGAAGATATATTATTTATTTAATACTATCTTTATGTTATTTAAATTTTACATTGCGCTCTAATTAGAGTTTTTAAACTTCTTACCGTTGTAATGGGTTTCCAACCTACTTGCTGAATAAAAAGTTGGAATTTGGTTCAACCTCCTTGCAGTTTAGAAAGTTGGAACATGGTTGAATAAAATAGAACTTGTTTTTTTTTTATAATTTGACAGCTGTCAGTAGAAAGCGATTCTCCCTAGGGCTGAAAGTATTACTTTCAATTAGGCCCCTCAAGCAACTTCAGACCTACTTTCAGAGTATGAGCAATGAAAAGTACTTTTATAAGCCACATTATGTCAGAAGAGCGGTCAATCGTAGCTGTATGTAACCCTCCTCAAAATACGGGTTGTCCTTATCGACTCTCCAATGTGCTCTACGTGACACTGAATTCAGTAACATAGCGTTGGAAAGATGACAGATTTAAGCTGTAAAAGCAATTGGTTCGTTATTCCCATTACTTGCCACTAAATTGACTCTTTCTTGTAAAACTATCGTTTTGGTGGGTTGTTGTGTTACTAAGGCATTATATGAATCCTCTGGAATAAATACATTTTCTTAAGAATGGGATGAAAATCGTCGGCTTCCAAACGGTGATGTGATGACGGTTGCCATTCGAACCAAGGAACGATAGAGTCATAAACTGAAAGACTACATACTGGAAATACATTTCAAAATAGAGTAAAAAACCTCATCACTTTTCAACTTTCCGATAACTTTTAATGAAAATGAAATAAAGTTTGAAAGACCACTATATTGGTTTTTAATATTAAACTTCAGAAGTAGGTGCACTGATTACATCAACTTCAGGTCCGTAGCGAAGCGTGGCAAAGTTTTTATGGTATCGATTTATGTGCTTTTTTTATTTATCTACCTATCTATTCCGTGACACGGCACGACGATATAATAATGCATATTGGTTCATTCGAATGTAGGTAGTATCGTAGAATTAATCAACAGTCGCAAAATGTTGGTCTGTTTGGCTGATGGGCAAGGATTTTGAGTGTGCTAATAGTAAGTATCAAGTAATCTGAGAAAATGTCTACCGTGCCTGGGATTTTTAGACGTGATCCTATTTATTCTGTTGCTGGTGTCTGCATAGTGAAATTAAATGGTTGTGGAAAAGTTCCTCCAGTTTTTTTATGCAAATCGAAGGTTTGACTGAGTGTTAAAAATATCGTAAGCTATACTTACATTAAATAAATGTAATAGTTTATAGTTTTAACAGGCAGAATAGGTAGTTACCGAAAAGCCCAGTAATTAGGCGCGGTGCCAAGGCACTGTGTTTTTATTGATTCAATGGAACCAGACACTAGTAAATTCAATAGCACGTAGGTATCTTGCTAATCTCTATATTCATTGAACAGGTCTCAAAGCTATGTTTTGAACGACATTTATAAAACTCTAGCTCTAATAATGTGTATTGTGACTTTTTTCGCATAGCTTATTTCATACACGCTTCAATTTTAGGGCTTGTGTTTCAAGAATCGATTTGTTTGTTTGGATTGTGTTTATAGATTCGTCATGTCTGTCTGTCTGTCTGTCTGTCTGTCTGTCTGTCTGTCTGTCCGTCCGTATGTCACAGCCATTTTTCTCCGAAACCGTAAAAGCTAGACTGATGAAACTTGGCAAGTAGATGTATTCTGTGAACCGCATTAAGATTTTTACACAAAAATAGAAAAAAAACTATACATTTTGTCCCCATACTTGAAACTGAAACTCAAAAAATTTTTTTTCATCAAACCCATACGTGTGGGGTATCTATGAATAGGTCTTCAAAAATGATGTTGAGGTTTCTAATATTGTTTTTTCTAAACTGAATAGTTTGCGCGAGAGACACTTCCAAAGTGGAAAAAAGTTGGTCCCCCCCCCTCTAACTTCTAAAATAAGTGACTGATAAAGCTAAAAAAAATATATGTTGTACATTACTATGAAAACTTCCAACGATATTTGGTTTGAACGAGATCTAGTCAGTAGTTTTTTTTTATACGTCATAAATCGTAAACCGCAATTTACCTTTCGACGAACTACTAGAACTTCTAGAACTCTATGTTATATTACTTACTGCTGCGGAACCCTTCATGGGCGAGTCCGACTCGCACTTGGCCGCTTTTTTTAGTTGGTACACCCCTACGCACAAGACAAATATATGAACCTTCATTTCAAGTCTCCAAGGCCCAGAGTTTTAGGTGGTTCGTTGCCAGGAAAAGGATTTTTACAATTTTAGATTTACTTCTCTTAGTTTGTGATATTTTTTTTTAATATCTACGCATTTGTTTTATACTGAGGCAACAACAGCGTTGTCCGTGTAATAATACTGAAGTGACATCGCATAAAATCGCCATCGCCAACCTTATAGAACCTGAAGCACTCATGAAAGAACCACGCACATCACATTCAAACGACTAAAGGACTAAGTGAAAAAAAAACTCGTTTTCTATTTGTGAACAGGCGGAAAGTTGAACGATGCTTCAAAAAGTCCTCCGTCAAAAGTTGGACGTGCCGATCGACGGACAAATTAGATTTGTTAGTAGAGACCGCTCGCTCGCACCGTGTTACGTTACGAATGGAAAAATCTACGGATTTAGATATAAGTGTTTGAAGGATCTATGAAGTGGTCAGCAGATTCACGCGAGGTTCATGTAAAATTTCAGACTAGCAAAGTTTTGCAGTCAGCTGAAAATCTGAATATAAAAAGAGTTTAGCATTAGCTTTCCTGTCCTGGCTTCGCACGGGTGGTCATTTATTTTTAAAACACATCAATATAGCCTATGTTACTCAAGGTGAATGTAGCTTTACAATGGTGAAAGATTTTTTGAAATCGACACAGAGGTTTTTGAGTTTATTCATTGCAAACATACAAAAATACAAATTTTTCCTTTTTATAATACTTATTAGTATAGAAGTACCTATAGACAAATCAAATGGTTCATTTTCAGATAGCTTGGGCACTATTATTATAATGAACTCCTAAAATAGTGATTCCACCACACACATACTACACAGTGGTTGTGTAGTTTTGTTTTACCTAATTGTTAATTTTTTATGTCCTGTATACTGTATCTTTTGTGTGGTGAACAATAAAGAGTTATCTATCTATCTATCTATCTATCTATTCCAAGGCCCGTATTCAGAAACAGTGGTTGAGTATGAGTCTGATTTTACACTGAAAATTACAAAAATCTATGTTATTGAAATAATTAAATTCGGTTTGAGTTATAGCGCGGATAACGTATGAGGCATATTAAAACGTCTAGTGTTTGGACTGTAAATAGTACCTATTGGTGCTTTTTTGTAATCTTTATGTAAATTGACTGTTTATCGGTGCTCGATGAAGTGAGAGACATGCGTAGGTATTGACTGCGTTCGTGGTGTCATTGCGTATTCGACACGACGCGTTGAGTGCTCGTTGACCGAGTTTGACCTTTGAAACATAGGACCTATGTACTACATATCGCTTATGTACTAGTCTATCTAATGTGCCTTCATGTAGAACTGGCTCTCGTGGGTGTTCAAATACATAGAACATTTTTCAACCGCTTGAAAAACGGCCTTCTGTTTTCGACGTGTGACAAACCACTGAACGTATATCGATGTTGTTGTCAACCTTTTCAAACGACCGGCCGTTAGAGCACTTACATATAAAACAGGCTTTGGACTATATCCTGGCACAGGTGCTTACACGGAAGATGTATTATTTTTAAAAAACTAGTTAATGTAACAAGCAAATGGCCTGCCTGGTGTTTAATTATAAACATGGCCATGGCATTGCGTCGTAGGTCACGCACGTCAATAACGTGCCCTAAGATGCACTGACTTGCGTCCATCATCAACTTGAGGCATACAGATGTTCAGCCTCACGTGTATGCCTCACAGTAATTTCACCACCACACCCCTCAAACCGAAACACAGCAATGCTGCTTCACAGCAGAAATAAGCATGGTGGTAGTACTTCCCCAGACAAAGAGCCCTTGACAAAGAGGTCTACTGCCACTAAAAGATGCGAGTCAGTTTTTGCATAAATCTGATACATTATTTAAGTATTTGTGAGTTGATTTTTTTTTCTCAAGTAAGTGCATAAAAGCTTTGACAAAATGGTGGCAAGGAGGCACAGAAGAGGTCAGGGCAGACCAACAGCCTAGTGGGTCGATGACATCATTGCCGTCAGGGAAAGTCCTGTATACAAAAGGTTCAAAGCTACAAGAGTGGCGTCTGGGAGAGGAGACTTATTATATGCCCATTCGCGTTACTTTGCTGATGATGAGACGCCCATTCTTGATACTCGGTAAGCAGACTGGTTTGTGCTAGTAGTCCTCTGGCAGCGGGCTCTTTTTGCAAAGATGAGGCGCCTATATGTATTAATTTAATATTTTCTCCGGTATCTGCAAGTATCCGTCTACCGGCTCGCTGCGGGTTCTGGACCAGATATCGATCGCTTGAATAATGCACGTCACGGCCGTCTGTCCGACGGTCAATTAGTCGGCGTACTATGCTGGATGCATTGTCCGTCAAAGCCTTTTGGCCATTGCTTTGCTTACTCTTTCTCAGCCATGGCTTAGTTTTTTTTATACGGTTTGCTAGTGTAACCATCGCTTATAAGAGATCATAGTGGTTTTAGATGTTTATTTCTATTAAAACCAGTACACGCTCTGAGAACATTGAGCTGTGACGGTGATCATTAAGTAAATAAAATAAATAAAGTGTCCAATCCACACAACACTACACATAGCGGGAACCAGATAGCTGATATAATACTGATATACTTTTGTAAATAAATACTTATTCACCCCAACAAACACCAGACAACTGACAGAGAAAAAACATCTGTGTGCACACAAATAATTTTGTCTCGGTGGGGATCGAAACCACGGCATCCAGCGTGGAAGGCAGACCTACTACCAGCTGTGCTATGAAGGCAGTCAAGTATTTAGGGTCGAGGTTCAAATACCGGGTGCAGCAGACACTGTAATTCTATGGTAATAGTTTAACTGCAACTGCCTGAAAATCATAAAATAAGTTATTTAGTTATATAGAATCAATTCTAAATAACTTATTTTAAGATTTTTTTTGCTCTTTTAAGAGACTGCCAAATTAAACCACTTTGAACTCCCTAACTTAAGTTGTCCGATTGCTATTTTGATACGGTTACTTACATAGGACCGAGAGATATGTTCGTGAACTAAAGCCCGTAGGTGTTTGTTCTGAACACCTTCCCTTATGTAAACACTGGCGTAACTATTTATATAGTGAAAACGTGCCTGTGACGTATCCCATGTCTTCCTCAAGGATCTGGTCATATTTACCGTGCCTAAAGATTACACTATAGGTACGTAATAATATTATATAATTTCTAATAATTATGCTTTATAACCTGCGGAAATTCCCTTTGGAATTTCCGCAGGTTTTTATTTTACATTGAAATAACTGTGGTTGGCTTTTATATTGGGTTGAAAAATAAACTGTAAATTAAAGCCTTGTGCACATCTAAGCGATCTGCGATGATAATATGACAGCGATATTTTACAGCGTTTCACTGATCACCACAAAAAGATGCATTCATTTTAATGATATTGTTTTATTTATATTGTCTACTATTTTGCAAAATAAATTTCATAGGCATTATATTTTTGGCAAACAATATCACCTTCATGATATTCTCTGATATTCTGCAGATGCAGCTCTCGTATTTATCTCGTTGTGAGCCAAGTTAAACTGTGTTAATTGACGTTTGGATAACTGTCGCAAGTTGGCGCAACACTATTCCTGAGTCTGCTTAATTAATATAGATCAGTACAGTACTGCATAAGCTCTGAATTTATTCACAAAAGTGTAACAGTAAAAAGCTATTATTGTTCGGAGTCTTGAAGTTTATAGGATGCCCAAAGACTTTCGATCTACGAACGTGCTACATGAAATTATAATTTAGTTCTAAATGTGACTATAGTTTAGTGCATAAACTAACATTTTTGTGTCCCTACAATATTTTTCGGACGGCATTCTTACGCCATATTTCTTGATCGCCTTCCTGAGATATATACAATGTCGTTGCTTTATCTTTCACCATCCGCTTCGTAGTCGCCTTTGTAAAATATTCAATGTAAATATAGCAAGAAAAGTAAGTTATTTTAACAGGGATCAGTGGATGGAGATGGCTCGATGAATTCGCTCTCGAATGTCGGGGTGTGTCGAGTTTTGTTATTTCAGGAAACTAATCAATTTTGTGAGTGGAATAGATTGTATTCAGGAGTTGTTTGGGCCATTAACAGTTACTTGCACAATTTTGTGTTAAACGACTGTCAAATATTTGATTCGGCGATTAGTCATCTGTGAAGCCAAATACCAACTGAATCCGTTGGTTACTTACCGAATGGACAATGATTGCACATTAAAAGTATAAGTAAATAAATATACATAAAATATAAATATTTATCGCTCTTTTTTCCATGAGAGCAGAGTTTTTATTTTGTTTCTATACAAAATCGAATGTTTTTCTAACGAAGTTTATACCCTATTTGCTTTTAGTTTACCAGCAAAGGGGTCCTAAAATTGCTTACGCTTTTCGTGGCATCAGCAGTTGAACCTCGAATCCCAAGGTTATGATTTACCTATTAACCCACCAGCACAAGTTGACCTATGAAGAGCCGAAGTGCAGGCAGTTTTGTGCTGTCCCCTGTGTGATGGAAGATGCATAGGGTTCTTGTTAAAGTGGCTGTTGTAAATCCAGGTAGGTACCTACGACGACATTTGGTTGAGGTTGAACCCCCGGAAGACAGGGTAAGGTCGGTATGCAAAATTATGCTGTGGTACGAAACACAGACGTATGTACTTTCTTCTTACTGTTTAGTTTCAATATTCTTTCTTCAGAACTTTATAATTTATTCAGATAATAATTGGGCTACCATACTACAATAAAATAAAAACCTAACCTAACCTATCTATTCACCTACCATACTACTAACTTTTTCATAAATTTGAGAAAGCCGGCGTTGTGCAATCATATGTATGAACAATTTTCAAAACAGGCTAAGTGTGTGTCCAGTATTCAGTGATTTACGTGTATTTTTCTCTTACTCAGTAACCTAGGTATGTTTTTCAGTTTTTCGTGCCTTATCAGCATTACAAGAACCACGTACTGCGAGTGTGATCAATCTACTCGTGGCCTCCATGGCATACCAAGTCATCTTCAACATCGGTGAGTGCCGTTCAAATAAAAAATATTGAGAAGAAAACATATAGGTACTGTGCTTCAATTCTCCTCATTAGCCTTTTTTCCATGACTTGAACCATTCTTAGGCAGGTCCGAGATTCCCAGAGGCGCCTCTCTCGATTTATGACGAGCCTACCGAGCCCGATTGCGGACTCAAAATGTAACTGAGCTGTTTATAATTATTCAATCGGCCACTTGGGAATATGCATGAACTCATTCTTGCCTGACAACTCCATTGGCCACACACAGAATCAACTTTACCTGAATTTACTTATGGGTTTTATACATAGATTCAGTTTTGACATTACGAACTCTTCACTTTCATGTTATTTTCACGTTGGTGCTTGTACTAAAGACCGTTGTCTAATTCCTCAAACACATAACCCTCGTCGTTATCGTTCACAGTTTGATCTTTCGTCTTTGTTCTATGCCCTGTATCTCGTTTCCGATGCGTTTTTAAATCAGGGCACCAGGTGTTAGCTGGTCTTTTATAGCCGTTTATTTAAAGCGTCGTCGTAGAGATTTCATTAATTCACATTGTGTAAATTTTTATGAGTATGCAAACAAGGTGTTATAAAGTTTATTGTAAATGCTGATCTGCTTTACCTGAGGGTTTGAGGATCTGAGTTTCGTAATAAAGGTTCTCGGATCCGTTTCTCCATGATCAGCTGCCGTAAGATCTATCCTCGGACAGGAAAGGTTTATCGGAGACCAAATCGGCATCCGATATTTTTCCATCATTGTCCACCTTCGAGCAAGTCATCGGTTTATCCCCTTCAATGGGGGATAATAGAGTCGGCCAGATGATTTGTCGGATCGATCCCTATTTTAGGAAATTGGATTTGTAGATCGCCGGCGATAAGGTCGGATCGGGGAGGGCGAACGGTAAAAGTTTAGAGACCCCTGTTATCACTGATTTGCGTATATCGATTTTGCTCTTTGTGACGTGGATTTATATACTTTTTAGTGCGGAGTTTAGGAATTTCATTTCGAAGGTAGTATAAAGGATATACGTGCTAGATATTCGTAGGTACTCACTGTTGATACTGTGTATTTCGGTTTATAGAACTTTATTTTTATAACTCATACAGACTTCTCAGTCCACTTATAATGAGCTTATAGATACTAGATACTGTGTATTTAATATCTTAAATAATATACATACATACCAAAGAACTATACAATTACAAAAGGAGGATGTAAAGCCAAGTTATACAAGCCATTTCAACCCTCAACTACCCAGATATTGCAACTCCCATCTAGGTTCAGTTATTGCGGCCACAAGCGGCCTGTATATCCCTTTATCGGTTGGTAGGTACCTATTGTACGATCCTCCATTGGCCACTTTAGAACTTTGATAAAACTTCGAAACACTATGAAAATGTGGAAAACCCTTGAGGGGTATTGAAAATGAGGTGACGTTTAAAATAATGGGATGTTCAGGCTTAAACTTTTAGGAAAGTTTGATTTTTATAGTGGTTTTGTGGGTGATCCAATTCCAACTTTACCTACGGTAAAAGGTTTTTTGATCATCCGTTTAGATAAAAGCTAAACCATCTCATTATAGGTTACTGGATTACAGGCAGCTCTATGACGTTTTAAAGTCATCCTAATGATACAACTGAATGAAATATTTTCAATTTGAATTTGAATGCGTATTCAACATTATATATTTTGCAGTAGGTTAGTTAGTATTACATCATTATGGCAAGTTTCAAGCCCATCGTCACATTGTTTGCCTATTAGTCGTTATTTTAAATGAAATTGTGCAATTGTAAATGGAATTGTACCTATTTGTCTAGTTCGTAATCATCACACCACACATCACCAGTCATCATCATAGATTTTTGAGGTGTATTTCTATAGAGATTATTATAGTTGCAATAATCGAATATTGTACTTCTTTTAAAAGCAGCACAGATTTAAACAAAGCAATCGTTATACTCAATTAATGGGGATATCGTCGTTTAAATCGGGGCCTATTTCGAAATCGGGACACAAAAGGAAAACTATTAAAAGAATAAGAAGACATTCTGGGTTCGGGTCACGTACAATAGTCATTTTGAAAGGGAGTCGGAAGATCCTAAAGTGTTGCATGTGTGTACGAACCGAAAATAGATATGTAGTTACCTATACGGATATCCGGTAAACGGTAAAATTGTATACCACTTGTTATGTATAGCCACCAAATATTCATGTATATGAATTGTATGGTTATTACTGGCTAGTTCTATTATAAATTCCGCAATCACATAAATTTTCACGCTACTATACTATTTTGGGCAGTTACTTACCTATGTTCTATTTAGTTTGCTTTTTTTTTGTAGTTTTTGTATGGTTGTGTATTCTATGATTGCAATACCAATACCATTGATCACAATGGTAATGAAAGCTGAAATAAAAGTAATGTTTTTTTTATTATTCCTAAGTAATTAATAAAACAGTCAAACAAAGTTCTATTAATTTTACTAATTAATACACCGGGCATAAACTTAAACGCGGAAAAGAAACGCATAGTCAACTCCTTAGGGTGGTATAAAGTTTTTGTTTCGTTTTAATAGCGCTCAACTCAGAGGGACTCGGGTGGCCAAGTAAAAAGTTAATTAGCTTTAATTTTAACTGAGGGAAGGAAATGGTTTCAAGTAATGCTTCTGCGATCGTTTTAACTTGCCATTCTTTGCTATTTCGCATAGAGTCTTGATACAAGTCGTGCTATATCATAATTTTTTACATTATTTGTGCAATTTACAGTTTCTTGCCTGTTTTTCTAAGTAGTCGTGTAGGGCGCCTAGGTTCACGTACTTTGAGACTTACGCATAAGATTTTCAAGAATAATATTCATAGTGATCTTTGCGATTAAAAAATAACTTTTGGCTTTGACTCGTATAACACTTATACTATTTTCTTTAATAGGTACTTTTCAAAGTGGTCCTTGTCATGAACACATAATTTTTGGTTTGAACTCGTTTGGTTTACATTTTGTTTTTTAAAGCTTTGTAATCACTTAACATTAACTCCCATAATTATCTATGTTTTATAAGACTGACATCATACTTTAACTACTAGATTATACGTTATGATAAATACTAAAATAAAAAATGCTGTCTAAAATATGGTGTGTATCAACTCTTAAAGGTACCTTGTTCGCCCATTTTCTTATATCTATGTGATGGCTTAGGTAAAGGGGAAGGTTTGATAGGTTTCGGAACTGCTTCCCGAACAAGCAAAAATATTCATTTGCATTTTTGTTATTGCATTTACAAAAATTCAATTAATATGCTAAGCTGTATTGAAATGAATAAAAACACCTTATCTCCCTGAAACAGGGTTGAAAAATTCTACAAAAAGTTATGGCATCGTTACCAGTTTGAATTCAAATTGTTAGAGGAAAAAATATAGTCGTATTGACTAACCTACTCATGTCTAAAAACATTTTCATATGCTGGTTTTTTTAATCTTTAGTATAGTATAAATACCTACTTGTAACTTCATCCAAATATATAAAAAAACTATCATTCATAAAAAAAACTGTGACTTTTTATTATAAGACCTTTTTATGACCCTTTTTATAATAAAACATACATTACGTCACACGAAACTTTTTGTATTGTATACCTATTTCAGAAATCTGTGTAGTAACTCACTGAGCAACTTTTCTTCATGGCTTTTATTACTTTCCGCACCTGCTTACTATTATGGAAGTAAAAATAACTTTATAACTGTACTTATATGCCTACATCTACTTATGTGAGATTGTAAGCGTTTCATTCTTCTGAATGTAGAGTACTACGGGAAACTGTTTGCGTTCGTCTTCCCCTTCGCCAGCTCAAGTCATGAGATATAGCGAGTTATCCATGTAAAAAATCGGAATCCTTGGGTCTTGCGTACATCTAAGCGTTCTGTAGTGGCGATAGAAACGCTGGCAAATGTCGCTGTCATATTTGACAGCAAAGAGATCACTTTTTGGTCAAATTTGCTTATCATCATAACCTGTAATTTGGACTCGTTATCAGCATTTATCGAGTTTTCTTATTTTTCTAACTTTGGATTAGAGCCACTTTGCTTTTCAGGTGTTCTTTTATTTATTTATTTATCAGCTTTCTTAAACTAGTCTTCTTTTCTCATCCATACATTTTTTTTCTAACGACGCCTTTTTGATACAATAATTTGAATTAGTAATAATTTTAGTCTTCCTTTAGGCTTCATTCAGGTGATCCGACGGTTTCAAACTAACGGACACTCCTGTTATATGGAAAACGGTAGGTTATTTACTAATTGTACAATATGTTTAAAAAATACGTACATTATATTGTTATAAGACATCCATAAACAGTTCTAACTTCTATGCCTTGTAGCCGATGAAGGGGAAGGCACCAGATGTCGCATGGGTGACAATAAATTTTATCGCCTCTCTTCTGTGCGTATTCCGCGCACTACAAAACCAAGGATTTGAAACATAAGCGAAACGCTTGTATATTATACAAACTGACACTTTTTATAGACTCGCGTGATTTTATAACTTGAATAATGAGATTCTGTGAGCCTTGGGGTTTGGAATAGGCCATTTATATGCAATGCTTTAAACTCGCAGAAGTTTGAAATGGAGAATTTCATTTTGTTTTTTTTTTGTTGGAGCCTCCTCACGTGTTTTATTTAGGTTGGTGTACTTGTGTACCCCCACTGTATATATAACGTATATTATTAGGTGTGGTTTATGCCTATGCAGGATGTGTAGGGAAGCCTTTTGCACATAATGCCTACTTAGCCTTTCATATTAAATAAATCTTCTTCGTCTTATCGTGCCACTGGTTATTTAAAACCAGTGTTGTGAAATGATTTTAAGTGCGCCTCGGAGAAGGTTCTATTGTACACTCAACACACTCATGTTTTAAATTTTTAGATTCTAGGAAATTAAATAAATGATCTGCTATGAAATTATTCTGATGGTACAGAATCCTTAGTACCTACGTTAATTCGCCTCGCACCTGGGGATTTATTTATTAGCTGCAGTAAATTCTCGACTGATTCAAATCCCCATAACTTTGATCTTTCTGATTTACAGCGGGTTTCATAATCGTACACATTTTACTGCCAAACTGGCAGCGTTAAATTTTATAGGCCATCTTCTTGAATTTTTATTCGAGACAATAAGGGGTATAATAAAATGAGACGAGCGTAGGATAACGACAGCCTCATCATAAATGTTACTTTGTAATTACTTGTGCTCATGTGCACCTGAGAGATACACCTATAGCTATACAGGGTTATTCATTATTAGCTGCAAATACTCAGGAATTAGGTTCAACAAATAAAATAAAAAATATTTATGAAATGTGTTTTTTTAAGTTTTGTTATGAAAATCCCGAGAAAATCGATAAAGGAATCATTGGCACCTGACCTATTTTGACCTTTAATCCGCGCCCGCGCGCCGTGAGTGACACTCTGCGTTCGGTCACCGCCTGGGTGGGTCATCGACCTGTTCTCCATGGCAATCATTATGCAATAGCCGTAAAGAAATTAATAAAAATAAAATTTTGATACAAAAACTTAAATCAAAATTAAAAAAAAACATTTCATCAATATTTTTTATTTTATTTGTTGAACCTAATTCCTGAGTATTTGCAGCTAATAATGAATAACCCTGTATACAGCTGGTTATGTAACACTGAAAACTGCAGCATACTAATGGAATGCTTACCTATTTGTGAGAACAAATATGTCGCTTTTTACAACTTTTCGAAGCAATCGACTGTTTGCTAAAATTTGTTGTCCTAGTAGAACTGCCATGTTTAATAACAGTATATTCTGCATGGCACCTCGTATATAAATAAATTACCATAGTTTTATAGTGGATGATACTACAATCAATATATTTAAGAAGATGTTAAAAAGGTTTTTGATAGAAAAGGAATATTATAGTGTTACGGAGTATTTGTGTGATAAATTTGAGTAATAATATTTTATTAATTATTAATTTTTATTATTAAGGTATTCCGCTGACATTTTATTATATTTGCATACTTGTGACATTTAAATATTTTGCATGTTTTAAGGCAGAACATGGCTGAACTTCTTTTTTTGTACCATCCTGTAATTATAACCTGTGTTTCGCAAATAAATGATTGTATTGTATTGTATTGTACTTCTTGAGCCTGAAGAAACCTCACGAAAGAAAAATGTTTAGACTGTTTGGAACGTGACACAATATTATCAGGGTAAGGTACTTAGATATTTTCTAATAGAATTGACTTAACAGTGTGTTCTGTATTCCCAATCCTACCCAGCGACCATCATTGGCCGTGCAACCGTCTGCAGTTATTTATATCGACGGAACATATTTTATACGGAACCAATCGATAAGCTCCGAATAGCTCAGACAGAGGTAATGGCCCGAAATACTCCGGTTGGCTTTGGGACACTGCCTTGCATTTTAAAAATCTAAGAAATCAGGTTTAGTAAAATAGCAAAGAACTCTTTGAAAGGCAACGGGGCTGATTCTTCAGACATAATTTTCCCACCAAAATTATAGCTTTTATTATTATAGTTCTCTCTGTTATCCACAATATTACTTAATTCTTTTTATGTACCGTAACTACGCAATTTCTGAAGTATTATTAAGCCTCATTCAGCATTGATTTCATTGGCCATTAGTACGAATGCACGAGCCTACATAAAGTTTATTGGATAGCGCCTACAATAACTACAATAGCAAAAGCGCATAAATGCGTTTGAATCACTAGCGTAGGAGTCAATACTCTACGTCAATTTATCCGGATCAAAAGGCTCGCGGGGAATTAGTGATGTAGTACGTGTCGTCATCGATAAGAATTACCTTCCATTAAGCGAGTCCTACATTGGGTTGTCGAGTTTTATTCACTGTTGTTATTCATTCGAATCTGGTATTGATGATATTATATACCTACTGTGCTGTAGAGGTACCTACCTAATCCATTAATACCGGTGTCAAGGCAAGGCTAATTAGTACCGTTCATTGCTATATCTAAACTATTTATGTGTAATAAAAGCGCTTTTTTATAACGCTTTTATTAGCTTCACCGTATGATGTATGTATGTATGTAACCGACCCCTTTGAGCTCGATTTTGTCCTACTTTGAACGATCAGATTTGATTCAAACTTTGCACACCTGTCAAAGGTCGATGACAATGCAATAATATGAAAAAAAAAAAATTAAAAGAAATAAAAAAAAATAAAAAAAAACCTACTTTGAACGATCAGATTTGATTCAAACTTTGCACGCACCTGTCTAAGGTCGATGACAATGCAATAATATGAAAAAAAAAATGAAAAAAAAAACTAAAAAGTGAAAAATAAATTATAGTTTAAAAAACTAAAAAAAAAACGCTTTTATAACTAATTGAACTAAAAAGTTAAAGATAAAACTGTAATAATCAATTGAAAAATTTATATTATTGTACAAAAAGCGTGGGGGGCTTGATTTTGATTGTTGTAAATATTTTATCAATTGTCTTTTTATAATATCTGAAGTTATTATAAAAAGCACCCCACGCTTTTTTGTACAATAATATAAATTTTTCAATTGATTATTACAGTTTTATTTTTAACTTTTTAGTTCAATTAGTTATAAAAGCGTTTTTTTTTTAGTTTTTTAAACTATAATTTATTTGCAACACTCGTTTGACTGGTGACTCGGTTTATCTCGGTTGTGGTAAGATAAAAAAATGAAACCCAATCTGCGTTCTGATTCTAAAAATCACACATTGCCAACGTGCATTTAGATGCAAACAATGTGTTGGTGCCGCCTAAATGTTCCATGGTAGTGACAAAGGCATTGATTTGGTTAGCTTTTTACTGAAGTGATCCCCACTTTATAAGGATCACGAGGATTTTATTGCTGTAATCTCGCTATGGGTTCATTCAGGGTATTATCTGATAATGCCGCGATTCTGAGTCATGCAAACATATCGATCAATAACCATAGGTGGGATAAGTAAGATGCTTGTGATCTATAAGGTAACGTATTTCGTGTGATATTGAATTTTTCTTTGGTTTATTGCGGGAAGTCAATTGATAGAAAGTTTCACAAACTGGATTTTCCTGCCCATGTTTATTTGGAGGCCAATGGCTGATGGCGATGACCATGATGTATGTTTATAAGTACATAAGTGTATACCAACGTAATACTTAAGTAGGCACCATTAATCAAATGGGATATTTTCCGCAGTGCTTTTCAATTCCATCTACCCTTCTTCTCCAGCAATGAACTCTAAATTACGCCATTTAAAACGAGCCCTCATTCCCAGCAGATGCCTATTGTTTGGAATACTCCACTAGAGCCAAATGTCCCGTCTACCCGAGCTAAGTTTTGTTTCTTCAAAAAGGCCATTCGAGGCACATTAGGACGGACGAGGGACGTGCCGCGAATATCCTAACCCTTGACTTGCCGTGTGCTAGCGGAAATACTCGGGGTTGCGGACGTAGTTTAGGGTAAAGTAAGGGCCACAATCTGTAAACAAAATAAGATGATCTAAGTCACTACCAATTGGTGGTGTCCCTTACTCCCTGGCTCCTGGAAACGCTAAATAGCAAAGCTTATGCATTGAGTAACGTCGCTTCGCTCGAAATAGTCGAATAAATTGGGTATATTTGATCGAAGAAGAAAAAAATATTATAAGAATTAAAGGATAACAGTGATGAAAAACATGGTGGTGTCAATCAACATCAATTGTGAAGATGTAGTAATAATATTTGTAGTTGCTTGAAAATAAAAGTATATTATTATTTTTGTTGGTCCCAGACGTTGATCCTGGTTACGCCCACGCTTGTAACGTTTTGGGTGAAATATAAGCTGCTTTAGCTGCAACGGGACCGCGTTACAGGAGATAAAGCGGATTTAAGGAGTTTTGGAACGGAACCTTACAATTCATCTGTGTTTTTAGTTTCGAAAATAGCCTTATAAAATCTCAGCCCATAAAATGTTTGAAACTATGGTACTCACCTAATTTAATTTTATTTATTACAGGGATAGTCATTAAAGAAGGAAATAATTACCACGGTGGTCATTTACCCAACAATTAACTGCCTTTAAAAGAGCTCAAACTAAACACCGATGGTAAAAGAACCGGGGAGGCTAAAACACTATTGAACATGTTTTTGATAGACTAGCAGATAACTTTGCTCAAATTTAAAATTACGAGGGTCAATATGAAACGCCCTAAATTAGGTGAGTCTAGGTCGTATAATTTCTCTCCAGCATCCGGCAGGAGGTCTGCCTGCGGTTATGCAAAACCTTGTATATATTTCATCACGTCAAATCAGGCTCGGCGTTACTCCGCTCCTTGCAAATCGAATTTGTCTCCTTCGAGTTGAGCTGAATCAATCTGCATTATGCTACGGGGCTAAGGAGACAACTCTTAGCGGATGAAACAAGACAGGTTTTTGAAAGGTTTTAAGAAACAGACAACGTTGTCAGATTGTTTTAACCAAAACAGAATTCGGTTGTTTTTCTTTAAATGTTTGTTATCGCATAATTTTATGTCTGAGCTGATTTGAAAAAAAAATCTGAAAAAAACAGAAATTTCATTAAAATCGGTTCAGCAGTTTGGCCATGAAATAGTTTTAACAAGTTTGTTGCACGCTGAAAACCTGCTGTTAGTTTTTAAGTGTGTTCCAAGATCTGGAGCTGGCTGGTTTTCAGCGTGCAACAAATACCTAGTTGAAAACCCCTGTGAGTCTAAATTAGTTGAAAACGTTCAGTTTTATTTGCCTTATTTTTTTAATGAAAAGCATTGTCTACTACAACTACCAAAGCTTCTAGTGACTAGTCTAATCTCTACAACTGATTGCAAGTCTCCAAAATCTCGCAATTCGCTTTTGTTTGCTTTCGACACCAAATCCGAAGACGTGTCGAAAGACGTCGCAAGCCGCAGCGATTTCTCAGGATTTGCGCGCACTCTAGCTCGCCGCACGCACTTTGCACTGTTTACACTGTGAGGGTAGCATCAATCGATACGACTTTGTGGCTAAGCGGCTTTTAAAAACTATTTTAAAGTCTGAATTTATCTCTTTTGGTGGAACACTTTCAGAGAGCAATCTCAAATGCGTGTTATTTCAGCCATCTTTATGGGTAAAACAATATTTATCTGTATCTAAGCTTTCTGCGTTCAAATATGACAGCGATATTTCAGCGTTTCACTGATCGCCACACAAAGGCAAGGCAAAACTCAATCAGCTGCGCTAACGCTAGACTTCTTACCACAGCCTGGAACATGTATTATCAGACTTTATAGTATGAATCCAGCTACATAGTTAGGTATTGTTAAAGATATTTATTCGTATCAAGCACAAGCCCGAGTTGTTTCATAAGGTCCGACCCTCATTTATATCCTCTGCTAAGCAAGCTGGGATTTTACCATTTCGCTACGTACCCATCTCGACAAAAATAATGCCTTTTCGTTTTGTTATTATTTCCTTGCGTATCACGTTCCAATGTTTCAGACAAAACTCCATAAACTTGCGTCTCCCGATATTAGTTCTTACGGATCAAATCTTTGAGTTGAAAGTGCGTTGTTACTGTGGTAAGGTATGTCGCAAGATCGCGATTAGGTGGTCCCATCACGTAGGTTCGACTCCCGTCCGACGCGTGTCTTGCCTTTGTTCCTTCTATTATTTTTATCCCGCATTGTGCTTATTGGCGGATGTATTATGTGACACTGATGTTGGTTATTAAATCTCTTGTTGTTCATTTTGTATTTTATTATCTCTGAAAAGATTGGATGAAATCAAAATGTGTGTGTATAGGTTACAGTATACACATATTGCCAACGTGTTGTGCCGTTGTATTGTGCTAAAATCCAGTTTTATCACAGAATTACACACACACAAAAGGGACCCCCTTGGTGTCACACCAAGCATTACGCTTTGTGCGCTTGTACGCTTGTGTGCTGGTGCGCTTGTGCGCTGTCAGGCAGGCAGCAAGTATGTCAGGTTAGGCATTGAGTATGATAGCATTTTATACAATACTAGCGGCCTGACCCATGCGCAGTATTGTACAGCAGTATGGCACAGTATTTGTATTCATTACAAACATACACACAAAAATACAAATCTGTCCTCTTTATACGAGTAAAATATTAGTGTAGATTACAGTGGCTACCTTTTCGATACTTGAAAGCCCTGAAACATCTGAGATCGCATAAAATCGAAGACGATTTATAGACCTAGATTCAATATACGATGAAAATTACTTGTTTGCTATGTGGATTTTAAATTTTTATAAAATCCAAACTCATTTTATATGATACTTACTTAAATGTAATCGGGGTTTTTGTTACGTAGGTAGGTAACCATTTCGCATCGAGATACAGCCTCCCCTGGCTAAGTACAAACGGTAAAATCTTTTACAGCTCGATAAGCGTTATGGGCTAACCATCTGCCACTTTAAGAAATTATTGGTGGATTTCGGAGAAAAAAGTTGTCACCCCTACAAAGAGGGTAAGAACGCCTATTTGATAGCTTGATTTTCTCGGGGCGTACATAGAATGTTAAATTACTGGCGAAATGAAAGATAATAGGGCTTCGTCTTGCGCTTGTCTTAGGGAAAAGTTGGGCCACTTTATAGGGTTGCTGTCATTCTCCCTCACGAAATCCAGAATTTAGTAAATTATGACACTGATAAATGCGAAAAAGACGGAAATTGTACCCTCTGAAAATTTCAGATGGAATAATATTTTTAGATGCCAAAATAAAACTGGTCTGAATCTGAAGAAAGATCTAGAATTACTCCACTCTGTAAGCCGTGACAAATTCTTTTGAACCACCTCCTATAACACCCCACTGACAAAATTGATCAACCAAGCAAACACGTAAAAAGCCGGACATAGTATTGTCACTTGAAATAGACGGACATTTCGCAACCCTTCGGAAGGGAAAAGTTTTTATCCTGAAAGATTTTGAATTTCAGCCCCCAGGGTGCGGCGGTATCGCGTTATTTATTCATGGGTTTTTTGAACTAACTCCCTATTCGCTCCTATTCGGGCAATCATTAGAGGCTTTGTATAAAACTGTTAGGAGTTAGACTAGCGATTATCGCGGTGTTTTCATTGCGTGATCTTGCGATTATCGTTTAATCATTTGAATGTTTTTCTAATTATCATGGCTCTGCTACGATTACGAAACTTATTAACCTACGTCTACGCCTCAATTGATTTCAGGATATTTTGCACCTACATAGTCAAACATTCTCACTCAATTTTCACTTTAACACATATCTCACATTTTTGCTGAGTGATTCATCTCCGTTCTTATTTCTAACTTTTTTTTAAAGTTTTGCTAAACTAATTACTTACTTACCTACCAAGTTTTGCATGCTACATGCTAGGTACAATTACACCTATTTTATTTAGTTTTTTTTGGCTTTAAAAAGATAATGTTCCTGTTTTGTACCTACTAACTTTTCATCTACAAAACTAGTTTAATGAATGGAACACATCGAATAGCTAAAGATAAACAATGTTGTAATGATCGAGTCTAAGAATAAATAAATAAACAATAACTAACTAAATAACAACAATGATTAACGATAGGATGGGTGAGCTCATGTCCAAGAATTCTCTTCAGTTACTAGTTAAGAGATTTTTTCTATGTCGATATTTCAGGACTCCGTAATTATCCATGTGGTTCTTTGTGAGTTTGAAACCTACCGGTAGGAAACCCGCATTGCTCGCCGCAGGGAACAATTTGGTATTCTGTGCTCGTACTTCTAGTTACGAGCGTTTGTCAGAGAGGTTTAGCCTACTTCCATTACTGTATTTAAAGCCCTTGTGGAAAGGGCCCACATTTTCCACCCCATAACACAGAAACATGAATTTTTCGCGAAAATTTAGTTTGAAGAAATGTTCAAAGGGATTGCAAAAATTAAACAACATTTTAAATGGAACAATTTATTGTAAACTAATACGAACGCATGGTAAAATTTAGGATATATCATTTTAATATTAAAAGTACAATAACAAAAACACAATAAAGCGTTTAACTAAGTTCACCAACAGTTCATAAAGCTAGTACAATTGCATTAGGTACAAGTCTATGTACAAACGGACATACAGACTCGAGGTCGTGAACCTTAATAATTACAATATCAAAATATTAAAGCTATTTATAACATGGCTAATGAAATGACAACAGTCTTATGAACTATAAAAACAAGTTTTTTATGATTTGTATAAAATGAAAGTAGTACAAAATGATCTGCCCTTAGAAAAATTAGGTACTATTTAAATTATCTTACATTTGGGCTAAAACTACTTTATGAGAACGATAATGATGAATAAGTGAATATACAAAATACTGATGGTAGATATGGCAATGTTACATATCGCGGAAGACAGAGGAAGACCTAGAAATAACAATTCAATAGGTACAAAAGCTACACATATAAGTTCACATAACAGAGATAGGACAGACAGTATAAAAGTATCAAAATGTGAGCTACAAGTAGCATTCGTTGCGTTTCTGTATTTACAATTACTGAAGCTTCGAGTTCTAGAAAAATATATATACAGAGATAACGTGCGCCAAAGCTTTTATAAATACGAGAGTACAAAAGCAGTCTCCAGATTAAATTCGGTAACGTAGCTTACAATATTTAGAATTTGAGTTAGAAATCACTAATTTCCGGGTCCGTGTCGTGATATTTACAAGTGAATGGGTTCCGGAGCCAGGAGCAAAAAGAACCGTTGCTATGTTGTTTATATTTGGCTGTTGTGTGCTTTTTGGCGTGCGCTCTGGCGACAGCAGCTCGACGAGTTGGATAGGAATCCAAAGAAGAAGCGTCTGAATCTCTGGGAACGGAGTCATATCCAGATTCAGCTCGTCTGGAAGTAGCTGCTGGACTATGCTTACCGGTCCGTGGAGTTGATTCATGTCCACTGTCATATCCGTCTGGTTTTGAGCTCGCCACAACCCTAGCAACTCCTTTATCTTTCTCGTTTTTTTCGGGTCTGGGTTCAGTTGTGACAGGGGGAGTCACTTCGAGATGCAAGTTTGATTTTAATTCCCGAAAGGTATTGGATAGTGCTCCAATTGCCGGCACTCGAGTTTCTTCCCGTAAATTAGGATCTGATGCACCGTCGGGATGTCGTAATGACGCTATTCGGTCATCAGCTATATTATTTCCTCGGTACCTTTCAAATGGACCATAACAATCATTATGAGTTACATCTAAGTCTTGGTATGCGCTACAACCCCCTACAGCACTCCCAGGTCGTGACATGGTACGTTTGCAGCAATCACAGATTTTTTCACCTGGTCTATAAGCTGGTTCACTATAGACAGATCCGTCTCCGTGGTATTCTTCCGTATCTCGGACATTACACAGAGATAAAGATTGAAACTGTGGTGCAATCCTAGCTGGCATATTTTCACTGTCTAATACTCTTCGAGATCCATAAACATCCGTCAGACCCATTATATCATCCAGCCTTGTTCTTGATGAAGGTAAGCTCTCATGAGGATTCAAATCGCCAAACGGATCGCTATTAAAATTTTCTACATAGAACCCTATAGTCTGTCTTAAATAAGCTTCATTTCTAATTTGTCGTTCAACTTCACTGTACAAGGATAGTGTATCCGTAAAAGTAGAAGCAACAGTAAGGTTTTCTTGACTTAAAACCCTAAGTGGATGATCTTCATCATCCTGATCATGCATGGGGTGTTCAGTCAATCCCATACAAAAAGCTATGTCTTCTTCAGTAACTTGAAGACAACTATCTTGCATTGGAACTGGTTCTAATGGTTCCTCTATTTCAAAAATCTCAAGAATTTCATCTTCTTCGTGATCAGGCCCTCTGCTCATTCCATGCATGTCAATGTCTCTGCTATGGTTCGATATCATTTCTTCGTTCATTCTTAACCTTTCCTTATATTTGCTATCTAAGCTTTCCATTGAAACTTCCCTACTATTAAGACTACTTGGCTGCATAAGAGGTAAAGCAGGTGGAATTTCAGCTAATTCTTCACTATCATCATCTTCGTCTATTTCATTTTTCGGAGCTGTTTTAGGTGTAGTATATTTTTTTTCTTTTGGGTCCGGTGGACCTATATTTTCTTCTTCAATAGTCATCCCCTTTGAACCAGCTTTTAAACCAGTTCTAATAGTAGACTCTTCTACGTGCACTCGTCTAACTACATCCTTAATAACATGCTCAACTTTGTGTGGAACTTCTTGATCAGGCATTTTTGATCCTGGGTCTTTTTGTGCTTTGTGGCTTGGAGAGCTGTGTCTAGATTTATTAATTTGAGATGTTTGATTTTCTACCCATTTCCGTATCATATTTTTCTTATGATTGTCCATGTAACCATAGCCAATATTCTCGTTTCCTTGTGAACTGAGAACACCAATCTGAAGTGGCATAGTATTTGGTTGAACTGGAACAGCTTCAAACTGAATGGGTAATTTAGGTTCCTGCATCGGCCCATCAATCCATGTTTCTTGTTTCATATTTTGTGTTTCTTTTATGATATGTCTAACTTCTACTAACTTCGACTTTGATATTCTTGGCCCATCAATCCACTGTTCGTCACTAGTGTTTTTACCTTCTTTTTTCAGTGGCGCTGTTTTAGATGTAACGGAGTGCACGGGAGAAGATTTGGGTGTATGGTTGGCAGGTAACATAGTTTTTAGCGGAGACGCTTTAGGAGATGAATACAGTTTATGAACAGGACTTCTTTCTTCTACAACCTTAGATAGTGCTGATTTATGTTTATGTTCTGCGGATGATCCTCTTAACGCTTTGCTTAAAACTCCCCTGTGATCACCGGAATTCATATGTGGTATGTAAACAGGCGGATGTTCACCATCTGTTGCGTCATCGTGAGGACCAACGTAGATAACCGTATCCGCTGACAGGTCACTACTCGACGGATCAGGTTCACTGCTGCTTGGTTTCGAAGCATCTTCCCCAGAACTACCCCCAGACCCTGCGTTGTTATTAGCTGAGTATTTTACTTTTCGTCTTCGAAGCCTATGGATTCTTGAGGCGAGTTGTAAAGTGGTTAAAGTGTCGGAATAGTTTTGTACATTTGGTGATACGTGAACGATCATTGCTGTATGACAAGTTAAAGATCCCAGGCACTCTTTCAATACATGAGTAAGGTTGTGGTCTCTATAGGGCAAGTGTCGTTGACCGTTGAATATGGCGAGCAAGATGTTTCCCAATCCAGACAGCGGAATTCCTCCATTCGTTTTTCCTCGCTCCGAATTACCCAAGTCGATCAAATGAAGACGGCTTCTTCCACCAGCAACTGTAAACATAAGAAAATCATTTTAAAATAACTGTCAATCATACTAAAAAAATGTTAATCAAGTCCATGAGAGATTTTTTACCTGCTCCTTTTCCTCCGACACTATACTGGTACACATGTAACGTGTAAAGCAAGTGACTGTCTCTGCCTTCTTCTCTAGTGCCCCTGGTAGCCACTGCAGCATCAAGGTAGAACGCAGCTTTTTCCGCGCTGTGCACCCGAAGTTCTGACTGGTTTTGGAGATGCGTCCCAAATAATGGATCGTCGCGGAGGTAGACCCCTGGTGATTGCTCTGTGTCTGTTGACAAAAAACGTAATGATTTTCAAAATGGAATTGAACAAAACGCAACAAAATAACTGCTGATTTTGCCAATAACCATTTTCCTGTAAACAAGTATTATTTATATCCAAATCCACCCCGGACTTAGATGATAGTTTTACCACAGCAGGTATTTATTTAATGTAAAACTTACCATTATGATAAGGTGCCAGCAGATCGCGTATCTGATTGGTATTGGTGCAGAGCTCCACCGCAGATACCCTGACAGAGAAGCGGGTTCCACACTTGTGACGCTGTTCTGCTATGCCCCGGAACAGCCATGTGATGGCACAAGGTATGGCTCCAAGGTTGGCTGAGGAGTCCGGTCGCCCCAACATTGTATAGGATTTACCTGAGAAAAAAATATGGCATTTTGTTAATACAACAAGAGATTGGGTAGGTTAGGTATTCTATTCGTATAGTTTTAGAGAATGTAAGTATTAGAACATAAATAGTAGTTTCCAAGTTGATGGAGCATGTATGGATTGAAATCAATTACACGGAGGAGCTACCTCTATAATCTATGCACAAATGATGTGCTACTGAAATCCACCAATTAAAACGACCGCACGAGTCATTGAATGGATCGCAATCCTCTGCATAACCAGTGGGAACCGGTGGCACTAAGCCTTGCTCAGCACAAGTTTCATTTCGGGAGCTTTCATTCAATTTGCATTTGAAACCGCGTTCACAGCTCAGCGAGATTGGCTTACTGGCTCACTTCATACGAGTACCACTCCTGGCTCGAATGAAATTGGTGCCAAAAGCAGTTGCAAAGGTTGTGTTCAAAAAGGTGACTTTTTCCCCGACTACGGAGAAGCAAAAATGATGTTTACTCTCAAAATATAGTTTGATAATGGCCAACAAAGTCTGGCTCGCCGTATTGGGAACGAATGAACCAAATGTCTGATAGTTGGACGTTTTGCTACATGGACATTTTGCAAATTAGACTTACTGCTCATTAGACAAAAAAAAAAAAAAAAAAACGTTTATTGCCTCAATATAAACCTAGAACTATTTTTATACTTAAGCCTCCGCTATACGCTGGTCTAAAAACAAAACACGACCGGAAAGTTGGAAAAATTTAAAATAAAGATGGCGTTGCCTGACCTGAGCTGTGAATTCATGTATTTGATACCAACTATTACTTATTCTGTGCTTGGGTCTGACATTTGTCACGACATTACAATGTGTTGACTAGAATACGCTTCGTTAGACAAAAACACAGACAGATATTCAGTAAATAAATATAACCCAATTGTTATGTTAGCTGATTCCCGTCGCAGAGTTTCCATTGCATATTTTTCATCCAGGATTGGTGATAACAATGGCAAGCTGTGCGGTATTTTTTAAACTACCACGAACGCTACATTTTAAATCTAACTTATATAGTAGTGTAGTAGTAGTAGTCTAATTTATATAGTATAACAAGCAAATAGCCCCAGATTTAATAAAAGAAACCTTCCACCAAGAGAGATTTTCCTCATATTATGCAAAACCAGAGTGAGTTGCAAGTTCATAAATGTCGGTAGTCGGTGAATGAACACTTGTATTTTTTAAAGGTAAAAAACGGAACCCTTAAAATTCGTCATGTCTGTCTGTCTGTCCATCCGTATGTCACAGTCACTTTTTTTCAAAAAAATGAAATGAAATGAAAAGAAATAATTTATTTGCTTGAAGTATGGTACTTACAAAACTGTAAAAGCTATATGTACTGATGAAACTTGGTAAATAGATGTATTCTGTAAACCGCATTATGATTTTTATACTTAGAACTGACACTCAAAAAATATTTTTTCATAAAACTTATGAGTTTTCTTAATATTAAGTAAAAGATTATTAAACCAGTTAAGTATTTACGACAGAGATGCGTTAACGTCATCGTAATTAGCCTTCTATCTATCGACTTTAAAAATTAATGAGGTATCGTCAGCAAATAGTACTGTTTCACATAGTTTTTTAACCAAAAAAGGAAGGTCATTTACGTACACTAGAAACAAGAAAGGATCTAATATCGAACCTTGTGGCACCCCTATGTCAATAACTGACCCAAAAGATCTCTCACCGCCCACATCAACTTTAAGGATTCTATCAGTCAAGTACGATTGTAATAAGTCAATGGAGCGATTTAGAATACCGTAATGTTTAAGTTTAGATATTAAGAGGGTGACGGACGCAGCTCGCAACTTCAATTCGAGGCGCGGGCAAAAATTGCTCCGAATATAGCTATCTCTATTCATTTGATGCGGGCGCCACGGAATATATAATAGTAGTATACACACACAGGCGCTCGTGTGACGCGCTACTTCTATACGTGAATCCAACCATAGTGCCGCGCTTGTGCGTGTGCGTCAGCCACTGCTAACTTTATTTTACTTAAATTTTTATGCATTGCCTAATTTCGTCAACGTTACTAAGCGTCAGATAGGCTAGTGGCTAGGGCGTGCGGATTCACACTGAGAGGACGAGGTGGGCGGGAGTTCAAATCTGGTCAAAGAGAGTTGACTTTTTGCACCCTACAATTTTATGTTTTTATTTTTTGTGGCTGCATTACCTGACTAACCCTCTAAGCTTATTGCTTGCTTGTTTCGCTTTTCTAGTATTCAATAAGCAAGGATTGGTCATGCTCTGAATGCAAGAATAAAGTGAAAAAAAAAACAACATTCCTGAACCGATAAAGAACTTTCAGAGTAGCTATTTACGCACTTAGAAAAGACACCAGGAAATTCTCTAACATGATACGAGTGAGTTTATTCATCAGGTAGGGTTTGTGCGGGTTCTGGACCAAATTGAAGAAGAGTAAAGAGAACCATTGACTCCGAGTTGAGTTGAGAGAGCCATTGACCCCGGCGCGGAGCGATGGAGTTGTGGTTGATGACGTTCCAGTAGAGGATGATGGGTGGGAGTCCGCTCAACATCAGGTGTGGTGTGGTTTGCTTGACCTCATTGGCCTAGTGGTTGGAGGGTGCGGGTTCAAAATCAGTGATAACGTTACAGTAATAGATGATGGGTGGGTATCCGCTCTACGTCAGGTGGGGTGTGGTTCGCCAGACCTCATCGGCCTAGCGGTTGGGGGGCGTGGGTTCAAAACCAGTCATGACGTTACAGTTGAAGATCATGGGTGGAGGTCCGCTCAACATCAGGTGGGGTGTGGTTCGCCAGACCTCATCGATCACACACACACAGCAATAAAAAACACGCAAAGCGGCTCACTTACCAAAGTACAGAAAGTCTAATAATGTGACTGCATTTAAAAATATACTTTATTCGTTGAGCAATTAGGTTGCTTTTATTCTGCTTATTTACATTCGCAAAACCAACGATTGCGAACATCGACCTACAATTACATGGACCTCGGCTTTCGCACAAAACTCGCGAAAAAAGTGTACCAAGCTAACCTACTATAGGTGGATACTTATATAATGATTATAAACAAACTGAAAAAAAAATTATTTATGTCTTATCACAATTACTATATAGAACTCAATTTTGATTGCATGAAGCAACTTCTAGTGAACGTTACAGAAAATTTTCCAAGTCTTTTTATCAATATTTCCACCAGACGTTGAGCAGTACTCTGTTTATTGAGCTCCAGTTATATAAAGAAAAACTATTTTGTTAAAGTATTTCTCAGTCTTTTTATCAATATTTCCACCGGACGTTGAGTGGTAGCAGTTTTTTGAGCTCAAAATAAATAAAGTTTTTTTTTTAATTTCTTAGTCGTTTTATCAATATTTCCACCTGACGTTGAGCTGTAGTTTATTTCTTGAGCTCCAGAAAAATAAAACAGAAATATGTTGTTCAAATTTTTACAAGTCTTTTTATCAATATTTCTACCTGACGTTGAGTGGTATCAGTTTTTTTAAGCCCCAGATAAATAAAGAATAAAAATATTTTGTAGCCATTTTTCTTAGTCCTTTTTTCAATATTATAACCTGACGTTGAGCGGTAGTCGGTTGTTTGAGATTCAGATAAATAAAGAAAAAAAATATTTTGCTGAAATTTTTCCAAGTCTTTTTATCAATATTTCCACCTGACGTTGAGTGGTAGCAGTTTTTTTAAGCCCCAGATAAATAAAGACTAAAAATATTTTGTGCCAATTTTTCTTAGTCCTTTCATCAATCTTTCCACCTGACGTTGAGCGGTAGTCGGTTTTTTGAGATCCAGATAAATAAAGAAAAAAAATATTTTGCTGAAATTTTTCCAAGTCTTTTTATCAATATTTCCACCAGACGTTGAGCGGTACTCTGTTTATTGAGCTCCAGTTATATAAAAAAAAAACTATTTTGTTCAAGTATTTCTCAGTCCTTTTATCAATATTTCCACCGGACGTTGAGTGGTAGCAGTTTTTAGGGTTCCGTAGCCAAATGGCAAAAACGGAACCCTTATAGATTCGTCATGTCTGTCTGTCTGTCTGTCTGTCTGTCTGTCTGTCTGTCTGTCCGGCCGTGTCACAGCCATTTTTCTTCGAAACCATAAAAGCTAGACTGATGAAACTTGGTGAGTAGATGTATTCTGTGAACCGCATTAAGGTTTTTACACAAAAATAGAAAAAAATCTATAAATTTTGGGGGTCCCCATACTTGAAACTGAAACTCAAAAAATTTTTTTTCATCAAACCCATATGTGTGGGGTATCTATGGATAGGTCTTTAAAAATTATGTTGAGGTTTCTAATATCGTTTTTTTCTAAAACTATAAATTTGGGGGTCCCCATACTTGAAACTGAAACTCAAAATTTTTTTTTTCATCAAACCCATACGTGTGGGGTATCTATGGATAGGTCTTCAAAAATGATGATGAGGTTTCTAATATCGTTTTTTTCTAAACTGAATAGTTTGCGCGAGAGACACTTCCAAAGTAGAAAAAAGTTGGTCCCCCCCCCTCTAACTTCTAAAATAAGAGAATGATAAATCCAAAAAAAATATATGTTGTACATTACTATGTAAACTTCCAACGATATTTAGTTTGAACGAGATCAAGTCAGTAGTTTTTTTTTATACGTCATAAATCGTAAACCGCAATTTACCTTTCGACGAACTACAAAAACCTTTATATTATGTTAATTGATGCTACGGAACCCTTCATGGGCGAGTCCGACTCGCACTTGGCTGCTTTGTTTGAACTACAAATAAATAAAGAAAAAAAATAATTTGTTGTAATTTTTCTTAGACCTTTTATCAATACTTCATATACAGGGTGGAATTTTGTAATGCCACCTGGAGGGAAAGTACTCTTAATACTCCAGATAGAAAATTTTACTCACAGGAAACATTCCTTTATTTTTGAATAGAAAGCAAACTGCATTCAAAGTTTTTCGAAAATTCTCTCACACCCGGGAATTGAACCGGCTAAAATCAGAAAAATTATACCTTGTACTTTTATTGCATCGATCGTTAGTCAATTATAAGGATGAAATCTCTCTAACAAACATGATAAATTAAATGAAAGAAAAACCAGGAAATCTTAAATTAATTTAATTATTTACAAAAAATGGATAACTAACTAGTTACTTGAAATTAGTTGCTTGAAATGGGCTCCATTCTCTTGGATACACAAATTTATTCTTTTAACGAATTCATTTCTTTAAAAGAATAAATTTATTCCTTTCAAAAAAAAAAAATAATTTAAAAATTATTTTATTTTTAATTTTAGAAATTGCTTTCTATCCAAAAATAAAGGAATGTTTCCTTTGAGTAAAATTTTCTATCTGCAGTATTAAGAGTACTTTCCCTCCAGGTGGCATTACAAAATTCCACCCTGTATAGAAATTAATGGTTCATAATTTGTTTTAGTCGAAATGTTGGCTTTTTTCGAAATTTCGGCAGACTTTTTGACCTAATGCTGCACCTTAATTTCGTTTACCCAACCTACAACCTACCTAGGTACTTAGTATTTCCCATCTTCACTTAGTACCCTTCCTAAACTAACAATTATCAAATATCTAAGCATTATGTTTTATGCCAGTGTAGGTATTTAACTAGTCCGAAGTCCGAGCGATTCACACACACAACCGAAGTGTCCCGTGTGCTTCAAGCGTTTCCTCCCCCTGCACCCCGCCACCCGCACCGTGCGTGCGCGATAGCAATAGTAGCCGTTCGAAAATGCCATGAATTTGATCGTGTTCCGTAATACCAAAAATGATGACTGAAAACTTTTTGTATTCTTTACATAGTATTGTTATTCTGTAACTAGACAATATAAACTAGGTTCCTTAACAAAAAACACGTAAGATATTGTTGTTTTTAGTACGAAACCAATAGGTAGAAAACTTGATAAGTTTAGCATAAAAATGTGCAAAATGCGATTGGTGTTTATTTCATTTTAGGTAAGTAATTTGAAATAAAAACTGTTGAGGAACCTAGATAAATACTATGCAAATACAATTATTACAATAATATAGTGTAAATCTGTCTAAATTAGAAATCATTTTGGTATTCCGTTTGTATGAAAATTTTCCATACGTCAGCCCCTTAACTAGTTTTTTCGTGTGCGCGAGCTGCAAGCAGCTCGCGTGTCGGTGTGCTACTCCCAGTTTTACATTACACTTGCACTTGTAAAACCCCAAAAAGTAGTAAAGAAAGTCCTAAGTAACCCTAAAAGTCGATCAGTGAATCAAGTTCCTCAGTGTAGTAAAACCCCAATCAAAGTCCTAAAGAACCCTAAAATTGTTTACATAATCAAGGTCCTAAGTGAAGTAAAATTCCAATTAAAGGCCTAAGGAACCCTAAAAGTTGTTTATTTTATCAAGTTCCTCAATGTAGTAAAACCCCAATCAAAGTCCTAAGGAACCCTAAAAATGTTAACATTATCAAGCTCCTAAGTGTAGTTGAAACTCCAATCAAAGTCCTAAGGAACCCTAAAAGTCGAACACTTAATCAAATTGCTCAATGTAGTAAAACCCCAATCAAAACCTTATACGGAACCCTAAATTGTACGTCAAGCCAAAACCCTTAACGGGTCGAAACCGCTGGAAGGAACCCAAACGTTGACTACCGGGTCGCGTGCATCGCGAGCTGCAAGCAGCTCGCGTCCTCAATGCGTTCCCACAGGGGCGGAACCCTAAACCAAGTGAAGATCCAATCAAACACCTTAAAAAACCTAAAATTCAATCTCCAATCATAGTCCTCAGTCGAATGAACCGTTTGAACGACCTTAATCGGACGATTTTTGCAAAATTCAAAATGGCGGCTGTGCCACTAGCCGCCATTTTGAATTTTGAACTCAGTCTAGTGAACATTTTTTCACACCCCTAAGACACCCTAAATTTCAGTAGGAGGGGGTTCTAAATTTCAGTAGGGTGGGCGTGGTCGCGTGGCGGCTCGCTTCGCTCGCCGCAACGTTCCCCCCGGGTTCAGGAGGAGGGGGTTCTGGGGGCTTGAGGGGGGGGTCACAGCACGGCTCGCTTCGCTCGCCGCGACGCTCCCCCCGGGTTCAGGAGGAGGGGGTTCTGGGGGGCTTAGGGGGGGGGGGGGGGTCACAGCACGGCTCGCTTTGCTCGCCGCACTGTTCCCCATTCGCTCGCCGCAATGCTCCACTCGAAAAAAAGGGTCAAAAATAATAAAGGGGTCTAGAGGGGGGAGGGGGGCAAAATTTATTTTGCTTTCAAAATAATCTCACCTTCCCTACATGACCCAAAAAAAAAGTCTTGCAAGTCACTCCGCTTGGAAGATACGAAAGGGGGGGGTGAAAAAAGGGGCAAGAGGGGGGTGTTTTTTTTGTTTTTTCAATTCAGGAAGAAACCCTCTATACGAAACCCTAATCGAAAACCCCCTATCTCGACGGCATCCGGTAGCACTCACAAAAGGGGGGGTCCTGGGGGGCAAGGGGGGCAATTTTTTTTGTACAATAATATTCTTATCTTTTTTCTTCTCTTTCGTCTTCTCCCTTTTAATCTTTTTTTTTCTGAAAAGTAATATTTCATCAAAATCGGCTAAGCCGTTTTGTTTTATTGTTTGTTACTGCATACCTTCGTCATTTAATTTTATGATCCAATTTAGTAAATTTTTCTTTTATCTAAAAGGTTATACTTCCAGATCTGTATGTAAATCTAGTAAGTATAACTTAGTGCATAGAATTCATGCCTATGGAAATAAATAATAATAATAATAATAATAATGCTGGACAATTCACACAACATTATCTAGCCCCAAGCTAAGCAAAGCTTGTGTTATGGGTGCTAGATAACTGATATACATAATACAATACATTACATGCATAGATAATTTTCATTTCAATTCATAAATGAATTGAAATGGAAATTATTTATGGGTGGTTTTAAGCTTTGCACTCATTTAGGCCTTCGGTGCTCATTGCGGTGGAGATCAGTGAAGCATTGTGAAATAACACTGTCTATTCGACTTATATTATTGTATTTTATCGGCATTTAAAAATATTAGGTATACCAAAGAGTTTCGACAACCCCAACTGACTCTTCAAAGTTCTGTCAAACGCAAAATCTTGGGAAACTCCTTGCTGCGTGTATAGAAATAGGCACATGTATTTTGGTATTTGGGTATTTGAGCGCACCGTGCATGAAGCCTTTGACAGAAAGTTCCAGAATTCGGGACATTACAGGCACCTCCAGATTTAAAAGACGGCAATCAAAAATACTCAAAACCCATGATATTATTGTTATGACTGGGCTCTCAGCTCATTTATTAGTAGCTCTGCCTTCTGCGCCATAGGTCGTGGGTTCGATCCCCACCGAGAACAAATATTTGTGTGGTGATCATAGATATTTGTTCTCCATCTGGATGTTATATTGTTTTCCAAGTACCTATGTATTTACAAACAAAATGTATTTAAGTATTACATCAGCTATCTGGTTCCCATAATACTAACTCTGCTTAGTTTAGGGCTAGATAGTGTAGTGTAGATTGTCCATAATATATATATATATATACTTCCTTTTCATTGTAATGGGCTCCCAAACTCTTTGCAAAATCGACACTATTTTTATAAAGGCCTAAAATCGGCTACTAGTTTTTGAGTCTTCTTCTTGTCATGTCAATAGAAAATTAAAGCTGGTGTGGTGGATTATGAATGTGCCTCAAAAGTTTTGCTACTTCACGTTGGTTTCATTTATTGTTTTCCTTCACCGTTAGAGTGTACTGACATAGTGCACATAGGTTTTTTGGCAGATAAACTAATTTGTGCATGACGGGGTTTGAACACACGCCTTTAGAATCAAAAAAGCAGCCAAGTGCGAGTCGGACTCGCCCATGAAGGGTTCCGTAGCATCAATTAACATCATATAAAGGTTTTTGTAGTTCGGCGAAAGGTAAATTGCGGTTTACGATTTATGACGTATAAAAAAAAAACTACTGACTAGATCTCGTTCAAACCAAATATCGTTGGAAGTTTGCATAGTAATGTACAACATATATTTTTTTTGGATTTATCATTCTCTTATTTTAGAAGTTAGAGGGGGGGGGACCAACTTTTTTCCACTTTGGAAGTGTCTCTCGCGCAAACTATTCAGTTTAGAAAAAAACGATATTAGAAACCTCAACATAATTTTTGAAGACCTATCCATAGATACCCCACACGTATGGGTTTGATGAAAAAAACATTTTTGAGTTTCAGTTTCAAGTATGGGGACCCCCAAAATTTATAGTTTTTTTTCTATTTTTGTGTAAAAACCTTAATGCGGTTTACAGAATACATCTACTCACCAAGTTTCATCAGTCTAGCTCTTATGGTTTCGGAGAAAAATGGCTGTGACACGGCCGGACAGACAGACAGACAGACAGACAGACAGACAGACAGACAGACAGACAGACATGACGAATCTATAAGGGTTCCGTTTTTGCCATTTGGCTACGGAACCCTAAAAAGCGGGTCGCTACGACAATATAACCGGTGCTAAGCAACCAGAGCGCCCCTCCACCTAATGGACCGATGACATTCTAAAGATCGTGGGAAATCGGCAAATTGTTTTTTCATGGAAATGTATAAAGGAGGTCTATATCTAGCAGTGGACTTCTACTTACTGATGATGATGACGGAAAGCACTGGGTAGATAGGAAGATAGCTACTTATGCAACTACAAAAATGGAGGTATTTAACAAAAGCATTGCGCTTCGCTGGTCACGCACGATAGGAACGTGCCCTAGAATGTACTTGATAAGTTATATGCTACATAAAATATATACTTCTACAGGCTGATGATGATGTGAATACAGGTTATCGATCATAATGTACGATGAAGATGGTTTTATGTCATTTCGTTATACTGTGACAGTTTGTTTTATGTTACACTGTGGCAAATTTATAGTACCAGTAGTAGCTATGATTTAATCTAGGGTATATTTTACGTAGTCAGAGATGAAATGTCATGTCACGAAATTTGACATAGGTCCAACCTTCTTGGCCGCTCGGGCTGTACTGAGAAGTAAGTACAGAAACCTATCTATTTATCTTTTTGAAAATTTTATTTTTTTATAAAAACTACGGCAACTAAGAAAAATGCAATAACATCAGGTTTTTACGTATTTATTAAGGTAAACGGGAACAAAACTTTCATTGCAATGGCTCTAACAGCAACGGAAAAAAACCATTTCAAATCCAAAAAAAATTGAGAGTTTTTGGCAAACTTTGCGTTCAATTTTATCGAACCCTGTGAGTTGAGGAGAATTTCTAGCCTAATCATAATTTTTTTACACCATTTAATTGTAATATTTTACAAAAAAAATAAATGGATTCGTCCATACAACGAAAAAAAATGCTACTTTACATTTTCGGTTTCACCTCATGTAGGCCCTTAAGGGGGTACGATTTCCATACAAACCCCTTACCCTTTACCAACCAAAACCAGAGCAAAAGGTTTTTGTAGACCTTTTGCTCTGTTGAACATTTAGCTACTTAGACCTCCTGATCAGAAGGCATGCTGACGCATATACCTAAATGCTGACCGCTTCCATTAACTTCGGTCAGTGTTGTTATAGTGACGATGAATAAAATGTGCTGTCTCGTGTGTGTACATACAATCATCATGTACATACATACATCGCGCTAAGCACGTGAATTTGTCTGGAGGCTGGTCTGCCTAAGAAAGGTTAGTGCAGCAGCTGTTACTAGATGCACTGTGACTTAATCCTATACGTGAGGAAACCGCGAGTTAAGAAGTCAGAACTTCGCCGCTAATGAAAATATAAGCCCGTAATTTAGTATTGTTTAGGAGGAAGGTAAGCGCGGTATTATTGGATTAAGAGTAAATCGAATAAGTATCTTGTTAATTTTCATTATCGCTGGATATTAATCTCTTGGGGTTGGAGTAGTCTGGTAGAGTGCTGCTATTAGATGGTTTTCTTAGTTTAGTTATATAGGTTACTGATAACACATAACGGTCTGGGTGAAGCTGTATATTTTGTTTCGTATCCAAAGCAATTTATACTGTTGCGGGTAATTGCTATAATTTCACGAATATAAATAAGACCTTTGTTTAAAAAAAAAATGCCTTTGTTTTCTACCTTTACTTTACTTTGTTACCATTATTTGCTATATCTGTATCGATAAAAATTGGACAAAGCAAACTCATGAAAACCTATAGGCCTCTCATTAGTTCTTTAGTTCTTTATTTATTTATCTTTTGACATTATAAAATGTTCTTAGACTAGTCACATAAAATTAAAATACAATAAATTACCAGGTAAACTAAATGTCATGTCCAACTTAAAAATAAACAGATTGACCCCCGAATACTGAAACGCAACTCAGATTTAAGCACGTCTCAAGCGACGAATATTTGACAGATTTTCATTGAAAACTGTTTTCAATGAAAATCTGTCAAATATTCGTCGTCTCAAGCGACTTACTTGAGACGTGCTTAAATCTGAGTTGCGTTTCAGTATTCGGGGGTTAATTGAACATAGAAGAAGAATGAAAATATACAGTGTTACCAACATAAACATATTCAAATCAGCAAAAGCATCGTTTCATCGTTAAAAGTTATACGTTTATGGCCTTACTTACAAGGGTTACTTAAGTGTGACGCACTGCTTAAAATTCGCCCTGTCACTTTTCAACACTACCGGATGGTAAGAGATGACAGTTGCTTAAACACTGATTATCTTTTTAAAAACGCTTGTAAGTAATGGGGTTAAAGTTCAAGTCATCATTACAAGAACAGGCATCTTTTCTTTGAGATAGAACTAATTATTACAAGTCTAGAAAATGAATTTCCAAATAAGCCTGGAATCCGCTATCTTCATCTAAACTTTCTCCTACAAATCCAGTTAAAATCTTGTTTATTTAAATGAAACTGATTAAGAAGTAAGAAGCATCAAACTGCTCGCGTCCCGGTTGTTTATTAAGCCACTATAGTGCGAAAACTTCGCTTAAGGGGGGAAGAGGGGGTGGTGTAGATTTGCATCGAAATGGGAAAGACTGCGGCGGCTCTTAATTGAAAGTTTGATAAATACCGAGGTGCGATCTTCGCCCGTGTAAATACCGTCTCAACTTTGATATTAAAACTGTGACTTGTGAGAGCCATTCACATTTATGGAACTGTTTTCTCTCTCTGAGGCAGGGTTAAGTATTAGTGATTTATCTTTAAGATGCTTTTATAAATAAATATTTTCCTTCTCCATCAATAGCTCTGGTGATGGAGTTTGTTAACCGTTAAAATGTTTATGTTTGTTAGTGACATGTTCATGTCTCTGAAATTCAAATAATACTAAAATTCTAGAGAAGGTCATCTACTAATTTTCAATTCTTTTTCATCATGAACATCGATAGCCTCACTTCACTCAATAACAGCATAATACCTCCCAGTTTCTACCGTCTATCACGACTGTGCGTCCAGTCGAACTAATTTTGGCATTATTTCGCCATTGTACGGTATAAATCCTGGAAGAGATCGCTCTCAGCGATAAGATTGCCCATTGTTTTGCCTACACTGAGAAAAATGTAAAGCTGAAAGTTTCGTAACGAAGGTGGATTTATTCGTAATGAAGGCGAAAAAACGACCGACCGTGCTTGAACGAAAAACGCCTCCTAGGTTGGAGGCGTTTTACGCCTTAAGCGTGAGGCGCAACAAATAAGCAGCAATAATACTCTCTAATGTGTGTTTTAGACGTATTTTTTTACAGATTAGCCTTAAATAAAAAGCTATTAACGTGGTAAGTCAGATAGGATCGACGAACTGACGATGGGATTCAACTTCTGGTAAGGCGATATAAACGGTAAAGAAGGTGCTCGGGTCACACACGTAAAATTTTCTTAGAGTAATATCCGACGTATCATTGTGCTCTAATTGACCTCTGGTAAGGCGTTTTACGCCTTTTCTTACTGCTGTTTAATTTTTTCACAAAGTGTTTTGAATGTTTCTTAAATCGTAATTCGCTTCTAGTAAGGCGTTTTAAGTCTTTACTGACTGTGGGTTTAACCTGTCCACTAAGCGTTGTCAACGTTTACTAAGTCGTAATCGACTTCTAACAAGGCTTTGTACGTCTAACCTTACTGTAGTTTAACCTGTTCATTAAGTGTTTTCAACGTTTACTAAGTCGTAATCGACTTTTTGTAAGGCGTCGTACGTCTTACCTTACTGTAGTTTAAGCTGTTTACTTAGTCATAATCGACTTCTAGTAGACGTCGTACGTCTTATCTTACTGTAGTTTAACCTGTTCATTAACCGATATTGATGTTTTTTTAAGTCGTAATTCATTTCTAGTAAGGTGTTTTACGTCTTTACTTACTATGGGTTTAACCTAACCATTAAGCGTTTCCAACGTTTACTTAGTCGTATTTGCCTTCTAGAAGTTGTTTTAGATTGCTTCATACGATTAAGCAAGCCGTATCGTAAGGTAATTTTTGCTTTCTGTACGAGCAGAAACGTTTTATGAAGACCAGAAAAAAAGCCTTTTAACGGCTGGTAACGCTGTTCCCTAAGGGCATGATTGGCTTGCTTTACTATCATTTAGTTCATATTAAGGGCATTGGGCCGCTCAAAGTTCACTCTAAGGTAACCTTATCCTTCACATGAACTTCATGATAGAAGAACAGCCAAACATGCCTTCAGTGAACAGCATAGCCTGCTGCTCTCAGAAAGCTGTTCTCCCAGTCTTTGTAAGCTTCTGAAATTAATAGAACAAAAATGTATAAAGCACCTCAATAACAACTGATTACAGGTTACCAAAATATGTACTACATAGACTAGTATTTTCTCAACCCAACAGTTTAACCTCAACCTAGCCTAATAAATAAGCCGATAGCTTTTGCATCTACTAGAAATAATAGTGGTATTGCAATAAAACCATTCAATAAAAATTTATAAATAAAAATCTGTATTTGAAAATCAATTTAGATAGGTATTTAACTATTTAAATACTTAAAACAAGATAAAATCGTCTTGGAGAATGCCCTTTTCGCTGTAAAGCTTTTGTAGGCGCGCATTTGCTGTTATTGCCTGCAGGCTAGCTTCTCTCATGGCATCGCTCCTTCCTCGTCAACCGTTATTGCAAGTGAAGCCTTCTCAACCGGATCACTTTCAACTGAAATAAAATAATGTATTTCTTAGGAAATAGTTATCGCAAACCACAAAGTAGAGCATTCTATAATGGTAATTAGTACAAGTATTATGTTTATCTAACCAAACTACGACCTGTTTGTTATTGACGAAAGTATCGTCAATAATAGACAGGTCTATTAGAGGACAGGTCGGCCTGACATTGCAGGTTCTAAGTCAGAGAAATCGTTTGAATCACTGATAGCAAATGACAAGTACTTACAGTTATAGGTATATGCAGTACGCTGCATAGATGACTGTCTAATCCTTTTTAAAAAGTTCTCCAATACTGCTTGCCCATGATTGAAATCACTCCATCGAAGTTTGGTGTTTGGATTTACTTCTAGCCCTGAGTCCATTAACAAATAGGCCAATTATTAGTTGTTTGGAATCCAGGAAGCCATTAACAGCCTGTTAAGTAGCCCGTCCTCTTTGCGTATTATGTAAAGTACACCTTATCTGAAAAAAATAAACAATTAATTTTCCTAACTTTAAAAACTTCTTTGTACCAATATACAAAATTAAATGCAAAAGTTCAACTGAAAACACTAAGTTTTATAAATCATTTTTCGATCGTGTTTCCAACACAACCAGAATCTAGGGAGTAGGTAGGTACCTAAACTTATCAAATACAAAACATGATTAGGTTCAAAAACATCAAGGAATAACTGAGTTTGATACAGGTACTCTACTTACCTCGAAATGACGTATCAATCAGGTGTGTGCCCCATTTTGTTAATAAATGTATGGGATTCTGGTCTGCCGCGTTCGAAGCACGAAGATGTTTGTCTGGTTGGCTGCTGCTGATAGGTCTGTCTTGGACCTCGGTACATCTGTTTGTCTGTGCCTCCATACACTGACACAGCCAGCAGCGTTCAGAAAATGAGGGAAAATAAAAAAAACCCGCTAAATTAAACTTTGAATGACTCAGAACGAAACCAAACACTCCATCCAAACTCAAACCAAACTGACTGAAACAAGTCGATACGTGCGTGCTCGTGGCCTCGTGGGCAGTGCTGCCAACTCGACTACTGCAGATTATGCTAGTGGTGGGTGTTAAAAATAACAAAATAATATTAAATAAATATTCAAGACAATCTACTCAACACTATCTAGCCCCAAACTAAGCAGAGCTTGTACTATGGGAACCGGATAGCTGACATAATACTTGCACACATTTTTTTTGTAAATACATCTCAGAATACAATATAACGCCCCAACAGAGAAAAATCAACTGTGTTCACCACAAATATTTGTCACAAATATTTGTTCTCGGTGGGGATCGAACCCACGACCTACGGCGCAGAAGGCAGAAATCCTACCAACTGAGCTGAGAGGCCAATCAAAACTGTGCTATACGTAATCTTTAAGTCAAAACTGTACTGCATTACTAACTGCCTGTGTCATATGTGTGTCAATTGGCCTATGCTCCAAGCATAGTTCGTGTAGTTAGCACACAGCACAGAGCAAAAGTAGGTATTGAATCTCGTTCGTCAGAGTTCCAACCAAAAAGCGAGTAAACTCGGGCAATGATTCTAAATGGGTGTTTTCACGGATATTTGATTTGTTTGATTTTTTTTTATGTTTGTTACCACAGAACTCGTAAACTAATTTGAAAAAATATATCTATATTATAACTTTACTTTCAGATTAGTGCCATAGAAATTTCATCATAATCGGTTCGGCAGTTTTGTTGGTTGGGTTTTCAAGTTTATAAATTATACTCTCTCTCATACAGTCATACGAACCAAGGTCATTTTGCCTTAGTAGCTGGCAGCATTATTGAGATTTTCGTTGTACCTACGATAAGTGCCTTACAAAGGTGTATCTCTCAGTAACTAGAGAGCTTTTCAAAACTTAACCCACCAAATGACTGAACGTCGTTAAAATAATAAAACTGAGTAAAATATACTTTTCTTCCACTAAATTAAATACAAATATTTGGGGACATTCCACACAACACAATCTAGCCCTAAACTAAGCAAAGCTTATTATGAGAAACAGGTAGCTGAGACCTATATTACCTAAATAGGTATCAAATTTTTGTAGACACTGGTTTAGGTTCTTCGCTTGATCTAAGTAGATACCTTCCTACAGGAGTACAGGGCTTGTATGTAGAAGCGAGGGTTTTACCTTTGAATAGCAACAAGGAGTCATAGAGCGTAGCAAACCTTTTTCAATGGAACAGCTATTAATGGGTATGGTTTATTAAACAACGCTATGATTCAATAGGAACCTCCCTAATAAAACACAATGAAACACTTAAGTGGGTAGAGTACCTACTTAAGTATTTAGGTAGGTAATGTACAAATCTGCCTATCTATCTATTACCTAGGATCGTACTTATGTAGGTTTTAAACGTTTGTATAAATAGTTACGAAAGTATTATCCGTTGAACATTGCCATATCTACGGCTTCATTCACAGAATATTTAAGTCGCCAGATGACGTTATTTCACCATTTGATCAGTCGTAACTTGAGCATTATTGAGCCTTTAATATAGACAAATATTGCTAAATTTACGGTTATATTAGCTAAATATGTATGCCGTTATTAGGCTTTTTTAAAGTTTGACTATATAATATCTCAAGTACCATCCACCCTATCATAAGGTGAATATTGCTATACTATCTACGGTTTCATTTACTGAATATGAAAGTCGTTAAATGAAGTTATTTCACCGTTTGGTTAGTCTTAACTCGATCGTATTTCGCCTTAAGATACGGTAAATATTGCCAAATTTACGGTTAAATTGGACAAATATGTATGGCGTTATTAGACTTTTTAAACGTTTGATTAAATAGTAATTAAAGTATCATCCGCCCTACCATAAGGTGATTGTTGTCTTATCTACGGTTTAATTAACCGAATAAGTAAATCGTTTTATGATGTTATTCACCGTTTGATTAGTCGTAACTTGATCGTATTTCATCTGATGATAACACTAATATCACCAAAATTACGGTTATATTGACCAAGTATGTAAGTCGTTATATGACGTAATGTAACCGTTTAACCAGTCGATATCTTGAGCATGTATTGCCTTATGAAAAGGTGAATATTGCCATATTTACGTTTATATGTGCCGTATATGTATGCCGTTATAAAACCTAATGTTACCATTTGATTCCTCAAAACCTGAGCATATTTGGCCTTATAAAAGGGCAAATGTGGCCACATTATACCTCTAAGTTGCCGAATTCATACGTCGCTGAAAGACTTTAAGTTTACGTTCAAATTTTTGTGACTTAAGTATATTCTGCCTTATTGTAAGGTGAATATTGTCATGCTTAAGATTATTTATGCCGCTTTCGAAAGTTTGTTTATGACTTAGGTTTAAGTTTGTTTAGTTTTTATTAAAGCATATATCGCCTTAATTTAAGTTAAATTTTGCCTTAATTACGGTGATATTCAACACATATTCATCGTCGTAAATTTAAAGCGTTTTCAATAGTCCATTACTGCTGTATTAACAGTGTTAAGTTGGATTCCAAGACTACCTTACGGTAAGTCATTTGAGGCGGTTCGTGTTTATCATAAGAGACGTACCAGTTTATCGCAAACGAATAGTAAAGTCAAATTAACCGTAAGCGTTTCAAAATCGCCTCGCGTCATTACAATTCAGCCGTCAAAGGTGGAAGTCATCTTAGGCCAGAAATCCATTTTTCTCAGTGTAATTGTTTATTTTTATGTCCTGTATACTGTATTTTTGTGTGGTGAACAATAAAGAGTTATCTATTTATAAATAAAAGCAATATGATTACCAAGTCCTGCGTGTCCGAAGCAGAAGAGGCAACCGTCCGTTCCGTTAATGACGGCATGGATGACGTCAGTCAATGCACTCGAGCATATTTCAGTCTGAAACAAAGAAGTTTAGTTTATTTTATAGTATACGACACGAATCTTCATCATCATCAGTCTTAGGAAGTGCACTGCTGAATATAGGCCTCCTCCACATTTCTGCAGGAAGAGCCCTTCTGAGCCCCTAAGCTTTCTGCGATCTTAACGGTCCATCTGGTGGATGGGCGCCCTACGTTTCGTCTTCCAGTGCGTGGTAGCCTACGGATATCCTCACTTCTGATTCTATCACGTAGTGAAACTCCCAGCATAGCTTTCTCCATACGAAGCTACCCAGTGGTCCCAATAATTTCAGAATTTAATAAATGATGCCTCCATGAATTATAAAAACAAACCATAAAATGGCCAACATTCTTCAATGAACTTATAAAAACCCCACAGGCCAAAAATAGCATCAAGGAACAATTTTTATTACAAAATTGACCATTTTTACGTTGGCCACCAGTTCAAAGCAATGTTGCAGATTTTATGAAAATTTTCAGGCGAAACCTTCGTCACACATTCCAAATGAGTTTAATAAAATTCCAAAGAACAGTGAAACGACTCTGTAAGTTTTTCCATTTCTTTTTCCTTGTTTCAAAGTAAATTTTTCATTCATATTAGCAAATTCCCAAGTTTAGGCATGTCATGAATACTGCTGCTTAGTTATATGGTTTTTTGTGCGTTTATTAGTTGCTAAAGCTTTATATTTTGCATTGATCAGGTTCATGGAACGTCAGAAAAGGACTTGGTCACCATTTGGATAGATTACTCTACTAAGTACCACTCAATAGTGGTGACCAAGAAAATTGCTCAACTCAGCTGAACGGCTAGGAACAACCAAGCAAACAACGTCAGCACTGAACGCTTTAGCCTTGAAAGTCCACCCCACTCCATCAATAATTTATTCGTATTACCATGTTGAGGGTGTAAAGCCGGTCTAAGCTTCGTACCTGCGACTGTTTTTCTTTAGAAAACCCGCGGCTCTCAGATAATTAAAAGGACTTAAGGTAGGTTCCGCTGAGATTACGTACTGTAGGGTCACCATGAATAATGTGGATTTAAGGTGCAACTTTATCATTTGGTTTAAGTGGTGTCCTAAATCAATTATTCATTTAGCAACGTCTAACACAAATTACCTACATTAGGTACTATAAGAGACAAAATATTTTTTTTCTAGCATAACAGTTATAGTTCAGACGATCGTAATACGAAAATAAATGAAACTTGATGAGCATGCATTAATAAATATAAATGATTAATAAAATTCTGTTAACTTAATTACCTTAAAAAAAACATTAAAATGAGCATAAAAGCTACAACCTCTGATTTTAATACCTCGTCATGTACCTTATATGCAAGGTTTTTAAGAATGAAATTAAACCAACTTCAACTATAACCATTCGACGGTTGCATATTTTTTTTTTTTTTCAGACTTCGGCCCGCTTCCACTCCAGATATTGCTATGCCCTGAACATTAGGGCCTATTATGTATTTACCATTTTTAACTTTAAGACCTCACCATGTAACATAATAATTGCAATAAATAATATGAGTATGAGTATGAGTATATAATAAAACATGAACAAACCCGCTAAATAAAAACGACAAAAAAACTCAAAAACTATAGATTTTAAATTCAATATCAAAAACCCATGGTTACTATGTTTAAGGATACACTCACTTGAAGCGGAAACACTGAAAATTGTTTGGAATGAAAATTTTAATGACCACGTGCCCGTCGCTAATTGAAAACGCTTAGACTCGAAGTGGAGTTGATCAATTCGGCTATTTTCGTTATTGGATTGTTATAGCCTTTGTTGGATTTTGAGTTTCAATTGGGTTATTAACTGTTTTGTTAGAGCATTGTCTATCGAATGAAGTTAGTAGGAAAACTGATTGTGTTACGATAATTAATTCAAAATTCCAGGACCTCTAATTAAATAAGCCTTTAATTAAATAAGAGTTGGTAGCCAGTGCATGGTATGTTGGGCGATTTATTTTTATGTATGGAATTAGCGCTAAACGTTCTTTTTCATGTCCCACCTAAATAATGTCTCTAATTTTTCTCCCCACCAGCTACCTAATACCTAACTAAGCCGAAATGGAGCGCAAATGTAATTACACACAGCACGATATAAGCCCTATAACATTCGGTAATATGCACTGCGCTAGATAAAGAGGATTACACCATATTAATGGGATTTCGGTTGCGCTGGATGTCGCGTACACACTGTGACAGTGGAACGAATGCGTGCGTGGAAGTCCGATTCATTGCAATTTTTCTTCTAACTGCAGAATAAACTTTTTTCGTACTTAGTAATGATCTAGTGACCTTGCTTACCTATCTCAAGCTCAGTTAAATTGATCGAATACGTTTTTGTTCGAACCGCAATCAAATTGCAGCAGAATTTATAAATAAAATTTGAATAAAATGCGTGTGCCTGTGTATGTTTTGACCACAGATGTCCGGGGTCTTTTAGTGCCATTTACACGAATGTTGTTCTAAAGGATACCAGCAGCGTCTATGAGCTGCTTGGGTTTCAAGAAAACCATGTCTCGAACCATCTCTTTTTAGCAAACTCAAAAGTTCAAAGCTTAAGTTTATGACGTGGGCTACAAATATGATTGATTATGCGTGTTATTGACGGCTTATCAGCTGTGTACCTATTATCTAAAGAGTCATTAACTGCCCTGATTCAGTTTAGCTACTATCCTACTGTGCACGCAGTTGAGTGGGATTTCGACTGCGCAGTTAGAGTCGCGACGATAATTTATGCTGTGTGCAGTCCAAATTACAGATTTGGAAAGGATTTGTGTACGTTTGTCTGCTAATGGAAATTGAGTGCTGATTTTTGGTCAGCACTTACCCAGTTATTGTTGAAATAAAACTTGGTTTTTGTGGCCGTTTGATTTTTACTTATTTATAAATGCGCTTCAATAAGAAGCCTCGAAGCGCATTTAAAATTCTTTCACCACTTTATTAAACTAAAATAAATTTCATTTCTACAAAAAAATAATTTTAATTTCACAATGATTCAAAAGAACTAAGGCAGGAAGAGCAAGCATCGACGTCGTATATAATAAAATCAGTAAAGAAAATTCTAGAAATCTATCGGATAGTTTATGAAAGTTTTCGCACAATCCGACCAGTAAACCAAGTACATAATGATCGTAAAATAAGTTCCTCATCCGATTATTAGCCTAGTTCGCCAAACTACAGTAACAAGTAACATTACTTAAACCCATTAAATAAATTCTTATTACCGTATTAAAACTTTACCTACACGGCACCTAGCAAGGGAGCGCTCTCTATGATCATTTTCTTAATAATCTATCCACTCTCTAGCGTTATCATCAAAATATAATAGGGATGTGTCTGTACACAGAATATTCCCTGGTATTGCTTCTTGATAAGTTTTATGTTTTATTTTCTAAGATGTTATAGATGTTTACGTAAAACTCAAGACTTTTCACGTAGCGTCATCTTGCCACAAACTAAACAAAGCTTGTTCTATGCGAACAAGATCATTGATAAAATATTTATTTAGAATTTATAAAAGAAAGTATTTTCAAAATGGCTTGCGAAATCATTTACTGAAATTTTTGAATAATTGTGCAGCAAAAATGTAAATTTAGCGTTCAGTTTTAAAATGTGGACGTGTAAGGTGTTAAGTATATTGCATTTTGGCGTGAGAGTATTCAAAGAGTGCAAGTCGTTTAACAATTTAAACGGGAAGCCGTCGCTTCGCTGGAGACATTTTTGGTGCATGAAATTTCAAGGGGACGAGAGTGGCGTATGGTGTGAAGACTAGTTTGAATGTAAGCTCTATTAATACATAGCCTTAAATTGGGAAGCGTTCAAAGGATCGCTGAATTTAGGCGTGGTGACTACGGAATCATCACCTCCCTCCCAAACGTGAGGAAAATTATAAGTACCCATTTTACCAAAAATTTCTAAAGTAGTAATAGTTTTCAACTAGTCTTGCCTTGTTTTGAATTTCTCATTACATGTGATAATAAGTACAATTTATTTTTAACATTTTTGATAACAACAGTTACATTATTTTTCATAGGCTGCCAGTACCTAGTAGAATAGAACCACGATAAGTTATATTATTGTAGGTAATTATTTCTTTACCTACAATATAACTTATCGTATCGTCGTTTTTAGACAACTAGCTGATGGAACAAGGTTATGGCCCACCTGATGTTCAGTGGTAACCATGGCCTATAGTTTGAGTGGTAAGCATTGCCTAGTAGGCAGGACCCGCCACGTCACGCCACGGTCACGCACGCCAGGAACGTGCCCTAAGATGCACTGCCCTGCGTCCATCAACTTGAAGCATACAGATGTTCAGCCTCACGTGCTAGTCATTTTACCGGCAGCCACACCACACCCCACAAACCTGTGAATTAGCCCTCCCATAATACTGTAGTCAGTAGGAGTAGGTATCGCTAGTAGTTCATATCTTATCCATGCGGCGAGGGTATACGTAAAGCGGGACCGAGCCTCTTCCGGCGCCTCGTGACACACTTGGCATTCCAGCATGTGCTTAAACTTGCTACTGTACTGTGCATAATGTACGAGTATGGCACAACTATAATACAAATTTTTTTCGAGAAATAGCGAGAAAATAGTACAAAAACATTAAAATTCGAATTTAGCGTATTAAAAAAGGTTATCTTATAATAATGAAATCCTATTTCCCTTGGTCCCGCCACCACGCGTGTACGGCTGGACCAATTTTTCTGTAAATTGGTGGACGGACATAATATGATACGTCCCTTAAAAATTTATATTTAAGGTTATCCCTAAAAAGAAACAGGATCGGGGCGCAGCTATGGTCGGCAGTATTTAATATTAACCTGTGTCAATCGATGTATCTTTTTATAAGTAGTCTAGACGGTTTATAAATAAATAAATAATGCGGACAATCCACAAATAGTAAATCACAAGCTTTCTGGAACTTCAAGAACGACTCTTTGCGTTCTAGTAAATGTATTAAATAAATGACATAGCGATATTGACTCCAATTCCAAGGTAGCGATATACACCCACTCAGTCATCTGGATACCCTTGGTTTTGAGGATGTGTAAATTGGTCCCGTCCGAACCTTAGGTTTAACAATAAGGTATACTATAAGAGGCCATTTTTATACAAACCCTTATTTTAAAACTCTATATTTCATCAAAAAAGTATAATTCCTGCTCCTCTTACCTGAGAATCATCGTTGGAGAATATAGCATCAAACGCAAACATCTTCGGAGCGGCCACCCCAACCTTCCGATCCTCGGGTGCAGCAGCGGCGGCGGTTTCGCAGAGGCTGACTTGCTTCTTGCGCTTGTCCATGGAGAATGTCTGAGTGCCGCTGGTGAATGGACCTTCGCCGGACGCACCCACTCGGAGCATCACTTTCACCTGGAACAAGGGGATGGGACTATAAATATGATGCTAGTAGTGCTGAATTTGAAAGCATTAGGTACATTTTATTGAAAAGATTCAAGTAGCTCATACAAAATGACGAGATTTGTGTTTATCCTCAAATAATAGTAAAAAAGTAAACATGAAGCAATTATTAACAAAAAGTTTTGACTTTTTTCTGCGCTTCTTACAGAATATTAAAATGATATTGATATTTTTCTAGCTCTAACTCTGTGTAGGGTTGAATAGGCTGACCAATAACTGCCAATACAAACTTATAAATTCAATATCTTCAGAAATAGGTGAATCCAATTTAACAATAACGTTATTCGCCTCCAAGATAGTTTTTGAAATATGAAATAGACATCATTTTCAAAAATCTGGATCTTGCGTATTGCGTTGATGTTTCATTGGGATCAGTTCAGTGGAATATATTAAAGCATTGAAAGGTAAGCCCCCTAAGCTCGGGTGTAAAAATAAACATCGCTTTCACAGCCCTGCACTTCAAAGCCTTACCCTTTCACCATTCTCCGATAGCAGTGTTATTCTTAGCCAATAATGAATGCATTTCACGGTTCACGAGACTTGGAGACAAGTTCCACTCGGCTCTGCGTTCGGTTCGTTTAACATGGAGTTCGCGCCGATGTCGCCAGTTCGGGAAATTATTTTATGCAATTCGGGGGTGCGATGCATGGAGTTTTATGGAGAGAGTTTTTCGCAAGTTTTCTGTAACGAGCATGACTAGTTTTCAGTGCAGAATGCTGGGAATATAAGATTTTATTTCAGTTAGATATCAAGTTCTTAAACTTTGGTGCGGGCATTAAACAGACAAACTTTTTTCATAGTTTTCGCTCAAAATATCAGATTTTGAGCGAAAACTATGAAAAAACTTCTAGTATATTTATTTTTGAGTTAATACCTTCTAAACCTTGTTACATCAAACTAGTAGAGTGCATGGTGAAAATCTCACCTGATAGTGAAGATGTAATTAATTATAGAAAAGTGATTAATTCCACTAACAACTGCCTCCTCTTTAAAGGTTTACGGATATGTTAAATTTTGTAACTGAAATCCACTTAAATAACAAGACAGGCTTATTAAACATTCTCCTCTCGAAGACAAAGGCATCGCGGAATAATTTGCCGAATTCCAACCGAAACATAACAAATGCGAATTTAGTAGTCCCGGACTGAAGGGTTTTGTACTGTTCCATCTACTTGTATAATATATTGTTATACTATAATACAACTCGTGCAGGATATTGTCTTAGATTATTATTATGAGCGTATTTAACTAAAGTACAAAGAAATAAACATATTTATTTACTTGGTGCGTGTAATGAGAATAGAAACAGTAATTCAGTTCAATTCAGTACCAAAGTACGGGAAACAATTTTTCATTCACACACTTTGACCTTTTACAAGATATAAAAAAAACACTGAACTTATTTATTGAAAATCCCGAGCAAATATTTCGTTACACAGTTAACAAAATATTTAATGACATAAAATATAATTGATCCCAAAACGTTTTCTTGCTTAAAAGTTTACATAGATACGAGAACCAGTCTACCAAACTTTCAACGCAAAGAGTCAAAATGTGCGAGAGTGAAGTATATCAACGGTGGTCTTCGTAAAATAAACCACCCTGGGATCCTTCTAACAAAATGAACTCGAAAAAACAGTTGACCACCAAAACGAGAACATCAATTTAACTTCAACATCAACTTAAGCCATTAAAAACTCGATCAAACCCCAGCAGAGGTAACAGCGAGTAAGTTTGTCACCACTTGCGTTTTATCACTTGCTCTCTAGTTTGACGCGAGTAGTTACGACTACTCGACTAGGTATTAGCTTTTAGAAGGTTGGGTCGTTCAGAAAGCGATCAGATAATTTATTGATAAAGCGGAGCGCAAAATAAATAAGAATTATAGGAAACAAAGACAAAAATAATAATTCTGCCCTAAATTTTATACAATTTATCACACATACATAGTACACTCTCAGAACAATAAAATCAAGGTACACCAATCATATTGAGTTGGCATTCGGTATGACTTTCTTTTTCGCGACATTGATTTACACATGTTTTGATAAATTCTTGTTAAAAAAAAAAACAATCTTTTAGTCAGTGTGGAACCGTTATTATGCAATCATTACATGCAGTTTCAAAAATGACATGTTACATGTTGCATAAATATGCTGTGTAGATATAATTGATCTATGCATCTATCACCCACTTTCACAAAGAAATAGAAGTTATTCGTTAGCAGTCAAACCATACCCTTCCCGTCTATTAGTTACATAACTCGCGGAGTTTGTTCTGCGAATCACGATACGAGTAATTAGTTTAGAATTAATTACACCTGCGTTGTCTGTGGAACTTGTCGGGGAATTACCGCGCAAGGAAAGTCAGCTAACGCAATTTCGAATTTACTTGGCGTTTACGATACTCTATTTATTTTAAAAAATCTGATTAGTTTCTTTTGTAATTAATTTGTTATGGTTTGCTCTTAAGCCTTGCGCACATCTAACGCGATGGCGATCTGTAAAAGGCTGTCAAATATGACAGCGATATTTTACAGCGTTTCCTTGATCGCCATCGCCATCGCGTTAGATGTGCGCAGGCTTTAATGGTACCAATAATGTGTTGAGTATATTACACATTACACATACATACATCACAAACATAATCGAATGAGTTTAGACAAGCGTGAGGTGAATAAATAATACCTACTCTGGAGCAAGTCCAAGTACATTTACCTCTTAAAATCGTATATCTGCCTGCTTAGTAGGCATTCTTGTGAATCTTTTTTATATGCTATGATGGAAAAAGCATATGGCCCGCCTGTTAAGTGGTAACCATCGCCTATAATAAAGCATTGCCTAGTAGGTCACGCACATTAGGAACTTCCCCTATTACGATGCACTGCCCTGCGTTCATCAACTTGGAGCATACAGATGTTCAGACTCACGTGCCATTGATTTCAAACATAGGAAACTAAGTTAAAAAAAATAACAGTAAATACGAACATTGTTGAGCAGTAGTAGATACCAAAAAAAAAAAAAAACTATTTCTCTGTACGTATATAGGTACCTTAATAATATATATCGAGTAAGTAATCCATAAGTAGGCATAAGTTCTCAGCTTTACTACACCCGTTATACCTGTTTATACCTACATGTATACTCAGAATTATGTATTCCATAGCCGTACTAAGACATCTTCAGCTAATTGTGTAATGGCGTTTGCCGATCATTAATTAGAGAATCTATGCAGTTTGCGAACTTAGTTATGAGCTTGTATTGAAGCTCTCATGGGAATACAGGTCATTGGCTTTAGCTATAATTATGTTAAATTTGAATATGGCTTATTAGACACGACGGACAGCCCTGAAATTTATAAGGACATTTTGCGAGAGGAATCCGCCCGTTTGACAGGAAGAATGTTATAAAAATAGCCAGAGAATAACGGAATTTACTTAGTAGGTATATTCTGTGAAGGGAGGTATGTCAGCTATCGTGCGTAGGCTTTATAATAGCGCTACGCCGATCAGTATAATCTTTCGTAGCTGTTGTAGCTATTCGTAGAATGTCTACGCCGCACCGGGCTCGCGATGAGAAAATATAAATCTACATTAAAACGCAGTACATACAATAATGTTAGAGCATAGTATCATAGTAACACATGCCACCGTGTCACAGTTTTTAGCAGGCCTTTGTTTCAGCTGCCATCCGCTTGACGCGACGAAACACTGTGTTCATATTTGCATATGAATATCCAGTGCTTTATTAGGAAGAGTACATTTCAAAAAAATGCAATGCATCATCCTTCCCTCCGTATAAAACAACAACATCCCCTCTCTCTGTCACACGCAAACGAGCACACAGAGGACTGTCAAAAACGCTTTTAAATTTCAATTAGAGGAAGGATTCGGAGCCAATGGCGCGTTTGATTCGATATGCCAGCCGGTAAGCCTCTAAGCCACTTGACGGACGGACCGCCGCGTTATCGTCCCGTTGACAGTACCAGCAGTGTACAGGCACCCTTACAAATGTAAAAATTAATATGGGGGAGAATGCAAATTGTTATTAATATTCGAAATTAATATTTGCATTTCTAACGAATGTTTAATTAATTTTGGAATTGGGACCTGGATGTGTTAATGAAATGGTAATTTGTGGATTAATGTTTATCAAGGTAAGATTTGGAGGGTAAATTCCTCAAGTCACACCGGTTTTATCGAATGGCGTAAACTAACTTCTTCTTCTTCTTATTTAAGAGCAATGCTCTTGTCGGCGTAATGTATGCATTTTCCTCCAGGTATTTCTTTTGAGGGCAACCTCCTTGACCTCCTTATACGACATGACGGCGTTCTTTGCTTTTATTTAGCTAACTAACAGCTAGTATTATTACTATAAAATGTCTAATTTTATCAAAACTATGGTTTTAATAAAATTACAAAAACGTATCTAAGTTATTATCGAATACACTTCAGGCGCCATGTCTGACATCGTCAAATCTCGTCTAACCGCCCGTGTATTGACGTCGTTGACGGCTAAATCCGCAAATCCTGAGTGACGCGGATATCGGTAGAGTGCACGCGCCTGCCGGCAGTCTGTAGCCGCCTTTACAATAAGATTTGTTATTCTATAATTTTCAACAGATTCCACCGGGATTTTGTCTGGAATTCGATTTTGGAATTTGAGCGACAAATACTGTGAAAAATTAGCATAACGAATAATGAAAGAAGAGAATCTTGCAAGATTCTTCATTGTTTTCTTCATTCTTCATGATTCACAAAATTTTAACAAATTTTTTTTCAGAAATTTGTAAAACATCTTATCAGCCAACTTCTTGGGACATGTAAAATAAACAATAAAGCCCATACAAAAAATATTCTACATCACAATCACATTTTCACATGATTGGTGAATATTTTTTGTAGCCAATGTTGAGCCATTACTTTCTGCGTAAACTCCATTACGTTACAAGAGTCACAATAATATTAATATGTAAATATAATTCCGCGGCGAGAAATGACAAACAGCCCGTGAGGAGGAAAAAACAAATCTTGATGTCAACAAGCGAAATGGTTCCTGGCAATCTTTTATTTTACTTATTTACGCTTTTTACGCCGCGTAAACAAAGCTGCGGAAAACTCATTTGGTGTCGAGAATTATCATGTCAAATCTCATAAGTGTGGGTGGCGAAATTACAGAACGAATGATGAGATTTGGTTTCCAGAGGCTTATGTTTGTGTAAAATTTCTTTCAAGAGATCATGAAAAATCACTGAACATATTTCATGAAATTAGCATTAACAATTATACGTTATAAAAAATGCACTTTACTGCCACGGTCTGTAATGACTTACTGGCTGCTGATAATGGCCGTGAGCACAGTGTAACGCAGATCCAGGCCATCACAACGTGCCAAGTAGGGCATTACAGCGTGGTCAGCATGGCAGCACTTGATGGCCATGCTGGAATAAGGGCTGAGACCGAAAGCCGCGGTCTTTATATCGCAGACAGCAAGGGCTGCCATGATAAGGTGATAAGGTGATAAGGTAACGATGCTTGTATCGTCGATCTATACAGTCAAATTGTGAATAAAATCTTTTTGCACTTGACTATTTTTGAAAAAAGAACTGCAAATTATGAGCAAAATCTTTTAGCACCTGACGTTCTTTGAAGTAAATAATTGAAAATTATGCCCTTTTTAAGATTAAATCCTTTTTGCACTAAATTTTTTTAAAATAAAACGCGACAATAATGTATTTTCAAAGGAAATGGCTAAAATTCACCAATTAAATTCCATACAACTTTGCTGGCGCCTTTTTAAGTATGAATCGCGGCAAGGTTGACTTTTTTCAAGAATGTTGTCAAAATAATGAGCATTTGTGAGTAAAAATATTGCTCCATTTTATATAGCCATGGCAGCACTCTCATCTCTACACTGTTACTACCTTCTACTCCTACTATTGAGGAATTAGCAACTCATGCTTGGTGTTAATCATCTCTCCCAAATTTGCCGTGGTATGTTGTAGGCTTCAGGCAGATGAAGAATGTGAGTAAAGATAGGGGAAAGATCGCGTATCATTGTGGTTTCCCTAGAATCGTCTCTCTGATTCCGTCAGAACTCACGAAATTTAAATTTAGAATCGCGCCGCGGGCGCCATCCGCGCGCAGCGATCGTGACGAGGGTAGCCATGCGTAAAATTAAACGCGGATAATGAACCGAACAAGAATTCCGTGCCGTAAGATGTGTTGAGTTGAACTTCGACCTTTTTTGTGATATTGTCAAAGTTCTTTGGTTGTAATTTGCAAGGTTGTAAATTGCGTGAATTTATGTACCTAAGCCAAAGGAGAAGCTTGTAACTTGGGAGATAAAATACTTTTTGCATTAAATTTGCGGTCTCCAGCAAAGTATGGATGGCGCGTTATGCTTGGGTTCAAATAGTTTGAAATTTTTACATCAAAATAGTTTAGTTAGACAAAAAATATACTTACTGCATAAATGTTTATCGTAGACATAAATATGCCGCTACTGAATTAGCATAGAACCTTGAACGATACAAACTGCAAAATATTGATGATTATTAGATAATGAAGTAAAGCCACGCAAGCACCGACCTTGTTTTCGAGATTCTAATCAATCAGGAAGCACCGCCACCGTAAAGTACAACCGATTTACTTTATGGTAAATGTGAAGGGCAGGGTTGTCATCAAACATGCCAATGAGCACGCACAACGGTAGCAAATGCGCTTTTATAGGAAATGGCACGTGACTACTTTTACATAAAACTACAGTAAGCCCTCTAGTTAGTTTTGAACCAACGATTGACTCATTTTCTCATAGGTTTCAGCCGTTTAGGTGCCTAATTTTTATGCGTCAATAGTCGTGGTTGTCCACGTACCACCTACTTTAAAAGTAAAGAAACACTCATTACCATGTAAAAAAAGATGTTGTATAGGGGAAACAGTTCATCCAATTATAGGCCACGTGCGACCCACTTCGCGATAATATTACGCCAGTAAAGGCTAAGGTCCGTACGTTGCGGTTTTATGACCATGGGAAAATATTAAACTGATGTCACGTTGTTAAACAAAGTGTGTAGCCGCTCGTAAAGTGCGAGAGGAATCGGCAAAATATTATGCTTGTTCATAAAGTTGGAGAGAAGTGGATAGAATTTGTTTCGTTTTGAGTCGCCATTTTGTATTTTGAACTAAAATAATTTTATCTCCGTATTCTATACAAATATGGACCGCGTATAAGTAAAAAGTAAGAGTCAATTCATTAAAAAAACTTATCAAACCATTTTGTTTAATAGATTTTTATAATGTCCCAAAAGTTAAGATCGCGCGACCTTCCCCTTGGTACGGGGCTGCGCTAACCACTGCGGCATCGGATCCTAATCACACTCGACGAATAACTCTTGGGACTGTTCGGCACTAACGCAACCGTGGTTCCATCTACAGGTTAGACGTTACAGTCAACTCTGCTCGCTATCCGAAGTTGCATTCAGTTGAATCGACTAGAGATGTCACCTTGCTTTTTAGGGTTCCGTAGCCAAATGGCAAAAACGGAACCCTTATAGATTCGTCATGTCTGTCTGTCTGTCTGTCTGTCTGTCTGTCTGTCTGTCCGTCCGTATGTCAGCCATTTTTCTCCGAAACCGTAAGAGCTAGACTGATGAAACTTGGCGAGTAGATGTATTCTGTGAACCGCATTAAGATTTTTAATAATTGAAACTGAAACTCAAAAATAGTTATTTGTTATACAAGAGTGCAAAGCTGCTTTTTAACCGCGTGCTCAATTTGGATGACTGAGCAAGCGCAGGATTCTAAAGTTTAACCACGAGCGTAGCGAGTGGTTTAAAAGTTAGAATCCTAAGCGTTCGCGAAGGAATCAAAAGAGCACAAGGTGAACAATCTTTGCACTCGAGTGCAACACGTAACTTTTCATCCCACCTCAGCGAGGAAATGACTATAAATGCAAAAAAGAACATGGCGCGACTAAAAGTAATACACCAAGAAGGTTCCGAGTATGAGGAAGACCAAATTTAAAAAGGTTGTATGATAAGTTCGGCACCATTTAGGTAGAAGTAAATAGGTTGTGTATTCACAAACTTATTGAACACGATATTCTAAATTCAAATTTACTTTATCCTCTAGCGGATAAAAACGGCTTTTCCAGTCAGAAATTAAACAGCAAAAACACACTTTCAGAGCTGGTGGGATGAAAAAAAATTTTCATCGAACCCATACGTGTATGGGTATGGGGTTATCTATGAATAGGTCTTCAAAAATGATGTTGAGGTTTCTAATATCGTTTTTTTTCTAAACTGTATTCAGTAGAAAAAAGTTCGTGAAGTCGTTGAAAGTTTGCGCGAGAGTGGAAACAAGTTGGTCTAAAAAAATATATGTTGTCGGTACATTACTATGCAAACTTTCAACGATATTTGGTTTGACCGAGATCTAGTCAGTAGTTTTTTTTTATACGTCATAAATCGTAAACCGCAATTGACCTTTCGACGAATTACAAGAACCTTTATATTATGTTACTTGATGCTACGGAACCCATATATTGGGCGAGTCCGACTCGCACTTGGCTGCTTTTTTTTTCATATTTTTTCTTTCTTCTTATTTTTTTTTAATCTTTGTGATTTCTTTAAGTGTAGTACTATAACACTAACACTATAAAATCAATAAAATCATATTGTTTAAGTTTTGGTTTTAGCACACTTTGTTACTACTTACTTACTACTTATAATCCCACAAATAATTTATCTCGGTGTTGCCTGTTAGTCCTAAAGTGTTACAACGTCTCAGAGGTATAAACAGCTTGTTAATATGAGACGTATGTTTTTATGTCTGTCACATAGGGGGAGCTGAGATTGAGGAGTGCTGAATAATGCATGTTCGGAACTGTGACACTCCGCACAGTAAAACTAATGGTGTATATTTTCAAATAAATGCATTGCTACCAGCAAAGATTCACATAAGTTATTATTCAAAGTGCTTTGAACCAAGTCTGATTACTGAATTTAAACTAACAAAATATTTAAGCCTCCGCTATACGCTGGTCTAAAAACAAAACACGACCGGAAAGTTGGAAAAATTTAAAATAAAGATGGCGTTGCCTGACCTGAGCTGTGAATTCATGTAAATGATACCAACTATTACTTATTCTGTGCTTGGGTCTGACATTTGTCACGACATTACAATGTGTTGACTAGAATACGCTTCGTTAGACAAAAACACAGACAGATATTCAGTAAATAAATATAACCCAATTGTTATGTTAGCTGATTCCCGTCGCAGAGTTTCCATTGCATATTTTTCATCCAGGATTGGTGATAACAATGGCAAGCTGTGCGGTATTTTTTAAACTACCACGAACGCTACATTTTAAATCTAACTTATATAGTAGTGTAGTAGTAGTAGTCTAATTTATATAGTATAACAAGCAAATAGCCCCAGATTTAATAAAAGAAACCTTCCACCAAGAGAGATTTTCCTCATATTATGCAAAACCAGAGTGAGTTGCAAGTTCATAAATGTCGGTAGTCGGTGAATGAACACTTGTATTTTTTAAAGGTAAAAAACGGAACCCTTATAAATTCGTCATGTCTGTCTGTCTGTCCATCCGTATGTCACAGTCACTTTTTTTCAAAAAAATGAAATGAAATGAAAAGAAATAATTTATTTGCTTGAAGTATGGTACTTACAAAACTGTAAAAGCTATATGTACTGATGAAACTTGGTAAATAGATGTATTCTGTAAACCGCATTATGATTTTTATACTTAGAACTGACACTCAAAAAATATTTTTTCATAAAACTTATGAGTTTTCTTAACATTAAGTAAAAGATTATTAAACCAGTTAAGTATTTACGACAGAGATGCGTTAACATCATCGTAATTAGCCTTCTATCTATCGACTTTAAAAATTAATGAGGTATCGTCAGCAAATAGTTACTGTTTCACATAGTTTTTTAACCAAAAAAGGAAGGTCATTTACGTACACTAGAAACAAGAAAGGACCTAATATCGAACCTTGTGGCACCCCTATGTCAATAACTGACCCAAAAGATCTCTCACCGCCCACATCAACTTTAAGGATTCTATCAGTCAAGTACGATTGTAATAAGTCAATGGAGCGATTTAGAATACCGTAATGTTTAAGTTTAGATATTAAGAGGGTGACGGACGCAGCTCGCAACTTCAATTCGAGGCGCGGGCAAAAATTGCTCCGAATATAGCTATCTCTATTCATTTGATGCGGGCGCCACGGAATATATAATAGTAGTATACACACACAGGCACTCGTGTGACGCGCTACTTCTATACGTGAATCCAACCATAGTGCCGCGCTTGTGCGTGTGCGTCAGCCACTGATAACGATTTTTATGCATTGCCTAATTTCGTCAACGTTACTAACACCCGTTTTCACTAAACCTAGGCGACGCCTAAATCGGATGCCTAAATATTAACGGGCCGACGTACACAGCTCGCAACTTCAATTCGAGGCGTGAGCAAAAACTGCTCCGAATATAGCTATCTCTATTCATTTGATGCGGGCGCCACGGAATATATAATAGTAGTATACACACACAGGCGCTCGTGTGACGCGCTACTTCTATACGTGAATCCAACCATAGTGCCGCGCTTGTGCGTGTGCGTCAGCCACTGCTAACGATTTTTATGCATTGCCTAATTTCGTCAACGTTACTAAGCGTCAGATAGGCTAGTGGCTAGGGCGTGCGGATTCACACTGAGAGGACGAGGTGGGCGGGAGTTCAAATCTGGTCAAAGAGAGTTGACTTTTTGCACCCTACAATTTTATGTTTTTATTTTTTGTGGCTGCATTACCTGACTAACCCTCTAAGCTTATTGCTTGCTTGTTTCGCTTTTCTAGTATTCAATAAGCAAGGATTGGTCATGCTCTGAATGCAAGAATAAAGTGAAAAAAAAAACAACATTCCTGAACCGATAAAGAACCTTCAGAGTAGCTATTTACGCACTTAGAAAAGACACCAGGAAATTCTCTAACATGATACGAGTGAGTTTATTCATCAGGTAGGGTTTGTGCGGGTTCTGGACCAAATTGAAGAAGAGTAAAGAGAACCATTGACTCCGAGTTGAGTTGAGAGAGCCATTGACCCCGGCGCGGAGCGATGGAGTTGTGGTTGATGACGTTCCAGTAGAGGATGATGGGTGGGAGTCCGCTCAACATCAGGTGTGGTGTGGTTTGCTTGACCTCATTGGCCTAGTGGTTGGAGGGTGCGGGTTCAAAATCAGTGATAACGTTACAGTAATAGATGATGGGTGGGGTCCGCTCTACGTCAGGTGGGGTGTGGTTCGCCAGACCTCATCGGCCTAGCGGTTGGGGGGCGTGGGTTCAAAACCAGTCATGACGTTACAGTTGAAGATCATGGGTGGAGGTCCGCTCAACATCAGGTGGGGTGTGGTTCGCCAGACCTCATCGATCACACACACACAGCAATAAAAAACACGCAAAGCGGCTCACTTACCAAAGTACAGAAAGTCTAATAATGTGACTGCATTTAAAAATATACTTTATTCGTTGAGCAATTAGGTTGCTTTTATTCTGCTTATTTACATTCGCAAAACCAACGATTGCGAACATCGACCTACAATTACATGGACCTCGGCTTTCGCACAAAACTCGCGAAAAAAGTGTACCAAGCTAACCTACTATAGGTGGATACTTATATAATGATTATAAACAAACTGAAAAAAAATATATTTATGTCTTATCACAATTACTATACAGGGTGTAATCGTTAAGTGTGCACAGGCGATTATTCCGTAACTATTGCAGATATCAAAAAACTTTAAACTGATATCGAAAGTACTTTACCTAATGAGTAAAATGACATTAATAACTTTTTAAAAATAAAACGAGAAATATCCAAAAAAAATACATTAATCACTCCCATACATTTAGTATGAGATAGTAGAAAGGTTTTTCAAATTGAAAAATACAATAAATTGGCGGGAACGAGAACCCGCGATAAAGAATTTGAATTTAGAACGAACACCAAAGAGTATCTTTCTTTTTGTTTTTATTTAGTATGTTGCTTTTCAGCTAGTTCAAATCAATACAATATTGAAACAAGGTTTATTATAAATTTGAAGTGGAAAGATAATTAATCTACACGTGTATCTACTTGAAATTCATTAATACCTTCATATCGTACATAATTATAAAATGACAAGGGTAAAATGAGTAGGTACTATTCAACTTAAAATAAGGAAACTAAAACCTTTCTACTATCTCATACTAAATGTATGGGAGTGATTAATGTAATTTTTTTGGATATTTCTCGTTTTATTTTTAAAAAGTTATTAATGTCATTTTACTCATTAGGTAAAGTACTTTCGATATCAGTTTAAAGTTTTTTGATATCTGCAATAGTTACGGAATAATCGCCTGTGCACACTTAACGATTACACCCTGTATAGAACTCAATTTTGATTGCATGAAGCAACTTCTAGTGAACGTTACAGAAATTTTTCCAAGTCTTTTTATCAATATTTCCACCAGACGTTGAGCAGTACTCTGTTTATTGAGCTCCAGTTATATAAAGAAAAACTATTTTGTTAAAGTATTTCTCAGTCTTTTTATCAATATTTCCACCGGACGTTGAGTGGTAGCAGTTTTTTGAGCTCCAAATAAATAAAGTTTTTTTTTAATTTCTTAGTCGTTTTATCAATATTTCCACGTTGAGCTGTAGTTTATTTCTTGAGCTCCAGAAAAATAAAACAGAAATATGTTGTTCAAATTTTTACAAGTCTTTTTATCAATATTTCTACCTGACGTTGAGCGGTAGTCGGTTTTTTGAGATCCAGATAAATAAAGAATAAAAATATTTTGTAGCCATTTTTCTTAGTCCTTTTTTCAATATTATAACCTGACGTTGAGCGGTAGTCGGTTGTTTGAGATTCAGATAAATAAAGAAAAAAAATATTTTGCTGAAATTTTTCCAAGTCTTTTTATCAATATTTCCACCTGACGTTGAGTGGTAGCAGTTTTTTTAAGCCCCAGATAAATAAAGACTAAAAATATTTTGTGCCAATTTTTCTTAGTCCTTTCATCAATCTTTCCACCTGACGTTGAGCGGTAGTCGGTTTTTTGAGATCCAGATAAATAAAGAAAAAAAATATTTTGCTGAAATTTTTCCAAGTCTTTTTATCAATATTTCCACCAGACGTTGAGCGGTACTCTGTTTATTGAGCTCCAGTTATATAAAAAAAAAACTATTTTGTTCAAGTATTTCTCAGTCCTTTTATCAATATTTCCACCGGACGTTAAGTGGTAGCAGTTTTTAGGGTTCCGTAGCCAAATGGCAAAAACGGAACCCTTATAGATTCGTCATGTCTGTCTGTCTGTCTGTCTGTCTGTCTGTCTGTCTGTCTGTCCGGCCGTGTCACAGCCATTTTTCTTCGAAACCATAAAAGCTAGACTGATGAAACTTGGTGAGTAGATGTATTCTGTGAACCGCATTAAGGTTTTTACACAAAAATAGAAAAAAATCTATAAATTTTGGGGGTCCCCATACTTGAAACTGAAACTCAAAAAATTTTTTTTCATCAAACCCATATGTGTGGGGTATCTATGGATAGGTCTTTAAAAATTATGTTGAGGTTTCTAATATCGTTTTTTTCTAAAACTATAAATTTGGGGGTCCCCATACTTGAAACTGAAACTCAAAATTTTTTTTTTCATCAAACCCATACGTGTGGGGTATCTATGGATAGGTCTTCAAAAATGATGTTGAGGTTTCTAATATCGTTTTTTTCTAAACTGAATAGTTTGCGCGAGAGACACTTCCAAAGTAGAAAAAAGTTGGTCCCCCCCCCTCTAACTTCTAAAATAAGAGAATGATAAATCCAAAAAAAATATATGTTGTACATTACTATGTAAACTTCCAACGATATTTAGTTTGAACGAGATCAAGTCAGTAGTTTTTTTTTATACGTCATAAATCGTAAACCGCAATTTACCTTTCGACGAACTACAAAAACCTTTATATTATGTTAATTGATGCTACGGAACCCTTCATGGGCGAGTCCGACTCGCACTTGGCTGCTTTGTTTGAACTACAAATAAATAAAGAAAAAAAATAATTTGTTGTAATTTTTCTTAGACCTTTTATCAATACTTCATATACAGGGTGGAATTTTGTAATGCCACCTGGAGGGAAAGTACTCTTAATACTCCAGATAGAAAATTTTACTCACAGGAAACATTCCTTTATTTTTGAATAGAAAGCAAACTGCATTCAAAGTTTTTCGAAAATTCTCTCACACCCGGGAATTGAACCGGCTAAAATCAGAAAAATTATACCTTGTACTTTTATTGCATCGATCGTTAGTCAATTATAAGGATGAAATCTCTCTAACAAACATGATAAATTAAATGAAAGAAAAACCAGGAAATCTTAAATTAATTTAATTATTTACAAAAAATGGATAACTAACTAGTTACTTGAAATTAGTTGCTTGAAATGGGCTCCATTCTCTTGGATACACAAATTTATTCTTTTAACGAATTCATTTCTTTAAAAGAATAAATTTATTCCTTTCAAAAAAAAAAATTAATTTAAAAATTATTTTATTTTTAATTTTAGAAATTGCTTTCTATCCAAAAATAAAGGAATGTTTCCTTTGAGTAAAATTTTCTATCTGCAGTATTAAGAGTACTTTCCCTCCAGGTGGCATTACAAAATTCCACCCTGTATAGAAATTAATGGTTCATAATTTGTTTTAGTCGAAATGTTGGCTTTTTTCGAAATTTCGGCAGACTTTTTGACCTAGTGCTGCACCTTAATTTCGTTTACCCAACCTACAACCTACCTAGGTACTTAGTATTTCCCATCTTCACTTAGTACCCTTCCTAAACTAACAATTATCAAATATCTAAGCATTATGTTTTATGCCAGTGTAGGTATTTAACTAGTCCGAAGTCCGAGCGATTCACACACACAACCGAAGTGTCCCGTGTGCTTCAAGCGTTTCCTCCCCCTGCACCCCGCCACCCGCACCGTGCGTGCGCGATAGCAATAGTAGCCGTTCGAAAATGCCATGAATTTGATCGTGTTCCGTAATACCAAAAATGATGACTGAAAACTTTTTGTATTCTTTACATAGTATTGTTATTCTGTAACTAGACAATATAAACTAGGTTCCTTAACAAAAAACACGTAAGATATTGTTGTTTTTAGTACGAAACCAATAGGTAGAAAACTTGATAAGTTTAGCATAAAAATGTGCAAAATGCGATTGGTGTTTATTTCATTTTAGGTAAGTAATTTGAAATAAAAACTGTTGAGGAACCTAGATAAATACTATGCAAATACAATTATTACAATAATATAGTGTAAATCTGTCTAAATTAGAAATCATTTTGGTATTCCGTTTGTATGAAAATTTTCCATACGTCAGCCCCTTAACTAGTTTTTTCGTGTGCGCGAGCTGCAAGCAGCTCGCGTGTCGGTGTGCTACTCCCAGTTTTACATTACACTTGCACTTGTAAAACCCCAAAAAGTAGTAAAGAAAGTCCTAAGTAACCCTAAAAGTCGATCAGTGAATCAAGTTCCTCAGTGTAGTAAAACCCCAATCAAAGTCCTAAAGAACCCTAAAATTGTTTACATAATCAAGGTCCTAAGTGAAGTAAAATTCCAATTAAAGGCCTAAGGAACCCTAAAAGTTGTTTATTTTATCAAGTTCCTCAATGTAGTAAAACCCCAATCAAAGTCCTAAGGAACCCTAAAAATGTTAACATTATCAAGCTCCTAAGTGTAGTTGAAACTCCAATCAAAGTCCTAAGGAACCCTAAAAGTCGAACACTTAATCAAATTGCTCAATGTAGTAAAACCCCAATCAAAACCTTATACGGAACCCTAAATTGTACGTCAAGCCAAAACCCTTAACGGGTCGAAACCGCTGGAAGGAACCCAAACGTTGACTACCGGGTCGCGTGCATCGCGAGCTGCAAGCAGCTCGCGTCCTCAATGCGTTCCCACAGGGGCGGAACCCTAAACCAAGTGAAGATCCAATCAAACACCTTAAAAAACCTAAAATTCAATCTCCAATCATAGTCCTCAGTCGAATGAACCGTTTGAACGACCTTAATCGGACGATTTTTGCAAAACCGGAAGTGGCACAGCCGCCATTTTGAATTTTGAACTCAGTCTAGTGAACATTTTTTCACACCCCTAAGACACCCTAAATTTCAGTAGGAGGGGGTTCTAAATTTCAGTAGGGTGGGCGTGGTCGCGTGGCGGCTCGCTTCGCTCGCCGCAACGTTCCCCCCGGGTTCAGGAGGAGGGGGTTCTGGGGGCTTGAGGGGGGGGTCACAGCACGGCTCGCTTCGCTCGCCGCGACGCTCCCCCCGGGTTCAGGAGGAGGGGGTTCTGGGGGGCTTAGGGGGCTTAGGGGGGGGGGGGGGGGGGGTCACAGCACGGCTCGCTTTGCTCGCCGCACTGTTCCCCATTCGCTCGCCGCAATGCTCCACTCGAAAAAAAGGGTCAAAAATAATAAAGGGGTCTAGAGGGGGGAGGGGGGCAAAATTTATTTTGCTTTCAAAATAATCTCACCTTCCCTACATGACCCAAAAAAAAAGTCTTGCAAGTCACTCCGCTTGGAAGATACGAAAGGGGGGGGTGAAAAAAAGGGCAAGAGGGGGGTGTTTTTTTTGTTTTTTCAATTCAGGAAGAAACCCTCTATACGAAACCCTAATCGAAAACCCCCTATCTCGACGGCATCCGGTAGCACTCACAAAAGGGGGGGTCCTGGGGGGCAAGGGGGGCAATTTTTTTTGTACAATAATATTCTTATCTTTTTTCTTCTCTTTCGTCTTCTCCCTTTTAATCTTTTTTTTTCTGAAAAGTAATATTTCATCAAAATCGGCTAAGCCGTTTTGTTTTATTGTTTGTTACTGCATACCTTCGTCATTTAATTTTATGATCCAATTTAGTAAATTTTTCTTTTATCTAAAAGGTTATACTTCCAGATCTGTATGTAAATCTAGTAAGTATAACTTAGTGCATAGAATTCATGCCTATGGAAATAAATAATAATAATAATAATAATGCTGGACAATTCACACAACATTATCTAGCCCCAAGCTAAGCAAAGCTTGTGTTATGGGTGCTAGATAACTGATATACATAATACAATACATTACATGCATAGATAATTTTCATTTCAATTCATAAATGAATTGAAATGGAAATTATTTATGGGTGGCTTTAAGCTTTGCACTCATTTAGGCCTTCGGTGCTCATTGCGGTGGAGATCAGTGAAGCATTGTGAAATAACACTGTCTATTCGACTTATATTATTGTATTTTATCGGCATTTAAAAATATTAGGTATACCAAAGAGTTTCGACAACCCCAACTGACTCTTCAAAGTTCTGTCAAACGCAAAATCTTGGGAAACTCCTTGCTGCGTGTATAGAAATAGGCACATGTATTTTGGTATTTGGGTATTTGAGCGCACCGTGCATGAACCCTTTGACAGAAAGTTCCAGAATTCGGGACATTACAGGCACCTCCAGATTTAAAAGACGGCAATCAAAAATACTCAAAACCCATGATATTATTGTTATGACTGGGCTCTCAGCTCATTTATTAGTAGCTCTGCCTTCTGCGCCATAGGTCGTGGGTTCGATCCCCACCGAGAACAAATATTTGTGTGGTGATCATAGATATTTGTTCTCCATCTGGATGTTATATTGTTTTCCAAGTACCTATGTATTTACAAACAAAATGTATTTAAGTATTACATCAGCTATCTGGTACTAACTCTGCTTAGTTTAGGGCTAGATAGTGTAGTGTAGATTGTCCATAATATATATATATATACTTCCTTTTCATTGTAATGGGCTCCCAAACTCTTTGCAAAATCGACACTATTTTTATAAAGGCCTAAAATCGGCTACATAGTTTTTGAGTCTTCTTCTTGTCATGTCAATAGAAAATTAAAGCTGGTGTGGTGGATTATGAATGTGCCTCAAAAGTTTTGCTACTTCACGTTGGTTTCATTTATTGTTTTCCTTCACCGTTAGAGTGTACTGACATAGTGCACATAGGTTTTTTGGCAGATAAACTAATTTGTGCATGACGGGGTTTGAACACACGCCTTTAGAATCAAAAAGCGGGTCGCTACGACAATATAACCGGTGCTAAGCAACCAGAGCGCCCCTCCACCTAATGGACCGATGACATTCTAAAGATCGTGGGAAATCGGCAAATTGTTTTTTCATGGAAATGTATAAAGGAGGTCTATATCTAGCAGTGGACTTCTACTTACTGATGATGATGACGGAAAGCACTGGGTAGATAGGAAGATAGCTACTTATGCAACTACAAAAATGGAGGTATTTAACAAAAGCATTGCGCTTCGCTGGTCACGCACGATAGGAACGTGCCCTAGAATGTACTTGATAAGTTATATGCTACATAAAATATATACTTCTACAGGCTGATGATGATGTGAATACAGGTTATCGATCATAATGTACGATGAAGATGGTTTTATGTCATTTCGTTATACTGTGACAGTTTGTTTTATGTTACACTGTGGCAAATTTATAGTACCAGTAGTAGCTATGATTTAATCTAGGGTATATTTTACGTAGTCAGAGATGAAATGTCATGTCACGAAATTTGACATAGGTCCAACCTTCTTGGCCGCTCGGGCTGTACTGAGAAGTAAGTACAGAAACCTATCTATTTATATTTTTGAAAATTTTATTTTTTTATAAAAACTACGGCAACTAAGAAAAATGCAATAACATCAGGTTTTTACGTATTTATTAAGGTAAACGGGAACAAAACTTTCATTGCAATGGCTCTAACAGCAACGGAAAAAAACCATTTCAAATCCAAAAAAAATTGAGAGTTTTTGGCAAACTTTGCGTTCAATTTTATCGAGCCCTGTGAGTTGAGGAGAATTTCTAGCCTAATCATAATTTTTTTACACCATTTAATTGTAATATTTTACAAAAAAAATAAATGGATTCGTCCATACAACGAAAAAAAATGCTACTTTACATTTTCGGTTTCACCTCATGTAGGCCCTTAATGTATCAAAATTATTATAATTATAATTTTTACGATCAATCTATTTATTATAGCAATGTAACATTTTTGAAGTGAAAACTTCTTTCGCATTTTTTGAGGTGGAAAAAAAACAATGAACTCGCGATACTGGCACGTCACCGGTTACGTAACCGACACTTCTTCGGCACAGATCGACAAACTTCTTCAAAACGCGGGTTGTTTTTTGTTTTCACTTAGTCAGCACTCCCGGAGTGCCACTGTTTTTTTTATTTATAGGAAAGCTAGCGAAAGGATTGGGGATAGGTACAACTTTTTAATTTTTTTCTAGCTTTATTTTGAAACATTATTTAGGACCATTTTCACCGACCAATTTCTTTCTATCTTTCTTTCTTAAGCACCTTACTATAATGATGAAAAACATGGAATCCCACACACCATCCGCATACATCCCCGCAAGTACTTCAGGTAACATCAGCATACCTCCAGGCCAATGAGCCGATAACCCGAGCCCGCTTCAGGAGCAATTAACGTTCTCCGGTTAAATCGGGACATACGGCGTGGCCCAGTCATGCCTTCAATGAGTTATTCGAGAAAAGCGAAGGAAACAGCTGGCTCATTTAATAGTCTAAAAAAACCAACTGTTTGAGTCGCTTATTGATCATAATGGTCTATTGAATATACCGCATAAAAGTATCTGTAAAAATGTTTAGGTCACCCATCATAACATGAATCTTTCAACAAGTAACATCCTATTGAAACTTTTATAATAAGCTCACCATGACCTGTTATCAAACGGGTAGTCTTCCTAGGTAGTCGGAAGACGGGTAGTCTTACTAGGTAACTAGATGTAAAACCCGCCGTAAGCGACTAACGGCTGTTCCCTGTAAGTCAATCTTAGTTTGCCCTATTGTGAATTAAAATAGTTAGTCAATCTGGCGATTTACTTCTGAATAAAATGTCAGACAGACAGACTTCTAGCTTCAGTAGGTACAAAATATAGATTGACTATAAGGAACGGCCGTAAATGATTACTGGCAATGTTGTAGTTATATGTCTGTCCCAGCCGTTTTGTGAGAGATTGTGGATGGTGCGTTACAGCCACGATCAGGCCCTTCAATGAATTATGTAAATCGTCTCCGGTGGTTAACATCGTAATATTGTAAGCGACACCCTCGACCCCCATGTTTTTATTGGCAAGGATGTAGAGATTTGCCGGAAAAGACATTTCTTTTAAGATGAATGGTAGATAATCTTGTGCCATCTGGTTTGCCTAGTACAAGTTATGCCTAGTTTTCGTTTAAATAAATGTCCATCAATATTGAAATCTGTAATTACTTCAACAAGAGGTTGTAAGAAGAAGTCTGCTTACTCAACACGTCATCAGCACGCAATCTCCAAATAACGGGGCTTGTTTGAATATTAGGCCCAAATACTTCCAGAGTGGTGTTAGTAGCTCACTAAAAATGAAGTGAAATAGTTTCAACAAAGTTGCGTGAGTTTTCAGAGACATCACTCTCTTTAACCAAAGGTATATAATATAATATATAATAATCACAACGTTCGCTGCACTCCACTATACTCACGACCATTTTTAGGGTTCCGTAGCCAAATGGCAAAAACGGAACCCTTATAGATTCGTCATGTCTGTCTGTCTGTCTGTCTGTCTGTCTGTCTGTCCGACCGTGTCACAGCCATTTTTCTCCGAAACCATAAGAGCTACACTGATGAAACTTGGCGAGTAGATGTATTCTGTAAACCGCATTAAGATTTTTACACAAAAATAGAAAAAAAACTATAAATTTTGGGGGTCCCCATACTTCAAACTGCAACCCAAAAAAATTTTTTTCGTCGAACCCATACGTGTGGGGTATCCATGAATAGGTCTTCAAAAATGATGTTGAGGTTTCTAATATCGTTTTTTTCTAAACTGAATAGTTTGCGCGAGAGACACTTCCAAAGTTGAAAAAGTTGGTCCCCCCCCTCTAACTTCTAAAATAAGGGAATGATAAAACTAAAAAAAATATATGTTGTACATTACTATGCAAACTTTCAACGATATTTGGTTTGAACGAGAGTTTTTTTTTATACGTCATAAATCGTAAACCGCAATTTACCTTTCGACGAACTACAAGAACCTGTTTCCTGTTTATTTTCTGTATATTATGTTACTTGATGCTACGGAACCCTTCATGGGCGAGTCCGACTCGCACTTGGCTGCTTTTTTTATTTTCGTAGCAATACTTTTACTATAGGCCTCATTTCTTATAACCAGGATATTTCCCAAGGAGGTTGAAAACCCGTACTGAGCAGCAAAGAGTTTCCTAAGTCTATGGTATTTCCCCAGTCGCTTCCAGCAAACGGTTCTTAATTTGAAATTGCGTTGAATTCTTAGGAGACGGTAGATGATATCTGAGCACATAAATCCGGGCGCGCCGCGGGGTGCAGGTGGAAATTGGCACGAGGGGACGCTAACCAAACATTGCTCAGACCCAGACGAATGGGTATAAAGATGTTGAAACGTTGGTAAATACGTACCTACGTACTTTAAGTAGTTCGTTCGTCTTTTGACATTTTCAAACTTTTATTTTTATGATTTCACCGACAATTTGACGGTTTTATCAAAGTTTTTCCCAAAAATGGTGGTTTTATTCTTTGTTAAATAGAAAGATCTGAGGAGGTATCTACCGTGAAGATCAAAGTCTTGAGGCTGTTTTGGTTTTTCCTTCATATTCAGGCGTACCTTTGACTGACTCCATTAGACATTCCTATAGAGTCTTGAGTATGACAAAGTGTTACTAAGAAATCAAAAACCTGAGTTAGCGTGTTCGTAGACACAACCTGACACTCCGTATCTGGGGATTCAAGGCATTGGGTTGGTTTTCCTCAATTCCGACTCTGTCTATGTGGGGTAATATGGATAAAATTTTATGTAACCTGGAGTGAGGCCGAACTGGCTCTCTAGTTAATATAAAGGCATCACACGACAATGCAGGGCGATATATCATGTGTCGCGTGCCCTACGGCGCAGCGTCCCTTACGTTCAATACTGTAACTGTAACTTTTGTTATTATGTTTACAGTCTGCGGGCGGCCATTGTGGGTATAACTGAGGACATTATGTTATCGTGTGTGATTTGAATCTATATCTCTTATTTCTTTTTGGTGATGCTGATGATTAGAAATAGAACATTTTGTAACATAAAAATTTATCATACATACTTGATACAATTTTATTAGTATCATAAAAACATTTATTGCTATTAAAGATTCTCGTTCAGTAGACCTGTATCTACCTTATAACTTTTTATGTTGATTTACAGAATTGAATATTTATGTAATTTTTTTAAGTTGATTTTTTAAATTAATTAAGGAAATATGTTTGTAATTTTGAATGGAAATGAAATAAGAATACCTAGAATTCCTGATCCAAACAAAATCTTAAAACTCTCTTCATTAACATTCCAGTTAAACAGTTCAGAGTAATTGTTGTGAATCACAGTGAAATACTCGGTTTCAGTTAACAGCTTCAGTGAATTGATAGTGCTGGGGTCCAGGGGTACCTACTGGTTCCCGAAGACGGTAAATTTGGGGGGAGTACCGTAAAGTGTAGATAGCTTGCACACTTTGTACAAAATATCAAGCTGCTTCTGTTCCTTGATTTTTTCATCAATTTACTGCGTAGCTTAAACATTTTCGTAGCGTTTTCGTAGCTTTAGCGTTACGCAGCTTCGACTGATAGACTTCTAACTTTTGAAACTATCATGGTTTTTAACACTATTTTTATGAAACAACGGGATATTTACCATGATTAAATTTTGATGAGTTGATCCGATATTTCGGCACAGTTGCATGCACCATGATCACGGTTGAACTGAAGTCCACGAGTAAAAGAAATGTTATTGGCAGATAAATCGATCTACCCTCTTTCGCACTCTTTTATTGGTTTCGAGACTACTATTGGTTCCATTCTCACTATTTTGTCGATTTCGACACACAATGTGTCTGACACATAAGTCTGCCATTGCAGAACATCTTTTGGACTCCGGATCAAACCATTGGATCGAGCTACACAACCCGCAGGTGATTTCAACCGAGATTGGTTCAAGAGGCAATTGAAATCACCAAACACAAGAACTTCAACCGTGAAGATGGTTTCCAGTTATCTGGAGTCTGGAACCCGGTGGTACGAATGTGCAAACCAAGTGTGTCAAAAAGTGTGTCATCCACTACGCGTCCCGATACCGTCAGTGTTGTGTGTCGAAATCGACAAAATAGTGAGAATGGAACCAATAGTAGTCTCGAAACCAATAAAAGAGTGCGAAAGAGGGTAGATCGATTTATCTGCCAATAACATTTCTTTTACTAGTGGACTTCAGTTCAACCGTGATCATGGTGCATGCAACTGTGCCGAAATATCGGATCAACTCATCAAAATTTAATCATGGTAAATATCCCGTTGTTTCATAAAAATAGTGATAGACTTCTGTTGTGATAAAATTAGCCTTTGTAGGTAATGTGTGATTTTTAGTCTCAATTTAGATTTATAGCTAGTAGGTATATTATGTATTGTATTGGTTAATATTGATATAGGTAATATAAAAGTTACAAGAGTGTTTGTCATGAATTTATGAATTGCGTTCCCAACGATTACCAATTGTTGCATCCTTGGCTCAAGATTTAATGTTTTCACTTGTAGTAGTCTCGCCTACGCTTCAACTCACTCGCACGTATTTCAGCTCCATAAGAAAGAAAGAGATAGCACACGCCATGCGGCCCCGGCTCCAAGCTTCATTCGTTTTCGTGCGCGCACGGCTACCGCACGTAGTACTTGACTAAAAATATATATACTCCGTATCTACTTATGATTTTCATCGTCATGTCTAGATGGAATACAGTGAGTGATAAAGAAGAAAGGTGTCGTAAAAAGGTGTGACAAGTGAAATTAAGTGAATTCAACGGATTTTCTCAAGATGTACCCGCCTGAGCAGAATTGTATTTTCTCAGATCTAATACGTGATATTAGACCGTAGAATTTTGAATGCTTCGAGTCAATACGAGATATTGACCAATAGCTATTTATGAAATGAGTTAATACGAGATATTGACCAATAGCTAATTATGAAATGAGTTAATACGGGATATTAACCCTTCTTTTTTTTATTATCCTGGCTCCCGTCACCACCGGCACGATCGCTAGCACCTGTCATGAAAACAACGTGCATTCCCTTGGAAGCCCAAACACGATCCGTCTGGCCACGACAACACCACCTGTGGTGACAAGTCTAGTTCAACCAGATGCCCAGCGCCCAGTGCGACAAATACAGTGACGGTAGTAACCTAAGAGGCTAATGCTTTGCCTTTTGCTTTGACAGAGCTTTCGCTTGCCTTCAAGACCTTTGAGGTCTAGACAAACGAGTGGGGTCCTTACACCTATGATAACATAGAAACGATGAACCTTATGAGGGAACCTTCTACGGGACGGACTCAAAAAGAGGTAAAAGAACATTTATTCAAGGAATACCTATTTCACGAAAACTGCCTTTCGAGAAATAAACTCAATGTTAACGATTGATGTTAAAGAGTCTGCTCAAAAATCCCATGAGCCTCAAAAATCCTCATAAAGCAAAATTGGCTATTATGCCTGCTTGCTGTGCTTGATAAATGCTTTTGATACTTTTTCGATGCAACAAAAGTTGGAACATGTTTTCATTGATTGATGACCAACTGAGCTATCTCATTAAGTCTGCGTAGTAAACAGAAGATATTAAAACTTATATACATTTTTGAGTTTCTTCTGCAAGTAATTCAAACTCCAAAAGCGCCTGTCGGCCAATTATTGAGTAACCGTGGTTCATGACACTGGAAACACGCTGAGACGGCGGCCGGCGGCAGGGCGGTGCGCCCCGCCTGGTGCCGTATTGTCGCCGACCGATTGCATACCAGCCTTTATCCACCCGTGGGCAGCAAGCGTTGGTGGTTGGTGGCGTTGGTGCGTTGGACGCATCGGTACAAGCAGTCGGGGATATCGAAGCAAAAGCAGTAACCTCACAGGTACATGCAGTCACATGAAATATTTTCTAGTTTTTTCTAGAAGTACTTATAATTATCTGATGAGAAAATTTCTTATTAAGAAATTTCTAACATTTTATTCTGAGATCTTCGTCTTCAAAAAATGATGTTTATTATTTTAATTAAAAAGTAATAGCTCTATTAAATACCTACTTTAGGCTATCCCTATGAAAACCGTTGGGGAGCCAAAGGGGCCAAAAGTAACGGTGGTGGCTTAAGCTGCGCCTTATGGTTTTACACTATTACGGTGTATGGTATTACGATAAGGTATTATTATAAATCTTATGCCTAAAGATGAAAATTGTTTTTTTGTAATACTTACAAAGATTGCTCAAAGCATGTTTAAAGCAGCAATTAAATTTTTTAAGCTTCCTGAGTAAAAAAAAAAAAAAAAAACGCTTTGTCCATTTTGAGCATTTTAACTGCAGACTGTTCTGCTGTTGTCAAGGCTGGGCTTACACAACATCCTTGGAGTGCGTTTGTATAGCGCTTTGCGTTATTACGTACCTTTATTACCAAAACTAAACTAATCCATGTGTATGCAATAAATATAATATTATTGAGTATTGAGTATTACGATTCAAAAATAAACGTTACCATTTTATATACACGATGGTATTTTTTGTCGTCGGTAAATATTATTCTGACAACAGATTATTCTTACAGAAATTAAATAAGTTTTGCTATTCCTATCGATTTCGATCTTGAAATATACCGATTTTATTCTATTGCCCAAGGCGCAACTTGTAAAGGAGAAAAAATCGTTATCAAATATCTATAACACGTCTATTTGGAACTTCTGGCAGCTGTAACCTGAACGGAATTGTATTTTCTCAGATCTAATACGTGATATTAGACCGTAGAATTTTGAATGCTTCGAGTCAATACGAGATATTGACCAATAGCTATTTATGAAATGAGTTAATACGAGATATTGTCGTCTATTTGGAACTTCTAGCAGCTGTAACAGCACTACAACTGCAGTTGCTGGCGCATACATATATCAGCAATACAGCAGCTACTGCCTTGCCTTAGTGATAAAATTATAACTCGAAAGATTACGTAACATTTATTTGTTCGTTACTTTTCTACAAATTTTGATTTTGAATGCAATGCATTAAAAGCTTTAATAACAATAAACACAAATCAGAGATAGATCTATTCGCTTTGAGGGTAAAAGACAAATTCAAATATGTCAAAAGATAAACAATGCCTTAACTATTGCCATCTTACAAATGAATGATGACAAACAGTGACATAGCTAATTTACAAGTATTTAAAAATTTGCGTTTATTACTATGGCAGTAGTAATAGTAATCTTTCGAAAAAGAGATCCTACTGTGTACAACGTGTATGCATTTACAGTCAAGGGACCTGTATTTTTTATTTTTTTATATTATATGCATTTTCCATGTATACGCAAAATTAAGGAAGTTACATAATTATGTTTTATCTAATCAGGTTACTGAAATAGTCTTGTTCCTTCATGCTTCTTATCTGATCTCATTCCGCCTGATGGTTTTATTTTTTTCGCTTGTCTATAATGTTCTACCCTCTTCACCGACGTTTTTTCCCTGGTGCCGAAGGTTACCCAGCAAGCCTTGGCTAGACAACAATTCCCTATACAGCAATGATTACGATTCTTGCATCTTTGTTCAATAGTACTTACTAAGTCTCAATATACCTTTAGCTTTAAACCATGGGGGGTACTGTGGTACTTAGCGTATAGGTTCATACCATATCAGGGTACTATATCAAGGTCTTGTGACTTACTTAACTTCCTATCAGTTTTTACGGAAAAGATCTTCGTATGGCTCGATAAATAATGATTTTTCCGCTTTATCCCTTATTTACTGAAATAAAGTTCGAACACAACATGAACGAGTTCGAACGTTTGTGGCGCTTGCAAAAAGTTTCAGTAGTTCCAATAGTCCTTTCGTCAACCGGTGTCATTTCAAAACAGCTGTTTCTATCCTTGTCCCATTTAGATTTACCAAAAAATATGTACCTCATAAAAAAAAAAAAAAAAAAAAAAATAATATGCCTTATTAATTACTAAACAAAAGGTGGCAATTTTTAATACGTGCAGAATTGACAAAAAATTCTGCTAACTGAGATCCTCCATGAATTGCACTTATGACATGAGCTTAGGGTTGTGTACTTCAGTTAACACCGTTGTTTTTTTTTTTCAGACACCGAGTAGTTGAAATATTCCCCAATTGTAATAATAGATTTTGTGGATAGCCCCACAACACTATCTTGCCCCAAATTAAGCAGAGCTAGTATTATGGAAACCAGATTGCGGATATTTCGTATGATTGAGTTCCTTCAAAATTAAACCCAGCTTTCATGACAATGACTTCACGTGTAGCACAAGTGATGTGCTGATTACCAGGCCAACTTAGACCCAAACTTGTTGTAACTCCTGAGTTCCCTGACTCACGAAAAACCTAGTCGTTTTGTTGGCTGTTCCGTGGTTTTGTTTGGTCAAAGATGCCAACCATTATCATTGACTAGAATGAAACATATTAGGATAGTGGATGAATTGTAATGTATGTATTATGCGTAGTGTTTAGGTAAGCTCAACCGAAGCTGATCTTTAACTATAGCGCCCTTGCATTCGTTCTGTAAGTACACTGGTGTCCTTTATGCATAGCTATGATTTCGATCGATCAAGTAACAATGCAGGCCACATTGACGGTTAAAAAAGAAAAAAAAAAAAAACCTCCAAGCAAGATACAACCATCCTGCTTGATCACAAACTTTAGGCGGTTGAATAAAAAAATCGACACTATCAGTGTGTTTAGTGCGCATAATACTCGTTACACAAATACTTCTGCTGCACAACGAACAGAAGGCGCCCGAGTAGATGTTATTATAAAAAACTACTGCTACTGCTCATTTCATTAGCAGACCATTAATTATGAATTTGATTCCAGCTTTACAAACTAAATTTACTTTGATTAATTTTATTTTTGCCTACAAAAAAAAAAAAAAAAAAATTAATTGTTTTGTTTTTGAAAGAAATATTTTATTGATTTATTATTTCTAATATTCTAGTATCAACACTAGATTAAAAAAAAAAAAAAAAAATATAATTGGTAACATTTTATTTGATTTATTTTTCTCCAACATTTTTTCATTTTCTCTGAACATCCTACAAGTGAAAACATTAAATCTTGAGCCAAGGATGCAACAATTAAGTGATCAAACTAACTTACCAAGTGACGTTCGATCATAATTGTTGCATCCTTGGCGAAGAGATTTAAGGTCCCTCCCATCCCTTAGGATACCCCAATGTGCAATGTTGGAGACCCTGTACGTGCTTATTCTCTGAACTAAATGAAGCTTGGAGCCGGGGCCGCATGGCGTGTGCTATCTCTTTCTTTCTTATGGAGCTGAAATACGTGCGAGTGAGTTGAAGCGTAGGCGAGACTACTACAAGTGAAAACATTAAATCTCTTCGCCAAGGATGCAACAATTATGATCGAACGTCACTTGGTAAGTTAGTTTGATCACTTAATAAATGGTATTGAATATCAATACGAATAGTCTACGTCTACGAACACTAAAAGTTATAGGACATGATTACTCTAAGTGTTTCAAATAAACTATGGTTTTATTAATAAGGTAAAAGATTTAGAAGAAAATATTGTTTTTTTTTGTGTATGTATATGATACGAAAAAATTTAATGGTCCTGTTGTTGTGACGATTGTTTTTTTTGAGTTGGTGAACTCAAGTTTCCTTGAGAACGTATTTAGCCCCTTAGTTTAAAAAAAGCGCGAAAAAAGCAAGAGATCTTGCTGTCTTAGATAGTCTGTGGTACGAACGATCCCATAAAGTAGCTTGAAATAAAAACGTCACCCAAGTAAATTATACCAAGACGCCATCATCAGTCCTCCTTCAGCTTTTCGTTAGATGCTTTTACGATCTATAAAGTTCAATTCGCTTTTAGATGCACTTTATGAAGTCGGGTTTATGTACGGTATTGACAGTTTATGCTCATCGTTTTTACTTTGTAGGGGCCGTAACATGAAGTCTTATTGCGATTCAATACTCTCGTATAAGGAGGTCAAGGAGGTTGCCCTCAAAATAAATACCTGGAGAAAAGGCGTAGAAAAGGGCTTAGATTACGCCAAAAAAGGTTTGCTCTTAAATAAGAAGAAGAGACTCTAAATTGCTGTAGTTTGATACATTCAACCATTTTAAGGTTTCAGAAATAGAACGACGAATTCATTCATTCAACAGAAAAAATACTATAGAGAATACACGCAATTAATTATATAAGCGACTAATTAAGTAAAACTATCATTTCTACTACAAAACTATTTCATAAAGCTAAAAGTTTTGATTCAATATAAACTCTAGTTTAATTTTGTTACTGTCCTGTCTCCTGTTTTAGTTCCAAACTAAGTGGAAATAATAAACTTCATTCGGGAGGTTATTGCTGTGACATCACGTGACATTAATTGCAGGTCTGTTACCACAATGTACAGTTCAACTACACTACCTAAGCAAACGATACGAACAAAAAATTCGACGAAATTTGATGGTGAGGATTTTCTTCCTGTAGGTAGAATTTTTTTTTTACTTTTGTCTGTCAAATGACAATGAGCCTATAAAAACGAAAAAGTATTTAGTCATAAGTAAAGACTCGACTCTGTTTACTGTTTCATAAAAAAAAGAACAATATTTTATTTTTTGAAAATGGAACTTAAATCGGCGATCTCTTTGGTAGAATGCATGCAATGCGTTTTGGCTACGGAAGAAATAAAAAAAAGACATTGACGCGAAATCTGTAGAATTTTTCTCAACTATTTCATATTGTATTGGATTAGTTTTTTTTCTCGCAATCATTAGTGATAAGTAGAGCACATGGTACTAATATAATGAATCATTTGAGCTCCTTGTAAAACAACCTACTATTTTAGAATTAATTGGCTAGGACTAGTTACGTTGATTGATAAACTGTAGTTAAGTAATGATAGAATGTGAAATGATTTACCTATACCATCAAAATAATTCAAGACGTAGGACATCTACTACTGAACATTAGGTATACTTCCCCCATACATTTCTTGAGCGATAAATGTGCGCAGCCTACTACAGCCGATGTCTCCTAACAAAATGATTACTTTTGAAATAGCAAAAACTACACTGATAAGTCCTGTGTAGAAACTTGTAGCGGGTGTTCGTTAAAATCGCAAGTGTGGCTCGGACCAAGTTCTAAATTTAAATCACTAAGTCTGGCAAGTTGGCCAACTTGGAGAAACTTACTGCAAATTGGATTACAGCGGTTGGTACACTGCCTTGCCTAGCCTACTTTGACACCTTTCGCAAAATGGTAACAAAATAAGTTTCATATTTCAACGGGTTTGTCATAAACTTTATTTGGTCGGTTTCATCTGGTTGCTCAGGGCTCAACTAAATAAAATCCAAATAAGTATTTTTCCATTTCTTTTCGTTTACATGTAAAAGTGACAAGATGCCATAAAAATCAATTAAATGACGGATATTATGAAACAGACCTAACAGTTAAGTTCTAAACACAACAGTAAGGATTTTTTTTTTATGTAACTAGCTGATGGAACATGCATATGGCCCACCTGATGTTAAGTGGTAACCATGGCCTATAACAAAGCAATGCCTCGCAGGTCACGCACGTCAGGAACGCGCCCTACGATGCACTGCCCTGCGTCCATCAACTGGAGGCATACAGATATTCAGCCTCACATGCCAGTAATTTCACCGGCACCCACACCCTTCAAACTGAAACACAGCAATGCTGCTTCACGGCAGAAATAGGCATGGTGGTAGTACTTCCCCGGACGAGCCCATCACAAAGAGCTCTACTACTACTAATATGGTTTAGGACCACCCAAAAATTAAAATAAAACTTGACTTCAATAAAACGCTTCGTATACAAGCTTGCAAAACTAATTGATAAAGAAGTTAAAATAATAATAAAAAATAATCAGATCAAGCTCGTTACTCAAAAATCAAATTTAAAAGTGTAAAGGGCAAAACATTTAAACTTAGAGAGGGGTGGTAAAGTGGCTCATTAAGCGTCAATGGTGCTCCGATGGTGTTCGAAAAAAAGTTTTTAACGTTCCCTGACACAGGTAGCGGAGAGGAGCAAAAGCACCTCTAACGATGACTGAAAAAATAACTTCAGAATTTTATTTTAACGAGAGATTTTTATTTTATGAATATTCATTTTTAGAGTGACTTTTATGACTGGTGTGTGTTTAGACCTTATTTTACACCTATATATTGAACAATCCCTGTTCAAATCTGCGATCCGATAAAAGATAAAAGACTTAGAACTGTTTTAAAAACACGAGTAGGCTAGGCACTAGTAGATTTCCCTTTCCATAGGTGTAGCAATGTTTTGAAAAACTGTTCGTTGTCAACCCAAACCTCGATGGTTGTTACGCAGCAGTTCTAAGAGGCATTACGTGACTAAGCGACGTTTTGAGGGAGGCTTCTTCCCACCGCAAATTAAACAAGTTTCAGTTGGAATACGTTTCTAAAGTTAATTATTTAGTTCAATGTTGTTTTGAGTCGGTCATGAACATGATGGATGCCGTGAGTCAGTTAAAAATTCAGCTTTTTTAGTTTATATACCCACATAGGACCAATTTTGTGAACTACTAATCACCCGAACAAACATTTGACGTTGTCTATCTCAAATTTTGCAAGCAAAAATTTATATCAGTTAGCATTAGTCCCCGTTAAAGAAACGCAATGCTAAATGTTTTTGCAAGGTTACTCAAATACTAAATATGCTACAAGATTCTCGAAAATTCCTTTCCTAAAGAACCCCGCCAAAATAATAAAAGAAAATGAAACTCCTGAAAGCCTACCAAAACTTACAAAGAGATTCGCAAAGTAAATTAACTCGACGAAAATATTGCGCCAACTTTCATTATATATCCCGAGTTATTTCGCTACTAGTTCTGTGCCACTTTTCGTGCATTTGAGTAGCTGTAAGTAGGAGTAGGTATGAGTAGGTATTGTGTAAGTTGTGCCGAAATACGTGACGCGAGACGCGTCTGGGTCCGAATTAAGCGCGAGACTTTTTGGGGAAACTTTGCCGTATACGGGAAACTTTAAATTGTTGGTGATTTTTGTTAGGTTTGAAGCTAAGTGACGCTAAGAGGTAGCACTGAGATTGGTAGATTTTTCTTACAATTTGTTTTAATCTGTTACTTTTCTCGACTCAATGCCTGAGACGTGTAGCATTATAAAGCGCAAACGATTCATATTTAGTCAGCAATTAGAAATTAACGACAACCAATTTACCTACTATAAACTTGATTATGTTACCCGGTCCTTAAAAAGGTAGGTTCAACTTCAACTTACTCGTAACTTATTTACAGTCGCGGCGGGATATAGCTCATACCAACTCAACCTTTAAACAAACACTTCAGCACAAAAGCAATCGAAACTCGAACAATTCGCCATAAGGGTCCTCACACACGACACTAGTGGTCGCATAAAGCTCCGTGCACACGTGCGCTCGAGATTTAGTGCGCGTCTAGTGATGTGCTTAGGTGCGGGTGTGGTGGGCCTGACTTGTTTATGAGGCTCATGTGCCGTAGCGACTCGTGGAAGGAGTGCAATATGTGACTAGGCTCTTACGTGCTAGTTTTTATAACGACTTTGGTCAATAATAATATTTTTTAACAATGTTATGATTATTTTTTGTAAAGAACATGGTGGGATCATATCCAATTAGTTTTGATTTTACATACTGAAACAAATAGTATTTTCACCTATAATTATTATTATTTTTACAAGAGAGCGCGTTTCGATTTCGTTTCATTTTGTTTCTTGCAAAAACCCCGATCTGAAATAGTTCCGATATAAAATAGTTCAACCCCATCCCTAGCTAGATAGTTTTAAAACTTAGACCGTATAACTTTGGTCGTACTTTGCGCGACGCGTGTTGGCACGTGGTTTTTAACGAATGAGTTTCAATCTGACAGTTCACACAAACATAAAAGTACCTTGACCTATTAAACAGAGTCCGCGCAAGTTAAGTCTGCGCGTGACAGGTGACGGAAAACATAAGAAAATAGATTAGAAATATATCTTCCGATCACAAGCAGGAATAGGGGAATCGAACTTGCATTGCGTTTATGCAAGTTCATATTTGTGATTGGGAAATTATTTCAAGTCAGTTTTTTAACATTATCCGCCATCTGTCACCGCATAAATTACCCTGCGCGTAGTCTACCAGCATCGGAGCAGCTGTCGAAAAACTCTTGTGTCGGTTTGTCACTTCACCACAGAAATTAAAAATTCGGTGTAAAAACCAACTAAGTTTTGTGTAAAGAAAATAAGATATTCAATTAGCAACAGTGCATTGCGGAAAGCTTTCACCCGCCGCCGCGCCGTCGTCACCAAAAAACAGTTTATTTAACTGGTCCAGTCACAAAGTAACATCACGACTCACAGCTCAGGGATAGTGAAAAAGCCGAACGCCACACAAAAGGACAACCACTAATAGGATTTTCGTTGGGGTTCGCGAAAACAAGGTGCACTAGGGTGCACTATCGTCTGCTTACCGAAACTACTTGAACCTTGGTATTATGTTATACATGGTATTAGTTGCATATTATAGTATTATAAATAAGGTCAAAAAGTATTTATTCAGTCAGTAAGTTTAGAAAAGTCAGTTGAAAGTCTTTGAATATACCTAGTTGTTAGAACCACGCGACCCGCTTTAACTTGGTTTTGACAATCGGCCAAGGGTTTTAAGGCTTGCGCAAATTTAAGCATTGTGCGGTGGCGAACAATGAAACGCTGTCAAATATCGCGGTTGACAGCGTTTCACTGATCGTCACCGCAGAACGCTTTGATGTACGCACTTTGATATTGCTTCTGATACTTTTTTTTCTTTCTTCAGTTGTTTTTTGTCTTATTTATAAATAGGAAATAGGAAATAGTAGGTAAATAGTAAATACTGTGTGTACAATTTTATTGTGCAAAATACAGCCTATTTATAAAGCTGTGTTTACGATGGCGTTGAATGCATCACGCTTAGCAACTGTATCTGCAACGCTAATACAAAGTTATATGTACACAGGTGAAACACTACCTTGAACAGAAAACGCAATTAGTTACATTATACACTGGCGGACACGAAAACCGCATAACTATCTTTTATTTAAATTTATTGTTCTGCACTTTAATATGGCCGTGCTCTCCCCACGGAGCGGCTGAACTCGCGGTCAGAGTTCGTGCTAGGGTTAGCACCGAATTGTGTGGAAGGTGCAGGTTGACAGCACTTATTCATTAGTCCTCTTAATTTATTTTGATGGAGCTTTTATGATACCTACCAAGTGTACTTAACGAAAATTATAATTATAGAAACTATAATTATAATCTTGATAGATAAATATGGATTATTTACGGACTATTATCTGACTTTTTTTTAAATTGTATTAATGAACCTAATTTAAATTTATTTTGAAACTTTTCTCGGTCTCTTCTCCAGAGATGTGATCCAGATTTATTCATTCTCTAAGACCAATTTACTATACTTCATGCAAATAAAGGTATTTCATTTCATTTAGATAATAACGAAACCAGGTTTATTGTTTACGAGCATGACTAAAGATGAATACCATCTAGTTGAACTCAAAGTATTTCAGTTAAATAATGAAGAATGTTTTGATTAATTATACGACGTCGCTGCATCCTCCTGATTTTATATTCACTAGGTAGTCCATTGCTCCATGCTCTGGGCACCGAACACTTTTTTAGAGCTAAAAACCTTTAAAACAAATCGCTGTAGGTGGCGCCACCGCGCCTACCGCTACCCGGCTGTCAAACTTCATTCATTGTTTGTGTTCGGGCATCGAAACACGTCTTATTTAAATTTTATTTTTACAATTCTCGAAGTAATTTATTTAAGTTTATTATGTAAGTAGTTTGTATTTAGTGCAAAGTGTATTTGCCTTTATAACTATGGCGAAGATCCAGAAGAAATACGACGTTAAGAACGTCACTTGGAAATGGAACAAAAGCAAAAAATGCATGTAAGTACCTACACGCATACTTGCTTATGAATTTTGTTTTGTTAACTATGCCTATCGCTAAACGCTCACTACAATTACGGGCTTGCGATAATAACTAAATGAAAGTGACATAACTGTATCGCTTGCACTTTATCTATTAAATTTTTTCTTAGCTGCTTGACTGAGTTGTGCTATAACGCCACAAAATAGCAGCTATTGAGTGCAAAATATTTTAAAGGCATACCTGCCTACCGATTTATAATTGATGATGCATAATCAAATGATTTTTCTATATTATAGTTATATAGAAAACTGTACCCTCGAGTTGTAACGTGATTACGGCCTATCGTAATTTTTGTTCGGTGTTAAATACCTAGCTTCACTCATAGTTTTTTGCTGTAAAACTGTGTTGCGAATGCGATTGCAATCTACCCAATTATCATTGTATTTTGGTTTATTTCTTTTCTACATGGGGCTTTATAGATCTACCCTCAAATCGTAATGCAATTACGGCCTATTATCATTTTTATTACATCATATCGACTTACTTTCACTCGTCGTATTTTTAAGTTTTTTGAAAGAACTGTGATGTGATTGCAGTATGCACAACAATATCTATGCATTATGTATACATTTTCTCTATGTGTGGCTATGCAGGCATGGTCTACTCTCGAGTCGTAATGAGATTACGGCCTCTTGCAATTTCTATTCCATGAAATTATGTACCTACCTTCATTTGTATTTAATACTACATTTTTGTAAGAACTGTGATGCGATTGCAGTCTGCAGAATAATAATATCTTTCTATATGTGTTTATGCAGACATGATCTACCCTCGAGTCGTAATGCGATTACGGCCTCTTGCAATTTCAATTCCATGATATGTAATTACCTTCATTTGTATTTAATACTACATTCTTGTAAGAACTGCGATGCGATTGCAGTCTGCACAATAATGATATCTTTCTATAAATGTGCTCATGTAGACATAAATCTACCCTTGGATCATAATGTGATTACGGCCTATGGCTATTTTTATTATATGATATCCACCTACTTTCACTTGTTGTATTTTCAAATTTTTTATAAGAATTATAAAAAAAAAAAAAAAAAAATACTGCGGACAATCCACGCAACACTAACGGGCCCCAATTTAAGCAGAGCTTGTACCATGGGAACCAGATAGCTGATATGCTGATAGCTTCTATGATGCGAATGCAGTTTGCACAATAATAATATTTTTTCTATATGTAGTTATGCATACATAATTATCTACCATCCAGTCTTAATGTGATTACGGCCTCTTGCCAAGCAAGTATCATTTTGAGTCGCAATGCAATTACGACCAGTACACATATCTACAATATGACAAATGCATATTACTGCAAAATAAATCAAATATTAAGATGAGTTGTGATGCGATCACTACCGAATACTGAACTAAATACCTATGTATCGAATCGTGACGGGATCACGATCTTAAACGCACTTCTTATTGCTGAGTTGAGTGGTAATGCGAGGTACCTACCTCCTAATAAACTCTGACGAGTGACCGTGGTATCATACCCCTACAGAATTATGTTTCTGATTACTCATTTTGGTCAACCAGTATAAAGTAGGTATACCACCAGATCCAGACCAGCAGTAGAACTTCAGAACCTGGTATATGGTATAAACTCGACCAAGCACAGCACAGCAGCATAAACTACCGTCCTGTACGGTCAATGCAACTGATTGGTACACCAAGAGTTCCGGTCCAACGATATTTTTGTTTACCAATAATAAACCTGAAACATTTGCGCCTAAGATTAGAGACGAGATCTCTGAACATTGGGGAGTAATCATTATGCTTGTCTATTGGATTAGCAAAAATCCATACTAATTCATGAAAAATTAACGCATTCAAAAAGTTTTAAGTTGCTTAATCAACTTGAAACTAAGAAATTGAACAAAAGTTGATAACGTTGGACACGTCGAATAGTTCCTTAGACTTTAAGACGTTTCAAAGTCATTCTTGCGATTCTGCGATTTTTGAGTTTGGAATTGTTCAGCTAATAGCTCTAAACAAGAAAAATCCATAGTTTGTACATGTATTTCTTTAACAAAAAGAGAAAAGAACAAGTTTTTAATCCGTATTATTATAAGAAAGAAAATAATCAAAAGATCATTTTGAGTCACAGCCATCAGCGATCGGCTGGCCAGGTAAAATAGCGCAGGCCCTCCAAGGCACAGTCACCGACTCCGAGAGGTCGGAGAGGTGGGCATGGACGCGGGTTCCAACCATGCAGACGTCTTCCAGCAACTACCAATCCGTACAATATAACGATCAATATCACTGAGACGGAAAAACATTCCAATTTACCGGAGGCCAAGAATTAACAGAGGCAACGGTTCGCTGATAGATTATAATTACCTATTATATAATATATACATATTTATATACATATTTTTTCATAAAATATGGTAACCAGCAGTGGGACACAAAAGGCTCATAATAATAATGGTAACCAGTAACTAATCATAAGGCACTCGTGCACAAGATATGCTATAATATACCTTTCAGTAACGTTGGTATTTGGAACTGCGAATGCCTATGGAATCATCTATCTTTTTTCCATCATCTTCCTCCGGTTGTGTCACTGGTTCTATTGAACCTAGAAACCGTGCGGTAAAAGGATTTTAAGTGTGCCTTAATGAGGTTTTACCCTCTTAATGATCACATTAAATACATAAAAAGACAAATAAGCTATTCCCATTAGATTGGCGAGCTACTTTCTCAAAAGCCAACGTAGGATGAGAAATACTATGGATTTATATATTAAATCTTAAAACTTATAATAAAAAATAAAAAAAAAAAAAATGTTATTATAATATTTTATGTTATGGTAAAAAGGATATGCGATGTCCTTCTAACCATATTTCATAATTTGACTTTATGGGGAAAAGCTCATTAATTCATTCCATTATGAATAAAATGTTCGAAGAAGCTGTTAGCTTGCTACACGATTACAGATTTATTATAAGGCATTGACCCCCACCAGTGGGGCAGAAATAATGATGATCAATGTAAAATATTTCTACTTACCGTTTCTACCTACCGTTGGCCAAAATACAACTTTTTGATATGATCAAGTATAGATCTAGCATACCTCGTATATTCGAAATTTTTATTTATAGATATTCTTAAAAAGTTCTTTATTGCACAAAAAAGAACTTAATGCTTATTAGGATTCTTACGAATCGGTACCTATTTATGTAGGTATATACCTCTGCAATATTCAGCTGTAGAACTTGCCTATACTTAATGCATAAACGAAGTAATTTGAAGGAGCAACTTTAACCTAAGCACTTCAAATCATGAAAAAATATTATTAAAATTAAGCTAAGTACCTAATGAATTTGAATCATAACTTAGAACCTAGTTTTATTCGGTACAATGATCACGACGAAATCAATAGCGTCGCTTCTTCATATTTTCAACAGACATCTAAAAATGGGTAGACGCAGACAGAGGATCTAGATGCAGGAAATGATGAACTGGCTAGAATTTATCTTTAAATGCTTTCAATAAAATATCCAATAGACTTGGGTACCGTAAACTTACTCATTTAAGTTTCTCAAAATACGTTTTATGTATAAGAGACCAAACGGATTGATGTTTATTCTATAAACGGAAAAGCTTGCGTTTTATTTTACCTTCTTTTCATCTCACATGAACTGAAATATTTACGCAAAATCTTTGATGAAGAACTGCCAGGCATCGTTGTTGCCCTTGAATAGCTCAACCCTATGGTTTCAGAACTTTGATTTTCTGAGTTAGAAATTTTTTTTGTCTGATTATGACTCGCTAATATCCTGTTTCAGGCATGACGGTCAAGTGGAGCCTTACAAGGTTGTCGTGCTGGTTAATAAATCATTGATATTATAATTGCAGCACTTTCCACAGAGTATGGAAACAATACGGCATATCATATTATGTAAGGTTGTGGATTTTTAGTTCCAAAAATTAATTTGACGACTGATGGTCTATCGGAGCTCTATTTGCATTGAACTTTATTATTGACCAATTCAATTTAGGAGCATACTATTCAACAATAAACACAATTCAATTGGTTATCACTCTAATATTTAGCAATAAGTTCAGTTAAGATGCAGCGTTTCTTGACTGCTCAAGGGTGTAAAAAACTCACCTTTTTTACCTTTAATTGTTGACTGCACAAAGTACGCTGGAGTCTATCATGTTATCTAATATAAAAATGATGATGACATTATTTGCATTGTTGAGGTAATAACTTGCGATCCAATCACTATTTCTTATCCTGAGGGACGCAACAATGTTTAAGGGTTCCCTATTTTCTCGATAAATATAAAAATAATGTGCATTTTTTATATGCTTTATCAGCTTACCTAAATACAACAAGTTCCATTAGAGATGCAGTTAGTTGCATGGAAAGTTAATTTTAACAGAAAAATCCACACCACAAAGTGACCACGAACGTCAGAAACGAACGTCGTAAATACGAACGCCTTCTCAGCACATTCACACCCATCACACTGCAGTGACGTTAGCAGCTGATTGTAGGGATGTTTGCTTTTATCTACTCGTAGGACCTGGAACCTGGACCTGGTATTTACTCTTATTTCAAAACAATAGGCCTGTTACGCTCTATATTGGCTTGGCCTTTCAGTGATGAAGTATGTTCTCTACCTGTATTCATGTCTTCTTTTATTATGAAATTGTATGTTTAAGGAGAGAATGAATCAAAATATGGCTTTTTATGCTCAACCTTTTTGATTCATACCTAATAAGTAACACGATTTCCCTAAAGCTCTAAACATCTACCTAGTGAATATAAAATCAGGAGGATGCAGCGACGTCGTATAATTTGAGGTTAAACAAACTTACCTGAAGTGAAGTTTGACCGTAATTATACGAGTCGCTGCATCCGAACTGATTTTAGTCCCTCCCTCCCTTAAACGTTTTCTTTTCATGAAAACGTATCCCGTTTTAAATTGAGTATCTTTATTGAAATCGTTTGTTCTCTGAAAAGAATGAAGTTTGACAGCCGGGTAGCGGTAGGCGCGGTGGCGCCACCTACAGCGATTTGTTTTAAAGGTTTTTAGCTCTAAAAAAGTGTTCGGTGCCCAGAGCATGGAGCAATGGACTACCTAGTGAATATAAAATCAGTTCGGATGCAGCGACTCGTATAATTACGGTCAAACTTCACTTCAGGTAAGTTTGTTTAACCTCAAATTATAAATTTATTGAACTTACTTGGTTTACAAAACATGCAATCTTTCTGCAGCATGACTTTTTATACAAAATGAATTTGTATTCTGACAACCCTACAAGCATATTCGCTCAAAACTAATAATGTGAAGAACAACTAGCGGTAATCATTGTTTTTTCTTTCTTTTGTTTGCACGTTTTGCAGTTTGAAGTGTTAATTAACACTGGGCTATCGCTATTCAATTAAAATAAACGAGTAATTGCGACCAAATGGAATTGTTGAAGGTGTTTCAAACTAGAACACAAGACTTTTATGGCTCTTTTTGTAAGATAAATGTATGAAATAAAACATGCACGCAACTTTGATCCGTACTATAGATACTGTTCAGTTACCTAGTACCAAGTTAAATCTTTAGAACACATTATAATCTGTCAATACCAGTTCTATCTATCTATACTAATATTATAAAGATGAAAGATTTGTATTTTTGTATATTTGAAATGAATAAACTCAAAAACTACTGTGACGATTTCAAAAATTTTTTCACCATTGGAAAATAATTTTTCACCATTGGGCGCCCTCGCTACGCTCTGGTGCCAAACCCGTTTCGGGACTCAAAAAACGTGACTTTCAACACTCAGGTCACAATGTACTATTCTTTTCTCCTTTAACAGATTTCAAATCATATTACAACGTCTTCCACAGGTTCTGTATTACCAGTTGCAGAGAATTACAGCATAATTTTCATTTTAAACATGGCAGAGATGATTTCCGCGGTCGCTGTCAATAAGAAGAAAGGGCAGGCAATTACGTGGAGGTCGGTAATCGATAACAGCCTCCGAGCTACGTCTGTTCCGCGCTGGTATTGTCGTCAGGCCATGGAATAGAATACGTACGGACCAAAATGAATTCTATTTAGTTCGTGTGCTGGTGAGGTTTATTTTTACTATTATAATTATTGAACCATATAGTCAATAGTATGTCGTATGTATTGGCCGGTTTTCAGAAGAGGTGAAATCACTGAGACGGACGCGCAAGGGCATACAACAGAATTGCAGAATATGGTTGACAGAAGCACGTTAGAATTCAATCATATTTAAATCGAGAAATTTTCTATGTTGAATGGTGAATATTTTAAGGTTTTTATATTCGTTTTTAGTAAGATCTTTTGCGGCACATCAGTACAATATATGAACAGGGCTCAGAATCGTTCTTCTCGGAATGTAGGTATCGGGGAAGGCTATGTGTAGCAGCGGACATCTTCATACTGATGATGCTGAATTAAGTATGTAACTTTTGTCTAACCTATTGCTAGCTTACGTCTTCTTGTTCACTCTCGTAATGTTACGAGAGTGTATTCCAATCTTCAAATGTATACATTGAGATTCATTATCCCTGCTCTGAGACAGCGAAGAGGCGTCGCGGTAGACCACGCAGACGATGGCGGGACGAGCTGGACGCCTTTGAGAGGGACTGGCAACTGGTGGCACAAGATCGTGGAAAGTGCTGGGATCGGGGGGAGACCTTTGACCAACAATGGCATGATTCGGCCCAATAGTAATAGTAATTCATTATCAGCATTTTACTAAACGTTAGGACATAGTGTACAAACAGTAATTTTTATTCCTTAGTATGAAATCGCTATTCCCGTGGCCCAAAGTGACACATACAGGCGCTGGAAAAGTGCAGTTTTGTGTAGAATATTTATGCACAGTATTCTTAGCACTAGTTTGATATCTTGGTTATGGCTTTCTGTGGTGGTTTGTGTGTGGTGAATTCCTAGAATCCAGTTTTTCTTCTCATTGTGTCACTGGTTCTTTCAAACCAACAACCGAAGAATATTTGTTTCATCATCACTGCTGGTTGGAATCATTTAAAACACTAAAATTTTTACTTTTTAAATAGCTGAGAAGTTTTTAAAGAACCAGCTAATAAAACAAGCAATGGCCCACCTTATGTTAATCATCATAATCATAATCATCATAATCATAATCATTTATTTGCCTGAATGGTGTATGTACATAAGATCTTAAATATAATATATAAGTAGCACACATTCCCCACTACATTGCTGGGATGCAAAAATTATAGGTTCAAAAAAAAAAAAAATTTAGTCACAAATAGTAATTAGTAAAATTACACCTTACTTAACCAAATAATAAATGTCTTTGTTTATGTACCTACTTACAAATAATGTCATCAAATAATGTCGTAAAAGCATTATGAAATATACATTATAATAGAAAAGATTACAATACAAAAGGAAATGAAATATACATTATACAAATTGTTATTATCCATTCATAAATTCACCTACGCTGTATAGAGTTCTGTCAATGAGCCATAATCGTAGCTTTTTTAAAAATTGTCTAGTTGGTAAATCTTTAATTTCATCGGGAATTCTATTGTAAATCTGTCCACACATAGCAAAACAATTCTTTTTATAAAGTGCGGTTTTAGGCACTCTAGACAGTACTATTCTATCGGGGTCCCTTACACACCGATGATATAGGTCCCGTGCTTTTTAAAACAAATTCGATTGCTCTCTAACAAACTTAGCAGCAGCTAAAATATACATGCTGGGCAATGTCAACAACTTTAACTTTCTAAAGATTGTATTATGTGATTGTATTAAGTGGTAACTATCAAATCATTGCCTCGCAGATCACGCACGTCATGAACATTTGGCGTCTTTCTAACTCATCTCAATAAAAGGTTAATAAAAAGCTCTCTTATTCTTTTAAAACCACATAGATGCCATATAATGAGAAAATGATGCTAAAGGCACAGGTCACCGACAAATGCCACTATATTATGAATATCAGATACTATATATAGCCAGTTATCTGAAAACTTTTGTTACTGCAGTGAAGTATTGATTTTGCTGGGATATTTTTAAAGCTTGCTGTGATCCTTGGTAAAATGGCAAATGTAAAAAAAAACTAGGCCAACTAAGTCTAAGCAGAAGCAGAAGTTTAAGGCCACTCGCTTTAAAATTTCTAGACCAGAGTTGGCCACACAGCTAATAATTACAAACATCACAAGATGCTACTGTATTTTGTCCATTGGAATCCAGCGTTACATTTCACATACATTAAGTATCCTGCATACACACGAGTTTTTCAAAACAGAGGTAGATACTTCTCGGGTTCTAAGTACCTATATCAATGTCTAAGGCTGGTAGTCTGAGGTAAGTTCAAATATGCCATTGAACATAAACCCATACAGAAGTAGTTGCTATTTGATATGTGTCAGGTTATGCAAACCCATTGCCACAGCTTTCAAGACAAAGTTTTTCAAAAGTCAATGGTATAAATTAGCACAGTCCTTTGTGCGAAATAGCTTTGTTATTTTTACTTCCACTGAAACAGGTCAAATGAAAATAGTTTCTGGCGAAGTATCAGCCTAGCGTTTACTGCGGGGTAAGTAACTACTTGGGCTACATTTACACAGTTTTCATATTACTGTTACGTCTGCTTTCTTTTTAGTGGGGATCGAATCTACAGTTTGTAGCGTAGAAGGAAAAGCTGCTTACCAATTCAGATTTGTGGTAAGTCGGTCAGATTAGTCAATAAATGAAAGCACATCTCACCACACACAGGCTAGCAAAAATATAATATTTGACGCCTAATCACGCGAAACGACCTAGCGGTAGATCACGGTGATAGTGGGATGAAATGGACCTACGTACCTAAAGAATAGTCCAAAGTGGCAAAAAATAGAGACGACTGGAGAGAAGGAAGAGCGGCCTTTGCCCTGCAGTGGGACACCACAGGTTCCTATATAATAGTAATAAATTAATAAAATTGTTAAATTAAATCTCGGCGTGCTGAGTCAATCAAAACCACCCTTGATTAAATACTGTTGACTGCCGTCAATGGACGAATAATTGCCCACAAAATCAAAATAAATCGTCACAGTGGACTCATCTACTCGTATATATTTAAGCTGGTTTAGACTCGATCACACCAACTCGGCTCGACTTGGTACCGGTCACCGTTCCTTAACCCGCTTTCTACGTGAAGGTGGACGTAGCTTTATTTGGTTCAGAGGATTTGGAGTAGGAAGGCTAGATCCGCTATTGAACTGCTGTGAACTAAGAGCACTCGGCTTCAATACAGACCCGCGACTGAAAAGAATTTAGTCGCGTTCATTGCGGATTTGTGCCAGTTACGATGTTTTTGTGACTTACAAAGCCATGTATAAACATTTTGTGAGCAAGACTTGTTATAAGTTTTCACTTTAGTTTAGCTTAAGTAATTTATTTTAAGATAAGCTAAGCAGTATGTTAAGATTAGTAGTACTGTTTTTTAAGGTCGGTAAAATTAAGGCTTTTTTTATTTTATTGCTTAATTTATACTAGACAATAATTTAAGTATAAATCAATAAAATTAAGCCCAGAGAAATTTTCCTCTGCCAACGCTTTGTATAGACTCAACACTAATCTCATTTGAGCAGCTTAACCTATAATACAATAAGTATGAAAATTATGTTGTAACTCAATGAATAATAACCGATTTGGATTGAGTTCTTGACCTAGAATATAAAATTCGGATACTTGGTACGCGGAAACTAATATACCGGAAAACTTCTATCAAATTACCACATAGCACAAAAATACTTGAATGTACGTACCCGTGACCCATTACGCCATATTTATACCATAAGCCGCTGCAACTTTCGTGACTGGACCCGATTAATTGAATTAGTACAATAAATACTTACCGAGTAATCGTAGTAATAATCGTATATAATGGGATATACAATATTTTTGAACGCAAAGCTAACGTGGCCCAGGTTTTGTCTAAGTGTGGGGTGACACGCTCGATTCTAGTAAAGGGATAGTTTGTTTTATTGTTACTGCTCAGGTATGCTGTTTGTTTTTATGGAAAGAAATATTTCACGTTTTATTCTAGCTATAAGTTGAATACACCTTGTGTGATACCAAACGATAACACATTACTATCTGTCGGTGCCTGCGCTCGAAGCTATCGAAGATAAATAAAGTTTTTTTTTGTAAATTTGCCCACCAACATTAAATATGGTTGTTTACTGAATTTTAGCCAAACATTTTCTGATAATCATACTGCACGAACCACCCATCAAATAACAAATTCCTTATTTGGTTGTATGACGGAGAAATAACTTATACAATCAGATTGTACTTATTATGAACCTAATTAAACTTAATTATTTTTCAACCGCAATATTTTTAGAGAAATAGGAACATACTTTTTTATAAGATAATATATTGCCTACTGTAAAAACATTCATCCATCAAACGTCAAAAGTAACATTTATAATATTAGTAGAGAAAGTAGAATTGCATTATTCCTGGTAGCACCTGTTCATTGGTGAGTTTATTACAATTAAAAAAAAAGCAGCCAAGTGCGAGTCGGACTCGCCCATGAAGGGTTCCGTACAAGAACCTTTATATTATGTTACTTGATGTAACATAATAAGGTTCTTGTAGTTCGTCGAAAGGTAAATTGCGGTTTACGGTTTATGACGTATAAAAAAAAAACTACTGACTAGATCTCGTTCAAACCAAAAATCGTTAAAAGTTTACATAGTAATGTACAACATATATTTTTTTTAGTATTATCATTCTCTTACTTTAGAAGTTAGAGGGGGGGGACCAACTTTTTTCCACTTTGGAAGTGTCTCTCGCGCAAACTATTCAGTTTAGAAAAAAACTATATTAGAAACCTCAACATCATTTTTGAAGACCTATTCATAGATACCCCACACGTATAGGTTCGATGAAAAAAAAATTTTTGAGTTTCAGTTTCAAGTATGGGGACCCCCGAAATTTATAGTTTTATTTTTATTTTTATGTTAAAATCTTAATGCGGTTCACAGAATACATCTACTCGCCAAGTTTCATCAGTCTAGCTCTTACGGTTTCGGAGAAAAATGGCTGTGACATACGGACGGACAGACAGACAGACAGACAGACAGACAGACAGACAGACAGACAGACATGACGAATCTATAAGGGTTCCGTTTTCGCCATTTGGCTACGGAACCCTAAAAACACCGCTTTAATGAAATTTTAATGTTCACCATAAAGCAAGGTTAATGAAAAACGTTGAATAATAAAGTTAAGTTGCGGGTTTTGTAATTAATGTTTGTCGACCGGCTAGATTGCAGCTAGAATTTAAATGTGCTAAGATAAATAGGCGATACCTATGCAATTTATACTGACTGAAACATTTTCAATGTTTTAAAAACTGTTTGCAGAAAACAATTTATATATATTCTACACTAATATTATAAAGAGAAAAGATTTGTAACTCAAAAGCTAACTGAACTGATTCAAAAATGTTAAGTTGGTAGCTGTTATATACTCACTCATATAAAATGATGTACTTTTATTCACTAAAATCACAAACTATTCTTATCCAGCCCACTACTCGCAATTTATGAAAATATGCCACAACATAACCATATTCCAGTTTAACCCGTTACCATAACTAAACCAAAAAAGAAAATAGGTCGAGTAGAGTATGGGCCGTGTAATGTTGTAGCTATAACCGCAAGCCATGCGTTTCGTTATAACGCATCCTAACTAACGACGACATAGTAGGATAACTGACTAGAAATTTTCACGAAGATCCAAAATATATAAGTTTTTTTTTTTTTTTTTTATAATTTATAGGCTAACGCTTGACCGCAATCTCACCTGATGTTAAGTGATGATGATAAGTGACATTACTGTTGTATTTTTATATGCATTCTTCTAGCTTTTTCAATTTACTAGTAGTAAAGCTCTTCATGAAGCTCGCCATGCCTGTTTCTGCCTTGAAGCAGCATTGCTGTGTTTCAGTTTGAAAGGCGTCGGTGCCGGTGAAATTACAGGCACGTGACGTGAGGCTGAACATCTGTATGCCTCAAGTTGATGAACGCAAGGCAGTGCATCATAGTACTGACGTACGTGGCATTCCAGACAATGCTTTGTGGTGATAGTTACCACTTAACATCAGGTGGACCATATTTTGCTTGTCCCATCAGCTAGTTTTATAAAAAGGCACATTAGGCTTAAAACTTATACGTTTAAAAGTGATGGACAGTGTGCCTATATATATTATAGAGGCAGATTATACACACACAACATCAAATGGACTGTTGCTTTTTCTGGCACCTCTTGTCAAAAAAAGCGGCCAAGTGCGAGTCAGACTCGCCCATGAAGGGTTCCGTAGCAACAATAACATAGGTAATATAAAAGTTCTTGTAGTTCGTCGCAAGGTAAACTGCCGGTTTACGATTTATGACGTATAAAAAAAAACTACTCACTAGATATCGTTCAAACTAAATATCGTTGAAAGTTTGCATAGTAGGTAAATTATAAATCTAAAAAAATGTAATATAATGTACATACATTATATATTTTTTTTAGATTTATAATTTTTTTATTTTAGAAATTAGAGAGGGGGGGGGGGGGGGGAACCAACATTTTACCACTTTGGAAGTGTCTCTCGCGCAAGCTTAGAAAAAAATGATTTTAGAAACCTCAACATCATTTTTGAAGACCTATTCATAAATACCCCACATGTATGGCTTTGAGCAAAAAAAAATTTTTGAGTTTCAGTTTCAAGTATGGACATCCAAAATTTTTTTTTTTTATATTTTTGTGTAAAAATATTAGTGCGGTTTACAGAATACATCTACTGGCCAAGTTTCATCAGTCTAGCTCTTAACAGTTTTAGAGAACAATGGCTGTGACATACGGACGGACAGACAGACAGACAGACATGACGAATCTATAAGGGTTCCGTTTTTGCCATTTGGCTACGGAACCCTAAAAACAAGTCTCATCCATTTGTATACTATGCTCTTGTACAACAAGAGAATTGAAATTATTATTTTTTTCTTTTTTAAATCAACCTTCGGGCAAGACGTAACGAAAAAGAAAAGCGCTCGCCCGCAAAGCAACTGCAAACATTTTTCGTTACCTTTGTTGTATAAGGTTCTGTGACCACTATTTTTGAAGCTCATTTTCTTTCTTTGTGAGCCCCTTTGTAGTTTCAGTTTATATTCAATTAAGCTCTAGTAAATCATGTTAATTAATCAAAACAGTAAAACATATTGATAAGGGTTTCCTTTGGGTTGCAAGCATGTTGCTTATTTTCTTTATTTTATTCTTCAACCTTCACTCGTGTCGTGTTCCACGCTCGTAACCTTACTTCCTTTTTATCAACACATTGATTTAAACCTGAATAGCAGCGCAGTGTGTTGCAGTAAACGTTTATATTTTATGAGGCGGCGCAAGTGTTGAGTTTACGCTTCTGTTGTTCTTTATGGTCATTTAGAGTATTTGCAGTATAGAAACTTGGATATTATAGTAACCACTTGTGACGTCATAATAGCTATAGAAAATAGTCAAAAAAAGCAGTAGGCCTACCACAAGCTCTGGCTCTGGCTCTGGTTTTGAGTCTGTGTGAGTGTTGACTAAATAAAAGCTACGTCGAAACTCTCACAGTATAATACACTGGTGAGCACTCACAAAGACTTAAAACCAGAGCCAGAGACAGAGCCAGGCAGAACTTTTGGTAGACCGTACAGTTTTCTAAAAATTAAAGAATCAAAGAGATCGATTTTCAGAATTAGTTTTGAATTCTCAAAAATTTTACTCAAAAATATTTTTGAAAAAGCTAAAATTAATTTGAATCGCTGGCGTCTACATATTTGACACACAAATAACCATCAATAGACCATTGCGGTGTGCGGGGCCCTAGACTAATTAATACAACGGGCGCAATAACCTTATCAAATGTAGATTTGGTCGGCCAATAATGTTTATGAGCCAATTCTACCTAATAGAGGTTCGGGCTTAATTGACCGCTAATTGTACCAGTGATTGTATCTTTGAATGTGTGTAATTTTGAATTTTTTGGGTTTCGTGGGTAAAAACATTATTAGTCGCTTGGAAAATACTGTTAACTTAAATGCTGGCAATGTAAATTAATTAATTTTATGTCTTAACCCGTTATTGCAAACAATTGAACAATTGCATGAACCCAATTAAATGCCAACCCAACCAAATACCTAAAACCTAATTTTAAATGGCATGAACCCAAAACGCATCCCTGCTATGGGAAATGAGTGACACTAATTAATTATTTTTTAAGATCTTTCATGTGTATACTTCGTTGAGGCAAATAAATGATTATGATTATGATTAATTGAAATAAAATGGCCTTACCTACAAGCGTTAATTAAGTGTCAGACATTGCTTAAAGTTAACCCTACCTCTGCCTATCATTACCAAGAGGTAAGAGATGGCAGTTGCAGACACACTGACTTTTAAGAAACCCTTGTAAGAATATTTTTGTACCGACGAGTAGAAAAAATTTGGGTACCTAGTTATGTATTAAACATCTACAGTACGACTTGGGAGTGTAGATAATTTGTTTGGTTTTTTAGCCTACATAATTAAAACTGTGTGAAATTCATTATAATAAATTGAATATCCAAAGAAAATTGTAGAAAAACTGTGTAAAAAAATAGTTCTGAAAGTTTTGCGTGATGGCAATCAGTGAAAAGCTTTCAAAAATAACAGCGATATTTGAAAGCGTTTCATTGATCGCCACCGCAGAATGCTTAGATGTGAGCAAGGCTGAAGTGCTCGCTCTTAGAACAGCGCGAAACAGCTGATTAGAGTTATAAACAAGAGAGAAATGTAAATTTTGGTAGCATACAAATTTTCTTTAGTTTTAGGTAAAAAAAATGTTTCGTATTCGTTACATCTGGTTTGAACAATATTAAATGTCACGAACAAATATATATTGATCCACCGGTATAGGTGATAACGTAGAAGATGATGTTGATGTATGGCACCATCCAAACGTTCGTGGATTACTAGTTAAGCCGCATTCCTCATAAAAATCTTCTATAGTGATCACCCACGTTAGTCACATACCTACAAGTTTCACTGAAAACGATCCTTACCACAGACAGAAAATCCAATATTTATTCTGTGCCCGCATCCCATTTGTTCAAAAACTTTATTGACCCAAAACTAAAACCTCTGGTTTTCCAATCCACCAAAAAATGGTTCACTCGTTAATTTGGCGAAAACAACCGAGTAATTGATAGCCGCCGACTGCATTCAATATCATTATTAATTTTACAATTTACCCGAAATAATTCACGATTCCGAAATTGGCGAAGGCTTTATTTATTTCCATCAACTTGAACCTATTAATCATGGCACTTTGGGGGTTTGTGAAGGGCATATTGTTCATTTGTGGAGTGGAAGTATTTATGAAGCCAAACCAAAGAGAATAATTTAGAATAAAAGATGACAATAAAATTATACCAATTACGTGGTTTGGTGTCAATGCAATGTATGTTGTAGGTACCTAGTATTTTGTAAACATTAAGAAATATGTAATTGATCTACCAAACAAACTGAACGAACTATGGTAGCATTTGCGTGACACAAATACATTCACGCAAAAAGTTCTATACCCTACTAACCGAACATCAAAAGTAAGAAAGTCAACTTGTCTCTACGTCTCTTTACTTATACAAAAACATGCGACAGATAATGTCCAAATAGAACATGCTATGCAAATGCAGCCACTGAAAAACGGTTGTAACATCGTCACGCAATATACAAGGCTTTCCGCATGAAAGGTCAGTAAAATATCGAAAGCTAACGGCAAAAAGTACCAAAAAGCCGGCGCAGACGTGAAACAAAACTGGAAAACGAGTGACAAACTACCAGACGGGGTCGGCTATTGTTTACATTTAGCCGGGGCCTGAACGACCGAAACAAGCCGTGTAATAGCGTGCATTAGTTAGCGCCAGGGCAGGGTTAAATAATTATGTTCAACGTACCTTACTTCTAGCTTCTAGCTGGAAGTGAAATTTGTTGGCGGTGATGTCAAATTAGTATTTCAGTGAGCTTTTCTAGTTTTGATTTGTATGAAATGCAAGTTATTTCTTCAGATGCACCCACATTATCAGTGAGCTTGTCTAGGTTTGATTTGATTGAAATGCAAGTAATTTTTTCAGATACCACCACAATCATTTTGGTAAATATTTGCGATTCCACATTTTGTGTTTCCATTATTTACTTACTTCATTTATAATGTTGCATTGGGTTTTATGTTATTTTGTAAAATAGCATTTCTTTCGTTTATAATATTTTCATAATTTGACCTGAAGCCAGTCCTGTTTTTTTGCTATAAAACTTGCAATAATTATGCTCCGTAGCACATTTGAGCAATTTTAAGAGAAGAGAAGAAGAACAGAGCTACCGCATATTTAGCTAGTGTTATCAAATTATCCACAAAGCTTTGTCACAGGCCAAATTGAACGGGTTAGTCCCACGAATTCCACGTCCACAAATGAGAAATAAAAAAAATCATACACACAACCAGATTTGACCACTTTGTAGACCATCTACGTCGTAAGTGATCTACTTCTGTGCCATTAGTCATTACGCAAGTAGGTACGTACCTACTAAATTTTACGGTATACTTACTTCTATATCTTTACAGTAGTGGTTCACGCCAAACCGGAGCTTAGATAATCCTAAAGGTATACCTATACTATGTCCGTTTAGGTAGTACCTAAATAAGATCTCTCAATAACGAACTAACTAGCATCTGTTCTACAAAAACAATAATTGAAACTCAACAAATAGGAGCTGGGTTCTGTTTCTTAGTTCAAACTAAATTGATACTGCAAAATAACTGCTAACCTGATAAAGTGCGAGGAGGAAAGTATCTGTTAGCGCTACTAGCAAACACCCCACCCAAAAGGTTATTCAGAAACCACTCACCCACAAAACGTCTTTTTGATATACCCAAGAACATTGCTCGGAAATCCACTAATGCACTTATTACCTACTTGTAGGTACGTATTAGTGCTACTGCATTGTCATAGCCACTTAGCGCCAATATAATTAACTTTGCAGACTGTTTATTCCAGGCTGTGGTTTGGCGAGGCGCCAGAAAAGAGTACTTTCGAGCAAGTAATGCCTATGAAACGATGCAGGCTCTGTTCCTTTTTGTGTATTCATTGTATTTTTACGAGATAGTCACAATATGGCCACGGTTTAGCTGACGATGCGCTTTTGAGCAGTGCTTTGTAAGATGCTCGGTATGCAAGTGTATATTCTCTCTGACGATAACCGCTTGTGCCGCGTGAACCGAGAACTTTACTGAGTATTTCTATCTAGAGCTTTTTTAAAAATCTTAGAACAAGTGTTGATATTTTTTTTTCGGACAATCCACACCGTTCTATACAGCCCCAAACTAAGCAAAGCTTGTACTATGTGAACCAGATAGCATCGAACACACTACCTACGGCGGAGAAGGCTACTGCCAACTGAGCTGAGAGGCCAGTCAATTTATTGTAGCATCATGTTTTTTTTTGTATTTTTTTGTTTGTTTGTCATTTACGTCTACGTAAGTAATCAAGTAAAATAGTCATGACTATAATCACGTTCCTATATTTAATAACAATCATTGAATCAATAAGACTAATATACTTTTTCAATTTATCAATGCTTAGGTAGATGAGCCAAATTGAAGCCTAATTGAAAATGCTCCAGCTACAGTTAATTTAGTAAAGCTTATACGTTTTCGTTTAATTTATACTGAATCTTTATTAAATACTTAGTATACTAGTTCTAGTAAATACAATTATATATATCTGAATATTATATATAATAACACTATGATATTAATCGCGTAAATAAACTTACTTCATTTATTTTCCCTTGTTATAGATTCTGTACGATATGATCGCGAAAGTTTAAAAAGTACTTGCGTTTAATTTGATAGAAAACTTTAATTATCCACGGTATATTCAGTCTAAACTGATTACGGTAGCTTTGTTCTATTTGCTGGAGGCTGATTCAGTAGTTCCACAATTTTGTTTGAGCTCCCACTACTCAAATAATTGTATTACACTTAATTCACTCTGCTCACATGGCAAATTTTATGTTGTGTGTTTCATATCGTTTAATGTTGTCGATTATTTAATTTTATTACAATACTTACTCAATTCTATGTACCGCATTATATAATTTTTATACGCTTGGTTTTTTGTGACTATATTTAAATATTGTTCGCGATATTCTTTTGTTTCATTGCACGAGGCGCGTTTTATACAACGTGTTTTTTTTGATATCCCATAACTCTAGGGTATGATTGAGGCCATATCAAAGAATCAACTGGCATAAGAGTTATGTTCCAATCCTTCGTAATATTTTTTTTTCATTTTTCATACAAAATAATTCGACAAAGTCACGATTATTAATGTAAAACACCCTTACGTGAAATATGACAACGTCGCGTTTTCTTAGCTTTAATTAAGAATGATTGGTTTGAATAAAAATGAATTACTTGTATTTATCAATGAAACTTAGATACCTAAACACATCGAGGGTCTATTTTTGGCAACCTCGCAAAAGTAAAGATTCGTCATACTGGGGACAATTTTTGACCTAATTTAATTATGATTGATGATATCTCCGAAACGATGCATTTTTGGACCACCTATTCTAGGAGTTTTAGTATTATTTTTACCTACAGAATATAACCCTAGAGTTATGGGATATCAAAAAAAACAGGTTGTATAATGTCGTTATTTTTAACGATAACAGTTTTTTGTGGTTTCAAACTATCATTATTCAATGTTATGTAAACGACGAAAATAACGTTTTTGTTGTTTACATAATACAATATTTTAGGGTCCAGAAAGTACTGACAATATTGCTATTTTCTGTTAAAGAAGGCCACTTCCTTCCCAAATAAATATTGTAACAGCAGATTGCAAGCACGTATTTTTATCCCTAAGGACGAAAAACAATGTTTACACACATTTTATATAAAAAGTCCGAGAAGGCTACTGGGTCCCAAATTGATATGTTTGCTCGCATCACGTGCACATCAAAGAAAAAGTGGGTTTGTAGTTCGTATCCATAACGGGACCGTATACCATATAAATCATAGTAGAAGGCTAGAGGGATGATTCAAGGGGTTGACGTAAGGGACAGCCGTATAGCGATTAGGCCATTTTTTAACCGACTTTAAGTTAAAAAAAATACAGGTTCTCATTTCAGTTCTTTTTTATATAATGCGCAATACATTTTGTTACGTAATACTTCATCATTTAAGAGCCGATTTGAAACATTCTTTGGCATCAAAAAAACTTTCAAATCGGAGAGATCGAATCGGAGAATCGAAAGATCTTTCAGATTGGGCCCACATTAAATTCATCAAAATTGTTTTAGCATGAAGTTAGTTTCTCAAGTTTACAAAACTTATATTTTATCATTGCTAATCTTATGGCACAGATAATAAAAGTTCAACACAAACGTAAAATGATTTTTGGCCCATTATAGATACTTGACCAACGCGACAGTGTGATTTCACCGAAGTTGGTTCGCGCTTAGATAAAATAAATAAATATTGTAGATTATCATGCATCTAGCCCCAAACTAAGTAGTGGGTAGAACACTTAAAGATGTTAGTCTTGGCTTTATCAGTCATAACACTCATAACGGAGGTGTTCAATTGGGCTATTATTTCCGACATACTTCTTTACTATCTTTTTTGTACAATTATGAACATACCTGTACAACTTTCTACAACGCTATCGTTCACGTCGTTACACCATCTAAAAAGGGTCCAATAATCAATAAGTAGTTTAATCCCTCGGGCAGTCCGCTTCATTGGACGTACAAATTGACGGACAGTAACTAGTGGAGGGTGGTACAATAGGGGTAGTTCTTTAGATCTAGATGAGATGGGAGTAGGGCAGTAGTTGCACAATATTGAAAGATTATGAATACAAAGTTGGAACCTACTCATGTAGAATATAATGCGACTAGTACAATACATGTCAATAAAACCCTCTTGATAAGTAATTAGGAGAATCTCAGTGAGGTAATAATAAAAAACTGTGCATTTAAAAAATAAACTGTTTAATAGACAGACAATTCACTACAATCGCGTAACAAAACCGTCAATTGAAATACCAAACTTTATATCCCAGTATCTAAATTAACAGAAGTTTAGATTAAATTCCTTTTAAAAAATATTTTAACCCAAAACTGAGTTTACGATGCCGAAAATAAAGTGATAATGAGCATAAAATGAAAGAGTTTTATCTTCGCTAGATTAATGCCAATGAAGTCATAAAATTGGTCTAATTATGAAACCATGCAATGCATCGAGCGTAACAAGACGTTAAACTATTTTAGAACATTGTGTATTTGGTAGGTTTTAAAGTCTTTCTTTATAATCTTCTTTCTTTTTGTATGCCTCAAGTTGATAGACGCAGGGCAGTGCATCGTAGGGCACGTTCCTGACGTGCGTGACCTATGAGGCAATGTTTTGCTAAAGGCGTTACCACTTAACACCAGGTGGGTCATGCTCGTTTCATCAGCTAGTTGTATAAAAAAATATATCTATATCTATTCAGTCCCGTAAGCATTTACTGCAGTTTTATTCTCGTAAGGCTTGGCCACATCAAAGCGATTACACAGTGATTTGCGATGTAGATGTATCATTAAAGATAGTGTTAGATATAAAAAAAAATAGCAGCAATTTTATAAATTCACAAAACCGTTACTAAAAAAGTATAGTTTACCTAAGCTTAGTTTAAGCTTAGCGACGCTTGCATGGATGTTAACTAAATGTAGTATGTAGAGATAGTGTTAGCTGTTGCTACAGCAATTTTATATACTTACAAAAATATTTGCCAAAAAATATACCTAAGCTTGGTATATTTTCGCAAAAAGGGTTTCTCCCAATCTAATAAAAATATTGTATAGCAATGAATCTTCAAAACCTTATTCTACTACTTTGTCGTCTTCCACATAAACGTAACACGATTTCGTATCCAATTCAAATAATAAACAGGCCAAAGAAGCTAGTTTGCAATTCAACGAGGTTATCCTGCCGGGATTATTCTGGATAACGGGAACGAATAGTGCGGGACAAAAAGTGTCACCGCACTACCGCCAGGGTTAGAGATAAGAACTTCACTAAAGCTGGGTGTACGGAAATGGTAAGTAGGAATGGTAGTAGGTGTGGGGGCTGAGTCATCTACGTCCGTAGGAAGATACCCGTTGAAACCCTACACGTAGCTCCCGGGTGGTGCTAAACAGATGACACACTGGTGGTAGGCTTTGGCCGAGGCTAGTGACCACCCACCTGACAAAGACGCGACGCCAAGCGATCTTTTCGTGTTCCGTCGCGATGTCCGGTGACACCGTAGGAAAGAACGGGTCGGAATCGGGTGATACTGGCGTAAACCGTTTAATGGCACACTGAGAGGCAACCGTTTCGGATGACTAGTCGCGGAGGGTAGCGGGATCCGAGGCACGGTGCACCGCTGGCCGACCGCAGGTAGTTGGGGGCCCAAGTAGTGAACTAGCCACTCATGAAAGGCTGCCCCGCCAACTGACGAAAAATCCCGGGAATGCGCCATCGTGCCGGTCGGCGACCGGATGAGAGGGCCCGATGGACATTCCTGGGGGGGCTCGGGCGTCCCCGCGGTCTCCAGACTAGTCTTCTAAGGATCCGTGTTGTTCCATCATGTGTCCCTGGTACGCAAGGTATCACCTGGTTCTACTACCGTTTAATCCACCTTCACACACTCCTAATAATGCAGAGAAACAACAAAAAGAAAACGTTTAAACAGCGGCTGCACTCCCTCTCATTAAAAGTGCACCTGTCAAATATTCGAGGTTTGCACTCCAATCTCGTGCCAGTCCATTTCCACCTTGAGACTGAAAAACCGCACCTCTTGTTTCTCTCAGAGACGCAGATTGGATGTCCATCCGACGTGGCGTACCTCAACTACCCAGGGTACACCCTGGAGCACAGCTTCAAGCCACGTGCGGGCGTATGCTTGTACGCCCGGGATGACGTCTGTATTCGGCGTCTCAAAAATCTTGAAAACAGCCATTTTAACACACTTTGGGTATTGGTCGATACAGGTACTGAGAAAATTCTCTATGCCTGTGTCTATCGATCGCACAGTGGAGACCAGGAGACGTCGAGGCTCACAGAACACCTCAGTGAGAAGGCAGATGAGGCCCAACAAAAGTATCCCACAGCCCAACTGGTTATTCTGGGGGATTTTAACGCTCACCACCAGGAGTGGCTATACCCATACCAGAATACAGACCACGCTGGGAGAGAAGCGCGTAAGCTTGCACTATCGCTAAGTCTCACCCAGCTTGTCAAAGAGGCGACCCGGATACCTGATGTTGATGGCCACACTGCCAACTGCTTGGACCTTCTGCTGACAACTGATCCAGACCGGTACTCGGTTTCGGTAGCCCCGCCGTTGGGTAGTTCCGACCATTGTCTGGTGAAGTCTGTATCGATCTACTCCCCACCTGACCCCAGCATTAAAGGTGCCCGGCGAGTATGGCGATACAAGTCAGCGGATTGGGATGAGATGCGATCCTTTTTTGCATCTTATCCTTGGCAGCCGGTCTGCTTTTCTTCTGACGATCCTTCGACTTGTGCGGATGCCGTGACAGACGTGTTGCGTCAAGCTATGGAATATTTCATTCCATATGCAGACGTACCGCTGGCTGGCAAAGCTCACCCATGGTTTGGAGCCGAATGTTGTCATGCTAAGGCGCAACAGCATGAGGCATACTTGGCATGGGTTGACGCTCGAGACCGTAAGTCGATTGATATTCGTGAAAGGAAGAAAGCCTTTAACCGAGCTGCCAAGTCTTGTAAAAAAGCATTGCGAAAGGCTCGATTTGACCACATTAGTCGAATAGGGAACAAACTAGCTTCATACCCCTCGGGTAGTAAGGCTTTTTGGTCCTTAGCTAAGTCAGTCGAGTCGAATTTCTGCAAGCCCTCACTGCCACCAATGCTAAAACCTGATGGATCGCTAGCCCACACTGCTGAAGATAAAGCAAATTTATTCGCTCATCTCTTCGCAGATTCTTCACGTCTAGATTCTGGCAGTGCAACCCCTTCAACCCCCCTGAATGAATGCGAGACATTCATGTCTAACATTCGTATCCGGCAGGTGGAGGTTCGCAAAACACTGCGCAATCTAGACGTGAATAAAGCTAGTGGTCCTGACGGTATCCCAGCTATACTATTAAAGGCATGTGCGCCCGAGTTGTCTCCTGTATTGACACGCCTGTATCGCCTCTCTTTGAAGACAGGTTTAGTTCCAAAATCCTGGAAGCTTGCCAACGTACAACCTGTACCCAAAAAGGGTAGTCGTGCTGACCCTGCCAATTATCGTCCCATCTCTGTAACGTCCATACTATGCAAGAGTATGGAACGAATACTGAACAGCAGACTCCTGGCACACCTAGAAAGCAATGACCTCCTGAGTGACCGACAATACGGATTTCGCCGAAATCGGTCAACAGGAGACCTTCTAGCGTATGTCACTCACTTATGGAGTGAAGCCATCGAGAGAAACGGGGAAGCTTTAGCAGTTTCTCTGGATATCTCGAAGGCTTTTGACCGGGTTTGGCATGACAGCCTATTAAGCAAGCTTCCTACGTATGGATTATCTACTGGCTTATGTGTTTGGGTATCAGACTTTTTGAGGGACCGATCAATTCGAGTAGTCGTTGACGGCTGCTCGTCTGGTCAAATGGCAATTAATGCCGGAGTTCCTCAGGGGTCAGTTCTCTCTGCAACACTTTTCCTGCTGCACATCAACGATCTGCTTAGGCCCGGTATCATTGGGTATGCAGACGACAGCACCGTTGTAGAGAGATACATACCTGAAGCACGTTCCAGTGGATCTCAGATCCAGTCTCATAGAGAGGCAATGATTGAACGCATGAACTTAACGCTGAAGGTAGTCGCAGAGTGGGGCGATGCCAATTTGGTGAAGTTCAATGCTTCAAAAACACAGGCGTGTCTATTTTCCGCTAAGCGGAGTCAATTTCACCTGACTCCTACTTTCCGAGATGTATCCCTTCCGATTTCAGACCAACTAGAGCTTCTAGGGTTTACGCTAACCAGTAAATTGAATTTTGGCTCGTTCATAGAGTCCAAAGCCAAGACAGCTGCGAAGAAGCTAGGCGTTCTATCGAAGGTGAGACAGTACTTCACACCGGGACAGCTTCTTAACCTGTACCAAGCACAAGTCCGGTCGTGTATGGAGTACTGTTCTCATCTCTGGGATGGCTCTGCGAAATACCAGCTTGAGGCATTGGAAGCTATTGAGAGACGAGCCAAAAGGCTCATTGGTAGCGACACTCTAGTCGAGTCCAAGCTCCTAAGTCTCGAACATCGCCGTAAAGTTGCCAGTCTATCGGTATTTTACAGGATACATTTCGGAGAGTGTGCTACGGAACTTCACAATTTGGTTCCCCCATCCCCATTCTACCATCGGACCACTAGACGCACGGAAATGCGGCATCCATACTTGGTTGATGTTCCAACTGTCCGCACAAAGCGCTTTGCTTCAACTTTTATGTTGCGGACAGCCAAGGAATGGAATTCCTTGCCGGCGTCTGTCTTTCCGAGCACCTACAAATTGGATGTTTTCAAGACAAGAGTGAATAGGTATCTTCTAGGTAAGCGTGCTACATCGTCGACCGCATCATCACTTAACAGCAGGTGAGATAGCGGTCAAGCGCAAACCTATAAATTGTAAAAAAAAAAAAAAAAAAAAAAAAAAAAAAAGGCGCTTAAATCTTGCACATCTCTAGAATAGCATTTTCCTGAGCTCAAGTGCTTTAGGCCCGATTAGCAGTCTAACTATGCAAATGGCAAAAACGGAACCCTTATAGATTCGTCATGTGTCTGTCTGTCTGTCTGTCTGTCCGTCCGTATGTCACAGCCATTTTTCTCCGAAACCGTAAGAGCTAGACTGATGAAACTTGGCAAGTAGATGTATTCTGTGAACCGCATTAAGATTTTTACACAAAAATAGAAAAAAAACTATAAATTTTGGGGGTCCCCATACTTGAAACTGAAACTCAAAATTTTTTTTTCATCGAACCCATTCGTGTGGGGTATCTATGGATAGGTCTTCAAAAATTATGTTGAGGTTTCTAATATAGTTTTTTTCTAAAACTATAAATTTTGGGGGTCCCCATACTTGAAACTGAAACTCAAAAATTTTTTTTTCACCGAACCCATACGTGTGGGGTATCTATGGATAGGTCTTCAAAAATGATGTTGAGGTTTCTAATATCGTTTTTTTCTAAACTGAATAGTTTGCGCAAGAGGCTTTTCCAAAGTGGAAAAAAGTTGGTCCCCCCCCTCTAACTTCTAAAATAAGAGAATGATAAATCCAAAAAAAAGGTATGTTGTACATTACTATGCAAACTTCCAACGATATTTGGTTTGAACGAGATCTAGTCAGTAGTTTTATTTTTATACGTAATAAATCGTAAACCGCAATTTACCTTTCGACGAACTACAAAAACCTTTATATTATGTTATTGATGCTACGGAACCCTTCATGGGCGAGTCCGACTCGCACTTGGCTGCTTTTTTTCCTATTAACAACTTCATTATCTCTTACGTTGCCAAGATACAGTTCATATTTTAGCTCATGTTTTTTACCACGACTCATTCAATACTGGAATTTTCTGATAGAATTGATGGACGGAGTAAATAGACTTTACCTCTTAATTCAAAAGCAATACAAAAAACAATGGCAAATTACCCATCATTGAAAAGACTACCCACTCATTCAACCGTCCAACAACTGTAATCCTCCTGAAAGAATTGGCCTCCCTAAAGGTCCCTACGGACGACAATAACATTAAAGCCTAATAACACGGGCGATTGTTTTGACACACGATAGGATTTACCGTTCAGTTTTCCACATCATAGGATGGTTTATGTTGTGTTCTATTACGGATATTGATGTTAAAGTTGTGACAGATAAAATAACAACGATTTTACTTTGGTTATCATAAAAGAAAATGTGCACCAATGTATTTTTCAAGTTGAATCGAGCATGTTTACAAGATTAAATTACCAAAATCAGAATCAATCTTTATTTTTCAACTCAATGATCTTTATTTCGTAGAACCTAAAAAGTTCAAAAATACGTGTTAAGTGCAAGAGAGGAGCCTCTTTGAAACGCCTTAAAATCCTTTCACCACACTTGGTCTGAAAGAATCAGTTACACTATAAGAAGAAGAAGTACAATTATTTTCAAATTTCGTCAAATAGTACATTTATCAGTATGCCTTCTCTCACACCTCATTCTTTCGTTTTTCTCTTCCCCTCCTCTAATATATGCCGACTTCTTGGCAGTCTCACCTTTCTAAGCTATCTCATCTTGCACACGATTGTGTGCATATATCTTTTAGTTGACATACTCTCATCATATCACACTATTACGCCATCAACCTAATATCAAGCCTTATTTTCTTTACATTACAAATTTTCATATGCCTAAACCTCTATTTGTGCATTAAGCGAACTTGTGACAGAGTTAACTTTAGCTTTTTTCAGCGCGTCAATTAGCAAGAAATCTCGTTACAGCGTCTCGTGTTTTAGTTATTTACGCCGCCAATTACCGGAGGTAGGGTTAATGCGATAAGTGACGCGGTAACAAGATGCAGACGGGATATGGGAGGGGTTGATGGATAAGTGTGAAACTTGTGCGAGGTCTCTGCGCTTAAGATTTTAGGATTCGAGGTTTATTTTTGCGTCTTTTTTGACTGGATCAGAGCTGCTATGAATGAAATGAAAACGGACATCTGAAAATAGAGAAAGATTTGCGTGGTTCCGTTTTTTGTACGGTATGGTTATATTTCATCTTCTTTTGTGTCACTGTAAACTTATCTGGCTAGCTGCCTGTTTTAAATTTGCCGCATTCAATACAGTAAAATAATAACGACACTTTTTGAGCTTAATAATGTTTTTTATCGTTTGTGATGATCGTTGAAAAGTTGTGTTTAAAATTTAAGACCAAGACTCTCAGAATCGACCTATTTTAGATTCAACATTAAACAATCAAATATTATTTGTTTTGATCTGATAAAAATATATGTTGTAGTTTAATAAATAATCTTGATTATTCTATGGTTCAAAACACGATATTGTCAACTTTGCTCGATCAAAAAAAATCGCGAAAACTCCCAATTTCGCGAATTTTTGATCGTTTTTTTAAGTCGTACTTGAAGTAGACCCAACGTTTACTCCCGAAAAACATGTCAAAAAATAGGCAATGAAATTACGAAGAATATTCTACGGTTCATTTTTCTCAAAACAGTTTTTTATTGTTTTATCAAGATATTATATAATAATGCGGCCCGCGCGCTTCGTTTCAGTAGCCGGCCAGGCGTCTTTGAGGTAGGACCTGTGTCGCTGTTGCTAGCTCGCTACGTTCCCCGCAAAATATATGATAAATTATTATTGTTGTTTGCCGTCACAGTATAAAATTGTAACAGTAAGTACAATTAACTTTGTTTTACGGAAATATAAGTAAGCAACACAATTTATTTTATTATTTTTCTTTTTTTTTTTTGGGTCATGTAGGGAAGGTGAGATTATTTTGAAAGCAAAATATTTTTTTCCCCCCTCCCCCCTTTAGACCCCTTTATTATTTAAAAAACCTAAAAATGGCCTATTTTTGACCTTTTATTTTCGTGTGGAGCATTGCGGCGAGCGAAGCGAGCCGCCATGCGACCACGGGGAACAACGCGGCGAGCGAAGCGAGCCGTGCTGTGAACCCTCCGAAATTTGCCCCCCCGGAACTCCCCCCCTCAGGGTGGCTCTGCAACGGAGAGGTCCTGCATAATTTTTTAATGGGCAACGTAAAGAGGGTCTAGAGTGATTTTGATTGTACAAAAAAATTTGCCCCTCTTGCCCCCCAGGACCCCCCCTTTTGAGAGTGCTACCGGATGCCGTCGAGATAGGAAGGTTTCGATTGGGGTTTCGTATAGAGGGTTTCTTCCTGAATTGAAAGAACAAAAAAAACTTCCCCTTCCTACCCCTTTTTTTTCCCCCCCTTTCGTATCTTCCAAGCGGAGTGACTTGCGAGACTTTTTTTTTTTGGGTCATGTAGGGAAGTTGAGATTGTTTTGAAAGCAAAATAAATTTTGCCCCCCTCCCCCCTTTAGACCCCTTTATTATTTAAAAAACCTAAAAATGGCCTATTTTTGACCTTTTATTTTCGTGTGGAGCATTGCGGCGAGCGAAGCGAGCCGCCATGCGACCATGGGGAACAGCGTGGCGAGCGAAGCGAGCCGTGCTGTAACCCCTCCGGAATTTGCCCCCCCGGAACTCCCCCCCTCAGGGGAGCTCTGCAACGGAGAGGGCCTGCATAATTTTTTAATGGGCAACGTAAAGAGGGTCTAAAGTGATTTTGATTGTACAAAAAATTTTGCCCCCCTTGCCCCCCAGGACCCCCCCTTTTGAGAGTGCTACCGGATACCGTCGAGATAGGAGGGTTTCGATTGGGGTTTCGTATAGAGGGTTTCTTCCTGAATTGAAAGAACAAAATAACTTCCCCCCTCCTACCCCTTTTTTCCCCCCCTTTCGTATCTTCCAAGCGGAGTGACTTTTAAGACTTTTTTTTTTTGGGTCATGTAGGGAAGTTGAGATTATTTTGAAAGCAAAATAAATTTTGCCCCCCTCCCCCCTTTAGACCCCTTTATTATTAAAAAAACCTAAAAATGCCCTTTTTTGACCCTATTTTTTCGAGTGGAACAGCGCGGCGAGCGAAGCGAGCCGTGCTGTGACCCCCCCCAAGCCCCCCAGAACCCCCTCCTCCTGAACCCGGGGGAAGAGTCGCAGCGAGCGAAGCGAGCTGCCACGCGACCACGGGGAACAGCGCGGCGAGCGAAGCGAGCCGTGCTGTGACCTTCCTACGCCCCCCAGAATTAGTGTTACAAAGAGAAAAAACTGATAATTAGTGTTACAAAGGGATTGCAGTGAGTGGATGGAAATTAGAAAAAGCCTTATAACGGCCTCAAATTTTGGCGCAATCTGTAAAAGGAAATTGTCCAAAAGCACAGCGAATACAGTAAAAAATGTACTGTATAAAAAAAATATAGGCCACGTAATGTCAGTAGCTCATGGTGTAGAAAATGAAAAGCAAGCGCTACAACAAATGGAGAGACAAGAAAACATTGTCATCGAACCATGTGGACTTTTCATAGATAAACAATACCCATTTATTGGGGCTACACCCGACGGTTTAGTTGACCACGATAAAATTATAGAAGTAAAGTGTCCAATAACGGCATTTAAGACCGGAATAGAAACTGCTATAAAAGAAAACAAAATACAAATATATAAATATGACAAAAAAAACAGTACGCGAATCATTAATAAAAGAAGCAATTGGTATTACCAAGTGCAGGGTCAACTCCATGTTACCGAGAGAAACCAATGCATTTTTGGAATTTGGTCCGGCGAAAATCATCCACTCATAATCGAATACATTCCTAGAGATGACGAATTTTGGAAGGTGGAAATAGAAAAAAAAGTTATTGATTTTTACATGAAATGCCTTTTGCCAGAGATTGTAGACCCGCGACAAATTCGCGGTATGCCAATACGTGATATAATTTTAAAAGAAAATGACGAAAATAATGACGTACCTATGCAGCCAGGTCCAAGTAAGCAATTGGATATAATTCAAAGTCCAATCCAACCTCGTGGTCAGTTTGGTCCATGCAAACCTAGGCAGCTACAATTTGATGAATTTTAGTAGGTAGGTATACCTACCTACCTACTAAAATTCATCAAATTGTATAAATGTACAATTTCGTAAACTCATCAAAACGATGCACAAAGATTACGAAATTGTATATTATTCACGTTGCTGAATAAAATAGTACATTGTTACCTGAGGATAGAAAGTCACATTTTTGAGTACCGAGACTTCTGGCGGGCCTTCGCTGGCCAGCATTATTCAACCATTATTTTAATTTTCATAATTAAATAAATGGTTATTTTTTTTCGCAAATCTATGTTATTTAAATAAAGAAATAGTTGAAGCTAAATAATAATAAAGTCATTTAGAAAATATATTCTTTATTTAATACCCACTATCTTTATGTTATTAAAATTTAAATTTTACATCGCGGACTAATTAGACTTTTTAAACTTCTAATCGTTGTAATGGGTTTCCAACCTCCTTGCTGAATAAAACGTTAGAATTTAGTTCAATAACCTCCTTGCAGTTAGAAATAGCTTTAGAAAGTTGGAACATGGTTGAATAAAATAGAACTTGTTTTTTTATAATTTGACAGCTGTCAGTAGAAAGCGATTCTCTCTAGGGCTGAAAGTATTACTTTCAATTAGGCCCCTCAGGCAACTTCAGACCTACTTTCCGAGTATGTGCAATGAAAAAGTGATATGTGCCATACGAAATAAAAATATTTTATATATAATATAGTATAAAAATAACATTTTCAAAATTTACGTAGGCAGAAGTATGTGTCGTTTTACAAAATAAATATAATTGTTACTTGTACTAGTTGTATTTTTTACCTCTATGTTCTCGTTGCTGGATCGAATAGTTGTATGTGCCACACGAAACCAAAGTACTTTTTAGTTGGACTAATTCTATTTTTTTTTATTACTTAGCTTTGTGACTGTACCTATATCTACACACAATATGTAACAAAAATACTGGTAATATGTTATCAATACTATCTACAATACTACCTAACTGAAGTTAGTAAGTAAATATCATACCTAACTACTGCTTGGTTTTCTATACTGTGGCACTAAGTTATCGTACGCGGTCAGTGGCGCACGGCCTGCCGGGCGCGTAAATAATTACGTCGCGCGCTTATCATGGCGGGGGCTGAGGTAGCGCTAAATGCCTACTGCGCTCGAATATCCTGGCCTTAATGTGCGACCACTAAAAACTCGAATCACCATTCTTAATTGCAGCTTCGTAGACTCGAAAATATCCAAGCAATTCAGTATTGGGTACGTGTTTCGTCTACAGCGTCTGGGAAAGTAAGCCACAGAAGAATTTATAGTAAGGTCGACAATGGGTCTAAAGTTTCACTCCGGCAAAGAAAGAGCTTTATACCTGTGAATGGGGTTTGAAAGAATTTTATTGTTTATTTGATACAAAAATCACGATGAGCTAAATCCTGTCGTTTACTATAATCGGAGGTTCTTGAAATTATTAATACGATTAGTATTCATAAATAATTTATATTTTTTTATGTGTTAGCTATAAGAACATTGGATCTAGACATCTGAATAAAACAAATTTTAATTTAATTAATTAATTAGAACCCTACTTACTCTCTCAACTAGGCAAAACAGCATAAACACGCATGTGTGGACTAGACACCTTTTCACCAGTAATTTATTTTCACGAATTCTATATTGCATTCCAAATTCGGGATTTTAAAGTGCATATCGCGTTTGGAGTCGATGAGGAATGATCTAGGGTTCTCCGCCTCGTTAGCAGACTGTCTTATGACGTTAGTGGTCTCTCTGACGGCACGTCCGACCAGTTGGGTCTACAGAGCAAGCAGCCCTGCTATTCCGGCAACACGGCTCGATTAAGTGATCGCTGAATCCGCGTTCTATTTTCAAATTTTTCAAACGAAAATTGACAGCTTACATCGAATTCAGCGTTCGCTTGAGTAATTTGTGTTGCTAGAATTACACGCCTGATATTATTCAACGCACTGTTTAAAACCACCTTCAAATGGAAATACTCACTATTATTTTTAAAAGTGACAAAACAAACCAACCTGTCACGTCTACGTAACCAAGTTAATTACAATTTAGGTTGGCTCAACTTGGTGAGAACGAGTAATTTTTTCCTAATAAAGAAAATAACAATTAGTATTCGGTTTGCACCTCTAGCACGACGGATAATTAAGATGGATTTAGAGTTCAGATGGTTTTGCTAATGCAGTCTAGTTTAGACAGAGCTAATAACATGAATGGCAAGCGAGCGTTCGAGATAGTTAAAAGCAGTGGGTATAGTTTCACGTGATTCCAACGAGTGAACTATGAAATGCAGAGATAGAGATGGATAAAATCCATTTTAGTTTAAAATTACACTGGTAAATCAAGCAAGCTGCTTGTCTAATTGAGTTTGAACTTTTGTCTAGCGACCGTTGCATTTGCTTGCTGATTTATTTGAGCTACACTTCTTGAGCGAGGAAGACGTAGTTACAAAGTTCCTAACTTATTTACTAAGCGCTCAGGGTTTGTCAAATCAGGAGCACGAGGATCATTAGGTTTCAAGTGACCTTATTCTATCATAATATTGATCTCATCGACATAAACCTGGGGGCGGATTTTACCATCTCAGAGAAACTTTTTTACATGTCTAAAGTAAAAACGAGGTTAATTTTATCGCATGCATAGTGGTTCTCTGAGACTGTAAAACTGCCCTTAGAAACACAAACGTAACTGCAATAACTGGGAACGTTTTCTCGAACAAAAACGGAGTCTCAAGTGCACTTTCAAACTGCGATAAGCGAATTAATGGCACCGTGTCTCGACCAATAATTTAAAGAGCCAGAGTCTGCCGGACTCCGCTAATTGGTTACGTCTAATGAGACAAGTGATGATCTTGCGCTAATGAGAGGACTTTACGCGATGCGATTGTAGGATAGTAAAGGTTGAACGGTAGCTCGTGCTGTTTCATTCCGCTTTTTGTTCTTGTTACGCTATTGGTCGTGGCTCTTATAACCTTCGTGTTTCAGTCACGTGAAACATATTTGAAGTTGCGTGAACCGACAGAGGGAAAATCTTACTGCTTCTGGTCTGCTTATGCAAGAATTATAATATTATATCAGTTAGGTAATATTAAGTTATTACTTAATTAGTATTAAGAAATTACTGGGTTCGACTCTCACCTAGAACAAATATTTGTGCGGTGAACACTGATTTTCTGTCTGGTATTCTAAGTACGTCTACGTATTTACAAAAAAATATTATACAAGAATCATATTGGTTCGACTATAATAAACCACTTTTTTAAATGTCCTCTCATTGAACAGCATGATAGCTGATGGATCTAAAAGTCTTGCCCTTAATTCTTAATACTCCTCGTACTGCTTGACATTTACCGGCTTGTTAAAAGTCACTTGCCACTGACACTTTCATGCCAACAAGTAAAGATGGCAACAGACTTAGCGGCGTGGTAAGTTATATATGCTATTTTGAATGAGAGCCTTAGGCTGATAGACAACTTACAACAGCTTATAAACAACAGTGATGAATACCAAAAAAAGGAACGGATTTTAAAAGCTTATAAGACTAAACCCTGCTGTACAAGGAAAAAGATGTGACTTACCTTGCCAACACCGGTGGGTTCCTTAACACCAAGCCGGCGCAGCAACGCTGGTGGCGGCGGCGGCGGCACTCGATGCAGCGCTGCACTGTAGCCGCTTGACGCTGCATCATCATCCCGCCTTCTGCGTTCTCGGTGGGGAGAACCACTGCTGGTTTTGGTAGTTGATGTCCTGTAACAAGGGGATGTGGTGGTTAGTTCGAGGTTAGAACGTAGCAGATGCTACTGGTAAGAGTGGTACGTCTAAGGTAAGGTGGTATATGTCGTTTAGAATACCTCTTGATACCTGAATAAATAATAATAAATAATATTCAGCTACAGCGACTGGAAACCAAGTTGTAGAATGAATCTACTTCATGTCTTACTTCTAAGTAATTTTCTTTCCAAATAATGTGTATTAATAAATAAATAAAATAAAAAAACAAATAAATATTGTGGACTATTCACACAGCACTACCCAGCCCCAAACTAAGCAGAGCTTGTAATATGGGAACCAGATAGCTGATATAATACTTGAATACATTTTTTTTACCAGTGTATTTCCCAGTGAGTTATAACAGCAAACTCCCAATAGGCTTCAAGTTACTTTGTAATGGCTAAAACCACGTAATTGAAACCTTCCAAAAGTCATTATTTATTTTGACCTACCATTCTTCAGATACCCCCAAACTGAAAGAAGTCGATCCGGAAATAAATGAACAGGACGTGACGTCTCGAGTGACCTTTTTACATTTTTCAAAAATTAGCTGCGCGTCAATTCTGTAACGCATGCGGGTGGAGGTAGACTGCAGATTTTTTTGCAACGGCAAAGTGTGACCTTCTGATGACCGACAAGGTTTTTCAAAGATTGAAAATGGCTCAAGACCAGTTTGTTTTTTCAGACCCGTATACGCTAGTCCTATCATTCATAATGCCTGACACTTTTTAGCGGCTAGCTAAAAGCCTCTTGTCACTGTCACTTTCATGTCATCAAATAGAGACGGCAACAGACTTAGCGGCCAAAATTCTATAGGGCCATTATGAATCAGAGCCACTGCGTGACATCAAAAATAAAACATATTGTAGCAACATACTGATGCTTAAAGTTCAGCGATTGAACAGCTATAAAAGCTCCGCCTATACGTATTTCCAATTCCCACGTGTCTGCGAGGCCCCAATTCGCGTGAACTTTGAAATTTCACGCGACATTTCGTCGCCCGTCTGCAACACACTGCAAGGGGGGTGCACACGAGCGGTGATGGATGGCGTTTACGTGTCGACTGACGACACCGTTCCCATTTTATTTTAATGCCATCGGCGTATAGTCTCGTGAGAGCAGAGGCTTAAAATTGAAAATTCTCCCACTTTGCCTGCCTATCGGAAAAAATGACGTTGTACCTCGGTATCTTCATAGTCGTTTTCTGTTTGATATTCAGGGCAGGAGTGTCTCCATACCTCAAATTACGGAGCATACCTTGTATCCACATAATCTTTATTGAAAATGTTCTCAGAATATTTTATGATGCGAGGTAAAATATGCGAGCTACTAGAGGCAGTTTATGAAGTATGAAAATATAAACACTATAGACCTGCATTCCTGGTGTATTGGGAGTCGTGTCAAGATAAAACTTCGCCAGAGTTCATCTTATAGTTTGTGAAGACTCTTTCATAATGTAATGGAATTTTTGAGTAGATGCAGTCTTATAAAATCAATAATTTTGAATGCCAAATATTTAATTAATTACTTATTATTATTATTATTACCTATTTAATAGAGAATAGTACAATTTTAATAACAGCTTGAAGATAATAGTACAATGTGTAAAACAAAATCAAATGTGTGATTCAAATCAAAAGAGTTTGTGTAAGCACAATTGTATTGTCCCGTCTTCGCAGAGCCAACTCTAGTTCAAATGTCGTTGGTATACGTGAATCAATCTATGAGTATCGCAGAGTCCACTTCGTACAAGCATCGCACCTACATTCTTCCATAGCGTGTGCCAGTCGCGTGCTCGGCCACCCCACTTTATTGTGCTAAGAACTATTAACATTCCTATACGGGGAATGTTTAGATAACTCCGTGTTTGCCTCCTGGAAGTTATGGCTGCCTGGTACTTCTGATAAAGATATCATGGAGACATACGGCTTTTTGATAGGATATCGACAGGTTACGGTCGATAGGGGTTGATAATGACGTAAAAAAATCGTTCCCATGTAATTTGATACTGGATTTTTTGCCGTCACATGAAACAAATTTTAGGAAATAGAAAACGTATTCGATGCTGCAGATAATCATTTCTTGAAATTACAAAGTTATCCATACGAACAAGCTAAAACAAGTCGTCATAAAAACCATAGAACAAAATTGAAAATAGACCCTCGTAAAATTTAATCGAATCAACAAAATACACGGACGAAAATCTAAACCATAAGGGTTTGGCCGGTTCGCTAGCTAAAAGCTGACAGTTTTTTTCTTCAAGACTATGTAATACACTTCCAGGGAATCTTCCAGAAACATTTTGAGATTTCTCCATCTACCGCTTTTCTGTAATGCTCACAATGTTGCCGGTTCAAAGGGGGTGATCTACTCCAGGGCATTTGTTCATTTTGCATTTGTTTTGTTTGTGTTAAGCTCGAGAGACAGTGGCTATCGGTTCTACAAGGTTTATGCCCTTAAATACGAGTTAGTTTATCAATCGATAACGTACGTCTGTTTTTCAGTTGAGAGAGGGTATGCTTGTGGCAGCCGCTTTCAGTACGCCACGCCCTAAGGCCCGCATCTTGTTCACGGTCCGCGAGGCATTCTATCAAATGTCAGGAGTTGCCCTATCCAGGATCGCTTCCGATGTGGCCGGCGTCCCGTGAAATCAAAACTGAATCTTTTCATACAGTTACATTGTAACGTCACATTTCAGCTTAGTACAATGGCCGAGATATTGGTAGACAAATCTGAGAGCATTTGCTAAAAGAAAATCCCAGATCCCAATGTATTTATGCCACTAGAACCAGTGTTGTGGTGGCATTATCATGTTTAACAATATTCAGGACGGTCAACTAGAAAAAGAAAGGGATAACAGTTTGCAACTGAGCGCTTCTGTGTTTCGGAAATTCTATCAGTTCTGCATGCATCCCGTAATGGTAATGAGCATGATAACAGTTACAAAGAACAAAACCAATGAAATTATGGTTCTTTAGATAGCTTTAAACAGTAATTGGCTTCATTTTATGTCGAGGAGGATTAGATTAATTCAAAAAAATTAAAATACTCGTGTGAGCGTTTACAAATCGTACATTTTACTCATATACCTACGAGTTATAGGTAGCTTATAGTAGGTATTCAACACAAAGTGAAAACATACAAAGCATTACACGTGAGACAAAAATATCGCGTGTCGTAAACGCATTTTAAATTACTCACAAATTAATTCCCATAAACATTTAACAGTTTCTTAATAGCATTTTTTAAATTCATTAGTGCTCTAATGGTGTTAATGGCAGTACAAAGGTTTTATTTACGCCCGTCATTTGAATAATGGCGGTGGTTCTTGTTCCTTTTGTTTATGAGCACATAAACATTTTTGTTTTTGATACACCATGCGTATCATTTAATGTTAGTGAATAAATCCGTAAGGTAACAAGTACCGCAAGCGTAAATTATGTATTATTCCCTGAACATATTTTTAGACAAGCTGATGTCAAACTTAGTCAGCCCAAACATTTCAGCTTTTACACCTTTTATGTGCGGCAGACGAAATTTTTACTACCCGAAACTGTGTGGCACACGGCCAAATTTACAAAGGCTATTATTTACTGTTTTTCAACAGCTTTCACGCAAAATTAAACTCTATTGTTGTGTAATAAAGCCCTGTCTGAATATTTGACGTGTTAAGTTCAGGTTGGCAGCTGCAGTATTGTTTGGTAAAATGATGGCAATAAAATATAGAGGGAAGCCTTCAGAACTATCCTGTTCAAGCGTTTTTGGTGTACGTTGAAATAACTTGATTTTCCCTTTCTATGTGCATAAAAGCGTGATCGTCGTTGATCGAGCTCAAATTGCTTGTTTTGCGGGACATAAGATTTTTGACATCTTTTTCTCAAATGTCGGTAATTTTATCAAAATGTCAACAATATTCTTAGGGATTAAGATATTTTAGTTGGTATCATTATAAACAACGTTGAATGTTTTAAATGTTGCAATGTTGTTCTTTATAAGTTAAGGGTTCAGTAGTTTATTTGGTAAATTTGTCATGCCTGATAGAGCCAATTGTGTGCAAAAACTTTTTAATGAAAAACTCGCACAAAAAGGCTTTCACCATAAAAATCCCCTTCCACATTACGGTAAAAGCAAGGGATAACTCATAACACAAGGTATTAATAAAGAGTTGGTCTGTCCCTTTGTGTACAAAACTCTTCATTAGAGATCATAGCATTGTTGTGAGCCTTTTGTGGACGAATCGCGGTTCCGACGAGGTTTGATACAAGTAAAGAATAAAGGGCGTAAAATTGAATACTTTTTGGACTGTGTAGTTATTTAGTTTACTACTTCAGCTGGGCGATTGTATAATTCTGTTGCAATTAAAAGTTGATACTAACAAAAAACAGCGATAATTTATTGCCACCTTTTTTCGATCACCATCCAAGAATCTGATGTCATACTATTTTTACAAAGCGAAGTTGATATTCGTTATTTTATGTTTATTACGTCAGCATTCAGTCTTTTTGCAATCGTTCGTGATTTATTATTTATTATTGTCGAAGATAAGTTTTGTTTTAATTCGTGTTTTATTGCAATCGGAGCTCAGAATAATGTCAAAACTAACAGATGTAACTAGATTTTGATTGAAACAAAAGATACATAGTCACTCCACACAACTGCGGTAACTAACGTCAACTATGAATGTGTAAGCTTATCAAATATAGGTAAGGGTAAGCTCTAAAAATAATATGTCCAAATAAACAAAAATTCCATCAACAAATTAAACTAATCCCACGCTCACACGCCTTACTAATAAGTCCTATAATGGACGTAGAGACCTCCATTTTCAAAGATATGACTTCTGACTTCTTCATAGCCAACAAATAAACGTCTAGTTAAGGTATAAAATTATTGTAGACACAATAATATTTTCAGATAATTAATGATTTGAAATTACAACTTTTCACTTAGACCACCATCGTTTATTATACATATTTGCTATACGTTACTTAAGTGATTCAATAAAAGTTAGGTCTCTCTGTTTCCCGATGGAAAAGTTTCGAAGTAGGGTGACATTAGTAAGTAATAAATATTGCTGCTTGCATCTGTTGTAGTTCATCTTGTACGAGTTGCTAGGCTACCTAATTAGCTTAAATTAATTCATCATCATCATCTACTGCAAGGTATATTAGGCATACTATCTATTCTGTTATATTCGACATGATTTTTTGCTGATAGGGTCGTCAATCTATCCTGTTATTAGATTCTTTTCCCGTTCTCAGTGGTTTTAAACCACCTGTCTCCACGTTTTGCCAGGTGGCATTCCCAACTTCATATTTATCTATATCAACAAATATAGTTTAGAGAGTATAATATAAATTTCTAAGAACTCTATTCAATGTCGAAAGCTTCTTATTTGAACTTTGACACATCGCAAGCTGCTAACTTCACCTTAAATTTAACCCTCCGTTCCTTAAAGGGGTGATAATTTATACCCTACAATCTTTTCCCTCTCAACTTTAGCTTTGACATTTATAAAATACGTATAGTAATCTGCTTTCGCTCCCTGAGCTCGACCTTGTGACACCATAAAGAAGAATTCCCTACGTATTTATGGCAACTTCTTTTGGAAGATACGGCTTTTTTTATCTAAGACAGGATTTAGTAGACAACACGCGTGTGTGATTTACATATGGCTATTTTCTGGTTTTAATACCTATTTATTGGTAAATCAGAACTTTGCGTGTATTTAATCAACAATACCTACTTGCGTTGATTGATCAACTCAATTTATTAATTTTATATTTTTATTTTCTAGACACAATGGCAATAATCGTATTTTTTTATTTTTTATTACATACCATTGGTTTTCCTCCCCTCGAATATCAAATAACACATAATTGTATATACCAAAATAAATATGCAAACACTGCTGGTTGAAACATTGCCATCCCATTAAATTGTGACAGCTGCGGTTTTGAAATTTCACAAAGCCCATTACTTACAACAGGTTGGAAATAACACACGAGCCCCCAACGGGTAAGGGAATAGAAACGTCGTGAAAAAATATGGCGTTACAGGAAACGAATACAAATACGAATAAAAATAAATATAAAAATAGGTACGGAGGTATTTCGGAGCGCAGGAAAATGAGGAAAAACCATGCCAGTCTGACCCCGATAGCAAGCTCTGATATGGTTGATTTGAAAACATACATGCTAAAAAAAATATTTTCATTTGAAAACGCGGTTTACTTGCATTGAGCTGGATGAAATGCTTGGTTGATAAAACCACATAACGAAATAAAAAACATTTTATCGTCTGAAAGATAACCTTATATTTTATTTCAAAACGCAAATGGAGCACGAAAACAATAAAAGCTAAATACAAAATAAAACATACGGTTAAGTATATCGCTTCGATAGTTTATAATCAGCATAACGACCCAAAAGCTATGATTCAAGATTCATAGCAATATCCATTAATTGCAATTGAAGGTATCATTGAGATTGCTAAATATATATGTAGGTACGTACAATAAATTCACACTGAAACAATACACAGACAGACTGTGAGATATGAGCAAGGGTGGGATTAGCTTGCCAAATCAGCAGCTTGCTCACTCCATCAGAAATCTCGGTGATTTGATCCATATGCTACTGGTTTCTTTTGTAGTTATGATATCTTCACTCCAATGTGAAATCTATAATGGTCTATGCTATCGGGACTATTAAAAATAAAATTTCTAAGTGACAATGTTGAACTTTGAATTAGTTTCTCATTGGCATTTGTTTGTCATTGGTTGGCTATTAAAGCCGATTAATACTACTACTTAACTTGAGTTAATTATTAAGGCCGTTCTATGATGAATTTGTATTGAAACGCGACCAAAAGAACCAGTTCCACGCAACCAAGCTTTAATCAGGCAAGAATCTTATGCGGTTTGGTTCCTAGCGAGACGGTGCGTGGCAAGTAAAGTGAACTAGCTGTAATATTCTATGCTATGGATGGAGGCTGCCTTCTGTCAGATTGTGGCGTCGACTCCACTAGGATTAACTGGGGCGGTCTAGTCACTGTTTTGTGTTCCTGAATTACGTGTCGAGATTCTGATACTATCTGATGTCGATAATTGTATTGTTCTACAGAGACTGTTCGATGGAATTGTCACAATTCTGCTTTGGAAGAGGTATTACAGGTACCTTATTATCTAGATCGCAATGCTACGAGTATGTGGATAGGTATGTTGTACAGGTAATGTAATATAAATATGATGTAATTTTAACTTCAATAAACATGAAAGTGCGATATGTCTCTAATCTTATAATGTAACTCTTCTATTACATTACTAGAATACTCTTTATATTCAAGTTTTATTGAATTATTTATTTATTAATTATGCTTATCGCTATAAATTTATTACTCACATCTAAAATTATTAAAAAACTCAGAAACCAAAATCATGAAGTCTAATGATGTTTATTCCGAATATTTCCAAAGTAAGATAAATTCATCTTTTTTCGTGATGAAACCGAACCGAACATGTATTTTTGCCATCAAAACACGTAACTGTGCAAAAATAATATGTTCCGGCTAGTCGGGCACTAGCGATTTAAACAATAGAAATGAGCTTATTACGTGTTCCGGCTGTCTCCCTGTCATATTTCAACTATCTTTAACTCTTGTACTTTTCAACGAACACTGACTTCGGGGAAATTCAAAAGCGTACGTTTCTGGAACTTTGTAAGTGTGTACTTGAAATGTCTTGAGTTGATCGTTAACGTTTCGTGTGATTCTCTTTGTGTTTGTCTGTAGAGGGTTTTGTTATTGTTTGTTGATAAATTAATGAAAGATTTTACTGAAACAATAGCAGACATTGGTAACTATTGGTAACTGCATTATATATTGTTTTGAAATGTATTTAATTGATTGGTTTACACAGTTTAATTGATCACCATGCAGAGACGAAAACAAAGAATTCTTTGCATAACCACCCTTTTGTACAAAAATCGATACCTACCTACTTCTACTTTCACTCATCTTTGCTTACAGGTTGAGGTTTATGCACTATTTTTCATAGTTAGATTATGATGGTACTACATGGTAAATGTATATCCGTTATTGGCTGTATGTTAGAAATTTAAGTTTTAACATTGTATATAAAGCTGTGGATTTTGTTCTAATATAAAATAATAAATGTTTAAAACGTAGTTAAATATCTAAATCACAAAAGAATAAAGAAATGTATTTGTCAAGAAAAATCTCAGAAACACGCAGAGAACGCTGCCCCTTTTATTTCTATGCAAATCTACGTAATGATATTTTTGTCGCACAACTTGCGGTTGAGATTCACGGCAATTCTCGTGGGAGGCATCTTATCGTGGCAAACGAGAATAGACCATTGAATAAGCATTGAATACCCTGATCCCTTAAAATAGAGTTCCTTGATGCAAATAAAAAACTAAAAGCTTTTTAGCTAGACTACCTCTCAATCAGAGTTTGTTTTTGTGACTTGCAAGTCAAAATGTAACCAAAATCCCAAACCATAGTGTTTAAACTTTTAGCCGGAAAAGGGTTTAAAAGCCGGAGCTCTTCCAACCACTGTTTGATAACATCTGCTCCGGTAGCAGGAAATCGCTTACGGTACGTTCTGCGATACGAAAGACGCTAACGTACTATTGCTTACGTAATAATATTGCTTTCGGAATAGGAAACTAGGAGTTTTGACAATACAGTAGTTTGAAACGGAAGAATAATATTATGATTACGATTTGTTTGGTTTTTGAATTACAATAATATGCTTGCACATAATAATATATTGCATTTAATTAACATTATAACTTCCAAAACTTAAAATCCTTTCACCACACTTGCTTCGAAATAACCAGTGACACGATAAGAAGAACTCTAACTATAAAATTTTCTGCATTTATGTTATTCTTTTATGAATCACTGAAACTGTTTGAAATTTTAAATAACGCCTAATTGCCATTTGAAACAAATTTAAATGAAATAAACATAGGTAATATGTAATGTTATAATACTTGTTAATGGGTTTTCTATACACTTTTTATTTCAATAGAATGGAATTCTTTATAAAATTAAAAGAAGTTAACGGAAACTTATCCCATACAAATAAATAAAATTACCCAACATCCCTTACAAATAAATAAATTTAAGCACTATGTTTCATTTACAACGTATCAGTTGTGTATTTCTATATTTAGAAAGTGTTTAATTAAACAGATGTTTTAATAAGTGCTCGCATATCACATAAATGCAATAAATTTTAACCTGTTTGTCTAATAGCACGTTCGAAGAAAATTGGCGTTGGCGGGTAAAAAATGCCAAAAGCAAATGACGGGCAATCAAATACGATTCAAACAGAAGATTTGTCCACCTGACCTCAATTTTGTCCATCCTATAAACATCTGTATATAGGATGGACAAAGTGTCTACATTTTTTCTAACCCTTTAGTGAATATAGGGTTGTCTAAACTGTCTATGTATCCATAATAACTAGCAGTTGGTGACCGAGCTTCGCTCGGTATTTTTTATTGTTAATTTGTATTTTTAAGAAATCATAAGAGTGATATTCGCATTATTGGTTTACTATTACTGAACAGCGGCATCTGCTGGATATGCATGCAGTTAGTTGCTCACAATCGTAAATAGATGGCAGGAGCAGTCACATAATATTCAGTATATGTTTAATTATTGAACTCAGGGTTAACTAATCATTTTCTAAAAATGAATTCTAGCTAGATCGATTTATCGCCCCCGAAAACCCCTGTATAGTAAATTTCGTGAAAATTGTTAGTGCAGTTTCCGAGATCCTAAATATACATATTATACAAGATTTTCTCGTTTAAGGTATAAGATATATTCTTTATTTCAGTGGGGCCATAAAGGTTATTAAAACAAAAAAGCTGCCTTACAGAGTGACAGCAAACCGTCCGGAAATTAATTTTCAAAAACTTTTAAAAATATTGAAGTGACGCTCAGTTTTCACCCTTTTGTTTATTTATTTTTATTTTGTGTACCCTCCAAGTTTTATGCTTCTAGGACTTACGGTTTAGGCTGTGCGTTGATTGTCAGTCAGTCAGTCAGTAACATAAGAGTTTTATATATTTAGAAGATAATAAATTAATTTATTTGTAGCCATAAAATCATACCTCAATACGGTCCCTATGACTTACAAACCTACCTACTATTGTCAACCCTACGGGCTTACTGATTGCGGTCCCAATACCCCAACTCAATATTTACTCGCGAATGAATTATCCACCTCATTAATACGTTGCTAATATTGTACGAAAATACTGTAAAACGTTTTGAAATGAATTATTGTGACATGTGTTTTTTGAGTTTCAGTTATTGTGCGTATTGTTGTCCATTTACTTTACCATGTTTTTTTATACAACTAGTTTATGGAACAGGCATATGGCCCACCGGATGTTAAGTGGTAACCATCGCCTATAAAAAAGAATTGCCTCAAAAGAATCTAATCATCATAATCATCAATTCCAGTCGACTGCTGGACATAGGTCCCTCCTAATGGCGCACCACGGAGCTCGGTCTTTGGCTCTTCCCAACCAGTTGCTGCCCGCCACCCTGCGCAAGTCGTCATTTCATCTAGTTTGAGGACATCCTACACTATGTGTGCCTAAACGCGGTCATTTATCCCAGTGATCTAATTACAAAATAATTATACTCGACGTTGAAAAGTCATGACTACCTACAAATTAAAAAAATAATGACAACATCCCATTGTATTTTATTGTGTACAACTTAGGTATTTTGTTAGCGTGCATAACTAATTATCCAAACTGTTGATAAGCATCATACGCAGGTGTTAGGTATTTTATCAATGTACAGGGTTATTCATTATTAGCTGCAAATACTCAGGAATTAGGTTCAACAAATAGAATAAAAAATATTTATGAAATTATTTTTTTTAAATTTGATCAAAAAAATTTTCAAGTTTTTGTATCAAAATTTTATTTTTATTAATTTCTTTACGGCTATTGCATAATGATTGCCATGGAGAACAGGACGATGACCCACCCAGGCGGTGACTGAACGCAGAGTGTCGCTCACGGCGCGCGGGCGCGGATCAAAGGTCAAAATAGGTCAGGCGCCAATGATTCCTTTATCGATTTTCTCGGGATTTTCATAACAAAACTTAAAAAAAATCATTTCATAAATATTTTTTATTTTATTTGTTGAACCTAATTCCTGAGTATTTGCAGCTAATAATGAATAACCCTGTATATTTATTAAAACAGGTAGGTAAATAACGTGTTTTTCCAGCTGAGAGAATATACCTAGCATGAGACATTAGGTTCGAGTACGCACGTAGTACTCGTAGTATCGTCGCCGGCAACCGTTTCAAAATTAAAACAAGCAAAAAAAAAAGGATTTTATATGACAATGGATTTGTGCACTATTATTGTTATAGTTTACTTGTTTACTGTGAGTATACGAGTAAATCATTTTATTTTGCCTACTTATTTACTCCTCTTGGGGTTGAGACTCTGGGTCCGTGGGGTATCGAGGCCTTGCGGGTCTTCAACATTTTGTCTAGGCGACTGATCGAAGTGACGCGTGACCCAAGGGCTGGTGGTTATCTGGCGCAGCGCATTAGCTATTCAGCATTGCTATTCAGCGTGGCAATGCCGAGAGCGTCTTGGGGTCGCTTCCTTCTGGTACTGATTTGGATCAGTTGAGCTATATCTAGATCGTTTGTAACGGTCTGCAGATAGCTCAACTGTTTCTTGTGTATTTTGTAAATATTTGTTTAATTGTAAGTTTTTTTATTTCAAATGTAATTATTATAGCCTTCGTATTTAAACGTCTATAATAGATGCATTAATCTATTATGTACTTTTTTATTATGATCAACAAAAAAAACTACATCATGCCGTTACTGGGTCATTTATGAATTCAATTAGGATCGGACAAGCAATAGAAGTATTAGTGAGTCTTTGACAACATTTTCACGCCGCCCACGCGCTGTTGGAAAGTCACTGTACTTACTAAAAATAAACCTCAATCGGTCGAGATGAAAATCGGTTTGCACCTCAGAGGCTCTGAGCAGGAGTTGATCGCACGTTTACAAGACAGTGCATGGTGTGGTGTAAATGAAATCTCTTTAATATGGGTACAAAAAGTTCTCTAAAGAGTCAGCTAAAAGCACTTTTTGCGTCTTCATATAAAAATTGCAGTACAGATCACTTCTAAACAACGAGTTTTCAACTCCTGCTTAGCGCAGACAGCAAAAGCGGTGAAATATTATTAGCAATAAGCGACCTATTTTATACTACTGCTTGTTCTTTGGTAATAGCCTTCCCGATTGACTTAAGCTGTAAAATATATCTTTCTTTAACTTCAGTGGAAGGGCGTGGAGCTCGTAAAAGTTACAGTGGAACAAGGAGTGCTAGAAGGACAGGTCCTAAAGTCATGTACCGCTGAAGAAAATTACTACAGTTTTAAAGGCATCCCCTACGCTAGACCCCCTCTTGGAAAACTTCGGTTTAAAGTAAGTAATTAATAACAATAAATAAATATTTTAGACAATTCACTCAACATTATCTAACCCCAAACTAAGCAGAGCTCGCACTGGGGCAACCAGTATTTTCTTTTTCAAAATACATTACAACTTACATTACAATATAACACTCAGACAGATAACAAACATCTGTGTTCACCACACAAAAAATTGTTTTCGGTGGGGATCGAACCCACGACCTACGGCGCAAAAGGCAGAGCTACTACCAACTGTGAGCTGAGAGGCCAGTCGAGTAGAAAAGACAAATTAATGCATGGGTATCTACCAGACCTGCATGGGTAGGACTTTTTTTTTTTTTTTTTTTTTTTTTTTTTTTTCCCAGGGGAAATCCTTTATGGATACCCACTAGCGGGGGAACTAGTGGGTTATGTCAGACTCTTGCTACTGACTAAAACCCCTGGGGTGTTCCTCTACATTTGCGCTGGGTGGACGAGGTCATGGCTTCGTTTCGTTCCACAACCCCGTCAGCGCTTATCCTTGTGGACCCATCTTATGGAAGGGCTAAAGCCCTTTCCTCTTCATCTGAAGGCAGGCGTAGGACTAGACTAACTCAAATCAAACTTATTAGGTACCTAATACTACTAAACCTACGTGGAAACAATAAGTAAAAAACAATGCTATTCTACAAAATGCATATAATAATATGTTATATATAACCAATGTTTTGTTTTGTACAGAATCCATGTCCACCACAAAAATGGAAAGGCGTCAGAAATGCTTCTGAACATGGCCCAATCTGTGTCCAATTCACAAATGAGACAAGCGAAACTGTTATTGGCAACGAAGATTGTCTATACTTAAACGTCTATTCACCAAATTTGCATCCCAAAACTCCAATGGCTGTCATGTTTTTCATTCATGGAGGCTACTTTGTTTTAGGATCAGGAAACTCTGATCTGTATGCGGGGGACTTCCTAATAGGATATAACATAGTTTTGGTGACTATTAACTATAGACTAAACGCACTAGGCTTTTTGTCAGTGGACACCGAAGCTGCCTCTGGTAATGCTGGATTAATGGACCAAGTGGCTGCTCTAAAATGGGTGAGAAATAATATCAGATGTTTCGGAGGTGACCCTAAAAAAGTAACAATATTTGGCCAAAGCGCTGGTGGAGTTTCAGTGACGCTTCATTTGCTGTCACCAGCAGCAAAAGGCCTCTTCCACAGAGCAATAGGTATGAGTGGTGCTGTTTTTAATGACTGGGCAATTACCTTTGAACACGAGAAACGTGCATTTGCTGTTGGTAGTATGTTAGGACTGAATACAACCGATCCAAATATATTGATTGATTACCTTCAAAAAGTACCGGCTAAGAAACTGGTTGAAGTGAGTCCAAATATTATCATATCTGATAAGCTTTCACGTAATTTTTTGACGACGTTTTACTTCACTCCAATCATAGAAAAGAAAAACAGCCGAACGCAACAATACCTGACTGAAAGCCCTAGTGATTTACTTTTAAGGGGAAAAGTGAATGAAGTAAATTTTATGGCTGGTCATGTTCAAAGTGAAGGTTTAGGTACCACAAGTTCGCTACTATACAAAATACTGGAATATTATCCACAGTTTGAACAGTTGTACGTACCTGTGAAGATATCAAACATTAGAAGCCCAGAGAAAGTGCTGGAGATAGCAGATTGCATTCGAGATCGCTACATCACTAACAAAACCATATTATCCTCAATCAGAGGATATGCTCAGTACTACTCGAGTTCTCACTTCATTACCGAGATCGTTAACTTTTTCCATAGATACATGAAAGTGAATTCGAAGATGCAATATTTCTACATATTCTCTATTTACGCTTCGAGAAATATCTACTCTCAAGAGGCTGCACGAAAGTTTGGAATACGGATGTCGACCCACAGAGATGATATTCCGTACTTATTCGACGGTTCCGCGTACAACATGACGGTTACCCGGAAAAGTGCCGTTTACAAATACATTGATATTATGTGCAGATTGTACACAAACTTTGCTAAATACGGGTAAGACTGATAAAATGTATGAATTATGAGCAATTTTTACTTCGTAATCGATACGACAACGGTATGGAAAATAAAAGTTCTCGAATGGCGACCACGAACCGAACGACAAAACGTAGGACGCCCACCCACCAGATGGACCGACGACATTGTTAAGATCGCGGGAAGTCGGTGGATGGAAAGAGCTCAGAATTGTTATTCCTGGAAACGTGTAGGGGAGGCCTATGTCCAGCAGTGGACTTCTTCAAGCTGATGATGATGATGATGATGAGGAATCGAAACTATATAGTTTTTTTCAATTGCGTGTGATGTTAATACTGATGATTACTAACAACAATATGGAAGGCACCTATAAGCTAGTTCGTTTCTTCTGTTTCTATAATTTATTTTTAATTTACAATATTAAGAGCGCTCGTGGCCTAGTGGTAGCGGCCCAAGTGCCAGTGCTCTCAAACAGTGAATGAAAACATCGTGAGGAAACCGGCATGTCGTAGAACCTAGTAGTCAAGTGCACAAAAGGAGCCTCTTTGAGGCGCACTTTAAAAATAAATCTTTTCACCACACTTGGGTTCGAAAGAATCAGTGACACGATAAGAATATTAAGAATTAAGATGCCTAGGTTGTGGCTAGGTTGTAAACCCAAATTTATAAGGATTTTATTTATTCCAGCAACCCTACTCCTGTTGGTTACCCTGGATGCTACTGGCCCAGCTACGGTCAAAACAGAAACTACGTGAACATTTCCGATAAGCTAGATGTGGGCCAAATCACCTATACTGGTGATTTAGGGTTCTGGCAGGGCATTTATGATTATGCAGGTGTAGTTCCTTATATGAACTAGCTAGAGGAAATCCTTCAAATATACCTAACAGGTTTGTGAGCCAAGACTCGTTCATCCTATTTTTGTTGACCTGAACTTAAAACAAAGAAAAAAAGCTGCTTTGACTCACAAGGCGTATAAATTTTCGCGAGCCTCGATAGACCATTTTAGTCTTCTTCAAATTATAGGAAATGCTAAACTACCATAGGTATAAATTTTTGTAGATACTACCACAGTTAATAATTATAAAAATGTATCTTATTGATTTACAACTGAATATATATACATTATTTACAAAAACTATTATTATAAAACATTAAATTAATAGGATAAAAAACTACATTGAAACTCCAAGAAAAATATACTAATTGAATTGAGTTCTGTCTTCCATCTGTAGAAATTATAGGTAGAAAACAAAGTTCAAATCACCGAACGCAGACATTATGCTCAAAAGGCTAGCAAAGTTAAAAAAAAATAGAAAAATGTATCTATAGTTTAATTCTTTTGTTCATGTTTAGTTTGGTCTTTTCATAGACTATGTTTTTTTTGTTTCTGTATTTATTTTTGTATTGTCTTGTATTGTGGTTTGAATAAATTTTCTATCTTAAATGTGCCTACTACATAATTTTTGTATCATAATAGGCGCAACACGACTGTATAGTATACCTGCGCCGTTGAATATTCGCGACACGGTTTAGGCAGGCCGCAGACATGCCCCGTGCTGTAGCGACAACACGCGCTAACAGCAATGCAAATGCGTTGCCTTGTCGCCTGGTGGAATTCCTCAAACTGGTCTCAAAGCTCAGAGTGACTACTACCGCCAATCAAACTTTCCAATACCTTCTTCTTCTTAGTTATGGCATCTGTCTATTTCGGATCAACTTTGCCAGCGTCGAGAAAATTTGGTTGGAATTTTGACGTATAATCTAACAAAATCACTCAAGCGATCGCGTAAATCGATGTGAGTTGACAGTTTTTGTTTGAAAAATTTGAAAATGGAACGCGGATTCAGCGATCACTCGACGATCACTCAATCGAACCGTGTTGCTGGAATTGACGCCCAGGTGTCACAATCCTTCCTACTAATATTATAAACGCAAAAGTTTGTAAGTATATGGATGGATGGATGTTTGTTTGTTACTCTTTCATTCACGTAAAAACTACAGAAAGGATTTTAATGAAACTTTACAATAAATAGCTTAAGCGTCAGAATAACAGAAGAAGCGCTACAATTTATAAAGATATTTGTTGCGGACACCGACCCTTAGCTAGTTAGCTTTCGCATTTTGTATTGTAAATAGTTTTGAGAAACATTAAACTAAGGATAAGCATAGGTTAAAAGTTTTATTGGTAAACATGTATCAATTCAAATAACTCGCTATTAGTTTAATGTCTGCTAATTCTCACGATTTAAGAACTAAAACACGAACAAAAGGATAATGGATATTGTTTGCATCGGGAATAGCACCGCCATAAAGGTCTATAGAGATTACGTTTTTTTGCTACATGCAACAATAATGTTTTGTGTAAGTTGCAACCTAGTAAAGTAAAAGCAATTAAGTTTTATGGCCAGGACGACTAGGAAAGATTTTAGTCATTGTCTAGCGTGTATTTCAAAATATTGTTTAATTGTTTTATGGCACCGCGCTGTTGGCCCATAATCTGGGAAAGGAATAAACGGCGTGGGAACGAACGGGCCGGGGGTGTGATAAAAGGTTTGGAATCAGGGTGAGACAAGGAGTCTGTCTTGACGAGCCGTACGGTGTGGTCGATCTTAACGCGCGGTTATCAGAGTATTGTTTTCGAGTAGAGTTAAAGACGCATGAACGCGTTACGCTGCCCGATTGAACCTCTGTCACACCTCCTCAGCCTACCCGATCTGTACGCTTCTAATTGAACAAGTCGTTTTCTTTCATTGAAGTCAACCCTTAATATACAGTCCACTAAGAACATCATCCGATTCAATTGGTCCTTCGAGCTGAACCTGATCCTGAACAAGTTGGTCCTTTGAAGCCGGATATTGATCCCCATCAATATTGTAACGGGGAATGGATGTAAGTAACGGGAACGGGGTAAGCGAAGCCGCGGGTGGCCGCTTGTTCTAACTTATTCTAGATTGGGATTGGAACCGAGTGTATGCAGTAGCCACTCAGTTTGCGATATCTACTTTTTAGTTCAGTTAAATTTCTACATAATTAAGAATTTGTTTGTTATACACAGTTATGTGTTCTTAGCCTAGACGTACAGAACGTCAATAGTACAGCTATACCGTTGGTTTGTCACAATTTCAGCACACATTTTACTGAAAGCCTGTATGTATACCGAACATTGTCCTGCAGTGTACCTACCGCATTACACTGCACTCCTCTTTTTAATCACCAACGCGTAAAAACTATTTTCACAGTTGGTTTCAGCGATATTGCTTTATGCCCGCGTGTGTCGTGTCTATAGCCTTTAGGAGCTCAGCCCTATACGTTTATGTGAACGTCTATGCTGATCAAATATAGGTACATACTGTGCTTTGTCATAAAAATATGTTACTGTTTCTGTGTAAATTCATTGCTTTGATAAATCAAGGAATATCGTATTTTAATAGTCATGCGAGTGTCCCGAAGAATGAAAAAGTTGACAACCTTGAGCTCTAAATCCAGGCTCCCATGAGCCTGTCACTCTCAAAGGCTGTTATCAGCAGCACAAATAACAGCGTTTGGTGCGCGTAAACACTGCATGCGTAATGGGAATGCAAATGCAACGTTTATTGCTGGTTGTTTGCGACGCGATAGTGTGTGCCGGCTTTAGATTTAGCTGCGGTTTGGTGTGCTCGCCGCTGACTGGTTGATTAAATTGTTTTAAAATTTACGAAAGACATATCCGTTGCGCTAAATTAAATTACTAGAGATAATTACACGTACAATTTTACACATTATCCATTGTTATCGAAATACATTTAATTAATTAAATAATGTTTCAGAATTGTTTTACTGATTACAAAACTGGTATTGATCGAGTAATTTTATTGTGATGGTTTTGCTCCGCGCCGCTAAGACGGGCGGGAGCTTGGCGCTCAACGGGTATTGCAGCATTTATTTTTGCGTTTTCTTCATGTTAAGGTAAATGGACTAACTGCTGGTCATCCTCTGACGATTCTTACCGCGCTATCAAACAATAAATTAAAAGGTTATACTCATTGCTAGGCTGTCAAAAAACTACGGGCTCAGTAAGCAAGCGTACAATAGGCACCCAAGTGTAAAATGAGTCAGAATAAAATATTGTCAACGTATTGCGCATGAAAGCTTGCAGTGGCCTTTTCCCAACCACTTTCGTTATTTTCGCTGCACTCACTGCTCAATTACCGACGCTACACGGTATGAAAGCTTTCGAAAATCTCGACGTACAGTTTAAACAAACTTGTGAGTTGCGTGTCACTCAATACTTGTTCCACATAAACTAACAAAGCGCGAGAAATGAGCAACTCGACGTACCGCGAGTGTCAGGGCTTAATAGCGCATCGCGAAGACAGCTGAGCCCGAACAAAGAACTGTCGATGGTCATGGCATGATGAATTTTATAAAATGTATTTGTATTTACATATTTATTGCTTTCATGTACATAAGGTCTTACAAATAATGGTAGAGTAGATGGTGAAAGTACATGTATCCCGTAGGAGCGCTGCAGTTTGGAGTCATGTGAAGTCAGAGAACCAAAAATACTCGCAGTTTTTTTAATATTGTTTTTTTCATTTGTCTTTGAGGTGACGACATCAGTTAATACATTTTACGATGAGAAAACGCCATAGTTGTTTGCCACCAATTTGATGAATAATTGATTAATTATTCATCAAATTAACAAACTAGGCAAATCAAATTATCTATAGGTTAGGCATTATTGCGCATGTTACATTATTGCAGCGGCCAGCAAAAGAGGCATTGATGAACAAACGTGTAAATGTGGCCAGAGGCCCACATGCGTCCATCAATGCCTAGTTGTGGCCAAGGCTTGTATAGTACTTTCCTCAAATAATGCGCGGAAATTAAAACGAAGTAGTAAATGTAAAACATTTTGTCAAATACTATTACGACAAAAACCAACGAACAACACAAATTTGTATTTATTTATTATATTTTAAATTTCAAACTGGGTTGTAAAATGCTTTCATAAGTTACCTCCTTGGTTGCCATGTTTCAGACAAAATTGCGTTTCATTTTTAAATTACATGACATAATTTACCTTGTAATGTATCTGGCCGCTAAACACAACAGCAATGGATTATCATGCAACTTTTACTTTGGCCAGTACAGCAATTTCAATTTATCTGGAAGAATGTTGTCAAAATAATTTTCTAATATCTAAGCATGTTTGAGAAATTGATTTTGTTAAGCATTACTAACACTCAATATATTTTTTTATATTTTCTCAAAAAATCTCAAACAATACTGATTAGACTTAGACTTTATTAATTCTCAACCGCAACCATAATGTTGTCTAAATATTGTGTTGTGAGTAAAACACTTCCAGTTATTCAACCTACATAAAAAAGTTCTATCAGTTGTTATCAGCAGTTGTAGGCAGATGCTTTACATTCAAACTGTTATCGGCTGTCAAGAGCAGCTGTGAAACGATCGAGGAAGAGAATGGAATTTTAAATAGAAACATGCTTCTTTACGCTAATCTCGCGATCCAATACGGAGAATGACTATAGCCGGCTTTAACTGGCCTCTCAGTTTAGTTGGTAGTAGCAAAATCTCCTGCGCCGTAGGTAGTGGGTTTGGTGGACTGGGAACGAACATTTGTGGGGTGGTTATTATAAATACATATTTTTGTAGTTTGTGTAGTTTTTAGAGTTATTGTAAATTTATCTTTGCATTTAATTCAAACCCCTTTAATATTTACAATACGGTCGTAATTACGACGGCACCGCTTTTGAGAACAAAGACTTCAGAGATTGTATCTGAGAAGCTTAAAATTTACATCAGAGTGTAGGTACTATTACTTTTTCTTTTTCAGTGCGGTGAACTAAAGATTATGGTATGTAGATTCTAATTGCCTTCTAGTGAAAATTTCCATAGTGTTTTCAGATTTACATTTGCAAGTATTTTTTCTAGATAAACTGACGACATTGTTAAGATCGCAGGAAGTCGGTGGATGGAAAGGGATCAGAATTGTTCTTCCTGGAAATGTGTGGAGAGGCCTATGTCCAGCAGTGGACTTCTCTAGCTGATGATGATGATGAAGTATTTCTTAAAATTGCAAATGACGAATGCCCATCCTACGAAAATATCAGTGCCATTATTTTTTACGGGTAAACAAGCACTGAGTTGTATAGCTGGAGAGGACACTCATCATTTCAAATTCATCAGTGCTGAACTTTTATCAGGAGAATATAAGCTACACCACGAAGGCTTCTATAAAAAGAACGAAACCTTTAAAAATATTAAAAAAACACAATTTCAGTCTCATTTAAATACACTCCAAGGTATAGATGACACGAAGGGAGGCGTACCTAATTTACATAATGTAATCAGTCGGAAGGGCGAACCGATGATTGAGACGCCACTTTGGCCTACTTCGGGCTGTGGGCAAATCTTTGGGAAATTCGGTAAAAAGTCCACCTCGGGATCGATTGTGTTGAGGATTGGAGCAATTGATTGTGTAATTGGATTTCGAGGGTGCGATAGTTTGATCGATTCGAAATATCTTCAATTTGTATTATAACTTGACAAAAAAAGAGAGAGAGACAATGCTTTCTACTAGTCTAGTTCCAAAGACGGCATGGCTAAAGGCTACTACTATACAAACACACACACCAAAGAGCCACAGCAAAGAGAAGATCACTATTAGTATAGGTTTCACAACTTAAAACAAGAGATTCTAATCCTTTATTTGTCAAATCCTGTAATTTTTTAATAAATAAATTTTGTGTTTTTTATGACTAAATTATTACTTTTTTTATACGACTGGTAAAAGTGAATCACTAAAGAATTCATCAATTTATTTTTCCCATCATTACTAATAGCCTCACATTCCCCACATTACAAAACAGATAGAGTCCTCAAATACATTTCATTCATCTATCTCCTCGACAGTTGAGAAATGGGAATCGATATACAATCACGTGTTCCAAATTTAAATTTTGTCGTTTTATCGTTCCCGTGTAAAACAAGATGTAAATCCTACATCTGATATTCTTTGTATTCATGGGATGAAAGGAGGTATCAGGTGCGTGCCCCCACTTTACCCCTCGCCTTGGCTGATTCCTTTAGGGTTTTTTGTAAATATCGAGCATTTTTAAGTTGTTGACTTTTTGGCTATGAACGCTGTTGTTGCCATTTCAAAACATATTCAAGCTTCAAATACTAAAGCTATAATTATTAATTGTGCCACCAATCTTATTATCTCGTGTAGGAATTGGTTTAAAAATACGACTTCCAAGGTTCAAAATAATGCGGCTAACTGATGAACTGCATTATTCCTAACTAGTTCACGCAAGTTATGAGTTAGGCATCAAATATGGCCGTAAAACTCTTCAACGGCATGCAATGCTTATAAGCCGTAGTTTTTTTGTGGCAAAAATTGTACCATCTCTTGTACTCGTATATTTCGTGGCCCACGATTTCCTTGTTCATTCTATCTTCAGAACTTCAGTTGTACTTTTTCAAAAGGTTTTAATGTCTCCATCTTTGTGTCTGTCCGTTATTAATCTCTGAAAAAGTAAAGCGACAATGAGCAAAAATGTTCATTTGAAAACATTAAGCCTTTTCGCTTGATGAAATTTTTAATTATTTTTATTCTTTAGCCTTTCTCGGCTTCATTAAGATGTCCAGTTTTATCTGGATAGTCATTTATTTGGTTAAAACAAAAGTGTTTTTTCGTTGTTTTGAGCCGAGCGCATAAAAAAACTCCTATAGAAATAACATATTTCAAGGATTTAAATATACGACGACATAGATTTTGACATGCGACGCTTGAAATATAATTTTTATAATACGCAATAAAATAATGAAACTAAATAAAATTCCAGCCGATGCAAGTAATTTAAATATTATTCGTAGATGGTCTACGAGTTTATATTTAGGCTCATGTGATGATAAGAATAATTAGTTATTTTAGAATGTAGGCATGATGATGATAATAATTAGTTGTTTTAGAAAAATCATTTTTTATTAACTAGATCCTTCGGGATCAACCGTGCATAGCGATCAAAGTCGTGAAGCTGTTTCTGTTTCGTATGCAGATAGCACAATAGTTTCAGATATAGGTTTTGTCTAAATATTGGTATTTTTTATCATTTTCTTTGTTAATAAATGTTTAACTTATTTATCAATCTATTCAAAATTCACAAGCTCCAGTTATAATCCAATTGAATTGAAACATAATAGGCCTCCATTCACAAGCGGATAGCCCTCTGGCGTATGGTAATTATGGAGTTTGTCGACAAACAAATAAACAAACACATATAAATCAGACGGAGTAATTTATGTTGTTAATTTTTGTTCTATGACTGCGAACGGAATACATAGTATGGAACCAGTTGATGAGAAGTTTGGGAAACATTTAAGGGCGTCACAAAGTCTTTGGGTGCTATTGTGTACCCCATTATAAGCACAAATATGACGCTTGTGAGACGAAAATTCTTAACATGCCTTAACTTTAAGCCTACCACGAGCTCTGTCTGGCTCTGTCTCTCGATCTGGTTTTGAGTCTATGTGAGTGCTCACCAGTGTATTATACTGTGTGTGTGAGGTTTCGACGTAGGATTTATTTAGACAACACTCATGCACACAGACTCAAAACCAGAGCCCGACAGAGCTTGTGGTAGGCTTGCTTAACTTGAAATACATATAGTGTGCTCGCGGTTTTCATGACACATTAAAAAAAACTATACGAATTAAAAACAATACATAAATGAAACATGAATCGGCAATATTTTAAGGTTTCTTGGTATAAACTACTCATGATATCTTTCTGCATAATTTATTTTTCAATTGTGTGTGTGTGATGTGAAATTTAAGTTTTCCGTGAAAACGCATCAAACAGACACATTAGCACATTGATTAATTATTATGAGCAAACTCACTCTCCTTATGTAACTGAGAACGCTTCAAAGCACTTCAGCGACTCCACCCCACACAAACAAACTTCCAACTCACAAAATACGACTTGTCGCAATAATGAAATAAAATAGTGTCTCGCCTCATATTAATTACCCAGGAACACGGCATTAGGGATACGGATTACGGAATTAGGTCGATGCTACGGTAATAGGGATAAACTTTGTTTGGTAAATATAATTATGGGGTGGGTTAAGTGGCCGGATGAGTATATTGGGTGATATAATGTGATTATCTTTGTTTATCTACCTCTAGATTCAATTACTGCAGTGAGAAAATATTCTAGACATCAGAAAGTAGGTACAGTTACTTTAGTTTAACTTTCTAGGAACGTACTTATCAATAAACATTTAAATTCATTTTTCTTTCTTAGTTTTTTATTTCAGTAAACAGATAAAATAACCCATGCTTATAATATAGAGCGAGCTTGCGGGGAGGGTATCTGCCCAACAATAGGATGATTCGGGCTAAAAGTAATGCTAATATGCTAAATCTATGATCACGACTCAGATTTTGAAAAAAATGGCATACCTAATTGAACTTTGTGTTTTGCGAGTCACATATATCGAAACTTTCGCAATATAAAAATAAGGAAACGACCAATATAATTCAGTCATGAAACGTATCTAATATATGAAGCGTCCGATACATCAACAAACACACTGGTGGGCCGTTAATGTGGCACGACGAGTCACGGGTCGAGCCAAGACGAACCAAGAAAGATGTGCCGTCTCTTCAATGTTGCGTGCCAACTGAGGAGTTGTACACAAAACTACTGGATGAGGCATACATACCCAAATAAATTATCGATTTTGTAAGTGCAATTGGCTGTTGTTTAGTAACGCATATTAGTCATCCTTATATAGAAACCAAAAAGCAAAAGTAGGCATTCTATCTGCTCATAGGTACAGGAAGAAACAAAAACAAAAAGGGGTAATCCACACGTTATGGCGAACAACGTTTGTTCGAAGACTTAAGATATTTTGGAAATTTTCATTTGTGAAATGCCTTTTGAACTTTCATCCAAAACGTACCCATCCAACTAGCTGATGGAACAAGCATATAGCCCACCGGATGTTAAGTGGTAACCATTGCCTATAACAAAGCATTGCCTCGTAGGTCGTACACGTTAAGAACGTGCCCTACGATGCACTTCCTTGCGTCCATCAACTTGAGGCATACAGATATTCAGCCTCACGTACCAACATAAAACTACTTATAGAATTACGCGACTCATCCATACCTACAGCCTTTGGCACCATTTTCTAACACGACAAATAGTTATTTGTTATACAAGAGTGCAAAGCTGCTTTTTAACCGCGTGCTCAATTTTGATGACTGAGCAAGCGCAGGATTCTAATATTTAACCACGAGCGGAGCGAGTGGTTTAAAAGTTAGAATCCTAAGCGTTGGCGAAGGAATCAAAAGAGCACAAGGTGAAAAATCTTTGCACTCGAGTGCAACACGTAACTTTTCATCCCACCTCAGCGAGGAAATGACCAAATGCAAAAAAGAACATGGCGCGACTAAAACACACCAAGAAGGTTAAGAGTGCGAGTTTTTACCAAATTAAAAAAGGTTGTATGATATATTCAGCACCATGGAGGTAGAAGTACATAGGCTGTATATTCACAAACTTAGTGAACACGATATTCTAAATTCAAATTTACTTTATCCTCTAGCGGATAAAAACGGGTTTTCCACTCAGATATTGAACAGAAAAAATACACTTTCCGAGATGGTGGGATGAAAAAAGTATTTTCAGAAAACTTTTGTTAGTGAAGACCCACCCTTCAAAGAGAGGTGGTGGTAAAATTTTGCACTAGATCATGTTTTGAAGGTTTCAAGACTCACAGTGAAATGTTCACTTCCATCAGCTCATAGATCTTTGTTAGGACTTTAGGGAATAATGGCCTAATGAGTGTAAAGTGGGGAAAGAAGGCGGTAATGGGTGCCATTCGCTACGTTTCGGATGCACGCTTCAGTGGAGTCGTTTCGTTGATGTATCCCTGTTTCTATTCCGTCGAACGTCGGTTTTATTCATTGGTTTCACAGTAAGTTTAAACTAACATATTTCAAGTTACTGATAATCAAAAAATATATAATTATTATAACAGCTATCTGGTTTCCATAGTACAAGCTCTGCTTAGTTTGGGGCTAGATAGTGTTGTGTTTATTGTCTGCATTATTAATATATTTAATCTGTCTCCGTCATGCAAAATATGAAATGTACATATTTACGAAACCTTATTTCAAACAATATTACTTGACAGTAAGTTAGTGTAGTACCACTGTTTCCATCGTTAGTTTACTCTGTGCTGCAGGAAAAGATGTAATTGCTTCCCCAAAATCAAATAAAATCTAAAAGTTTAGTAGTAGGTAGGCAGGAACTAAAGAGTCATATACCTATACTCAAGTAAATCCTATGTAAAAAAGTCCTATAGTGTAAAATAATATAAGATGAAACTGTAAGAAAATACTTAAAATACTATGAAGTTAGCTTAAGGAGTCATGCAACGCGAGCAGTCCTGGTATTTTAAACTGTAGGTTTCATGAAACACCTTTTATTCTTTACTAAGTTCATAGTCAGAAAAAATCAAATAAATACAAAAAATACAGTCAATTTTTATTAAATCCGTAGAACTACGTCCCAAAAGAATTTCTATTACCTAACATTCCGATTCAAGACTATGGTAATAAGGCCCCTGAAATCCTGTACGTCCTATCGCGTACTAAACTCTAACCAGGATTAAGCCACATGTTTGCAACGTGCCGTAGGAATTAACATTCATGAATGCTAGCCAATACGACGGCACGTAGCCTAGAGCCGCAGACAGACTGAGGCCAACTTCTGACTTTAGACTACACCTAAGACTCGTCAACTTGCATCTTATTAGTAGTTACTGAACTTTCTGAACGAATTAAACCCAAGTTTTAAACTTGTGATAAGTTTCATAAATCTCAACATTGATGATTTTTGAAAAGAAGATTGAAAAACTTACCTATATAATTTTTTTCCTATCAAATAAAGATAGATTTTTATAACACTATACTAAAATGTATATTCTGCATTATTTCAAGGTAAAATTAAATTCTTAGTAGGCAGCACATTAGCAATAAATAAATACTAAATAAATAAACATTACGGTCAATCCACACAACACTATTTAGCCCCAAAATAAGCAGATCTTGTACAATGGGAACAAGATAGCTGATATAATACTTAAGTACATACTTAGAATACGGCATAACACCTAGACAGAGAATAAACATTTGCGTTCACCACACTAATATTTGTTCTCGATGGGGATCGACCCCACGACTTACAGCGCAGAAGGCAGAGTTACTACCAGACCAACTGAGCTGAGAGGCCAGTCAAAGTCAATGCCTCTAGGGTTGCGAGTGGGAGTCCAAAATCGACAGTAACCGCTTGCCACCAGGTGGGCAATAAACTTGGTATTAAAAAACTACAAACATCAAATATTAAACGGATACTACATTTCAAGTCTCCCGGGATTACAAAACAGGACCTTTTAAAGGATACTCGTTTAACTATTCGTGTTATCTTGTTAGTTGTATCGACTATCGTTCGCAAAATATATTGCACAGTTACTAACGGCACCAAAGGGACAGATATGGCGCATAATCTACATTGTAACTTAACTGTATGGAAGTGACCACTAAGGATCGGGTTATAACGGTCGTGTGTGGCCACGTACGGTCGTATTTTCTAAATAACTGTATTTCCACTAAACGTTATCGGTTTTCTTGCTTTTTGCTCATACGTTGTTTCTCTTTCGCAAACAAGACACTTTAATTTATTTAGAACATATCATGGGTGGATGGTGGATATACCTACAATCTAAATTTTTAGTAAAAACCATTGTTAACCATGGTATTTCTAAGTTTGTTGCCTGTTCTTCTTGGCTTGGTCGCGTGGAACTGGCACCTAGAATTGCCCTGCTTTAAGGCGATTCAAAGTGATCCTTGTGATAGTATTAAATTAATAATACTTATTTAAATTAGACTTTGGTTTCAGTTTAACAAAATTAGAAAGAAATAGAAGAAATACATGTAAGTGAAGTTAAAAAAACTAAAGAAACCGACTTCATAGCAAAACTGGTGCACCGATTTTGATAACATTTGTATGGGACCTATTTGAAAGTATTACCTTTATGTTTTAGTTGTTCTACTATTTTTTTACTGCTTTATTTTAGTTCAGTGTGATCACACCTAATAAGGGTTCGTTAAAATGCGCCCCAGGCCTACCCGACGAGTTATTCGGCAGTTTCTGCCACTTTTTCAACAAATTTCTCGTAAAAGTAGCCGAGACACGAAGTAGGTCGAAGAAGTTTGCAGTTTTTAATGGAAATGCCATGAACGAAGAATATTAAATTACAGCTAAGTAACCTACTACAGTTGGTATATGACTGCGGGGCGTTGGAGTGTTGGGATGTATAGGTACACATAGGGAGCACTGGTCGTCTAGTCTAAGCCGATCGCCAATAGAGCGCCTTCCGATCCTAAGGTCGTGTGTTACCAATGAGTTTTTTTGTCGAATAATGTATGTGCACTAAGCCAATACTCTCAAGCGGTCATATCAAAGAAAACATCGTAAAGAAACCGGCGTGTCGTAGAACCTAAAAAAGTTCGAATAACACGCGTCAAGCGTCACGCAAAAAGGGCCTGCCAGCGGGCTACTTGCGGAAACTAGTCCGCGCACCAATTGTGGATGATGACACAACCGTCATTGGTTTTTATTTAAGAATTAGTTTTAAAAGATGTCTTGACTATATTTCTTCGTCCTTTACCAAATATAAAAACATCATCATCATCATCATCCCCCAAAAAAAGAAACAAAGCTACGTTTCTTCCATCTCTATTCGCGACATGTTCCATAAATCACAACCAGCCACAGAATAAGAACTAGTTTATAAGCACCTGGCACAGATCCAGGCAGAGTTACTATGCCAATTGCGCAGAATCCATAACAGTTAGTACTGCAGATGTCGAAACGGAGAGGTAAAAAATTGCATCCGACCGGAATGTCCGTCTGCGGACGCTGGGTATCAATCATGCTGGAATTGAATCACGTATCATACATTGAACTGATGAGTTTGGCTAGCGGACCTTTGAAGAATGGAAATGCTGAATTATTCTGTGATGAAGTGTTTTCAGAATTGGGTTTTTTTTTCAGTCAAATCAGTGAATTGAGGAGAAAAATCGTTTAGTTTTTATAGCGACGGAAACACTTTAGAAAATACTTGCTCTTAACTATTTTCCGTATACCTGTGTAATAAGTACTAATCGAATTCTTCATTTTAGCTTTAGGAGGTTTATTGTTCCAGTGCAACCGTCGTGGTCTTTCAATCCAGTGGACGACCGTTTTAGGCTGCTTTTTCCAAGCTATCTGGAATATCTTTTCCACTTATGCTGTAGAAATTATATGGAATGATGCTAGGTATTCGCAGCGTGCGTAGCATAAGTTTTAGACGGAATGCTTGCTAACGGGCAAAAGTGGGGAAAAATTGTGACAAATATTTTCCCAACTTTGCTGGATTTCATACAAAATGTATACGCATCTGTGGCACTGTCTGTGACGCATCGTTCTCGTAGAAAAAAGGGCGTTCAATGCTCTAACAGCAAACTCCCCCAAATTCAATATTAGCTGCAGCTAATAGCAGGTGGGATCAGCCGGGCAATACATCCGAACAAATAGATGGACGTGATCGGGGTGCTGACTATGACCCAGTTTGGAAAAGATGGTGCGTTGTTTTGGGAACTAATCGAATGATTGTAATTGCATTATTGTGTAACTGCTGTAAACAGCGGGGTTTGACACCATTTGAGTTAAATATACCCAGCATCATCATCATCTTTATGCTCTTATTCCACTTCGTGTGGGCACCACACTGGAATTTCACTGCTATTAGTATTATTTTTGATTTGTAAGGATCATATAAAAAAACGGTAGGAACCAAGCCGTATTTTGTTGCTATTTTCTTCTAGGCCTGGTCGCGTGAAACTGGCTCCTATAGTCTCACCTAAGCTTTAAGACGTTTCAAAGTGATCCTTGTGATACTAGTGAATAAATACATCTTTGACTTTTACTTTATGTGTGTTTTGTATTCCATCCTTTTTTAGTCAAATTCATAAATTTCAGCTATATCATTAATCCATGTAGTACATCCACTGGTAAAACAAGTTTGAGTCGTGGAGTAGTTTCTCGGATAGTATTAAAGTTTGTAATGACATTCGATAATTCCGTCTTGAGTATCGATTGCGATGTGCCGTGCCACGGAGGCTACGGAGCCTCGCAGAGCTTCCGGCTACGAATACCAATGACGGATATTGCGAACCCCTGTTTTGTAGGGCTGTCTGTTTTGTATATTCACAAACACACATAAGAAGAATAAGCAGTTGGTGTTCTAATAAATAATAGTAACTTACTAGTAACTGGCTTTTGTCTGCAGCTCCGGCCGCGTGGTAATCTACATACAAAAAAGTGGCCTCGGAACGAACTATTCACATTTCCGGTTTCATAAGAATCGGTTTAGTCGTTACGGCGTGATTGCAACTCAATCATTCAAATATCCGCACAGACTAATCTTATCTTATATCTACTGTCCTTGTAAAAACCTTGGGTGTTATATATACAAATAGGTATACTTAATCTACCAACAAAAGTTTTCGGATTTTTTAATGGTCCTATTACGAAACATTTTTTTAAAGAAGAGGGTAGTTAACAAATTTCATGATACGTGCAGCAACCCTACTATTGCGGCGCGGCCCAGCGGACCGCACGCGCCGAACGAAAATCTCTTCTTATTCGGACCGCAGCGATTAGACGAGCAATTGTTCGATAATTCGAGTTTATCCGCAACTTCGGATTGTTACGGATGTTTAGGTGACCCTGATTTGATTACGGTTGCTTTGAAATTGTCTCGAGCCTATATATAGGGTTGTACTAATTTAGCGTAGGTTAGGTGTTTTAGGACTTCGAAAATGTTTATTTACAAGAACATCGTACCTGAGAATAACAACAATACAACACATTACAAGAAAAACTGTGTTGCAGTTTTTTTATAGTTATTCTGATTGTACAATATTAACTGGGACCATATTTAGACCTCCTAGAATTATTTTGGTAGCATGACCACAACAACTAAGAAACATCTATAAGAAGAACTAAGTAAATTCACTAAAAAACTAACTAAGCACGTAATGTATAAAAAACTAGTAGTAAAACGAAGGAGTATAAAATGGAGAGATACTAAAAATACTCACCCCAACAAAGTTTTATGAACTAATATGACACGAGAGCTATTGGTTATTTTAGTATGCATTATATGCATGGGTGGCGATAAAAACCAATATTTTGGTTCGGAATAAACGAGTCAGCTAGCTCACTAGTTGCAACTTGTGATGCCAAGAAAAAACAACTTTGTGTGCCTGCTTATTAGATTTACGAGTTAGTGCTGAGGCAAAAAACAAAAACATAGCGTCTTCAAGTTAACGTAAAATTAATGTAGCTACAGGTGGCAAATTATCCCTAGTTCATAAAACCAAATTTACAGAAACCGAATTTTTAGAAACATTTTTAAATGTGATTTATGTGCGAATATTTTTTTATAGATTTTTAATATTTTGGTTCTTATAAGGATATTTTTAATTTTGATATCTAGTGGACTAGCTGTCTTACCTTATACTCAGACGCATGTGTATCTTATTTGTGGTAGAACGGTCAATTATGTATTATTTATGATCAAAATGACATAGTTATTAGGATAGCCGCTTTATGGCGCGGATAGTTTGTTTTTGATCAACGTTTTCAATATATTTTGTATGTCAATGGCTGAAACCACAATACAGCTAGAAATACTTTCGGTCACGTGTCAACAAAAAATAGGTTATGATGTTTTTGTTTTAAAGTAAGTAAATTATTTATTATTAAGTCGTGTTTATTATTAAGTAATTATGTATTATTTATTTAAAGTAAGCAAATTATTTTTTAGGTAACAATTTCAATCAGTTTTTTTTTTACTTTGGTTCTAATCGCTCTTGATCTTGATCGCTCTTGGGTAATTGAGCGAGGTATTTAGGAACTGCTTTTTTATTTTACGGTTGAAAAATATTTATTTCTTTTAAAAATTAAAAAATCACATAAAGAAAAAACAAAGTTAGGTATATGTAAAGTAGTGTGTATTTTAGCGATTTTTTCGTTATCCTGTAAGGTAAGCCAACCAAAACCTTTTTTTTTATACAACTAGCTGATGGAAAAAACATTTGGCCCACCTGATGTTTTTTGTTATCGAGTTACCGATTCTTTCAAACCAGTGTGGTGAAAGGATTTCAAGTGGGCCTCAGAAATGGTCCTGATGTTGAGTGGTAACCATCACCTATAACAAAGAAAACTACTACTATCTATCTATTATTACTTATAATATATACGGCTCATAACTTACACGAACGCCGATCACCATAAATTTAAATATCATCTCCTACCGCGATATAAATTTATATTTTAAAACTGATCACCACCATTACTGGTTTAATATTAGCGCGGAGGTGCACTAGTGTGAGTTATGACACGATTATCGGTAGGGGGTGAATTATGAGGTGAGGGTGAGGAGGGGGTTGATTTAGAGTGCAGTGCTGAAAAACTTCCCTAGTAGTTTTAAAATTGATATGGTGGCACGGAGCATAACATTTTTGTCCCTTGAGCTATTTTACGTTTCGTAGAAAAGTTAAAGGCGAGATTCTTTGAGGATACCTAATGGGGTTAGTCAGAGGTATGTTAGACCTTATGAAAGAATATAAACTGAGCCTGGGGATCAAAATCGTGGGTCGTTTTCTATTTTTGAAGTGAAAACTATAATGTACTTGAGACACTGTCATCTGTATACCTATCGTAACCGACACCTCTGTGGCAAAGATTGACAAGCTTCGCCAAATTCGCGGGGGTTCGGAGAGTCAAATAGAGCCTCTATTTTTTTCTAATAGGCTTACAGAACTTTACAAAATTCAAACAATTCAAGTCTAATGAAAATCCTTTTGTAATCATCATTAATGTTAATTAATTTCTCCCAGTTCGGTTTCCTTTGAGATAATTTTACCAAATCTTACCTTTCCAAACTTAACCTGAAAGTAACATTACCCGCCTACCTGGCGAATTTGCCAAATTATCCTTATCTTCCGCAAACTTGTCTCCAAAGCAGCGGCAATAAGTTCAACGTTCACTCCGAAAACTCCGAATTCAGAAATACAAACATGGAGGCACAGATGAAGCGATAGTAAGGTCGATGGAAAGCTCCACTCCAATCACTGAAATCCGACACTGAAACCACAGTTCTATTGTTTTTTTGCTGTGCACGACAGGGTTGCTTTGAATATAGCACTAAAAAAATTCAAGTATCAAAACTTTATAGTCCGCACGTTACATCTATAATGGTGCTTCATTATCTCGTTATTTTAGCTAAAAGCTATTTTTGTAAAAATACCCTACTATGAGGTCTGCAATTAAATAAATGAATAATACTTTATCTAGTCCAAAACTAAGCAAAGCTGAACTAATTTGCAAGTAACCTGTATTCAATTTTAACTCATTGTGATAAAGCTCATTTTGGATTACAGACTGTTATGAAGTGACTCAAACTTCCTGAAAGCTGAAACTTATGAGTTTGAATCCAATTGGTATTCACAACACGAATGGACTTCAAGACATGTCGCGTACGTGTTAAATTTGAAAGGGCAATTTTTTTGCAATGCAAAATTATGATTGTGTCAGTGTAACTCGGGCAGATGTGGCTTAGAACTTCGTGTGCTGTCTGTTTTTATGTGACGAGGTTTTGTTTCCTTGTACGTAGATTTTTGAAGTGAAAACTTCTTTAGCGGCGTTGAGCACTTTCTGTAATGGGTATAAAATCTTAAACTCGCGTCAGGATCACGTGATCTGATCGAAAAAGCGTAAGACGCTACAGATACGCTAGTAGTTACTATGACACGGTAACGTCACAGAATAGATAATAGTTAGTAGCAAGCATACCAAGGCGTTTTTCGTGACTGTAGTAGGTATAGGTACATACCTATTATAGATTTTATGAACTAGCGGCCGCCCGCGGCAGGTAGTAGTGGTCATTGGTACATGATTTTATAGATCTACTGTATTTATTTAGGTCATGCTCAACGTTAATAATCAAGTTTTCACTTCTGCCGGCACTCCTGGAGTGCAACCCGTCTTTTTTTTTTTTTTTGTGCACTGGTGACATAGTTGTTGTACCTTCCGATCCTACGGCCACGGGTTTGAATCAAAAGTCCAGTCGTGTATCGTGGATTTTTGAGTACGAAAAAAATATTTAAACAATGTTGGTGCTCTCAAACAGTGAAGGAAAACATTGTGAGGAAACCCATGGCTAAAACCCTGCTCTCAGGCACTATAGCGTCCTGTAAGTTGGGGCATGAGTAAACACTACTTACCCCTGACGCTATAAATAATAAAAATAATAAATAATATCATACGATGAATGCAAGGGCTTGTTTAATTTAAAATTCCCAATCTCAGAGTAATAGGTACTATCCGTCGCTTTAATAATATTGCTGCCTTTACTGTAGACTCGTCCAAAATAATACTGAATCTTATAAGCCTTCGACAATTACATTGCACTTATTCGTTGTTAAATTCAGATGGTGACTTTATCCTGCGCACAAAAACCTTGAGGCATGCCTATTTTTCATCCATTATCACACCCTCGCGGTATCTAGTTCAATCTATGTCTGGGAGGCGAGACTACGCGCCGACGCTGACGGCGAGCCGAGACCGACGCCGACGGCGTGCTGGGACCGTCGCGATGCAACAAAACGCATTCTGTGGCCATCCCCGAGGCATTGACGGCTGCTGAACTTGAATTCACGTGGTAGTTTTAAATTTATTTTTAAAACTTATTAAAGTCGGCGGCAAGTGTTGTCTGCGCGGCTATATTGGACTGGATGTCTAGTTTATACTATCATGTCGTGCGATCGAATGAAAGTATGCGATCGAAATAAAGTTATAGTTGAAAGATATGTTTCTGTTTTCGGGTTGATTTTCTCGTAGGTTACGATTATTTACGGTATGATTTTGTAGATATTATTTTAGAGTGAATATATGAACACATCCATTACAACAACTGAATTAATTCAGATAAAACATGAATAAATATTCGGGTACCACGCGAGCAAATATTTTTTTTGTGGACTGCACTGTCTAGTCCCAAATTTAGCAGAGCTTGTGTTAGGGCAACCAGATAACTGATATAATACGTATATACTTTTTTTTGTTAAAACACACTTTAGAATACAATATAACACTTAGACAGAGAACAAAAATCTGCGTTCACAGAACCGTTTTTGTTCTCGGTGGGGATCGACCCCCCACAAACGGCGCAGAAGAAAAAACTACTACCAACTGAGCTGATAGACCAGTCTAATAAATAGTATATAAATACGTATAAAGCAGGGAGCAATGAAGACTTTATATGATTATAAATTAATAAGCAGAAGCTTCGTAGAAATGAAATAAGTAAGCATAGAATATTTAATACCGATGAAAAAGTCACGAGAAGTGCCTTTTATATTCTAGTTGTGCAACCAATTATGAAGAGCGCAGTGTGCCTTGAATTTGTTATGAGTAAAACCTACCCACTTAACACCTAATTCGTAGTTTTATCTGTTAGCACAAAATTGCTGCTAGTTAGTATAACAAGTAGAAATGCTTTTGGCGTTTTGAAATCATTTAAATAGGATTCAGACGTGAACTTTTTTAAATAAAAATACCTATTTATCATGGCAAAATACAACAGTTATTTCAGTAACAAAACGAATGGGCGCTCTTCTGACAGAAATATATTTACGTAACCACCACTTTCAAGTCTCTACAGCCGTTAATAAAACCAAAGAGCAGCGTCAGAGAACAAAACTTGAAAACAAAAATAAACTTTGAGATAAAAAAATATACATTTTATCAATGTGCCTCGGACCGAATGTGTGTGATCTTTCTGTGCTGCCATTGTATCGATTTTACATCCGCATGTGAACGAAAATACATCCGGCTGTGAACGAAAATGGATGGATACTACTAATTGACGAGTTTTCGAACTTATCTCACTCGTAAATTGAGATTGATGCGTTCGATGTGTCATAGATTGAAGATGTCTTTGAAATTATACTTTCTGGTATTGTTGTTGTTATACGGCATACGGCTCAGTGTTTTTAATACATTATTTCCCTACTGCGTCTATTAGGTTATATTTATGCATAATCGATCAATACAGAAAAATGTTAAAAAATCTATTGCAATGACGAGTTAGTCCAAATAATTTTTATTCAATCGCTGCACAGTCACGTCCAGTAAATATTCGTAGACATTTTCATACTATACCAAACAGTACATCCCAAACTGGCCTCTCAGCTCAGTTGGCAGTAGCTCTGCCTTTTGCGCCGTAGGTCGTGGGTTCGATCCCCACCGAGGACAAATATTTGTGTGGTTAACATAGATGTTTGTTCTCTGTCAGGGTGTTATATTGTATACTATGTATGTATTAAAAAAAAAAAAATTAAGTATTATTAATTATCAGCTATCTGGTTCCCATAATACAAGCTCTGCTTTGTTTGGGGCTAGATAGTGTTGTGCGGGATGTCGGCAATATTTTTAGATTTTTCAAAGCTTGTTACGTTTTTTGGCAACTTAAATAGAGAATGTAGTGAGTTGATATTAAAGTGGTAGGGCTAATTTGACCGAACATTCAATGTTCGGTGGCTACAGGCTACCTATCTGCATTGCACAAAGCAAAGAGCTTTATTTTTATGATTGTATCGTAACTGTTATATTTTATTTGGTTTAGATTTTTATTGGACAGTATCGTGGTGGTTGCACAGTTTAATAATTTGTGGGCATTTTTTACGATCTTGTATCTCTAAAATGTAGGTGTGGTTTTATAACACAGATATCTATTCACTTTTATCTAGGTACCTCGTGTGTGTACATGTCTATTACAACTAATATCAGCTCATACATACACGTTATTAGACTGGCATGTATCCAACGTAGCCATAACCGTATTTAATGTTACCACTAGCTTGATGTACTAACTATAAATAATAATTTAACTTGAACTTTGTGGTCTTGTTAAATAATCAAAATTATAATTTTATGAAGAATACAAACAACAAAAAACCTATTTTTTTTATTATCTACTCGTGGGGGCCTTACCAGGCTGAGAAATACGCTGTTGAAATACATCCTTTTTAACTCTGCTTAATAGTAACAAAATATGAAAATTAATATGTTTGGATGTGGTTTATCATCATCATCATAATCAGCCTGAAAAAGTTCACACACAACATAGGCAACTACAAATTTCCAGAAAAATGATTCTGAGCCCTTTCCATTCATTGACTTCCCTCAATTAAAACAAAGTCGTCGGTCCATCTGGTGGGTGGGTGCCCTACGTTTCATCTTCCGGTTCGTGGTCGCCATTCGAAAACCTTTATTTCCCAACGGTTGTCGGTTCTTCGGACTATGTGACCTACCCATTGCCATTTCAACTTATTAGTTCTACGGGATAGGTCCGTAACTTTGTTTTTAGCGCCGATTTTCAAATTTAAGTCACGAGGTACATCAGACAATCATGGAGCATCAATTATGTCATTGGCATAAAGCACTTACCTTGGCAGTTCTCTGGCAGGACTGGACTGCGTTTCCTGGTGGTTGAACGAAGCCATGATGTTTGATTCACTCAAAAGTTCAAGCACTCATTGTCAGAAAAAATCACCATCATCACTTTCACATCAGTCAAAGTCACTTTGATAATGCAAAGTTTCTGTAACGGAAATATTTTCTTTAAGGTTGTTCGATTCCGATACAAACTGAATTTACACAACTATGAGCAAACAAAGTATAAATATACACTGAAATAGCTGTAATAGAATTTTGCAGTGGTCATTATTGCCGGCCAGTTATATAAAGTTGGAGAAAACTGTAGGATAACAGAAATATTAATAAAAAACCAAAAAAGGATTTTATTCGTCATTCTTTCTAACGGGTACTAGCTTTTAGCATAGAGTCAATTTTGTACATCACTGTTTCAAAATAGACGTAAAAGTCTGTTAGTTCTTTTTCTGAAGCCCCGACTGCCACGACCAACGGCTGACACTCCAACTTTATATAACTGGCCGGTAATAAGGACCACTGTAAAAGCCTATTACAGCTATTTCAGTGTACATTAATACTTTATTCGCCCATAGTTGTGTAAATTAAGTTTGTATGGAAATCTTACCCCCTTAACCATATGAAAATTTTGCATCATTAGTAGAAGCAGTAAATAGTCACTTTGGTATAATATTAGTTTCAGTAGTGTAATGTTATATTTTAATACTGAGATTATTTAATGATTTACTAATATCAAAAATACGTACTAATTTTGAAAATTAGGAGTAGCATTTCTTTGTTATGCATATTTATTCACATTGAAATGCAAGGTAAAACACAATGAATCCAATACCTCCAAAATAAACAAACCAGGAATATTTGTTTACGTCTAAAAGATATGAAGCAAAGTTCAATAAATTGTGTATTCCAGATAAAAATGCAAAGTCGTTAAACTTGTGCGGCAAAGTTTAAAACAAATGCGGCCAACTGTTTTATCATTTACTAAAAATAATACGATGCTTAGTTTTGAAGAATGAGTGTTTTAAACTTAATATTTACACCTTAATGTTTTTCTAAGTATTCGTTTCGTTTTAGTTTTATAGATAAGTTTGTTTTAATTCATAATCATCAGATGAAATTAATTTAGTCCTAGTTCAGACAAATAAATTCATTGATTCAAGAATTAAATTCTTAAACTAACAATTGCTGGCGCGTGGGAAATCAGGGAATGTCCAGCAATAGACTTTTTCAAGCTAATCACTAGCTTTGACGACTATCATTATTATTAATTATCATGGGGTAATAAGTGAATTGGCCTTTGCATCTTCTAGATGATTTATATAACGTCAAGGTCAACTGTTTTTTGCTCATTCCCCTTCTTATGGAACGCTAGAGTACAGGTACTCTAGCGTTCCATAAGACTAATACTAATACTAATACTAATACTGCGCTAATACTAATGCTAATACTAATTGGACAAGGCTACTCCATTTAAACATCCTGACCCAGGGGTCAGGATGTTTAAATGGAGTAGCCTTGTCCAGCACCTATACTATCCATAACTTTAGTCGGCCTAATCCACAGGAAAGAGCATGGGGTAAACCAGTACAGTACGTTGAGCAGTTTGGTATTAGTGTATAGCATACACTACCAAATTGCTCAACGTAATATAAATATACTTCACGAGGTCGTCACTAGAACCGTCATAAACGCTCACACAACTGGCTCCAATTCAATATGCATAATAACATTACAAAGTAATAAACAAATACCTCTCCATTAGTTATAAAGCAGCTACACACTGCGCGGCCTGACGACCTATAAACATAAAGCTGCGTCTGACAGGGAGAGCTGAGCGACACGCTTAAGCGTTTTGTAAGCTTGCTCTCAGAAAAAACTCAACCTATGTGTTAAAGTGAGCAGAATTTTTCACTTGCTACTGCCGGGTAGCTTATGCTACCCGGTTAAAGGCCAGTGAGTTTCAGCATGGTTAATACTTATTTTTAGTTCTTTGCGAGAAATCGAAACCGCAGCGAACTCGAATCATTATATTCTGTGCTTGAGTTTACATCAGCTAAAATGCAAAAGTTGAGGTACATGATGTCTGGGATAGTACATAACACGGAGAAATGACTAAGGAACTAAAAAAATAATAAATAACGCATTTTAGGTTTAAAGACATTTATTTCTCACTTCACTTCTTCTTTTTTGGCTACTGCGACGTTATGCCACAATTCTGCCAGTAAAACATAAAAAAAATTTGACACTCCTATCACATACAACCGAAACTTTAAAGGCCTGCGCACACCTAGGTCGCTGGCCTCAGCGATCAGTGAAACGCTGTCAAATTTGACAGCGATATTTGACAGCATTTCACTGATCGCCATCGCCTGCGACCTAGGTGTACGCAAGCCTTAAATTGAAACTCGTTAAAGTGCACGATTGACTGTGGATTTATTTGACAGGTTACAGCCTGGATTGCAATCAATCCGAAGATTTCAGGGCTTAGGTTTAACGAGCGGAGTGTTTGTGATTTCAGTGTTATTTGCTTTGTATTAGCTTGAAGGCAATTTTGAAGTATTCTAATGTTTCATACAATTAAAAGTCATTATCTATTTTTTTATATTAAAAAAAACTGCCTGAGGAATTGGTTCCATCATCCACTTTAATATTCTAAGTAAGTTGGAATGTTCAAGTAGCGCCACTATTCGATTACCCGTCCAGATTCTTGGTAGCAGCAATATATTTTCACTGCCTAGGAAACTTCGAGAGACATTACGTTGCGTAGCACTGCCTTCGTAGCACTCGCAAGCTACGATGCTTTACAGTAACTGAGTGACTTAGCTTAGCTTTTCACTGCATCTACGAGTATCAAAGTTATACAAACACTTAAAAAATTATACAAACATTTAAAAATAAATTAAATAGTAATTAAATAGTTATACAAACATTTAAAAAAAGTATAATGTACCAATACAACCAAATTAAGAGCCTCCTGAAAAAGAGTTCAATCAGAGAGAATATAGTTGCATCAAATCAAATGATATTGTGTATTTTTTTTTGTAGTAGGATAAACTAAGTCCACTTAATTGAACATCAAAGTCACACTGCGTAACCCGTTCAGTTTTGCTCGCAAAGTCACAAAGGGACTAAATGAACACTGTTTCGGGAAGACGTTAAAAATGTATGGGCTCGCTTCGCTTTGTGTTTATTGTCAACGGTACCTACTACGTAATAATTAAAATGGCTACGTGTCTTGCAATATGAATTTTAAGGTTGTGGAAGGGTCGACATTTATGGCGGACATGGAGTAGGTAAAAGAGAAAAAATAAATTAGGTTTTGTTACAATTAGATGGCCCGCCCACCTGATGTTATACAGAAACCATCACCACAGCTTTATATTGCAAGAAACGCACAATAGAAATGCCCTACAATGCACTGCCCTCGTGTGTCTGTAATATCACGGCCCCGCAATATGCAAACCGAAACATAGTGTTACGGAAGTGGGTACAGGGATTGGAAGGAAACGAACGTTTTACCGAAAGTGGCAATTTATTCACACTACGAACACGTAACACTGCACTGAACGCGTAGCACTGCACGAAACGCGTAACACTGTCCGACACTGTCCCCGCGCACTATGCGTTACACGGTCCAACGCTGTGCTCCGAACACTGACAGTCCACTGGGAGCACTTTACCACTTTGCACTTCACTTCACTATTCACTTCACTATTCACTTTCACTGTTCACTTTTTCCACTTTTTCACTTTTCCTTCTTGTTCCTTTCTTCAGATCACTTTCCACTGAACTGCCCGTAGACGCGCTTGCAGCTCCTTATATACCCGGAATTTCGATTGTCATTTATTGGATTTCGATCGTCATTTATTGAATTTCGTTAGTCTTTTCGTTTTCTTCTGTTGGATTCCGATCGTCTTTTCCTTCTTACATCATTTCTTGTTTTTAGTCCAGAACTTTCGGTTCTTTATTTGAATTCCTTAAAGAAGGCACTCGCCGCTACTAGAATTTTCTGGTAACATTAAAATGTCGAACAAAAATCTTCATAGCTGGACCGGGCTCGAACTCGCGTACGTCTGCTTTGCAGTCGTAGCTCTGACAGCCCGGCCGTTGTGACAATGACGATTAATGCCAAAAACTTCACTGCCTTGCATGCTTACGTAGTTACGTCAGCACGGCGTCACACTACCCCCTCCTTAGACGTGCTCGTCCCGAGCATCGTTAGAACCGTAGTACCGTGCCAACCTGTCCACATGAACCACTTTCGCTGGACTTCTTGGCGTTTTCCGAATTCTATATGTGACATCATTGATCCTCGTAATTACTTGAAAAGGGCCTTCCCAACTCGGTTGTAGTTTTGGAGATTTTCCTTTCCTTCGAACGGGGTTGTGAAGCCAAACAGCAGAACCTTCTTCAAAGGACTTGGAGTTGACGCTTCTGTCGTATCGCGTTTTCATTCGCTCACTAGCACGCAGATTCTCTTCCCTCATATGCCCGTGAACTTCCTCCATTTTCCTTCTCAAATCTTCCGCGTATTCCGAAATACAGCTAGGCGTATCTGGAGGACAACCCGCGAGAAGATCCGCTGGAAGTCGAAGCTCTCTACCAAAGTTCGCTCGGGCCGGTGTAGTAGAGGTACTCTCATGAACCGCAGTTCTATACGACAGAAGGAACAGGGAAATGTACTCGTCCCAATTGTTCTGATGGCTTTCAACAACTTTTGCCAGATGCCGCTCTAGAGTTTGGTTGAACCTCTCCACCATTCCATCAGATTGCGGATGATACGGCGTAGTCCGAGTTTTGTGTATCCCCATAATCTTGCATGTTTCCTGAAAGACTTGCGACTCGAAATTCCTGCCTTGGTCACTATGGATTTCAAGGGGTAGTCCAAATCGGCAGAAAACTTCATTCACCAGTTTGCTAGCCACAGTAACAGGTTCTTGATTTGGTAATGCAAACGCTTCTGGCCACTTTGTGAAGTAATCCATTATTACCAAAATGTAACGATTTCCACTATTCGTCATTGGAAACGGCCCGGCCACATCCAAAGCTATTCGTTCCCAAGGAGCACCCACGTTGTATAACTTCAACGCTCCCCGACTTCTTGTTTGTGGTCCTTTGACAGAGGAACAACTCGTACATTTCTTGCACCAGTCTTCAACATCTTCCTTGCAGTGCAACCAGTAATAACGTTGACGAATTTTCACCAAAGTTCTCTTCACACCGAGATGACCGCCTGATGTTCCGTCGTGATACGCTCGCAGTATATCAGAAATCTTTGACTTCGGCACAACTGTCTGAAGATGATTGTCTTGTCCTGATGCACTCTCCCATTTTCGACATAAAAGACCATTGTGTAAGAGCAGGCTATTCCATTGTGCCCAATAGCTCTTCGTTACTGCACTCATTCCAGCAACTTCACTCCATCCTGGGCGTGCGGATCCATCTCTCACCCAATTGAGTATTGGTCTAAGGTCTTCATCTTCTTCCTGTAGTTTACGCATGGCATCGCTGCTCCAATCATCATTTACTGTATCAGTTCTTATAACTCGGACCATAGATTTTTCTTTATCTTCCTGTTTCACACAGTGCTTGCAGTCTTCAGAACACGGCCGTCTTGACAAAGCATCAGCATTCCCATGAGACTTTCCACTTCGATGCTCTACTACAAAGTCGTACTCCTGTAGTTGTTCAATCCATCGCGCAACTTGTCCTTCAGGATTCTTGAACTGCAGTAGCCACTTCAAGGCTGCATGATCTGTTCTGACTAGAAATTTCCGACCCAATAAATACTTCTTAAAATGCTGAAGTGTTTTGACAACTGCAAGTAGCTCCCTTCGAGTGACACAATAATTCCGCTCTGGTTTTGACAGGGATTTACTGTAATAAGCTATCACAACTTCTTGATCTTCTTTTCTTTGTGAGAGTGTTCCTCCTATCCCTGTATTACTTGCGTCCGTGTCAACTACAAACTCATTGCACTGATCCGGATATCCGAGTACTGGTGTTTCACATAACCGGCTCTTTAGTTCCTCGAAAGCCACCTGGCATTGTTGGTCCCAAACGAAAGGTCGTTTTTCTTCTGTGAGTCTATGCAATGGCTTCGCTATATCCGAAAAACTCTTGACAAAACGACGGTAATAAGAGCAAAGTCCCATAAACGCCCGTACTTGTGTTTTGTCCGCAGGCACAGGCCAATCTTTAACCGCCGAAATTTTCGATGGATCCGTTTCGACGCCGCTTTCAGAAATAACGTGTCCCAAATAGTTCACCTGCCGTTTGAAGAATGAGCACTTCTTCTGGCTTAGTTTCAGATTTGCATTGCTCAACTTGTTGAATACGGATTCCAGCTTCTTCAAATGGTCATCAAATTCTCGCCCCACTATTATAATGTCATCGAGATACACCAAGCAGGTTTCTCCCAGCAACCCAGCAAGGACACGTTCCATTAACCTCTCGAAAGTAGCCGGGGCGTTGCACAGCCCAAACGGCATCACTCTGAACTGCCAGAGGCCCTTTCCTGTGGAGAACGCGGTCTTCTCCTTATCCTTAGGATCCAACTCCACTTGCCAATATCCACTTTTAAGGTCCAGCGTAGAAAACCATTTCATGCCGTCGAGAGTATTCAAAGTGTCGTCTATCCTTGGTAAAGGATAACTGTCCTTCTTGGTCACGTCGTTTAGTCGGCGATAGTCAATACAGAACCTCGTTGACCCATCCTTTTTCTTCACCAAAACCACTGGTGAGCACCACGGACTAGACGATGGTTCGATTACTTCATTATCCTTCATGTCTTGAATCATGTCGTCCACTTCCTTTTCTCTGGCAAAAGGAATTCGGCGAGGTCGTTGTCGTATTGGTTGTTCATTTCCAGTATTGATTTTATGCTGAACCATACTCGTCCTTCCGATATCACCATCATTTTTCGAAAATATATCGGAGTACCGACGTAGCAAATTCTTTGCCTTGAGCAATTCAATACTTGTCAAATCTTGCTTACATTCTTCCAGTATACTGTTGACGTCGATTGAACTTGCATCCGTCTTTTTGGTTTCTTGACAATTCCGCAACCACACGATTTCTTCGCTCTGTCCTATTAGGGTACCCTTCTTTAACACCTGTTCTTCATTGCTCAAATTTAGCACAGGTACCACTGTTTCTGCGGATGAATTGACGACCGTACGTGCTGGCAACCACGATGATTCGTTATCCGCTTTTTCTAGTATTGTCCACCGTCGCTGTTTCAAACTTTTACTTCCAGGAAAAATTACTGAAACTAGCGTCTGTGATCTTGGCAATAGTTTAGTGTTCTTAATGCAGTACACCTTGCCTTCACCACCACCTCTCATCGGTATTTCGTCTTCTCCACACTTGAGGACGCCGGAGTGAATGTCGAGCTTGCACCGATGTTCCTTCAAGAAGTCCAGGCCAATAATGCAGTCATCCACAATGTCAGCTACTACCGCCTGTTGCCAGTAAAGTTTATCACCAATCTTGATAGCCACTTTCTGTTCACCTGATACTGGTATGCGCTGGCCGGTAGCCGTTGTTAGCTGGTAAGCTCCTTTCTGAACGTTGATCTTTCCGTTTCTTCTTATCAGCTGTGTCCCAATTACCGTACGTGACGCTCCAGTATCCAAAGTCAATGAGCACGAAATTCCATTTACTGATCCATTAACAGTTAAGCTGTTGCCATCTGTGCTCTGATGAATCTTGATTTTCGGGGCTTCATGTCTACCGGCCAGCGCCCACCCCTCAGCCCTGGCTGGAATTAGTTTTCCTGGTTCTCCGACGCTTGTACACAAGCATCGGTCCCTCGTCTCTCTGTAATCCGATTCGGGCAGCCGCTTCTCAGATGTCCCCGTTCCCCACAGTTGTAGCATCTAGGGATGAAAGCTCTGCGTTGGTTTACCCGCTCCACTTCCGTGGAATTAATCTCCCTCAGACGTCCACTCCTTGGGTCTCGTCGGACGGCTTCTACTTCAAGCGCATGCGCGACGGCTTCCTTGATGTGACCGTGATGACCCAAGCGCACGGCAGCTCTTACTTCCGCGTCGAAAATACCGTCGACAAACGACTGCAAAAGCATGCTGTCAATGACCGATGCCGGCGATGTTTGGTACGCCTTCCGGACCAACTTTTCTACTTCCAGGGACCACTGTTGCAATGACTCGTTCGCTCGTTGGCATCGATCACGGAGTTGAGCGCGGAAAACATGCTCCAGGTGCGAGTCCCCGTAGCGCGATTCTAAGGCTTCCAGCAACTGCTCGTAGGTTGCATCACTTCCCAAGGCCTCCAGCACGGTCAAAGCCTTGTCCCGTAGTCCCAAAGTAAGCGCGGTTTTAGCCTGGCTCTTGGTCCACCCATTCAGGTTCATCACAGCCTCAAACTGAAGCTTGTAAGCCGCCCAGGAAGAGGTTCCATCGAAAGGCGGGACTTTGAAATTTCCGCCTGCTGTTGATGCACTTACTACGGTCGCTGGGGCCGGGATCCCATTTATTTTGAGCTTCTTGACGTCTTCCTCGATGGAGTTGAGGCGGTTTCCGTGTTGTTGTACAGTTTCTTCTACCGCCTCTACCCTCCGCATGCTGTCGGTGATAGCGGTCAAAAGATTTTTCTGCAATGCGCACAACTGTTCCTCTTGCCGGTGAGTCTGTTCTTCCTGGATGGCGCGCAGCTGCTCTTTCTGCCGGCGGGCTTGTTCTTCCTGGCGGCGTGCATCCTCTTCCTGGCGGCGCGCCTGCTCCTCCTGGATGGCGCGCAGCTGCTCCTCTTGGCGGCGAGCCTGCTCCTCCTGGATGGCGCGCAGCTGCTCCTCCTGCCGGCGGGCTTGTTCTTCCTGGCGGCGCGCCTGCTCCTCCTGGATGGCGCGCAGCTGCTCCTCCTGCCGGCGAGCTTGCTCTTCCTGCATGGCGCGCAGTTGCTCAAACAAGGCGCCCAGGTCTGGTCCAACCTGGGTCCTCGTCGACGCACTTGCAGTTGTTGCCCCTCCGGAGTTGTCTTGGCGTCCAGGGGTTTCTTCTTCAGAAACCTCGGCGCCAGAGCCACTGGCTTGCTGCGAGCCAGTCTTAGCGCGAGTGCTCACGCCTTCCCTCGGCATGACAGGCATTTTACCTTCCAATCCCACTTCTGACACCAAATGTTACGGAAGTGGGTACAGGGATTGGAAGGAAACGAACGTTTTACCGAAAGTGGCAATTTATTCACACTACGAACACGTAACACTGCACTGAACGCGTAGCACTGCACGAAACGCGTAACACTGTCCGACACTGTCCCCGCGCACTATGCGTTACACGGTCCAACGCTGTGCTCCGAACACTGACAGTCCACTGGGAGCACTTTACCACTTTGCACTTCACTTCACTATTCACTTCACTATTCACTTTCACTGTTCACTTTTTCCACTTTTTCACTTTTCCTTCTTGTTCCTTTCTTCAGATCACTTTCCACTGAACTGCCCGTAGACGCGCTTGCAGCTCCTTATATACCCGGAATTTCGATTGTCATTTATTGGATTTCGATCGTCATTTATTGAATTTCGTTAGTCTTTTCGTTTTCTTCTGTTGGATTCCGATCGTCTTTTCCTTCTTAACATTAAAATGTCGAACAAAAATCTTCATAGCTGGACCGGGCTCGAACTCGCGTACGTCTGCTTTGCAGTCGTAGCTCTGACAGCCCGGCCGTTGTGACAATGACGATTATTGCCAAAAACTTCACTGCCTTGCATGCTTACGTAGTTACGTCAGCACGGCGTCACAATAGTAACAGTTTGACAGTCTAACAGTATTAGGCCGACCACAAGCTCTGTCTGGCTCTGTCTCTGGCTGGTTTTGAGTCTGTGTGAGTGTTGACTAAATAAATCCTACGTCGAAACGTAACACACATAGAATAATACATTGGTGAGCACTCGTCTGTCTCTGGTTCTGGTTTTGAGTCCGTGTGAGTACACAGACTCAAAATCAGAACCAGAGACAGAGCCAGACAGAGCTTGTGGTAGGCCTACAGGTATGTCAACCTAAAGCTAAAGCCACATCTACGCAATATGCTGGTGACAATATCGCAGTTTATTGCCTAGATAAACCAATAAAAATTGTGAACAATCTACACAACACTATCCAGCCTGGGAACCAGATAGCTGATATAATGCTTTGAACTATCATCATGACTGATGTGGCCGTACCACAAACTAGTTAAATCCAGACTCGGACCTACTATCAAAATATTTTGAAATTCATCACCATTGACGCTAATCACAGCCGGTGACCCTTTTACATCAACGTCGGGCGGAAACGCGCGCAATTATCAGATCCGGGCTTTGCGGGGACTTTGCAATGACCCCTCAGGTCTGTAGGCTGAGAGTACACTGGTAACTCTCACACCGAACTACTAAATTCATAGATAAAAATCTAGATTTTTCAATCTAGGAGAATACTCCTTTCATACATAGATCTAAGTATTTAAGCACGATCATGATCCTGTCCCAGCCCTTAGTTCCGCGTATTTTATTATTACTGATTCCCTAATTTTTTGAACCAAGTAAAAAAATAAAAAAATGGCAGATGCATAAAATAATGCGAAAAAAAAAGCACGATCATCAAGGAATTGATGATTTGTTGATCATGAGGAAACCGGCATGTCGCCCAGATCTTTTGCTACTGAAACACGACGCATTTCTCCAGTATTGGTGTATCTATTTGTATCTTTCTTCTGTGAGCGTCCTTGTTTTTCACTAGTTTCTATAGAAAAGAAACAAAAGAAAGAAATATTTATTTACGAAGCAAAACTTACACTAATAATTTAAACTAAACCTATATTTATGTGTGCTTATGTAAAATAAATAACAAATAAGAAAGAAATATTTATTTACGAAGCAAAACTTACACTAATAATTTAAACTAAACCTATATTTATGTGTGCTAATGTAATAAATAAATAAATGTCTATGTCTATGCATGTCATTGAATATAAACGTTTAAAAATTTTGTATCGAATGCACGAAAGGAGCCTCTCGGAGGCGCACTTTAAATCTTCTCACCACGATAAGAAGAAGAAGATGAATTTTGTAAAGATCGCAGCAAGTCAGTGGTTAAAGAACTCAGAATCGTTCTGCCTGGAAATGTATAGGAGAAGCCAGCAGTGGACTTGATAATGATGAAGTCTAGTGTAGAAGCTCCTTAACGTAGACAAATCTGCAGTGACCCTTCACCCTGAATCCTAATGATCCTGCTTATCATGCCAAGCGGCCCCTTAAGGAGGGAGTTAAATTAATTTATGAATTAAATAAGGCCGTCTTCCGAAATTTGGATTACGAGTTTCCAAATTATAGGGGGTATTGGTTTTCGGAATTTAATATCATTATGGTGTGAATGCAAACAGTTGCTGCCGCTGACCTAAGATTCACAATTCAAAGTAGGGTTCATCCTCTTTATTAGCAGCTTCTAGAAATCCATAGACAAGACAACTTTCCTTAACCGCATATTTGAAAAAGGAGGATTCAAATACGTCATGGCATTGGCTGGAAAAATGAAAGTTCTGAATTCTCATTTGTATGGACGTGGCATTGGTGGGAATACTCCTTAGTTTTCAGTCACCCTTTGAAATAGAAGTTTAAGCAAAGTTTGAATAAAGAACATAAAAACTGTTGTTTTTCATTCATAAAATACTTTTGAAACTTTGTCTGATCGTCATTTACTTTTGATGCTGACTGTACAACATCTTCCCATATTCCAATATTATACCTGTTCATAATAAATCTTCCATATTTCCGTTCAAAAGTTACCTTTTTGCTGAACACCAGACATGAAAACAATTTAACACAAACTCTTTGATGTTCCCACCTAAAGGTATGCGTACACTAATCAAAACAAGTGCAAAAACATGGGCACCGCAATAAAGCATGAATACACACGATCACGTAATTAAACACGCTTGTAATACACCGCAGGGGCCAGTGGACGCCCGGTTTTATTATTATTACACTTTATAAAACGGGCCTCCGGTTTTATGGATTATAAATTTCATTAGCGTGTGCTGTCCGAGCATCGCGTTTATTGCGCTAGCTCTGGGTTGACGAGCTGGCTTAAGAGATTAGAATTAATATTGAAAGTATGAGGTACAAGGTAGTTTTAGGGGTGAAATAGTGCTGAATAATTTGTAATTTGAGCTCATGAAGCTTATTTTTTCTGAGGTGTGTATTGAATTAAACTGACAGTTCACCATAATTCAATTCAAAAATGTTAATATAACAATATAATGTAATAATAATTGGTACACACAGCTTTTGGTTGAAACGATTGGTTGAACGATACGAGTAGCTAAGTACTATTAAAAAAAACAAATTGTCTTATAAACGGAAATTGTTTTTGTAGATTTCGTAGATGGAATAATCGGCCTTAAACTCGACCCGATCGATAAAGTGACAATAACGTCGGCTTGACAAACTATACATCCGTGTGTATCGTGGTCTTTTCTACAATACAGCCTGGGTGGTTTATAGCCACTATTTACTTTGTATTTCAGTAGGTACATTAATTAAACTTCATCGTGCTTTGTTTAGCTGAAAAACGGAACGGATCCATAAACATGTTCGGAAAATAAAAGTGTTCGTACACTTCCGGTACAAAAAGTGAAAATCTATGGCGATACATTGAATTCTCACTCTTCATCAATTCGGTAGCTATATATTTTTTTATTTATAATAAGATGTCTATTTCTTAGATTTGTCTTCAATCAAACAAATTTAGAGTATTGTGAATAAAACAATTACAACAAGCAACGACTTCATGCCAGTAATAGACTGTTTTCGTTATCACTTTGTTCTTAATAGCTCAGCAGCACGTAAGTCGAGCCATTTCTTTAAAAATACAATGAAAAATGTGCATCTACATAGTATCACTTTAAAATTCAAATAATTTTCATAAAATTGTAATTAACTTCTGCTTAAAATACCAGTAAATCAACTGGCATTTTAAATTGCAGCTTGATTTATTCGCAGTTCAACCACAAAAACTGTGTTGAATGAAAATTTAAAACAGTTATGAGAGAATTAACAAGGATTTTAAGTGGTTTGTGGAAAATGAAAAACTAACTGCGTTGAATCAGGCAAGGCTTTGGCAGTTAGCATTACGGCTGTAAATGTCCTATTGTATGACAAAGGTCTAGGGCACCACTGTTGAAAATTAACAGGCGTTTCATTTTCTTAAAGTGTGTCAACGAAACCTGATTGAGAAAACTAAATTTACGGGCGCCATCTTTTCTGACACAGATCTCTATTAAACAATAGGGTCTAGGGCACCACTAACAACTTTTACATTGATTCGACAAATGAGTAATGCCAATCAAATGGTAATTTGACATAATATGACAGCAAACATCAGATTGACAGAAAATTACAGCTTTTCCAGGAAAGGTCAGATTTGACTAAAAATAACAGATTGATAGAAAATTACTGATTTGACAGAAAATGACAGATTGACAGAAAATGAGAAACTTTACAGAAAATGACTAATAAATTAGCAAATGACAGATAATAACAGGAGCAAAAGACTGATTTGATGTTATAAAAAGAAAACTAGGTATTTTGCTGGAAGTTCTAAAGTTGTCTGTCAATCTGACGTTTGCTGTTAATCTGACGTTTGCTGTCATTGTTGACGTAGTTGGTTGGAGGGGAATGACAGAATTAATTCGTTCATGTGCCATCCTTAACCATGTAGTATGACCACGAGTAAAACAAATTCCTGTTAGTCACACCAGTCTGTGTGACAATTTGGTGTGACCACAGTCTGCACCCGACTTTTCCAACAACAAAATGCTCGAAGTAAATATCTTATTCATCCGTCCGTTAAAACTCAGAAACTCCGTAATTCCTCATCCAGTATTATTCAGTGCTCAATGGAGTCCCGAGGGAACCCAAGGAAGTTCTGCACTTACTATAATTGTTGTGCCTTCTTGAAATAAAATGCGCTTCAACGAATAAAATTGGCTCGCGGAAAATAGTGATGTACCGGTCTTGGTATTTTTCAGTCTTTATTGGTGAAAATTAAAGTCAGTGCGGATAAAAATTTACGTAAAAGCTAGACTACAACTTCTTGAAGTGAAAACTTATTAAGACAGGCTTGATGATTTTTTGAGGGGAAAAAACAAGGAACTCGAGTCACTGTCGAGTAACCGACATCTCTTCGGCAAAGATCGACAAGCTCGTCAAAAGATAGCTTGTATCTGTCCGCAGGCAGCCAGGGAGGGGCATACAAGTAATTGTTGAAGTTTTAACTCCTGTCGCCATTCCCGGAGTGCCACTGTTTTTTTTTAATAATAGCTTGTTAAATTGTATTAGTTGAATTTGTATTTATAAGAAGTTTTGTTCATTCTTTTACGCTTGTAGATAGACCTCATTCAGTAAATTCTATTATTAATAGGGATTTAAATTCAACAATTAATGATTTTTGTGATGAAATAACTGTGAAGTCCATCTTGTTTGGTTTGTAAAAAAATGATTTCTCTTTTTCATTTCATTTCATCGCCTCAATAAACAAAATATTTAATTACTTTCATTTCAAGAATTTCTGGAAAAAAAAATTGTGACTTAAGCTAATAATTTTGTATGCCAATTTCAAACGAAGACTCATCGGCCCAACTCTACAGAAAGCTACTTACACTGAATGAATTACACTTTAGTGTTATGAGGGCACTTTTCATTCGCATGATTGAAAACACCAGTCGGAACCTTCACGATTTAACTGCACTGTTTAAAACATCAGTTTTATCGCTTGACCCTTGATAAAATAAAAGAAATGTGATATTAAAGGTAATCGCAATAGATACCCGAATACACACAGAAATTTTGTACTGTTTAAATCTGTAAAAATCTAGAAGGTAGATAGTCAGCATAAAGACTTGATGACAATATCCACCGACTTCCGCAATGTTGTTTGTTTCGTGGGTGGCTGTTCTATTGCATCCTTTCTGTTTTTTAACCTGTCAAGGTTGGCTAGCATTAAACTCTCCTTTTGTTTAAACTTTTTTTGGTGCAATAAAGAAATTTAGTTTTTTCTTAAATAAATACATTCTTCTTTTTTCGGTTTATGCAAGTACTACCTTTAGATTTGAAGTCCGGTTGTTCATCCTAATTTACTTCTTATAAAACTGTACAGGTTAGATTGCGCAATAATGCTTTGTACAGTTTCAGTTACAGTGTGGCCCTTAAGTTTAAGTGTTATGAGAGCACTTCTGACTGAGTGATTGATCTCAGTTTTACATGTTTGTTTTATTCGCAGTAAACGTTTGATGCTCTTTATTTGATTAAACGATGTTGATGTGCTCCTTGACTGTAGTAAGCCGGCTATTTTTATTTTTGTTTAAAATAAGCTGATGAATGCGGCTTTGTACAGTCGGCTGCATTAGAATGTATACAAAGCGTAAATTTTGAAGTTAGTGTTCAGTTTTGTGAATGTCCATTGCAATGCGGTTATACTTAACTCGAAATTTACGAATGGTAGTTATCGGAAAAAATATTGAACAAAAAAGTTGTACAAATTAAGAATTGTAAGAACTGCCCAGGAATCATAGAATCTAGTGCGGTCGACTGTACAAACGGGTATTAAAAAATCCTTGCTTCTTCAAGTTGTACTAACGTAGATAAATAGATTATGATTATGAAAGAAAGATCAAATGAATTTATTACAAACAGATCAAAAGAAACCAAAATTACGTTGAGGCAATTTACCTTTATACTTGTAGGACAATGAAATTATTGCGCTAATCGCTGTCAAATATTACAGCGATATTTAAAAGCGATACACTGATCGCCATCGAAGATCGCAGCTAATCGCCTAGATGTGCCCTAGGCATATAAAGCGAGCGTAGTAAAAGTTATTAATAAGATTTTTACAAAAAAAAATATGATGATGGACTAATTTTTATCAAAATTTAAGTTTCTAAAGGCATACTCAACTGACTACTAACATAGTTCTCTGCGTGATGTGTATGGCTGTTTTGACCAATTCATAGCTTTGTGGGACTTAGGCAACTGCTCATTAGGTATGTTAGGTGTAAGAAGGTGCATTTTCCTATCTACACTGCATAGGTATCCTTTGGCTGAGTATAGCTATGGACACTTGGACAGAGTAGGTATACCTCTCATTTGCTTTTATATCAAAAATATTTACACATTTATTTAATTCTGGCACTGATTTGGATCAGTTGAGCTATCTCTAGATCGCTAGAAGCTATATTGTTTCTTGTGCATTTTGTAAATAATTATATTAATTGTAAGTTTCTTTGTGGTACAGAGCAATACTTTTTTTATACAACTAGCTGATCGAACAAGCGTATGGCCCACGTGATGTTAAGTGGTAACCATCACCTTTATCAAAGCATTGCCTCGTAGGTCATGCATTTTAGGAACGTGCCCTACGATGCGCTGCCATAACAATAACAAGTCTATTCGTTTTGTGTACACAACAAACCCTTCAAAAATAATTATTAAAGAGCCAGATGACCAAAAGCAAGGGTGACACGTAAAAAAATATTTACTAATGAAAATAAGCCGTCAGTTTAGATACTAGTACATTTTAAAATTCTGGAGCTCTGGAGATATTCAAGGCGAATGTATGTTTCAAAGCTAGATTTTTCTTTCTCTTAGTGAAGTAGTTACACTGAGATTAAAGTCCACGGCAAGTAGGCCAGCTTTCAGATGGATTAGCTTAAAAGTTCAGTTTAGTTAGTTCCTAACCATATGTAATCTGCAGATTGGGAAAGTTGCGAAGTTGCTTAAATGCAAACATTGTTTTTTTTACCGGCTAAGGGATAATGAGTTTAATTTGGTTTTTCAATATCAACATTTTGATGATTTTAGGATATTTTCACAATTTCAATTACGTAGAGCTAATTTGGCAAGATTTTTTTTTTCCAAACGGTTTTATATTTTTTCAAAAGTCTTCTTGTTGTTACTTCTTATTGCATGTTTTCAGTCGCAGTACATTTTTTACAAAAAAAACTAATTCATTATAAAATCTCAGTATTAAATTTTTATAAAAAGTTCAACTAGTATCTCACAAACCTTTTACAAAGCATGACTTTCCCACAGCAATATTTTACTCAACCGTGAAATATGCTTCAAGATAAAACCGTGCCACTACATGCACAAACACGAGGGTTGACCACGTTTGGCGTAGAGGGCTGGAACGCACGTGCGCTCGCTACCGCGTCCGTAGCGCTACTGGCTGAACGACTGAACTTCAGTTTCATGCTTGCATCTCGCCTACAGAAGCCTCCGTGCTTTTCTGGGCGCCTAGTAGCGTGGCGTGGTATTTGGGAAAAACGTTGTGTTTTAGGGAAAAAGCCCGTTAGTATTGTTAGTGTACTGTACGAAGGAGCCTCTTAGAGGCGCACTTAAAATCTTTTTTCATCCCACCAGCTCTGAAAGTGTGTTTTTGCTGTTTAATTTCTGACTGGAAAATCCGTTTTTATCCGCTAGAGGATAAAGTAAATTTGAATTTAGAATATCGTGTTCAATAAGTTTGTGAATACACAACCCATTTACTTCTACCTCCATGGTGCCGAACTTATCATACAACCTTTTTTATTTTGTTAAAAACTCGCACTCGTAACCTTCTTGGTGTATTTGTGAATTCAAAACACCATTAAACCTATTTACTTCTACCTGCATGGTGCCGAATTTATCATACAACCTTTTTAAATTTGTTAATAACTCATACTCTGAACCTTCTTGGTGTGTTACTTTTAGTCGCGCCATGTTCTTTTTTGCATTTAGTCATTTCCTCGCTGAGGTGGGATGAAAAGTTACGTGTTGCACTCGAGTGCAAAGATTTTTCACCTTGTGCTCTTTTGATTCCTTCGCCAACGCTTAGGATTCTAACTTTTAAACCACTCGCTACGCTCGTGGTTAAACTTTAGAATCCTGCGCTTGCTCAGTCATCAAAATTGAGCACGCGGTTAAAAAGCAGCTTTGCACTCTTGTATAACAAATAACTATTACCACGCTGGTTTAAAAGATATAGTGATAAGATGAATATTACATATTTTCAAAGATACCTAAAATTACTTGCTAGTATTCTTTTTTTGGTAACATAGCCGGCAACGGATCTATCAATTTTTTTACGTGTTGAGTGCAGTTTCTGGAATTTGTATACGTGTTTACATCTGAATACCTTAGGGGCTTACCATCCATCTATCTCTCATCATAATACACCATCTAAATACCATGATAGGCAGGAAGAAGACATCTAAATACCTTATCTATAATGGACTTCAGCAGCAGTAAGTTCATTTTAAAAATCGAATGACACAATTACTTAAAATTGAGATTTTCTTAGTAATTAGAGCCTTGAACCCCCGGAATTTGGACAAACAATTCCCCTATAATTAAAAAGGGGAGTTCGGGTGCCTCATTTGCAATCCTTTATTCTCCTTTATAAACTCCTTTTCGATGTAAAAACCTCTTTTGACAAAATATAGACCCAAAGGTATCGGAGATGAACTCTCCTGTATTTCGTCATCTATACCTACTTAGTTGTTCCTTTTTTACCTAGTCTGATGAAAGGCATAATGTAACATATGCACTATTTAGGAATAATGAGAACAAGCTCAAACTACTACTGCTGTCTATCAAAATTAAATGAATGAAAATGTAAGAAAGGATTTCCAAAGTGCAGCAAAATGTTTTCTAGGCATTCAGAAATGCCGTTCACTGTTTGCCTACACTACACACACAAAGCCACATTTCCTACGTTACCTTCAAAACTAATAGACACAATCAACGTCATTCCTCAATGCCTACAAAGCATCACGTTGAATTTACACAATTTACATTAGAAATTCCTTAGTGATAGCGACTGGCAGGTAAGTGACGCACAAAGCCAGGCTTTATATTTCATGGTGGAAGCTGGTTGGAGCTCTAATAGGCTGCACAATACGAATTTGCAACTATTCTAGTTAGATGGCCACCGCACAGAAACTAAGCTCATTGATAGAGGCATTTCAGGAAGGTAAATATACCTACGTACAATGTTTATAGGCACACCCTCGCTCGTATTTATGTACGAACTCAAAAAAGCTCTGGTGCTCGAGTCAAATTTGTATACATTATTATAATGATATTTATCTGACCACTGACCCGTTTTATGCTAGCCCAGGGGAGAGCTGACCCCTCTATGCAACGGCACGTCATTTGGAACACTCCTGAACAGATTTTTATAACCATTCTATATACCCTTCAAGAACTACCGCAGAACCTTAGATCAACGCAAGAAGGTTCAATTTTGTTAAAACTTATGGCAGGCATGGAAATATGTTTGTGGATAGGGTGGGACATACTTTGACAATGTGCATTAGAAGGGTAGCACAGTAATTTGATACTGTTTAAGTCGTGGGAATGCGAGATTTATAGATCGTGTGCGTAATGAATAATGCGGATAAGGATCTGGGATGGGAAATAGGCTGTCTTAGTACCGTGAGGGAAAACAGATTCTTCAGATTGCGTATAGATACTATTAGTGTTATGTGTCGTAGTACGTGCAAAAAAGATCAAGTGAGGGTAGTTAGTGATGCTGCCTCCACTTCTCAAAGACGGCAGCACTCATGACAATGCCCCAGTCTGCCCGCGACCACGGCTATTGCAACATAGCCGAAATGTCGGGAAAATAAGTAAGGTAATTAACGCGATAAGCCGTGTAATAGAATCAGTAAGATTCTTCAGAGCACACTTTTATTCTAACTGCATGCATTGTGCTAAAACCTCAACCAGTGTTGGTTAAAATACCACCTTACCTGACTAAAAAATAATTTTAGTTCAAAAAACTACAGGAAACAAAGACATTGTTTAATACTTGGTATCTCTTTGTCTTTGACTGGCCTCTCAGCTCAGTTGGTAATAGCTCTGCCTTCTGTGCCGTAATTCGTGGGTTAGATCCCCACCGAGAGTAAATATTTGTGTAGAGCAGATAGTGTGAATTGTCCAAAATATTTCTTTATTTATTTTGAAATATTGACGTTCCAAATTGCAACTGAATTACATATAAGTTAATCCGTACATATTATATCATTTATACAAGTACATCACCGAAAATATAGTTTCACGTGATGATTGATAGTATACTATAGCCTATAGTGTGCAATAAATGTAAACTTACATTTTCCAGCGAATTCTCCAAGTTAATGTAGCTACGAGTACAATTTCTTACCTGAAAATAAATAAAAATAAATGAATTACAGTACTTTCTCCTGTCAAAGTCAGCTAAGCGTTGTACTTTCATTTTATGAAATAGCCTGCAAAGCTGCGAGCAATAATATAATCTCACAAAAGGAATAATGGCTGCGACGGGCCATAATGGCGGTAATGTCTCGTGTCACGAGGTCGACTGACACAGACGAGCCGAACCAAATTCAAAATTACCCTTCTTAAGCTGCATTTATGTAGAAAACAGTTACCGCAAACAGCCTTCAACAACGCACACATTTAAACACACAAACCTTAGCTCTTCGTTTCGCTTAGTCTTGAAGTGCAACCAGCTTTCTATGTAAATGCGCCCATGCGCTCACGAAAAATAAGAGGAAGTTTGACTGCCAATATAAAATGACTGTGAATGACAGTGCGAGTGTGGTTGATAGGTATTTATTCATATAATAAAATTTTATTTTTATTTGTTCCTTATCTTGCTTTTTCGTGGATTTTGGTTTGTTTAAATTTTACTATTCGATTTGTTTTAGATTTTATTCAGCAAGTGGAGCGAGCCATAAGACCATTGGAGAAAACTCATGTCAACATCATCTTTGTTCCTAGAAATTTTGATTGGCCTGACTAGCCTCTCAGCTCAGTTGGTAGTACCTCTGCCTTCTGCGCCGTAGGTCGTGGGTTCGATCCCCACCGAGAACAAACATTTGTGTGGTGAACATCGATGTTTGTTCTCTGTCTGGATGTTATATTGTATTCTATGTATGTATTTACAAAAAAAAAGTATTCAAGTATTATATCAGCTATCTGGTTCCCATAATACAAGCTCTGCTTAGTTTGGGACTAGATTGTGTTGTGTGGATTGTCCAAAATATTTATATTTATTTATTAATATTTATAAATGTAAAAGAAGGCCTATGTCCAGCAATAGACCAGCAGAGTTGAAATTACTGGCGCGTGAATCTGAACATCTGTATGCCTCAAGTTGATGGACGCAAGGCAGTGAATCGTAGGGCACGTTCTTGACAAGCGTGACCTACGAGGCAATGCTTCGTTATAAGCGATGGTGGTAACCATCGCTAATAACTAAATAAATAAATAAATAAATAAATGAAATTTAGTTATGGCCCTCCTGATGTTAAGTGGTAACTTAACATCAGGAGGGCCATAACTAAATTTCATTTATTTCCCACATTATCACATTGACTGTATTAGTAGGTACAAAGCATGTTCAAATGTTTTACAATATTAGTAAATAAAATCAATATAAAATAACATGATGGTCTGATAAAAATGACTAAAAAAAAAAAAAGCAGCCAAGTGCGAGTCGGACTCGCCCATGAAGGGTTCCCTAGCACGACGAACTACAAAAACCTTAATATTATGTTACTTGATGTAACATAATAGGTTCTTGTAGTTCGTCAAAAGGTAAATTGCGGTTTACGGTTTATGACGTATAAAAAAAAAACTACTGACTAGATCTCGTTCAAACCAAATATCGTTGAAAGTTTACATAGTAATGTACAACATATATTTTTTTTAGTATTATCAATCTCTTACTTTAGAAGTTAGAGGGGGGGGGACCAACTTTTTTCCACTTTGGAAGTGTCTCTCGCGCAAACTATTCAGTTTGGAAAAAAACGATATTAGAAACCTCAACATCATTTTTGAAGACCTATTCATAGATACCCCACACGTATGGGTTTGATGAAAAAAAAAATTTTGAGTTTCAGTTTCAAGTATGGGGACCCCCGAAATTTATAGTTTTTTTTTTATTTTTATGTAAAAATCTTAATGCGGTTCACAGAATACATCTACTCGCCAAGTTTCATCAGTCTAGCTCTTATGGTTTCGGAGAAAAATGGCTGTGACATACGGACGGACAGACAGACAGACAGACAGACAGACAGACAGACAGACAGACAGACATGACGAATCTATAAGGGTTCCGTTTTTGCCATTTGGCTACGGAACCCTAAAAACAACGTCAAAATTAAATATAATAAAAAAAAAGCAGCCAAGTGCGAGTCGGACTCGCCCATGAAGGGTTCCGTAGCATCAAGTAACATAATTTAGAGGTTCTTGTAGTTCGTCGAAAGGTAAATTGCGGTTTACGACTTATGACGTATAAAAAAAAAACTACTGACTAGATCTCGTTCAAACCAAATATCGTTGAAAGTTTACATAGTAATGTACAACGTACATTTTTTTTAGTTTTATCTTTCTCATATTTTAGAAGTTAGAGGGGGGGGGACCAACTTTTTTCCACTTTGGAAGTGTCTCTCGCGCAAACTATTAAGTTTTTTTTCTATTTTTGTATACAAATCTTAATGCGGTTCACAGAATACACCTACTCGCCAAGTTTCATCAGTCTAGCTTTTACGGTTTCGGAGAAAAATGGCTGTGACATACGGACGGACAGACAGATAGACAGACAGACAGACAGACATGACGAATCTATAAGGGTTCCGTTTTTGCCATTTGGCTACGGAACCCTAATACACAGTTGGTAAAAATAAATTAAAGAGCAAAATATCAATACAACAAATAGTCGTAATGTTTGTTCCATCAACTGTTTGTAAATAAAAGACCTCTCAAGCTGATAATGATGAGATAAACGAAATGAATAACTATTTTTTGTAAAAGTGTACAGTTTATTCGGATTTTATTTTGAATCTTTAAATCCAAGAAGTCGTCTATGAAAATCTGAAATAAGTTCACTCTACTCAAGGACGGGCATTTTGAAATTAGAACGCTAGGCTATTTGCACTTGAGGACAGGACAAAAGGCCTTGGCTCCTCGTGCGTGCCTTATTGAGCCACGCCTGGGGGCTAGTGATGCGCTAACCCATTAAAAAAATATGTAAACTAGATGCAAAAAAAGAATCAGACCATCTCTGTTATTCTTCGTTATGGAAAATTAGGCCAGAAAGTACATGAACGATAAACCTGTCTGGTTTAATAAAAATATTCAAGGCAGACATTTCATTTTGGCTGGCTTCTCAGCTCAGCTGGTAGTAGCTCTGCCTTCTGCGGCGTAGGTCGTGGGTTCGATCCCCACCGAGAACAAAATAAATATTTGTGTGGTGAACACAGATGTTTGTTTTCTGTCTGGTTGTTATATTGTATTTTAACTATGTATTTACAACAAAAACATGCATATAAGTAGGTACTATATCAGCTATCTAATCCCCATATTTTTTTTATGTAACGCAATAGAAACGTTTGTAGGTATTATAAAAAGCTCAAATTATATTTTTGTTGTAGCAGACTGTACGCAGTCAAAGTCAAATTACGTTCCTATTTCTAGCAAAGTAGGTTACTGTAATGTTTCATACACTAAATTCTATTTTTAAAATAATGATTGTGCTTCGAAGATAGATTGATGGAATAACTTATCGGTCTATAATAAATCGTTTTGATCAAACAAATTCAGAAAAGTTTTTTAAATGACTGATGAATGCATATTTTAAATGTCCATAGGTACTTTAAGACAAGTACCTACACACAAGACAACCCGTAACGTAATATAAAAATACTGACTACATTATTCGAGACCTATCCATCCGTTGTCCATTGTATAGGTACGGTTTGATTAGGTTTGATGGTTTAGCTAGATCCCAAAATTAACTACGAATGAAATTAGAAATAAAAAAAACTACGAATGAATTTCAGAAAAATTCCTCCGAGTTCATTACATTACTTTACGGGACGCTACAGAGCTTGGCAAGGATTTTTATATGAAATAGGCTTTCCCAACATCTATACCATCCTGAAAACGACTAAGTTTTAGCCTGATCCTCAGGAAAGACATGGTCAATACGTGCGGAGCTGACGATGAGCACGGGTTTCCTCACGATGTTTTCTTTCATCGTTTGAGAGCAACATATTTTTTTAGGAAAAGTGATGGCACATAATTTTTTTTTTTTTTAGTAAAGTTATCAATATGTCCCATGCCTAGTGTTCGCGCCTCGGGCGAGCATTCAGCAATGCCGCGGGTAAACTCTATGCACCGCGGATAAATACGGCTCACGAGATGGAATCCTGTTTTACTGAGTCCGTAGTTAAAGATTTTCAGTTCGGTTTCAGTAGGTTTTTTTTTTGGTATTCAAGTACTTAAAACTGCCGTAAAAACATGGGTGTAAAGTTGAACAGACCTACCATGAGCTCTGTCTGACTCTGCATGTCTCTGGTTCTGGTTTTGAGTCTGTGTAAGTTTTGACTAAATAAATCCAACGTCAAAACTTCACACACACAGTAGGTATAATTCACTGGTGAGCACTCACACAGACTCAAAACCAGAACTGATGCATAAAATGATCTATTAGACGGAGAGTTCTACGTACTTTTCATTACTTACGAGTGTAGAGGTATAAAATTATCAAAATAATGAGAATACTTACCTCACACCCTGCTTATAATGAGAATACTTACAACCTGCTAGATGCGCCACAGTCTATCTTGATGAAAAACGATGATGATTTAATAGGTTTCTTCCAAAAACATCTATATTAAGAATACAGGAATACATTTTAATAAATTTTATGGAAAGTGTTTACTATATTCCACATTAGGTAGACAAATGATTTGAAGGTAAAATGATTGATGAATTTAACGCGAGAAATAATATAAAGAAAAGTGTCTTTTCAAAACACTTTCACCCTCAGAACATTATCCGCTATTTATTTCTCGATTCAACACTACCACTAAGCTAGTGAAACTCAAAACTAGCCGAAGTGGATCCATAGTTGGATCCAATTGGCCTCATCGATCCTTATTACGTTACGTTACACGTAGAAGTGGGAATTCGTTTTATCGTTTCCTGTTACTGTTTGCGCTAAATTATTTCTTTCGCCCTTTTTCTTTTTCTTTCAGAACTTGAGCTTTAGCGTTGTGTGATGTTTTTTTAAGATTCCATTTTTTTTATGATTTAGATTTGGTTTTACTTTCAATACTGTAAAAAAACTATTGTATTCTAAATTGCCGACTGACTGATTTCATTTGATTTGAATATTTACTATAGATGAGTATGAGGATGAGATTGAAGTGGCAATGGGCAGGTCATTAGCTTGAAGAACCGACAACCGTTGGGGAATAAAGGTTCTCGAATGGCTACCACGAACCGGAAGACTTAACATAGGGCGCCCACCCACAAGATGGACCGACGACATTGTTAAGATCATGGGAAGTCGGTGGATGGAATGAGCTCAGAATTGTTCTTCCTGGAAATGTATGGAGAAAGCTTTATGTCTAAGCAGTGGACTTTTTCAGGCTGAATATGAAGATGATGACTATAGATGAGAGGTATTCTAAGAAATATATTGGTGAAATTCAACTCCTGAAGAAGTTTGTATAAATAGCTACACGCAAGTGAAGTCACACCTCTAACAATGGTATTATGTAATTAGGTACTATTTAAGGACTTGAGTATAAGGTGTAGGTATCATATAAGGCAAGCTTGTAATCTTTCGCCATAGCAGTAGGCACTTATCTTCCAATTCATTATGATTGATTGGTGCCCTCCCAAATGCTCTCCGACTTCTCATTATGACACAAAAGTTTCTCGAAATTAAGCTGGCTATTAAATGTGTCCAAAAGTTTTTGCCCCAAGCCGCGTCGACCAGTTGGTAGGTAAAGCCTTGGTTTCCTATATAACGGTGACCGTCACAATTAAATAAAAACAGAATAAAAAATGTAATTATTCAATTGTATTACAAGGGCTTTTAAACGTCTTAAAGCTGGGTGAGTCTAGATGCTAGTTCCACGCGACCAATCCTTAGCCGTAGGTTTCTCCCATCAAGACGCGCCACTGACTCACTCAATGAGCTGAGTGACTCTTTGTGCGGTGTTAAATTTAATTTAATATGTATGTTAGCTACCAGAAATGTAATTACAAGTTGTCAGAAATCAAATTTATATTGTTATTACTTTGGTGCTAATCTGACTTCAATCTATTCCCAGCTGATTCAAACAACTCGTTTGCAAAAAACCGTTTGTAAAATGCAACTATATTTTTTCAATTTATATAAATAAATAAATATGTATCGTCTGGGTGCCATAATTTAATTGAATATATTGAAAGTGCCGTTTGGGTGTCATAGTTATGTACTGATTACTTTGTCTATTCATTGAATAAACTGCACTCAAATGTCGGGCCAAATTACGGGCGCAAAACAACGGACACTTTTTCTTGAAACGAAAGCTTGAAATAATGTCGCTGCACTCGTCGCTGCATCGATTATGGTAAGAAGCGTTCACATTGTGGATGTAAATTCAGTAAAGCTTTTCATAGTTTTCTCTTTGAATATTCAATAGAAGGAGATTTTTTAATTCCATTTCCTGAAATCACACCGACCGTTTGTAAAAACTCAAAATGGGTCATTATTTGAGCAAACGCGCAAAAATACTCACACACAACACAACTTTACCCTTATGTATAATCGTAAGTGAATTACCCCAGGAAAACAAAGACTATACAGCGCCAAAAGTATTCAGTATATTTATTGCCATAATATGCATGTAAACAGCGTCAGATCTTAGGACTAGTTTTTGAATCAATACAGAATTTACCCTGTAAGGGTGTTGCAGTACAGTAGAAACGGACCGATATAATAAGTCTACCGCTCGAAGGAGCTTGCCATATTCATAATAAGAGGCATGTTTTAACAGTGTCAGATCTTAGGACTAGTTTTTGAATCAATACAGAATTTACCCTGTAAGGGTGTTGCAGTACAGTAGAAGCGGACCGATATAATAAGTCTACCGCTCGAAGGAGCTTGCCATATTCATAATAAGAGGCATGTTTTAACAGTGTCAGATCTTAGGACTAGTTTTTGAATCAATACAGAATTTACCCTGTAAGGGTGTTGCAGTACAGTAGAAGCGGACCGATATAATAAGTCTACCGCTCGAAGGAGCTTGCCATATTCATAATAAGAGGCATGTTTTAACAGTGTCAGATCTTAGGACTAGTTTTTGAATCAATACAGAATTTACCCTGTAAGGGTGTTGCAGTACAGTAGAAGCGGACCGATATAATAAGTCTACCGCTCGAAGGAGCTGGCCATATTCATAATAAGAGGCATGTTTTAACAGTGTCAGATCTTAGGACTAGTTTTTGAATCAATACAGAATTTACCCTGTAAGGGTGTTGCAGTACAGTAGAAGCGGACCGATATAATAAGTCTACCGCTCGAAGGAGCTTGCCATATTCATAATAAGAGGCATGTTTTAACAGTGTCAGATCTTAGGACTAGTTTTTGAATCAATACAGAATTTACCCTATAAGGGTGTTGCAATACAGTAGAAGCGGACCGATATAATACTAGTCCATCACTAGAAGGAGCTCTCTCCTAAGACGTGCCACTGAGATCGATCTTGGGCTCTTTTCATCCAGTGTTGTATTTGCTAGCTACACTTCGCAAATGGTTGTCACACCTTGCCAGAAGGCGTCCTTAATACATTCTCCTTCATATAAGCGACATTCGTGTAAATTTGATCTAAACTTATTATAAGTGGTACAATGATGACCAGCAATCTCTATCCTGACTTCCTTATCTCTAAGTAATGTGATTATTGGTGTAATAATAATTGGTACAACTAGAAAAAAGAAATGTTAGTATCGATATAGTAGGTTCCACAGGACAAAACTTTGTCCACCACTGTGCTCGCGGTTTTACAGTCCAGCGTGCATCGATTAACAAAAGTCGCTGCGATTAATCGTGCACAAACTTTCGCCAAAGTCCGCAATCATGAATCATTGCAGTTAATTTATGTGCCAACGAGTGCCGGGTCTGTAGGGCCCGGTTTTTGCCCCGGGCGAGCCGATAATCCAGGTGCCTGTTACAAATGCGTCCGGATTTGCGACAGGGGGGTGTTGCGATAAAATTCTGTAAGTCCTGTGTAAGGCAACAGTTAAAACAAATAAAATTTATTAAGGTGGTATAAATTCGATTTAAAAAATGTTAGGTGCTAGAATAAAGATTCTAATCTAGGAAAATATCATGGTTATAGGTACCAATTAGCAAAGTTTATATTGGGGCTAAATCGCGCTGAAAGCTATAAAGAAAACGGTTACCATAATAAACAGAGCAGTTAAACGATTCGGAGTCACTTTTGTGGGATATGCAAGTGAAGGAAACTCAACATTATACATGAGTACATAATATAATAATGAACTTACTAACTATTACCTAGTTATAGATACCATAACGCATTGCCAGTAATCCTCATTTTTTTAACTGATAGAGTGGCGAGTAACTGGTAGTAGTAGCACGTGTCAGGAACTAACGTGAATACAATAACAAAACTGTACACGGCTAGTCCATCAACGCTCGGCGACAAATCAATCGGCCGCTCGCTAAAAATCCATCATAATTACCCCATAAAGATCCCATCCATAGGTCTTATTACCACATGATAAGACTCACAATGGCTTAGCATCAGGCTCCGTATTTATAGGTCATTTCTCTGGAGTATTTATGCTCTCACTAAGTGATCGACGTTGGCGAATAAATTATACCTATATACCGAAACGTCGATATCTAGAGATAATATACGGTGAGTGAAATAATAGGTACGATTCTACCTAAATATATTTTTAATTTTAAGTAAAAATATATTTAGGTAGAATCGTACCTATTATTTCACTCACCGTATATTATCTCTAGATATCGACGTTTGGTATAGGTACCAAAAAAATTGTTGAAAAAAATTGGAGTAAAGTGTGAAGTCATAGTGGGTATTTAACCCATGACTCTCGATAGGTTTCACCTCATTTGATAATTATTCGGGTATTTTATAAATTTTATATTTTATTTGCTAATCGGTGGTATTATTACTATAGAAATAGAAAATAAAGACTGTTTCAAAAAGAATATCATGCTTAGAATTTCTTGCTTCCAAGATATCTAATACCTATGGCTCCTATCGCTTATGGCGCTACAAATATCTTAAAATTGTATCCAAAAAAATTAGGCCAATTTGGTAAAAAGCCTCGAATACAATAGAAAAACGTTACAAAAGCAATCCTAATAATTGAAGTAAAGGCCGTTTGTAACGTTAGCAAATGGACAAATCAGATTATTTCACCCACTATGAGTAGATAAACGGAAGTCAGGGTGCAAGTCAACGCAAGAAGGAAACAAGGTATAGAAGTCAGAGGCCTAATATTTTGTGTTAGGATTTTGTTTTTGTAGTTGAAGTTTACTAGCTTATCCTTCCTAGTTATCCTGTCTTATTTTGGGCCGATTGCAATGATTACTAATCGACTGATCAAGTATTTGACGACTGTTAATCTCCAGTACTGGAAGCAGGTGCTAGAAAATGTTTCTAGAAAGAAACAATAGAAAGCAGAATTTGAGATAAACACTCTCAAATATTTAATTAGCCGATCAGCAATCCATAAAACCGAAGTTTGTTTCTGTTGCCCAATTTTATCTTCAAGATCCCTGAGAGTCTGGACAAGATCCACTTCAAGTTTGCAGGAGACGCCAGCAAGTTACAACAATTTGTCTTGCTATGCAGGTGTTCCGCTTACAGAAAATTGATCTTGTTCAATCAATCAATCAATCAATCAAATTATTTATTTTATGCCAGAAAATTACACATATATTACACAAGGATCATTTACAAAGAGATAATGACATGAAAAATTGGTCGTCACTCAGCGTATGTTATAGTAGCGAGTGCCACTATAACGCTGTTCAAACTCTCTTCGCTATTATTCGTCATAGCTTACAGATTGTTAAATCTAGGACACCTCTTTAGAGCAGTTTGGATGAATACGGCACTACTACCAAACATGTTTGTCTCAGTTCTCTTATGAGTTACTTCTGCACTCTTCGTCACTGTAATTTTACTGTATTTTATTGAGAACTTAGACATACAGTTTTTCTTGACACTTTATAATCTTAGAAATAAAATGCAAAGGCGTGTTTTCATGCTCAAAATCGCCATATCTTGTGCCTCATCCCAATACTTATCACAGGCTATAAATTAAGAGATCCTGCTAAGACCCCGCCAGGTCGCCCTAAGCGAAGACATTGCTCGCTTGAGTGGAAATTATCTTACCGGGATTATCCTGGTGGACACGTTTTTCTTCTGTTTTTGTGATTTGTTTGGTTGCTGCTATTTATAACAATTGCTTATGGGTAAGTACAGCTATTTCCTTTTGTTCTCTTAAATGTGTAATAAATCTAATGTTCCGTCCAGTATCTATGGCGTCAAGTGTATATGGGCCACAAAGCAAGGCTTGAATGTTTAGATGTGCAATTGTCTTCCTTCTTCTTAGAAATCTTCAAAGGGTTTTGAGTCGGTAACAGGCCCATGCTTATTAACCTAGTTATCAACTCAAGTTTCTAAGACTAGAACTAGCCACCAAGAGATCTGAGAAGAAATCTACCTGTTGATTTCCTCTCAGATCTCTCTCCTCCTCTCAAAAGTCATGAGCTTACCTACTTTAATTCATTTGGTTTCATTTTGAATTCAAACTAAATAGGTGAGAAAATAAGTTTTCCTGAAGAAATAAAAATATTGTTGTAATCTTGAAGTCCATCAATCTTCGCATTATTGCCACGGAGAATAGACGCTGACCGAACTCTGCATATTTAGAGGCATAAAAGCTATTTGAGCATTACAATGGGGACAAGTTCATTGTCTGAAGGCGAGAGACGCGTTGCCAACAGACGAACGTGGTACAATGTAGGAGATTCCATAGGAAAACATCTTGAAAAAATAGCACCAATAACAAATCTTAATATTATAATTGCATAAACCATAGGAAGTATAAGACCGACATTACTGCATGTTTTTCATAAGGCACACGTACCGTACATGCTTTATGTAAAAATATTACTCTCGAAACTGAAGTCATGGACTGGTCATGATGGCAAACTGTATGCATTATCCCACTTTATATGTGGTTGGCACAACATGTTCTTCTCTTCCATTCTCTTCTCTTCTATCAGCCGTCATTTCTGTATTCACTTCTTTTATATCCATGTCATCCTTTACACTGTTCAAGTGTTCATCCATCTTTTGTTTGGTCTACCTCTACCCAAACATCCATCCACATTCATAATCATCACTCTTCTAGTCACATGTGTTGTATTTCATCCGCTGTATGAGGACATATCTTTATAGATGTTCAGATTATGACAGTTCCAAGATAGATATCCTAAAGTTTGAGAATAGTGCTACCAACTAGATAGATAGATAGATAGAAAATTCTTTATTGTACACCTTACAAACTAACAAAAGAGAATTAACACATAAATACTATTATCTAAATGTACAATGGGCGGTCTTATCGCTATAAAGCGATTTCTTCCAGACAACCTTTGGATGGAGAGGAATTAAAAACTATGGAAGATTGGCTGGGTGCACTTGAAAACATAATTTTAAATAAATTTAAGTGTTATCAATAATACCTACTTTTCTATAGATAACTTAATAACTACAAACGAATACAATACACTATATAATAAAACACACTATATTAAATAAATACTGCTTATAATAAATATTTTATGTATATATACATACATGCATATATGCTAGTAACAAGACCGTTTGGATTTTGTTCCAGTTTTTATAGCCTGGCTCTTAATACTTGGACCTTTAAATTCAGCGTTATCAAGGTCTAAATTGCAAATTTAATACAGCCATTTGCATCTGAAAGAAGCCATACAAAGTCGTGTTGTATGCAGTGATTTGTACCGTTTATCTGAACTCTTTTATCTACACAGGATGAGCTCAACACCATTATTTTGTAAGAGTATAACGCAATATTTTGTCTACACAAAGAATAATATGCCTTTTTATTGCTTTATAAAACGGTTCTAGATAGAATTTGTTATTTATTTTCGTAGTATGCTAATAATGTCTAAAATATGGCGGTTTTATTCGTTTATGAAGTTTGTTGAAGGTATATTCTTCTTTCCCAAAAGGACTTGTCTCTATTATTAATTTAGAAGCAACTTCAAACAACATTTTAAACAATGGGTATTGTGTGTGAGCGTACATATTATATGCAACTAATGTCAAAATAATTAGTGGCATTAAAAGGGGCTGTCCAGCGGATGCATTGAATGAACTTGTCACAGCTGATTCAACAGCATAATGGAAGGAAAGAACATTGATCATGGCAATAGATAAAAGCTTTTATAGTTTTTAATTTCATGGGATTAAAGAATAAATTCATGATTATTTGAATACAAATAACGATAAAAAACATAATTAAAAAAAAGGTTTAAGGAAACCGAGGAAGAGGAAAGCCAAGAATAAGTGACATGAGCCAGATATTAGAAGAAGGTCGCTGTCATGTCGTGTAAGAAAGTCAAGGTGGCTGCATTCGAACGAACCAATTTGAGAACCGCGAACTCTTCGATTTAAGAAGAAGAAGAACGATGAAAGCAAAATTAGCTTGATGGCAACGACTGACGAAGCTTTAATTAACTCTAGACCATAATACCAGCTTAAATTAAAAGAAGAGATAGAAAATACATTCCATTTGAATACGTTTGGATAACGCATCATAAACAAAATAATACAGAACACACATTGTATAGGTATTATTGTATCGTTTTTATTTTATAAACAACAAAATAAAAACAAAACTATTATAAAATCCTATCTGGTAAATACTCAAACTAACACCTTGGTCTCAATAAGATCAATAGCGACACTAAAACTTGGCATACAAAGAATAATGAAACAGTCATATAATTTTTCAAAGAAAATAAAGCTCTGTTTATAACAAAGTATGTTGTATATTGACTAGTGTGAATACGCCATTGTGAAGTTCACAGTGTGTAAGTTCGAAGGGCGAGAACAGAGCGGAACGAACGTGGATGAATGCACACAAAAACCATAAATGTACTTGAACACTTTCTTATTTATTTACACGAAGAAACTTACAATTAAACAAATATCCACAAAATGTACAAAATACACAAGAAATAGGATCTGTAGACCGTTACAAACAATCTAGAGATACCTCAACTGATCCAAATCAGTGCCAGACGGAAGCGTCCTCAAAACGCTGGCGGCATTGCTACGCTGAATAGCAATGCTAATGCACTGCGCCAGATACCCACTACCCCTTGGGTCACGCATCGTTTCGATCAGTCACTTAGGCACAATTTTGAAGACCCGAAAGGCCACCCACGGCAACGACCAAAAAGTTTGAATAGGAGTAAGTTGAGTTGAGTTGAGTTGAGACTTGAGAGTGAGTTTTCTTCAGTATAAAAATACAAAATAGTGAAAATTTGCTATTTCCATTCATTTTTATTAAAACATTAAATTGTAAAGATTGATCCTTATCAGCAAAAAATCTATTTGTTCAATAATACAGTCTCCAATCTACAATCACCGTCAAAAGTAAAAGTTTTTTGGAAAAAATAAATATGCCGTTAGACATGGCCATCACCACCCTTTTCAAAAAACCGCCCTGTATATGTATATTGATAAATTCAAAATGAACACAGTCTTTAATTCATGCAAAAGCTTTCAAAAAAGGTCGTAAACCTTTGAGTGTCGTCCAAACATTAAAAGTACTTACAAACAAAGTCATAAAGGTGAGAATGCGTCATACCTTTCATTCACAAATTCATGTGAATGAAAAGCATCGTTATTAGCTTTTACCGCTGCCGTCGTGGCATCGTAAAACTTTTAGCGCCTATTTTTCATTTCATCATTTAATGTCTCATTAAGGTGTGTGCACAATTTCCTTTCTATATAAAATGCTACTGTTTTTACAACCTATAAAACATACATAAAGAAAATCTAATTATGAAGATTATAATCGCTTAGCGGTTCGAGCTAAGCCTGTGTCACTCAAACTACGACCTAGTTTTAATGGATCCTGTCAAAGTCCAGCTGCGTCTTGAGTTTTAAACAATGTTGTGACTAAAACATAATTTATTTGAATATCCTGAAGATTTTCGAAGAAGCCATGATTTTGGAAAACATCAGCACGTTGAATCGATAACGTAACACAATTTTGATATGAATGATTATGGTTTTGTAGACCTCGCCATCAAACTCAACGTGAGAAATTGACTGCATTTTGAAGAGCTATTCCGCTCATCATGCCATAGATCCTCATCAGATCTTCGAGACGCTTTGCTCACATGGTCAATTATTATACTTTAGGCTTTTTTTAATCTCACTGCTGGTCGAAGCCTCACCTTATATCATCCACTAGTACTACTATGCACTGTGCTACTGTAATGGTCCATTCTGGACGATCGAAATAACTTCTCCTTCTTCTTCGGTGTTGTTGTTATAACCTCTAAAACTTTAAAACCGATTTGGTCAATAGGAACATAAACTATTTAGAGACGCTAAAACCTAATAAAAGTCCAAGCTGTCCATTTATTTTGCCACAACACTCGATACGATACCACAAGTTAAAACTAACATCAACACGACATAAATACCTATAGTAGTAGACTACATATAGATAACTAGGTCAATAAAATGGTCATCAAAAACCGAAATAGCCTATCCCAAAGGCCACTTCACACTTCCCCAATTAATTCAGGACACCGTAATTGTATTATAGCGTGATTATAAACACCCCATTTAGTTGTTTGGGCAGTTTTTAAATGACTGTTACATTGGGTGCCAGTTTGATAGCGTTGTTTAAATTACCGACATTTGCATAGCCACGCTACGTCTCAAGAGAGCTATGGTTTATGGTAAAGAAAGTTTAACGTCCTGTCAGTCCTATGCTATTTAGTTTTATTCAGACATAATTTGTGTAGTTTTCAACATTTTCGTTTAGTTTTGTAGTTATGTTTCAAAATTTTTGGCTTCTTCGCTGTCTTCGCAGCCAAGTCTTTGATAAAATTACTAGGTTGTCAAGTTTTTTATGCCAAATATGTAAAAAATAAGAAGGAATTAGAATTCAAATAACAAAAACGTTTTCCCACTATGGGTAAATAACTCGTATCTACTCTCATTGAGTTGATAACATTTCAATCAATGAGTCGTCTATGCATCTACGTATCGGAATGTCGCAGTGGACAATTACTTCGTCTTAATAAAGCATAATGTTCGTGATATCAACAGGCGGTTCGACGTGATATCCCGGATTGCCCGCATTTTGATAGGGGACGATCAATTTTCTACGAGGCGATTGGCTTTCCTCGATTCGCTGGGACATACAGAAATTTGTGACAGACAACTAAATATTCTAGAATTTTCTTCAAATTCAAAAAGCTAAGTTCAAATTAGCATAATACCTACTATTAAATAAATTCCTGCAGTAAGCCAAAATAGCTATTAAAGTTGGCAAATGTAAAAATTCACCAATCAACGACACTGTTGGGATAAGGTTGATTGTAATAATACATATAAAACTTTATTTCAAATGAAGGATAAACAATAAAGTACAGTTATTTAGAAACAACGTATTTGTCACCAATCGACTAACTAAGTGGTAGAATGATACAGTGTGACCGGACATTAAAAAATAAAAAAGTAGAATATCAAAATGTTTAACATGGAAACACTAGTTAGGTAATAGTTAGCAACACAATGGTGAAGAAAAATGGCGGAACCTAGGTATGTGAAAAAATATACAAAACTTTAGGAACTCCTGAATACCACCACCACAGTATGTCGAATCCTGCTTTCATATAACTGATGTATTCGCTAGTTTCTTCTTCTGTGTGTATCGTAAAATTCTCGTTACCGAAACTGATAGATAATAAATTACATGGCGACCAGTATGGCTTCGCCACTGATACGACGTCATGAATTATTCTTCGAAACCTACGAGTATAATATTACAAATATTCCTACTTTTTTTTTTATGCCAAAGGTCAGGCTTTTGGATGCTTATAATTTTGTTTTTTTCTAGAAATAGTGCATTGTTAATTTTAAATAGGAACATTTTTCTTTCGTTTAGTATATCAATGATCACAGAAATATTGCTACAATATTTATGCTTTTGTATACTCGTTTCAATAGCAATGGCGGAAGGTAAAAGAAATATAAGTTTATTTCCTTGCTTTGACCCATATCATAAGAAAATTTTGCTTCCAGACATCTCATAAACTATTCAGTGTATCCCACATACGGGGTTGCATTATGAAAACTTGTTATTCCTACAAGAATAAGGAATAAAGTGGTTTTTGATTGACGTGACCCGAGAATCCCTTGGGGCAAGGCTCCTTCCTACAAAAAATTATGCAGTACGTCTGTCTGTTATATTGAAATGTAATGTCTTGACGTGTATATTGGGTAACAATAGTATTAAAAAAAACTTATGGTAAAATCCTACGGATGTGTGGATGGTTACCACTTAGCGTGGGCCATATGCTTGTTAATTCAACTAGTTGTAGGTATATAAGAAAATATATTTCAGGTTTAATTAATTCTGATAAAATTTCTAGCTCCTTGTACTTTCTCATTAGAATATAATACAATATTACTTTATTGTACACAAAAATAAAAAAGTAAAGCAAGAACAAGAAGAAATAATTTATAAGAAAAAATGATCATGTTCTAATTAAGTTTAAAATAATTGATGGTTAAAATAATAATTTGATTTACACAGATATTAAAGTAACCCTAAGAGAATCCAAATCAATAACTATAGTCAGTTATTCCAAGGGTCGTATCGACCATAATCCATTAGAAGATTAAAAATATACTTTCGTAAATAATATACCGTTAATAATAGGAAGTTTGGTATCACCGTCTTCGTCTATACATTATAGACGAAGACGGTGATACCAAACTTCCTCTTTTTTGTTCAAACCTTTTTAAAATATCATGAACGAACAAGTAAATCAATGGCTGTTTCGCTGGTAAGAACTAAAGCTCTACTTCCTCGCATTAGTTAAAAACATTAACAATTCAAACACTTTGGTGGGCAATAAATTAGTTCGCTGGCTCCCAAGATGGCGGTAGACGTTGCTTTGACTCCACGTGGCAAGGTGGAGGAGACAGCGAACAGGAAAATGAAACATATTTCTTTCGAGTTCATTATTTTGGAAATGTAAGGATTTTGTCATTCTCTTTTCAAAATAAATAGGGAAAAAGGTTTATTTCTTACGGACTTTCAATAGAAATGTTTATGTTTGTATGAAAGTTTCTCACGGCATTACCCATCCTATTACATTTATGGCCTTACTTATAAAAATATGTCAAAAGTTAAACAGTGCTTAAACTATTGCCATCTCTTACCGCTGAGTTAATGACAAATAGTGACAGGGCTATAGCTTTAAGCAATGATTAAATTTAAATAACGTTTATAAATGTATGGCCATTAGTCATGTCACCTATAAGTTTAGTCTTTTCGTATGTAGCATCGTAGAATAATATGTACTTACTATATTTCGTTACGTTCGATTTCTTCTCTGATTTCCTCTTTCTTCGGAATTTAGTTCATGAATCTTTATTCTCTGTTTTGTTGACTTGCACCACACATCAGCTGCAAATGTTTCCCTTTACTTCCTGTGTGCACTTCCTGAAGACGTCACGAACCTGTTGTTGGGTATGTGACGTCGTTTTATACCAATTTATGTACGTATAGTGCATAGGTACAGTGGTATTTTCTTACCTATTTCTTTACAGTCAGGCTCAAGCGTAAGTGGGTCGGTCGGTGCAAATATAATTTATGCGCGTGAGGAATATTAAACTGGTCTCGTGCACAAGTGTGGCCACAGAGGCAAAAAATGTTGTGGCTAACTTTCCAAATTAGAAGGTATACTTACAGATAAAAGCGCTAATACCGCTGTTGGCAGTTTCATTTGATTTCTCTACCCCAGCTATAGACGTTCCGCCGTGTCGGTGACCTTAGAGAGTGGTTTAAAAACTGAGTTCCAGAGTTGACTTTTACCTAATCCAAATTACCTATAGGGAGAGCGAATGAAATCCACTGGTCCGTACCTTTAAATTCAAACTCACATAAGAAAACTGTCGGAAAAGAATCAGATCCGACCCCAATGCAAGTGAAATGCCTTCAAACTGCCTCAGAGGGGACGGAGTTGAACGTGAAAAATCGTCATTTAATAGGCGGCCGGCTATTTCGCAAATGGAGGAAGGGTGATGATTTAGCGGCGTTCGAAGGGACATGCTTAGGGGGCTAATAATTGTGATGAAAAAGCGTTTTCAAGAACTTTGTTTCAGTCCTTTTCAACTTTTGCCATCAAACCCTGTCGTTTTCTTGATGCAAATTCAGAAAACAAAAAGATGAAGTTAAACCATCGCAAGTATTCAAAGCATTTTTTTTAGAATCGGCAACTCCTGGTTTAATTAGTCAAAGTTAAACGCAGATCTTCAGGCAAAATTCAATATTGCGTACCTGCGTTTCTTACTGTTGTAATTCGACCTAGTTGCGTTGAACGTGACTTTCCTAAGTTGCGCACATCTAAGTGTTCTGAGGTAGCGATAAGTAAAACGCTGTCAAATATTGCTGTCATATTTGACTGTTATTATAACGCGCTTGGCGCAGACAAAATCCAATGAAAAGATTGATGGACTATGACAAAGATGACATGAGCATGAAAGGAGTGAGCACTGAGATGACGAATGATAGAGGTGAGTGGAAGAAGAAATCCTGCTGTGCCAACCTCATTTGCGTGGGATAAGGGCAGGAAGAGGGAAGATGATGCTTGACTTAAATCTCTTGCAACATTCTAACTAGGTCTACAATCAAAGTAAGAACGCGACTAACATTGTTCGGCTCCCGAATTATACCGGTTTCCACACAAACGAGCAGGCAACATGCATAATAGAACGCAAAGTGCGAAACAGCATACATAATTTAAATCGTATCTGTCTCAAAGTTTTGACTAATTAGCGAAATGACAAAGGTCTCGTAATGTTCACTTGGTTTCTCTCATGTTGCGAGGTAGAGTCGGTGCTAATCATTAGCTTATGGAAAACAGCTTGGTCAATTCATATAAACCAATAGGTATCGCTAGAGTTTTAGCTGATATATTGAATACATTATTTAAGATTTAAAACATTATAGAGTTGAGTACATGACTGTCCAAAATTGGACACACAAAAGTGTAGCTAGAACAATGGTTCTACAATGCTTGGGTAGTAGAATTGCCTAGTTTAGACGCTTCAAAGTGATCCTTGTAAGGTACTCGTAATACAACTCAATGAAAATTTTGACTTAGAATTTAACTTTGACAAGCGTGGCATTTTAAGAGTAACTTCAGTTTGGAAGTTCATGAAAAGTTGTAAGAGAGCTGAAAATTAAGTAGAATTTAGATCTAGAGAGGTTTTGTGTCTTCCACGAGGGATCGAACCCACGACCTACGGCGCAGAAGGCAGAGCAGTCAGTCACGTATGTAAATGAGTCAGTTGATGTTTCTTTGAGCTATGAAAGAGGAGGTACTCGACAGCCTTAATTATTAACGAGGATTGATAGCGTCCCACAGGTATGCGTGTGCGTAATCCACGACATTTGGCTCTGGGACTCGAAATGAACCGTCGCGTCGAGCAAATGTACGGAAATATACGTCAAAACTTTGCAGCGAGAAATAATATACCTGCTCGTTGAGTAATTTTAGTATCTCGAAATGGTTTGGTATTTTTACGGTATATTTTTAAAAATCCATACGCATCATTACAACGGAACGGAGGAAACATTTGTATTTTATTATGTTTGTAATGAATATACCTACTCATAAACTACTGTGCCGTTTTCATAAATTTTTTCACCATTGGAAAGCTAAATTCACCCTGAGTAACATAGGCTATATTTATGTGTTTAAATAATGAATGTCCTCCCGTGCGAAGCCGGGACAGGCCGCTAGTATTATATATAAAAAATAATCATACTAAAATCTTGTCGAAATAGTCATAAACAAAGCTCTACTTACCTACACACTACGCAAAGTACTGGGTTGTTTTGTGAATGGATCACTTCAATTACTACTTAATTCGCCATTGTTGTTGGTACGAAACCCCAAGCGGCAGCACGCAACATACTAAATCGTTCACAATGATTAAACTAAACAACAATGTCGCCCCGAAAAAGATATCTTTTTTTGTAAATTACTTAGTAAGAGACGAATTCCGGGAACGATAAGAGAGCGTCGTACGTCTGAAGACGGGGTTTGGACCAAATTGTAAGCTGATGCTAGTACCTACGTTTTTAGGGTTCCGTAGCCAAATGGCAAAAATGGAACCCTTATAGATTCGTCATGTCTGTCTGTCTGTCTGTCTGTCTGTCCGGCCGTGTCACAGCCATTTTTCTCCGAAACCATAAAAGCTAGACTGATGAAACTTGGTGAGTAGATATATTCTGTAAACCGCATTAAGGTTTTTACACAAAAATAGAAAAAAAACTATAAATTTTGGGGGTCCCCATACTTGAAACTGAAACACAAAAATTTTTTTTTCATCGACCCTATACGTGTGGGGTATCTATAGATAGGTCTTTAAGAATGATGTTGAGGTTTCTAACATCGTTTTTTTTCTAAACTGAATAGTTTGCGCGAGAGACACTTCAAAAGTGGAAAAAAGTTGGTCCCCCCTCTAACTTCTAAAATAAGAGAATGATAAAACTAAAAAAAATATATGTTGTACATTATTATGCAAACCTTCAACGATATTTGGTTTGAACGAGATCTAGTCAGTAGTTTTTTTTTATACGTCATAAATCGTAAACCGCAATTTACCTTTCGACGAACTACAAAAACCTTTATATTATGTTATTTGATGCTACGGAACCCTTCATGGGCGAGTCCGACTCGCACTTGGCTGCTTTTTAATAATGATTGGATTGTCATTGGAATGTCAAATATCAAGACGGTATAATATCTTCGAATTGCTGTTCGTTAGTCTCTCTAAAACTCGAGAACGGTTTGTGGAGGTCCAGAGAAGGTTTAAAAGGTAAACATTTTTTTTTTCAACGGGAACGATAACGGGTTGAGCGAAGACGCGGGCGGCCACTAGAAATAAATAATAATCATCATTTTAATCCAGACAACTATAAAATACACCTTAGGCTTTATAATAGCCCAATTGTTACATAATACTGGAGTTGTTGTAATAACTCTATTATAATATGGCTTTAGCTCCAAATACTCCTAACGAAACGTATAAAATTTAATATGAATCAATAATTTGCCCGGTAATTTTATTGACAAATACGGATATGCCTTATGGAGGGAAGGTAAAATGCCTTGAATATTGTAGATGGAACATTTTGAATGCAGTTTAAAGTAGGTTTTTTTTTTTTTTTTTTCTTATTTTTTTTTTTTTAATTTCATATTATTGCATTGTCATCGACCTTTGACAGGTGTGCAAAGTTTGAATCAAATCTGATCGTTCCAAGTAGGACAAAATCGAGCTCAAAGGGGTCGGTTACATACAAACTTACAAGCTTACAAACATACATACAGGTGAAGCTAATAAAAGCGTTTTATAAACCAGCTGTCGTCTGTTGTCGCTATTAACTTCTGCCTTGTTCCACACATCCCAACCCCCCACGTCACCTGGCGTCGACGAATAATTTATTACGTTTCTTAAAAGCCATTACTGTGTGACGCCGTCAATGGACCGTCAACCTCCCTTGCAATTAGCATGAATTTTATACAGCTACTGTTGGTTGTAAGTGGTGTAAGTGCATTTGTTTTTAGCATTAACATGGACTTTTTTTTGATCCTTGCTACTCAAAATCATCTTAAATAGCTTTCGACTGGCCTGTCAGCTCAGTTGGTAGCTCCATTGGGTCATAGATCGTGCATGGGTTCGATTCCCGCTGAGAACAAATATTTTTAATAGTGCTACTGCCATGCGAAGCCATGTCATGAACGGTTCGATCTTGGGAAGCACTAAAGCCTTGTGAAAACTTGACTGGTCTCTCAGCTTAGTTGGCTCTGCCTTCTGCGCCGTAGGTCGTGGGTTCGATCCCCAGCGAGAACAAATATTTGTGTGGTGAATACAGATTTTGTTCTCTGTCTGGGTGTTAGATTGTATAGAATACAATGTATTTACAAAAAAATATTAAGTATTATATCAGCTATCTGGTTCTCATAGTACAAGCTCTGCTTAATTTGGGACTTGATAGTGATTTGTGGATTGTCAACAATATAAATTTATTATTTATTTTATTTATCTAAATATTTTCGAAGTCATCGATAACTTAAATGCAGAACACTAAATGGATTTAGACTAACATTATCAGTTTGAAGTAGTCTAATTCTGAACATAAGTCTCCTAAGTAAGTAAGTAACTACGTTTCTCGGAAGAAATAATATTTTGAGCCCGCTGCTCCTTGTCAACTAAGAATGAAAATAATTTATTATCAATTAATTGACAGTAACGAAGGTTATCACAGCAATTTCGAGTGTTGTGACCTGTGTTAGATAAATTATTGTTTGTTCCGTAACGATTTTCATAACAATAAATAAAGTTACAAAAATAAATAATCAATTGTATGCCAAATAAAAAATTTAGTTTTTTAAATTTTACGTCACGAGCTTTAGCGCGACAGTAAAAAAAATCGTGGCATGAAACTGCTGACAGAAGTGAAAACTCTGTCGAAGTTAGTCGATCTTTGCCGAAGTGGTGTACAAACTCAAAAATGCTTGAGCCCTAAAGAACATTTCATTTCAAAAACCAACAGCTTTTAGCTTTCAGGTGTTTAACTACAAGAAGCTCCAAAACGGATCCACTCAGAAACACTATTACGACGATTTACGGTCCGTACGAGACGATTATTTAAACAACTAGTGGAAAAAACCGTTTTAGGTGAATAGGGGTTTATTTATGATCATTTCTCGGTAAGTAAGTTAAGTGTGAATTAGAGCTTGCGTGAAATACGAAGGCGAGGTGAATTTATTCACTGGCGGGAGCTGGAATCGGAGGGGACTTTCTAGAGACTAAGAAATGAATTTTCGGGGAAAATACTATGACTTTTAATATCTCTATTTCTCTGTTGTATCATTTTGAGTGGCCTCTCAGCTCAGTTGGTAGTATCTCTGCCTTCTGCGCCGTAGGTCATGGGTTCGATCCCCACCCAGAACAAATATTTGTGTCATGGTGAACACAGATATTTGTTCTATATCTGGGTGTTAATGCTTTCCAAGATCGAACCGTTCCTGAGACTTTGCATAGCAGTAGTTTTATTTTTATTCATCTATTAAACACTATAATCAAAACCAACAAAATCAAACTAATTCTGTATATTTTATTGAATTAAATCTTTGATAGTAGCTCCCATAAGCCGTACAAGTTGATTGCGGTCACATCGTTCCGATTAACAAATTGATTGGTCCCCGCAAATTAACATGTTTCCTCCGAAGCTCACTCAGTGCCGTTCGATCGTAGCTAATAAATAAAAGCTTGTCGACTCAAAATGTACTGATACTATGTCGATGAAACTAATTCTGGCTCAAACAGCGTTATGGTAGTTCGATGGAAATACAAACTGATTTTTACCATTTCTGGGCGGTAAAAGCATAATTTGTGCATTGAAATAACTTTAGCATGGCTTTCATATTGATCTTTATATCCGGCAAATTTTATAAAGTCGGAGAAAACGGTGGAAACGAATGAAACGAATTGGACGGTGATTACTAATAAAAAGCGAAAAAAATCATTTGCTATAATATTCGTATATCAGTAAAAAGTAAAAAATCGGACATAGGGATAGGGATAGGGATAATGTTCTGTTTTGGACCATTTAGCTAAGAAAATATTAATTTTGTATTTCATTTTTCCAGATCGTTTGACTATTTAACTATCAAAATGTATTAAGGTAATAAAGAAGAACATGGGATTTTTTGACTATTTTTGAAAAGTTTGACTATTAACACCCGCCGCCGTAATAAGCCAGCTGTTTGTTTTCGTCTGTTTATCGATAAGTGGTATTGATAAATAATGCGTGTATTTATTATAGAAATTAACTTGTCTGTGCGTGCAATATTAACAGCTTGAAACAGGGTCATTGCTGGCGAGTGCCATTTTTTACTTCAATGAAATTACACACAATTACACTTAATAAACTTGCTAATAACTTAAGTAGTTAGTTAACTGTAAACTAGAGCATGCAATATGTAATTTAGTGTTAGTACCCGTGACTTTTTTTATTTTACTTTAACTATGGTCCAATTATAGTCATGTTAGTTTATTTTAAATATTACTAGCTTCATACGTGTTATCGCAAATCAGCTATCTGGTTTCTATTGTACAAGCTCAGCGTTATTTGGGGCTAGATAGTGTTGTGTGAATTGTGTACTTTTTTTATGCACCTAGCTTATGTAACTAGCATAATGGCCCACTTGATGTTAATTGGTAACCATCACCTTTAACTTAACTGCGAAAACTGTACCTACCTAGCAATAGACACTAAGATCTTTACTATACAATAGTTATGCAATAAATATTTTTGATTTAACAAATGATTATATTTATATAGCATATATTTATATCTATATTTATAAAAGAAAGTCGTGTTAGTTACACTATTTATAACTCAAGAACGGCGGAACCGATTTGGCAGAAAATTTGTGGGGAGGTAGCTTAGAACCGGGAGAAGGACATAGCATACTTTTTATCCCGAAAGAGCAACGGGAACGGGGTGTTACGGCAACGGGCGAGCGAAATAATATGTTTGAGCCGTTGGTTTAAGCATTAGTATAGCATCTTTCATACAATGAGCCGTCTTGCTCTAGGCCGTAGGTGGGTGATTCATACAATGCCATTCACGACTCGATTAAAGTTCACAATGCTCATAAAGGAATAGCCCCCGGTTCTTTTTCAGTGACGTATGTATGAGGATGGGGAGACCCATCTACTAAAACAATCCAATTTACAATTTTCAACCTTATGATTGACGACATAAGGAAGTTGCTCTTGAATAAAGGGGTAAAGACAAAAGTTGTTTAGGTGAAGGCAGCTTAATTGTTTTTTTTTCTTCCTAATGAGGCACAAGTGGTCGACAATAGCAGTCATTGTGTCATTGACTTTAAAACATTTTTTTGTTTTCCTTTTTGTCTCCTATCAACGTGCTCGTGCGTGTGCGACCGGATGTAATGCAGAAGCCTTAACAAGAGCACTTCATTTACGAAGGAAAAAAAATATTAGTTTTATGCTGCAGTATTCTTTTTGTTTTCCATTTAAGGCCTGCGCACACCTAGGCCGCTGGCGTCGGCGATCAGTGAAACGCTGTCAAATTTGACAGCGGTATTTGACAGCGTTTCACTGATCGCTACCGCCAGCGAACTAGGTGTGCGCAGGCATTTGACAAGAAAATAAAAACGAATACCAGCTATTTGCAGACCGTTTCAATTCATCCTGAAATTTATGATCCGCATCAAAAATATTGGTTCTGCAGCTTTGAATCAAATACGCTGAATTTTTTTCACTCTGTTCAATACGACCCAAAACTTTTTTAACAGACTTTAAATAAAAAGGAGGATGAGATTGTTTAAAATCTTATAACTTTGTCATTCAAATTAAACCTTATTAAATCTTATTTAGAAAGTTATATGTAGGTTATATCTAGATTAGTCTCAAGAAAATCTCATCAAAATCGATTCAGCAGTTTGGCCATGAAGTTGGCATCTGAAGTTTTTCATAACTTATATTTTATCATGGCTTATTTCTAGGCACATGCAGATAAAAGAAGCTCAACACAAAGACACAAGGTTACCTACCTTACATACCTTCTATGCGTATGTTCTAAGACTGTCATATTATACTCGTACATTGCCTTGCAGACCAATCGATAGTATTTATCAACGCACCACATTACTAAACAAATCACGAGCGGTCGAGACTGCCCCGTTCGTTAGCACACTGCAAATAAATTTGATTACCTAACGAGACTCAACGGAGACTAACTTCCACAAAGACCTTAAAACGCTCCAGTAATCAACCTTATGACTATGAACATAAAGGCGAGACAGGCGGAGTAGATTCGATTGAGAATGAAGCATCTATGAGACAATTTGCTGACGATACCGGTAGGTAGAAATGATATCAAATAAATGTTCATTTTGCAGGTCGTTTTTTCTCATACATTTTAACCAACTTCAAATAAAAAGGAGGAGTTTCTCAATTCGGGGTTTTTTTTTATGTTTCTTGTTACTTAGCTTCGTTATTTATGAACCAATTTGATTTTTTATTTTTAATATAGATAGAAATTTCACCATAGAAATTTCAAAAATATCGGTTCAGTTGGTGGCCACGAAGTCGGTTTCTCAAGGTTTTTTTTTAAATAAGAAGCCTGTTTCGTTTTCAGCCGTTACCAAACATACATTAGGCTCATGGAATGCCCACGAGTAACACTTATCCATGTCTAAATGACTGTAATATTTTTGAAAAGCATAATTAGTTGCTTCAAATCGCTGAAATGCTTATGAATCATGATTGATCACAGTTATCACATTTATTGTTATGTAATGTATGAAGGTGGATATTTATTGCCAGTAACAAAAAAGAAAAAAACCTCAGAAACGCATCTGCACTGTGCTGTGCAGCCCAAAAAGGTTTGCTGACGTAGCGCAATTAACAAACATTGTTCTGTATAAATCTTTATTTGTCTGACCATGGTCTGGCCGCGGCCCCAGTGGTTTTTACGGGCTGACGACTTTACCGTGCAATCGTTAACAGTTTGTACAGTAGCCCAACTTCATTCAAATAACATTGTATTTTATTGTCTACATTAGAACAGTTTTTCTTAGGGTCATCGATTATTTAAGCTAACCCAAAACAGAAAAAAAATCATAAAAGTATTAACGGCGCAAACGTGGATACTTTTGTGCCAGAACAAGCTACCGATGAGTATTTGTTTTCTATAGAACCAGTTTAAAATCATCCACTCCCTGCGCATACGTAAAACTATGTCCTATCACCGCTACAGGACACAGCAACTATACAGGGTTATTCATTATTAGCTGCAAATACTCAGGAATTAGGTTCAACAAATAAAATAAAAAATATTTATGAAATGATTTTTTTTTTTATTTTGATTTAAGTTTTTGTATCAAAATTTTATTTTTATTAATTTTTTTACGGCTATTGTATAATGATTGCGATGGAGAACAAAACAATGACCCACCCAGGAGGTGACTGAACGCAGAGTGTCGCTCACGGCGCGCGGGCGCGGATCAAAGGTCAAAATAGGTCAGGCGCCAATGATTCCTATAGCGATTTTCTCGGGATTTTCATAACAAAACTTAAAAAAAATCATTTCATAAATATTTTTTATTTTATTTGTTGAACCTAATTCCTGAGTATTTGCAGCTAATAATGAATAACCCTGTATACGGTTCCCTGTAATGGATGTGCGGTGTCGGCAACAAAAAGTGTCTACGTTTGCGCAGTGCCTTATAGTTATCCGAAAAAACGTAGACCAGCAAATTTGTTTAAATTGTACCTCCCCCATAGAAATTACACTGTCAATTTTTATTTTATTTGGTAGTACTTTTAGCAAAGTGAACTTTTAGTGTAGCCGCAAGCAATTTAACATGGAGTTTGGCACTTTTTTGTGAAACATAAAATTTTGTAACCAAAGCTCAAATAAAATTTGAAAGAGCACTCAACGTGACACAGCCTCCGGCGATTCGGAAACTGGCAGCTGCTGTATTGTTTCAAAATGTTGTCTTTATCTAGACTAGAACCATATTCAATAAATCCGTTTTTAGTGTGAGTGGGATCAACCCACTTCAAACTGGGAATATGCCACCCTATGAGTCAATTTTTTTTTTAGTGTTTATGGGCTTGCGTTTGACCGCAATCTCATCTATGATACGGTTGACGATATTTTTGTTGATAATTTTTTTTTATGGAAAGCATTACTAAACATTCGTTTAATTTACTTAACATGTAATGGCCAATAACCAACGCGTTTATCTGTTTTCAATTCATAAATAACTATGAATTGAAAACTGATAAACGCGTTGGTTTCAATTTTGCGGCAACAACGCTTCTGTTAATAACAACCTCGAAAATGCGGTCATAAAAACTAAAACTCAGGAGAAATAGAGGTAAAAAAGATATAGGTAAAACCCCACCTGCAAATTACGTTCTCTATCACCAAGTTGTCAACCCGTCAGCCTCTGGCGTAGGCCCATGCATCGCCGTTTTCGGTGTGGGGACAAAACACGAAAACTCGATCAATTTTAAAGTGCTACACGCCCCTGCCTGCAGCTATTGACGCTTCTGCAATGCGTGACGTCATTAATAATAGGTGCTACCAAAACGCTGAAGCGGAAACAGAAGCCATTAACATTTTAAACTACGAAATGTAATGGTTATGACCTCTCACATTTTTTTACATAATACATTGGGTGCGAGAGTGTTATACATGTAGAAAGCAACGGTTCAAAAAAGTTTGTTTGTTTTAAGAGATGTTGTACTTATTAAGTTTCCAGAAAGATCGATTTTGGGCCTTTTCCATCTACCAACTGACCGCGTGTTTAAAATTATCCAGCAGTGGACTTCTACAGGCTCATGATGATTATGATGATGATGATAATATACATGTGTTTAACATAAAGCGGTTCATAGACGGGCCATATTTTCACTGCAATTTGTGGCCGGCAACTATTGGTGTCTCTCTCTTACTCAAATGTTAGACAGGGACACCAATAGTTGCCGGCCACATCAGTGAAAATATGGCCCGTCTACGAACTGCTTTAAATTAACTAAGATACCGGGCTCAACAAAAAGTCGACACGCGCCACGTCAAACAACCGTCGTACTCAACAAAAAGCACTGAAACCGCATCATTATACCTTGTTTTCATCTTCCAGCTTATTAACAAGGATATTTTATAAGCTCCAGCTTTTTGCTAATAGCACATAAGCTGCAGACGCCGTGTATTGGTAAGAGAAAGTTTTGCACTGAATATTTTGTTTTGTAGAGAAACTGTAAGCTGCCCCGTTGTAGGTACTTTACTATTCGAAATATTGATGGTCGAATATTATTACGTACCTACAACGTATCTACTAGACCACTGGTGGTCTAGTGGTAGTGGCCCCGCCTTCCGATCCGAAGGTCGTGGGTTCAAATCCACTCGTGTACCAATGAGTTTTTCTGTCGAAAAATGTATGTGCACTATGCCAGTACTCTCAAAACGGTGAAGGAAAACATCGTGAGGAAACCGGCGTGTTGTAGAACCTAAAAAAGTTCGAGCAACACGTGTCAAGGGTCACGCAAAAAGGGCCCACCAGCGGCCTACTTGCGGAAAAACCTGCCCGCACATCAAGTGCGCATGATAAAACTTGCCGAACTTGCCGAACGTATCTACTACACTATAAACACAAACTTTAGCAAAAATATCTTGATTGCTAACTGTTTTGTATCAATTGAGTTATCTCTATGTTGATTGATCGATCGTTTTCGTAGCTCAGTGGTTTGTGTATTATTGTATTTTTAAAATATTTACTTTTAGCGTAACTTTTTTTGTACTTAGGTGTACCTACAATTGTTTGGTTGAGCATTGCACAACATTGCAAACGATCAAGCCTAGATTGATAGCTCATCTAATACTCGAGTAAGAATGTTACGAATCATTACAATTTGCACGACCAATTGCTCTATGGAACACTTAAACATGACAACGAATAGACCTATTGAAGAGACTACATATTGGCTAAAGAGGGTTTGAGAGAGTCGACTCGATAAGAAGAAGAAGAATTTGTATAATTTAACAATTAATTTAATTTATTTGCCTTTTGAATTCAATAAAGCCGTTTTATTACCGGGTAAATATAATTACGAATTATTTCAATTCTCGTTTCGCGACGTTAGACCGCCGTGAAATATTATTACAAATTCACAGAAGCTATGTAAAGCATTTCGCTCATAAATCGGTAAGTACAAAACTAATTACACTTGGGATTGTAGAAATTTTAACAGAAAGGTATTCTTTTGTTCCTAATTAAATTACAATTTTGAGCGGCAACCATCAACTGAACATTGTTGAAGAATTATTGGTCGTAATTTTTTTACGCTCGTTTCATTATTAACGCGACCACAATGTTGCTTTTCAAATAATGGTTGTGTTTAAAACGGTAATAAAATTCTCAATACACGTGCGCGTCAGATGAATATAATAGTTACAAAAAATATGATATACTTAGGTATACAAAAGCGTAAGCATAATCTTTTGTACATAAGTTGGTAATAGATTTGAAATGAAATGAAATGAAATGAAATGATTTGAAATGAAATGATTTATTGTTTGCTTGAAGTATGGTTGAGTACAGATCTTAAAACTAATTGAGTTCACACACTTCACCGTTTAACTCGGCATACAAAAAAGAAATAAAATAATTTGGTAAGTTGGTTTTTTTTAAATGGGTATCCCAAAAATCATGAGACGAATGCGATCCCCGTCAAAATACTAGTGAGATAAAGTGAGTTGCACCTCGACCAACGTATAGTTTTAAAAACAAAGGGGAATAAACAAATACATACATCAAATATTGATGAACATATCATACAGCCCCAAAAACTTATACAGTGTGAACCAGATACTGCTGATGTTATTGATACTTATGACTCTAACAACCTTAACAAATATAAAAACATCTAAAACACAATAAAGTAAGAGAAAAACTAAACGTGGTGGGAATCAGAAATCTAGATATAGTTGTACGCGAAGACAGTTTAATTAAAACTTTGAATTCATTCTAGTTTTAATTTCATTTTGCAGTCGCTTTTGTGGATGAAGGCTGTTGCCAAGAAAATTATTAAAATAATAGAAAGTGTAGGACATAGAGAGATGTAGGACATTCAACAAGCAACCGAAAAAGAAAATTAATTTAATGAAATATTTTTTTAAATTCCACGTAAGTATCATTCATTCGATGGTCCGTCCTCCAGGGAAACCTAAAGACAAGCAATTACGCAAGTGTAGGTAGATGTACAAAAGATACGCAAGTTAGAATAGAGGAAACAAAAATTGCAGGCATTTTTCAAAGTCCACCCCACGGAAATGGTGCATAAATAAAGTCCAGTTAAAAAAGAAAAGTAACCCCTACTATAGATCAATGTCGATGATCTACAAAAGTAATCTTTCCCAAGATCACAAAAATGAAGAACATAATTATTTGGTAAAATTAATAATGAAACGATGAAAATAAATTTACTTTTAGGTTTGGTTAAATTAATATTAATGTTCAAGTTCAGTGAACTTAACATTTACCAAACAACAAGTAGAAATGGGTTGGTTGCTTTATTTTCCTTTGTTATTTGTAAAGTCTAAGGTTAACATTCGAGTGGTTTATGATTTGCGAATCGAGTATCAATGACATCGCGTGACTGCATCGAAAACTTTTAGTAAGGGCAATGATCTATTGCACATTTTTACGAAATAACCCATAAAATTGGTTGTAACAGTAAGTTAACGTTGTCTGTCTGTTTGTAATAACTTAATGTATTGGAGCTCATAATGTCGACGCGAAGTTTTTGTATTTTATTGCTGTTTCATTGCTGAAATTATTATGTCCTGCCAATAAAAACTTCTACAATACACCATTGTTCCAAGATTTTTATAATATGATTGGGCTGCCTTACAAAATATTGCAAGCAGCATAGCACAATAAGCTATGTACTACTTTACAGGGCGTCTCACGTTTATGCCATATGGAGGGTGAGTAACCTTGAATATTGTAGATAGAACATTTTACTGAAAGAAGACATTATTTGAATTAAAAAAACAATTTAAACTGCATAGATTTTTCTAATTTTTTAACATTTGATAAATAATTTATTGATGTTGTATGCTTAAGCCTCCGCTATACGCTGGTCTAAAAACAAAACACGACCGGAAAGTTGGAAAAATTTAAAATAAAGATGGCGTTGCCTGACCTGAGCTGTGAATTCATGTATTTGATACCAACTATTACTTATTCTGTGCTTGGGTCTGACATTTGTCACGACATTACAATGTGTTGACTAGAATACGCTTCGTTAGACAAAAACACAGACAGATATTCAGTAAATAAATATAACCCAATTGTTATGTTAGCTGATTCCCGTCGCAGAGTTTCCATTGCATATTTTTCATCCAGGATTGGTGATAACAATGGCAAGCTGTGCGGTATTTTTTAAACTACCACGAACGCTACATTTTAAATCTAACTTATATAGTAGTGTAGTAGTAGTAGTCTAATTTATATAGTATAACAAGCAAATAGCCCCAGATTTAATAAAATAAACCTTCCACCAAGAGAGATTTTCCTCATATTATGCAAAACCAGAGTGAGTTGCAAGTTCATAAATGTCGGTAGTCGGTGAATGAACACTTGTATTTTTTAAAGGTAAAAAACGGAACCCTTATAAATTCGTCATGTCTGTCTGTCTGTCCATCCGTATGTCACAGTCACATTTTTTCAAAAAAATGAAATGAAATGAAAAGAAATAATTTATTTGCTTGAAGTATGGTACTTACAAAACTGTAAAAGCTATATGTACTGATGAAACTTGGTAAATAGATGTATTCTGTAAACCGCATTATGATTTTTATACTTAGAACTGACACTCAAAAAATATTTTTTCATAAAACTTATGAGTTTTCTTAACATTAAGTAAAAGATTACTAAACCAGTTAAGTATTTACGACAGAGATGCGTTAACGTCATCGTAATTAGCCTTCTATCTATCGACTTTAAAAATTAATGAGGTATCGTCAGCAAATAGTACTGTTTCACATAGTTTTTTAACCAAAAAAGGAAGGTCATTTACGTACACTAGAAACAAGAAAGGACCTAATATCGAACCTTGTGGCACCCCTATGTCAATAACTGACCCAAAAGATCTCTCACCGCCCACATCAACTTTAAGGATTCTATCAGTCAAGTACGATTGTAATAAGTCAATGGAGCGATTTAGAATACCGTAATGTTTAAGTTTAGATATTAAGAGGGTGACGGACGCAGCTCGCAACTTCAATTCGAGGCGCGGGCAAAAATTGCTCCGAATATAGCTATCTCTATTCATTTGATGCGGGCGCCACGGAATATATAATAGTAGTATACACACACAGGCGCTCGTGTGACGCGCTACTTCTATACGTGAATCCAACCATAGTGCCGCGCTTGTGCGTGTGCGTCAGCCACTGATAACGATTTTTATGCATTGCCTAATTTCGTCAACGTTACTAACACCCGTTTTCACTAAACCTAGGCGACGCCTAAATCGGATGCCTAAATATTAACGGGCCGACGTACACAGCTCGCAACTTCAATTCGAGGCGTGAGCAAAAACTGCTCCGAATATAGCTATCTCTATTCATTTGATGCGGGCGCCACGGAATATATAATAGTAGTATACACACACAGGCGCTCGTGTGACGCGCTACTTCTATACGTGAATCCAACCATAGTGCCGCGCTTGTGCGTGTGCGTCAGCCACTGCTAACGATTTTTATGCATTGCCTAATTTCGTCAACGTTACTAAGCGTCAGATAGGCTAGTGGCTAGGGCGTGCGGATTCACACTGAGAGGACGAGGTGGGCGGGAGTTCAAATCTGGTCAAAGAGAGTTGACTTTTTGCACCCTACAATTTTATGTTTTTATTTTTTGTGGCTGCATTACCTGACTAACCCTCTAAGCTTATTGCTTGCTTGTTTCGCTTTTCTAGTATTCAATAAGCAAGGATTGGTCATGCTCTGAATGCAAGAATAAAGTGAAAAAAAAAACAACATTCCTGAACCGATAAAGAACCTTCAGAGTAGCTATTTACGCACTTAGAAAAGACACCAGGAAATTCTCTAACATGATACGAGTGAGTTTATTCATCAGGTAGGGTTTGTGCGGGTTCTGGACCAAATTGAAGAAGAGTAAAGAGAACCATTGACTCCGAGTTGAGTTGAGAGAGCCATTGACCCCGGCGCGGAGCGATGGAGTTGTGGTTGATGACGTTCCAGTAGAGGATGATGGGTGGGAGTCCGCTCAACATCAGGTGTGGTGTGGTTTGCTTGACCTCATTGGCCTAGTGGTTGGAGGGTGCGGGTTCAAAATCAGTGATAACGTTACAGTAATAGATGATGGGTGGGTATCCGCTCTACGTCAGGTGGGGTGTGGTTCGCCGAGGTATCGGCCTAGCGGTTGGGGGGCGTGGGTTCAAAACCAGTCATGACGTTACAGTTGAAGATCATGGGTGGAGGTCCGCTCAACATCAGGTGGGGTGTGGTTCGCCAGACCTCATCGATCACACACACACAGCAATAAAAAACACGCAAAGCGGCTCACTTACCAAAGTACAGAAAGTCTAATAATGTGACTGCATTTAAAAATATACTTTATTCGTTGAGCAATTAGGTTGCTTTTATTCTGCTTATTTACATTCGCAAAACCAACGATTGCGAACATCGACCTACAATTACATGGACCTCGGCTTTCGCACAAAACTCGCGAAAAAAGTGTACCAAGCTAACCTACTATAGGTGGATACTTATATAATGATTATAAACAAACTGAAAAAAAAATTATTTATGTCTTATCACAATTACTATATAGAACTCAATTTTGATTGCATGAAGCAACTTCTAGTGAACGTTACAGAAATTTTTCCAAGTCTTTTTATCAATATTTCCACCAGACGTTGAGCAGTACTCTGTTTATTGAGCTCCAGTTATATAAAGAAAAACTATTTTGTTAAAGTATTTCTCAGTCTTTTTATCAATATTTCCACCGGACGTTGAGTGGTAGCAGTTTTTTGAGCTCAAAATAAATAAAGTTTTTTTTTTAATTTCTTAGTCGTTTTATCAATATTTCCACCTGACGTTGAGCTGTAGTTTATTTCTTGAGCTCCAGAAAAATAAAACAGAAATATGTTGTTCAAATTTTTACAAGTCTTTTTATCAATATTTCTACCTGACGTTGAGTGGTATCAGTTTTTTTAAGCCCCAGATAAATAAAGAATAAAAATATTTTGTAGCCATTTTTTTTAGTCCTTTTTTCAATATTATAACCTGACGTTGAGCGGTAGTCGGTTGTTTGAGATTCAGATAAATAAAGAAAAAAAATATTTTGCTGAAATTTTTCCAAGTCTTTTTATCAATATTTCCACCTGACGTTGAGTGGTAGCAGTTTTTTTAAGCCCCAGATAAATAAAGACTAAAAATATTTTGTGCCAATTTTTCTTAGTCCTTTCATCAATCTTTCCACCTGACGTTGAGCGGTAGTCGGTTTTTTGAGATCCAGATAAATAAAGAAAAAAAATATTTTGCTGAAATTTTTCCAAGTCTTTTTATCAATATTTCCACCAGACGTTGAGCGGTACTCTGTTTATTGAGCTCCAGTTATATAAAAAAAAAACTATTTTGTTCAAGTATTTCTCAGTCCTTTTATCAATATTTCCACCGGACGTTGAGTGGTAGCAGTTTTTAGGGTTCCGTAGCCAAATGGCAAAAACGGAACCCTTATAGATTCGTCATGTCTGTCTGTCTGTCTGTCTGTCTGTCTGTCTGTCTGTCTGTCTGTCTGTCTGTCTGTCTGTCCGGCCGTGTCACAGCCATTTTTCTTCGAAACCATAAAAGCTAGACTGATGAAACTTGGTGAGTAGATGTATTCTGTGAACCGCATTAAGGTTTTTACACAAAAATAGAAAAAAATCTATAAATTTTGGGGGTCCCCATACTTGAAACTGAAACTCAAAAAATTTTTTTTCATCAAACCCATATTTGTGGGATATCTATGGATAGGTCTTTAAAAATTATGTTGAGGTTTCTAATATCGTTTTTTTCTAAAACTATAAATTTGGGGGTCCCCATACTTGAAACTGAAACTCAAAATTTTTTTTTTCATCAAACCCATACGTGTGGGGTATCTATGGATAGGTCTTCAAAAATGATGTTGAGGTTTCTAATATCGTTTTTTTCTAAACTGAATAGTTTGCGCGAGAGACACTTCCAAAGTAGAAAAAAATTGGTCCCCCCCCCTCTAACTTCTAAAATAAGAGAATGATAAATCCAAAAAAAATATATGTTGTACATTACTATGTAAACTTCCAACGATATTAAGTTTGAACGAGATCAAGTCAGTAGTTTTTTTTTATACGTCATAAATCGTAAACCGCAATTTACCTTTCGACGAACTACAAAAACCTTTATATTATGTTAATTGATGCTACGGAACCCTTCATGGGCGAGTCCGACTCGCACTTGGCTGCTTTGTTTGAACTACAAATAAATAAAGAAAAAAAAAAATTTGTTGTAATTTTTCTTAGACCTTTTATCAATACTTCATATACAGGGTGGAATTTTGTAATGCCACCTGGAGGGAAAGTACTCTTAATACTCCAGATAGAAAATTTTACTCACAGGAAACATTCCTTTATTTTTGAATAGAAAGCAAACTGCATTCAAAGTTTTTCGAAAATTCTCTCACACCCGGGAATTGAACCGGCTAAAATCAGAAAAATTATACCTTGTACTTTTATTGCATCGATCGTTAGTCAATTATAAGGATGAAATCTCTCTAACAAACATGATAAATTAAATGAAAGAAAAACCAGGAAATCTTAAATTAATTTAATTATTTACAAAAAATGGATAACTAACTAGTTACTTGAAATTAGTTGCTTGAAATGGGCTCCATTCTCTTGGATACACAAATTTATTCTTTTAACGAATTCATTTCTTTAAAAGAATAAATTTATTCCTTTCAAAAAAAAAAAATAATTTAAAAATTATTTTATTTTTAATTTTAGAAATTGCTTTCTATCCAAAAATAAAGGAATGTTTCCTTTGAGTAAAATTTTCTATCTGCAGTATTAAGAGTACTTTCCCTCCAGGTGGCATTACAAAATTCCACCCTGTATAGAAATTAATGGTTCATAATTTGTTTTAGTCGAAATGTTGGCTTTTTTCGAAATTTCGGCAGACTTTTTGACCTAGTGCTGCACCTTGATTTCGTTTACCCAACCTACAACCTACCTAGGTACTTAGTATTTCCCATCTTCACTTAGTACCCTTCCTAAACTAACAATTATCAAATATCTAAGCATTATGTTTTATGCCAGTGTAGGTATTTAACTAGTCCGAAGTCCGAGCGATTCACACACACAACCGAAGTGTCCCGTGTGCTTCAAGCGTTTCCTCCCCCTGCACCCCGCCACCCGCACCGTGCGTGCGCGATAGCAATAGTAGCCGTTCGAAAATGCCATGAATTTGATCGTGTTCCGTAATACCAAAAATGATGACTGAAAACTTTTTGTATTCTTTACATAGTATTGTTATTCTGTAACTAGACAATATAAACTAGGTTCCTTAACAAAAAACACGTAAGATATTGTTGTTTTTAGTACGAAACCAATAGGTAGAAAACTTGATAAGTTTAGCATAAAAATGTGCAAAATGCGATTGGTGTTTATTTCATTTTAGGTAAGTAATTTGAAATAAAAACTGTTGAGGAACCTAGATAAATACTATGCAAATACAATTATTACAATAATATAGTGTAAATCTGTCTAAATTAGAAATCATTTTGGTATTCCGTTTGTATGAAAATTTTCCATACGTCAGCCCCTTAACTAGTTTTTTCGTGTGCGCGAGCTGCAAGCAGCTCGCGTGTCGGTGTGCTACTCCCAGTTTTACATTACACTTGCACTTGTAAAACCCCAAAAAGTAGTAAAGAAAGTCCTAAGTAACCCTAAAAGTCGATCAGTGAATCAAGTTCCTCAGTGTAGTAAAACCCCAATCAAAGTCCTAAAGAACCCTAAAATTGTTTACATAATCAAGGTCCTAAGTGAAGTAAAATTCCAATTAAAGGCCTAAGGAACCCTAAAAGTTGTTTATTTTATCAAGTTCCTCAATGTAGTAAAACCCCAATCAAAGTCCTAAGGAACCCTAAAAATGTTAACATTATCAAGCTCCTAAGTGTAGTTGAAACTCCAATCAAAGTCCTAAGGAACCCTAAAAGTCGAACACTTAATCAAATTGCTCAATGTAGTAAAACCCCAATCAAAACCTTATACGGAACCCTAAATTGTACGTCAAGCCAAAACCCTTAACGGGTCGAAACCGCTGGAAGGAACCCAAACGTTGACTACCGGGTCGCGTGCATCGCGAGCTGCAAGCAGCTCGCGTCCTCAATGCGTTCCCACAGGGGGGAACCCTAAACCAAGTGAAGATCCAATCAAACACCTTAAAAAACCTAAAATTCAATCTCCAATCATAGTCCTCAGTCGAATGAACCGTTTGAACGACCTTAATCGGACGATTTTTGCAAAACCGGAAGTGGCACAGCCGCCATTTTGAATTTTTAACTCAGTCTAGTGAACATTTTTTCACACCCCTAAGACACCCTAAATTTCAGTAGGAGGGGGTTCTAAATTTCAGTAGGGTGGGCGTGGTCGCGTGGCAACGTTCCCCCCGGGTTCAGGAGGAGGGGGTTCTGGGGGCTTGAGGGGGGGGTCACAGCACGGCTCGCTTCGCTCGCCGCGACGCTCCCCCCGGGTTCAGGAGGAGGGGGTTCTGGGGGGCTTAGGGGGGGGGGGGGGGGTCACAGCACGGCTCGCTCTGCTCGCCGCACTGTTCCCCATTCGCTCGCCGCAATGCTCCACTCGAAAAAAAGGGTCAAAAATAATAAAGGGGTCTAGAGGGGGGAGGGGGGCAAAATTTATTTTGCTTTCAAAATAATCTCACCTTCCCTACATGACCCAAAAAAAAAATCTTGCAAGTCACTCCGCTTGGAAGATACGAAAGGGGGGGGTGAAAAAAGGGGCAAGAGGGGGGTGTTTTTTTTGTTTTTTCAATTCAGGAAGAAACCCTCTATACGAAACCCTAATCGAAAACCCCCTATCTCGACGGCATCCGGTAGCACTCACAAAAGGGGGGGTCCTGGGGGGCAAGGGGGGCAATTTTTTTTGTACAATAATATTCTTATCTTTTTTCTTCTCTTTCGTCTTCTCCCTTTTAATCTTTTTTTTTCTGAAAAGTAATATTTCATCAAAATCGGCTAAGCCGTTTTGTTTTATTGTTTGTTACTGCATACCTTCGTCATTTAATTTTATGATCCAATTTAGTAAATTTTTCTTTTATCTAAAAGGTTATACTTCCAGATCTGTATGTAAATCTAGTAAGTATAACTTAGTGCATAGAATTCATGCCTATGGAAATAAATAATAATAATAATAATAATAATGCTGGACAATTCACACAACATGATCTAGCCCCAAGCTAAGCAAAGCTTGTGTTATGGGTGCTAGATAACTGATAATATACATAATACAATACATTACATGCATAGATAATTTTCATTTCAATTCATAAATGAATTGAAATGGAAATTATTTATGGGTGGCTTTAAGCTTTGCACTCATTTAGGCCTTCGGTGCTCATTGCGGTGGAGATCAGTGAAGCATTGTGAAATAACACTGTCTATTCGACTTATATTATTGTATTTTATCGGCATTTAAAAATATTAGGTATACCAAAGAGTTTCGACAACCCCAACTGACTCTTCAAAGTTCTGTCAAACGCAAAATCTTGGGAAACTCCTTGCTGCGTGTATAGAAATAGGCACATGTATTTTGGTATTTGGGTATTTGAGCGCACCGTGCATGAAGCCTTTGACAGAAAGTTCCAGAATTCGGGACATTACAGGCACCTCCAGATTTAAAAGACGGCAATCAAAAATACTCAAAACCCATGATATTATTGTTATGACTGGGCTCTCAGCTCATTTATTGGTAGCTCTGCCTTCTGCGCCATAGGTCGTGGGTTCGATCCCCACCGAGAACAAATATTTGTGTGGTGATCATAGATATTTGTTCTCCATCTGGATGTTATATTGTTTTCCAAGTACCTATGTATTTACAAACAAAATGTATTTAAGTATTACATCAGCTATCTGGTTCCCATAATACTAACTCTGCTTAGTTTAGGGCTAGATAGTGTAGTGTAGATTGTCCATAATATATATATATATATATATACTTCCTTTTCATTGTAATGGGCTCCCAAACTCTTTGCAAAATCGACACTATTTTTATAAAGGCCTAAAATCGGCTACTAGTTTTTGAGTCTTCTTCTTGTCATGTCAATAGAAAATTAAAGCTGGTGTGGTGGATTATGAATGTGCCTCAAAAGTTTTGCTACTTCACGTTGGTTTCATTTATTGTTTTCCTTCACCGTTAGAGTGTACTGACATAGTGCACATAGGTTTTTTGGCAGATAAACTAATTTGTGCATGACGGGGTTTGAACACACGCCTTTAGAATCAAAAAGCGGGTCGCTACGACAATATAACCGGTGCTAAGCAACCAGAGCGCCCCTCCACCTAATGGACCGATGACATTCTAAAGATCGTGGGAAATCGGCAAATTGTTTTTTCATGGAAATGTATAAAGGAGGTCTATATCTAGCAGTGGACTTCTACTTACTGATGATGATGACGGAAAGCACTGGGTAGATAGGAAGATAGCTACTTATGCAACTACAAAAATGGAGGTATTTAACAAAAGCATTGCGCTTCGCTGGTCACGCACGATAGGAACGTGCCCTAGAATGTACTTGATAAGTTATATGCTACATAAAATATATACTTCTACAGGCTGATGATGATGTGAATACAGGTTATCGATCATAATGTACGATGAAGATGGTTTTATGTCATTTCGTTATACTGTGACAGTTTGTTTTATGTTACACTGTGGCAAATTTATAGTACCAGTAGTAGCTATGATTTAATCTAGGGTATATTTTACGTAGTCAGAGATGAAATGTCATGTCACGAAATTTGACATAGGTCCAACCTTCTTGGCCGCTCGGGCTGTACTGAGAAGTAAGTACAGAAACCTATCTATTTATATTTTTGAAAATTTTATTTTTTTATAAAAACTACGGCAACTAAGAAAAATGCAATAACATCAGGTTTTTACGTATTTATTAAGGTAAACGGGAACAAAACTTTCATTGCAATGGCTCTAACAGCAACGGAAAAAAACCATTTCAAATCCAAAAAAAATTGAGAGTTTTTGGCAAACTTTGCGTTCAATTTTATCGAACCCTGTGAGTTGAGGAGAATTTCTAGCCTAATCATAATTTTTTTACACCATTTAATTGTAATATTTTACAAAAAAAATAAATGGATTCGTCCATACAACGAAAAAAAATGCTACTTTACATTTTCGGTTTCACCTTATGTAGGCCCTTATGCATCACCTCGACTGGAAATTTTTAATCAATTGTAAAATAACTTTTAACAAAAGCAAATTACATTGTTGAACTTTGCAGCCATTTCGCCAAATACCTTTCAACAAGTCAATTGACGCACTAAACTTCACAATGGAATTGGTCACACACGGCCACGCCCAAAACCAACACGTAGGCACCAACAGAACCAGTACATTAATTAAACAGAGACACGTGTCGACAAGTCCACCATCACGCATATATCAATCATGTGGACAGGACACTCGTTCGGTTTCAGTGGCTTTTTACTATGACCTGCCTGATTGTATGTGTGATAATTGAGGAGGGGAGTAGATTGAAAAATGACCAATCGTGATCCAGAAAATGAAATTAATTTGCGAAAATGAAATCGTGGAACCATTTAATTTTTTTATATTCTTTTATATGAAAATGTTTCATAATGCGAAACAGTAACATTTTAACGTTGGTAACATTTATTTATTTATTGCTACTGAGTTGGGCTACCCCATATGTGCCATGTGTGTGTGTATGGCTATGGCTGTCAAATTGTATACAGATCGGTGAGATTGTGTCAAATTGTGTAGGTATATTATTTTAAATGAAAATGTTACATCATGCGAAACAGTAGTAAATATTTTATTCGTAACATTTATAAGTCTATTTTTACTGCAACTGGGCTATAGGAGCTCCATTTAGTTATGGCTATATGGCTACCAAATTGTGTACAGATCGGCTGGTCCACACATTTATTTCTTCAGGTTTGAATGTGTGTTCGTTAGTTTTGACAGCCAAAACCATAATCATTATAATATGGAGCTCCCAGTAGGCCACTAGGGTAATAAACATAACCTACCAAAATGGTATATATTTATTAAGGTTCTAATATTTTTAGCCATAAAATACACGCTTACAGCTCTTGGGCAATGCAATAATCATTTAAAATATTGTAATATTGTATTGTTACGTTAATAACAATAAAATAAATGTAACGACAGACAGACGCAACTAACGGTTATTATTATTTGAAATGTTAAACGTCATGATCATAACACTTCATTTGAAATTGGCACTGCAGTTAGATTTGAGCTTATTTGAATATTACAGTACCCAATTGACTATCAAGTATCATTATTTGCAATTAATTAGTATACAAATTCAAAACTGTTTATACCATAGCTAAAATTGCCATGGCAAAAATTTACTATAGTTAAAATGAATTCTGTATTTTATAGTCACTTTCCACGAAATACCGTGTTTGTATTTGTATTGAATTAATGATTCGTCCTGTACTGAGAAAAATATTAAGAGCGGGTCGTGCGAAAATTTGAGATGCGTTTTTAAAAATTCATAACTATACAGGGTTATTCATTATTAGCTGCAAATACTCAGGAATTAGGTTCAACAAATAAAATAAAAAATATTGATGAAATGATTTTTTTTAAGTTTTGTTATGAAAATCCCGAGAAAATCGATAAAGGAATCATTGGCGCCTGACCTATTTTGACCTTTGATCGGCGCCCGCGCGCCGTGAGTGACACTCGGCGTTCAGTCACCGCCTGGGTGGGTCATCGTCCTGTTCTTCATGGCAATCATTATGCAATAGCCGTAAAGAAATTAATAAAAAAAAAAATTAATACAAAAACTTAAATCAAAATTTAAAAAAAAATATTACATAAATATTTTTTATTTTATTTGTTGAACCTAATTCCTGAGTATTTGCAGCTAATAATGAATAACCCTGTATAACTAAGTGACATTTTAAAAATCGCAAAAGGACTAATTGTAGACTATACATTTGAGATTAATTCGAATTTAAGTGTGTTAAAAAAATATACTATTTAACATGACATTCTATTTAACGCTAATGAAAATTGTATGTCAGCGTTAAATAGAATGTCATGTTAAATAGTATATTTTTTTAACACACTTCCTTTTGCGATTTTTAAAATGTCACTTAGTTATTTAGTTATTAATTTTTTTAAAACGCATCTCAAATTTTCGCACGACCCGCTCTTAAGATATTTCTGAAGACTAAAAATAAATATTACAGAAACAATTTTTTGAATTGCAATATTAATTATATGGCCCATCTGATGTAAGATGGTAACCATTGTCTCGTAGGTCACGCACATCAGGAACGTGTCCTTCCATGCATTGCCCTGCGTCCATCAACTTGCGGCATAGGCATTTAGAGCCTCGGTAGATTCAGAATAATTTTAATTTTTGCCATCAAATAAAGCGTTTGACAAATATATACAAAACTAGGTACCTACTTGTCCATCTGCTCGCACATGTGAAGGATTAATTACTACGCTCTATTTCAAACACGGCTAATAAAATCGAGATGCAATGTTTGTAAATTTACCCTCGATTTTAATCATTTAAAAACTACAATGCACTTTTCAGAAACAAAGGCCTTATCGGCAGCTACTCTAGACCTAGGCATTGTTAAGCTTATACCCTCGCCTTCCTAGTGGTCCTATCGTAGTATCCTTTGGTCCGTTATTGTACTAACAATGAACATTAGTAACTAATGGGATCGTCGGAAAGGAAGCTCTTCAGGCTTCATCGAAAAAGTATTGGTCTTGGCAAGGAGCTAGAGACTTTGAGATAAATGTGAGTGTAATTAAAGCTTTGCTTTTGTACTGGCAAAATTCTTAATCGAGATTTTAGAGAGTGTATTTTCAGGCTAACTATAACATTTATCCGGTATTAAGACCTGCGCACATCTATAGGCGATGGCAATCGGTGAAATGCTGTAAAATATCGATGTCATATTTAACAGCGTTTCAATGATCGTCATCGCAGATCGCTTTGATGTGCGCAAGGCTTTATAAAATTTCTGCCAAGCATCAATCGCATTAGCGAATTCTTAATTTTTCACTCATCGCGTCTTGATCGAACAAAATAAATAGGTACTTCTTACAAGAGTTTTATTAAGTATGCCATAAACTATATCTATTAACAAACATAATCATTGAATACATATTTAATGCAAAACTAAGAAGAAATAAGGGCTATTTTCGTATTTATAATACGCAAATACTATTTTGTGTATTCGACAATAAGACCACGATATAACTGCTGCTCGCTATTCATATAAGCGTGATAAGTGAGTCTTATTTAAATGGCACTAAAGCTTAAATTAGAGATAGTGAAAGCTCGAAGAGTTTGCTATAAAATTGTTATAGTAGCCAAGTCTTGAGTGCATAGCCTGTCCCTGCGAGCTTTATGTCTTCGAAGATGGTTGGAAGCTCCTTAGCGTTTCTTCGTAAAATGCTTTCCTGGTACATTTACTAGGCTGAACTCTAAGTCCTGGGAATACTTATTTTGTTTATATCGAGCATAAATTCAAAATAGTTCAACACACGGGGCACGTAACCAATCTACTCACGGCCTTCCAAACTTGCAAGCTTACCTGAAACAAAAAATAAATTTGATTAGCGGGCCATGTAAACTCCCTGTCAGTCGTTAATTAGGTCAGCGATGTGAAGGGGCTTTATTTAATTACGAGGAAGATTAAATTTTCCATGTCGCGGAGTTATGGCTTTCATATGCAAATATACTACCCGGGATGAGCGTGATACACACGGTACATTTTTGTAGCTGTGATTTTGAACAGTTTCAGTGAAAACTGATTTTTTGTTGTGACGGCATCATTGGATCACCTGTAGATGTTGATTTGTTTATGTAATGGATCAATATGGTGTGGTTTGAATCTGCTTGCGATTTATCTTATTTGCACATGGTTAGCTAACTTGAGTTTAAAAGTCGTACTTACCTACATGAAAAATTACCTACGGATTTTAGATGGAAAATTTTAATTTTTAGATGGTCAATCGAAACCTATCTCTTTCGATATTTTTTTGCAAGCTCTAAGCTTTTTATGATATCCCAAAACTTTTGAACCAAGCTAATGAATAAGTATATTCTTGTTCGCAATTCTAAGTGACATTGTGTCCCGGTTTGACTATGACTGGCAGTGATGTAATATTTATTTAGTCTCCATATCAATTTCCATTGCTGATACACTCCTGAATTTTGCATTTGTGTTGTAATTCCAACGCTGCCGGTTCAACGCGTTTCACTAACAAATTATTGATGTTTTTATTATGAGCTTAACTTATAAGCTATGTTGTAATGTATTTGTGATAGTGTTTTAGGTTTTTGTTTTCAAAATCTTATTATCAAAAAAAAACCCCTGCGTGGTATTCAGCATTGGTAAAATACTTACTATAAAATGCCGCTAATATTATTACTTTTAAAATGACATACACCACGAATTGAACTGTACTTGGGACAAAATTGAAAAATCATTGGGTCACAATCATGCTGATCTACGGTTTTGTGAAAAAGACTAATTTGAGACTCTTTGGTCATCTGTAGTTTTTAGTCCTACGTAACTAAAGAAGTAGCACTTAGTTCTTTTTGAATCGCCTCAACCTGTTACAAAAAACGACCCACACTTAGCTCTAAAACACTTTGAGATTCAACAAAGAAAAACTTTCAATTGAACCGTTCAAACAGACAGAGGGGCACTTAATTTTTTATCTCCGAACTTGAGAGGAAAGTTACCTACGGTCGAAGTTCGTGCAACATTTAAAGCGTTAAGAACAATCTCTGACACTGTGTCCTGGGTTAATGCCGTTCTTTTGTGCTGGATCTGTTTACAGGAACGCTCTGGACTGTACTATTGTTCCTCTATTGTTGAAGTTATAACAGAAAATGAGATTGAAATGAATATAGAAAGACAAAGTGAAACTCTATTCACATAAAGTAGGTAGTGTATTTTTATTACAGTAAAAATATATTGAAGTCTAATGAAGCAAGATTCTTTCTTATTTTTTTTCTTTTTATTCGGTTTTATTTAGCTTGCTCTGTTTGTTGTTCTTTTTGTTTGACTGACTTCAAAAACATTGCGTTGGGTAAATTCTAACACTTGACCTGCGGCCATATTGTTCTGTGCTGACTGCTGCAGTTCAAAACGTAGCTCAAGCTTTTAGAAATGACTCCCAGATCTGTATCGCATACTTATAGTCTCGAGTAATATGCATATTATGTGTTTTATAGTAGAACTGGATAGCGTTCATATATTTGTTTTTTTTTTATTTAGTTTGTCTCGAGAAGGAATGAATTCTGTATCGAAAACTGATGGTTTGGCTCAAACGCAGAAGTAAAGTGCACGCGGCGTCGCTCGAACGAAATGAAAGTTTCGCTCGGTTTCGTTTATTTCTCACTCTACTCGTTGACGTGATTTAAGGGTCGGCCACACCTAGGCGAACAGTTGCGAACTAATCGCGCGAACCATGTGCAAGCAACGGTGCTATTCCTGCAACGAACCGTTCGTTGGGCCGATCATTGAATCTGCGTTTGATTTTTTTAAACAAAAATTTAAAATTCACAGTGGATTCAGCTATCGTCCGAACGAATTTTGTTGCAGAAATAGCCCTACAGTACCTACACATACCGCCACGAGCAGTTCCGTCGTCATTCAAAAACAAAACACAATACATCTTCGACAAGGAATGATACCAACAAGTCTGAATGTTGACGTAATAAACATGTGATAGGGAAAAAGTAGTCTAAAAATTATGGCAACACGATATTACATGTGATCGCTGTATTTTGTTAGCATAATTTATTTGTTAGTATCAAAATTTTAATTGCAATAAAACTACACAATCGCCCAGCAGATCGCTACTGCCATCGTCAACGCAATTCGCAGCTGTTCGTTATAATCTGTACTAAGCTTTACTCTACTCGTTGATGTGATTTATTGTTTTTGCAGCATTTGTTTGAAATCGCTTTGAAGTTTGATGGTGAAGAACATGCGGTTACTGATTTTGTATCGGATGTCAGTATGATCCTCGTTACAGTTATGACTCTGGGTGTCTACAGTCTAATCTTGTGAGCAATCAAAGAGATGACTCAGTGACTGGATTTGAACGAGATTTGAATAGCTAAGTGTATTAGTTTTGTATACATCATCAATCATCATGCATTAATTTAGTATACAGCTTCATCTGGGGAGCTGTGGCCTACAGTACCTACGTATACTTTGTCTGTACCTACCTTTCTACCATATACTAAAATATTCTCCAGAGCAGTTTTAGAGTTAATTTTGTGTCAATCAACTACATCTGGCTTATATAGACATTTGTCGCAAATTAGGTATGTATGTATTTTTGTGAATTTGTCAGTAGTAGATAAGGCATCTACGGATATAAATAAAAAAAAAGTACAATAACATGTGCTGTACCATGCTTAAATGCTATGTCAATAAAGATATTTAGAATTTTTATTTTTTTGTAATAGCCATCAAATTCAACTAAATTGTGTTTGAGCTTTAATATTATAAGTAGGTAAGTATACAACCAAGTCAAAGCAGTAGACATCTACGACACAACACCTTGTCACGCGTCCAATAGCTATGATTAACGATCTCTCTGAATAGCCATTTCATAGCCATGTAGCCGATAAATTATCGCAAGTAATTTTGACGTCCAATAACAAGGCAATTGTTATAGCAAATTCTAAATTAACAGATGCTATCTTACATCGGTTTATCAAAGTGACTGTCGAACGCACAAAGATGGCTTAATTGGTTAATGTGTTCAAGCGAAAATGAATAATAAATGTACATCCCTGTTGTAAGACTTATTAACAAACTTATAGGGTTACCAATCTTATTCAGCCTTGTAAACATTTTCACTTATAGCTTTTGAATTATGTATAAAAATACATAAATTATTGATAAATCTACAAGCTGTTTGTCACACTTAATCTTTTTCGTTTTAAAAGCAATAAAATAGAGTTTTTAAAATATTCCTGCAGAGACTGTCCTAGATCATACTTTTCCTTTAATAAATCTTTTAATGTATATTGTTCATGGCATTTTGTTTCCGATAAATCCATAAATAACTCTCTTATATTCAACACTTTAAAAAAAGTTTATCCCCCTCTCATCCCGACATCATAACAAAACGGTCATATTGTAACCAATGTAAATTAGACTAAGCGTCTTTTAATGTATAGTCTGATGCGTATCCTTGTGTACCATGCTTAAATACTTATGTCAATAAAAATATTTATAATTTTTATTTTTTTGTAATAGCCATCAAATTCAACTAAATTGTGTTTGAGCTTTGATACAACCAAGTCAAAGCAGTAGACATCTACGACACAACACCTTGTCACGCGTCCAATAGCTATGATTAACGATCTCTCTGAATAGCCATTTCATAGCCATGTAGCCGATAAATTATCGCAAGTAATTTTGACATCCAATAACAAGCCAATTGTTGTAGCAAATTCTAAATTAACAGATGCTATCTTACATCGGTTTATCAAAGTGACTGTCGAACGCACAAAGATGGCTTAATTGGTTAATGTGTTCAAGCGAAAATGAATAATAAATGTACATCCCTGTTGTAAGACTTATTAACAAACTTATAGGGTTACCAATCTTATTCAGCCTTGTAAACATTTTCACCTAGAGCTTTTGAATTATTTATAAAAACACATAACGTGTTTTAAAACGAGAGACACCTAAGTAAAAGAACTACCAAAACATTTTGTATTGATACATCTACAAGCAGTTTGTCACGCTTAATCTTTTTCGTTTTAAAAGCAATAAAATAGAGTTTTTAAAATATTCCTGCAGAGACTGTCCTAGATCATACTTTTCCTTTAATAAATCTTTTAATGTATATTGTTCATGGCATTTTGTTTCCGATAAATCCATAAATAACTCTCTTATATTCAACACTTTAAAAAAAGTTTATCCCCCTCTCATCCCGACATCATAACAAAACGGTCATATTGTAACCAATGTAAATTAGACTAAGCGTCTTTTAATTCTTCTTTGGGTTGAAGGTAATGCAGAGATCAGTTTAATCTGGTTTTTATTTGTTACCATAAATACTCGAAGTTGAACTAGCGACTTTACTCTGCTTTTTTGTAACTCTACGGCCAACTTAATATTGAAAGTGTTACGGTCGATATTTGTTCGACAAAGTTGGTGAAGTTTACAGTTTACAGTAGCTTTTAAATAGACGTTGAAAGAACTCGACAGACAGCCATCAAGATGGTTCTAATAGGCGTATCGTATGCCAGAAATAATTTACAAATTGGTTCGTAGTCGAGGCAAACTCGAGAATAAAACGGATGCCCATTAGTAGAGGTAATCTTAAAAACTCTGAAATACTAAGGTATTACAATGGCGTAAAAAGAAAGAGCACGTTTCTTTATATTGAAAAGAAAAGCCAGCGTCTATAAAATATATTCTTTTTATTATTTCTTTACAATAATTATGAAAGTTCATAGGCGTGCTTAATTATTAAAAGTAAAATAAATGGTTAGAACGAATATATAGTTATAAAACTTACACCATATTATAAAACATAAAACGCATGTGAATATGTATACGTACGTAATATACCAACTCAGCACCTGTTATAGTTCAAAAAGCAGGAATTCCAATTTTCAAAAACGAAAATTCCACGTACATTCGTGGGTGGAAGTGAAAATTAAACTCATAAAGGTTAGACCACATCGCGATGTTATACGCGGGTCATGCGGCGGCCGCACGTGACTAAACGACGTTTGGCTTTTGGTATTTGGCTTATAAAGGAATGTTATCACGTTATAAATTTTTTTTTCAGGCTCTTTGTAACGTGAAAAAATGAAACTACGCCTGGTTTAAAAACTTTTTAAGGATTTCAATTTGGACTTTACTCAAGCATTTGTATTGTATTTCGTGCTAGCTTCTACAAATAGTTCATACGTAGGTATGCTTTTAATAGATTGACTATCCCCAGTGACCTATAATTTTAACCACAACTTTAGTAGTCTAAGGCAAAGTAGGTACCCAACACAACAACGCTTAAGGCGACACCTCACCCCAAACTACGAGTAGCCTCAAGTCTAATCGAGAAGAACTAAACTAGTTAATTATGCACAGTGCAGGCAAGTTGACCACTTGCCCACTTGCTTGCCAAACTTTGAGTGCATAACTCTACAAGTCTACCTACAACAAAGTAGATGCGTAAGTGTCTACATAGATAAAGTAAGTTGTATATACAAAACGCTCGTGAAAGGAAAAGATCGTGAGGAAACCATTGACCATTTTAGTTAATCTTAAAATTACAAAAATAAAAATAAAATTTCTTTCATGTGCTACCTACATTTTTTTTTTACCTTGTTTTTAAAATTTATATTAAGTTTATTATTAGTTTATTATTTTATATTAAGTTTGCTTTTTTGTTTAATTGTGAGCTACAACAGCAACCGTTCTAGTTAAGTCAGTCAATTTTCAAGTTGGAGTCGGTATTTTATTACTATTAAAGTATTGTATTTTAGAGTACTACGAGATAGTACTAACACTAAAGTACGTATCTACCCAAAACTTGAACATAAAGCAATAAGGAAATCATCTGAAATGGTTCATGACAATATAACTTCGTGCTCAATTTAATAAACAATGGGATTGTCTGTCTGTCTGTCAGAGTTGACGTGGAATTGTTTCTATCTCTTTCTAACAATAAGTGAAAAGGAAGGTAACCTACCTACATTGTCATGTTGTGTGGTAACCATCGGCTTTCACATACCAACACATTATGTAGTCATATGTACCTAGGTCATTGAACTGTGCTAATGACCTAGGTAGACAAAGCTGTTTTGGTGTTTTAGTAGGACATATTTATCTATAAGTAAGTGAGAAACAAATTAATCTACCCATGGAATTCGAGCGTTTTACTTAATCGTTAAACTAAATCGTTTGGCTATCATAAGAGGCCTTGAGTACTGTAAGTAAATTTGGTAAAAGATACATGTTCTGTTTCCTAAAAATAAGATTCTGGACACTGCCATCTGTGTAAAAGCTCCTGAATTAGAACGCCTGCTTACATCCCTTACGATTGAGGGAGGAAGCTTTCAGTGTAGTTTCTAATGCTGCCGCAGAGAGGCGCTAGCATCGGCACTTTTCTATTTTCTTGAAGATTTTATTCATTTTGGTAAAACAGTACCTGTCCTTGTTACCTCCCAGCAGTTTTCATTTCATTATCATTCTTCATTTCACAAAAAAGTTAAGTTTTTTTGGATATGATCTATGTTCGAAAATTGGTCTTATTTTATAAAAAGAACCGTTGTATAAACACAGTCAAATTTAAAATTCAGACTTGTTTCGTCACATAAAAAAGGGAATTTTAAAAATTGTAAACAATGATTCAATTCTGCGGCTTTCGTGAAACTCCTAATCTTTGTCGACATTGCACAAGTGGGCCAAATCCATCTCAAGAAGTAAGGCAAGACAAAGACAAGTAAGCAAATCCCCATAATCCGGGGGATTTAGCTCCTACACAAACAACGTTGATATTTCTTCTGAGAAATGAACAGTTTTGACTTTCAAGGAATGGAAAAACTGATTTTACATCCGATGGGATATAACCATAAGGCAAAATACGGAATGTTAAACTCTCTCTCTCCTTCTGAAAACCCTATTAACATTTGATGCGATTATTTCAACCTTATATCCACTTTGGCAACTATTTCTCATCTCATTGTCAAAACGTAAAACCCTCTCTAAATGACAACTCACAAACACTAACTGTAGCTGTTTTGGAGGTTCATTTATTTTATAATAATGCATAGATGGTTGTATTCGTAAGTAAAATAAGTAACAGCAGTAACAAGGACTAAGATTTTGGTTCCAAAGCAGCAAAGTTCAAAGCCATAGGTAATGTACAAAGGAAGGTAACACCATTACAATGATTAGATAATTTTCCTTTTACAAATTTACAAAGTCAATTAAACTTTGTAGGCATAAGAATGAGACGGATCGACGATGAAAGAATACTAATGGAGTGTGAGGACACGCCGATTTATTATCACAAGATTTCCGACCCGGGGAATCAAATTATAAATCTTTTGAAATAAATATTTTTGTGACAAAAAGCCCGGTAAGCTTACCTTGAAAGCTATAAGCTAGGATTTTTTAAGCCAAAGTGCTTTTTCCGTTGGTAAAGAAATTGAAAATGATTTTATGCAGGTGTAGATAAGGTTACCTATTGTTTAGGCAAAAAAAATCCATAAATCCTGCAGTATGTGTCTGTGACGTGAACAATAAAGAGTTATATATCTATATACATATAAGTACTTAAATTTAAGAAAGGTATTTTTGAAGAAAAAACTTTAACCAATGAACTCGCGTTACCATCACTAACCGACACCTCTTCGGCAAAGATCGACAAACTTCGCCAAGGTTGAGGTCTATCCGCCTGCAGGGAGCCATACACAAATTAGGGCATGCAGTATCGGAACCATTCTCTGAACCGGGAATTTTTGCCCGATACTGGGCTCGGAACCGGGAATTCCCGGGAATTTCGATACTTTCGATACTGACTTATTTTTTTTTATAAAACTGACCGTAAAGATATACAATGTAAGAAAAACTACTGAAAAAACACTTTGTATTATTGAGATATATTTTTTTATTCAGAACCGTAAATTAACCCACACACAACCACAAAATACACAATATTTTATTTTTTTACAATTTATAGGTTTGCGTTTGACCGCTATCTCACCTACTGTTAAGTGATGATGCGGTCGACGATGCAGCACGCTTACCTAGAAGATACCTATCACTCTTGTCTTGAAAACGTCCAATTTGTAGGTACTCGGAAAGACAGACGCCGGCAAGGAATTCCATTCCTTGGCTGTCCGCAACATAAAAGTTGAAGCAAAGCGCTTAGTACGGACAGTTGGAATATCAACCAGGTATGGATGCCGCATTTCCGTGCGTCTAGTGGTCCGATGGTAGAATGGGGATGGGGGAACTAAATTGTGAAGTTCCGTAGCACACTCCGAAATGTATCCTGTAAAATACCGATAGACTGGCAACTTTACGGCGATGTTCGAGACTTAGGAGCTTGGACTCGACTAGAGTGTCGCTACCAATGAGCCTTTTGGCTCGTCTCTCAAAAGCTTCCAATGCCACAAGCTGGTATTTGGCAGAGCCATCCCAGAGATGAGAACAGTACTCCATACACGACCGGACTTGTGCTTGGTACAGGTTAAGAAGCTGAAATGAAATGAAATGAAATGAAATGAAATGAAATGAATGAAATGAAATGAAATGAAATTTATTTTGCCACACGTCAGTTACATAGTATTTATGAGTGAATTTAATCTATGCTTTTGGTAACTATAATAATACCTAGTAGATATACTTAATTGGTAGCATTATACTAGATAGGTAGCTAAAAATAGGTGTAGGTAAGAGTTGACATGTACTTGATTTGGTGGCATCAAAAACCACGCTAGGTTGAAAAACCTGTGTTGTGGTTTTCGATCCTTCCTTCGGTTAATAAAATATGTAAACATGTAGGTACTGTGACGTAATTGAAGCTGTCCCGGTGTGAAGTACTGTCTCGCCTTCGATAGAATGCCTAGCTTCTTCGCAGCTGTCTTGGCTTTGGATTCTATAAACGAGCCAAAATTCAATTTACTGGTTAGCGTAGAAGCTTTAGTTGGTCTGAAATCGGAAGGGATACATCTCGGAAAGTAGGAGTCAGGTGAAATTGACTCCTCTTAGCGGAAAATAGACACGCCTGTGTTTTTGAAGCATTGAACTTCATCAAATTGGCATCGCCCCACTCTGCGACTACCTTCAGCGTTAAGTTCATGCGTTCAATCATTGCCTCTCTATGAGATTGGATCTGAGATCCACTGGAACGTGCTTCAGGTATGTATCTCTCTACAACGGTGCTGTCGTCTGCATACCCAATGATACCGGGCCTAAGCAGATCGTTGATGTGCAGCAGGAGAAGTGTTGCAGAGAGAACTGACCCCTGAGGAACTCCGGCATTAATTGCCATTTGATCAGACGAGCAGCCGTCAACGACTTCTCAAATTGATCGGTCCCTCAGAAAGTCTGATACCCCAAACACATAAGCCAGTGGATAATCCATACGTAGGAAGCTTGCTTAATAGGCTGTCATGCCAAACCCGGTCAAAAGCCTTCGAGATATCCAGAGAAACTGCTAAAGCTTCTCCGTTTCTCTCGATGGCTTCGCTCTATTGGTGAGTGACATACGCTAGTGTTGACCGATTTCGGCGAAATCCGTATAGGTCACTCAGGAGGACGGTCACTCAGGATATTCTCATTTATTTCGCGTATATCTTCATTATTATAACACTAAAGCTCTCTGTGCGTACACGCAACAATCAGAGCTAGGATAAATCAAAGTAAAATCAAATATCCATCAAATAAATCAACAGTTAAAACTAACAGTAACAACCTATGTACGTTATCTAACTAAATCAGCTCAGCAAAGATATAGCTAAATATCAGCAAGGCGTAAGTTGAATGCTTTTACATTTCCATCTTTTGTAAAGAAAGCCGTCCATGTTATTTTCGTTCTTTTTCTAACAGATTTTGTCATAAATAGTAACGAACATCTAACAAAAATGAAGATTGTATAATACAATATTAAACAATCTTCAATTCAGGTAAAATAAACATGTCATTTTCGTTTTGACCTGTCCGAAATTGTTGAGATATTATCTGAATGATGTAAATTATAGGTTTGTAATTTGTCAAAATATCTAGCAATGTATACAGAAAAGTGAAACTGAACGCATAGCTAGTGTTTTTTATCGATATTTATTTAAATCGTACTAGAAAACACCAATAATTGATCATTGTCATCAGTATCGAAAGTATCGAAAGTATCGGGAATTCCTTCGTGGAGAACCGGTACTGGAAAAGTTCAAAATCAGCGATAATTCCCGGTACTTTCGATACTGATACTTCCCGGGAGCATGCCCTAACACAAATGTTAAAGTTTTCACTTCTTACTTTTTTAAACGTTTTTTTAATGCTAGAGCTCTCAAACGGGAAGGAAAACATCGTGAGGAAACCCATGCCTTAGTCAGCTTTGAACGTATTGACCATGTCTTTCCTGTGGATTTGGCCAACTACTGTCAGGATGGTATAGGTGCTGGGCAAGCCTATTCCATCTTAAATCCTGTTCCAGACACCCCCCGCATTAGACCTTGTGTACTAGTTGCCCCTGACGCTATAAAAATCATCCACAATAGATGCAAAGACCTGTTTACTTTCTACGGGGCGATATCACTAAATACAGGGTTATTCATTATTAGCTGCAAATACTCAGGAATAAGGTTCAACAAATAAAATAAAAAATATTTATGAGATGTTTTTTTTTTTAATTTTGATTTAAGTTTTTGTATCAATTTTTTTTTATTTTTTACTTCTTTGCGGCTATTGCATAATGATTGCCATGGAGAACTGGGCGTCGATTCCAGCCACACGGCTCGATTGAGTGATCGCTGAATTCGCGTTCCATTTTCAAATTTTTCAAACAAAAATTGACAACTCACATCGATTTTCGCGATCGCTTGAGTGATTTGTATCTTTGGAATCGACGCCCAAGACGATAACCCACCCAGGCGGTGACTGAACGCAGAGTGTCGCTTACGGCGCGCGGGCGCGGATCAAAGGTCAAAATAGGTCAGGCGCCAATGATTCCTTTATCGATTTTCTCGGGATTTTCATAACAAAACTTAAAAAAAATCATTTCATAAATATTTTTGACGTGATAACGTCTTATAAATCGATGGAGCCGGCTGCACGCACGAAAAAACATGACTCATGCGTCGTTACGTCGTTTCGTCGTTCCATTTAGGTACCTGAGCCCGAGCCCGGGTCGGGTAATGGGTAAGGGTAAATGAGGGTAAGGGTAAGGGTTCGGTCGGGTTCCGGGTCCGGGTCCGAGAGTCCGAGTCCGAGTCCGAGTCCGCGAGTATTTTCTTATGACGTTATCACGTTCAACTATCGTCAGTAAACCGACTTTACAGACAACCGATTTTTTTTATTTTATTTGTTGAACCTAATTCTTGAGTGCAAAGCTTTAGTTGCAGCTAATAATGAATAACCCTGTATATAAATTTGGTAAAGGTTGTGAGCAAAGTAGGAAAGTCTGCTGGAACTTAATAAAGTTTTATTAAAAAATAATGTGAAATACAAAGAAACCCACTCAAAATGTGAATTATTTCAATATTTCCAGCGCTTGACAGGGCAAAGGGAATTCCTAAATGCAGCGGAATAATTAGTCGCGAACCGAGCGCGTGAACTGTGGTCACACACGGCCTTCCTGTGCGTAAAACTTTCACTAGATAATAAAATATTCATAATGTGTATTAATTTCGCGAAAGGCGATAGCGAATGTTAGCCAATTATGAAATGAAATGATAATGGAAGAAAAATACTTATTGTGTCGACCCCACCTAGTGGGATATGGGCAGGAAGAAGATAATTTCGTAAAAGACGAAAAATATTGTACCTACCATGGTACCATAGTGTTTCGTTACCGTTGGGTATTTTAATTATAACAATACTAGAGCGCCAAAGTAAAATCTTAAAAATGTGCACTGGCTGGTGTTATTTGTCTACCCATCATTGCCGAGAGATGGTTATTGTCTGATCTATTTTTTTTGACATATTTTATCAACTTATGCCACATTATTTATGTTGAGCAAAAAAAAATTGTGACCGATACAAAAACTATGTTTTAACCGAATTCAAATAAAAAAGGAAGAGGTTCTCAATTCGTTTCGATATTTTATGTTGGTTATCGCATAACTCTTTCATTTATGAGCCAATTTTAAAATCTAGAAGGATCTTTAAGTTAATTGGAGTTATACTTACTTCCAGATTGGTCCCATAGAAATTTCATAAAAATCGGTTCAGCACTTTGGCCATGAAGTTGGTAACTCAAGTTTTTCAAACTTAATTTGTTCTAAAGCATTTGCATATTGCTTTGCTTAATTTAGGTTATACCAGCCAAATTGTTCGCCATTCTTCATCTCCAAATGTGAGCATACGATGCATTAATAATGCAGTGACACTGCGAGACGGGACTCGCCAATCACATTAAAATAGCACTCCCAGACTTGCCATTGTTGCTGCACGTGTGTATTATTTTTATTGTTGTGACTTATCTTTGAAGTATCCATTCAGTGGAAGTATGCTTCATTTGATAAGAGTGTTGAACGTGCTATCAAGATTTCTCTAGCACAATAATACCATTTCATAATAAAAATACTTTTAAAATGCCGTTATCTACCTAAAAAAATCTTAATGATTTATGAGGTATTTATAAACTATTTATAAGTCAGCCCAAAGTATACCTTTACCAGTGATTATGTCAGTTATTCATTCCGCTTTTTTTTCGTCCTCAATAAACGCCAATCGTGACCATAATCCGTTTCCGAAATCACGGCGATAATGACTTCATAGAACGGACCACCAGAGTGCGACGCGTTTAATAGGGTTGTCGCTCTAAGAATATTCTTATTTTCCTTATCGTGTCACTGCTTCTATGAAATCAGTGTGGTGAAATGATTTTAAGTGCGCCTCAGAGACGCTCCTTTCGTGCACTTGACACATGTTTTTAAACTTTTAGGTTCTACGGCATACTGGTTTCCTCGCGATGTTTTTCACTGTTTGAGAGTACTAGCACAGTGCCACATAAATATTTCGATAGAAAAATTCATTGGTACACGACTGGATTTGTACCCAAAACCTTAGAATCGGAAGGCGAGGCTGCTACCTCTAGGCCACCAGCGCTCTCTAAGATTTTTTGAGATTGGTGTTTTAGCTATCTTGTGAGACCGGTTTCTTTAGCAACTTCATTTTTGTTGACAGCTTACAAGGAAACTCAACTTACTAAACTTTTTACCTTATTGTCATGAAATTAAATATAAAATTACTATACTTTAAAAAAATATAATTATAGCATATCTAGATATTTTTTAGCATAGTAATTTTATATTTAATTTCAAGTGTCCAATAGGCATAGCTGCTAATTAAAAGTTTTTATAATTCATAATGCTGCATCTGTTTCTTCAGAAAGAAGCTATGGCTATCTTTTGCATTACTTTGGCTATACTTTATCGACACAAATCGACACATTTTTTGCAATGCCGGCGGAGTATTGTAGAGGAGAGGTGGGGTGAATAGGAACGAAACTCTCAAGGCCATTGGATCGGGACTGGCCCTAAAGCTTCTACTAATTAAGAAGGTAAGTATAAGTTGCGACAACCCTAGTTGACGTCAGGGGCCTTATTCGCTATTACATTGGAGATTCCGTGCCCAAAACGTGTGACTTTACAACGTGATCTAAACGCAAACGCGCCTTGGTGTGGAACCAAAAAACGGTATTCTGTATGCCACAAGACTAGTTGTCTATGCCCCACGTTTGATGTTTTGGTTATTTCACAATGATTCGTTCAAAATCCAACAATTACTAAGCCGATGTCTTAACGTGTTCACGTAACGCGCGTGGTTTGGCAATAGCGAATAACGGCGCAGTATTCTCTTCACATTGTCCGCGATCCGTCGGTCGTCATCGCATCGCGTCGTGAGACAGATCGACGCGCGTGCCGTCGGCTTTGGCGTTTGATGCAGCCGTCAGTCGTGAAACCATGGTTTTATAAAATGCGGTAGCCGCTTGCCATGGGAGCGTATAGCTTTCACCCAGTGCTAAGCTCATGTACCGACGTATGTCCAAAATGTATCTCATACATTGCAAACCCTTCTACGTCGTCACTGCTGAGGATCGTGACTTCGAGCAAGAACTTGCTCCGTTCTTCGGCTTGGTGCGGGCATATCCAGGCTGTCCAAACCTGATCAGACCATCTCTTTGGGCTTCGTCCTCTTGGTCTTTTACCCTCTATCTTTCAATAACCGAAACGGACTTAATTTGAGGGCGCTAAAATAATCTGCGTTGTTTTTGGAAAATTCAGGTTTTTATCAGGGGCGTCAGTAGTTTTCGTACTGTCAAATTTCAAGGTTACTTTAACCAAATTATGCATGAAATTTTATAACACCAGCACGTATCTCATGCTAATGAGCGAAGAAACGAATTTTGAAAACCTGAAATCGAGGAATCATCCCCTGTTACTGACTGTACAATCGATGTCGTTGTGGCGGTCGCCGTTTCTTAGAAAGCAGTGCGGTGCCCGTGAGGTGAATGCTAATCGGGTAGGTACTTGTAGTGCGTTTGCAGCATGTAGTTTGTATTTTGGGGGGCCTGGTAATTTTTTTGTTTAATTATTCGAAAGTTCTAGGAATCAATATGAATTCTTGGTGAATGTTTTTGGTAGGGGGAATAAATCAAAACTAAATTGTAGAGATGTCATAGAAAATTACCTCCTTTATTCTGAGGTTATTATGGTAAATCGGTAAAAAAATATGGTTATATTTCTAAAAAAAACAAACCAAAATGTTGTAAATCGAGTACCTACTCATTTACCAGAATAGTAAATTTTAATAAAAAGAAACACGTTTTCACCAAACTCGATTATCTCTCTAAATCGACGTGCTAGGCACGCTCTCAAAGCAGACGTTACTGTCACAGACCAAGAACGAGGTGAATTTAAATAGAAACCCCTTGATAGTGTCACAATGTTTCGTCTATCTGATAGTTGCTTTGTAGAATAAGCAAAACAAGTGTAGTGAAGCTATTTGATGGAGGGCGTTGATATTCGCATAAGTAGGTAATTGAATTTTACATTCAGACAAACATAATTAAAGATAGACGAGGCCTTTACCCAAAAAGGGGTCCACTTCTCATAGATTTAAGAAAACTAACATTAAAACTAACAACTAGGCTAAAAGTAAACACTAACACTTTACTAACACACAAACTGTTAAACCTAACTTTATGAGATTTGGAAATAAAAGGCTATATTATTATTATTAAACAAAATTAAAAACACATTTAATCACACCTTGTTCTCATAATATATGTGAGAAAAGTTGCTAATATCTAAGCGTAGCTTTGCAGCTAATTATATATTTTGTGCTGCAAGCCTGAGACTTACCTAGTAAAATATGATAAAACTTATGTCGGACCAGAATATTAATTTGAATTTAGAAAGACTGTTCTATAGTTAATTAAGATTATGGTTTATTTGTTTTTGTATTCTGTGTTAATTACAAATAAAGGTAGATATTTGTATACCTACCAGTAATCCATTCTAACTCTCCAGCTTAATATCTGAAATACCTCACAGTGCCCCATAAAATAAGACAATAGATTATAATTATTGGACTGATAGCCGGCATTCCATAGCTTTCAGACAATAGTCAGCATTTACATCGAAAGCAGTAAAGCCTGTGAGTCCTGTACCAAGAAAAAAGGATTAATGGCTATACTGCCCGTTGCGTGCCGGTTGCCTGCTATTTTACATATAGCATTACGCAACGAAGGAACAATGCTTACGTAAAATATAAGGAGTCGTCATTGCTTGATAAAACTTGTACTGAGCACTGCGTAATTAATATAAAGAAAACCCTAGGTATCTTGTTTAAAAGACGAGTATTATTCCCATTTTCAAGTTACCCACAAAAAGATTAACACATGCTTATCATAGTAGGTAGGTACCTATACCTAAGCTAATTATAAGCAGACTAATAATTGTTTTAAATATAATTGCCTCTTTAAGGCGCACCTAAAATCCTTTCACCACACTTGGTTCGTAAGAACCAGTGACACGATAAGAAGAAGAATATAATTGTATTAGGAACTACGCGTCTCTCGATTATTAGGAGCTACAAGCACATACTGACGGGATAACTTCTTGGGGTCCCTTCGCACATAAAGAATAAGAATCAAGACAACAGTTCAGCAGTTTTACTCTATCAATTGTAATAGCTTCAGCACATCAGGCGCTTGATTATCTAAATACGAGATTTCATGACTGAAAAATTGTGTTACATTTTTTCAATTTTTTTTATCGAAATCACGTCAAATGCTAAATCGAGGTCTTTATATGAGTGCAGTGCAACTATGTCTGCAAGCTCCTGTGGTTTTCTGTTGAGTAAACTTTTGTAGGTTGAACCTATAGTGCATGACATTGGTCAACCCCGTTAGTGTAAACAAACAAAGAATGAATTAAATGTACGCAGCTCGATGAAATGAAAAGTGAACAGTCGTTCGTTCAGTCGTCCAGCATTCTGGCCCGGTAACCTGTTTCCTATGTGAATGTTAAATGCGGACATACGGGTCCCATTGTCTTATGAAATCTAATTGAATCGGAGCGTGCATGTAATCCGCATAATCTGAGCGATCTCAGCTTTTGTGATGGCAGTGGAGTGAAACCTTTTTGTGGACATGGGGATATAATAGAAGAGAAAAGTCAAAAACAGTTTTGGCATAAAGCTTCCAGCACAGTAGATAAATTAGCATCTCTTTCTATAGCTGTATTTTTTATAATAGAATTTCGTGGGCAGATACTACACATTGACGAATAACTCGTAGAATATTTTTTTTGGAATAAAAGTTTTTCTTTGAATTCGTAATTTATAATCAAGTTTTCAGTTTTAGTAAATAAAAAATATTTTATTACAATGAAACTGAACGAAACAACGGAGTCCGGTTAAGCAGACTTTAAAAATTGTTAAATTATTCAAGTACGCTTCAAACTAGAGCCAACTTTGATTTATATCCAAACCTTTGAGGCTTTCACGCTAAGGGTGAATATTTAATAAAGCCTTTCAGGAATTTAATTCATCTGTGAGTTAGCGTCTGTTCTACTGGTAGGGTAAATAAATAAAATAAACGCTTTTCGTGGATAAGGTAAAACTTTTTAACCATCTCGTGCAAAGTAGGTGTATTACTTTTCATCCTTACTTATTATTATAATCATCATGATCATTTTCAGCTCGTTCACATTCACTGATAAGTGATGAGTATTAACAGGGCTTAGTTTAATTAAGCCTTTTTTCCGGCCTCTTGCGGGCTTCATCCACTGATTCCCAGACATTTTTGTAATGTCATTTGACCAACGAATGAGTTGTTTGCCTAAAGAACATAAAAATAAAGTAAACAGGCCTATGGATCTTTTGTAAGTGATTTATCATCAGGGAACATAGGTATTTGAGCATTCTTTGGTAACATTTTTGTGCCTTCTGTCGTTCAACTCCCGTCGTCGTTTATATTGCAAAAACAATAATTTAATTCTATTTTGCAATTGATTTACTTTACAAGTATGTATGTTCTGCATACCTACTTTTTTTCTTTTGTAGTTGTTCATGTTTACCTAGTTGTCATACCTAGTAGACGTTTTATGGTGATCTTTTTTCCCTCCTTCTTATTTTCTTATCTTATTTTACCTATTACCCATCATTATACACCTCAAAAATGGTTTGTTATAGTTTAGTAGTTTGGTCTATTATTGTTATTTTTCGTTCATAATACTTATTATACGTAGCAGCCCATAAACTTTATTGTTTAGATTTATTCACAGTAAGGGAATTATGTAATTCTTATATGAAATAAATATTCTTTGACCTGATCTTTGTCATTCTATTGAACAAAACGTTTTGGCTTGCTTGTTGCTATACCTATTACAAAAGTCTAAGCTACCATTAGAAATAATCCTTTACTTTCTTCAGTTTCAGGTTCGCGTGTGGTATTCGGGTTATCATCGTATATCTTAAGTGTTGGCATTTGATAAACAGTTATTAATTGTTTTGAGTATTTCGTGGGTTATAAACAATTATTATGTGTATTTCTCGTCGTTTAGAAAACTCTGTAAAGCTATTACATAGATTAGTCAGGGTACCTTAGAACGCTTAAATTTTAGGCCTAATCGCGTTATTTTAGTATAATCTACACGCCACTTACTCAAGATTACACATTTCTTAACAAAAGGTTTATTATTTTAACATTATTTTGTTAATTCAGTGACCTTACTTGTTATCTGATAGAGCCAGCTATTAAGCTACTTTGCTCGTTTTTTATTTATTTAGGAAGTACTACCACCATGTCTTTTTATGCCGTGAAGCAGCATTACTGATATGTTTCGGTTTGAAGGGTGTGGGTGACGGTGAAATTACTGGCACGTGAGGCTGGACGTCTGTATGCCTGAAGGACAGTGCATCATAGGGCACGTGCCTGAAGTGCCGGCGAGGCAATGCTTTTTTTATCACTTATCCATACCCTTATGCTTGTTCCATCAGCTAGTTGTATAAAAAAAATTGCACGTGGTTCCTCACTGGAAAAATCTTCTTTGATTGAATTTTAGTCTTGAACAGTTGAAATATAAACTCTTCTTTCGTCTTAAATTTCGTAAGGATTTCCTACCATCGCATCGCCAGCTGCTTGTATGTAGGTATATTGCCTTTTAAGTGCCCATACCGGCCATACATTTGAAAACCACTCTCTCGGTATTCCTATAGCTTTTAGGTCATGGATAGTATAGAACCGACGAGCATGTATGAAGAATGTTATGAGTGAATGAAGCGAAAGAGGTACATATGTTAGGATCGTAACAAGTGGAAATCCGTGATCTCAGCCTACCCCTGCAGGAATGAAACGTGATTTTATGTATGTACCTATGTATGTAGATCAATCTAAGTACATCCGTGGTTTCTTATACCTACGAGTAAAGTATCTCGTTTTATACCCCGTTTTGCTTATTATGTTTTTTTCATAGCGATAAAACTCCAAAGTACGAATACCTGGTCTTTATCATCCATCATTGGGATATCCAAGGATGACTTCTATACATTGTTAATTTAAAGCAATCTTCGCTATACGGCGCTATAATTTGATGTAACTTATCTTCCATCCGCTTTGGTCGTAAAAAGCCACATTATTGTATAGCCGTAAACCACGAAAAACGTCATTTTGCCATAACATAGCTCATTAACAATAATTCTTATCGTTCATACACGTTTAATGATGCTTTAAAGGGGCGGTTCTGAGTATAATATCGGAGTGGGGTTCCGTAAGCTACTGTGTGAAAACGCGTTTGTAGTTTGTTTACTCGTACTAATGCTTGTTTGGGTCTGATGAAACTTTAACTATAAGAATGAAAGTTTTCTAGCCTTTTTATTATATTGCTATGTATAACTCTACCTACAGTAAATAATAAATATTGAGAACAACCCACGCAGCACTATCTAGCCCCAAAGCTTGTACTATGGGAACCAGATAAATAATAATAAATAAATAATGCGGACAATCCACACAACACTATCTAGCCCCAAACTAAGCAGAGCTTGTATTATGGGAACCAGATAGCTGATAATAATATATTACTTAATTATTTTTTTTGTAAATACGTTACTTATAATACTACACTATAATATATATAATATAACACCCAGACAGAGAATAAACATCTATGTTCACCACACAAATATTTGCTGTCGGTGGGGATCGAAACCACACCCTCCAGCGCAAGAAGGCAGAGCTACTACCAACTGAGCTGTGAAGGCAGTCAAATAGCTGATAAATATAGATAAATGTAATAATTTATTAAAAACAAACACTATTTTTATTTGACGTGGAGGGAGTAGTTTTATAAATACTGTAGCTGACTGGTACGGTAGGTACCTATATATAAGGTTATACAAAACAGGATTCCCTGATACATTTATTACAGTGAATCCTAATTTGGTTTCAGACTGTTATTGTTATCCTTTCCTTTTAAAGCATGCTCTACATAATCAAAGGGCATCGATACAATATTCTGACCATTAACTGGTTTACTTTGTTACTACAAACACTATGGTGAAATCGTCAGCAAAGCGTCTTTCTCACGGCATTCAAACTTTCCATTAGAAAATCACTCTAGTTTATTTCAGATCATGTTGTGGTACAGCTAGCAAAAGAAATAGATCTGATTTTTTTTGCATTCAGAAAGGAAAACTCATGACGGTTTTTTAAATAAAGTTCTTACCAAAAAATATTAACAAATAACTTGAACTTGAAAAAATAATCTAATAAGGTAATTTTGTCGCCTAGTTTATTCATTTTGTTTATAAGTCGTTTCAAAGTAATCCTCGTACTGGTTGAATAAAGACATTAAATTATAAAAAAATTACTGAAAATATTTGAAAAAAAAATGTGGCGATGCGATGTACGGAACACAGCCGAACTCCAAAATGCGTGTTGACGACAGTTCAAAAAAATCCATGTGATGGCTGAATAAAGACTATAAATTTTGAAAAAAGAGCTGGTGAAATTGCTTTAAAAAAAAAGTGGACGATGTACGGAACACAGCCGAACTCCAAAGTGCGCATAAACATTGTGAGTTATTTTATCGGGAACCATGTTTCATCGGACGAGAGTTAATGTGTGTCCGCACGCAAGACATGGTGATTAAAATTAATAAAATTAGTTAGCAGGTGTAGTGACCGGCCGTTTTGTAAGGTAAATAGGCCGCGTAGGACCTTTTATGGGAAGGATAATGGGACAAGCGGGTCCTAGGGCCCTGATAAAAAGGTTGGACGGTTACGACTGCTTAGCGGGTTTTGTTTTTAATTTTATGTACGGTGCTGACTTGATTAGGCTACATTTAAAAGGGTTAGTCCCACAAATAGCTTGTCAGGCAGCAAAAAGCTGGCATATTTTAAACATAATATTTTATGTGAAAACATTTAATTGGTGATTAGTTTTTTAAGTTTTTTAATTATAGATTTTAACACTGTTTGTTTTCCGAATAAAATAAAATAAAATAAATAAATGTGTGATTGATCTACACCTATTGTATGAATGACAAATACGCGGCGTACGCCTTTGTGTCAAATACGTGTATTTTCTTTCTTCTTTTGTTTCTAAATGCCCATACAAATGTAAAAAAAAGTATTCATACAATAGTGACCAAGGCCATGACGTATTAGAACGTTTCTTTTTCAAATGTATTAGTTTGAAACTCTATCAGCTAAGGCGTTTGGCTTATGTACCTATGTGTCATAGTAATCAATAAAGAGTTATCTATCTATATAACTATCTATCATTATAATAGGTACATTTTTAGCTTAGCATGTTCAAAAGTTATATGCATATATTAAACGTTATATAAACCACATGTTTCAAATTATTCAATAAGCGTTACAAGCAGCCAGAACCTAGCCAAGAGTAGATACTTGATGGATTTATTTTAAAACCCTCTGGGGAGTTGAGTTCTCGTTGGGAATTCACGTTGGAATGAGATCATAAATTATAATCAATAGATGTTTAAAAAGACTATTGGTTTTATTGAATTTCGATTTTCTTTATAAAAGTATAAGATAGAACCTATATTATAGTTTACCAACTGACTGAGTCAGTATAAGTGAAGTGTTCAGCTACTAGAATAAAAATCCTCGTAAAAAGAGTCATTCGCATTTGTTAGGTATGGAAATATCATTATTTTTTTATTATTATTAATATTTTTTTATGCAAATGATAGACAAACGGGCTTACGGCCCACCTGATGGTAAGTGGTCACCGTCGCCCATAGACACCAACAACACCAGGGGTGCTGCCGTTGCGTTGCCTACCCTGAAGGAACTTGTTTACATTTTTCTTGAACCTATTCATGTTATAGCTGAGGGGAAAGACTTCTAGAGGTAGCTCATTCCACAATTTATGGGTATTTGTGCGAAATATTATGTCTGTGACAAAATTATGAACAGATTTGAAAAGATTTTGCGATTAATACTTACCTACTAATGATTTTAATCCGAGTATCACGCAAGCAAAGTCACAGGCAAAAGCCAGTTATTATCGTAAAGCAAATAAAAAAGGGATATTTGGGTTATACGATAAATTCTTACTATTAAAAGCGCACCTTCCGTTATCGTTCCCTTTAACCCTGGAGGTCCGCATTATCAATAACTTGCCAAATACCTTTAATATTGCACGGGCGTTTTCGGAAAGTGAAGATATCTCGAATATTTTATTCAGTAAGGTAAAGAGGCTGACAAAGAAATGCGAGTTAGATCGTGCCCTATATAAACGGGATGTTGCACCATTGTGTTCTCGAATCTATCTCGAATAGTGTCCATCCCTCTAATTCTTTTGCACTAGCTAAAGACAACAGAACTTTTTCAATGTATTCCCAAACTTCAAATAACTCAATTCTTTAGATTCTTAATTATTGAGTTAACAGATCGAAAACAGAAGCTTCTAAAATCGACCAGTTTCTTTCTTCACTGATCGTATGAAAATGGCCTGTGGTCTTCTCTGATTTAGTCTATGATTTTTTGATCAACTGTTTTCAAATCATCTTCAATACTAATACCCTTAAGGTAGGATTAATTTAATCTAAATATTGTAACTTTTTAATTATCAGTTCAAATGGTAGTGGACTGATATCGGCGAATACTAGGTCGACCCGAGACCCGAGGCAACAACATTATTTATTTAATAAACCCGGATCCCTGTGAGTAGTTACCTAATTGTTCCTTTTCAGTTTTCTCGCAAAACTGTAAAATTGAATTTTTGAACAAAGGAATCTATTACACAAATAACACAAGGGTATCAGTAGGGTAGGGTTAACAGTAGGTACTTTCTAGTACCTAACTAGAAAACTTTGAATTTACGTGTTAGAAAGTATTTTAGAAATCCAGGAAGAATTTTCAATATCAACATTATAGGTACGTGTATAAAGACACTCATCATTATCACTTTTATATCCTTGACTAACAGAAAACAGTGCATTTTGTTTACTGAGTTTATAATGCTAATTAACAGCGCTTTTTTAGAGATTATTTACAAAAACTTTGAAAATAGTCTGCAATGGTGAGCTGTGTACTTATTGTGTCATATTAAAGTGCAAAATAGTCTAATCTTGAAAAAAAAAACATAATGCTTGACGTGAACATGAATTAAAAACAAACTGGGAGACACCTTTTGTAAGATTCATAGGTTTGCACTTTTTACTACAAATAAAAGTGTCCTTCAAGTTAACTTAATTATGAAATAACAAACTGCAAGCTTCAGTGACGGAAAGCTGGAAACTAATTACCAAGAAGACTCATTGAAAGCTGAAAAGGTTGTGCAATCCTTTGGGATTTTGAGAAGTTGACAAACAAACTACTCCACCGAGTTTCTATAAAACATGTTTGAATAGAAGCTGAAACAGCCACTTCGAAATAAAAAATACGCGTTAATAATAAAGTAACGTCTGTCCATGGTTTGGCTGACTCTAAAGTACACACAAACGTCAATGAATTGACACAAAATTATGAATACGGGGAAGAAAATCAAACATCGAAATCAGTTAACAATTCTATTACAGATGATCGATACAAGTAATATGAATGAAAATAAGTTAAACAACGATAAAACACTACAATAATAAGGCTTGGTAAGAACAACTGATTGCTTGGTTGTGTGACTCGACTCAGTACTCAATTACTTATGAGATACGGCAAAATACCTTCACGAATTAAACCAAGAAAGTTTGAGCACATTTAAATGTAATGTGCAGTTTGAAACTATAAACTCAGGCAAACTACTGGACAGTATTTGACTAATGCATACGAGTAACCCTTACTAGTGCTTTACGACAAGTTTTATCCTATAGTGGCTAAAGAAGAACCGACGGCTGTTGAAGTAGAAAGGTTCTACAAAGAAACTATGCATTGTAGAGCAAAGAATAAAACCATAGAGAATATCTAAATGGGAAAAACCTAAGGGGTGCCCTATATTCAGTACACGACATCCTAGGACTGAAATAAAGGCGAAGCTGATGGAAGTTTTTTGCCATAAATAAAACAAAGCGCATAAGCAATTATGCGCATATTTAATAATAATAGAGTATTTGATACCTTTCTTGATCTAAAAACATGAGCGTAAAGAAAATATCTATTTTTCTTCGAGAACCGTGAGTAATATCGAGAGTAAGTAAACTTCGTAAGTCCTATTTGACTAATTCCCCGTGAGCCGGGCTATCTAGCTAGACTGTAATATGTAGCTAGACTTATCTACCTGTAGCTTATAAACTAAGAACCTTAGTATTGCGTTGTCTACTGAGATCTACCTCAAAGTTGTAAGGAGATTAAAAATATGAAAGTATTTTAGTAAAATTTTGTTCCGTTGATAAGCTATTTCTAAATTATATTTTCTCATCATAATCCTTTCATTAGAATTTATATCCTTTAGCTTAAGGAATGGAATGCAATTAGTCTGTTTGCTGGTAGCAAACTGTTATGAGACAGTCGTAACTGTTACTTGATTGTTTGAACTCTGCCTGTTTAACACTAACGACACGATTTTAATTTTAAAAACAATTGACTCTACGAATTTGAATCTTAATTCAGTTAAACCTGAAACAAGAAAGGAATACTTACTTACGTATATAAGTGAATTGCAGATGAGAAAATAGATGTTCAAAATCTATGGATGATATCAAAATCTATCTCTTTGAGGTTACTTATAAAGCTATCTACTCTAATTCTGATTCCAAAAAAATGGTGTTACTACGAGAAGTTTTAGTAGTAACTAGCGGCCTGTCCCGGCTTCACACGGGTGGACATTTATTTTTTAAACACATGAATATAGCCTATGCTACTCCAGGTGAATGTAGCTTTCAAATTGTGAAAGAATTTTTGACATCGATATCAATTTTACGAGTTTATTAATTACAAAAATACAAATCTTTACTCTCTATTATTAGTATTAAATTAGAAAAGTAAAACTGACAGCCATGACGCAGTAGGTAGGTACATATAAGAGTTCCATGATGGTGTTGGCCATTCGCAAGCTCATCGTCATCTCTGAATGAGTTTACTGCCGATTACGAGATGCTAAAAGCGCACATTAAACATTATATGTGGCTGTAAAGTCGAATGATGAAGTATGAAACATCTGTGAAACGAGATTGACTGCAGTGATCCAGTTCTACTGCAGATAGAATGGACATCGTTTTTATAAGGTGCCAGGTATACAACCTTTTCTAATAAAGTTTATATTTATAATAATTTTATGAATAAAAGATGTGGTGAATAGTTGTCTTCACGAGTTTTAAGGTTCGGTAATTTCCAAGCCCCCGCCCTAAGACCCTCAAGGAAAAGGTTACTAATAAATATACCTATTATATAACTTTGATACAATCAATTAATTTTAATAATTTAACAAAACGAATCATTTTGTCAAATTACGACAAACAACTATCAACACTATTTTTTCTCGCGTTTAAGGGCCTACATGAGGTGAAACCGAAAATGTAAAGTAGCATTTTTTTTCGTTGTATGGACGAATCCATTTAATTTTTTTGTAAAATATAACAATTAAATGGTGTAAAAAAATTATGTTCCGGCTAGAAATTCTCTTAAACTCACTGGGTTCGATAAAATTGAACGCAAAGTTTGCCAAAAACTCTCAATTTTTTTTGGATTTGAAATGGTTTTTTTCCGTTGCTGTTAGAGCCATTGCAATGAAAGTTTTGTTCCCGTATACCTAAATAAATACGTAAAAACCCTATGTTATTGCACTTTTCTTAGTTGCCGTAGTTTTTATAAAAAAATAAAATTTTCAAAAATATATATAGGTAGGATTTCCTAGATACTTCTCAGTTCAGCCCGCGCGGCCGACGAGGTGAGGTCTATGTCAAATTTCGCGACATGACATTTCATCTCTGACTACGTAAAATATACCCTAGATTAAATCATAGCTACTACTGGTACTATAAATTTGCCACAGTGTAACATAAAACAAATTGTCACAGTATAACGAAATGACATAATACCATCTTCATCATACATTATGATCGATAACCTGTATTCACATCATCATCATCAGCCTGTAGAAGTATATATTTTATGTAGCATATAACTTATCTAGTACATTCTAGGGCACGTTCCTATCGTGCGTGACCAGCGAAGCGCAATGCTTTTGTTAAATACCTCCATTTTTGTAGTTGCATAAGTAGCTATCTTCCCATCTACCCAGTGCTTTCCGTCATCATCATCAGTAAGTAGAAGTCCACTGCTAGATATAGACCTCCTTTATACATTTCCATGAAAAAACAATTTGCCGATTTCCCACGATCTTTAGAATGTCATCGGTCCATTAGGTGGAGGGGCGCTCTGGTTGCTTAGCACCGGTTATATTGTCGTAGCGACCCGCTTTTTGATTCTAAAGGCGTGTGTTCAAACCCCGTCATGCATAAATTAGTTTATCTGCCAAAAAACCTATGTGCACTATGTCAGTACACTCTAACGGTGAAGGAAAACAATAAATGAAACCAACGTGAAGTAGCAAAACTTTTGAGGCACATTCATAATCCACCACACCAGCTTTAATTTTCTATTGACATGACAAGAAGAAGACTCAAAAACTAGTAGCCGATTTTAGGCCTTTATAAAAATAGTGTCGATTTTGCAAAGAGTTTGGGAGCCCATTACAATGAAAAGGAAGTATATATATATATATTATGGACAATCTACACTACACTATCTAGCCCTAAACTAAGCAGAGTTAGTATTATGGGAACCAGATAGCTGATGTAATACTTAAATACATTTTGTTTGTAAATACATACTTGGAAAACAATATAACATCCAGATGGAGAACAAATATCTATGATCACCACACAAATATTTGTTCTCGGTGGGGATCGAACCCACGACCTATGGCGCAGAAGGCAGAGCTCCTAATAAATGAGCTGAGAGCCCAGTCATAACAATAATATCATGGGTTTTGAGTATTTTTGATTGCCGTCTTTTAAATCTGGAGGTGTCTGTAATGTCCCGAATTCTGGAACTTTCTGTCAAAGGCTTCATGCACGGTGCGCTCAAATACCCAAATACTAAAATACATGTGCCTATTTCTATACACGCAGCAAGGAGTTTCCCAAGATTTTGCGTTTGACAGAACTTTGAAGAGTCAGTTGGGGTTGTCGAAACTCTTTGGTATACCTAATATTTTTAAATGCCGATTAAATACAATATAAGTCGAATAGACAGTGTTATTTCACAATGCTTCACTGATCTCCACCGCAATGAGCACTGAAGGCCTAAATGAGTGCAAAGCTTAAAGCCACCCATAAATAATTTCCATTTCAATTCATTTATGAATTGAAATGAAAATTATCTATGCATGTAATGTATTGTATTATGTATATCAGTTATCTAGCACCCATAACACAAGCTTTGCTTAGCTTGGGGCTAGATAATGTTGTGTGAATTGTCCAGCATTATTATTATTATTATTTATTTCCATAGGCATGAATTCTATGCACTAAGTTATACTTACTAGATTTACATACAGATCTGGAAGTATAACCTTTTAGATAAAAGAAAAATTTACTAAATTGGATCATAAAATTAAATGACGAAGGTATGCAGTAACAAACAATAAAACAAAACGGCTTAGCCGATTTTGATGAAATATTACTTTTCAGAAAAAAAAAGATTAAAAGGGAGAAGACGAAAGAGAAGAAAAAAGATAAGAATATTATTGTACAAAAAAAATTGCCCCCCTTGCCCCCCAGGACCCCCCCTTTTGTGAGTGCTACCGGATGCCGTCGAGATAGGGGGTTTTCGATTGGGGTTTCGTATAGAGGGTTTCTTCCTGAATTGAAAAAACAAAAAAAACACCCCCCTCTTGCCCCTTTTTTCACCCCCCCCTTTCGTATCTTCCAAGCGGAGTGACTTGCAAGACTTTTTTTTTTGGGTCATGTAGGGAAGGTGAGATTATTTTGAAAGCAAAATAAATTTTGCCCCCCTCCCCCCTCTAGACCCCTTTATTATTTTTGACCCTTTTTTTCGAGTGGAGCATTGCGACGAGCGAAGCGAGCCGCCATGCAACCATGGGGAACAGTGCGGCGAGCAAAGCGAGCCGTGCTGTGACCCCCCCCCTCCCCCTAAGCCCCCCAGAACCCCCTCCTCCTGAACCCGGGGGGAGCGTCGCGGCGAGCGAAGCGAGCCGTGCTGTGACCCCCCCCTCAAGCCCCCAGAACCCCCTCCTCCTGAACCCGGGGGGAACGTTGCGGCGAGCGAAGCGAGCCGCCACGCGACCACGCCCACCCTACTGAAATTTAGGGAAATTTAGAACCCCCTCCTACTGAAATTTAGGGTGTCTTAGGGGTGTGAAAAAATGTTCACTAGACTGACAGTTCAAAATTCAAAATGGCGGCTGTGCCACTTCCGGTTTTGCAAACATCGTCCGATTAAGGTCGTTCAAACGGTTCATTCGACTGAGGACTATGATTGGAGATTGAATTTTAGGTTTTTTAAGGTGTTTGATTGGATCTTCACTTGGTTTAGGGTTCCGCCCCTGTGGGAACGCATTGAGGACGCGAGCTGCTTGCAGCTCGCGATGCACGCGACCCGGTAGTCAACGTTTGGGTTCCTTCCAGCGGTTTCGACCCGTTAAGGGTTTTGGCTTGACGTACAATTTAGGGTTCCGTATAAGGTTTTGATTGGGGTTTTACTACATTGAGCAATTTGATTAAGTGTTCGACTTTTAGGGTTCCTTAGGACTTTGATTGGAGTTTCAACTACACTTAGGAGCTTGATAATGTTAACATTTTTAGGGTTCCTTAGGACTTTGATTGGGGTTTTACTACATTGAGGAACTTGATAAAATAAACAACTTTTAGGGTTCCTTAGGCCTTTAATTGGAATTTTACTTCACTTAGGACCTTGATTATGTAAACAATTTTAGGGTTCTTTAGGACTTTGATTGGGGTTTTACTACACTGAGGAACTTGATTCACTGATCGACTTGTAGGGTTACTTAGGACTTTCTTTACTACTTTTTGGGGTTTTACAAGTGCAAGTGTAATGTAAAACTGGGAGTAGCACACCGACACGCGAGCTGCTTGCAGCTCGCGCACACGAAAAAACTAGTTAAGGGGCTGACGTATGGAAAATTTTCATACAAACGGAATACCAAAATGATTTCTAATTTAGACAGATTTACACTATATTATTGTAATAATTGTATTTGCATAGTATTTATCTAGGTTCCTCAACAGTTTTTATTTCAAATTACTTACCTAAAATGAAATAAACACCAATCGCATTTTGCACATTTTTATGCTAAACTTATCAAGTTTTCTACCTATTGGTTTCGTACTAAAAACAACAATATCTTACGTGTTTTTTGTTAAGGAACCTAGTTTATATTGTCTAGTTACAGAATAACAATACTATGTAAAGAATACAAAAAGTTTTCAGTCATCATTTTTGGTATTACGGAACACGATCAAATTCATGGCATTTTCGAACGGCTACTATTGCTATCGCGCACGCACGGTGCGGGTGGCGGGGTGCAGGGGGAGGAAACGCTTGAAGCACACGGGACACTTCGGTTGTGTGTGTGAATCGCTCGGACTTCGGACTAGTTAAATACCTACACTGGCATAAAACATAATGCTTAGATATTTGATAATTGTTAGTTTAGGAAGGGTACTAAGTGAAGATGGGAAATACTAAGTACCTAGGTAGGTTGTAGGTTGGGTAAACGAAATCAAGGTGCAGCACTAGGTCAAAAAGTCTGCCGAAATTTCTAAAAAAGCCAACATTTCGACTAAAACAAATTATGAACCATTAACTTCTATACAGGGTGGAATTTTGTAATGCCACCTGGAGGGAAAGTACTCTTAATACTGCAGATAGAAAATTTTACTCAAAGGAAACATTCCTTTATTTTTGGATAGAAAGCAATTTCTAAAATTAAAAATAAAATAATTTTTAAATTTTTTTTTTTTTTTGAAAGGAATAAATTTATTCTTTTATAGAAATGAATTCGTTAAAAGAATAAATTTGTGTATCCAAGAGAATGGAGCCCATTTCAAGCAACTAATTTCAAGTAACTAGTTAGTTATCCATTTTTTGTAAATAATTAAATTAATTTAAGATTTTTTGGTTTTTCTTTCATTTAATTTATCATGTTTGTTAGAGAGATTTCATCCTTATAATTGACTAACGATCGATGAAATAAAAGTACAAGGTATAATTTTTCTGATTTTAGCCGGTTCAATTCCCGGGTGTGAGAGAATTTTCGAAAAACTTTGAATGCAGTTTGCTTTCTATTCAAAAATAAAGGAATGTTTCCTGTGAGTAAAATTTTCTATCTGGAGTATTAAGAGTACTTTCCCTCCAGGTGGCATTACAAAATTCCACCCTGTATATGAAGTATTGATAAAAGGTCTAAGAAAAATTACAACAAATTATTTTTTTTCTTTATTTATTTGTAGTTCAAAAAACTGCTACCACTCAACGTCCGGTGGAAATATTGATAAAAGGACTGAGAAATACTTGAACAAAATAGTTTTTTTTTTATATAACTGGAGCTCAATAAACAGAGTACCGCTCAACGTCTGGTGGAAATATTGATAAAAAGACTTGGAAAAATTTCAGCAAAATATTTTTTTTCTTTATTTATCTGGATCTCAAAAAACCGACTACCGCTCAACGTCAGGTGGAAAGATTGATGAAAGGACTAAGAAAAATTGCCACAAAATATTTTTAGTCTTTATTTATCTGGGGCTTAAAAAAACTGCTACCACTCAACGTCAGGTGGAAATATTGATAAAAAGACTTGGAAAAATTTCAGCAAAATATTTTTTTTCTTTATTTATCTGAATCTCAAACAACCGACTACCGCTCAACGTCAGGTTATAATATTGAAAAAAGGACTAAGAAAAATGGCTACAAAATATTTTTATTCTTTATTTATCTGGGGCTTAAAAAAACTGCTACCACTCAACGTCAGGTGGAAATATTGATAAAAAGACTTGGAAAAATTTCAGCAAAATATTTTTTTTCTTTATTTATCTGAATCTCAAACAACCGACTACCGCTCAACGTCAGGTTATAATATTGAAAAAAGGACTAAGAAAAATGGCTACAAAATATTTTTATTCTTTATTTATCTGGGGCTTAAAAAAACTGATACCACTCAACGTCAGGTAGAAATATTGATAAAAAGACTTGTAAAAATTTGAACAACATATTTCTGTTTTATTTTTCTGGAGCTCAAGAAATAAACTACAGCTCAACGTCAGGTGGAAATATTGATTAAACGACTAAGAAATTAAAAAAAAAACTTTATTTATTTGGAGCTCAAAAAACTGCTACCACTCAACGTCCGGTGGAAATATTGATAAAAAGACTGAGAAATACTTTAACAAAATAGTTTTTCTTTATATAACTGGAGCTCAATAAACAGAGTACTGCTCAACGTCTGGTGGAAATATTGATAAAAAGACTTGGAAAAATTTCTGTAACGTTCACTAGAAGTTGCTTCATGCAATCAAAATTGAGTTCTATATAGTAATTGTGATAAGACATAAATAATTTTTTTTTCAGTTTGTTTATAATCATTATATAAGTATCCACCTATAGTAGGTTAGCTTGGTACACTTTTTTCGCGAGTTTTGTGCGAAAGCCGAGGTCCATGTAATTGTAGGTCGATGTTCGCAATCGTTGGTTTTGCGAATGTAAATAAGCAGAATAAAAGCAACCTAATTGCTCAACGAATAAAGTATATTTTTAAATGCAGTCACATTATTAGACTTTCTGTACTTTGGTAAGTGAGCCACTTTGCGTGTTTTTTATTGCTGTGTGTGTGTGATCGATGAGGTCTGGCGAACCACACCCCACCTGATGATGAGCGGACCTCCACCCATGATCTTCAACTGTAACGTCATGACTGGTTTTGAACCCACGCCCCCCAACCGCTAGGCCGATGAGGTCTGGCGAACCACACCCCACCTGACGTAGAGCGGACCCCACCCATCATCTATTACTGTAACGTTATCACTGATTTTGAACCCGCACCCTCCAACCACTAGGCCAATGAGGTCAAGCAAACCACACCACACCTGATGTTGAGCGGACTCCCACCCATCATCCTCTACTGGAACGTCATCAACCACAACTCCATCGCTCCGCGCCGGGGTCAATGGCTCTCTCAACTCAACTCGGAGTCAATGGTTCTCTTTACTCTTCTTCAATTTGGTCCAGAACCCGCACAAACCCTACCTGATGAATAAACTCACTCGTATCATGTTAGAGAATTTCCTGGTGTCTTTTCTAAGTGCGTAAATAGCTACTCTGAAGGTTCTTTATCGGTTCAGGAATGTTGTTTTTTTTTCACTTTATTCTTGCATTCAGAGCATGACCAATCCTTGCTTATTGAATACTAGAAAAGCGAAACAAGCAAGCAATAAGCTTAGAGGGTTAGTCAGGTAATGCAGCCACAAAAAATAAAAACATAAAATTGTAGGGTGCAAAAAGTCAACTCTCTTTGACCAGATTTGAACTCCCGCCCACCTCGTCCTCTCAGTGTGAATCCGCACGCCCTAGCCACTAGCCTATCTGACGCTTAGTAACGTTGACGAAATTAGGCCATGCATAAAAATCGTTAGCAGTGGCTGACGCACACGCACAAGCGCGGCACTATGGTTGGATTCACGTATAGAAGTAGCGCGTCACACGAGCGCCTGTGTGTGTATACTACTATTATATATTCCATGGCGCCCGCATCAAATGAATAGAGATAGCTATATTCGGAGCAGTTTTTGCTCACGCCTCGAATTGAAGTTGCGAGCTGTGTACGTCGGCCCGTTAATATTTAGGCATCCGATTTAGGCGTCGCCTAGGTTTAGTGAAAACGGGTGTTAGTAACGTTGACGAAATTAGGCAATGCATAAAAATCGTTATCAGTGGCTGACGCACACGCACAAGCGCGGCACTATGGTTGGATTCACGTATAGAAGTAGCGCGTCACACGAGCGCCTGTGTGTGTATACTACTATTATATATTCCGTGGCGCCCGCATCAAATGAATAGAGATAGCTATATTCGGAGCAATTTTTGCCCGCGCCTCGAATTGAAGTTGCGAGCTGCGTCCGTCACCCTCTTAATATCTAAACTTAAACATTACGGTATTCTAAATCGCTCCATTGACTTATTACAATCGTACTTGACTGATAGAATCCTTAAAGTTGATGTGGGCGGTGAGAGATCTTTTGGGTCAGTTATTGACATAGGGGTGCCACAAGGTTCGATATTAGGTCCTTTCTTGTTTCTAGTGTACGTAAATGACCTTCCTTTTTTGGTTAAAAAACTATGTGAAACAGTACTATTTGCTGACGATACCTCATTAATTTTTAAAGTCGATAGATAGAAGGCTAATTACGATGACGTTAACGCATCTCTGTCGTAAATACTTAACTGGTTTAATAATCTTTTACTTAATGTTAAGAAAACTCATAAGTTTTATGAAAAAATATTTTTTGAGTGTCAGTTCTAAGTATAAAAATCATAATGCGGTTTACAGAATACATCTATTTACCAAGTTTCATCAGTACATATAGCTTTTACAGTTTTGTAAGTACCATACTTCAAGCAAATAAATTATTTCTTTTCATTTCATTTCATTTTTTTGAAAAAAAGTGACTGTGACATACGGATGGACAGACAGACAGACATGACGAATTTATAAGGGTTCCGTTTTTTACCTTTAAAAAATACAAGTGTTCATTCACCGACTACCGACATTTATGAACTTGCAACTCACTCTGGTTTTGCATAATATGAGGAAAATCTCTCTTGGTGGAAGGTTTCTTTTATTAAATCTGGGGCTATTTGCTTGTTATACTATATAAATTAGACTACTACTACTACACTACTATATAAGTTAGATTTAAAATGTAGCGTTCGTGGTAGTTTAAAAAATACCGCACAGCTTGCCATTGTTATCACCAATCCTGGATGAAAAATATGCAATGGAAACTCTGCGACGGGAATCAGCTAACATAACAATTGGGTTATATTTATTTACTGAATATCTGTCTGTGTTTTTGTCTAACGAAGCGTATTCTAGTCAACACATTGTAATGTCGTGACAAATGTCAGACCCAAGCACAGAATAAGTAATAGTTGGTATCAAATACATGAATTCACAGCTCAGGTCAGGCAACGCCATCTTTATTTTAAAATTTTCCAACTTTCCGGTCGTGTTTTGTTTTTAGACCAGCGTATAGCGGAGGCTTAAGTGCTCATTTGGTTTTTTTTCTGAATAACTTTCAATATAATTCTGCAAGCCAGTTCGAAATTTAAATAAAACCTTTCATAAGTTACCTCCTTGGATGCCATCATGGTGTCGGAGTAAAAGATCGTTCCATTTTTAGGGTTCCGTAGCCAAATGGCAAAAACGGAACCCTTATAGATTCGTCATGTCTGTCTGTCTGTCTGTCTGTCTGTCTGTCTGTCCGTCCGTATGTCACAGCCATTTTTCTCTGAAACCGTAAGAGCTAGACTGATGAAACTTGGCGAGTAGATGTATTCTGTAAACCGCATTAAGATTTGTATACAAAAATAGAAAAAAAACTATAAATTTTGGGGGTCCCCATACTTGAAACTGAAACTCAAAAAAGTTTTTTTCATAGAACCCATACGTGTGGGGGGGTGTCTATGAATAGGTCTTTAAAAATGATGTTGAGGTTTCTAATATCGTTTTTTTCTAAACTGAACAGTTTGCGCGAGAGACGATTCCAAAGTGGAAAAAAGTTGGTCCCCCCCCCCTCTAACTTCTAAAATAAGAGAACAATAAAACTAAAAAAAATATATGTTGTACATTTTTATGCAAACTTTCAACGATATTTGGTTTGAACGAGATCTAGTCAGTAGTTTTTTTTTATACGTCATAAATCGTATACAGCAATTTACCTTTCGACGAACTACAAGAACTTATATATTATGTTACTTGTTGCTACGGAACCCTTCATGGGCGAGTCTGACTCGCACTTGGCTGCTTTTTTTTAAATTACACGACAGATATGAGTTTAATATGGAATTTATCTAGCAACTAAACGCGAAGGTAACGGATTTTCATTCAATTTTTGCCGGCCGCTGTTTGCAGTACAGCAGCAATTTCGATTTATCTCAAAGAAGGTTGTCAAAATAATGGCTTAATTTACGAGCATGTTTGAGAAAATGTAAGTGTACTGCTCTTGGTACAAACAGTCACACAAAATAGCCATTATACTTGCAAGGAGGTACCTATAGACCTTTTGGTCCGAATTAGTTAAGTGATGATTAAACCTTTATTCCAACAAATAAGTATCGTACTTAATTGTATTCGTAAAACCTTAAACTAAAATGATGCAAGAAACTCCTAAAGGAAATAGGTATCTTATCTTCCTATTACGAAGTGATATAGGGGTAATTTGAACTCGTTGAATATAACCCTAAAGTTCCTTGAATTTACTTAGTACGAGATTGTTTAATATGCTAGTGGGTGCTATTCCGCTAAGCCAGTGGGTTGAGTTCAAGGTTAATATCTAAGATTTAGTGGGAGTGAATATTTTAGTCAAAGTGTATATCAACACGAACACAAGCAAACTGACTCCACTTGATAGCTACGTCTCCTGAGACGTAGGTCCCACAATTACTCAAATAAATATGGCAAACAACATTAATTTTAGAATAATATATGGGTTATTCCGATGATATCCTCTAAGGGTTGACCTACAACCTACAACGATTGGTCAGCACGCATCCCACTAATCCCACTAATACATAGATGCAAAAGTTTCGATGGATGTTTGTTACACAATAACTCCAGAACAGCTGAACGTATCTGGACGAAAGGTCATAGGTCTGGACGAAAGGTCGAAGGGTTATAGATTATTTATTGCCTGGATAAGCAAAAGGCTACTTGTTATCCCCGTAAAATGCATGGTTCCATACATTTGGTAAATATATAAGGGGATGGATTTATTTTATTTATTTTTTAATAAAACAAAGGATCGATGATTTTTGCATGTTATCTTAGGTAGTGGTAGTTTTGAGGTCAGAAAGTCAGTTTATGGGATAGCATACACTTGTACAGGATCAGTGTTTTTTTTCCATCCAGTTACTACAGTAGATATCATAGGCGTAGAGGAAACGTTTAAAGGGTGTAATCGTTAAGTGTGCACAGGCGATTATTCCGTAACTATTGCAGATATCAAAAAACTTTAAACTGATATGGTTTAAGATATTTATTCTCAAAAAAGACATACATGAGGTCACTTACATGAGAACATTAAGTATATTATAAGGTAATATTAAAGTATTTGTTAGTGGTTGACGTTCTAAGCTAACGTGTTAATTTATTTATACATTGGTCAGGTAGGTAGGATATAGTATGCGTAGAAAATTCTTATTTATTTATTTAGGAGAGTGTGATCTTGAAGTATATGTTGGCCAAGTTTGAATTTAAATAAATTGAATGACATTGTTTTTTTTATTTCTGAGGGTAATTTGTTATAAAGCTGTGCGCCTGCATAAGTAACCATTTTTTTGCCGAGGTTCGTTCGAGTTTTAGGTAAGACAATAAAGCTGGCACGTCGAGTGTTTCGCTTTGTTATTTGTATTGTTCGAGTGAAGGCTAAGTTAGTATGGATAGATTTATCCAATATTTTTCTGACTAATATGCATGTACAATATATGTATAATTGCTTCAAGTTCATTATTTTTGTATCCTTATAGATTTTAGTAGTGGAGGTTAGGTAGGGATAATTAAAGAGTAATTTTATTATTTTATTTTGGGCAATTTGAAGATCAGCTAATTTAGTTTTAACAGCACTGCCCCAGATTTCAATTAGGTATAGTAAGTGTGGTTTAACGAGAGTATTATAGATGGTATGGCGTAACCTTCCTGGAATGCACCGAGCGATGTTACGTAGTGAACCATTAAGTGTAGATAGTTTGGTTTTTATACGTTCTATATGTACGCTCCAAGTCAGATAGCTGTCCATACGAAGGCCAAGGTATTTTTCGTTGTTTTTTTCTTGTAAATGCACATTGTCAATTTGTATAGTTTTAAAAAGTGGAACTATTTTATTTTTTGCTCTAAAGATGGTGTAGCATGTTTTCGCAGCATTTATTGTCAAAAGGTTGTGTTGGAACCATGAGTAGGTATAGGGTGTTTAAGTCTTCTTGGGCTTGTGTAGTTATGTCATGTATTGATGCTCCAAAATAGAATAGACAAGTGTCGTCCGCGTATAAAGTTATGTCACCGTGTAGTCCGAGTTCACTGATGTTATTGATGTAAATTAGAAAGAGTAGGGGGCCTAGTATTGAACCCTGTGGAACTCCACAAGTAATGGGCATTGATTTACTTTGGGTGTTACCGATTTTTACTATTTGGGTTCTATTGGATAAGTACGAGTGAAACATATTCAAAGCAGTGCCTTTAACCCCTATGCATTTTAATTTCTTCAGAAGCAAAGTGTGGCTTACTGTGTCGAAGGCCTTTTTTAGATCGATAAATATTCCAAGTGCAATACTTTTTTTGTCTATGTGAGATTTAATTTTAGTAACTAGGTCAGTTGTTGCAGCAAGTGTATTACTTTTAGGTCTGAAACCGTATTGTTGTTTATAAATAAAGCTAATTGAATTGAGGTATTTTTCTAAGCGTGCATGTATAATTTTTTCAAATATCTTTGACAAAACAGGCAACACTGAAATTGGTCGGTAATTACCTGGATCCGTTTTTGATCCAGATTTATATATAGGAGTGACCTTTGCTACTTTTAAGGTATTTGGGAATTCTCCGGTAAATAGCAGTTTGTTAAAACATTGTGTAAGCGGGCTTATTATTAGATATTTAATCGATTTTATAGCTTTTGTATTAATTCCATCAAGTCCAGCGCTTGAATTAGGATCAAGGTTGTCTATGATCTTACTAACTTCGTCAATACTGCAGGGGTCAAATGCATTTAACTCGCTATGTGATGTAGCTTTGGGTAGGGCTTCTATCCAATTGACGTGAAATTTTTTTGGTATTTGTTTAGCCAAAGAGGATCCAATAGTCGAAAAATATTGATTAAATACTTCACAGATATCGTTTGCTTCAGTAATGAGTTTAGAATCTATGAAAAGTTTGGGAGGAGCACAGCTTTGCTTGATTTTATTGTTGGCCAAGTTGTTTATAAGTTTCCACATTTTTTTTGGTTTGTTAATGTATTTTATGAATTCTTTATAGAAATAATTGTTTTTTGTGTTTTGAATAAGTTTTGCAGTATAATCTCTTTTGTGTTTGAATTTAGCTTCTAACTCTTCGTTTTTCAGGTCTTTTTTATATTCATTCCATAGTTGGTTCCTTAGGTTAATATTGGAGGTGATTTCTTGGTTTATCCACTCTTTTTGCGGTAAGTTAAGAATTTTGATCTTTTTAACTTTTGACTTTTTAATGCAGTGTAGCAGCGAGTCTTCTAGTTGGGTAAATTCGATATCAGCTTCATCGAGTCCGGCTGCGCAAACTGATGTATATAATTGTTCATAGTCTGTAGCTTCGTAAATCGAGCGTATTTTCGGTTTTTGCTTAAATTTTTTCAGTTCAAAATATATGTGTTTATGATCGGACATTGCCGAGTCAATAATCGCCATATGGTAGTCATCGTTTTTTAAGTTGGAGCTGATATGATCTAGAATAGATTTTCTAGTACTTTACCTAATGAGTAAAATGACATTAATAACTTTTTAAAAATAAAACGAGAAATATCCAAAAAAAATACATTAATCACTCCCATACATTTAGTATGAGATAGTAGAAAGGTTTTAGTTTCCTTATTTTAAGTGGAATAGTACCTACTCATTTTACCCTTGTCATTTTATAATTATGTACGATATGAAGGTATTAATGAATTTCAAGTAGATACACGTGTAGATTAATTATCTTACCACTTCAAATTTATAATAAACCTTGTTTCAATATTGTATTGAACTAGCTGAAAAGCAACATACTAAATAAAAACAAAAAGAAAGATACTCTTTGGTGTTCGTTCTAAATTCAAATTCTTTATCGCGGGTTCTCGTTCCCGCCAATTTATTGTATTTTACAGAATCGTGTACGTCGTGCAATTGCTTTAATTACTCCGCAAATGTTAAGGAAAGTTCATTTAGAAACTGTAAATAGAGCTCGTCATTGTATTGCACAAGGAGGACGTCACTTCGAACATATGCTTTGAACACAAAATTTTGTACTTACTAAGAAATAAAATGTATGGGAGTGATTAATGTAATTTTTTTGGATATTTCTTGTTTTATTTTTAAAAAGTTATTAATGTCATTTTACTCATTAGGTAAAGTACTTTGGATATCAGTTTAAAGTTTTTTGATATCTGCAATAGTTACGGAATAATCGCCTGTGCACACTTAACGATTACACCCTGTATACTTTTAATCGCGGGTAACACCGCGGGAACAGTTAAGATATCATTAAATCTTGATAATTTTACCTATTTTTTAGTTAGTACTTATTTTCCCTGATGTCTATTACAACGCTGCATAGATCATGTATTGTATATCTAGTGCAGCCAAATATACCTAGATCTCTTTAAAAAAGAATACTAAAAGCTCCCTCAGACATTTCACATCGCAACCGAATAAACAAACGTCTTCCGGGAAGCGTAATACCGATACGGAAGCACCAAAGCGGTTGGAAGTCTTCAAGAAAGCCATATTCTGAACTGGAGGAAACCGTGTTTTCAAACACATACATAAATAATCTGATGCAAACATCTTATAAATAAGCTGAGGTGGTACTCTGAAAAGCCACGTAAAGCATGACTCCGGTGGATGAGTTCTGTGAGGTATTTTTATAGGTAGAGGTTACCAATAGACGTCACATAGATAGTTCATACTCTCTATTAGAAAATAATGATATTGATGGATTAGAATTACCTACTGAAGAACGTATTTTCAGGCCATAGCTGTGCTTTGATCTTAAATACTAATTTGATCAAATCTAAATTCATTTAGCCTGCACTGCGTGATAAAGTTACTCAAGCTCTCGCATTGTTACAAATTTGTATGTTTTTTTTACTCTTGTGGAGTGTAGTATATTAAATAAGAAACATAATCTACTCTAGAATCTACTGCGGCATGAGAACATGATCGGTGAAATAATACAAATATTGTCACATGCAGCGCTGACTGCTCAAAATCAGGAGGATACTTACACTCCTTCTGTCACTCTTTTATTAATAAAAAAAAGCAGCCAAGTGCGAGTCGGACTCGCCCATGAAGGGTTCCGTAGCAGTAAGTAATATAATATAGAAGTTCTAGTAGTTCAACGAAAGGTACATTGCGGTTTACGATTAATGACGTATTAAAAAAAAACTACTTAGGTACTAGATCTCGTTCAAATCAAATATCGTTGGAAGTTTACATAGTAATGTACAACATACATTTTTTTTAGTTTTATCATTCTCTTATTTTAGAAGTTAGAGGGGGGGGGGGCAACTTTTTTCAACTTTGGAAGTGTCTCTCGCGCAAACTATTCAGTTTAGAAAAAAAGCAGCCAAGTGCGAGTCGGACTCGCCCATGAAGGGTTCCGTAGCACGACGACAAGAACCTTTATATTATGTTACTTGATGTAACATAATAAGGTTCTTGTAGTTCGTCGAAAGGTAAATTGCGGTTTACGGTTTATGACGTATAAAAAAAAAACTACTGACTAGATCTCGTTCAAACCAAATATCGTTGGAAGTTTGCATAGTAATGCACAACATATATTTTTTTTAGTATTATCATTCTCTTACTTTAGAATTTAGAGGGGGGGGACCAACTTTTTTCCACTTTGGAAGTGTCTCTCGCGCAAACTATTCAGTTTAGAAAAAAACTATATTAAAAACCTCAACATCATTTTTGAAGACCTATTCATAGATACCCTACACGTATGGGTCCGATGAAAAACAAAATTTTGAGTTTCAGTTTCAAGTATGGGGACCCCCAAAATTTATTGTTTTTTTTCTATTTTTGTGTCAAAATCTTAATGCGGTTCACAGAATACATCTACTTGCCAAGTTTCATCAGTCTAGCTCTTACGGTTTCGGAGAAAAATGGCTGTGACATACGGACGGACAGACAGACAGACAGACAGACAGACAGACAGACAGACAGACATGACGAATCTATAAGGGTTCCGTTTTTGCCATTTGGCTACGGAACCCTAAAAACGATATTAAAAACCTGAACATCATTTTGGAAGACCGATTCATAGATCACACACGTATGGGTTTGATGAAAAAACATTTTTGAGTTTTAGTTTCAAGTATGGGGACCCCCAAAATTTATAGTTTTTTTTATATTTTTGTTTAAAAATCATAATGCGGTTTGCAGAATACATCTACTCGTCAAGTTTCATTAGTCTAGCTCTTACGGTTTCGGAGAAAAATGGCTGTGACATACGGACGGACAGACAAACAGACAGACAGACAGACATGACGAATCTATAAGGCGGAACCCTTATTTTTGCCATTTGGCTACGGTACCCTAAAAATGGAAGATAGATACAACGGCCGTAAACTATGGTTATAGGCACTTATATTTAAGTTTCCTAGAATTTGTCTTTACAGCCGTTTCTGAGTAGGTTCACCCCCAAATCCTTCAGACGGATTTTAGTTTTAGTTGGCATTGCGTTTGAGCTCCATCCAGAGAGCGAGCAATTAAGGTAAATAGTCGTATATAAAGACGTCTTCAGTATAGGTATTAGAAGGATAATTAAGAACTACGCGAGACGAGATGGCAGTAAAATAATCAAACTAGGTTCTTACTCATAAAGATAAGAGCTTAATACACAGTTTCATCTTATAGTATCATACATTTTTGTATATTATATCCAGTTTGAGTTTGGGGAAAAATGTATAGTAAAAATAATGGGCAACATAAAAATATATTCCGTAAACAGGTAGGTACATACTCAGTGTAATTTGTGTTATTCCCGTCAGATTTAGATACAGTCCGACATTGACAAAATGATGAAATCACGTAAGGAAAAGTTTTCCAATAAAATACTTACATCCTTCAAAGTTTAGCACTAGTGGAAACACAGCCAATACTTTCTTTCATAAAAACAAGATTACTTTTAACCACTAAGTAAGGATTTAACTGAAAAATAGGTCATTTAATTCTGAAGATACCAACATAGCAGTATTAATAATTAAGGAGCGCGGAGCATGCCCGAGGTGACACCAAGATTGGCTGCGGAGCCGCAAACACTGATAATAAGATGGTGGGATGGAATGTGATGACTTGCGGGGACTTCAAGTCTCATAGCTAAATTAGTGGATATTTACCTCATTATTCTAAGATGAGGCCTAAACTTAACTCTGGGCAAGTTTCACCATGTCAACGAATAGTTTGTAACAAACGGGACACAACACAGAACAAGACAGAAAAAAAATAAAGGTAATCGTGATAAATACCCGTTTGTTCCATCTTATTATGCATAACGATTGCGTTAATTTAAAAAGTGCTATGTCAAAGTATTTAAATGTAATAAAAGAAATTTGTTCGAAAGAACCAATAACACTATAAGAAGAAGAAAAGAGAGAGAAGATCAATTTTAGTATTTTCTGTCTTTGATTTAAACCAGTAAAAAGAAGAGACGGAAGAAATTTTTTCAAAGAATTACAATGATTCACGAGAATCGATCATGATTACGAGTAAATATTTCTAGTAAAATTTAGCAGATTTACGATGGGACTGTGATATGAGAAAGTACCTAAATGTAGTTATTCAAAAACTCAAATAAAATCAAAGTGGTCGTTTTAATTAAGGAAACAAGCAGGAAAGGCTTGAATGGCACTAATGTTATGATTTCAGTCATTTGGTCTTACAAAAGCAGCAGCGTATTAGTACAACATAGTAATTGTTAAGTAGGTATAGAAGTGAAATTCCGAATAGTAACATAGGATTTTTTATTTTTTTCAATTCGGTCTGCTTTATCCCACAGTGAAGGGTCAGTCATTCATGACTCATGTGATTAGAGTAATCAAAACTATAAAAATGACTTTATTACTGAAAACAAATATGTAGGTATAAACCGGAATTTTGAACTTATCTTTAGCGCCCCAGTAATTATGTTCCTATACTATATCAACCTTAACAGATAATCATTGATAACTGACTGATTATACGCTCAGCAGAACTCGATACATAAGTTTCACATCTATATGCTTATTACAAAAACTTTGCTCGTAGCAGCGGCTGCCAAGTAATTTTATTGAAGCTGGCAAAACTTTTATTTTAATAGCCGGACCATCAAAAATAATGCTATTGTCGGGTTAAGAAATACAATTCTTAGCTAATGTGAGTTTTAAATTCCCTTTTGTACTTGTACGTAACCGGGTTTCGTAACCAGCTTCAGTTGAAATTGGAATTATTTCAGAAAGACGGAATTTACAAAACCGCAAATTACGAGGCACGTTTTAAAGACACTTAAAAGGGAACCTCAGCGACCTTGACAGTGGAATTATTACCAACTCTGTTCCAGTACTGCTTTATAAAATAAATACGAACCCTTTTTTGAGGTTTCAGCAAAATTACACTCAAAAACGCTCACGGTATCGTTCTGAAAATTACAGTTGGTACCTTACCTTTGGAATTGAAATCGTAGCAAGCTACCGAGATGAAATTGTTCAATTTCCTAGAACCCATAGAACATTCATGTACAACGTGCTGTCTGTTTATTGTGTGCAAGAGTATCAGATTTTACACACAATCAAGAACCCGATGACAAGTGTCCGAATTTTGGTTTTACCTACATACTTACATAATATTATGCAAGTTTAATACTTGCGTATTGAACAGAATGACCGAATGCATTGAAGTCCTAACAATCTAAACAGAAAGGTTTTGGTTGCTAGTTGTAACGGTACGATCTATCGTTCACTTCTTCTTCTTCTTCGTGTTACTGATTCTTTCGAACCACGTGTGGTGAAATGATTTTAAGTATGCCTTAATTCACACATATACAAGACAGACAAACGTGCTAGTTGCCCATATAGACATGACATATAGAGATAGAGACCAAAGGGTGCTGCTACTGTCATTACGTTGTCTACCCTGGAGGGGTTTTTTAAAATCCTTAGCAAATTGTATCATTAATTATCGAAATAAAAACTTCGTCCCTCAAAAACAGACTTCATGAATACTGTAGTATTCATGAGTTCATGAATACTACAAAGAATAAAATAAAGTAGGCCCAGTCCTAATTTAATCAGCTAACAGATATAAACCCAATTTCAGAATCGGTACACCTTAAAATATAAATTATAAAGCTTTGTGTACACGGGTCCGCAGCCTAGTGTTACAAAAGCGATCTTACAGAGAGCATTGGATCACTACATAATTCACATCTCGCAGAACGAGCACCTAGCAGCGCTCAGTTATTTATACAGTAATTTAATTTCACTACAAGCCCGTTACAGGCTTTGTATGAACACTACGAAGTACGAACAAACGGTAATGTTCTGAAATTTTCAACAGTAATTGGAGTTTGAAACCTATTGTGTGCTTGATTCGGTAGCGCGGTATTGTTTTTATGTGGAATATTTGGTGATTTTTTGCATGAAATTACATTTTCGCTAGCAAATGTGCATAAATAACTTTAAAAAAACTAAGTTAATGGATGCCAAATCAAGTAAATACATTTTTAAAGCTCTCATCATCATCATTCGCAAGAGAAGTCCACTGCTGGACATAGGCTTCCCCTACACATTTTAACGATTGTGAGTCCTTTCCATCTTTCCTTGACTTCCCGCGATCATGACAATATCGTCGGTCCATCTGGTAGGTGGGCGCCCCACTTTGAAGCTCTATTATTACTCAAATAAACAAAATAAATAAATATTTCTTCTCGGTGGGGATCGAACCAATGGCTTACGGCGCAGAAGACTGAGTTACTACGAACTGAGCTGAGAGGACGGTCTCAGCTATGAGTATATAGGCTGATTGATCAAATCTGATCTTGTCTCAGGCCCCGGAAGCAATTCATTTTGCAACATCATAATCCAATAACCTCTCCGATCATTAGAAAGTCATGACTGATGCCCGATACGATGGGAACCCATAGTTCTATTGTGGAGATGCATCGTTATCGCACAATAGACGATTAGACGATAAGCACGCGATACCCCGATGCTATCGGAGCGGCCGTCTAAGCTCTCCGACTGAAATAGGTACCGTTTAAGGCATGGGAAATTCTTCATCAATTCCCAGCAGTTTAATAAATATTGTTTTATATAAATACAAATTAGCAAGCAGATCAACAATAAATACATAATTGTGGATAATTCATATAGCACTATCTCTAGCCCCAAACTAAGTAGAGCTTGTATGATGGGAACCACATAGCTCATTATCCGATCCAGAGATCCATCATCTATCCCTCATGATCGTCGAATCTTATAAATATAAAACCATATTATTTTTTTCCGTAGGTGTATGTAAGTGAGATTATGCTTAGTTTCATGTTCGTATGCGTAAGTATTTCGTGTTTTCTAGTTTAAATTATATTTTTATTTTTCCTTTATGCTTAAGTGATCAAACTAACTTACCAAGTGACGTTCGATCATAATTGTTGCATCCTTGGCGAAGAGATTTAATTTATTCACTTGTAGTAGTCTCGCCTACGCTTCAACTCACTCGCACGTATTTCAGCTCCATAAGAAAGAAAGAGATAGCACACGCCATGCGGCCCCGGCTCCAAGCTTCATTTAGTTCAGAGAATAAGCACGTACAGGGTCTCCAACATTGCACATTGGGGTATCCTAAGGGATGGGAGGGACCTTAAATCTCTTCGCCAAGGATGCAACAATTATGATCGAACGTCACTTGGTAAGTTAGTTTGATCACTTAATTGTTGCATCCTTGGCTCAAGATTTAATTTATTCACTTGTAGGATGTTCAGAGAAAATGAAAAAATGTTGGAGAAAAATAAATCAAATAAAATGTTACCAATTATATTTTTTTTTTTTTTTTTTTATCTAGTGTTGATACTAGAATATTAGAAATAATAAATCAATAAAATATTTCTTTCAAAAACAAAACAATTAATTTTTTTTTTTTTTGTAGGCAAAAATAAAATTAATCAAAGTAAATTTAGTTTGTAAAGCTGGAATCAAATTCATAATTAATGGTCTGCTAATGAAATGAGCAGTAGCAGTAGTTTTTTATAATAACATCTACTCGGGCGCCTTCTGTTCGTTGTGCAGCAGAAGTATTTGTGTAACGAGTATTATGCGCACTAAACACACTGATAGTGTCGATGAGGCATCGACTTGCTAGCATTTCTTTTATTCAACCGCCTAAAGTTTGTGATCAAGCAGGATGGTTGTATCTTGCTTGGAGGTTTTTTTTTTTTTCTTTTTTAACCGTCAATGTGGCCTGCATTGTTACTTGATCGATCGAAATCATAGCTATGCATAAAGGACACCAGTGTACTTACAGAACGAATGCAAGGGCGCTATAGTTAAAGATCAGCTTCGGTTGAGCTTACCTAAACACTACGCTTAAACATACATTACAATTCATCCACTATCCTAATATGTTTCATTCTAGTCAATGATAATGGTTGGCATCTTTGACCAAACAAAACCACGGAACAGCCAACAAAACGACTAGGTTTTTCGTGAGTCAGGGAACTCAGGAGTTACAACAAGTTTGGGTCTAAGTTGGCCTGGTAATCAGCACATCACTTGTGCTACACGTGAAGTCATTGTCATGAAAGCTGGGTTTAATTTTGAAGGAACTCAATCATACAAAATATCCGCTATGTGGTTTCCATAATACTAGCTTCGATATCCCCGACTGCTTGTACCGATGCGTCCAACGCACCAACGCCACCAACCACCAACGCTTGCTGCCCACGGGTGGATAAAGGCTGGTATGCAATCGGTCGGCGACAATACGGCACCAGGCGGGGCGCACCGCCCTGCCACCGGCCGCCGTCTCAGCGTGTTTCCAGTGTCATGAACCACGGTTACTCAATAATTGGCCGACAGGCGCTTTTGGAGTTTGAATTACTTGCAGAAGAAACTCAAAAATGTATATAAGTTTTAATATCTTCTGTTTACTACGCAGACTTAATGAGATAGCTCAGTTGGTCATCAATCAATGAAAACATGTTCCAACTTTTGTTGCATCGAAAAAGTATCAAAAGCATTTATCAAGCACAGCAAGCAGGCATAATAGCCAATTTTGCTTTATGAGGATTTTTGAGGCTCATGGGATTTTTGAGCAGACTCTTTAACATCAATCGTTAACATTGAGTTTATTTCTCGAAAGGCAGTTTTCGTGAAATAGGTATTCCTTGAATAAATGTTCTTTTACCTCTTTTTGAGTCCGTCCCGTAGAAGGTTCCCTCATAAGGTTCATCGTTTCTATGTTATCATAGGTGTAAGGACCCCACTCGTTTGTCTAGACCTCAAAGGTCTTGAAGGCAAGCGAAAGCTCTGACAAAGCAAAAGGCAAAGCATTAGCCTCTTAGGTTACTACCGTCACTGTATTTGTCGCACTGGGCGCTGGGCATCTGGTTGAACTAGACTTGTCACCACAGGTGGTGTTGTCGTGGCCAGACGGATCGTGTTTGGGCTTCCAAGGGAATGCACGTTGTTTTCATGACAGGTGCTAGCGATCGTGCCGGTGGTGACGGGAGCCAGGATAATAAAAAAAAGAAGGGTTAATATCCCGTATTAACTCATTTCATAAATAGCTATTGGTCAATATCTCGTATTAACTCATTTCATAAATAGCTATTGGTCAATATCTCGTATTGACTCGAAGCATTCAAAATTCTACGGTCTAATATCACGTATTAGATCTGAGAAAATACGATTCCGTTCAGGCGGGTACATCTTGAGAAAATCCGTTGAATTCACTTAATTTCACTTGTCACACCTTTTTACGACACCTTTCTTCTTTATCACTCACTGTATTCCATCTAGAGATGACGATGAAAATCATAAGTAGATACGGAGTATATATATTTTTAGTCAAGTACTACGTGCGGTAGCCGTGCGCGCACGAAAACGAATGAAGCTTGGAGCCGGGGCCGCATGGCGTGTGCTATCTCTTTCTTTCTTATGGAGCTGAAATACGTGCGAGTGAGTTGAAGCGTAGGCGAGACTACTACAAGTGAATAAATTAAATCTTGAGCCAAGGATGCAACAATTATTAAATAAGTGGGAATTCAATAAATAATTGTGTTAGTTGTAATTGTCACTTAACTGTGTGTTTATTTTTGTTTAGTAACCAGTGCCCAACCATCTACTTATTACCCAAAGATAATGGTAGATAATTCTATCCATCATTAAGCTCACCTGTGTACAGTACCTACATTTTACTTGTGCAATAAAGAATGTTCTATCTATTTTAAGTAAGGAGTTAGACCAATTTGAATTAAACTACAAGGATCTGTCTTCACCGCTACGTTCATTAATTTGTACCACTCTCTAAAACATCAAGGGCCTCTTGTTCTATGAACCTTGCCAGTCTTAGACAGCGTCCGTAGCTCTAAGCGAAAAATCTTTCATAGTACCAGCCCAAGCCAGACAAATTGCCAATCAGAATAATACATGAAGCTTCTGTATGAAATATTACACAGGTATACTTGGCACTTTGAAGTTGACCCAAGGAGTTGCATTAATAATCAGTTAATTTTCTAAAGAGTATTTGGTAAAAAGGTAACTTTGCACTGCTCAGATCAGAGGATCAAAGTTTTTTACTGACTTTATGATTTCATGTAAAAATTGTCTGAAATAGAGTTTTAATAATATTATGTAGCAAGAAATCCATCTTGAACTCCCAAATTGCTTACTTTGTAAAAGAAAGCGATGGGCATGTAGATAGATTGATACATCGATAGAAAATTATTTACTAACAAAAATTGCATCGAAATTCAGCATTCCCAATATTAAGTAGGTACTTAAAATAATTACAAGGAGAAAACAGAAAACACCTTTAGAACGTCCCAAGATTTACCGTGCTACCTGGCACATAAACTAACTTAGATTTACAGTTATTACTTAGGCGATAATCGCTCTTAGATTATCCCGGCAATTTCAATCTCCTGGAAAATGCGTTGGTAAACAGCCTTCGTCAGGCTTCATTAAATCTATGCAATTACTAGAACAATCTGTTGATTTGTAGTCGTCTAGATTTAAAGCTTGTGCAGTTCGTAATTGGAAACACTTGTATCATGTCTACCAAGTTAACTTTACGATGCGCGATGTACGAAGATTCTTTAAGTATATTACGTCATCAAGAACGCTGATCGCATAATTAAATAAAATTTAAAAACTTGACAAAACTGACTTCATTGCCAAACTGCTGAATCAATTTTTATAAAATTTCTATGGAATATAATTTTTATTTTCAAATGGGCGCATAATATATGATCAAACGAACTTGCAAAGTGAAGTTCGATCGATATTATATGAGTACGCTTCATTCGAAGTTATAAAACGAGGTAGTATTATCTTATGCTACTAGCACCTTTGCACATTTTTTAAAGTATAAAAAAAATAAAGTTTGGTTTGACATTTCCCTCAGCAGATCGTCATTCATTTTAGAGAAGAACCACAAAAATTTAACTTTGGGTATTGGGTGGGAGGGTGATTATAACTTCGAATGAAGCGTACTCATATAATATCGATCGAACTTCACTTTGCAAGTTCGTTTGATCATATATTATAATTCGTCGCTTCATTCTTCAGTTATAAAACGAGGTAGACGTTTAGAGACGAAATTTTTGTGAAAATAAATGCAGGGAAATTAGAATTGGAATGATTTACTTCCAGATTTTTTAACGTAATCTTAAGTATTTATATTATATAAACCGATCATCAATAAATACTATGATGAACTATTTTACATAATTTACTTATTATGTTATTTATTACAATCAATCACTGAATGATTAGGTCATAATACATAATACCGATCTTGCAAAATTACCCTCATATAATATTGGTCGAGGGTAAAATTTTGCGAACGACTAGAAGACTAGTCCAACCAGCCGCTTTCATAATCGTATCACCAAGATAACAGAAGCGCGCGCTGCGGACGAGGCGACGTGCCACGTGCTGTGCGCGTTGAACGTCGACTGTGACGTTGTTTTTGTGAGATGTGTATGTAATCTTCAACTATAGTAGTATAGTAGTAGCAGGACATATTGCTCTATTTTCATGAAAATAGGTTAAATCAGTACCGGTTGTTCATGACCGGCACCAGATGTTTTGATTACATCAGAAATACCTATCTTAACGCCGGTAGAATTGACTAAAATGTTTTCTTATTTTATCAGGGAGAGTGTTTACACTATAATTATATCCTGTGCCTAATGCCAAAAGAACAACCAACTTTATGGTGATTTTTCCTAGAAGTAGGTTTCTACTGGGTATATACCCAATCCGCGATGTAGTTTCAAACTACCTTCCCGGTTGGATCGGGTCCCCGGTGAACGTAACTATATTTCAGCAAAACTGGTCTAAGCTTGTGAGCCCCTTTGAGGAAGCGTTTTACATGGTCATCGGAAGCTATGTTACGGCCTAGCAAAAAGAGCTGAGCGAAGACTGTTCAAAGATTCGTAAGGGTCCCATTATAATAATATATTATTACTGTTGAGTAAGGAATAACTTTATGTTTGAAAGTGAACATCCATAAGGGTTTTAATTAAGAGTTCAACAGAACTGTCACTACTGTTTGTAGGTTTCATTTCATTGTACTGAAGCAGAGTGATTTTGAAAAAATAAACCATAATTAGATCGAGTGATAGGCTTGGTGATCCTTTTGCTCCAAAGGTATCCTGGAGAGCATTGCTGCAGCCAGGATAAACTGTCTTGGCGGTGAAACAGGACAAAAAATTAAGAGTGAAATATATAATAGCCGAGCGAATCAGTTTTTTAAGCAGAGGAGAGAAACCAGGGCTGAGACGGCCAGTAAGGAAATATTAGGATAATTTTCAGGCCTTATCCATGTTTATTTTCTATAAGCATTTCAAGACAAGTGAAAAGCCGGGAAAGCACATAATTACATTATTTTTCCAGCTTATAGTGAATGCGTCAACTGTTATGGCACCTGGATCTGGCCTCTACAAACTATTAGTTCTGGTTCGATTCCTGGTTCTCCAAAAGCTGTTACTACTCTATGGTATATTCCGTGACCGAAAGATACCATTCAATATCCGTATTAATTTTTCTAAACTCCTGATGTGATCCTGGACTATCTTTTGTATAAATTTAAGAAGCTAACAGACAGATATTTCATATTTTGCACCATTGCTAAATGGTTTTTTTTCAGGTAGGGTAGGTGAGGGAATTGGATCACTCCCATCCTTTTGATGTATTACGATAACATAAAAACATTTGTGAGCAAAACATTTGAAACCAAAAATCAATAAACATTAATTTATTATTGTTATTATAAAACAACAATCTCTCCATGCCTTTGGTATCTCTATATGGTTGTTATGAAAATCTAGTTCAGTATTTTTCCATCCACCGTTTATGCGCTGTAATTACAATATACGCCCCATCCTGTTCAAGGCGCTAAAACTAATAAACAAGGGGTTTCCAGAGAGAGTTTTGTCTAATATTTTGAAAGCTAAATATTTTTGTCTCTCAAACTCTTTAGTATAGAGCCAACCATACTTCACAGCTGGATACGCTGATTTATGTAAGAATCCCGAACAAGTGGGCAAATTCCTGAATAGTACCTACTAACTGGCATTCGCAAAAAACATTTTGTGCCGCTTAGTTAACGGCAGTGATATTGACAATATAATATACCCATAGTGATGTATAGGTCCAAATAAAATTGCAACATTTACGAGGATGAACATCTTTTATCGAAATTGACCACGAAACCTATCTAAGCAGTAAAGTAACTTTAGAGTTTCAGTAACATGGTATCCGTCACTCCTCGAAACTGTCACCTAGACAGAGCCAATCGTCAAGATATACATATTACAGATCTAAATCTGCGATGTCTCATAATAAAGCCTGCAACTTCTTTCATTATCTTTGTAAAAGTTCGAGAAATCGAACAAAGTCTATAGCATGGCACTAAACTGATTATGTAGTTTTGTCAAATTGAAATCTTAAATTCTTACGATCGGACTTAGCTACAGGAACAAGTATGATTCTGTAAGATCAATGATCGCCATGAATCCACAGGTAAGTATCATTTTCGACGCAGCCCCATGGTCTCCCATGTTGAAATGGACAATAGAAATGAATTTATTTAGCAGATTAAGGCTTAGAATCGGTGACCACCATTAGGCGTTGGTGCTAAAAAAATAATAATAATATTTGATACAAATTGAAATTTTTGAGGAAAACATTATAGAAATGGCACCTAAGTTAGTTAGGTTCTGGATGGCTAACCTCATTTCATTATTTTCTTTGTATGAATGAAAATTATTGTTATAAGTTATTAGGAGAACCTTGTTCTACTCTACGATTAAAAGGATAATCAGTTACGAATCAGTTCCAAAATAACTTGATTATAAGTTACACCAATCCAGCAATTATAATAAAATTGTAATCTTCCAGCATGTCCACCTACGTTATTGTTTCGTAGGAGCATATTTGTTATAGCTTGACAAGTTCGTCGAAGGACGCGTGAACTGCGCCGAGACGTAGACGTATCGTTGGTTGCGCTCATCGATACGGTTGTTGCGCTGTCGTCCTGTATGCTGACTGCCGCCCCCCCCTTTCTCAATGGTAACGAGGGGTAACGAGAGTGCCCGATCAGTTTCCCTGGTGTTGAAAAAACTGCCAGCTGACGACTGAATATCCGAAGAAGAAGGCTTCGACGACGTTTAAAAGTGATTCTTGCAATCAAACTGAATAAATACACTTATTTGTAACCCTTGTTTTAAATTGCCTTTGAAACCTTAATGTTTTCAGGCAACTCACTCTCAAAGAGAGTTTCATATCTCTTTCTTGGTTCTTTTTGAATGTAAGGAACGCTTTCTATAATCCTAGAGCGAGCTAAAGCTTGGTTCTCACTTGAGATTCGGCATAGTGGAAGTCCGTTAGTATACGGCAACCATGAGATAATATTCATACAGCTTGTACCTTATCATCGCTGGTCAAAAGCAAACTCACGCTTTGTTGAGTACTGATATGCCTATATAGGCCCAGCAACTTTAAATTTTATTTATTTATTTATTTAATTTGTAGAAATACAAGAAACGACCCGATACTACAGAGTAAATAATCATCATCATCATCAGAGACGATCCAATGTGGCATAATTTTATAATAATTTTCTAGTTCTCACTATATCAGACACGGCAGCGGATATTTCCGCGCTTAATGTGTTTGCTTTCAACAGTTTGCAGTTACTGGAAATAAAATAGTCTTTCTAATAAATAAAAAGCTTTTCTTTTACCTCCTTCTGCATCTCCTTCTTGAGGATTGGTAGCCAAAGTTGGCCCAGCTTGTCATGAATATCAAGACCATAAAGTGGTATTAAGGTCATCAGAAGCATTACCCAAAGCCTGTAATGACTCTGTATCGAGTTCAGACACAGGTTCAGTAGCCTCATGCGGAGCGTTGAGGCCTCGTCTGGTGTCGTGAGGAGAGCCGGCACAGGTGGTGCTTTGTAAAGATTTAAACCTTCGTGTTGACCCGCAGTCGAACCTCCAGGCAATTTTTAAGCATCATGCTAACCCTTCGTGATAACCCGCAGTTGATCCTCCAGGGCGCTTACTAGATGCTGATATTTAAATCGGCTTGTGACATTTTTCACTTCACTCAGGTATCAGGAATGCAAAAATGCAAGACTTACTTACCTGGATTTTCATCAGAATCAGATCATGACGAAATCACAATCACGCAACGCTTTTTAGTCGTATTTTGCTTACGAAGTTTTTCGGATTAATATCCAAATTTGTATTGCCGGCAATACATTTCAGCATTTTTTCCAATTTTTCACTGCAGAATGTGTGCTTGATGCCGTGCACAAAAAAAGAATGACGATCTGCTGAGGGAAATGTCAAACCAAACTTTATTTTTTTTATACTTTAAAAAATGTGCAAAGGTGCTAGTAGCATAAGATAATACTACCTCGTTTTATAACTGAAGAATGAAGCGACGAATTATAATTGACTATGATAATTATGCCATAACAAAAACTTAAGAAAAAAAATACAGCGAAATTGAAAATCTCCTCCTTTTTATTTGAAATCCGTTAAAAAGAACCAGTACTGATCAAATGACTAATCAGAGCCACATTTTAGGACCACAGGAAACCCTTTGTGTCAAAGAAAAAAAACAGCGGACCGAAACCAACCACCAATAATATCAGCGAAAAATAAAATATCTTTGTCTCTGACCTTTAACAAAAGTGCCCAAAGACACGGTTTTTCTTCAAAGGACTTACATTGAATATTTTGCTGTTACGAATCCCCAAGTGAACCATCTTGACCTTTTTTGTGATTTATCGACAAGTTTTCCGCCGAAGTTTTATTATGCGCCTAGGAGTCCGGACATCCGAATTCTCTACACTTAGATTTTATTGAGCATGTGATCTTTGTGTCCCTGTTGTGCTTGTGACAAACAACTTCTATTGAAAAGAGACCATGCAAATTAAATTCAAGAGAACATAATTACACTGACTTATATTGCTTATAACCGAAGAAAATGTCCGTGAAATTGACGAACCGAGATTGACATAACTCAAAATCGAATCGCCGCCATTACCCCAATAAGTCACGAGCCAAATCGCCCTAATCGTTGAGGCAAGCTCTGGGTCAAATTAACTAGTACCTACCCGTTTTTTCGACGACAGATGTTTTCGAGACCCGCCGACCCATAAATCTGCAAATTGGCCCCGGGAGCCATTGGTTTTTTGTTCTACCGATTTATCATAACGCACATTTCGTTTATGACGATTCTGATTAATACGTCTGTGATCGCGGTTTCATGGTTGTTTATAAATACGTTTTCCGACCATTTAATTATTTTGTTAAATAATTTTCCTGGATCGTTAAACACCAAACACAAAATACTTACTGTTAACCGGTTTTGGGAATAGGACATCCCTAATTGGGTCAAGCAACGAGACACATCCCTAGGGTAGAAAAACAGAAGAAGAGAAAGATGGCGTCATTATGAGTATTGTATTGTTTGCCGTGCAATAAAGTAAAACAGTGTTCTGACTATAATCCATGAAAAGTTTTCGCCGTAACAATACAAAGCACATAATATTTTAGTACCTACATAATTATTATTTTGAAAAAAAAGTGAAAGTCCGGTCAACGATTTTCCTAAATAAACTGTATGCCTAAGCGTTTTTTCACAAAATAAACCTTGATAAAATGAAAACAAGAAACATTCGCCTTATAATGATTAATTTACAACCATGCCTCTTGAAGCATATAATAATACAAAGCAAACTTCTGAGGCAATTGCCTGACATAGTCGATCTAAAATTCCATTACGCGGCTATTCTGAAACGATGAAAGACATAGGTACATACAAGTACTACTGCAGTATATAACTTCATTCATATACAGGGTTATTCATTATTAGCTGCAAATACTCAGGAATTAGGTTCAACAAATAAAATAAAAAATATTTTTAATAATGCGGACAATCTACTCAACACTATCAAGCCCCAAACTAAGCAGAGCTTATACTATGTGAACCCGATATAATACTTAAATACTTTTTTTTGTAAATACATACATAGAATATCACCCAGACAGAGAAACATCTGTGTTCACCAAACAAATATTTGTTCTCAGTGGGGATCGAACCCACGACGTAAGGCTCGAAGGCAGAGCTACTACCAACTGTTAAGTGTATCATAATCTAATCATATATATAAATAATAATATTGTGTAACAAAAAAAACAATAATACTATACGACTACTTTACAATTCCCATTGTCACTCAAACAACTCTAATCTCACTGTGATCCGCAAACGAAACAGAATTACGGAAGTTTGGCTCAACTTTTATTGGAAACTGGAGAGTTAGCCACACTTTCACCGGCTCTAAGCTTTTGCTGTTTCACCTTGTAAAGCCTTTGCTATACGGCTTTTATTTTTGACTAGCGGCCTGTTCCGGCTTTGCACGGGGACATTAATTTTTAAACATATAAATTATAGCCTATGTTTTTCAGGGTGAATGTAGCTTTCCAATGATCAAAGAATTTTTGGAATCGGCAATATAGTTTTGAGTCCATTCCTCTAATTATTATATTAAAATTAAATTATTATAATTATAATATTAAGACATTTTTAGGCTAAATTGAGACGAGATTCTTCACACTCAGTCACTATATAGTTCTTTCAAACCAGTGTGATGAATGTTAGTGCACCTTAAAGAGGCTCTTGTCACTTTGGCACTAAGCTTTTGAACCGTTTTCAGGTTCTACGACATGCCGGTTTCCTCAAGATGAGATTGAAGTGTCACCTCGGCTTGAGTAGAGTCGATCAAAAATCTCCGGGCTTGATTAAAAAAAATATCAAAATTCTGTGCAACAGTCTCAGGCTCCAAATCCAGGCTTCAAATTATTTAATAATACAGGACTAACCGCTAACGCGAAGTAGAAGGATTGCCACAGACAAGTAAAAGGTCTAGAATATCTAGAAATAAAAAGGTCACCTATATATAAAACCTTAGAAGATTTTCTTCATGTTTTAGCTTTAAAATTACGGATAACAGTTTTAAAATTACCGAAGCACAAAATGCTGTGCAATAGTAGTAGTAATTAACAGTAGCTGGCGGCATTCCACTTCAAAAATAAATCCGAGCGTAAAAATTCGAGCTCAAACTGCGCTAAAAATGTTACACGTTTGGTCATAGCATGATGAAAAACCTTCAAGTGTGGGCAGCATCCAAGTACACGATAGGGTTCTGGACGTTTTGGTAGCCAACGTGTTTTTATGTACGTACATGGGTAAGAAAGGAGTGACTGCTGAAATGACGGCTGATACAAGAGGAGAGTGGAGAACAAAAACCTGTTGTGCCAACTCCACATGAAATGTTACAAGGACACGAAAATGATGATGATGACCTACCTAGAAACGTATTTGAAACGAATATGTATTTTTATTTATGCAAATAGCTGTTGGAACAAGTATTACGGCCCGCTTGATGATAAGTGGTAACCATCACCTACAAATATGCATTGCCTCGTAGGTCACGCATGTCAGGAACGTGCCCTACAATGCACCTAGTTAAGTAGGTAGGTACGTTTTTTTTAAACACTATAAATTGTATATACAATTCATACATGCACGATTAATATATAGGTATAACTACACTAACACTCGTAGATTTTCATAGAGTCAAACTGTCTTTGTCTATAAATTATAGAAATCAATTCTATAATTTTTAGACAAAGACAAGGTTTGGTAAAAAAAAATGTACAAATATAATTACATAATTATAATTAAAATCTAATCGTAGAGGAGCCTTTGTTAGGCTCACTTATAATCCTTTCACCATACTTGGCTTGAGACGATAAGAAGACGAAGGTAGTTTTTTTATTTAGAGGAGAATTATTGTTACCATTTAAAACGGATCTCTAAAAATCTGTAATACGATTGAAGCCCACAAACATTGTTAGTTGAGTGCGGCTGCAACGAAATATTTTTAATCCCACCCGAAAGAGTACCTACTCGTACATACGAGTACCCAGTACTTTCATCACATACCTTTGATGTCACCCACTCCGCGGGAGGATGCATAGATGCTTTAATATTACTTTATGAACCCCCCTTGTTCACTATGCTTCATTATTTATGACATGATGTTACTTTTAGGACACAACCGCTAGACAACTGCTAGTGTTAAATATATGTTAGACAAGTAAACGAAACGAGATGACAGTACCTATACCTATATCTAAAGAACTAATAAATTACAAGGTATGGCTATAGTTGGCCTTTTTAGGGTTCGAAGTCAAACAGAACTCACATACTTTCGCTCTACCCTCTACTCTATACGGCAAGGATAAACACACAGACAGGCGTCTGTCTGTATGTCCTTGGCGTTTTACTCGTATGCCATTAATACGACCATACTCAAATTTTGCAGGGATGCGGATTAAAACCGTGCATTATGCTTGGCACGTCAAAAAATTCTACTATTCCTCACAATTTTTTAAACAAAAGTTGACAATAATGAATTTTCAAAAGAAAAAACTGGACTTTTGACGTCCCGTGTGTTGCAGCGCGTCAGAAGCGGAATCGGACCCGTACATTTTGTATTGGAGATGATCACACGATCACACTTAGTGCAGACCGCGTGGGTATCCCCGTCTCTGTCTACCCCATACTTAATGCAAGAGACAGTCGGCGTTGGAATCGGCCTGCTGTAATAATTATATCCAGCTTGAAACTCACCAGCATTGAAATTCTGGCGCATTTTCGAGTAGCGTGGCAAGGTCGACTATGCTATGCTCAAAGGTTGTCAAAATAATAATAATAAAATATTTTTATTTCAGGCATTGAAAAACCCATTAATTAGAGATTACATAAAAGCACAAGTGATATGAGTCTAACCCCCGAATACTGAAATGCAACTCAGATTTAAGCACGTCTCAAGCGACGAATATTTGACAGATTTTCATTGAAAACTGTCAAATATTCGTCGTTTGAGACGTGCTTAAATCTGAGTTGCGTTTCAGTATTCGGGGGTAACAAAGTTTATGAGTAAAACATAATATTTTTTTTCTATGGGATAGAATGATAAAGGAAACGACTAGTCTAATTATAACATTCAATTTCATATTGCATTATAGTTATTTAATTCGCGCATTCCGATTACTCAGAATTACCACGCTTTTAAAAATCAGAAAACATCGTGAGGAAACCGTTGTAGGTTCCTTGACATAGCTAACGAGAAGCGTTGAGGTCGACACTTGGCCAAAACGCAACGATAGCGCGTTCTAATCTACTAGTGGCGACATCTAGTTCTGTTTTGCATCAACTGACGACTAAAGGTCACAGAATACATAATAGTCAGTATCACCACGGGTATTTATTAATTCTATATAAAGAATTAATAAATACATAGACTGTAACTTTATTAGTGTTCATGTTCATGGGGTGTCATTATTATCATGCCTGATTATAGGACATCCATAAGTTTTTTACTATAAAATCATATTTCTGATTCCTAACTTTTTACCTGTCATAAACATTTCCGCCAATATTTCGCAATTCCACAGAAAAAAAAGTCTACTGCAATTCCGATCCTCTCCAGCCAGTATATCCCCCGTTGTCAGTGAATTGACACAGAATAGACCGGTCAGCATTAATTAGGGCTGCTATTCACGTCATTGATTGACTCGACAATGCGTGCAGACGACACCTGATATGGCTGACGGCAAGTGGTTGATCCGTCTTGATTATGGGGTCGTACTTATTGATTTAGTGGATGGAATCTGGGATACTAATAAATACCTATATGCAGGTGAATCTGGAATACTAATAAATATCAGCATAGCGCTGTCTAGCCCCAAAGCTAAAAGACTATTAGAACGAAGTATCCAAATGACTAGAAGAAGTAGGAGTGTTAATGTTATTGATATTTTTTTTTATAATCAAGGCAAATAAAATTGGCAAATTCATCATCCGCACTTGGTTTGCGGACTGGTTTCCGCAAGGAGGCCGCTGGGCGGGTGCTTTTTGTGTCAAGACACGTGTTGCTCGAACTTTTTTCACCGTTTTAGATATTTTTTTAGTGCACTTATTTTTTTTGTAAAAAAATAGTTATTTAGTTAATGAGTGTTTATTTTAGTTAATGAGTTCATTGGTATGCTACTAGATTTGAACCCACGACCTTAGGATCGGAAGTCGGGGCTGCTACCACTAGACCACCAGTGCTCGCTGAATCTCTCGTAATCAAGCGTTATAGAAAACTCATACATAAAAACATCTACACATCACATAGTAGGTACAGATGTTTGTTTTGGGAATTGAACTCACGACCTACAACGCACAACGTAATTACCAAGTGAATAGTGACTACAATCAGTGATACTACTTAGCCATATTGGTTTAGGTTAATTTACTAATGAGTATGCTAATGCTACCGCACGGCAAATAAGTGCTCTATTCTTTTCTAAACCAATAATGGCAAAATGTAAGTAAGGAAACGAATAAACTAATTACGCAACTAATTTTATTCTTCTTCTCATCGTGTCACTGATTATTTTGAATCGAGTGTGGTGAAAGGATTTTAAGTGCGCCCCAATGAAGCGCTTTTCGCGTACTTGACATATTTTCCAACTTTTTAGGTTCTACGACATGTTGGCTTCCTCACGATGTTTTCCTTCGCCGCGCGCCGTTTGAGAGCTCTGACATACGAGTAGTGTACATAGTAATTTAATTTATTCCAAACAATGTTTTTATAGAAATTGATTAAAATCAACCGAAAAGGAACCTTAATACTCGGAGATGACGTCAATCGACGAAAAATTTGAAGTTTTTGGCGTCAAAGACTTCAGATTGACATCGCCTCGATCTTGAGATTTTCTCTATCAAACCGAGCAACATTCGACTAACAGATATTCAAGAATAAGGTACATTTAAAAAAATCCTTATTTCAGTGGAGTCGGGTAAAAACCACTGTGCGCAAATTATAAGTACCTCGTACTTATTCATCCCGTGTCTGAGATTAGTAGGTTCGCACAAGTTTTATTGGATGCGACGAAGTTGCAGAACCTACTTTAACTTAGAAGAGACACAGTTCATGTGTTAAAAACGAATACCAGTATTAAGATATATACCAGTGTGTTTATTTTCATAAACTAGAGCTTTATGGAGATAGAAAACACGTAAAGTAGAATTTATAGTGAAAACTTTAGTAGTTAGCTGGTTTTATATTTTTTAAGCTTAAATACTACCTGCCGGAATACCTATTACTCTGCTTGTGGTTTTTGTGTATTAAAATGAAACATTATACCTAAAATAAAAAATTTCTTAAATACATCTACTAAAATTGAAGGATTTATGGATGATGATAATGGTATATTTTTGTACAACCTACAACGTTCCTCTGCTGGGTAAAGGCCTCCCCCAAAGACTTCCAGTTCCCTCTATTCTGAGCCTCCTCCTACGTTCTTCTTCTTATCGTGTCGCTGGTTCATTCGAACCAAGTGTGGTGAAAGGATTTTAAGTGCGCCACAAAGAGGCTGCTTTCGTGCACTAAATGTATATGCCACTGAAAACCAGCGCCATAATATTGAGTGGAAGCTTTATTTTTTTTGACTTGTTTCTTATTACTATATTATTTGAGTTTGCATCGTGTTTTATACGCTAAAATAAATATTTTGTATTTATATTTTCTATCATGAAACATTTTTCTACTGATTTTTCTTAGCTGTGTCAGGTTGTGTCACTTTCAAAGACTGAACACAATCTGACAGTGACATGACACACGGTCCCGTATACATTTTTAATGCGAGCTTTTGTAACCGAATGTTTAGTTTGGCGTTCTTGTTTTTGCTTCAGAATTATTTTATGCCCACTATTTATTATTTTAGGATGTACAGGGAATAAGTAGACTAAGAACTCCGTTATCAGAGTTGGTCACTGGCTCGTACGAGTTAACTTGGCTATGATGGTACAAAAAAAATCTTTAAAATACAAATAATATTTTTTTCAATTCATAGTCAGATTTTGTCTGTTTATGTATCAGAATTACAGTTTACACTCCTACATAAGTAGTCAACCTACAAAGTAACACACGGAACTTAATGAATAAAAACTATGCAGATTTTGATTAATAAATCGCATAAAATCTTTGATAACCACCTATAAGCCAAGTGTTTCATCCACACGTCGTTAAAGCGCTATTTTTAATAAAAACGACGTAAGCCTGTTTCTACCATAATAACCTTTGAGGAAGATAATTTGACAGTCACTTCCATAAATTTGAAAGCTTCCTTTACATAAAAATCACTGCGAAAGCCACCTGACGTATTATTAAGGTAAATTTACACTGACGGCAAAATTATCTCTTTTATATTATAAAAATTATACTTAAAAAGGTAGGAGTCAAGGCAGTAAATTGATGGGCTCTGCATGATCGAAGATTCATGCTAATATGGCTCTTTATGTGCAATAAATCGACAATAATTGTAATGGTGATATTTTTACGAAATAAATAACATCAGCTCTGATTTATGTGATTTTGAAGAAGCTGGTATTGTACTGCTGCAATACTTTGCATACTAATGGCAAAAAAAAACTCAAAAGATAAACTGCTTAAACTGTTGGCATCTCTTACGACTCGGTAATGACAGAGATTACAAAGGCTAACTTTAAGCAATAATTTGTGGTTAAACAAACTTACCTGAAGTGAAGTTTGACCGTAATTATACGAGTCGCTGCATCCGAACTGATTTTATATTTACCAGGTAGTCCATTGCTTAATATACTGGGCACCAAACACTTTTTAGAGCTAAAAAACCCTTAAAACAAATCGCTGTAGGTGGCGCCACCGCGCCTCGCTCCGCTCAGTCTGTCAGTCAAACCTTCATTCTTTTCAGAGAACAAACGATTTCAATAAAGATACTCAATTTAAAACGGGATACGTTTTCATGAAAAGAAAACGTATAAGGGAGGGAGGGACTAAAATCAGTTCGGATGCAGCGACTCGTATAATTACGGTCAAACTTCACTTCAGGTAAGTTTGTTTAACCACAAATTATACGACGTCGCTGCATCCTCTTGATTTTATATTTACCAGGTAGATGTTTAGAGCTTTAGGGAAATCGTGTTAATCGTGTTAGGTATTAATCAGAAAAGTTGAGCATAAAAAGCCATATTTTGATTAATTCTCTCCTTAAACCTACAATTTCATAATAAAAGAGAGAATAGAGATAGAGAACATACTTCATCACTGAAAGGCCAATCCAATATATAGCGCAACAGGCCTATTGTAAAAGTTTTGAAATAAGAGTAAATAATACCAGGTCACCCTGGCGCGTTTTGAATATTCTACGAGTAGATAGAAGCAAACACCCCTACGATCAGCTGCTAACGTCACTGCAGTGTGATGGGTGTGAATGTGCTGAGAAGACGTTCGTATTTACGACGTTCGTTTACGACGTTCGTGGTTACTTTATGATGTGGCATTTTTCTGTTAAAATTAACTTTCCATGCAACTAACTGCATCTCTACTGGAACTTGTTATATTTAAGTAAGCTGATAAAGCATATAATATTTGTACATTATTTTTCTATTTATCGAGAAAATAGGGAGTTCCTCAGGATATGAAGTAGTGATTAGATCGCAAGTCATTATCTCAACAATGCAAATAATGTCATCATCAGCTTTATATTAAATAACATGATAGACGATAGCTCCAGCGCATTTTGTGCAGTCAACAATTTAAGGGACAAAATGTGAGTTTTGTACACTCTTGAGCAGCCAAGAAACGCTGCATCTTAACTGAACTTAATGCTTAATATTAGAGTGATAACCAATTGAATTATGCTTATTGTTGAACATAATGCTCCCAAACTGAATTGGTCAATAATAAAGTTCAATGCAAATAGAGCTACGATAGACCATCAGTCGTCAAATTAATTTTTGGGACTAAAAATCCACAACCTTACACATATGATATGCCGTATTGTTTCAATGCTTTGTGGAAAGTGCTGCAATTATAATATCAATAATTTATTACCAGCACGACAACCTTGTAAGGCTCCAATTGGCTGTCATGCCTGAAACAGGATATTAGCGAGTCATAATCAGGCAAAAAGTTTGCTAACTCTGAAAATCAAAGTTCTGAAACCATAGGGTTGAGCTATTTAAGGGCAACAACGATGCCTGACAGTTCTTCATCAAAGATTTTGCGTAAATATTTCAATTCATGTGAGATGGGAAGAAAAATAAGAAAATAAAACGAAAGCCCGTTTATAGAGTAAACATCAATATTAGGGGCCGTTTGGTCTCTTAAACATAAAACGTATTTTGAGAAACTTAAACGAGTAAGTTTACGGTACCCAAGTCTATTGGATATTTTATTGAAAGCATTTATAGATAAATTGTTCTAGACTCTCTGTCTACGTCTACCCATCTTTAGATGTCTGTTGAAAATATGAAGAAGCGACGCTATTGATTTCGTCGTGATCATTGTACCGAATAAAACTAGGTTCTAAGTTATGATTCAAATTCATCAGGTACTTAGCTTAATTTTAATAATAATTTTTAATGATTTGAAGTGCAAATTTGGGTTAAATTTGCTCCTTCAAATTACTTCGTTTATGCAGTAAGTATAGGCAAGTTCTACAGCTGGCTATTGCAGAGGTACCTACATAAATAGGTACAGATTCGTAAGAATCCTAATTAGCATTAAGTTATTTTTTGTGCAATAAAAAACTTTTCAAGAATATAAATAAAAATTTCGAATATACGAGGTATGCTAAATCTATACTTGATCATATCAAAAAGTTGTATTTTTGCCAACGGTAGGTAGAAAAGGTAAGTAGAAATATTTTACATTGGTCATCATTATTTCTGCCCCACTGGTGGGGTTATGCTTTATAATAAATCTGAAATCGTGTAGCAAGCTAACAGGTTCTTTGAACATTTTATTCATAATGGAATTAGCCTTTCCCCATAAAGTCAAATTATGAAACATGGTTAGAAGGACATCGCATATCCTTTACCAAAACATGAAAAGTTTTAAAAAAAAAAATATAAGTTTTAAGATTTAATATATAAATCCATAGTATTTCCCATCCTACGTTGGCTTATGAGAAAGTAGCTCGCCATTCTAATGGGAGTAACTTATTTGTCTTGTACTTATGTATTTAATGTGATCATTAAGTGGGTAAAACCTCATTAAGGCGCACTTAAAATCCTTTTACCACACGGTTTCTAGGTTCAATAGAACCAGTGACCCGACCGGAGGAAGATTATGGAAAAAAGATAGATGATTCCATAGGTATTCGCAGTTCCAAATACCGATGTTACTAGTCACCATATTTTATGAAAAAATATGTATATACATATGTATATATTATATAATAGGTAATATTATAATCTATCAGCGAACCGTTGCCACTGTTAGTTCTTGGCCTCCAGTAAATTGGAATGTTTTTCCGTCTTAGTGATATTGATAATTATATTGTACGGATTGGTAGTTGCTGGAAGACGTCTGGACGGTTGGAACCCGCGTCCATGCCCACCTCTCCGACCTCTCAGAGTCGGTGACTGTGCCTTGGAGGGGCTGAGCTATTTTACCTGGCCAGCCGATCAATTGCCACTGATGGCTGTGACTCAAAATTATCTTTTGATTATTTTCTTTCTTATAATAATACGGATTAAAAACTTGTTCTTTTCTCTTTTTGTTAAAGAAATACATGTACAAACCATGGATTTTTCTTGTTTAGAGCTATTAGCTGAACAATTTCAAACTCAAAAATCGCAGAATCGCAAGAATCACTTTGAAACCCCTAGTCTAAGGAGCTATTCGACGTGTCCAACGTTATCAACTTTTGTTCAATTTCTTAGTTTCAAGTTGATTAAGCAACTTAAAACTTTTTGAATGCGGTAATTTTTCATGAATTAGTATGGATTTTTGCTAATCCAATAGACAAGCATAATGATTACTCCCCAATGTTCAGAGATCTCGTCTCTAATCTTAGGCGCAAATGTTTCAGGTTTATTATTGGTAAACAAAAATATCGTTGGACCGGAACTCCTGGTGTACCAATCAGTTGCATTGACCGTACAGGACGGTAGTTTATGCTGCTGTGCTGTGCGTGGTCGAGTTTATACCATCTACCAGGTTCTGAAGTTTTACTGCTGGTCTGGATCTGGTGGTATACTTTATACTGGTTGACCAAAATGAGTAATCAGAAACATAATTCTGTGAGGGTATGATACCACGGTCACTCGTCAGAGTTTATTAGGAGGTAGGTAATCGCATTACCACTCAACTCAGCAATAAGAAGTGCGGTTAAGATCGTGATCCCGTCACGATTCGATACGTAGGTAATTAATTCAGTATTCGGTAGTGATCGCATCACAACTCATCTTAATTTTTGATTTATTTTGCAGTAATATGCATTTGTCATATTGTAGGTATGTCTACTGGTCGTAATTGCATAACGACTCAAAATGATACTTGCTTATTATATGGTAGGTATTATGCCTATTGTGCAGACTGTAATCGCATCACAGTTCTTAAAAAAATGTTAAATACTACCCGTGAAGGTAGGTAGATATCTTGGAAAAATTGGCAAGAGGCCGTAATCACATTACAACCGGATGGTAGATAATTATGTATGCATAACTACATATAGAAAAAATATTATTATTGTGCAGACTGCATTCGCATCATAATAGCTATCAGCATATCAGCTATCTGGTTCCCATGGTACAAGCTCTGCTCAGTATTTTTTTTTTTTTTTTTTTTTTTTATAATTCTTACAAAAAAATTTAAAATACGACAAGTGAAAGTAGGTCGTAATCACATCAAGGGTAGATTTATGTCTACATAAGCACATTATAGAAAGATATTATTATTGTGCAGACTGCAATCGCATCACAGTTCTTACAAGAATGTAGTATTAAATACAAATGAAGGTAATTACATATCATGGAATAAAAATTGCAAGAGGCCGTAATCGCATTACGACTCGAAGGTAGATCATGTCTGCATAAGCATATATAGAAAGATATTATTATTCTGCAGACTGCAATCGCATCACAGTTCTTATAAAAATGTAGTATTAAATACAAATGAAGGTAGGTACATATCATGGAATAGAAATTGCAAGAGGCCGTGATCGCATTACGACTCGAAGGTAGATTATGTCTGCATAAGCACATATAGAAAGATATTATTATTCTGCAGACTGCAATCGCATCACAGTTCTTATAAAAATGTAGTATTATATACAAATGAAGGTAGGTACATATCATGGAATAGAAATTGCAGGAGGCCGTAATCTCCTTACGAGTCGAGGGTAGACCATGCTTGCATAACCACACATAGAGAAAATGTATACATAATGCATAAATATTGTTGTGCATACTGCAATCACATCACCGTTCCTCCAAAAAATTTAAAAATACGACGAGTGAAAGTAAGTTGGTATGATGTAATAAAAATGATAATAGACCGTAATTGCATTACGATTTGAGGGTAGATCTATATAGCCCCATGTAGAAAAGAAATAAACCAAAATACTATGATAATTGGGTAGATTGCAATCGCAACACAGTTTTACAGGAAGATACTATGAGTGAAGGTAGGTATAACACCGAACAAAAATGACAATAGGCCGTAATCGCATTACGACTCGAGGGTACAGTTGTATAGATAACTATATATAGAAAAATCATTTGATTAAGCATCTTCGTTTATAAACCGGTAGGCAGGTATGCCTTTAAAATGTTTTGCACTCAATAGCTGCTATTTTGTGGCGATAAAGCACAACTCAATCAAGCAGCTAAGTAAAAATTTTATAGTTTATAGATAAAGTGCAAGCGATATAGTTATGTCGCTTTCATTTAGTTATTATCGCAAGCCCGTAACTGTAATGAGCGTTTAGCGATAGGCATAGTTAACAAAACAAAATTCATAAGCAAGTATGCGTGTAGGTACTTACATGCATTTTTTGCTTTTGTTCCATTTCAAAGTGACGTTCTTAACGTCGTATTTCTTCTGGATCTTCGCCATCAAATACACTATACACTATACTAATACAAACTACATAATAAACTTCGAAAATTACTTCGAGAATTGTAAAAAATAAAATTTAAGTAAGACGTGTTTCGATGCCCGAACACAAACAATGAATGAAGGTTTGACTGACAGACTGAGCGGAGCGAGGCGCGGTGGCGCCACCTACAGCGATTTGTTTTAAGGGTTTTTTAGCTCTAAAAAGTGTTTGGTGCCCAGTATATTAAGCAATGGACTACCTGGTAAATATAAAATCAAGAGGATGCAGCGACGTCGTATAATTAAATTTAAATTGCGTTATAAGTAAAAGTAGTAGTAGTAGTAGTAGTAGTAGTAGTAAAAGTAGTAGTAATCATTAGGTATGGTTGTAATTGTTATTAATTGTTCATTGGGTGATATATTTTTGCAGCCTCCGCCTGTCGAAAACCAACAATTTAATGAAATCCTGTTTATAAGAATATTTTCTTCTTGTCGTGTCATTTGTTCACGTGTTCTTTGAAACCAGTGTGGTGAAAGGTGGTCTGCAGAAAAGCATTCGTACAAATATCACCCGACTGCGAGAAATATTCAAACATCTAAACTTTCGCATTTATTTTAGTAGGGTAGGTACTAAAATGTATTAAGAACCCATTTCATTCCAAATTCAAATCGGGAGTTCCCATGAGATTTTCCTAAAGTTCCCAAATGTCGAAAAAGTTTATTGTTGCGCGTCATCCATTAAACTTTCTTCATTTTAAAAGGATTCTGAATGTAGGCCAGTTAATAAGAGGTTTGATAAACAGACCTATACAACGTGAGTTTGAATTCGTATGTTATCCCGAAAGGTGGTGATAGGGACCATGGTTTTGCACAAGCTATGAAAACATTTCTGTGAAATACGAAATCTAAATCTTCCATACAAAAAAAATAATCAATTGACAAAATATTTTGTGTGAAAACCCTACATCTTGGGCGAGGCCGGCGCTAATTTGGTAAATAGGTAAGTAGTAATAAAACTTACAAACTAGGTACATATCAATTTACTGGCTTTCCATGGTATAAGCACTCTGTTCTGAAGACGGGTAGCTACATAGGTAGGTACTACTACGAGTACTAGGTACAGGTAGGTTTTGCACACATTATTCACAAGCACTTAGGTAGGCCATACCTACGACAATTAAATGATTTTTGTACACTGAGTTTAACTTTTCAACATGCGCTCGCAACGAAATAGTCCACGAAATACTGAAAATAACTGAAATGCCTAAGTTTATTTTTAGATTTTCGAGTTCGGTTTCCTTTGACAGCTTAGACAATTTAACCAAATTGTCTAAGTTTGACAGTGCCGAATAATTTTAGGGTCCCGTCCCGTTTTCATTGAAATAAAAAACGGCGAAACAAACATTATGAAATACTTACTTAACCCAATATTGGGTTAAGTAAGTCGTGTGTATGATGACTTCGTAAGCTCTCGATTCGAATTAAATTAAAGTAAATAGGTACCTACTCTGTACGTACTTTATTTAAGTTTCTCGTATCATATCTTAAAGCAATGCCAAAGTCGGAGATTTTCATAAAGTAGGTAGTCGCAAAATGCACTTGTTGTTTATCACTCAATCACACAAATAAAACTTGTCTTACATATGTTTTGGTACGAAAGTACCTACCACTAGTTTTTTTACAATGTGTAAATAAAATAATTTTTAATGAGTGTAGGCATTGCATCACATCCTCTTCGTTCTGAATCATACAACAAATAAACAAAATAAATACTTGAACATAAATTCCATGAAAAATATTATACGGAACCCAACAGACCCCATTTTTATAAAATTAGGATGACGATTCAAAGGAGGCGGTAATACATTTTTATTGCTTTTTGACTTGCCAATGGCAGATTTTGGGTGTCAAATAAGACATAGTTCAACAGAGGTCAAGTACCTAATCAGCTGGTTATAGGGTTGCCTAACATGCTTTTAAGCAAAATCATGGCGTAAACTTTACACACCATTTGTTGAATGAAAAAGTCCTGATTCAGAAAAGTCATAGAACTAATGCTGTTGGCATTCAGGAGTAGCTTATCCCCCTTTCGGGATAACATATGAATTCAAACTCACGTTGTATATTCGTGAACAATTTTGAAAATAAAAAGTATTATTTTATTATACATTTTAATATTATATACCTACACGAAACACCCCTTTAGTCCAAGGACTTACTGCTTGCTTAATATAGGGGTGGTCACAATTTTTTTTTTCAGTTACTTTTTCTAAAAATCCAAAAAACCCAATGAATGAAACTATTGCTTTACTACTATAGGTATACTAGGTATACCTACTCACATGAAAGATCCACAAGTTACTTTCGGAAGCAGAAAATTCATAAATGTTTAAAATTGGTTCAGAATTTTAGTAAAACCTGAATTTTTTTACCGTTTTCATCGGCTGTCATTTGCCAAACCCGATCCCGATTGGTGGATATGCGGCTCATCGCGTAATAAAGGAACAAAATTGCTCCTAAATTGCCGTACGTAAACGGTCTGATTTGCCTCCAATTGCTTTTTATTACTATCTGGGTATAGTCAATCGGTTTTTTATTCTCACATAAAGAAGTAAATAAATATTTTGCCTTATTTTAACGATAGGCTGGCTTATATGCATCGTCTCGGCCATAGACAATACAACATCGGAAGCTGGTTCGTTTTTTTACTTTTTTCTTGAATTTGTTTTTGTTTTAGCAAACCATGAACAAATTTTGCAGCAGAAAAACTTTGATTTTGAAAAAACATCATTAATGGTTCATGTAAAATATTGTTAAAACGACCCTTAACCAAGCGTCATATAGTATATACGTATCTACATTAAGCGGTAAGCCTTGCAGACACCTAAGCGATCTGCGATGACGATCAGTGAAACGCTGTCAATTATGACAGCGATATTGTGTTGTGTGAATTGTCCACAATATTTATTTATTTATATTTATTTATTTGACAGAAAATGAACGTTCACTGATCGCCATCGCCATCGCCTAATAGATGTGCGCAGGCCTTTAGTCGTGATATTGCATATAATATGTACTTTAATTACACAACACAATAAGTATTTTTATTAATGGTTGTTATTTTACACCACATTTGCACATACACATTTCCTTGCTTCATCGTAAAGTAAAAAATAAAAAAATTCAGATCTCTTTTGGTACGTCGAAGTGTAGTGGAAGTGATCGATCGATTAAAAAGTAGACCACATATATTGGAAGTGACAGTTGATGGATAACCCATTCCAGAATGTTCCCAGTGGAAACTTTTTACAATTCCTAGGATGTACTAGGTTATTTTGTTACACTAGACCGCATAGATCTACCCAAATACCTACTGACACTGCTATAACGAGATCTGAGATATAACGTGCCACGTAAAACGTCATGATTCAATTTCTTTTATGCAAATCCAATATCCATCATCCATTGTCCATCGTCGGCTACTGGTAAGCGTCCACTTGTCGGTATCGTATATACGCAACGGATGCATCGCACGCAACGGATCGTAGCATTCTTTGTCTATAGACTCATATAAGTGCGTCCACCTGTCCGCATCGTACGCATCGCACATCGGCAATGCCGACACCGTTGCTCCGAGAGGCAACGTTTGCGATACTCAATACTCAATAGATTTATTGTAAACACATGGTAAGTGAGGTGTTAATTTTACAAACAGTGGTAAGTAGCACATGTGAGCCCCTTTAGGACACTACAATAGTAAGAGGTTGGCAGACCGAGGGTTTTTAATACAATTAATTATAAAAAATATTTTTTCCTATAATAATATATCAGTAGATAGTTAGTAGATAGATAGTAAAGTTCCAATTTTTGTTTAATATTTATATTAGTTTTAGTTACGTGTCAGTTTTAATTACAAATACAGGATTTTTTTAATTACAATTACAGGATAATACATTTGATTTAATTAATTTGGTAAGTTAAGTATACGTACGAGTGGGTATAAAATTATTATTTATGTCAAAAAAAATCATTTAATTCATAATAGCACTTGTCAATTAAATATGATTTTATTTTTTTTACAAATATGGAGTCAGTTTGCGATTTTGTAATGTCATCTGGTAAGTTATTATAAATTTTAATGGACATTTTGTAAGGACCATTACTGTGCATAGCGAGCTTTGACGGTGGTGCGATGAATTTGTCTCTTCCTGCTCGCAGGGCATGCCGTCTGGGAAGATTACTCAGTTTCTTGTATAAGTATGGGTACTTCCTAACAAATTTATTTATTTCCAATATTTATGTATATTGAGGTCAGCGTAAGAATTTTAAACTTTTGGAAGTAAGGTTTGCAGCTATCCGGTATTCTAATGTTAGCTAGGATACGCACGCATTTCTTTTGAAGATGCGTGTCGATAACGTCGAATCATTTTATAAACATACAGGGTTATTCATTATTAGCTGCAAATACTCAGGAATTAGGTTCAACAAATAAAATAAAAAATATTTACGAAATTATTTTTTTTTAATTTTGAACAAAATTTTTTTAAAGTTTTTGTATAAAATTTTTATTTTTATTAATTTCTTTACGGCTATTGCATAATGATTGCCATAGAGAACAGGACGATGACCCACCCAGGCGGTGACTGAACGCAGAGTGTCACACACGGCGCGCGGGCGCGGATCAAAGGTCAAAATAGGTCAGGCGCCAATGATTCCTTTATCGATTTTCTCGGGATTTTCATAACAAAACTAAAAAAAATCATTTCATAAATATTTTTTATTTTATTTGTTGAACCTAATTCCTGAGTATTTGCAGCTAATAATGAATAACCCTGTATAATCACTAAAGTTTTCTGGATCTTATCCAAATACAAAACCAATTTTGTATTACTTAAGTTTTCTTGAAGAAAACTGTTCTGTAAGCAACAATCTTGTTGTAAATCACAACCTCTATAGCAAAACTGAAGTTAATATTTTATACAAAATGCAATTGCAATTTTCTGTCGCCATTCGTGACTACAAGCGTCGGTGTAAAGAGATGTCAAGTTTTTATTCAAACTAAATGGTAATTAAGTGTGCTATTTTACACCTAGACGCTACAGCTAGTTAAAAATCCACTTTATAAATTATAGGGTTTGAACTTTGCTGTGCATACATAAAGTAATTTATTTTATGAACGTATTAGCACGTGAGTTTTTTTATTTGAAAATTGATGTATTCAATACATGTTGCAATACAAAGTTTGTCTGGGAGAAATTGCTCTCAGCGATAAGGCCACCCATTGTACTTAATATTTTTTAATAGAATAGGTACAATATAACAGACAGAGAACAAACATCTGTGTTCACCACACAATTGTTTGTTCTCGGTGGGGATTGAATCCACGACCTACGGCGCGGAAGGCAGGGCTACTACCAACTGAAATGAGAGGCCAGTCATTGGTAATGCGAAAAATGTATTATGAATTACTTACCCCCGAATACTGAAACGCAACTCAGATTTAAGCACGTCTCAAGCGACGAATATTAATTGACAGTTTTCAATGAAAATCTGTCAAATATTCGTCGCTTGAGACGTGCTTAAATCTGAGTTGCGTTTCAGTATTCGGGGGTTATACTGTTACATTTTTGAAGTTCCCGTTGTATAAGTTCTGCTTAGCTTGGGGCTAGATATTGCGGTGTAGAATGTCCAAAACATTTATTTATTTCTAACCTCAAATTCTTTAATTTTCTTACTAGCTATCTATGAGACAAGCTTTAACAAAATCTCCGCTCTTAAAAACAGTAGGACTACCACAAGCTCGGTCTGGCTCTGTCTCTGGCTCTGGTTTTGAGTCTGTGTGAGTTTTGACAAGTGCATTAATACTGTGCGTGTGACTTTTTGACGTAGTATTTATTTAGTCAGCACTCACAAGACTCAAAACCAGAGCCACATACAGAGCCAGACAGAACTTGTGGTAGGCTTGGAGGTTTTTTTGTGCAGTCAAGAAAATAATTTCTTCTCGCAACTTTTCTACCTATTTGTTCGAAGTCGCGGAGATTTCTAAGCGAATTTTTGAATGGTTTCCTTTGTTAAAACTTGTACTAACTAAACTTTATGTTCTGAACTTTCTTTCTTGCCTTTCTTTTGCATTTTGCTCTATAGATTCTTCTTTGCTGTAATGGCAATAGCTTGAACTTTAACCTTTTATAATAAAAAGCAGCCAAGTGCGAGTCGGACTCGCCCATGAAGGGTTCCGTAGCATCAAGTAACATAATATAAAGGTTCTTGTAGTTCGTCGAAAGGTAAATTGCGGTTTATGACGTATAAAAAAAAACTACTGACGAGATCTCGTTCAAACCAAATATCGTTGAAAGTTTGCATAGTAATGTGCAACATATATTTTTTTTAGTTTTATTTTAGAAGTTAGAGGGGGGGACCAACTTTTTTCCACTTTGGAAGTGTCTCTCGCGCAAACTATTCAGTTTAGAAAAAAACGATATTAGAAACCTCAACATCATTTTTGAAGACCTATTCATAATTACCCCACCCGTATGGGTTCGATCAAAAAAAATTTTTTGAGTTTCAGTTTATAGTTTTTTTACCCCCAAAATTTATAGTTTTTTTTCTATTTTTGTGTAAAAATCTTAATGCGGTTCACAGAATACATCTACTCACCAAGTTTCATCAGTCTAGCTCTTACGGTTTCGGAGAAAAATGGCTGTGACATACGGACGGACAGACAGACAGACATGACGAATCTATAAGGGTTCCGTTTTTATCGTTTGTTCCGGCTACGGAACCCTAAAAAGCTAGCGGCCTGTCCCGGCTTCGCACGGGTGGACATTTATTTTTTATTTTTTAGAGCCATTTATTAAAGAGGGCTCAAGAACATGCCCTGGGTGACCTATTTCTCACAGAGCTTACCTAATAAACCTACTAAGTAAGAACTAAGTAGCTCTTTATTAGTAATCTTCTCCATAAATGGTGAAAATAAAACATAACCTTGTATCACTTATCACGCTACAATCAGACAGCTTACTTCCTCAGTCTCATTCAAAATAATTAATCATCGGCAACCTTCCATATAAGGACTCATCTAGTCCCATGAGATTTGGACTGACCTTATAAGAAAGAGTTCGAAACTAATGGTAGTCTGTAAGCCTCTTTACTCTCTGCATAGATAATGTTTATGAATAATTAATTATAGACAGAAAACTGAGCCGCGTAAGATAACTCTGAGCGTGACAATTGGCAAAAAAAAGACTGTATAAAATAGACAGAAAATATTCCTTCCGATCACAAATATTTTTGGGGAAATCAAACTTGCATTGCGTTTAATGTGAGTCCATATAATTTGTTATTGGGAGATTATTTCAAGTCAGTTTTTTAAAGACTGTCTAAAATAGACAGAAAATATTCCTTCCGATCACAAATATTATTGGGGAAATCAAACTTGCATTGCGTTTAATGTGAGTCCATGTCTGTTATTGGGAGATTATTTCAAGTCAGTTTTTTTACATTTTCCGACAGTAACGCGCAGAGTTACTTCCGCGGGCTCTACAGATGAGAGTATACTGATTATTTTTGCCCCTGACCGCAAATAGGGGTTTTATAATTTTGTAGCCTTTGCATGTGTGGTTATTTGACAGACGATTTAAAGTGAATGTGGTTCTACTAATTACAAGTGGTATTAAAAAAAACCGGAAATAATCATGTTTTTGACCAAGCTAAAACTAAAATATAAGTAAATAAAACATGTGCATTTCTCCAGCTTCCTCATATGGAAATTGCGAATTCTGAAAACGCCAACATTTAAAGCATAATTGGAGCAATCATTGATTTGAAGGAAAATTTAGCAGCAAAAAAAACAACGACTCTATGAGACTTTATAGGTGTGTTAGCTGGAGAGCGGCTCCACAGCTTCCTCATTCAGTGTGGGCAAATGGCTAACGATAGAGCTATATAGTAAACGCCAAATTTTAGAGCATAATTAGAGCACCCGGCATAAAAAAAATCAAGTCTCTAGCTCGAAAACTCTTTGAGTTAGAAGACTATAACAACGTGTTTGCTGGGAAGCCATTTCTCCAGCTAACACATGTGGATCTCAGGAATGGCTATAGCTAGAAAGTTGCTTGATATCTCCAAATTTAGAGCAAAAAATATCATGGATGCTCCAAATATTTCAAGTGTCTAGGTTCAAAACTCACCGAGTTAGAAGCTTTGATGACTGTGTTAGCTGGAGACACGTTTGTCTGGCACGCACATGCTACATCTGAGGATCTACAATAGCTACAGATTCGGTTGACGTGTCCAAACCGAGCTATGAATTAGAGCACTCGGCTCCAAAATTTTGGACTCTCTAGGACAAGTAGTTTCCTAGTAATGAACAAAAGAACATTTTGCCGCCAGAATTTTCAAATGTATGTTCGCACCCGTAAAAATGCGGCGTTGCCGCTCTGAAAGTTTGGTATCAGCGTAGGAATTTGAACGTTATTCGGTTTATTTTAGATCGCGATACGAGTCATTTTCGTATGCGCTTAGCGGTTTTGATTTCTGAAACCTCAAACTCATATTTTCTCTTTTTGTTAGGTTGAGAGCTTTCTCTCTATCTATATGAGAATTGTGTGTTGCCCGTTCTTGTTCGTTTTATAGTTTCTTTAGTAATGCGTGTCTTTTAGGTATTCTTAGAAAAAAAACTTTATTTGGTTCTGTAAATAGGTACCTGCTAGGCCAGTGTTAATGATTCTACCTACTCTGCCTGTTGTTAGCCGTCTGTTCTCTGTGTTTTACTGTATTCAGTCAGGTTTTTATGAGCGTATCGAGTAAACCAGGCGGACGGAAAATAGGTATTTACTGCGGCTTGCTAGTTGTGTGCGTACTCACGCACACTTGCCCCCTATCACTTGCCATCTCACCAGATGGCAAGTGATAGGGGGGGCATCTCACCATGTTGTGCCGACCCCACCTGGTGGGTAAGGGCAGGAAGAAGAAAAAGCACTTTTTGGGGTTTTTTGTTTCATTTTCAACTATATTCCTATATTGTGAATTGGACATAAGTTTTTGAATCCAAGATGGCGGCTTCATTTTTTTTCTTAAAAAATGGATATGGGTATCGTTTAATAGGTTTTTGGGGGCTCTGGTTGTGAATTCGACAATAATTTTTGAATCCAAGATGGCGGCTTCATTTTTTTTCTTAAAAAATGGATATGGGTATCGTTTAATAGGTTTTTGGGGGCTCTAATTGTGAATTCGACATTATTTTTTGAATCCAAGATGGCGGCTTCATTTTTTTTCTCAAAAAATGGATATTAGTATCGTTTAATAGGTTTTTGGGGGCTCTGGTTGTGAATTCGACATTATTTTTTGAATCCAAGATGGCAGCTTCATTTTTTTTCTTAAAAAATGGATATGGGTATCGTTTAATAGGTTTTTGGGGGCTCTGATTGTGAATACGACATTATTTTTTGAATCCAAGATGGTGGCTTCATTTTTTACCTTAAAAAATGGATATGGGTATCGTTTAAAAGGTTTTTGGGGGCTCTGATTGTGAATACGACATTATTTTTTGAATCCAAAATGGCTGCTTCCTTTTTTTTCTCAAAAAATTGATATGGGTATCGTTTAATAGGTTTTTGGGGGCTACAATTGTGAATTCGACATTATTTTTTGAATCCAAGATGGCGGCTTCATTTTTTTTCCCAAAAAATGGATATTAGTATCGTTTAATAGGTTTTTGGGGGCTCTGGTTGTGAATTCGACATTATTTTTTGACTCCAAGATGGCAGCTTCATTTTTTTTCTAAAAAAATGGATATGGGTATCGTTTAATAGGTTTTTGGGGGCTCTGATAATGAATACGACATTATTTTTTGAATCCAAAATGGCTGCTTCAGTTTTTTTCTCAAAAAATTGATTATGGGTATCGTTTAATAGGTTTTTGAGGGCTCTAATAATGAATTCGACATTCTTTTTTGAATCCAAGATGGCGGCTTCATTTTTTTCCTTCAAAATGGATATGGGTATCGTTTAAAAGGTTTTTGGGGGCTCTGATTGTGAATTCGACATTATTTTTTGTATCCAAGATGGCGGCTTCATTTTTTTCTCAAAAAATGGATATGGGTATCGTTTAATAGGTTTTTGGGGGCTCTGGTTGTGAATTCGACAATATTTTTTGAATCTTAGATGGTGGCTTCATTTTTTTTCTTAAAAAATGGATATGGGTATCGTTTAATAGGTTTTAAATGGCTCTGATTGTGAATTCGACATTATTTTTTGTATCCAAGATGGCGGCATCATTTTTTTTCTCAAAAAATGGATATGGGTATCGTTTAATAGGTCTTTGAGGGCTCTGATTGTGAATTTGACATTATTTTTTTATCAAAGATGGCGGCTTCAGTTTTTTTTCTCAAATAATGGATATGGGTATCGTTTAATAAGTTTTTGGGGGCTCTGATTGTAAATTCAACATTAATTTTCGAATCCAAGATGGTGGTTTCATTTTATTTCTTAAAAAATGGATACCTATGGATATCGTTTAATAGGTTTCTGGGGGCTCTGATTGTGAATTCGACATTATTTTTTTATCAAAGATGGCGACTTCAATTTTTTTCTTAAATAATGGATATGGGTATCATTTAATAAGTTTTTGGGGGCTCTGATTGTGAATTCAACATTAATTTTTGAATCCAAGATGGTAGTTTCATTTTATTTCTTAAAAAATGGATATGGATATAGTTTAATAGGTTTTTGGGGGCTCTGATTGTGAATTCAACATTATTTTTTGAATCCAAGATGGTTGCTTTTTTTTCTCAAATAATGGATATGGGTATCGTTTAATAGGTTTTTGATGGCTCTGATTATGAATTCGACATTATTTTTTGAATCCAAGATGGCGGCTTAATTTTTTTCTTTAAAAATGAACATGGGTATCGTTTAATAGGTTTTTGGGGGCCCTGATTGTGAATTCGACATTATTTTTTGAATCCAAGATGGCGGAATCATTTTTTTTCTCAAAAAATGGATATGGGTATCATTCAATATGTTTTTGGGGGCTCTGATTGTGAATTCGACATTAATTTTTTAATCCAACATGGCGGCTACATTTTTTTTCTTAAAAAAACGGTTTTCTGTATAGTTGGTTTACTTACGATAGTTGAACGAGACAACGTCATACAGCTGTCCACGCGAACGCATCGCTCACTCAAAAAGAAGAAACAGATGTCGAACACTGCCGAACGCTGAGGCCGATTGTGCTTCTTTGGCACTCTTTCCACGCTCTCGTTTGCATTGCGTGCATTTGGCTCTATTGAATTATAAGACTATAAGATATAAATGATATCTATATCCATTTTTTAAGAAAAAAAAATGAAGCCCACATCTTGGATTCAAAAAATAATGTCAAATTCACAATCAGAGCCCCCAAAAACCTATTAAACGATATCCATAACCATTTTTTAAGAAAAAAAATGAAGCTGCCATCTTTGATTCAAAAAAAATCGGTTGTCTGTAAAGTCGGTTTACTGACGATAGTTGAACGTGATAACGTCATAAGAAAATACTCGCGGACTCGCGGACTCGGACTCGGACTCGGACTCGGACTCGGACTTGGACTCGGACTCGGACTCGAACTCTCGGACCCGGACCCGGAACCCGACCGAACCCTTACCCTTACCCTCATTCACCCTTACCCTCATTTACCCTTACCCATTACCCGACCCGGGCTCGGGCTCAGGTAAATGGAACGACGAAACGACGTAACGACGCATGAGTCATGTTTTTTCGTGCGTGCAGCCGGCTCCATCGATTTATAAGACGTTATCACGTCAAAAACAATGTCGAATTCACAGTCAGAGCCCTCAAAAACCTATTAAACGATACCCATATCCATTTTTTGAGAAAAAAAATGAAGCAGCCATCTTGGATTCAAAAAATAATGTCGAATTCACAATCAGAGCCCTCAAAAACCTATTAAACGATACCCATATCCATTTTTTGAGAATAAAAATGAAGCAGCCATTTTGGATTCAAAAAATAATGTCGAATTCACAATCAGAGCCCCCAAAAACCTATTAAACGATACCCATACCCATTTTTTAAGAAAAAAAATGAAGCTGCCATCTTGGATTCAAAAAATAATGTCGAATTTATAATTCGAGCCCCCAAAAACCTATTAAATGATACCCTTAACCATTTTTTTAGAAAAAAAATGAAGCTGCCATCTTTGATTCAAAAAACAATGTCGAATTCACAATCAGAGCCCTCAAAAACCTATTAAACGATGCCCATATCCATTTTTTAAGAAAAAAAATGAAGCAGCCATCTTGGATTCAAAAAATAATGTTGAATTCACAATCAGAGCCCCCAAAAACCTATTAAACGATATCCATATCCATTTTTTGAGAAAAAAAATGTAGCAGCCATTTTGGATTCAAAACATAATGTCAAATTCACAATCAGAGCCCCCAAAAACCTATTAAACGATACCCATACCCATTTTTAAGGAAAAAAATGAAGCCGCCATCTTGGATTCAAAAAATAATGTCGAATTTGTAATCCGAGCCCCCAAAAACCTATTAAACGATACCCATATCAATATATTGTGAAAAAAAATTAAGCTGCCATCTTGGATTGAAAAAATATTGTCGAATTCACAATCAGAGCCCCCAAAAACCTATTAAACGATACCCATACCCATTTCTTAAGGAAAAAAATGTAGCAGCCATTTTGGATTCAAAAAATAATGTCAAATTCACAATCAGAGCCCCCAAAAACCTATTAAACGATACCCATACCCATTTCTTAAGGAAAAAAATGTAGCAGCCATTTTGGATTCAAAAAATAATGTCAAATTCACAATCAGAGCCCCCAAAAACCTATTAAACGATACCCATACCCATTTTTTAAGGAAAAAAATGAAGCCGCCGTCTTGGATTCAAAAAACAATGTCGAATTTATAATCCGAGCCCCCAAAAACCTATTAAACGACACCCATATCAATATATTGTGAAAAAAAATTAAGCCGCCATCTTGGATTGAAAAAATATTGTGGAATTCACAATCAGAGCCCCCAAAAACCTATTAAACGATACCCATACCCATTTTTTAAGGAAAAAAATGAAGCTGCCATCTTGAATTAAAAAATTAATGTTGAATTCACAATCAGAGCCCCCAAAAACCTATTAAACGATACCCATATCCATTTTTAGAGAAAAATATGAAGCCACCATCTTGGATTCAAAAATTAATGTTGAATTCACAATCATAGCCCCCAAAAACCTATTAAACGATACCCATATCCATTTTTTGAGAAAAAAATGAAGCCACCATCTTGGATTCAAAAATTAATGTTGAATTCACAATCAGAGCCCCCAAAAACCTATTAAACGATACCCATATCCATTTTTTGAGAAAAAAATGAAGCCACCATCTTGGATTCAAAAATTAATGTTGAATTCACAATCAGAGCCCCCAAAAACCTATTAAACGATACCCATATCCATTATTTAAGAAAAAAAATGAAGCCACCATCTTGAATTCAAAAATGAATGTCAAATTCACAATTAGAGCCCTAAAAACCTTTAGAACAATAGGTATCTACGTTAACAACTTTTGAAGAAAAAAAATAAAACGTTTTCCGGAATAGAGCCCCCCCACTTTTCTTCATAATTATTATATTTATAATATTTCCTTTCGCTTTGCCGTGAGTATTTACTGCAGCTCGCTATAGATAGTGCAACCCACGAAGGCGCGCCCCACTATTCCTCCTAACCGTTTATAGTATATGTGTGCAAGCTTCCTTCAATGTTTGAGTGTTATCGGTACACACTAATTACCTATGAGTGCACACGCACACTACAATTAATAGACTACGGTTGGCGACTGCCGCTCGGAGCAAACTCCCCGCACCCCGCGAGGGGCGCGTCTTCGTGAATTGCACTATCTATAGTTATGTACGTACTCACAGACACAATGATAGTTTCGCACGATGCCATTTACACCTAGTGTGACAAGAGTAGGTAACTCATGATTTGAAAACATTGTTGGTTAGTTGAGAGACTTAGAGATATAATTTCATGATATTTAAAACTAAAAATAAAAAATCTGAAGTCAGGTTTCTTAATAAATACATATTTAAACTTAAACTAACCATTATAAAACTTTTCTTTGGTGTTTTTTTGTTTCATTTTAACCTATATTCCGCTTCTTGAGCTACGTAATGAGTGTTTAAGACATGAATCCTAGGGTAACTATTTACCAGGCACGGGCAACACACAACTCCATCCGACTAACGTTCAAATTCCTACGCTGATACCATACTTTCAGAGCGGCAACGCCACATTTTTACGGGTGCGAACATACATTTGAAAATTCTGGCGGCAAAATGTTCTTTTGTTCATTACTAGGAAACTACTTGTCCTAGAGAGTCCAAAATTTTGGAGCCGAGTGCTCTAATTCATAGCTCGGTTTGGACACGTCAACCGAATCTGTAGCTATTGTAGATCCTCAGATGTAGCATGTGCGTGCCAGACAAACGTGTCTCCAGCTAACACAGTCATCAAAGCTTCTAACTCGGTGAGTTTTGAACCTAGACACTTGAAATATTTGGAGCATCCATGATATTTTTTGCTCTAAATTTGGAGATATCAAGCAACTTTCTAGCTATAGCCATTCCTGAGATCCACATGTGTTAGCTGGAGAAATGGCTTCCCAGCAAACACGTTGTTATAGTCTTCTAACTCAAAGAGTTTTCGAGCTAGAGACTTGATTTTTTTTATGCCGGGTGCTCTAATTATGCTCTAAAATTTGGCGTTTACTATATAGCTCTATCGTTAGCCGTTTGCCCACACTGAATGAGGAAGCTGTGGAGCCGCTCTCCAGCTAACACACCTATAAAGTCTCATAGAGTCGTTGTTTTTTTTGCTGCTAAATTTTCCTTCAAATCAATGATTGCTCCAATTATGCTTTAAATGTTGGCGTTTTCAGAATTCGCAATTTCCATATGAGGAAGCTGGAGAAATGCACATAATAAAACGATTCCACAAAGATTGTATAGAGAATAAAATAATCACTCTGTCGTTAGGTTATATTGGTTGATACAGGAAAACAGGGAATCGAAAATATTTGAACGATTGATAAAATTGATAGGATTGATTTGTTTCGATTGATTTTTTGTGGAGATTAGTGTACGCGTATCTGTAACCGATATTTTGTGATCATGTTTCTATTTATTACTGAAAAATGTTTTTTTGGATTAATGTTTTTTACGTATACCTATTATTTTTGAAAAAACTTAGCAGACACACGGATGAATTCGTTTTGCTAAGCTTTTAACTAACGAGTACCATGGGGACATAAAGCTCAAACGGGTAACTCAAATAGCTCTCGTTGCGGAATCGAACTTGCACTTTTCTTGTCTGACTGGCCCTACCGCGTGAACCAAACTGGCACTTCTAGCGTTAGTAATGCTTTCTTTCAGATAATTTCATTTTATTTATTTTTAATAAAACAATGCTCAATGTCCTGAAAAGTCTTAAAATCCTTTGTAAAAATGTCGAAGTGACTTTCCTGAGAAATGGTTATACGTTATCTTTCAGTCGGAACAAAAGTTCAGTTGTTCTAAAGTTTCCAACGAAGTAAAAGATACTTTTTGACAGTAACTTTGAAATGCAATCAACGGAATTATCAGCTCGATCTATTTCCAGTAAAAGTTGCCTTTCATTCGAGCTAACTTCGTTTTCTTTCATATTTCTCTTTAATGTTTCTAGAGATTGTGATCGGAAGCCGTGATGACTGTTTGTTTGTAGTTTCTTGCTGTAAAATTGCACTCGAACGAATTTAAATTACTTATATTTAATTTAGATAAATAATGTCGTACATGAACAATTATATGACACTTCACTGTTTAGGGTCAAATCCGAATAATAACTAAAGCTAATACTTATAAAAATCAAAAAAATGTATAAAACATCGATGACCAAAACAATTCCACGCACAAAACGTAAACAAACAAGTCACCTACCTGCTGCTGCTACTCTGCGGGTACACAATCCTGGGGTCCTTTCTCCTCCTACGCACATCACTCTCCACTCTCTTATCACTGTTCTCCCGGATCGTATGGTACCGCGGCTGATAACTTTCGAGTTGCGTGTACAATCGCGCCGACGACGGCGAGGGTCCGCGGTGCGACATCTCACGTCCGTACTCCATGAAGGCTGGAGGCACACTGACTTGTGGTATGAAAACTCTCTCGGCAACCCCTGGCCGGCGCTTTTCTTCAGTAAAAGCTATTCGAGGTGGCTTCGGCTGCATTAAGCTGATTTTCTTTTTCTTTGCTGTGGCGGTGACGTAGAAGAAGTAACCGTTGCGATCCATTTTCGGCGCTGTTGCTTTTACCTGCGAAAATAAAACACTTATTTACTTGACTCTACAATATAAGTAAATATAGGATACGGTGGTTGTAATTATTAATTACGATTCCATATTTGATTAGGGTCCAAAAATGAAAACGTATATAACGTAACATAAATGAAACTTTCTAATTTTTGGACCCTAATCAAAATGGATTTACTCAAATGAGACAAGGGGTAGGCTGACATGGTGGTCTATGTTTTGGACACTAAGTCTACACCTATTATTCTATCTAAAAGCTGGATAAAGAATGGCATAAGTAAATAGAAAGATTGAGAAAAAGTTGTCTTTGATGTGATTTCACCAAACCTTGAACCCATTGCAAGAAGTAAAAGTTGCTGTGAGTAAATGTCATTTTTAATTAGGTATTATGTGCAATAAGCTTTAAGTTTTCGTCTTGTATAACACCGGGGGCGTAGCTCAGATGGTAGAGCGCTCGCTTAGCATGCGAGAGGTACCGGGATCGATACCCGGCGCCTCCAATTCAGTTTTTATTTTGGTCAAAAATTTTATCGGCAATTCATTACTTTCGGCTACGTAACGAAGTCAATATGAGCTTCAAACAACATTCTAAGATTTCAATACTTTTTTTAGGAACATCGGGATTTTATGGTCTAAAGTAGTCATTACACCCCATTTTTAAACATCGTGAGGAGACCGACGGCTTAGTCAGCTCCGCACGTATTGACCATGTCTCTCCTGTGGATTAGGCCGACTGAGCTGTCAGGATGGTATAGGTGCTGGGCAAGCCTATTCCATCTGTCCTAGGCACTATAGCGTCCCGCACCTTGTCTATTCACCAGTTACCTCAGACGCTATATAAATCATCTACAATAGATGCAAAGGCCTGTTTACTTTTACACCCTATTTTATAGTACGTCCAAACGTCCCAGATAACGATCACGTCGCCATTACCACTTTTTGCCGGTTTCCGATGTTAAACAATAAATTAAGCTGGTTATCGGGCGAGATGTTCGAGTAATCCATTTATTTGTTTTCGATTTAACTTATGTTTATTGAAGCGGTGCGTAGTGGTTACAAGGTGCACTTTCAGATAGCACTGAGTAGTGTCGTAAAGTACTCAGCTAGGTTTTTAGGGTTCCGTAGTCCGTACCCAAGGAGTAAAACGTGACCATAATTGTTATGTTTCCTCTGCCCAGCCGTGTATAGTTTTTTAATGCCTTTGATAGAAATTAAAGTGTGCTTTAATTTCTATCAAAGAATATTATTCACCAAAATCATCTTTTTTGAGATTTTAAAAGTTCTCATCATCATTTCTGCAGACTGACTTCACTTATTAAATACACTTAAAAAAATGCATATTAGGTATACTTATTTATTGGACCTATATTTAACCCATGTCTTATAAATAAGTAGGTAAAGATTGAAGTTAAAAACTTCAGAAACCGACTTTATGGTCAAAGTGCTAAACCGATTTTGATTAAATTTCTATGGTTTTGAATTTCTGGAACACTAACCTTCCAGATAGAAAAAGTTTTCAAATCGGCTCATAAAATGACAAAGTTATCAAATTAAGAAAATTAAAATAAATATACCTAATACTGAATTGAAAACCTCCTCCTTTTTAATTTGAAGTCGATTATTTAAAAATAATTTGCATAATAAACGGTTCCAACTACTATACTTGGCATACTTAGGTAATAAGAAAGTCATTAGTTGAAGATAAGTAATAAAAACCGGGATACTAACGTCTCCATTTCCACCTCATAAAATCAACAGACCAAGATATACTTTCCAAGAATTGGAAAGCTTACATTTACAATACATTGCTGGCTGGCAGAACAAATACTCCTGTATCGTATTCTACAAACACGCAAGCGACATCGACACACTTTTCCGATTCACCTTTGTAGAAATGTCTGTTGAATGTGGTTAAAAGCGATACCGATGGGACACAGGGACAAACAAATGGTTAAATTATCGACTAAAACTAAAGAATAGTAATTTTTTATGGATAGTTATTTATTCTCTCCTCTTTAAAACCTCTTCTTCTTCTTATTATTTATTTTCTTTAACTAGCTGATAGAAAAAGCATATGGCCCACCTGATGTTAAGTGGTAACCATCGCCTATAACATTGCCTCGTAGGTCACGCACGTCAGGAACGTGCCCTACGATGCACTCTCTTGCGTCCATTAACTTTCTTTTTACCTTATCTCAGTTTATGTTTTCGTTTAGATTATCCGACAACATGTTCTCCTCTTCCATTCTCCTCTATCATACGTCATAACTGTACCTATTCACTTCTTTCTTATCCATGTCATCTTTCACACTGTTCGTCTTTTAATTTATTACTCGAGCTATAATGTCCCATTTGGGACCTAAGAGGAAACACAATTTTAAGAGATTTGATATTATTCGTCTTATAATTTAAGATAAAGGCTCTTGTCGGCATCATAAATGCAGTTTTCTTCAAGTATTTCTTATACCTACAACATGACGACGACCTTCGATTTTATGTAGCTTAGCCTTGGTATTATTCTTCTTCTCCTTCTTATTGTGTCACTGCTTCTTTCAAACCATGGTTTTGTGCTATTTTTTTTTTAAACATCGTTCCACTGGCATAGGCCTCTCCCAAAAGCATTTATCTATTATTAATTGTTTATCCAATTTGTTTTGGTATTATTAAAAAAGTCTTTAATAGACTAGCACAGCACATTTCCCTGTACCCTTTTACATTTCAACTCTTATTGGTGACCCGTTTTGGTCATGTGACCCATCCATCTCCATATTATCCCTTCTGTTTTGACAAGTCTAGGTACATCATGTAAATTCGCATCACAGTCGTCATCAAACAGCTCTCGGCGTCGCACTGTGTCCTGCCCGTATCCAGCGCACTCAGATGTTATCGCGCCCTCGCCCGCGGCGTCTTTCTGAATGCTAACTGGGCTCTATACCAGACAGTGACGGACTATCACTGGACACGCTTATAGAAACATCGTCACAATGAAAATATGCAACTGAATTTACAACAACGGCAAAAACAAAACAGCTGGACGATCGTGTATTTCTGTTGCAATCAAAAATTGATACTGACAATAAGGAAAAGCGATTACATATCTTGTTGCCATCATTTTTCGACTACTATTTATCTGTTGCCATGCTAGTTTTTCAAAGCGAATTTTTTCATTCGCTATCTTATTCACTTCGGAGACTACGTGAAACATAAAAATTATCAAAGATAAAACCAAGGTAAGCGCTTTTACTTGCTATTTAAAAAAAAACAACAACTTATGCCTAAAATTTGCATAGATATACTTAGGTTCTTGCAGGTTTTTTATCTTGGGTATAGATAACTATCGAAGCAAACAAGACTAAGAAATATGAGGGAAATAAATGTGTCAATAGTTTTCTGAGCGAGATAGTGCTGTGATGTGAAATCTCCTCAAAGCTTTCTCAAAGAGTTCTATTTTTTTTATAATTGTTCCAAACCCGGTGTCCAGACTCCAGTCCCTCTATATTCACAGATCGTCAAACAGTTACTTTGCAACCAAAGGCTCTATCTACGACATCTGCGTCGGTTACTTTGAGTCCAGCAACTGCCGCCAGGTATTTTTCTGTGCGATTTAGATTGCTGACTACTACAGTGTTTAGTGTTAACAAAGAGAGTGGTTTCGGTGAGATCTTACTAAAGGGTGGGACTTCTAAATAATTGTGTTATTATGTGTCTTTTAAACACTGTTTAAATAAAAAATTGAGAGCAAAATAAAAAGCGTTTGTAAAAAAATTGGTTTGAACCGATTGCGAGAAATTTTTTGATAAAGCTAACATAGCGTATGTAGGTAAATTGGAGATGGCCAAATGATTTAACGTGTTTCATTATAGCAAAAATGCAACTGAAACCCATCACAACTGTAATTTTCAGACACAGGAGGCGTATCCATAAGTCTTCAAAACGTTCTTATGATTTAAGACGATGAAAACCGTGAAACAACTTCTGATTTGCACACTCTAACCATTTGTAAGATACTCAACAACAAAACCCAGTTATAATATAGGCCTATTTATAAGCAGGAAAACGTGTTAGGATCAAAATATTTGACATGAATATTTGATCAATATTATCTAGGTAATATTTTTTAATATTTAATAAATCATCAATATTTAATAATATTTAATATTTTTTTTATTATAATTTTAACTGTGTATGCAATTTGGCTTCACACAAGATGGACTCACGATTTTCGATAAATAGGTTTAGTGATTTTATACCTTTCAAAAAATCTAAGTGTACAAGTGATACAGCGGCAATCTGATCCTTAAATAGACATTCCCGTGCTACAGAGATTGTCAACAAGCATAAAATACAAAACACAATGCTTCAATACCTCTATTTGCAGTGGTGCTAAAGCAAACCGTGTAATTGAGACATCCAGCTCGTATTTGAACCGAGCACAAAAGTGTATTTACAGACTCCTGTCTCTTGTAATCCCACTGTGAGCTCTATTGACTGGACCGAGGACTTTGGTAGCGGTCACTAGGAAATGTAGGTTGGTACTCGTATGGCTTAGCACTGAAGTTTTATTTCAATTTCAATTCAAGTTACTTTCAAACACAATATTTTTACTTGATTTAAAATACTCCAGATTCAGGATGCTCATTTTGGATATTCAACAAAATTATATAAATTTATATTATACACTATAACTTCAACAAAAAAATATGGTCATTTCCTTACACTTATTCGTAAGGTTCATACTTGTCAAAATATAATAAATTTTGGTGGCTACTGGATATAAAAAAAGTTTCCTGAATTTAATAACCTGACTGATTACAAGTGACCAAAGCTAAGGCCAAACCTTCAAAACAATGGCTTCAACTGATCACATGGATGTAAGTATGTAGATACTTTGGATGAGGGGCCCTAAAAATATTGGGCAAAAAGCGAATAATCCAAACGACAAACAAATCTTCTAAAACAGTCTCAATCGTAGCTCCTGCATCCGGGGGCGTGTGTCAATATTTGAAACTAACAATGTTTGAACTTCCTAGTTCTTATGTCATTGTGATAAGGTTCAAAATTCTCGATTTGTTTGCAACAGATTCAAGACAAAGAAGCTTTGCATCGTAGTAATTGGCGGGCAGCTGTCTCAGCCCGCTGATTTGAAATCTAACTTTTGTTCCGGTAAATATCCTAATTTGTATGCAACTATTTTACGTGTAACTAAATCGACTTCTATTCAGTTTTGGTAACCAAAGTATAGGCTCTATAACAATAGTATTTGTCTCAGGATCCCAAAATAATGCAATGTGGTAGGAACCAAGCCGTTGGTTGTTTTTTACTTGTTCTTTTGAGCTTAGTCGCGTGGAACTTGCACCTAGACTCACCTAGCTTTAAAACGTTTCAAAGTAATCCTTGTGATACTACTGAATAAATATGTTTTTGACTTTGATAAACAAAAGATTCATTTGATAAACAATACGCGCCACCTCCATTCGGACATGTAGACAAAATCATATTATTTTTATGGACAAAGCTATTCCATTCCCAATTTTATTGTGACCTACTTGGACAGCGAAACATAAAAAGCCAATATCATAAACACCACACACCTAGACATGACGGGCATAATACGTTAATTAGTCGCAAGTGAGTGCACTTCCTTAACATATCGTTAATGCATTTCTCGCGTGCGTTCTCCCCTTAAACGAGCTTCGGGCGATTAGGGACATACCTTATGATGCGGGTACGTTCTGTAATCAATCTGGTGGGTCATTATGAAAATGGTTGTGAACTTTTAAAGTTTATGTAAAAGTGGTTTTTTAATCAGGTAGATACTTTAATGTATGATAGTGATCGTGGTTTGAAGAGTGTGGGTGTCGGTGAAATCACTGGCACGTGAGGCTGAAGATATGTATGCCTCAAGATGATGGACGCAGAGAAGGGACACGTTCCTGACGTGCGTGGCCTACGAGGCAATGCTTTGTTACATTCGATGGTTACCACTTAACATTAGGTGGGCCATATACGTGTTCTATGAGCTTGTTGTATAAAAAAATGTCAGCACAGCCAGTCCTCTACAGTAATGTAAGCTTAAAAATTTGAACCGAACTGCTGAACCAATTTTAATGAAATTTCTATGAGATCAATCTGTACGCCTACCACAAGCTCTGTCAGGCTCTGTCTCTGGCTTTGGTTTTGAGTCTGTGTGAGTTCTGACCAGTATATTATACTGTGTGTTATATTTATTTATTATTATGTTGGTGAAAAGTTTTCTTCACGAGTTTTAAGGCTCGGTTAACTCCAAGCACCCGCCTCTTATTATTATTTTTATTATATTGTGTGTAATATTTATATATTATTATTATCTAAGAAGTAGTCATAGCTAAAAATCCGTGAATAATATGTCTAGTGAATGGTAACTAGACATATTATTCACGGAATTTACACCATTACCAAAATTGTTTTCATCATCCCGACTATGAAAAGGGTAAGTCAGACAAAATTGATTGATACCGTCGCAGCGTCGTATTTCAAAATTTTATTACGTCAGTTCGAGGCCCGTTGGTAATTCATCATGTGTTATGGCTCACATGTTGTGGTTTTACTTGTGTTGTTTGCAACTATAATACTGTGAAGAGCTTTTTCAGGCAAATGCACAATTTTCCTGCATACGGATTCATATGCTTTTTTCAACTTAAATGGAATATATTTATTTACACAAAGAAACTTACAATTAAATAAATGTTAACAAAATGTACAAAATATACAAGAAACAGTTTAGCCGTTACAAACGATCTAGAGATAGCCCAAATGTGACAGACGCAAGCGTCCCCAAGACGCTGGCGACATTGCCACGCTGAATAGCAATGCCAATGCGCTGCGCCTGACACCCACCAGCTCTTGGGTCACGCGTCGCGTCGTTTAGTCACCTAGACAACATTATGAAGACCCGTGAAGGTCTTGGTTCCCCAGCAGAGTCTCAACCCCAGACAGTGAACAAACATCTGCGTTCACCACACAAATGTTTGTATTCGGTGGGGATCAAACCCACGGCCTACGGCAAAGAAGACAGGGTTACTATACTACCAACTGAACCGTAACGCCTGTCAAACTTTCTATATTTTAGTTCAAAATTAAGTAGTACCTAGCTTCTTCTCTACAAGCTAATTTAATCAAAAAACCACAATATTGTAAGCCGTTTCTTACACACGCAATATCTTAACATAAGCCTCAGGTAAAAGCTACTAAATACATTAATATCGACATCACAAATTACAGTTGAGTGTGTCTAATGAGCTAAGTAACTGACTTAGCGAGCGGTTTTCACTGAGCACTCTACTCATGCGATGTTGGTATCAAATTATATTTCGCTAAGAGTACTCATTTACTTGGAACAGTTGAAAGTACTTACTCCAAAATTAATTTTAATTATATGAAAATGTGTACCAGTTTTTAAGTAAATAAACATTATGGAACTTTCAATAGCTGACTCTTAGCTGACAAAGTTTAAAGGTTGTATTAAAATCAATCCGAAACTTTTGCCGAAGCTGAAAGATTTTCCATTAATATCTTACGTGACATTCCCTAATGAAACTTCTTATTCCTTCATTTACCTACTCATTTTACAAAGCCTTATCCAAAACCTATTCAAAATGGTAACGTAAAGATTTTTTTGAAGTAATGCATCACCGTCTTCAAGGGCATTGAGGGACCCCTGTTATTTGTTGGAGGAACACAAAGGAAGTAAGTATTAATCTTCTATTGCTGAATGGTCCCCCGGAGTTTGCATCCAGATTTTTGAGCTACCGTGTTGTTTCTGCCCCCTTGTTCTACACACTGTACAATTGAACAACAAACTAAAAATCAATACTAACAACTTTAGACATATATCAATAATACTAATCAACAAACTAAAAATCTATAGTCAGCAAATTACAAACACATTAGCTAAAATAAAATAAAATCCATGCAATTTTAAAATTATGGATTCAAAATGATCCGATATCGTATTTATTGTCATTTTTATCTACCATATTTTATTCTGTGACATTGCGTGTACGTTTTCTGAAAAAAATCTTAAAAGGTCCCACTAAGATTTTGACCTATTTTTTTATCGGTGAAGAGCCATGCCTATGCTCCTCATTGCGTCAAGCGGTGTGTCTCAATAGGTAAGAAAGCCCCTCTCCCAACTGCATCCTATAAGTGATTTCTTTTATTACGAGGCACGGACATAGCGCTATGAAAAATCCATACCCTGAAAAGTGATGGTTTACGAGCTATTTTATGGCGCATCAAATGGAATATTGAAGTAATGTGTGTGTCGTCTGGTGGTCATAGTGGCTCGTGAAAGTGAAATGGCTATTAAAATATTGAGACGATCTTATGTGGCCTATCCTGAGGGCTAGTCATCACACTTGGCAGACTCATGATTTCATTTTCATCATCATTATCGTAGGACATAAAAATCAGTCAGTCAGGAGGGCAAGTCATCACACATCCCTCATGATTTTATTTCCATCATCATTTACGACGGAGAACACAAAAACCAGTCAGTCAGATGTCAGCCTGAAAAGATTGGACATAGACCTCATTATCTCTCTTAGATTCTCTCTTGTTAGATTTTTTCCAACTATGTCTCTTACCTGTTAGAATCTATCTTTATAAAATCTTTCTTATTAGAATCTCTCTTATTTAGAGCTTTCCATCCATCTACTCTTCGCGATCGTCACTTCTTTGGGCAATGCGTTCTAATGCTCCATCATTCTGTTCGTGATCGCCAGTTGTAAGTCTACGCGAACCGCAAACTTTGAGAGTACAAAGTTTTGTACTGTTGAAGTTCGTGGCAGTGTGTGCAAAAATATGCAAAATCAAAGGAATGTGTTTAGTACGTAACGCAAAACCCTATGCTCAAACTGATCACTATCACAATCGCAGATCGTCTAGATGTGCACAACGCTTTAGTTCATTTTAGTATTAATTAATTCTACAACGCTAAAAAACTAATAAAAAGGCAGGTCCATACCTAATTCTGCTGCATCAGGCCCTGTTTCATTATAATCTGGAATCTAGTGTTCTACGTCATAAAATGCTGTTTTATGACCTTAATACTTACATTACTCTAGGGTTTAGTACACTCGTACGCCGTCGGCTCAGATTAGCGAGTTTTACTGCGGTACGCATCGCTTGTAATAATTTAAAATAGTTGTCTGAGAAAGGGCAGAAATAAAACCAGATAAATAGTACCGAAACATGCCCAAAAAAAAATAAAAAAAAAATATTGGACATTTCACACAACGCTATTTAGCCCCAAACCAAGCAGAGCTGAGCTATAGGAACCAGATAGCACTTAGATATTTTTAGAAATACGCACTTATAACACATACACTTACTTAGTTTGGGGCTAGATAGTGACGTATGTTTTGTCCAAAATATTTATTTATTTATTAATTATAACCACAAACAGAGAACAAATCAAACCAAAAATGTTCAGCACTCAATATTAATTTGTTTTCAGTGGGCATCGAACCCGCGCACAAGGCAGAGTTACTAACAACTGAGCTGTGAAGGCCACAGAACAAGACGTTTAGACCTTATGTGTGCATGATAACATATTTATATAGCTTAAAATATTTGTACATTTAGAGCAGAACACAGTGGTACTTAAAAAAAATTATGTAAAAGTAAAAAATTGCCTGTGTTTCACAAATAAAGAATTAAATTGGATTATACTCACCAATCTTAAGGTTGGGAGTCAAGCCCCGCATAAAATAGAGCTTGCTACTACCAACTGACTCTACGAAAGTGCAACCTTTATGTAACTTTCTGCAGTCGATGAGGTCACATTATATCAAGATTGAACCCTGCAACGATAAGTATTTCTAAGCACCCAGACAGTATAGATTAGTTGGACACACCCCGGGTTCCCTTCTCTCCCCTTTGTATTCTTCGTGGATGTTTAAATTGCGACAACGTTTAATTAATCAGGAGTTTGTCTTGTTGATTACTTTCTCGCCAATTATAAGTTTATCATGTGCTTGTGACGTTGATTTGTGAGACAGACGGATGAATTTGATTGCAAATGGTGATTTGTCTACTTTCAATTTAGATTTGTAAATAATAAAAAGATCATGTAGCACAAGTTCTCAGATTTTTCTTCTCCTTATCTTATCACTGGCTCCTTCAAACCAGTGTGGTGAAAGGATTTAAGTGTGCCTCAGAAAGGTCTCAGAGTTCTCAGATGGTAAACCATTAATTAATTGAACAGGCCCTTTATGAGTCTTCATTAAATTACAATTCTCGTTGCATACTAAGTACTTGTAGGTATTCCAAAAGGCATTCCGGTTTCCAACATTCTTTTTGAAGGTTTAGTGGAAGTGAAACAGTCACTAGTTCAGTAAATAAAGTACCTATCCAGCTTAAAACATCAGCATTGCCATTCACAAAAATGATTTTCTAATATCGGTGTTGTTTTTTACTCAAATAATTATCGCCTTCTTCGAAATATAAGTATGTTTCGAAGAAGGCTGGCAAAATCATCCTAAACATTATAATTTTACGTCACACAAAGCTTCGATCACATAAAGCTCCTTATTTCGTTGCCCAAAGTTACACAATAATATTTTTCTTACAGCTAGAGAAATTAGGCAGAGCAAATATGAGGGGTGAACAACGAAAGTTTTCCTTAGAAGTTATTGACAAAGAATAGGCACATAAACAGACAATAATGATAAATATTAGTGGGCAGAGCGCAATAAACCATCTAGTCACAAACTAATGAAAGCTAATGGGAACCAAGATGTCTAGATTACCTACATAGATACTTTGAAAAAGACTCAAAGGAGCAGGAGTAAAGGCTGATGATAACAATTGTTTTTTTATGTTGATTAATCTCATTGGAAAAATGCAGGCTAAATTACCAACTTTTTTTTCGAATGCTTCCTAAAGTACTACCGGAAAAAAACGAGCGACTCGATAAGAAAAAGAAGCGCTACCGGGCAATAGTAAACAACCAAACGAATAAACGCGTAGTTTTTGTACGTATTTTGCCTACTTTTTTTAGGTACATCTGTACATCATAAGTCCCGATGCTTTATCTTAGTTCACGCAATACTTTGCGAAAGCAAAAACTGTTCCCTAATTGATTGACGACCACAAAATTAGTTGGCGATGAACACAGATGTAATAGTTTCATCATAATAATAGAGCGAGCGAAGAGAGCGAGAATTTATCAAAAATGTTACCTTTCACAATACAATCGAATAAATAAAATACTAGTTGCGCCCCACGCTGTTACCCGCGATTAAAAAGTATGCATTTATCCTCTATTGTCTATAATAAGTTCATTCTTTGTAGCAACTGCATGGGAAAAAAACCCTTTAAAAACACGGTTCCTGTATGCCATAGAAACCGTGCATTTTCCGGAATAAAAATTATCCTATCATTTCAATAAAATTGAAACAAATTCATCCCACGAGAACCACACATTATACCGGGTTAAAAAGTAGTCGATGTGCTATTCCAGACTATCTCTGTACCAAACATCCAGATCCGTTCAGCCGTTCATGGCATGATTGAGTAACAACATCCCTCCATCCATCCAAACTTTCACATTGGTTTGTTTAGTGGGATTACCAAAATTTCAGTCTTACATCGATGTGTTGATCAGAATTTATAATTTTCCAATTAAATTTCGTGATTATTAATAATGTGACGTTCGTAATCGTGATGTGATTATAATCGCCCGAGATGACGCGCTCTCTAAGCTTTATTAAAATGCGGAAGTCAATAAATCAATCAAGTCAATGCATAGTCTCTCGATGGTATCAGAAGCCTTCCATGGTATTAATAGCTGATAATCTTATTGTCATTTGTCTGTCTCGCTCGTTCCTGACAGGAGAGACAGAGTCTGCATTACTGCCTGAGTAATGTTGAGTCACTGTGCTTTATCATAAATCAATGGACAAGAAAACGCGCTAATGGGCGATGTGTGATCGATATCTTCTTTATACTATCTTCAATACAAGTATGCAAAGGTATAGCCTACTTATAACATTATCAGATTATCTACCTCTACTTGAAATCTACAAACAGTGAATAGCAGAAGGCAGAGCTACTACCAAATTACCAAATGATCTGTAGGCCCTACTACAAGCTCTGTCTGGCTCTGGTTTTGAGTCTGTGTGAGTGCTGTCTAAATAAATCCTGGGTCGAAACGTCACACATACAGTATAATACACTGGTGAGCACTCCACTCACACAGACTCAAAACCAGATCCAGAGACAGAGCCAGACAGAGCTTATGTGTGTTGTGTGTTTAAATGCACAATTAATAACACTGTACAAAGAAGTTTCAGAAGAGTTAAATAAATACATACGTAAAACTCGGGATAACAGTAGGTACCTACGATCAAATAAAAACAAGCAGAAACCAACTGAGATCATCACAATTCCCGGAACGCGGAAGAAACTGCTTCTAATCTGTGACAGGGGAGCAACCGAAGGAACTCTAACTCAATAAACCACCCCCAGTGCCAGAGATTTATTAATCAATCTCCTAAACGCGTTTTAACTGGGCAAATTGAAAAATTATGTGTCGAAGGTCCTCCCCTATGCAATAGTTGGGGATTGTTTTGATAAACATTGTAGAACGATCGTCTAGGAATTTCATCGTGCACATCGCGATCTTCTCTTTTGATCTATAAATTGGTGTCTCCACATAGCAATTGGTCTTTTTAAAAATACACAAGTACATAACCTCTTGTCTATTAAGTTGGCAATTGTATTGAACTTACAAAATTGAAAAAAATATCATTATCATCCACATCCCGACTTCACCCACTGCTGAGTATAGGCCTCCCTTAGTTTGCGCCATTTATAAATGTACCTCGATCCTGTGCCAGTCTAACCCATTCCCGCCCCGCGACTTTGACTATGTCATCCATCCATCTTGATGCAGGGAGCCCTACGCTTCAGTAGCCGGTTCTTGGCCACCATTTGGTTGTTGTCCTTTTCCACCTGTCATCCACCACAGCTAGCAATATGTCCTGCCCAGATCCATTTGAGCTCCGTAATCCAATAACCAACGTCGTGAAAAATGGTGATGATTTTTTATTCCTTATCCATCTTCAGAAAAAATAATTAATTATGTATTATATGAGTATATTTTGTACAAGAACACACATGAAATAAATCTAACATTGAACGTCGAAAAACAGGCCAAAACAAGCAACTGACTTTTTTAATGGTTTTAAAAAGATGAACGATAATATCACTTTCCGTGGTCAAACAAAAATATGATATCGTTCAATGTAATTTGACCAGCGGTTTCCATCCAACGAGGAGTTAACTACTCCCCCTCGTTGCAAGTGGCGTCCACATGTAGGCACAGCACTTGTACACCGGACACCGTCGGACACAGCCTTTGTTGTCCCCGGACGGTACTGAACCTAAGTACCTTTAGTAGTAGTAACTTTATTCCGTAGTCAGCCGTGTTGTCTATTCGGAAATTTTCTTGGCCATTCAAACATGAGTAATGCTAACATCGCAGACAATACAAAAAAGAGTCCATTTAGACTTTCCACACGTCCAAAACCTATATACAGAAATAAACCTCTGTACAAGCCTAGGAATTTTATAGGGGTAGGTAAATAATAAGCATTAAGCATTTTTCCTACATTATCACATCCTGCTACAAGACGATTTGCTTTACGAATTTGGATTAAACTTAGAATTTGTTCAGTTTAACCCAAAAACTTTAATATATGTCCAATCTAACTAGGGCTTTAGCTATGGCAATATAACAAGTGAGCAAAGCCGTGAGTGGAAGTCAGTTACATAATATTGTGAAGCCATTTGGTGTTATAAAAATGTAATATACAAAAATGAAAGCATATGGCTAATCTATTCAAATGTTTGATTGAAACCAGACAAAGTCCCTCGGACAATGATATCACATGTCATAGGACCAGGTGGCCAGATGTGGGGATTACCAATAAACGCAGCTGATTCGTTTGAATAATGATATCCGATTTGGGGCGGAGAAAGGCATTTATCTCTTTACAGGGTAATGGCTCCATGTGAGACTGCGAGTGTTAGTATTCAACTATTCAATGTCAAATACTCCCTAAATCCAACTGAAGCCATCGAGGCTTTAGTTGGATTTAGGGAGTATTTGTATTAGTACTTTTAGTGGAAAAAGAACCGTGTTAAGGCGATCAGTGAAACGCTGTCATATTTTTTGACAGCGATATTTGACAGCGTTTCACTGATTGCCATCGCCAGCAACCTAGGTGTGCGCAGGCCTTTACATTTCAAATTAAATAAAAGAATAGAGCCCTATTTCTTTCTTGTTTTATACAACAGCTATCGATTGAATTTCACAGTTCATTAAAAACAGCTAAGCTACCAACCCTAAAACAAATTGTGGTTAGCTGAAACATTTCAATTCCAGTCGATTCCAGTACACGAAAAAGGCACAAACTGACCACAAATGGAAAATCGCAAAAACCGAATTGTTCCGCAATATTTTTCAATTATACCAAGATCGAATCCAATCAATCTAGTTCGGTAAATTAAAAAACAAACAGAGTGAAGCCTCATCATTCACGAGTTCCATCATTTCCGGCGTATGAATGATGGCCAAATGAAGACAATTACACAGTCAGGTGTTGGCGCACCCCAAACATCACGCGGCTGTGGACGTAATCAGGATACCATGCATTAAAATGTACTTATTTAAACTTATTTTTAAGTGCATGTACAAAAATCTAATGACCCTATGCTGTCATTGAATCCTTATTTAATAAGCAAAAAATTATGTTTTTGAAAGTGATTTGAAAACATTTGGGTGCATAGTCAGGTATTTATGATCTGGAATTACACTGGGATCTAGCGCAGCCGGTAGGATAAAAATCACACCAAAATGATTTAATCTTATAAATATTTAATCAAGTTTTTTAAGTTAAATAGATAAACTAATGCAAAACTACACGGTGGAGTACAAGTGGAAGAGCATAGTGAAGAAATCGTCAAAAGCGTCCAAAAGCGCGATGGATCCACGATGTAATAAAGGACGCAGGAAACACCTGGACAAGAGGCGCCCAGAACAGAGAAACTAGCAGAAAACGAAGGAGGCTTATTTGCCCAGCAGTTGGATATACCGGGCTGAGATGACCATTTTGAAAACCAAGACAAGTCAAAGAACAAGGGCTCTAAACCAGTGACTTTTTTGTCACGGTAGATATACAGGGTGTCCCAGAAAGTATGGTCAAGCGAAATTTCAGATATAGAACATCCTTTGGGGTACCCGAATCACCCCCATGTATGTTCCGCGATTTCTTATAGTTTTCGAGTTATGAATTTTTTTCCTAATTTTAGAAAATTTTCCACTTGAACAACTTAAAAAATTCTAAAAAAAAAAGTAGAAAACTTTCTTAAGATTTTTTTTTTGCCACTGAATACTGATGAGTGTTGCTTTTACGCATAAAATAATTGGCGACGTAACTTTGATAAAAACTATGAATATGTTGGTGTAAAGTCAAAAAATTACATTCGGTGAATTATGACTTCAATTTTCAACTTTAAATTAAAAATTTTAGCAAGTGATTCCATGGTTTTAAAATAAATTTAAAAACTTTTACAAACTCTCAGCTTTCATAATCATTAAAAAAAAATAGTGCTTAATAGGCTACTTTGGCTAAAATCAGCCTTCAAAGACGGCGAGGTGGAAAATTCCTAAAATTAGCTATCTGATTAGAAAATAGATTTTGACCATTTTATCATTCCTAGGCCTAATTTGTTTGTTAACTAAGCAAAAACGACTGCGAAAAAAGTTATATTTAATTAATATTTAAAGATATGAGTAACATTTATTAACAAAAAAAATTCTTAATGTCGACCTTCTAGGTCGATACAAATCCTACGTCGTCTTAAAAAGTTTTCCTTTAATCGTATGAAAGCTATTCTATTTGCCTTATTTTTTTCTTGGGCCTGTCTTAATTTTGTTCTTAATTCGGCCATATTTCTGATTTCTATGGCGTAAACTAATTCTTTGTAGTAGTTCCAACACAAAGAAATCGATCGGGCTCAAGTCCAGTCCAGGTCTACCTGAATTTCTTGCGAAATAACCTCAACGGCCTATTAGAAGATATGGACTAGGTAGCAAACATGATTTTCAGCGCCCCATGCCGCTTCGCGAGAATTGTCAGAGAACATTTTTGGACGAAAGATTCAGAGGCAGGTGGATCGGCCGTGGAGGACCTATTGCGTGGCCGCCGTGGTCTACTACAAAGAATTAGTTAACGCCAAAGAAACCAGAAATATGACCAAATTAAGAACAAAATTAAGACAGGCCCAAGAAAAAAATAAGGCAAATAGAATAGTTTTCATACGATTAAAGGAAATCTTTTAAGACGGTGTAGGATTTGTATCGACCTAGAAGGTCGACATTAAGAAATTTTTTTGTTAATAAATGTTACTCATATCTTCAAATATTAATTAAATATAACTTTTTTCGCAGTCATTTTTGGTTAGTTAACAAACAAATTAAGCCTAGGAATGATAAAATGGTCAAAATCTATTTTCTAATCAGATAGCTAATTTTAGGAATTTTCCACCTCGCCGTCTTTGAAGGCTGATTTTAGCCAAAGTAGCCTATTAAGCACTATTTTTTTTTAATGATTATGAAAGCTGGGAGTTTGTAAAAGTTTTTAAATTTATTTTAAAACCATGGAATCACTTGCTAAAATTTTTAATTTATAGTTGAAAATTGAAGTCATAATTCACCAAATGTAATTTTCTGACTTTACACCAACATATTCATAGTTTTTATCAAAGTTACGTCGCCAATTATTTTATGCGTAAAAGCAACACTCATCAGTATTCAGTGGCAAAAAAAAAATCTAAAGAAAGTTTTCTACTTTTTTTTTTAGAATTTTTTAAGTTGTTCAAGTGGAAAATTTTCTAAAATTCGGAAAAAAATTCATAACTCGAAAACTATAAGAAAACGCGGAACATACATGGGGATGATTCAGGTACCCCAAAGAGTGTTCTATCTCTGGAATTTCGCTTGACCATACTTTCTGGGACACCCTGTATATCACAAGAACTGTCAGTTTATTTAGTGAATATCACAAGAACTGTCAGTTTATTTAGTGAATTTGACAGTTCTTGTGATATATATCTACCGTGATAAAAAAGTCACTGGTCTAGAATTGAGCCAAAAGAGAGAGAACTTACAACAAGAGAGAATTCATTAAAAAGCAATGATACTTATTTTTAAACGTGCGCAAAGTTTTGTTGCTTTTCTAAAGGGTTCTTATTATCCCTGACTTCGTCCACAACAGTACATGTACGTGGGTGACCAACGGGGTAGATCAATGGAATATTAATTGCTTTTAAAGAGCCCACAGGATTATGAGAATAATTGGACTGTTTGACGGCAAATTGTCTGCGGATGTGTTATTTATTCATTTACGTTTATATTTGGTAACGTGTGCAATCTATTTGATCTGAGTACCTAGTTACACTTCGAGACCCTATTTATTTGATTAGAGTCCTTTTACAATGCGTTGACTCTATGAATTATTTAATAAGAATTGTTAACCCTCGGTGAGGCAGGGAATGAAGGGGCTATTCGACACCAACCCGAATGGTTTTTGTTGTTCAAACGTAAGTTAACAAAACAAGCCTTGGCGCTGTTTATTTTTTAACTACTTGACTTGTAATTATAGAATATTTATTTCTACGTGGATGATTAGTTTAGACGTGCAGAGGGCTTAGTAGTGAGGAGTTTAGTATTCTATAAGAACTCTAGTTTTTTTACATTAGTTCTCGTAATCACACCAGGGCGCTCACGCTCATCGTTTCTAGCGACTACGCTAACGGTAAGTCATTTTGCGTAAATCTATCGACAAAATGATATTAAAACGCAGAATGAGCCTTGTGTTGTTGATTAGGTAAGCGTTGTTAAAAACAGTAGATTTGGTTCATAATATTTTATCTAAATAAACAGTGCTTTAGCCGAGAAAATGTATCAAACAAACAGACAAAGTTTTGCATTTATAAATTGGTATAGATGGATTTCGGATTGATAAAAAAAAGTTTATTTATGCGACGCATGCCTCGCGTCACGCACGCGTTTCACGGCACGATTGACGCATATAAAAGCGTCGGCGTGTTCGCCTAACGACCGGTAATGAAAACATTTTTTATTTTATTCTTTTACTTTTTGTTTGCCGATGGTGTTGGGTTAGTGTGGATAAGATGCATGGCATTGTGACAATGTTAAAAAAAGGTATGCAAGTATCATATCAACTATTTGGTTCCCATAGTACATCTCCCGCTTAGTTGGGGTTAGATAGTGTTGTGTGGATTGTCCGCGTTTTTTTTTAATGTTGTTACCAAAGGTCGTCAAACTTTTATAATTTCATTCACGAATGTCATCGATCTTTTACTTTTACCCGCGTTTTAAAAAAAAAAAAAAATATTTAAAACAAGCCCTAATTTCAAATTAATTTTAGATGATTTTTGACCTGCGTGGATTGCCTACATTTTTTATATAAAAAATATTAAAAAACTGGTAATAGCAGGTTACAACTTCTAGCTCGTGTACCTTCTACACGTTAGAGGTGCTTTTAGTTTTGTAGGTTAATTGACAAGAAAAATACAACCGTCATATTCTGTAAAATAATTATATTCATAAATAAATACCGTAACTATTATTTTATTTTAATATTCATGTCTACCATAGGTATGAATATTATGTGATATGAAACGTCCATTCCACACCAACCCTTAAATTTTCCACCTTTTCCCCTCACTAGAGTCATAATCGCGCGCACCTGTCACGCGCGCGCCGCTACGTCACTGACCGGCTGTGACGTAGTCGTGTGACAGCCAGTTTGGAAACAACGAAAAGTTACTTCCGGTCCTTTTGTGTGCTAATTAACACGTTAGCTGCGGCACCAATTTTTGCATACTTTCCGTTCCTGCGGCACGAGGTATAATCGGCCCGTACCGTGACCAGACGTTAGGGCGACACGCGGTCTATTAGACCCCACCTCCTTTTACAGACTAAAATCCATTTTCTGGCGCGAAATCAAAGATAAATGAGAATTTTGGTCCTTATTGATATAGACAGTGAATTGATGAACCCTAATCCACCGTCGCCCCGGGATCTGATGGCTAGTTTAGGAATTATTAGCAAAACAAAATATGGGATCTTATACACCTCGTAACGCACTGAAATAGGGCAAATTTTCGCTGCGATTAGTGATGGGAAAAATAATATCGACGTTTTTAAACTGTCTTAACTACGCAACGACTTGACTGATTTTGATTAATTATATCTCATTAGATCGTTTTAAGGGCAAAACCTGGCAAAACAACACAAAGCTATCAAAGGATACATTTTTTTTTTAAATAATCTAAATTGTGCTTGAAGGCGCCATAAAGAAAAAAAAACCGGCCAAGTGCGAGTCGGACTCGCGCACGAAGCGTTCCATTCTATACCATTAAGAGGCACCTATTACAGACTTATTATTGGAAAATAATGGATTACGGTTTATGCATAAGGTTTATCTTTCTATTTGTATATGAAAATCTTAATGCGGTTCACAGAATAGAAAAAAAAGGCAACCAGAAGTAGAAAAGAAACTGTACTATTTATTCTGCCTCGGGCTTTAAAAATACAATTATTAGAACTTGAATTAACATTAAAAAATCAGTATCAATATATACTTTTTTTTTATAAAAATCTCAATATGTTGTACTTATTTATGTGTGTGAATTTATGTGTAATCGACGTGATGCACAACACTGGTCGCGGGAAGCTCGCGTTGAGTGCGGTACGAGGTCAGCGGGGATATGGGACGTTTTAGCCTCGTTTCGCACTGCATTAAAATTATATTAATTCAGTGCGGCACGAGGCCTAAGACATCCGGTACCAAGGTAGGTACACCACCGAGTCCATGAACCATTAGTGATCTCAAATATATATTTATCTCTTTCCTACACTGGACCAAACCAAAGCTATGCCATTCGCACGACAGAGAAATTCACTTTTTTGCTTGCCGCACCACAGGGAAGTTGCATCAGGGGTGATTTAGGCCTCGCTTCGCACTTAACGTGTTAAAACACAATAACCTGACCTTTGTTAAAAGTGGGTTCGTATTTTTAGCGGCCTAATCAAAAATGTTTCTATAGGAACGTTTCCAAACGCAACAAAAGATTCGGTTTTTTTGTTTCTTGGATGAAGTTAGCTTATTGGCTGTTGAAAAAGCGAAACAAAGAATATAGGTCCAGCAGTGGATAAAATCAGCCTTAGGACGACGATGGTTATTCTTCATTATCATCTGCATAAACATTTTTATAATTTCCCAAAAGTTAAGAGCCGAGCGGGATTTGAACCCGTGACCTTCCCCTTATCATCATAAAGCATAAAGTCAACTGCTAGAAATATGCGTCCTTATACGATATGGAATATGTATGGGAAGCCTTCTGGAAGTACTGGGAGAAAAAATCCCGGGAACAAACGTCTTCATCGCCATTTTCCGCCATATAATGTCGTCCTGGTCGTCATCTTTTCATGAAATTACGGAATTGCTCATTATTTTAACTTAATATAACCGGACCGAGTAATACCTGCTTAAAATTCCGGGTTCTGACAAAATAAAACACCCTATTCTTGAATATGCAAAAAAAACACGATCTCTCTCGGTTCGCATCAATATCAAACAGGTGTAGGTTTGATTGGCGCGCCCAAAAGCGGCCGAGACACGTTTTCAATTTGCCCATAATCCTCTGCACCCTGCATCCTTGCTTTTGAGCTCGTAGCTTTGATGATCGGGTGAGAGGAGGCTTCATTAGTGTTTATTTTTCATTGGTGCTGGTGTTTTTTTATTACCAAACATATTTTTTATGCTATCATGATGTGAGACAATTATATTCTTAAAATATGTAGAAAAAAAAGACTAGAATAATTTTAACTTGAAAGATTGTCTACTGTTTTACTAGTTTTTCCCACTGATTGGCAAAAAAACATTCACGACCCAGAGATTGATTGGGTTGCCAAAGTAACGACCCGCGGTTACGTTTGCACTATTGATTCGCCCCATTAAATTTGCAGACGTTACTGGTTAGTTATGTTTGCACAAACGTAACCTCGGGATTACGACACAAATATTAGAAAAGTCACCAAAAACTCGAATCGGCAGCATTAATTAAACTGATCTAAGCAAAGCATCAAAACGTCCATTAAACGAACCCCAACTGCAACAAAATAATTAAAACATGTTGCTATAAAACTGTTTACCATCAAATCACTCTAGCATTCGTCTAAGGCGCACTACACACTAGCACATTCCCCTAAACGACGGGAGATGGGCGTACATGTTTTTTATTTGATTTCTCATCCAATTTGCGCGCACCCCAGAAGCGACTCCCGCGAATGAGAATTACATTTTATTATACACCTCGCGTGTAATAAAGGCTTGGTTGAGCCCGATTATACAACTTTAGCTTTAAAAAAATACACACTGCGCTTGGGGATTACCTATAGCCACGAGTTTATTCGATTAAAACAACGAAATAATGTGATTAAAACAGAATTACCTTGACTTCATCGCCAATGGTTAAACATAGCAAATTAGCAAAAACGCAATGTTGAGCAAGGAAGATCAAACTACTAAATGGATGACAAAAACGACATGCAAAATACACTAAGTTGGTAAACATTGATGTATCTAAAGACATTATTCACCACACAATAGCAGAAATTGATAAATACTCGCAAATACAACCTAGGATGTTGATTGAAGGTTCAAGGCTCAGGTGCGTTCACAATCGCAATGAGAAACCGACAATTACTCGGTGGAGAGACATGTGTGAACGCACCGTAACCCTCATCTCAACGAATCGTATTTTGAGACGATGTAATAGAAGTGTCATCATAGGAAATATTATTTATATACTTTTTGTATACTTATGTTCCCACTTATAATTAGTCCCAGGATTAGACGTCTGTACCTAAAATACAGTTGTATTATTAAAATACGACAAAAATACGAGTTGTAGTAAAATACGACTGTATCAAAAATCCATTTATTTTAGATGGAAGCTTACCCAGCATCTCGTCATCTCACCGAAGTCAGCCTATTGCATAGATAAGACAATCATGGTCAAAATCAAACTGTGAAGGAAAATGTGGTGAGAAAACCCGCAGTTTAGATAGCTGTAGGTTATGATCATAATGCATTAACACCACCATTTTTTTTGGAAATTGACTTAATTTTTTATTTAATTGACTTAAAAATTTACTTAAATTTTTGGAAGAAACAATAGTGTTTGCTATTTCTCTATGGTTAGTTTGTTAAACTTATTTGCATTTATTTATTTTGACTCAAAATAACCAGTTTTCAGTTTTGTACCAGTTTTGATACAAAAGTAGAGGATTAGCACAAAAGTACACCAAAAAACCCAGTTGTTAAGTTAATTATAAAATAAATCGTGTATCTTAATTATTGACTTCAAAGAAAGGCACGAAACTGTAAGCCTACCACAAGCTCTGTCTAGCTTTGTCTCTGGCTCTGGTTTTGAGTCTGTGTGAGTACTGTCGAAATTAATCCTACGTCGAAACGTCGCACACACTTACACTGGTGAGCACCCACACAGACTCAAAATCAGTGCTAGACAGAGCTTGATGGGAGGCCTACGGATCTGAGAATATTCATGCTTACAACCTTATTTGTAAATATTACAGAATACCAATGGCATAAAGTTTTTAAATTATTCCCAGAAATCATAATTTGCAAGTGAAAGCAACAAGTTAAAAGCAATAACAATGTAATAACTTGATCGATTGAGTGAGATAACGAGTGCAACTGGATTTTTGTAATAAATTATTTCAACTTTATCTCAAAAGCGCGAAATCAGAAGCGGGATCGTTGATAACTTATTTTTAAGTACTTATTTATTAAAGGCGTGCAATGAAATGTTGCCCTCTTTGAGCTCTTTATCTTTCAAGGTTTTAAATTGAAGTGATCAATTTCATCTTATTACTGCTAAAGATTGAAGCGATAAAACTTTCGAATTACATTTAGGTAGATGCATTTGGTGGGTGTACCTGTAGGCCTACCACAAGGTCTGTCAGGCTTTGTTTCTGGCTCTGTTTTGAGTATGTGTGAGTGCTCACCAGTGTATTATACTGTGCTTAGGGCGTAAGACGTTTCGACGTAAGATTTATTTTGTCAACATTCACACCGGCTCAAAACCAGAGCCAGAGTCAGAGCCAGACAGAGCTTGTAGTAGGCCTACTGCATTATTCTTTAAATAAACTCGTCGTGAATGCTATACATTATTAAGATATGCAGCTAAAGTATATTTTTATTTGGCGAAGCTGCATACTCCATTTGATCTCAGTAGAGGTGGGTTTTATTCCTACTCCTAAAGTACGGACGTGAAACGTGGGGAATAAAACTGCAGATAGAGATCTCCAAGTGATGCGTGAAGACCAGCTAAGCGTGTCGAGAGGATAGGCTCGAATCATCACGCTATACCATCAGGGGTGAATGTAGAGAATACGTACAAGCTGCATAAAAATGACTTAATGATTCAAGATTATGCCACGGTTGGATTTCATTGCACGGTTGGAAGGTAAGAGACTCTTAGTTTAAGGGGTTCTTTAGGAACATCTCTTAAACAGAGGTTTTGAGTACAAAGACAAAGTAACGCTTGGATTATCATACGATTTGAATGACAGAAAAGAAAGCAGGATAAAACCAGAGGTTTTAAGGCAAAATAAAAGTGTGAACAAAGAAAGCATAGATGGACCTTCTCAATAAACAATAGTAAATTGAGACCTGAGGGAAAGACTATCACGCAACGTGATTACAGAAGTGAGTATTTTTTTAATTAAGTTAAGCCTTGAATTTTTTAACGATTAGGTATAAATCAATAAATTATCATTAATATTAAACAACAGTAAAACAAGGTAAGCCACTAGGCTTACCTTGTCTACTCTTTCTTGTCTTGTCTTGTCACTTAGGCTTGTGTTGTTGTGTTGTGAATCGTACGAACTATCGTACGATTTTATACAGTTGATAGAGCTGGAGGAGACCTACACATAAATCCAGAAATATTTTGTAACCAGCCAATTTTACAGTATCAGCCATCAAAGGCTACCAGCCCATTGACACTGCAACTCGGTACATACGAATTTTGCCTATTCAAAGGACCTATTGAAAGAGGGCAGCCATGGTCCTATTGTTCTGATCAAATGCACATTCATGTTTAATCCTCGTATAAGGTCGTAAATTGAAACCTACATCGATATGTCCCCAGCCCTCTAGAACCAAAACATAACGCTACATACGAGATCAAAGTGACAATGCGGGAGGGTGAATTTGTCTAGGCGACTTTGAAGAGCTTTGAATGCTGGATGGGCCTAGAAACCAGCAACCTATTAATGGAATATGATTTCTCGGGCTGCTTATTATAAGTCGTCCGGGGAAGTACTACCCCATGTATATTTCTGCTGTAAAGCAGCATCGCTGTGTTTCGGTTTGAATATATAGGGTGTGGGTGTCAGTGAAATTACTGGCACGTAGACCCACGATGGATCCCACGATAGAAACAGGGCAGTGCATCGTAGGACACGTTCCTGACGTGCGTGATTTACGAGGCAATGCTTTGTTATAGGCCAAATGCTTGTTCCATCTGCCAGTTGTATTAAAAAAAATACAAACACAAGTAGGTACTATAGATAGGCACTATAGTGCATGCGTTTGAGAAAGCACACTGCGGACTAAGCAGGAACAGTATTACATTGTTCACATGTCAGTCAAAAACTGTTTGAGAAGTAAAACGTATTGCAAAGTAGATCTTCTGTCAAATAATATCCAATAATCAAAATCAAAGTCCATCCAGCTAAGGCAGATCCGTAAAACTAGACTATTCCTCTGTTAAATCAGAAAAGTTTGCTCAGCTTGATGAAGCCATATCCAGGTGCTCCAGTTCCTTGAAATACACTAATAAGTGCGGCGAGCGACACCGCTCGTCATTACGACGAGGCAGCGGAGGGTGCATTCTGTTTTGTCTATATTGGAAATATGCTTTACCACCTGTCACAAAGAATGTGAATTGTAGGAATCTGAATTACAAAGGGGAAGAATCTAACGACTTTGTATTATTTTGTAGATTTTAGTTAGGAGAGACAAAAGTAAAGACTGGCAAAAATAATCTTGCTATACGAATGTAATAATATTCCAAAAATAATCATACTTCATCATCTGACTGAATAAGTCTGCTGGCCATAGATCCTTATAGTTCTGGATGTTTTACCGTATTTACACACTTGGCAGGCACACAAGGTTACAACGTTAAGACGAAACGAACAACGTTCATTGGTAGGCAATGTTAGCTCCAAAAAACTTACTATTTTCAAAAAATATTACTATTTATTTACACAAAGAAACTTACAATTAAACAAATATTTACAAAATGTACAAAATACACAAGAAACAGTATTACAGTATTTATTTACTTGTTTTTTAATGCCAGTAGGATTTTTGAAGCTTTAAGCTTTTTGGAGCTTTGGCTATGTTTCAACTTTCTCAAATTTTGCAAGTTTTCTAGCAGTGATGTTCAATAACGAAATTAATTTTGAATTGTTTCTTTGTGAGCTCAGCATTGCTATAATTATGATATCTCACAAAACTCTTCTGACTGACGTCGTGCCTACACCTATCATCACGGCAACAACTCGTAACATATGATTTACAAACACGTCTCGTCCGCATGCAAATGCTGCGCTGAATCTGTATCATTTAAATTCCACTACTTTGGGAAACTATTAATGTGATCGAGTTTTAATCGAATCAATGTTCAACTTTAGGAAGTATGAATGGACTATGTGAAAGATGGCCAAAAATAAATCGTGGCACTTTGGCAATGCCAGAAGTGAAACCTTGAACAAGCCGAATTTTGTTGATCTTTGCCGAAGAGGTGTTGGTCACGTGACGGTGCCGTGATGTGAGGTCATTGGTTTTCCTACCTAAAAAATGCTTAAGCCTGCCTTAGAAGGTTTACCAGGAAAAAACTAAAGCAGCTGAAAAAATATAGTGAAAAACAATTTATTGTACCTACTCTAAACTTTTATTCAAATATATTATTATAAGTTTAAAAAAATAGATACCTATATTGTTTATTGTTGTTTATTTTGTTGGTTTTGTTGGTATTGTTGGTTTATTTTATTTTTATTCTCATTAAAAAATACTGTACGTTCTTAAATAATGTGAGAAGTAATTGGTAGGGGTCGCCACACCAGCCGCCCGCATAGCCGATGAGATTTCTCTGTATGCAAATACTTGCCGCGTTTATTTACTACTTTTTACGTCATTTCCCGCATTTCGGTACGCTCGCTTTTTAGTGTTTTTACAAACCTTTATTTTCAGAATATCATTAACAGACGAATGTGGCTGCAAATGAAGTTGTACGTTCATGTTAATTGAAAAGCTTAAAGCCAAGTTATCTTTGCTTGGCTGATGTATTTGTGTATGTTTCATACGTTGCATAATAAAAACCAAACTAATGAAGCATTTTGTAGAAATATTCATAGTTTTATGCTTTTGACATACCATGGTAAAGTGCCCAGTGATATTAAAGATCTACCAGGCAGATTATTTATGAAAAAGCTGAAACTATAGCTACTTGAGAAAAGTTTTTGTAAAGATAATGATTTTTTAAATACCTAATGACTTTGAATTTACACCTGACTTGCTTTGTTAATTTGAATTTTATATCTTAATTATGAACCAAGTATTATAATTACACTAATATAATTGTTAATAGGAATTTAGTGATAATTATGTTTTATTAGTAAAAATAAGACACTTAAAATTTGCATGCCAATACTTTGGTGAAATATGTGAAACTGATAAAATAAAATAAGAACTAACTCCTTACCATATTTCAAACAAATAAACATTTCATTTCATAAAACTGGCTTTTTTTTCTTGTTCCAATGCTTTTAGAAAATCAATTGTGCTCTGTAAAAAGTGTTTATATTTCACCAATTAGATAATTGAATATGTGTGGCATAAGGAAAGTTATTTTAAAAGTTATCTTACCTCAGGGACTAAGAGAGCAGCTGACTGCGGATGCTAAATTATTTTCTTGTCAGTATCCAGATGTGGAGTCTGCAACATTGTTTGTTCTTCAATTCTAGTTTACAATAGTTGGGGTGCAGTTTGGTGACATTCGTCATTATCAGAATAATGATTCTCGAGTTTCACATATAAAGTATCATTGACTTTAAATTCCTTTTTACAGGAATCACAAAATAGGTTGTTTGGTAGCGATCGCTGTTTTGCGATAAGACCGCCCATTGTTTGAGGCAAATAGTTTTAAGTTTTTTTATTTGTGGTTGACCTGTTATTTTATAATTTGTTTTGTGCAATAAAGTGTTTTCTATCTTCTAGTTGCCATAGTTTTTTACTTGATGGTTGATATAAAAACAGTGGCCACTTGCAATATAATATTCAGTTTTTATTGGAAATAATGATAGGTAATATAAAAAAGTAAAGGTAATAAAAAACTGGCCTTTGTAGGTATCTATTATAGTGTCAGGGGCAACTGGGGAGTACTCAAGCCCTACTTGCGGGAAGCTATAGTGTCTGGGACAGGTTTTTAGGTGGAATAGATTTGCCCAGCACCTAACCTATCCGAACACAGAACAGAAAAGTTAATAGGTACACGACTAGATTCGAAACCGCTACCTTAGGATCGGAAGTCGGGGATACTACCACTAGGCTGCCAGTGCACTCTAAATAAACCAATAACATTGCTAAGAACTCTCAAATTCCCATATAATATGAATACTTCCTCTTCCCTAGAGACTACCTACTCAAAACGCAAAGGAAGGCTCGTTCCAAACTCGTACTCCCTCCAGCTTCACTTCAGCGTGACGTCACGTGGTTTCCGAATACACCCAGAAGTTCGAACATAACAAATGATCGTTCCACATCAATTTGTCTGGAAGTCGTTAAAATCGCGTTTCCTCAAATTAATTTCTCCCCTTACCTCGCACCGGCGATAACCAGAAATATGGTTGTTATACACATTACGATTTTGATAGATGCTCTGGGGGATGATAAAAAGTCACGGTGAGTTTTTTTGCTTAACGCTTTTATGTTTTTAACCTCGTATATTTTTTTTCACCAAGCAAGTAATATGATTTGTGGAGCATTGATTTTGTTAAGATGAAGAATGTATTGAGGATGTACTCTACTTAAAGCATTTTTTTCTTAATAATGCTATTTGTCGAATAAAACATACCAGTCCTGGGTTAGACAAGACTAAAACAGAAATGGATATATTTTTATCTGACGAAGTTTATCCGAAGGTTGAAAATTAGTTAATAATAGTGAAATACATAAATGTCCCAAAAGTTGAGAGCTGAGCGGGATTTGAACCCTGACCACTGCGCCATCTGAACCTAACAAAAATATAGCTGATTGTTTTATTTTTTAAATATTTTATAAATTCAATAAAATTAAATAATAAGAAAATAGAAAACCTAAATTACTAAATCTTTACTTGTTCAAGTAAATCCTTTTGAAATCTTTAAAACCATAATGTGCCATGCCATGCATCATACTTGAAGCCGATTCAAAGCGAACATTTCTTTCGAGATTCCTTCACATTACACCCTTGGATACCTTACGATGAACCTTACTAAAGTAAGTCGACATCTACTCATCATGGAAATGACTTCTTGTGTATAATTAAAATTGTCAAACACTCATAATGTATGAAAATATAAAAAAAATATGAAAATCAAAATGTTTATTTGCAGCAATATTAAATTTACAGAGGTTGTACCTACTATTTTGCAATTATTAAAACTAACCGACATACATTTACGTTTACCTATCTAATCACAATTACAATTTAATTACCCACCTACTTACAATTTTTTTTAAATTACAGTTTATATTAACCATTGGGTAAGAGATGATAATAGTCCAAGCGTCCATTGCGTTTTTACGGTTCCAATAGAGGTCCTCGAATAATGACCACCACCATGAAGAAGAACATCGTGAGGAAACCGGCAAGTCGTAGAATCTAAAAAGTTCGAAAACATGGTGTCAGGTGCGTGACCCATTCGTGCACTTGATACATGTTTCGAACTTTTTGATGCGGCTCTTTTGAGGTGCACTTAAACTCCTTTCACCACTATGCTGGTTCGAAAAAACCAGTGACACGATCAGAAGCCCATACTATTTTGAAACATATTGGGTAAAATGTCTTAGTCTAACCGAGTTCCCGTGGTATCATTCTCAAATCACTCCCCCACCAAACTTCCAACACCATTCAAAATTCATTCTTCACTTGTGACGTAAAAATAGCGAGGTATAGTCCAGGATAAATTATGCACCCTCGATGCATTAACAGTCCCCTTTGATATTTTAAAGGTAAATAAATGGGTAAATGGGGGTAACGCTTGTGTTATTGTGTAATAGAGCGGTTGGTGTAATGAGGATCGGTGATTGAATAAATGTTTGTAAATTGTTGGGAGGTGATCAGGTGAATTGCATTCAACTTTTTACTCTCATTTTTAGATGAGATGATTTAAAAACATTTAAAAAAGGCCTTTGCATCTATTGTAGAGGATTTATAAAGCGTCTGGGGCAACTGGTGGTTACTCATGCCCCTACTAGAGGGATGCTAGTGCCTTGATGTGTTTACCGTAACTTTTAAAATCTAGACCAAATAAATAATCACCTCAAATAATCACCTTGTTAACGCTTGAATTCGTACAACTATAACAAATAAATTTTGGTCGCCAGTCTAATTATATTTTTTACGAGTGTTGTAAAACAAAATTTTGCAATAAAAGCTTTCAGTAATTAGAGTTGGGCATAATTTGGTTTACTTTTATGAAACGGAACAGTTTTCTAGGTGCAATCATAGTAATTTGGTATCTTTTACGACATCCAAGATTTTACTCATACAGGGTGTCCCATAAGTCAACGTCCAACCGAAAATGAGAGATGCGCCAAGTCATGACAGTTATCAGAAAAATATAAAAAAAAAATATTTGTTATGTAACTTTCGAGTTATGAGTATTTAAGAAAAACAGGAAAAACTGACACCCTGTGATGATCTTTTAAGTCCTGTGACTACAAATATTAACTTTTCATGAAACTTTTTTCTGCAACGTAAGCATGAATAACCCTTCTGTAAATTACAATTCAAAATTAGGCCATAACTACCTCAGTTTTCAATGAAATCGTGGAGTTTTGGCCAACATTTCATTTCAGATAATTACATCACCCAACTTTAACCGTCAGTACCGCAAAAAAAATGTACTACACTATCATGGCAAGTAACTTTAAAAAATGGCGCATTTATCCAGGATTCCAAAATGGTATAATACTTGCTAGAGTACTCCTTAGTTTTGGAAATAAAAAATGTTTTTTCAACTAAACCGGATTTCCAATCAATTTTATTTCATGAGATAAAAATGTTTGTACCCTCTAAATTATGGACTTAAAATTCCTACGCTGTGTTTTTAAGTCACTCACAATTTACAGGTACAAGTAAATACCATTTCGACAATGCAAGTAAACAAATAGAGCCACCATCTTGTCGAAAGAGTAATAACCATAGGTGAAAGTTTGAAATAAAATTCAATAGGATTATTAGATTCATGTAGGACTGCACTTCAAGTATTAAATGGAACGCCTCAGAGCGAGGTAACGCCACATGAGTCATGTTTTTTCGTGCGTGCAGCCGGCTACATCGAATTATAAGACGTTGTCACGTCAATAACCATGTGATAAGACCGGCAACGGGCGAAGGAAATCTTTAGATTAAAATCACGATTGAAGTAATCCTATGATTGAATTTTATTTCAAACTTTTACCTAAAACTAACAAATTACTTGAAAACTTTATTTACACTAAGAAACTTACAATTAAACAAATATTTACAAAATGTACAAAATACACAAAAACAGTTGAGCTCTCCCGATCGTTACAAACGATCTAGAGATAGCTCAACTGATCCAACTTGAAAACCCATGGTTATTACTCTTTCGACAAGATGGTGGCTCTAACTGTTTATTTACATCGTCAAATGATTTTTACTTGTACCTGTGAATTGTTAGTCACTTAAAAACGCAGCGTAGGCATTTTAAACCCATGATTTAAAGGGTACAAACATTTTATCTAATGAAATAAAATTTATTGGAAATCCGGTTTAGTTGAAAAATCATTTTTTATTTCCAAAACTAAGGAGTACTCTAGCAAGTATTATACCATTTTGGAATCCTGGATAAATGCGCCATTTTTTAAAGTTACTTGCCATGATAGTGTAGTACATTTTTTTTGTGGTACAGACGGTTAAAGTTGGGTGATGTAATTATCTGAAATGAAGTGTTGGCCAAAACTCCACGATTTCATTGAAAACTGAGGCAGTTATGGCTTAATTTTGAATTGTAATTTACAGAAGGGTTATTCATGCTTACGTTGCAAAAAAAAGTTTCGTGAAAAGTGAATATTTGTAGTCACAGGACTTAAAAGATCATCGCAGGATGTCAGTTTTTCTTGTTTTTTTAAAATACTCATAACTCGAAAATTACATGACAATTTTTTTTTTTTATATTTTTTAGATAGCTGTCATGACTTGGCCTATCGTCCGTTTTCGGCTGGACGTTGACTTATGGGACACCCTGTATATCTAGGTGATCTCGTGAAAGTCATAATACTAAAGTTCAGAAACAGGGTGATTCTGCAATAACATTGTTTTTTATACAACTAGTTGATGGAACAAGCATACCCCAGCTTGCCTCGCATACCCACCTGATGTTAAATGTTAATTTAACATCAGGTGGGTTCTTCACACCATCGCCTATAACAAAACATTGCCTCGTAGGTCACGCCAGAATGGTGCCCTTCGATGCACAGCCCTGCGTTCATCAACTTGAGGCATGCAGAATGTGAAAGCTCAATAAAAGCACAATTGTTTTTTAAAATGGTTTAACACGACACGTCTTTCAAATTCGGGCCACGAGCACAGAATGACTGGACCACCTCTGGTTGGAGGTCCTTAATACACACAATGAATAACAACAAAACCGCCAGTTCAGCATTTTAACTTGAACAGTTGTTCAGCCTCACGTGCCAGTTCACCGACATACCCACACCCTGCAAACCGAAACACAGCGATGCTGCTTCACGGCAGAAATAGGCATGAATGGTAGTACTTCCCCGGACGAGCCGTTCACAAAGAGCCATTACTAACTATTCCCACTATCTACAGCATAACCTACAAACATATTCATCTTACTGATGACGTGCAATGTATCTCAAACTTGTCCCCTCTTGGCGCCGCCGCCGTCTCTACCTTCGGTAACTTAGTATCATTTGCTGAATCACCCACGTTTAATAGAGTGTAAATTTATCTACCCAGGATAAATCCTTATCCCTGGAGCGATAATGTTGTGTTTATCATTCCTTTTTGCAATAATGATTGAAATTATTTTTAGTCTTGCGTTTGATTTACTCTCGCGCGAGGAAAAATCGGTTTGGTGTCTTCTATTGTTTGTTTTTGTGAATGTGCCACGATTTATTATTGTTATACAAAGATTTTTATACTTCTGTTTTATTTTTTATCCATATTATTCAATGCATTAATGCATGCTGTGGAATTCTCTAATAATTGGAGGCACACACGGTCATAGAACTATTCTGATATTTTAATTATTCTCATGTTTCCTTTTCTTGCTAATAAATAAATAAATGATAAACATTGTATGCACCTCTATCGCATTTTTTACCGACTTAACAAATACAAAAGGTTCTCAATTCGGTTGTATTTTATTTAATTTAATGAGCTGATTTAAAAAAATCTTCTTTTTCTGTTGGGTAATATTTCCAAATAAGCTTCATAGAAATTTCATCAAAATTGGTCCAGCAAGTTTTTTAAACTTAAATTATTTTAACAACGCTGGGTACCAAACGCTGTCAAATATCGCTGTCATATTTGACAGCGTTTCACTGATCGCTACCGCAGAACGCCTAGATTTGCGCAAGGCTTCATTCACAAAAGCGTCCATTACCTCCAGCTCCGTCTCGCTCGAGCGCATGAAAAATGAAGGCTCGTCAATGGTGAATCAGGTCCGCCATTACCCATTAGCTCATCAAGACGCTTTGAGGGTCGACCTAGCGGAAACTGTGGGGTTTGATGAATAATCCGCCAGAAGTCGTATTATTATTTAGTTGCATAGAATTAATTTATGCATTTTTTCCTACATTGAAATAAAGTGAGCAGACTTTTTGCACCTAATAAAGTAAGTGTAGTGCAATGGTTATAGGTGCCTGGGTTAGGATTTTAAACATGAGGCATTTATGCCATTCTGAACAAAATCACACAAATACACATAATCAAAGCATAATCAATCTAATCCAAAAAGCAGCCAAGTGCGAGTCGGACTCGCCCATGAAGGGTCCGTAGCATCAAGTAACATAATTAAAGGTTCTTGTAGTTCGTCGAAAGGTAAATTGTGGTTTACGATTTATGACGTATAAAAAAAACTACTGACTAGATCTCGTTCAAACCAAATATCGTTGGAAGTTTGCATAGTAATGTACAACATAGTACTTTTTAAACTTTCGCGATCATAAGATATATTTTCTATTTTTGTGTAAAAATCTTAATGCGGTTCACAGAATACATTTACTCGCAAAGTTTCATTAGTCTAGCTCTTACGGTTTCGGAGAAAAATGGCTGTGACATACGGACGGACTGACAGACAGACAGACATGACGAATCTATAAGGGTTCCGTTTTTGCCATTTGGCTACGGAACCCTAAAAAGACTCCTAGCCTCTCAACTCAGTTGGTAGTAGCTCTGCCTTCTGCGCTCTAGGACGTGGGTTCGATCCCCACGAGAGCATAGAAGTTTGTTCTTTGTCTGGGTGTTATATTGTATTCTATTAGCATTTTATAAGTATAGCCTTCAAGCAATGCTGCACACGGCAGAATTTTTCTCAAGTATAATAAAATGAGAACAGCATTGCTTTACGGGCAATATTTGACCTTGTAACTCATGTAACCCCATCATTATTCAGAGAAAGTTATAATTATCGCTTTACATTCGCCACAATAGTCACTGTCCTTCGTAAATGGTGCGGCGCCGTATCCTTGGGCTAAACACTAGTAGAACTTATGGCAATACCCTTATTCTGCATGACAATGGAGCAGAAACCTTAGATGGAGTGGACTCATGCCATTGAAGACACTATTTTGTCACTTTTAGAAACTAACTGAATAAGGATATGTGTTCCTTATGAGTTTTTAGATACAAGAAGGTACGCTACCTCATCATCATTGGTGTTTTTTTTTGACGTGACAACGTCTTATAATTCGATGGAGCCGGCTGCACGCTCGCAAAAACATGACTCATGCGGCGTTACCTCGCTCTGAGGCGTTCCATTTAAGGCTTGAAGTGCAAGCGAGAGCGCGGAACGGCAGCGTTCGACATCTGTCTCTCTCCTACTTGAGTGAGCGATGCGTCCGCGTGGACACTGGACAGCTGTATGACGTTGTCATGTTCAACTATCGTCAGTAAACCGACTTTACAGACAGCTGTTTTTTTTTAAATTTGATTTCATAAATAATTTAAATATTTTAATATATTTTAATTCATAAGAATAGCTTTGACTGCCACACCTGATGGAAAATGAAAATGCAGCCTAAGGTGGAGCACGCTTAGCTATAATCCACTTGTTCACTCTGGACTTGAAAATTCCAAGGTTGTAATGCTCCGGAAATATGGACGACGGTAAAGAGTTCCACTCCTTGTGATGATTATATCGAATAGATTCTAATTAGCTACAGCTCATGGCGATTGTTCCGAAGTATAAGAGTCTCTATATCTACATTTCTAAATTAATGAACTTACAGCATTCAAAGCCTCCTGCTCGTAAGGGCTGAGTCTGTACGAGGCGTCCGACCCGACCAGTTGCGGTGTGGATCTGCAAACAAGAATAAACTATTGTATACCATCATCTATACTAAAAATTATAAAGCTGAAAAGTTTGATTGTTTGTTTGGTTGAACGCGCTAATCTTGGGAACTGCTGGTCCGAATTAAAAAAACATTGTTGGATAGTCCATTTACTGAGGAAGGATAAGCTAAGTATAGATTATCACGCTATACAAGGACACGTGCAAAGCTGGGGCGGATCGCTGGATATATTTATGATATGGCGATACGAATAAATAAGATAAACTAAATATGCATACTGTGTTACATAATTTAACCAAGTGAGCTTTGAACCCACGAATAAAACTCTCAAAAACGAAAAAGAGTAGCGAGAATGAGAGATTTTAAATAATATGATGTTTAAGAATATCTACATAGTATAAAACAAAGTCGTCTGCTGTCCCTATGTATGCTTAGATCTTTAAAACTACGGATTGAGGATTTAAACTTTGGTAACAAAGTAGCTCCAAATTCAAATTCTAAAGATAGTAATAAAAGCCTTTAGTGCTTGTACGTAACCGAGTTTCGATTGTCACAAGTAGTCGCAATACACTTGCAATAATAATCAGCATTCATAAATGTTGGTGAGTGAATTTATGTGTGTAGCTCTCGGCTAGTGGCGTGGTACGTCTGTAAGCGATATCATAGAATACTTTGAAAAACCAAAAGTGGCGCTAGTAAAAATATAACAAAGCTGGATCGTGCTGACGAAAACGCGCGGCGCATAATATATCTGTTGTAAATGTAATTGTAATAATATGTATGCTACTATATTATAACATGCTGTTGAGAGAATAAACCTCCATGAGTATGAACACCTGTCTTTGCTTATCTTATCCTCCTCTTTTTTCACCCCTCGAACTTGAGACCTATCGTACAAGTACATTATGTGAGTGAGCCAAGGATGATTGAGCCCACGGCTCTAGAGTAGGCCGGTTTCCTCACGACGACGGTTTCCTTCACCATTTATAGTACTGGCAAACACACATTTTTGGACAAAAAAACTCATTGGCGCACTACGCCACGATTTAAACCCACGCCCCTATGATCGTAAGGTGGGGCCGCTAGCACTAGACCACCAGTGCTCTTAGGGCGAAGGTGACCGCTTACGCTTAAACTCCCCTAAACTCGTTTGCCTATCTTTTACATTCAAAAAGAAACTACATATTTTCTTTTGGACAAAATAACAATTCTTCTGGTTTTTTCTTCAGTTAATGTGTCATACACACTTAGTAATGTATGGTTGCATCATGTGACCGTACTCCATTATATATTTGCTTTCGTATAGATCAGCGGTACTCAAAGTGTGTTCCGCGGAACCCTAGGGTTCCGCGCTATCCCTGTAGGGGTTCCGCAAGAATTTAGAAAAAAAGTACAAAATAATTAGTGACTGTTACATTGTGCTTTTATTATGCTTCTATAATAAAGAATACACTTTTAAAAACTATTGTTTTATTGTGGAGTTCCGTCAAGTATTTTGCTTGTCAAAAGGGTTCCGTGACCAAAAAAGTTTGAGAAACGCTGGTATAGATGATTTGAGAGGTGACAGACTTTCCATCAGGCGGGCGGTATTTTTGTAAGTCATGTTTGTTCTATAAAATGTAGTCTAGTGCTGATAGGGTATCTGGTGTTTAATCGCTATCCGCGTATGATATCCTCCCACCTGCAGGTAAGACAAATACGCTCATTTCCTGCAGAGCGCGCCGACAAATTGTGCCCACAACGCTTCCCCTACTCGACGCCTGTTCATTCGAGATTTATATAGGCCGAAATCACAATAAACTAAAGTTTTCTAGAAAACCATTGTACTTTCAACGGGGGTCGTAACTTTTTTAAGGAAGAATTATGTTGAGTCATAAAAGGCACGTGAATTTTAAAAATAAGCAAACGTACTTCATAATTATATTTTTTTCGCATGAGATGGTGGGACGTGATTGGAGCCCAACAGTGGAACACTACGGGCTAGTAGCTTTCACTACTAGCCCGCAGTAGTAAGAATAGTAATATTTTTTTAACAAAAGCTGAGGATGGTTCTGATTTGCTCGTGTGACAGATTATCTTTTGCCACTATGAATATTATTATTATTTTTTTTATGTAAAAGATAGACAAACGAGCTTACGGCCCACCTGATGGTAAGCGGTCACCGTCGCCCATAGACACCAAAAACACCAAGGGTGCTGTTGATAATAGTGATCTTCTTCTTATCGTGTCACTGATTCTTTCGAACCAAGTGTGGTGAAAGGATTTTAAGTGCGCCTCAAAGAGGCTCCTTTCGTGCAGTAGACACATATTTTCGAACTTTTTAGGTTCTACGATATGCCGGTTTCCTCACGACGTTTTCCTTCACCGTTTGAGAGCACTGGCATAGTGTACATAAATTTTTGCGAAGAAAAACTCATTGGTACACGACTGGATTTGAACCCACGACCTTAGGATCGGAAGGCGGGGCCGCTACCACTAGGCCACCAGCGCTCTCATAATAGTGATAATGTTGAAAACTCAAACTCAAACTCAATAATTTTTTATTCATTACGATGCAAGAATCACTTTGCTCATAATTATGCTTGCTCCTCATACCCTCTATGAGTTGAGCCTATTGAAAACGAAGAAATCAAAAAGGAGACTTCAATTCCTCTTTCTTGTCAACGTTTGGACATGATATCTGAAGTCATTTGGCGTGATATCTAAATTCATAGTTCATTTTTCTATCTGTTCCACTTCAGCCACTCACTATCCTTATCTTACTTATATTAGTCATCTCTCACTTTCACTAAAACTATTCAAGCGCTTAGGCATTCTTCTGCTCGTAATATCTTGTAGACTATACTATTGCAGGTGTAAAATTGAATTTTCATAGGAATTTCCAGTAGCCGCCTCGTCCCCTGGCAGTTAGACGAGGCAGTAACATTGTTAGACGCGGGAAATTCTGTTCGCTCAATTTCGCGCAGTTTTGGTTGCACTTGCTTGAGACGCTACTATGTGTAACTCGATAATTAAAAATAGATTATGTATGTTTCTTTTGTGGAAACTGCTCCTCCTCGCATGTCAAACATGGACACTCACAAAGAAGAGCTTAGATAGAATAAGAGTGTGCCAAAGAGGAATATAAAGAAGCTACACAGGGCACAAATTAAAATACAAGATCAAGAATAGCGTCATAAGATAAAAGACAAAAGCACAAGATGCCACTAGAAAAAATCTACACCTAAAATGGAAATGGGCTGGACATGTGCAACGAATGGCAGAAGACAGGTGGTCCAAAACGGTAACGAATTGGCACCCCCTTGATAAAAAGCGTAGACCAGGCAGACCCCGAAAACGATGGAGTGACGACATCGTCAAAATAGCAGGCTGCACTTGGAGTAAAGAAGCTAGGGACAGAACGTGGTGGAGGCAAATGGAGGAGGCTTTAACCGCTCTAGGTGGTCCTTATTTACACACTGAATAGTCTTGATATAGTTAAAGTAAATTTTATGAATTTTAAAGGAATTTTAATCAAAAGTTATTAATATAAGAATGTAAATTAGTCAGAAATAAGGACAATAAAGCTTTTTATCTTATCTTTATGTTACTCCTCCTCGTGGTAACGTTACTCTACGAGCATACATCGAAGAGGCTGAACATTAAATATAGAAGACCTAGGCCACGGTCCGCTGACATTCAATGTGCAGAACCCAATTAAATTGGGATTTTTACTATAAATAAAATTGAATTGATCATCGATCATATTTAGTTTAAATTATCGAAGCTTGGCTGAGATGAAGTATCAGAAGATTTTAGCAGTTCCATGAGAGATAAAAAATTGTAATGTTATTCTTTGTCTAAAGTCGAATTAAATGAATGTGTTATGAGTTTGACGCTAATAGTAGGGGCCTAAGTCAAAGTCACATGGGGCCCGAGAAGTGTAGTGCCCGAGGCTGTCTGCCCACACTTATTAATATTCCGCCCTTGTATCTATCGCGCAACTAATTGCCAACGCCTAGGAAATCTTCATGGAAAATTAAGTCATTCGCATTTATCTATACTCGTATCTAGCTAAATTCAGATTGAATGAAGAAGCATTATGTCCGAAGCATAATATTTTTTCTTCTCATTACCGTAACTCCCGATTCATTACTACTGTGATGCATGTTTTAAGAAATCAGCGTTACTATGTGCGTTGATGCCTTTAGTGCTTGTATATAACAGGGTTGCGGCAAAGGCCAAGTTGTTTCTTCATAGAAAGGACTCGAATATTTGTGCATGATTTGTTCCTAGAATTAGCCGAATGTGCCAATGGTTTTGTCGTGAGGTTGCATCATTTGTTTGCACTAACTAGATTGAAGAGAACCATGGTTTTGTTCATGAAAGTACAAAGAAAAAAGCAGAGAGTAAAATGATACATACCTACAATAAAGCAAGTTTACAGTCATAGCTTTGCGCAAATGACCTCATAATATATCTCCATACTGTCTTCCGTATTCCAACTAGTACCAAACTCAGAGCAAATAGATCCTCACTGGAAGATACTCAATTCAAATATTTGCTCTCGACTTGAGCCCCTTGGCAATAAACCGGCTATATTCGCTAAAGTGCGTTTAATACCGCCACAAGTGGGTTACTAGTCCATAGAAGATGACGATATAATATGCCCAAATATTACTTAAACATTGAGACTAAACCACCACTGAACATAATAACTGCAATACACGAATATGAGTAAATCAAAATGTTTGTACCTAAATGTTTACTTTTAAAAAATGGGACATAAAACTGTTAAACATACATACAGTACAACGGACAACAAATATGTACGAAGACAGTTTAAATACTTGCAATACAAAATGTAGTTTTTCGTTTTCTTTTTCAAGAGGCTGTGATATTTTATTTTCATAATGGTACTTACTGAAAGCTATCTTTTATCCCAGCATTCGTTCATCGCTTTGTCATCTCAAAGCACGTGCAATATTTGCTCTCAAAAACTCACCTATTTCTCAGGTCTTTTGAAATTTATCTCAACCGTATTTCCTACAGCATACGGTATATTTTGCTCATCGATTTTGTAAATGCGATCACGGCAAGCCTCTTCATTGTTGCCATCTTGCAGTATTGTCGAGTATCGTCGTGCTTTTGTTTCGTAATATGGAAATGTCGAATGTTACAACAATGACCCCTGACTTGTAGACGGGAGAGCTGCAGGGTATGGTTAAAGGTTTAGTTTTATTATTCTGATCATGGTCTGATCATAGTTCATTTGGTATTAACTATATACCAATTCAATTGGTAGCTATATGCCTCTGAGCTTAGTTGGTAGCAGTTCAGGGGGCTAATTCTCGGGCCGATCTCGATCATTTTGAAATTTTATTTTATTGCTTCTTTTCACAACCCCGCACTTTTTGTACGTTTTCCGTATATCGTAGCTGTCGAGGCTTTTACGAAGACGTCGTTTATGAATTACTCAAGGAAATTATCCATTCCCCCTTCGAAAAGAAGCAATAAAATAAAATTTCAAAATGATCGAGATTGGCCCGAGAATTAGCCCCCTGCCTTCTGCACCGTATGCCGTGTGTTCAATCCCCACTGAGAACAAATATTTGTATTCTAGGTATGTTTTTACAAAAAAAGTACGAGTAGGTACTTTTTTTCAGGTTAGGTATCTGGTTCCTATAATACAAACTCGGCTTAATTTGGGGCTAAATAGTATTGCGTGGATTGTCTACAATATTTGTTTATGATTCACTAATGTCAATAGTATTGCGTAATCAAGTCTATTTTTTTCTTTGGCGAGCTTTGAGGGTATAGTAATGTTTTTGGCTTTCGCTGTTTTTTGTTGACCTTTTTAAGTCTTTACCATTGTGTTTTTTTTCGTGTAAACAGTTCAGATAGATTGTACAGTTGGAAGGGGCATATATCAAAGAAGCAGTAGTAATCCCACTCGGTTTATTAAGTTTTGAGATATTAAATAATCTGTCTGGTTTGTAAGGCGGGTCTATTAGTTCCTTAAATGCCAGCAGCGCATCAGCACCTCTGGTGTTGCAGGTTTCTATGGGCGACGGTGACTACTTTCCATCAGGTGGCCCGTCTGCTCGTCTGCCAGCTATAGCAAAAAAATCTTTCTAGCAAGAATTTTCCTAAAATATCTGTATCAAACGGATCTTTAGCAAATGGCAGACCCCACAGTTATTTAAAGCTATTAACAAGACGGAGTATACTCCACTAATTGTCACGTCACAGACTCCCGCTAAATAAATAAGCACAGTCTAACACCGTTAGCACTCCGTCGATAAAAATAACAATTTTGCCGAACATCTGTCAAAATAACAGCGGTTTTGGGGAACGGTAAGAGGATAGTCGGGTATCAGGAACCATGACGTTCTCGAAAGATCTTGAATAACTTTTAAAGTTGTAGTTGTTTCTTCATCGTTCATCTGTCCGTCATCAGCAAGTGCGATAAAATCAAACAAAACTCGCAAATATTTTATATCTTTTAATTAAATTACCCTGCATTCTTATGTTACTCTTTCTTCTTATCGTGTCACTGGTTCGTTTGGACAAGTGGAGTGCGGTGAAAGGATTTTAAGTGCTAATTGTATTTGATCTTAAGTTACTTACGCTTGATGATATGCTATTTTTTCTCTGACTAGTTTGGTTTCTCTTACTAGGTAAGTCCGTAATTTTACCTATAATAAAATTAAGAGAATGCCTAATCACATTTTCATAGATAAATCTTGTGTGTGTGTCAATTAGGTAGGTACACACACGCATATTTAGCGAAGAAGCAGCAAATGAAGTATCTTTATACTTTTGCAGAGTAGGTACCTACTTACGTAGTTTTAACTGGTTTTGGGAGTAGAACATCGCTACTGAGACCGGGCATCGAGACACATTACTAGTCGGTGGAAAATAAGATGGCGTGGTAATGCGTAGATTATTGTTGTCCGTGTTATAAAGATCAACAGAGTTCTATCTGTATTCAATGGATAGTTTTCGTCTCATAAGTGACAAAAACAAAAAAATTGACATAAAAATGAAGTAGGTATTTCGAATGAAAAAGCAAACCCGGCTGTCCCCTGAAAATGTGAGGACAAACTCTGTGACGAGGCAAGGACGTCTGCTTGAGTTTAGCAATGCAACGGGCACGGGCACTCAAAAGTAGACGGCTGAAATAAATTATGCTTAGTTGTCTGCGTCGAATCTACATAGAGACTGTGAGAACGGACGGACGGTTTACTTTTTAAAAAGAGCTGGTTAAAGTTTGATCTATACGAGTAAAAGTTTCGCTCTACCACCTGAGTGAATTTTCTGTGACGCTAGTTACCGATATCCCGCTGTGATTTGATTTTGACCAGATTTTAACCATTCTTTGGAAGTGTAAATGCCCATGGTCAAAGTAGGTGGACAAAGAAAAGGCGGAGTCAGCTAGCTAAATCTCTTGCAAGCAAGTCGGCTTCAAAAGTGGTAAGGCGAAAATTTTGCTGAAAAAACATGAAATTCATAGATAAAACACGTAGAAAAACATTGTGTAGAAAAATGAAATTATGTATAATGATAAGCATAACAGTGGAGTTCTGTAAAACAAAATCTCTTGTTCATAAAACCTATTCTATCCATAATTAGGTATTAGCAGTTTTGTATCAATGTTTATTTTCCGAGTATGTACCTAACGTTTTTATTTTCGCAAAAGAAATCAATTACTATTGAGCATTCAGGTAAACATCCTGATTTCCTTGACAACCTTATCATTGGATCGGTGTGATAGCAACGGCCTTGGAGTGTGCCATACCTACTTAAAAGTAGCTTTTTCCCGCGACTCTACTCGCATAAAAATTATCTTAGTATAATTTTTTTATCCAGGTATGTACCTAGGGTACATGAATCAGTCAGAAGTATCTTTAGTTGTAGAATTTAGAGAATTCGTAAAAAATATCCCATATTATATTTTCTCTCTTATTGATAATAATATGATAATGCCTGACACTGTTTAGCCACGCTTTATAAGAAAGGATGCGAATAACGGGTTAAAATTTCTAACAAACTTTAGGCTTACATTTTTTTTTATAAATGATTTTTGTGACATACTTTTTTACTTAACTGCTTTTTTAACTTACTTTTAACTTTTCCCACTTTTCAAAAGCAATAAGCACATTTTAAGTTTATAACCCGAACATTATGCAAAAAGTTATAAATTTTCAAGATTATGTAGGTGTACCTATACTTACAAATTTTTGTCATTGAATTTGGTTAGATCATATTTTTGATTGTACAACCAGTATGCTTGCTTACGGTGATTGAAATAAGGTTAATTTTCATCAGATAATTGAAAAGCAATAAACGAAAAATGCTTGTAATTGTAAGTTTGTTTGCTGTAAGAATCTTCAGACGATCACCAGCATTTAGTTAAACCATTCGAAAAAAAAAACTGGGTAGGTACATACTTTCAGATTGTTTTTGGCTATTTTTGAAACAAGCGGATAACATTGTTCCGTTACCATGGCACTACCTGTAGTTGCTCTATCAATGTGCTTTGGCTATTGTTATGTCCCCTAAGAAACATCTTTCCTCAGGGCTACGAATTCAATAGTTATTGGTATAATCTGGGCTTAAATGAGCGTTATGAGTTCAATTGAGTATGGATCAAAATAAATATCATGATGATGGGGAGCATCAGCTACGTAGGTACTTAAGGTAGGTATAGGTTACTTCGTCCATGGATAGACTACAGAACCTGACGCTTTGCTACCTAGACGTTCTGCTATACAGACCATCTGATAGTTGGACGTTTTGCTACTTGGTCATTTTGCTAATTAGTCTTACTGCTCATTAGACCTTTTGCTCTGTTGGACATTTTGCTACTTAGACCTTTTAAATTTTCAAACGGCGAAACCGCTGAGGCATAAATAATAAAAATTGGTTCCATCATCATTGTTCTGGTGGTTCTTATGTTAACAAAATTTGAAAACATTTCCTCTGCTGTATATACTACCTATATATGACCCAAAGCCCAGCTCTACTCATAGCACCGATAAATCACTGGCTTTGTTGTGTTGGTGCAGTGCTGCACTGATGGCCACTCGTTACTCGCCACTTTCTGAGAAAGGGGGGGAGGGAGTTGGAAGCAACCATTATTTATCACGTGGGCACCTAATATCTTACTCGTATTTTATAATACCTAAGCTAGATTGTTCACAGGCTAGCTTGAAAATAGAGACTCATTTAAATTCTATTTTTTTTGTTGAGGAGCTTAGTTGTGCTGTTATAATTCCCGAAGTAGGACAGATAAATATTTATTATTTAGTAGCCAGTAGGTAAGTATACCATTGGCACTCGTAATAACTGATACCGACGCACTACAAGGAAACCTACAGCTGTAGCTTACACGGGCCTTCTCATTCATGGAAGTGACTCAAATTCATATTACATTGAACTGGTGCCATCTATCGTGGAGACACGGAACTGCTAAGGCTGCTACGAAGCTACGAAACCACCTACGCGCAACTACAAAATGGGGACTCTGTAGACTGTTGACGATAGGTGGCGCTGGGCGCAAAACCTTCAATTCACAATAGATGTCGCTAGAGTCAATTTTATTAAAGTTTTCACATAGGTAGGTACAGTCAGCGTCGTAAGTAGATTAGCATTTCTGGCTTGTAAAGTTCAAATTATTTCTTCAACAAGCTAACTTTCGATTTAAGTTTTAAACTTTATTTTAAGATCCGCTGTAGTTACTGAAGCACTATTTGCAAACCAAATTTACCATAATATATTTTTACCAGTCCAGAGAAAAGGGTTATTTAATAGCTGTTAATAATCCAATCCACTTTGACGCTATTTTACGGTTTTTTTTACAAGCTTTTATTTTTAACACAATGCAAAAACTAGAAATCATGGTGGCCATGGTATCTAGGAATCATGGTAGAGCCGTCTACAATATTATGTTCTGCATTTCATATTATTTTTCCAAATCATGCCACATAGTATACATATATACTTACTTTTGTTTTTTTTACATCCGGTAGATAATAAATCATAATATGAAAGATAACAGATCTTCCAGACGTAAATTCCAAGCGGTCGTACCTACATTATTATACATTGTATAAACCAAAGTCAAGTCTGCCAGAAATAGCCATAAACAGAGTATACGCACAATTTGTTGCTAATCTCTCACCCCGCACTTACTGATCCGCCTATCTATGCATTTTTACGACCAAACTTCCGCAACGCTGTGCACGCAATCTCGTGTGTGCAGTTAAATGTAGCTGTGTGCGTGTTTTAGAAGAAGTGTGTGTATTGCTAGGTATTTTTACACCCTCTTGCAAGTGCACTATAAGATGCCACAGGTACTTGAAAATAGGGGTGTCACTGGCTGTATTTTACTCAAAAATAAGATGATATGACAGAATAACAACTATCACCTGTCATGAACATAAAAAAGAGAAAATAATATTAGTGGTCATTCACCACAAGGCATCTTGTACACTATGGAAATCAATGTTTTTTTTTGTAAATTCACGATGACAGCCAAATATCAAATTTATTCTATACGTTTCCAAAACCCGTTGACCTACAGTCCAGACTTGACGACAATGAGCTACGAAGCCAAAAAAAATGTTGTAAAGTCTTCACCTGTTGGTAGCCCAGACATTTAGGATATGCTTTTCTCATTATAATCTGTATCATAATAAAAGATATAAACTCCAGTCCAAAGCAAACCCAACAAGTTAATACCTGTTTTTTTTTTGTTTAGCTTTGTGCCATCCCTAACAGAGACATTGCGACCGTACAAAACTGAGTTGCGACACATCCGCAGGCAATTAGACATACACTTGCGCCCCTTGCTATTTACACCGTGTGGGGAGCCGTAAGGGGCAGACTACCGCTGATGACCTTCTCGCTCGAACATTCTAACATTTTGAAAATAAATTCACTGAACTAATTTATTTAAAAAAAATTAGCAACAAAGTTCTGTGCAGCAAAATTGCACACAGTTTAAAAACCACTGATTTGATTCAATCAAGTTTTTCCAACGAAAACTTTACTTACGAAAACAAGTAAAGTAGACTTTTTGGAAGGAAAACTTGCTGTGTTTAAAACTATGTGTGCAAACAAGTTTGTTGCAAACAAGTTTGTTGCTTGCAGTTTTCTTAAATAAGTTCAGTGATTTTATATCCTTCAAAATATTTGAATGTGTGAGCGAGAAGGTCGTTAACGGTTGTCAGCCCGTTAACCACCGTCCCCCGAGTCCTCCCGAGCCCCTGCTGACCTGTCGGCTGTGAAATCTAAAAGAGTTTGTACTACAGTTTACAGTTCCGTATACTGCTGTTGGCAACTTTATTAGACATTGAGCTGTTTTTCAATTGCGAGAGGTGAGATGTAAAAGTTTTGCTGTGCAAATACTTGGTTGGCTGTTTTGTATATTTTTCATGGGATAGTGGCGGAATGAAACCCCGCTAAGCTACTGCTGAGCCCATGTTGAGCTGTTACCTTTGCATTCCCATATAACAAATGATAATAAATGCAAATGCTTACAAGAGAACACCGAAGAGCGTCAAAGATGGTGCGTGACGACATATTTTTTAGAGATCAACTACAAAAAATATGATCTTATGACACGAGTTATGCTATAGTTAATAGAGAGCTACGAGAGTAGCTATTTGTCTATTTCAGGCAGTTTTTATTTTTATGTTAATTATTTTGTGTGACGCTTCGAAGCGCATGTGACATGTCTAAAGAGAAATAAAGATTATGATTATGAATAGTCATAACATATTAAAATGGTAACGTTACAGTATAAATCAACTACATCAGATGAACAAGCATGTTTACTTAAATAGGTAGGTGTACCTTACTCTCTATGAATCTGCACAATAAGAACAGTTTGCAATTTAGCTCCATATGTGAAGCACGTGCAAAACATCAGCCGATCAACAGAGGCATTGCGATCAAAAGCGCCGGACGCGTGTCTCTACCGACATCTGTCTTTCTATTATTTCTTATTTGCTGACTAATGAGGAACAAGACTATGGCTAATGCGAGGTAAATATACGCAGTAAGAATCGGTAATTTGGTACCTACCTAATCTAGTAGGTATAGTGTATACCACAGAACAGAAATAAGTGGCGTGTCCCTTAAGTAAGATTACAAGATAGAACAGTTTTCAACGGCCTGCAGTGAAAGAAAGAAGACTGAAAGAAAACATTTTACTGGCACAGGAAGTGCATCGTAGGGCCAGTGTGTCTGACCAGTGTGACCTACGAGACAATGTTGTCATAGGCAATGGCTACCACTTAACATCAGGTGAGTCATATGCTTGTTCCATCAGCTAGTTGCATAAAAAAGAGCCGATGTAAAAAAATAAACTTCTAAAAGGTATTACTTCCAGATTGGTCACATAAAAATCGGTGCAGCAGTTTGGCCATGAACAGCCATACTTATAAACGCAATTTAAATTTAATTTAAACTGTATTCTGAGATGCGCGAACTACAAAAAACCCTTCAAATCTTGGTGAAAATGTAATGAGTAGGCACTAAGTGATCGTATGGTTCGTAAATAACTGAAGTGCGAGTGTAACAATGTCCGCACCGGAACCACATGGCCAGATCAAACGGAACACCGGACGCGCTTTATTGTGGCGATAAACTGCTGCATTTTGCAGTTCCAACTATTTCTTAAGCACCTCTTTTTAGGCATATGATTACTATTGTTTTATAAATAAAAAAAAGGCTGACCGGAATCCAAAACTCCTTTAAATCTCTGTTTAAATACCTTATCATTATTAAGCATTTAGTTTTTGTTTGCGGACTGTACTTACATACGATATTTTCCCAAAACCATTCGGGTCACGATAATAGTCTAAGTAGATAATGATAGTTAATTTCGACCTCATAGACATGGTCAGGATGGCCGAGCGGTCTAAGGCGCTGCGTTCAGGTCGCAGTCCACTTCTGTGGGCGTGGGTTCGAATCCCACTTCTGACAAATGTTTTTGCACAAAATTATTGTTTTATTTTTAAACGTTTATTCTGTATTTTTTTTTTATATTTGATGCGGGATGGGACACTACGGGGTAGTAGTAATAATAATTGATGGTTTAATAATTTGTATAGACATAGCTTTATTTTCATATAAGCTCTCTGACCCTTCAATAATTTTATCTCCCAGATAAAGATGTAATTATAGTACACAGCATCATTGTGTACTCGTATCTTATCCATTTCAACAGTTGATTGAATGGCTCTTTTTTATTTATCTATGAACGTGTTCTCTAAAAATAAATTGTTATACTAATTTTTTCGGGCTTATGGGTAGGTAGGTACTGTTCTTGATAAGTAAGTATTTATCAACAGAATAACATAAAACGTGTTCATAATATCCTAACATTTTAGAAATAAATACCTAACACGAGGTATAATATACGATAAAAATGAAATTTTCATTTTCTAAGAACAAACAAGTAGAAAACTGCATCCAGACATAATATAAGTCAATCTTCTTGCGAATTACGGTCATCTTATTCAAGTGGCAAGTGGCAAAACATAAAAAATCATTAGTTGACTCACGTACTTGAGTCTGATAAGCCAGTCAAAAGGAATTTTCGCATAAAGCCCGCTTCAGTGGGCTCTTGTCCTGAGGTAATTCGTTAAAAATTGACTCTATTATATTGCTATGAATGAGAGTTCTACCTCTCTTACGTAGCTACGTTGAACTCTGGTCTACTGCCACAATAAATAATCAAACGGTAGGCAAACTTTTCACAAACCAGAAGACGAAAAGTAGGACGCTCACCCAATGGACTGACGACATTGCTTGTATCGCAGGAAGTCGATGGATGGAAAGGGCTCAGAATCGTTCTTCTTGGAAATGTATAAGAGAGGCTTATTATTTCCAGCAGTAGGCTTCTTCTGATGCTGATGATGAGGAATAGTTTTAAATTTGTGCCACATTCTTTTCACGAGAAATATTCGGATAAGTAATGTTTTGCTAAGCTGAACGAAAACCTGGAACTGGTATACCCAGATTCAACTTACTTTACGAGAGAAGATGAGATTATATTTGTGATTGAATCTAATTAAAACAATAATATGACGCAGAGTTTTGTCATTGGGATTTTGCCTTAGAATAGGTATACATCTAAGGATTTTGCCCAGCGGCGAGCGTCGGAACGATATGGAAAAAGTAGGTATTTCATGCGTCATTCATGTGCTCGTAAGATTGAGACTGTTCAGAAGCGTCACTCAAGTGTTGTACTGCTTGCCGTTGTATTGTGATTTATGGTGCTACGGTGAGCTACTAAGGCTTTAATGTACGGCATTGTCCAGAGAAAAGCTCTATAATGGCACCTTCAATGGGCATAGAGTACCTTGCAAAATGAAGTTTGCTATAAAACTGAAAGTACTTGAGTATTTTTAAAATTACATTGTTAAAAATACTCCTCTTCTTCTTATTATCGTGTCACTAGTTCATTGAACCAATGTGGTGAAAGGAATTTATGTGCGCCTCAATGAGGTTCCTTTCGTGCACTTGACATGTCTCCAAACTTTTTAGGTTCTACGACAAGGCAACCGCCTTGTCGGAAAACACTTTGTCGATGTTGGAAAACATCGTGAGGAACCTCTCACGATGTTTTCATTCACCGTTTGAGAGTACCTACTGGCATTGTGCACAAAGGTGAAATTCATTAAGTAAACAACTGGATTTGAACCCATGACTTTAGGATCGAAAGACGAGGACGCTAGCACTAGGCCACCAGTGTTCTACTAAAAACTGGTCAAGTGCAAGTCAATCTAGTGCGCTAGAGTTCTACCACATAATTTATCATCACACAAATAAATGTTACTCATTATTTGTTTTATTTAATGTTTTTTTTTCTTGCTAATGGAATCAGACGAAATTACGCGATAATAATACAACAGTAACAATAATTATGAAAAAAATAGAAGGTTCTAGTATTACGCATTGAGGAAGGTTACGTTTGTATTAGTTCAACGGTAGGTTGATGTGACCCTTTCAATGATATTAACCCCTCGACTGCTCTAAACACGGATTTAGTCGAGACACAATGGAAATGTTTCGTGTATACCACCGCTGAAGTTTAAAGTTCATTGATTTTTTACGAAAGAGGCCTTCAAACTCCGTTACCAGAGTTGGTTCTGTAGAACTACCACAAGCTCTGTCTGGCTCTGTCTCTGGCTTTGGTTTTGAGTCTGTGTGAGTGCTGTCTACATAAATCATACGTCAAAACGTCACACACACAGTATAATATACTGGTGAACACCCACACAGACTCAAAATAACAGCCAGAGACAGAGCCAGACAGAGCTTGTGGTAGATCTGGACTGGTAACGTACTCACGGACGGATGATATTTTGTTATGATTTAAAGTTAGTTGTAATGGTTTCACGAGCATATTTTGAATACGGAACTCTAAAAATGGCTTTCTTCTGCAGATGTTTAAATATTAAACTTTGTTGCATGCTGCAGTTGGCAGGTCATGAAAGTAAACGGCGTTCTGGAATGTTCTACCGTCGAAATAAAAATCACAGATGAATGTAAGGTACTTTTTTATTTAATATAAATGATTTTATCAAAGCAGGGCATCGGTATTAGTTTTATTTATTTTATTATTAGTTCAATGACTTTGTTGGAAAAAAGATGATGAGGAAGAATGTGGAAAAAACATTAGCATTGTAATTTTAAAAAGAAAGAAATACGCTCTCATCGGGCTAAAATGCTTTGGCGCAAACCATTCTCTCAGTTCTCGGTATATCCTGTAAAGATCGTAACTTTCTATACGTTACGATAGGTATCTGTAGTAGGTATTCTGATTTGCTAAAAGAATTGACCTCTCTTGTATAAAGTTACTTGATGTTATAAATTTAAAATAATACAGATTAGTTTTGAATTAATTGTATTTAAATTTCATAGTCGTGTTGTTTTTTTTTGTCTTGGAAAATCTGAAAGCAAAGCCTCTGCATACAAGAAATAATTTAAAAATGTAAGCCACAGAACAAAGATCTTAAACCTGGATATACCAGTTCCAAGTTATTGTTTAGTTTACCATTATATTACATAGCCGAATATTTCTCGTGCTCATTCAAGACCTTTTTGATACCCTAAGAATGTGACACAGACATGGGATCCTTAGACCCTCTTAGCCAAAGTATCCAAGTACTTGGTGCGGCTCGCTTGGCTCTCGAAAGATGGTCACGCCGCGTATAACGAACAATACACTCTTGAATCTGCTTAATTGGGTAGGGTTCTTATTTCTTCCGAAGACAAAAACTTATTTGTGCGCTTGTAAATGAACAAGGAATTGTTACAACTCCTAGCTGCAATTGTATGCTATCTTGTTTTCGCGAATAGTTTGTAAAAGAGACAGATATAATTGCAGAAATAAACTAACAACTAGACATTACACAATTTTACAAACACCACAAGATCTTAGTTACTTTTAAGTTTTCTTTATAAATAAGTTCATCAACCTAGAAATTTTTGTTTGCTCTTTAATTTCTTATTTTTTCCACTATTTCTTCTGTAATGTAATGACCCAAGTTACTCAACTATCTTAAAACATGACATGCCAAGCTATAGCATAAAAAAAGTAATCAATTTTTGATGCTGACAGCCCTCTTTTTCTTAAATTTAAAAGATTAGCTCTTGTCGGGGTTTTGATGCAGTTTTCTCCAATTAAGTCTTTCGAATGCGGCCACCTTGACTTCCAAATACGACAGGACAGCGACTTTTTCTTTTATCTGGCTCATGTAACTTATTCTTGGCCTTCTTCTTCCTCGTTTTCCTTCAATGATGTTTTTTATGTAGCTGTCATGTCGTAGAAGATGTCCAAACATTTTTGACTACCATCATCGTGGTAAAAATCAAAAATAAAATTGAAAATAGTCCAACATTATTACACGACAGATGCACAGTGCACGCAACAACCCTCACATTTCCAAAGCTACGTAGTTCCTCGTTAAATATAAATATTTTTACTTTGACCGGCTCGTTGATGTTTGTAAAAAATTAAAACCCACCGGTGAGGTAGCTCTGCGCGTTTTCGATGACAGCGAACACAAACATACGAGCACGTGTTTTTATTTTGTTGCATGGTGCAAGTTACAGGTGATCATTGACTATTGAAAATACAATATAATTCCATCGAGATATAAGTACTACGTACTAGAGAAGACACCGTAAATTCCTACTTTGTCTCCTTCAATTGCGGCGATCGCGCCGCACCTCACTTCAGTCGCCTCAGTCGCTCTCTCTCGAAAACGCGTAACTGCCGTGATTTACATGGCGCTTAAGACCTTTTTGCCGAGAACAAATTACGAAGAATAGGACAATTCAGTTATTTGACGTAGCTTCTCTAGTACGTAGTACTTAAGTATATCTCGATGTATAATTCAAAATTATTTTGATGTCTCTAGGAAATAGGAGTAAATACATAAAATCTACTATAACAAATTGGATCGGGGATAAGTAAAGTAAACTAACATTATAAAGAGGAAACGTAAACACGTATGTAAACTCAAATACAATTGACTGATTTCGAAAATTATTTCACCATTAGAAAGCTACATTATCTCTAAAGGCCTGCGCACACCTAGGTCGCTAGCGATGGCGATCAGTGAAACGCTGTCAATTTTGACAGAGATATTTGACAGCGTTTCATTGATCGTCATCGCCAGTGACCTAGGTGTGCGCAGGCCTTTAGTAACATAGGTAATACTTTCTACTAGCGACCCGGCTCGGCTTCACACGATTTTCATTCAAAAAAAATAAGTGGAAAAGTGTGAAGTCACTTTAAAATTTTCCACCCGTGCTAAGCTGAGGTGGTTCGCTAGTCATTAATTAGTGATTATATCAAAAAAATTAAATGTGTGAGTGAGAAGGTCATCCACGTAGTCTTCCCTTTCTCATAGACCTTCCATACACATTTTAACTATCGCTATTAAATCGCTTCTACTCGTACTGCGTACTACACACAAGAGGGTAAAGGCAGGCTATTAGCGCGTGTTGTGACGCCAACCTAAATGCACCTAGGAATATATTTTTAAAAATACACTGAAACTATTCGACATCATTTTTTATGACGTATGGCGAATGCATTTACTATTTAGTTACATTTAATTTTATCTCGTCATTCCAGTATCAAAATATGCGGGATTTGACCCATACGACCTTTCCCTTTGGTACGGGGAAGGTATTTTCATCTTTTTTTTTGTCTGTCAAATTACAATGAGCGAAAAACAAAAAAGTATTTAGTCATAAGTAGAATAATGATTACTATAATGTTTCATAAAAAAAGAAGTTGAAGAGAAAATTTTATTTTTGAAAATAGAACTAAAATCGGCGATCTCATTGGTTTCTTTGGCATGCAATGCGTTGCGGCTACAGAAGAAAAAAAAAGACATACCTAGGTGCGCAATCTTTAGAATTTGTTTCTGAATTAGAAGTGACCGTAATTAATTTTACAATAGTGAAATGAAAAAGTCATCATCTAGTGAGAATGGAGACAACATCCGAACAAGGGACCTTCAAACCTGGAACTAAGTGTATCTCCCATGTTTACCCCTTCACAGAGGTCTCGTTAAATAACCAAAATTTTACAAATTGTACATTAAAATTGAATTTTTAAATAAAATAAAGTACCTACCTACATATTTCATATTGTATTGGATTATTTTATTCTCTCGCAATCGTAGTGAAAAGCTAAAATTTTAGCTCCTCGTCTAACAATCTAATATTCTTTTATTTGTATAGCACAATACATGTTCTTCTTCTTCTCATCATGTCTTTTAGTTCTTTTAAACCCGTGTGGTGAAAGGATTTCAAGTCACATCAGTCTGATAAGAGAAAAACACATCTGAGTAAGATTGAAAAAATGGCAAATCCAATCAAAAAATTGCGCTTTTGACAAAATTAATGTTGTAAAACATTGAGCTTCAGGTACCTACTTATCTTATTTCGTAACCAAATAAATTCCTCGAAAAACGAACCCTCTTACATTTATAGGGATTCAGTTAATAAGTTTATTTTACAATATCGGTTACTTTCGTAACGATTTCTTACAATGTTTGCTCGAACCTTAGGGGACATACGAAACATTCACAGACAGCTTCATTAATAAAATCTAATGAGTTCATCTTTTAGAACAGACCTTATTATAGTGACAACTTACAAAGAATAGTTAAAATGTTTTGGGCTTCTGAGAAATGGCTACCGTCATCAGCGAATTACATTAATGAACTTCTTTTTACCCAAAGCTCGTGTAACTTTTACCTCCTCGGCCCAGCGGTTGATTGCATGAGATATGCCTGTTCGATTCTTACGGCTGCGGGACAAGTTTATCATGATCAGCAAATAATAAATGCGTTGTTTTCTATAATTGTTCCAGGTCAGGGCGTTGTGGTTACTCGTAGTTACTTAATATCCCCACACAAATATCTTGCCCTGACTTCATAACATGTCTGACTGCAAATTAGTTCTATGAATACCACAACAGTCATTCAAAATATTCACTGTCATCACCGCCTAAATAAGTCAATTGCTGGACAAAAGGCCTCCCCTGAATTACGTCTCCAGGACAAAATGTTTCAAGCCCGCTCCATCCACCGACTTTCCGCGATTTTCATAATTTCACATGTCATATCGTCAATCCATACGGTGGAGCGTCGTCCGCTTCGTGAAGGCAAAAAAACCGTTAATGACGTCCGTATGAAAGAAAGAAAGAAAGAAAGAAAATTTATTTATTTGACAAAATACAAGTACACAGGACGGAACATTACATAAGTAGTAAAAAAAAGAACAAAAAAATAATAATAAAAAATAAAAATGTAACACACAAATAATAAAAAGAAAAAAGAAAAATGAGCTACGTCCCGCGCTAGGTACATGCTATGCCAAATAGGCCCTGACTCAGCATAATGCTGCTTAGTGGGGTATGAACCTACCATCACAAGCAGCGCTGGTTTTCAGGCAGAGCCTAGGTGACGCCACTGGGCAGATAAAAACAAAAAAGAAATGCAATAACGCAGTGTACATAACATACATCAAAAAAGGAAAATTAAAAATACAATACAAAAATCTATACACAGAATTGAAACAGAATTTAGACAGGAATTAATGATAGAATAATACAATACGTACATACACAAAATAAGAAGCAGAGAGAAGTTAAGCCAAGGTACAAAATTATACATTAGGTAGTCGGTAGTATTAGTAGGGTATTGAAGTGTCAAGCTAGTAACATTGGTCCGCAGCGCCATCTACTATTTACCAATGTGAAACCGAAACCGAAAAACCTCAGTCGACACGGTTGATTCCAGATTATGCGTGATGAAGTCGTTAAAAACAAAACAAGGCAATGCAAGCTCGCTGTGTCGGTAAAGAAGACAAGTCGCACCGCACATTTCCGTTGTGCACAATGGACACATCTATGAGCCAATAAGCGCTAGGCGGTTGAAAAATTACAAGATATGTTATTGGCAGTCCTAGTTTTGTAAACACTGAGCACTGTGATACGATTTGTTTGTTTGTTCTATGTGAAGATTGTGAAGTGAGAAAGAAAATCAGAAGTGAAAAATGAAAATAAAAAAAGGAAAACGTTGTTCTGAATTTGAAGCAATACTCATTTTGGAAGGATTTTGCTTGGAACAAAACAGAACGTAGCGTGTGAGAGTTATGGACCGTGATGGCGCGGGCCGTGGATATTATGTAGGTACCAACTAGGTAGGTACCTACTACGGCGATTGAAAACACTTTGTGCTTCACTTTTGATCGTCCAAAATCTTAACAAGAGTTTTTCTACTCACCGACTACACCAGCGGTAAGTAGGTATTTTTGCATTTGTGTCCTCAGTAGAGTTATGTTGAAAACTGTAGTCTGAATAAATGTTTCTTTAGAGATAATCTGAAAGTATTAACTGTGTTTAAGGTACGGATAGGCGGAGGTATAACGTTCCAGCACTTGGAGGCAGCGAATCTGAAAGACCCACGGAATGCCATTGACCTGTGCTTTGGTGTAGCAAACACGAAAGTACACGCTCTACTCGGAAACCTGGAGTGTGCTTGCGCCCACTCCAGCTTGTTTAAAAGATACTTGGGGTGACCAGTGCTGATTACACCGAAGAGCAGTAATGACAAGTGCAGCTTCCTACGTGCAGCCATCTTGAGTAAGTTGCTTGAGTTCAAGTAAGGAGTGACATGAGAGCGCGGTGGGATGTGAAAGCAGAATCTTGCACAAGCATTCTGAACTCTCTGTATTATTTTTTCGGTTCTACTGAGCAGGCATGGGCCATAAACAGTGTCACAATAATTAAGTTTGGATAGTACAAGAGACTCACAGAGATTGATTCTAACTGCTTCACTAATATAAGGACGAATGTTATATAGAAGTTTCAATCGATAGAAACAGTTTCGAGCACTGTCAGCTACATGCTTTTCAAAATGCAGGCAACTGTCCATTGTAAGCCCAAGATTCCTGGCCTCTGTTGCACACTGGACAGTCTCACCATCCACTGTGATATTAATGGGGATGTCCCGGAGTTTTTGGATGCTGTGTTTGCTGCCAATTAACATGAATTTAGATTTTTTGGGGTTGATGATTAGCGAGTTTAATTTAGACCAGTTGGTAGGTATGGTATGACGCTCACAAGAAGTTATTTGTGAGCGTCATACGGACGTCATTTGTGACGGTCACTCGTTTTCAGAAACCTAAACGTACTTTAGTAAGCGAGATCACTGAAACTTGATACTGTTGTGTGACATGGTGTTCAATTAAATGTGAGAACTCACTCGTATGTTTGTAATTACGAGTATAACAAAAATCTCAACAATATTAAATTAAAACGAGCAGCTAAACCCGGTGTTGCCCGGGAAGAGTCTTTGAATTAAATTTGATTATTCTAGTAGATCATTCCAGAATGTAAAAAACTAGAACGTTCAAGCATTCCATTCTAGAACATTTTGGCATGATTTAGAATCTTGGAAAAGTCCTCATGTGCTAAAAAAGGATAGACATTGTAAAGTTACTACGTGTTAGAAAAGGATAGGCATAGATTTCGAAATTTCCATCAATTCCGTCAAGGAGTATCTACCACCATAGCGGGAACTACCTAGATCCCAGAAGGTGATAAAAAAAACACTAACTTCATAATGTATATAATGTATCTATATTGATTTAGATTGGCCAAAAACTTTTGTGTCAAATGCAGAAAAACATTTGTACAAGTATCTCGCCATAACTAATGAGTCGTCTAGCTTCGACTGCCCTTTCTACCAGAACAAAATTTCAGCAAAACTCAGAAACAGATTCTAAATAAACTTCGGTCCGAATTTCTAAATTACAAAACCGAACTTGAAAACTTCGCCAGTTACAAAATCTTGCGAACGTCTTTATGAAGGTATCATAACGGTTTTTGAATGGGCAAGCTGCAGAGACAGCCTTGGTTGTTAGGGTTATCAAAAATCAAGTATGCTTTACTTACTTACATCTACCACAGATAAGATAATACTAGCATCTACTAAAAAACCGATTACTTTTCATAAATAAATCGACCATGTAGTACTTGTTAGGACAAACTTTTGCTTAGTAATGTTTAGTAAGTAAGTTAAACAATTCTGTTTTTATGGTGTTTATTTTATTATACCAAAAAAAACAGAATTTTATACAGGTATATAGCTAATTTTATTTTATTTAGTATAATGAATATAACAAAAAATAGTGTCAAATAAAAGTATTTGTAAGTTTTTTTAAATTAAACGTACCTAATTATCTTTATTTGCGCAAATAATCTTACTTTACCTCGTTGCTTGAGTGGGTTTGATTTGATTTTCTATCAAAGACTGATTAGTTTCCATCCGTAGTCGAGTCAGCCCTAACCACGAAAGTTCAGAGCACTTTTCTAATAAAAGTTAAATTATTTACAACTTCCCTTTAAGCCACTGGTATTCAATGGTAGAGCTCAATTTTCGGTAGGCCTACATTATTTTGTTCGCATACCAGTGTAAGTTGATCTGTGATCTGATGTGAGGTTAACGTCAATGGTACCCAAATAGCTGTTTATAATGGTGTGAATTACAGCTATTGGAAATCGAAGTTTATATTGAAACTGTATCAATTAGCTAATAGCTCTCAAAACACTCATAAAATATCCAAAACGTCAAGGGGTTGGTTGGAATATGTATTTAAATAAATAAATATTGCGGATAATCGATACATCACTAATTAGTCCCAAATTAAGCAAAGCTTGTACTATGGGAACCAGATAGCTGATACATAGGGCTGAGTTTGGGGCTAGATAGTGTTGGGTGAATTGTCCACATCATTTATTGATTTATTTATATATATGTTTTTTGTAAAAGAGATACTTAGAATACAATACAACACCGAGTCATAGAACAAACATCTGTGTTCACGTACAAATATTTGTTCTCGGTGGGGATCAAACCCACGACCTACGGCGAAGAAAGCAGAGCTACTCCCAAAGAGTCAGGCATATGAATGAGAGGATTAGAATTTTGCACTTTTTTCTTCATCATCAGCATCATCAGCCTAAAGAAGTCTACTGCTAGACATAGGCCTCCCCTACACATTTTCAGGAAGAACGATTCTGAGCTCTTTCCATCCACCGTGTGTGGTGGGCAGTGGGCGCCCTACTTTTCGTCTTCCGGTTATATGACTTTTCTCTTACAAAAAGTATTTTACTGAACTAACCACTGCAGATTATACATAAAAGTAAAAAAATATACTTTTCATAATACTTAATGAATAATTCTCATTCGCAATCTTACCTCGGCTGCATATTTTCTCTAGGAGGAGGCATTGGGGTGGGGATTCGCCTCCCCCCCTTCGCCCCGCCGGCACTCATCCCGCCCCTCGATTGTCCTCAAGTCGAAACTGGAAAAAAAAAACATTTCTTAGCTTAGAGGACACCAGGACACTCTAGTGAATGAGCTTGGGGATTCCATTTTTAATCCTACGTCATAATCTGGGCTAAGTCACGGTTCCTTTACTAATGTAATCAGTTTAATTGCTCTTTGGAGAACAGCGGGTTTTTTTCTTTTAAATTTTTTATACAACTAAGTAGACAAACAAACATACTGCCCACCTGATGGGCAGCGGTTACCGTAGCCTATGGACGCCTGCAATGAGGCATCACCCTTTAAAACTTTTAATGCACCTTTTTTGAAGAACCCCATGCTATAGCGGACTATACGCACCTATACTTATAGGATGCTATATCGGAATATAGCATCCTATAAGTATAGGTGCGTATAAGCATAATGTTGATGTGAAGTGATAACCATTACAAATACAAAGCATTGCCTCGTAGGTCACGCACATCAACGTGCCCTACGATGTACTGCCCGGCATACATCAACTTGAGGCTTGAAGTTCAGCCTCACGTGCTAGTAATTAAAATATGAATTGAATGAATCTGTAAACTAAATTGAGATTGAGCTGTGTTTGTTTGCTTCTTTTGATTTTAAAGAGGCTGTGACATTAAACAATGCAAACAAAGTCACGGCATTCCACTGGTATAACATACAACGCTACCAGTAGGCCTACCACACGTTCTGTCTGGCTCTGTCTCTGGCTCTGATTTTGATCCGTGTGATTGCTCACCAGTGTGTTATGCTATGTGTGTGACGTTTCGACGTAGGAATTATTTAGTCAACACTCACACAGACTCAAGTCCAGAGCCAGAGACAGAATCAGACAGAGCTTGTGGTAGGCCTACTGATAAAGTAATAGAAGCGAACATGATGGAGCAACACGCGTAGATAGTAATGAAATTCGTTATCTAATTCACCATTAACGCTCACCTTGTGAAGATAGAGTTACGAGATGAATACCAACACAAATAGTATACAGGGTGTGAAAAATTAAGAAGACTAAGAAAATAAGGAGTGACTGCTGAAATGACGGCTAATAAAGGAGAGTGAAGAACGAACATCTATTGTGCTGACCTCATATGAAGTGGGATAAGGATAAGAAACTGATGATGGTGTGAAAAATCACTCAAAAATTAACGGTACCTTTAGTAAGAGGTGTAGACACTTTCTCTACAGATTTTAATTAGTGAAAAACTTGACAACTCGACTTATAACCAAACTGATAAACCAATTTTGAAGAATATGGCACTAATCTGAATGATATAAAATAATCTATTTGGTTTAAAAATAACGGAGTGTTATGCGGTAAAAATAAACGAATCATAAAAAATACTTAAAGCCTCTTCCTTTTTTGAAGTTGGTTAACAAAATAAACCAACTTTTTTAAATGACCATTAAGTGTAATCAGGCAATTAAAAGAAGTCTGAAATAAAAATATTGAATTGAATTGAATTCGTTGTCCTTATTTTCCAAAGTTCTAGAAGCTTAGTTTTGTTCACCCTGTATGTCTTGGGAGGAATGTCATAATCCTTTGCGACAGAGCTGAAATACATACGAAGTAGATACTGTTACAAAACACAGGACGCCCACCCAACCAATAGACCGACGAAATGAAAGAATGATGGTTGGATGGAAACAGCTCCAAAAGGTTCTTCCTGGAATTCTTCCTGGCCTTTGTCCAGCAGTGGACTTCTTCGAGCTTATGATGATGATAATAATGAAGTCGCTGAGTGTACGTAGCTATCTCAACCTCAATGACAGTACATTGAAGGGAGGTTGTTCACTCTCGTCTATTGTGATAGTGCTCAAAGCGCTGTGATGCCTCACACGAACAAGGCTTTCATTCCGGGTACATGCTTGTTTGTATTTCAGGTATAGTGGCTTGGCTTGTGATACTAGTATCTTACTAATATCACAGCTAATATCTGCATGACTTGGCATTGTAGACACAAAGTGCAAAATAGCAAAATCAAAGACTATAAGGCTTATTTGGCGATGTGGTTGAGCAACTGCATATTTTTTTTAGAGCCAAACTGTTTTTTTAGTCAGGCTTGAGCATTTTTTTACCGCATCACTGTCACGTAACCAACACCTCTGCGGTAAAGATGTATAAACTTTGCCAAAAGTCGGTTCTGTCCGTCCGTAGGCAGCCAGGTAGGGACATACACATGTAATTGTCCAATTTTTTTCATTCCCCGAGAGCCACTGTTTTTTGTTTTTCCTAAATAATCTGTTCGTACTGCATCCATTCGATTTTGTGTGTGTGTCAAATTATGTCCATTAGTTTGATCATGCAAATCTTAACAGCATCTCTTAGCTCTCAGCTTGGGATCTCAATGTGCCACAGGGTTCGTTAAAAAGGGATAGCGTAATTATCTTCCCAGGGAAAATAGTCTTCACTCCAGTGTTTGTCCTTACAGTTTTTGCTGCTCATGTCATACAAAAAGAAAATAGGCCTAAAAGAAAGCAAAGTGATGTCCGCTCTCATGAAAAGATGCGTTGAAAAGATTTCTGAGATGGCTAGATGGGCATCATAATCAAGCCTTAGGATCTAGACCACTGGAATGTGAGAATAAGCTGACCTGACTTGGTGCCCAATTATTTTTTTACAAGCTCTACGAAAGGTCTACGAAAAACAGTACATCCCATTTTTAAATTACGTAGAGCGTCTACAGTTTCGTAGCGTGCGTAGTGTTTGGAATCTGTGGATTTTACGGTAAATAATTTCACTATCTTGAACGTCTTTGATTTTAAGGTTTGTAGATCATACTTTTTGCGATTTTATCAGTTCATTTTAACATGGCTTAGATGATGATTCTAACTTCTAAAAATTGGAAATTCGATTTCGTTTATTTATTAATAATGTGACTACGTGTTTTTCCGTTCTATGCCTTCTCCAGTGACTGTCCCAACTAAATGAGGTGTTGTTCAAAAACCGTTTTAAGAAAAATTTTCCTGTGAAAAGTTCAGTAAAAAATTGACAGATGATCCAAGCAAGGTCCTATATAGAATCTTTTTTATTCAAATCTTTCACTTGACTGCATACCCTTCACAAGTTGCAACGAAAGGTAAAGTAGATTGTATGCTAGTTGCCTCTCCCCTCGTAATCGCTCATTAGAGCCCGGTATAGGTACCCTTATCCGTGACTACACATAACACCACTGGATTATGCATTTCATAAAGGTTACCTATTCGTTCGACCTTTAAGCCGTTGGTATAAGAAACAAAATGCAATGGTTCGCCTTAGTTCGTGAATTGCATGATACTTTAGGAGTTGATTAGACATTATGCAGGTTATTTATGAAGGACACGTGAAATAAATTATTCATGGAGTAAAGGTTAAACGATGAAGGAAAACACTAGAATTATAGCGGTTATTCGATGGATTCGATGAACTCGAGAACAAGAATACTGTCAGTTTTTAAATTAACGATATCGTTATAAAAAAGATGGCGATAAAGACCCGTTTCTTTCATATAATTAAGAATACTGACATTAAAAAAGTAAACAGACCTTTGCATCTTTTGTAGATGATTTACTTAGCGCAACGGTAATAATTCAAGCTTACTTGAGGGGCGCTATAATACCTGAGACAGGATCTAAGACATAATTTCTAAATTTAGATCTAGATACTGACATTAGAGTAGGCATATAGTATGCAGTGGTTTATAAGTCGTAATGCTCTTGATAATCCCTTTTTTTTTTTATTTGCTGATATTTTCAGGGTTAGATATTTGAACAGCTTACAGTTCTACAATTATTAATCTCTGTACTTAGCGATTAGTAATTGTATCATCATTTTCCCTCAGACAACAAAATAAAAATCAAATGAGACAATAGCTCGTCAGCAAGATACAAAGCGAATTGAGTCAAAAAGCAAAGCTAACAGCCGGAATCCTGCTAAGCAGAGATATTAATTAGCAAACACCACAGCCTGTACTGGAACAGCTAAGACTTTCCGCACGTCTAAGCGATCAGTGAAACGCTGTCAGATATGACAGCGATATTTGACAGCTTTTCACTAAAGCCTTGCGCACAACTAAATGAACTGCGGTGGTGATCAGTGAAACGCTGTCAAATATGGTAGCGACATTTGACAGCGTTTCAGCTGATCGCCATCACCATCGCCTAGAAATGCGCAGGCCTTGATAGCTACCGCAGAACGCATAGCAAGGCGCAAGGCTTAATTCAATCCACCTGTAAGCTACATTTTTTAGTGGAATCCTTCCATTTCGAATTTGAAAACATTATAGAAGCAGAATTTAGACAAACCTAAGACAAAATAAAAGGTTCACCAGTCTTCTTTTTGTCGTTTCAATAGTTCTTGCGAACCAGTGCGGTGAAAAGATTTTAAGTGCGCCTCAAAGAAGCTCCTATCGTACCCAATAGATCATCTTTTTATCTTCTAAATATATTTGGTGATAGTCATTTATGCAAGTGATAATGTTTTGTTTGACAATACCACACGTCTTGAGTCAGCTATTTGTACATAAGCTACATCGTTCACTATTTAAGTCAGAAACGCCGTAAGATTTTTATTTCCTTTGCAATAATGGTATAGAGCGGTAGAGCGCTACGTTTTATAATTCTATTTTTATGATAAAAAGATTTTTCTGCAGAAAAATGCTGCTTTGTTCTAACTATTGGACTTCTCAACGGTGTTGAATATAATTATAAATATTGTGACGCCGTGCTGACGTAACTACGTAAGCGTGCAAGGCAGTGAAGTTTTTGGCAAACATCGTCATTGTCACAACGGCCGGGCTGTCAGAGCTACGACTGCAAAGCAGACGTACGCGAGTTCGAGCCCGGTCCAGCTATGAAGATTTTTGTTCGACATTTTAATGTTACCAGAAAATTCTAGTAGCAGCGAGTGCCTTCTTTAAGGAATTCAAATAAAGAACCGAAAGTTCTGGACTAAAACAAGAAATGATGTAAGAAGGAAAAGACGATCGGAATCCAACAGAAGAAAATGAAAAGACTAACGAAATTCAATAAATGACGATCGAAATCCAATAAATGACAATCGAAATTCCGGGTATATAAGGAGCTGCAAGCGCGTCTACGGGCAGTTCAGTGGAAAGTGATCTGAAGAAAGGAACAAGAAGAAAAAGTGGAAAAGTGGAAAAAGTGAACAGTGAAAGTGAAAAGTGAACAGTGAAAAGTGAAGTGAAGTGAAGTGCAAAGTGGTGAAGTGCTCTCAGTGGACTGTTAGTGATCGGAGCACAACGTTGAACCGTGTAACGCATAGTGCGCGGGGACAGTGTCAGACAGTGCTACGCGTTTCGTGCAGTGCTACGCGAACAGTGCAGTGTTGCGTGTTCATAGTGCGAATAAATCGCTACTTTCGGTGAAATCAGTCGTTTCCTTCCAATCCCTGTACCCACTTCCGTAACATTTGGTGTCAGAAGTGGGATTGGAAGGTAAAATGCCTGTCATGCCGAGGGAAGGCGTGAGTACACGCGCCAAGACTGCTTCGCAGCAAGCCAGTGGCTCTGGCGCCGAGGCTTCCGAGGAAGAAACCCCTGGACGCCAAGACAACTTCGGTGGGGCAGCTACCGTAAGTGCGCCGACAAGTACCCAGGTTGGACCAGACCTGGGTGCCTTGTTTGAGCAGCTGCGCGCCATGCAGGAGGAACAAGCCCGGCGGCAGGAAGAGCAGCTGCGCGCCATCCAGGGGGAGCAAGGCCGTCGGCGGGAGGAGCAGCTGCGTGCCATCCAGGAGGAGCAGGCTCGCCGACAGGAGGAGCTAGCCCGCCGGCGGGAGGAGCAGGCTCGCCGGCAGGAGGAGCAGCTGCGTGCCATCCAGGAGGAGCAGGCTCGCCGACAGGAGGAGCTAGCCCGCCGGTGGGAGGAACAGTTGTGTGCTTTGCAGGAAAATCTTTTGGCCGCTATCACCGAGAGCATGCGGAGGGTAGAAGCGGTAGAGGAAGCTTTACGGCGACATCAAAACCGCCTCTCCTCTATTGAAGAAGACGTCAAGAAGCTCAAAACAGACGGAATCCCGGCCTCAGCGACCATAGTAAGAGCATCAACTTCAGGCGGAAATTTTGAAGTTCCGCCTTTCGATGGAACCACTTCCTGGGCGGCTTACAAGCTACAGTTTGAGGCTGTGATGAACCTGAATGGGTGGACCAAGGGCCAGGCTAAAACCGCGCTTACTTTGGGACTGCGAGACAAGGCTTTGACCGTGCTGGAGGCCTTGGGGAGCGATGCGACCTACGAGCAATTGCTGGAAGCCTTGGAATTGCGCTATGGGGACTCACACCTGGAGCATGTTTTCCGCGCTCAACTCCGTGATCGATGCCAACAAACAAATGAGTCATTGCAACAGTGGTTTCTGGAGGTAGAGAAGTTGGTCCGGAAGGCGTACCAAACATCGCCGGCATCGGTCATTGACACCATGCTTTTGCAGTCGTTTGTCGACGGTATTTTCGACGCGGAAGTAAGAGCTGCCGTGCGCTTGGGTCATCACGGTCACATCAAGGAAGCTGTCGCGCATGCGCTCGAGGTGGAAGCCGTTCGGCGAGACCCGAAGAGTGGACGTCTGAGGGGAATAAATTCAATGGAAGTGGCGCGGGTAAGCCAACACAGAGCTTTCGTCCCTAGATGCTACAACTGTGGAGAGACGAAGGACCGATGCTGGTGTACAAGCATTGGAGAAGCAGAGAAACTAATTCCAGCCAGGGCTGAAGGGTGGGCACTGGCCGGTGGACATGAAGTCCCGAAAATCAAGATTTGTCAGAGTACAGATGGCAACAGCTTAACTGTAAATGGATCAGTAAATGGAAGTCCGTGCTCATTGACTTTGGATACTGGAGCGTCACGTACGGTAATCGGGACACAGCTGACAAGAAGAAACGGAAAGATCAACGTTCGGAAGGGAGCTTACCAGCTAACAACGGCTACCGGCCAGCATATACCAGTATCAGGTGAACAGAAAGTGGCTATCAAGATCGGTGACAAGCTGTACTGGCAACAAGCAGTAATAGCTGACATTGTGGATGACTGCATTATCGGCCTTGATTTCTTAAAGGATCATCGATGTAAGCTCGACATTCACTCCGGTGTCCTGAAGTGTGGGGAAGACGAAATACCAATGAGGGGCGGTGGCGAAGGCAAGGTGTACTGCATTAAGAACACTAAACTGTTGCCAAGATCACAAACGCTAGTTCCAGTAATTTTTCCCGGAAATAAAAATTTGAAACAGCGACGTTGGACAATACTGGAAAAAGTGGATAACGAGTCATCATGGCTGCCGGCACGTACAGTCGTCAATTCGTCTATGGAAGCAGTGGTACCTGTATTGAACTTGAGCAATGAAGAACAGGTGTTAAAGAAGGGTACGCTAATAGGACGAAGCGAAGAAATTGTGTGGTTGCGGAATTGTCAGGAAACCAAAAAGACGGAAGCAAGTGCAATCGACGTTAACAGTATACTAGAAAAATGTAAGCAAGATTTGACAAGTATTGAATTGCTCAAGGCAAAGAATTTGCTACGTCGGTACTCCGATATATTTTCGAAGAATGATGGTGATATTGGAAGGACAAGTATGGTTCAGCATAAAATCAATACTGGAAACGAACAACCAATACGACAACGACCTCGCCGAATTCCTTTTGCCAGAGAAAAAGAAGTGGACGACATGATTCAAGACATGAAGGATAATGAAGTAATCGAACCATCGTCTAGTCCGTGGTGCTCACCAGTGGTTTTGGTGAAGAAAAAGGATGGGTCAACGAGGTTCTGTATTGACTATCGCCGACTAAACGACGTGACCAAGAAGGACAGTTATCCATTACCAAGGATAGACGACACTTTGAATACTCTCGACGGCATGAAATGGTTTTCTACGCTGGACCTTAAAAGTGGATATTGGCAGGTGGAGTTGGATCCTAAGGATAAGGAGAAGACCGCGTTCTCCACAGGAAAGGGCCTCTGGCAGTTCAGAGTGATGCCGTTTGGGCTGTGCAACGCCCCGGCTACTTTCGAGAGGTTAATGGAACGTGTCCTTGCTGGGTTGCTGGGAGAAACCTGCTTGGTGTATCTCGATGACATTATAATAGTGGGGCGAGAATTTGATGACCATTTGAAGAAGCTGGAATCCGTATTCAACAAGTTGAGAAGTGCAAATCTGAAACTAAGCCAGAAGAAGTGCTCATTCTTCAAACGGCAGGTGAACTATTTGGGACACGTTATTTCGGAAAGCGGCGTCGAAACGGATCCATCGAAAATTTCGGCGGTTAAAGATTGGCCTGTGCCTGCGGACAAAACACAAGTACGGGCGTTTATGGGACTTTGCTCTTATTACCGTCGTTTTGTCAAGAGTTTTTCGGATATAGCGAAGCCATTGCATAGACTCACAGAAGAAAAACGACCTTTCGTTTGGGACCAACAATGCCAGGTGGCTTTCGAGGAACTAAAGAGCCAGTTATGTGAAACACCAGTACTCGGATATCCGGATCAGTGCAATGAGTTTGTAGTTGACACGGACGCAAGTAATACAGGGATAGGAGGAACACTCTCACAAAGAAAAGAAGATCAAGAAGTTGTGATAGCTTATTACAGTAAATCCCTGTCAAAACCAGAGCGGAATTATTGTGTCACTCGAAGGGAGCTACTTGCAGTTGTCAAAACACTTCAGCATTTTAAGAAGTATTTATTGGGTCGGAAATTTCTAGTCAGAACAGATCATGCAGCCTTGAAGTGGCTACTGCAGTTCAAGAATCCTGAAGGACAAGTTGCGCGATGGATTGAACAACTACAGGAGTACGACTTTGTAGTAGAGCATCGCAGTGGAAAGTCTCATGGGAATGCTGATGCTTTGTCAAGACGGCCGTGTTCTGAAGACTGCAAGCACTGTGTGAAACAGGAAGATAAAGAAAAATCTATGGTCCGAGTTATAAGAACTGATACAGTAAATGATGATTGGAGCAGCGATGCCATGCGTAAACTACAAGAAGAAGATGAAGACCTTAGACCAATACTCAATTGGGTGAGAGATGGATCCGCACGCCCAGGATGGAGTGAAGTTGCTGGAATGAGTGCAGTAACGAAGAGCTATTGGGCACAATGGAATAGCCTGCTCTTACACAATGGTCTTTTATGTCGAAAATGGGAGAGTGCATCAGGACAAGACAATCATCTTCAGACAGTTGTGCCGAAGTCAAAGATTTCTGATATACTGCGAGCGTATCACGACGGAACATCAGGCGGTCATCTCGGTGTGAAGAGAACTTTGGTGAAAATTCGTCAACGTTATTACTGGTTGCACTGCAAGGAAGATGTTGAAGACTGGTGCAAGAAATGTACGAGTTGTTCCTCTGTCAAAGGACCACAAACAAGAAGTCGGGGAGCGTTGAAGTTATACAACGTGGGTGCTCCTTGGGAACGAATAGCTTTGGATGTGGCCGGGCCGTTTCCAATGACGAATAGTGGAAATCGTTACATTTTGGTAATAATGGATTACTTCACAAAGTGGCCAGAAGCGTTTGCATTACCAAATCAAGAAGCTGTTACTGTGGCTAGCAAACTGGTGAATGAAGTTTTCTGCCGATTTGGACTACCCCTTGAAATCCATAGTGACCAAGGCAGGAATTTCGAGTCGCAAGTCTTTCAGGAAACATGCAAGATTATGGGGATACACAAAACTCGGACTACGCCGTATCATCCGCAATCTGATGGAATGGTGGAGAGGTTCAACCAAACTTTAGAGCGGCATCTGGCAAAAGTTGTTGAAAGCCATCAGAACAATTGGGACGAGTACATTTCTCTGTTCCTTCTGTCGTATAGAACTGCGGTTCATGAGAGTACCTCTACTACACCGGCCCGAGCGAACTTTGGTAGAGAGCTTCGACTTCCAGCGGATCTTCTCGCGGGTTGTCCTCCAGATACGCCTAGCTGTATTTCGGAATACGCGGAAGATTTGAGAAGGAAAATGGAGGAAGTTCACGGGCATATGAGGGAAGAGAATCTGCGTGCTAGTGAGCGAATGAAAACGCGATACGACAGAAGCGTCAACTCCAAGTCCTTTGAAGAAGGTTCTGCTGTTTGGCTTCACAACCCCGTTCGAAGGAAAGGAAAATCTCCAAAACTACAACCGAGTTGGGAAGGCCCTTTTCAAGTAATTACGAGGATCAATGATGTCACATATAGAATTCGGAAAACGCCAAGAAGTCCAGCGAAAGTGGTTCATGTGGACAGGTTGGCACGGTACTACGGCTCTAACGATGCTCGGGACGAGCACGTCTAAGGAGGGGGTAGTGTGACGCCGTGCTGACGTAACTACGTAAGCGTGCAAGGCAGTGAAGTTTTTGGCAAACATCGTCATTGTCACAACGGCCGGGCTGTCAGAGCTACGACTGCAAAGCAGACGTACGCGAGTTCGAGCCCGGTCCAGCTATGAAGATTTTTGTTCGACATTTTAATGTTACCAGAAAATTCTAGTAGCAGCGAGTGCCTTCTTTAAGGAATTCAAATAAAGAACCGAAAGTTCTGGACTAAAACAAGAAATGATGTAAGAAGGAAAAGACGATCGGAATCCAACAGAAGAAAATGAAAAGACTAACGAAATTCAATAAATGACGATCGAAATCCAATAAATGACAATCGAAATTCCGGGTATATAAGGAGCTGCAAGCGCGTCTACGGGCAGTTCAGTGGAAAGTGATCTGAAGAAAGGAACAAGAAGAAAAAGTGGAAAAGTGGAAAAAGTGAACAGTGAAAGTGAAAAGTGAACAGTGAAAAGTGAAGTGAAGTGAAGTGCAAAGTGGTGAAGTGCTCTCAGTGGACTGTTAGTGATCGGAGCACAACGTTGAACCGTGTAACGCATAGTGCGCGGGGACAGTGTCAGACAGTGCTACGCGTTTCGTGCAGTGCTACGCGAACAGTGCAGTGTTGCGTGTTCATAGTGCGAATAAATCGCTACTTTCGGTGAAATCAGTCGTTTCCTTCCAATCCCTGTACCCACTTCCGTAACAATATTTTAAAACATTTGCAAAGATGGGAAATGAGAATATTGTAATAATTAAGATTATGATAAACATTTATTATTTGTGATTCAATCACAAAAAAACGATTCCTATAAAACATCCAATTGATAGCAGTAAACCCACCACAATTAAGCAGCTTAATCAATTTTTTTACAATGAACGTGCATTTGAAGCTTATTTTCATAGAAAAGGCACAACCTTTATAGAGTAGGTAGATGCCAACGAAACCTTTTCAATTCAGAACGTCAGGACACGCTCATAAATAAGATAAAATTTCAATCGTAGACAAAGGCTTTAAAAATTCAATATCCGCCTCAAACGAAGCTAGACGCACGGCGTTCTCATTTCGAGTCCATGAAATTGCATCTACTTCCCAATAGATCTAGCATCTTCTTTGTTCTAGGAAGGGAAGAATGCTGATGCAATATAGGCCACAGTGCACCATGAATATCTTAATCGCCCTGTCATCGGCTGTTGAATCAGTGACACAATACTATACATACAGACATAAAATCACGCCTTATTCCCATGGGGGTAGGCAGAGATCACGGATTTTCATTTTCACGGAGTGACACAATAAGTTCTTCTTATCAGCTGATCAGCTGTTAAGTTCAAATTATAAATAAATTGATTTGGACATGGGATTTACCACTTTTAACCGACTTTAAATAAAAAAAGAGGAGGTTCTCAATTCGGTTGTTTTTATTTAATGTTTGTAATCGCATAACTTCGTCTTTAATGAGCTGATTTAAAAAATTGAGATTATATCTAGAAGCTTTTACTTCCGGATTAGTCCCATAGAAATTTCATCAAAAACGGTTCAGCATGAAGTTGAAGGGCCATGAAGTTGGTTTCTCAAGTTTTTTTTAACTATATTATTCGTATCTATCGTAGGTACTTTTCTTTTAGAAAACCACTTATTCAACAATAATATTGGAAAAAACAAAAATATTATTCCAAAATCTTTTGGTAATTTATGGAAGCAGTGCGAAGAAAATCAAATATGTATAAGTAAGCGATATTAAGTACACAGAGTACTTTGCATTTAACCTCAGGGCGGATGGGCTATAAATATGGACCTTTATATCAAGACCCCAAACCCTTATCGTTATTGGTATCTGGGTAATATTTCAGAAAAACTTTACGTGGATTAAAATATTCCAAAGTTTTTGTTAAAAACCGTTTACAAATTCATCGCATAGTTTTCATGGCAATTTTTATGATATTTTTTGCTATCAGCACGAAAAACAAAACTTTTGAAATTTTTTCGTGAAAATCTTTTGTTTAGTGCTCGGTGTATACTATTGTAAAAAAACATTGCAGTCTTTTCCAGGCATAAGGTATTTGGATTTTTTGTCCTCTGAAATTTCAATTTGTGTGTGCTAATTAAACTGAGAGTGGGTCAAACTATATACATTACAGAAAACGGGAGGGGTAGTATTTATCAAAGCTAATTGCGGTCATCAATATTTTTTGAGAACTTTTATTGGAAGAGAGAGGTTTGAAAGTAAGAAATTAAATTAAATTAACATTAAAATTCAGAAACAGTGCTTGAGTCTGATTCGAGCCTCACGCATAGAATTTAAAAATTTTCAATGGAGAACTGCCAAAAAATCTATGCTTGAGGGTCGACTTAGACTCAAGCACTGTTTCTGAATACGGGCCTAAGAACTGGGAAAAGGGATAAAACCTAAGAGAATCTAGCGTGGGCATCTGTCAAATTCAAGCGACTTCAAAAAAAAGCCGAAGGTTTTCAATTCAGCTGTATTTTTTTAAGTGATCTTTAGGTGATTTTAGTTTTTGTGCTGGGAAAAAACCAATGAACTCATCACCGTCAAGCGTCAGCATTACCAGAGTGCCACGATTTTTTTTTTCATAATTATTATTTTCTTACCCCTACTGCAACTTTGCAAAAGGGACTTGTGTACAACTACTTCGGAATTCCTGTAATGTTGTGTACACATTTGATTTGCGTTACATTTTAGTTTTGTTCTGATCCGCCAAGCGATATCTTCGAAGCTAACCAGTGATCTATCGCTCCAACGCACGTTCCCAGAACTCTATCAGGTGTAACAATAACATTTGAGTCAATGAACCACGAGCTTTGTGAAGCCGCCGCACGTAAACAGTACAAAACTAAATGTTTATATGTAGATAAATATAATCCCGTTTCTTTGGCTGTTGCATTTCCTTAAAGTTATTTTTGGTTTGAAGACTGATATTTTTTACGCTGTTAGCCACATGTACCAAAACCTTTGCTCGACTTTTGGGCCTTCTTTTGTCGTCACCACGGGCTCTCGGGGGCAATGTTAGCAGGATGCCACCTGACAGATGGGCGACCATCATCACTCCATGGACAGACGGCGGCCTCGTGGTCAACCTAGAAAGCGCTGGCGGCACGACCTAGACGCCTTCGAAGTCCAAGGGCGGATCCAGGGGGGGGGTCATGGGGGTCATGACCCCCCCCTGAGCTGGTTCCAGGACTTAGGTGGACCACTAAATTATAGACCTACATAATGATTTTGTATTATAATATGTATATTTTGTCAACATACAGATTTTATGTAACTACAAACCTTCAATATTTTATTATTTTAATCTAAATATATGAAACTCTTACGCTACTGACTGACTGACAATCAACGCACAGCCTAGGCCGTTAGTCCTAGAAGCATGAAACTTGGAGGGTGTGTTCCTTTTATAGTGTAGGTAGGTTCACTAAGAAAGGAAATTGGAAAATTATTTCGCTAAAAGGAGAAAAAGGGGAAAGATAGTTTTAAGAAAAATGATGATTGTAAAAATCAAAGCAAAGTTAGAAGCATGAAATTTGGACAATAATACATAATTACAATTATGTAAATAATTAATTTAGTGTGAAAAAAAAACAGGAAATTCTTGCAGCTGGTCATGTCAAACTAAACAAACCAGATTCGATTATACACCAACGCATACAAAACCCAACTTAGCAAAATAGCTTTACAAAATACCTACGCAAAAAAACTGCAAAAAAAAATACAATCGAATCTGTTTTTTTAACCGACTTCCAATCAAAAAGGAGGAGGTTCTCAATTCGGTTGTATGTTTTTTTATTTTTTTATTTTTTTTTTTATTTTTTTTTTTATTTTTTTTTTTAATGTTTGTTACCGCATAACTTCGTCATTTATGAGCCGATTTGAAAAATTATTTTTTTATCTGAAAGGTACTGCTTTCAGATTGGTCCCATTTTAATTTTATTAAAATCGGTGTTGCCATTTTTTTTAAATAATTTTTTTAATGTTTGTAACTGCATGCCTCCGTCATTTATGAACCGATTTAGAAAATTATTTTTTTATTTGGAAGGTTATTCTTACGTCCAGATTGTCCCAAACAAATTTCATTAAAATCGGTTTAGCCGTTTGGCAATGAAGTCGGTTTCTCAAGTTTTTTAAACTTATAATTATTGGTTTAACATGACCAACTGCTAGTTACCTTAGTTAATTTCGTTTAAGAGGAACACACCCTTCAAATTTCATGCTTCTAGGACTAACGGCTTAGGCTGTGCGTTGATTGTCAGTCAGTCAGTCGACAGTGAGTAACGTAAGAGTTTTAAAATAATATTTAGACTAGTTATACAGGGTGGCCGGAACATTGAAGTCCAAAAACAAAATATTGGTGCCTCGTATCGTGGGGTATCTGAATCACCCCTATGTATGTTCCGCGATTTTGTTTAGTTTTCGAGTTATGAATTTTTATCCGAATTTACGGGAAATTTCGACACGACCAACTTAAAAATTAAAAAAAAAATGTAGAAGACTTTTTAGTATTTTTTTTATGCAACTGAATCCTCATGAGTTGTACTTTTATGCATAAAGCAATTAGCTTTATTACTTTGATGAAAGTTATGAAAATGATGATCCAAAGTGAGTAATTTACGTTCGGTGAATTATGACTCTTTTCAACTTTAAATTAAAAATGTAAACAGCTGATTTCATGGTTCCTAAGTAGCTTTAAATAAAAAAGCGGCCAAGTGCGAGTCGGACTCGCCCATGAAGGGTTCCGTAGCATCAAGTAACATAATCTAAAGGTTCTTGTTGTTCATCGAAAGGTAAATTGCGGTTTAAGATTTATGACGTATAAAAAAAAACTACTGACTAGATCTCGTTCAAACCAAAAATCGTTGGAAGTTTGCATAGTAATGTACATCATATATTTTTTTTAGTATTATCATTCTCTTATTTTAGAAGTTAGAGGGGGGGGGGGGGGCAACTTTTTCCACTTTGGAAGTGTCTCTCGCGCAAACTATTCAACGATACGAGGAACCAAAATTTTTATTTTGGACGTCAATGTTCCGGCCACCCTGTATATTTAGATAAAATATAGGCTGCCTCATTCCGTGCGTGATAGTGCTTTTCTAGATGTCTTCAAGAGAAGATGGCAATATATACGAAGTTATTATCTGTTAACATTTTCAAGTGTACCTACAGTAAAGAATAAATATTTTAAGTACAGTACTTACGTACATTAATAAAATACCTACTTTTTACTTGTATCTATTATCAAAATTAAATTATAAGTTCTTGACTTGACCACGACTATGTGACCCCCTCCTGGCGCCAAAGCTGGATCCGCCCTTGCTTCGAACGGGGATGATGGAAGAAGGCTCAGAATAGAAGGAACTGGAAGTTATTGGGGAGGCCTTTGCCTTGCAGTGAGACGATATAAGCTAGTAAAAAAACATTGACTCTCAAAAACCTCACCATTATTATTGTTGCAATCTCATATTGATCCTAAAAATTCCTAGCAAGAGAAATACATCTTAGGAAAATATTAACAAAAGGAATCTACAAATTAGTGAGGTAGTACCACAGAGGATGTATATAAATGTTTTCGATCCGACAAAATACGACGGTAATAAAATTCTACACGCACTGACGGTAAAATTATTAGAGATATATTTTATTGAGTTTGTACAAACATTTTACGCACGGGGCATGAAATGTTTGTTCAGAATGCAATAATGCGAACAAATACATCCATATTTGCCGCCAGAGAGTTCTTTTTGTTGATTTTAAAACAAGCGTCCACATCGGCTTATTGACGACCCTAGCCATGGTTTTCTAAACAGCGGTGGCCGCCATTTGGCGTTGATATAAACCACTGAAACTATGGAAAAATTCGGACACGTTGAACTGCCTTGCGCTCATCTTGGCAATCTGCGATGGCGATGGCGACCAGTGCCAGCATAGGGTTTTGCATACATCCGTACACACTGCTCCGAACGTTGACAGTGCGATATTTGACAGCGATACACTGATTGCCTTCGTAGGCGTTCTTGATATTCGATGTGATCACATTACCTATACCTAAGTCTAAACTAAAAGTCAAAAGTCAAGATGCTAACCCTAATATATAACGTTCTGTATTAGGATGGTCTTGCTAACTGATTTCGCGTGTAAACCGGTCATCAATATAACGCTCGTCGTTTCTTAGAAAACTGTTGCGTAAACAAATAACGAGGGGAATATTTGCCATAATTTAACTAAACTTAGTATAAAACAATCAACTTTGAACTCTAATGTAAGGTGGAAAAGCTTAAAAAGGATTACGGTGGTTATTGTGGAGTATTTCATTACAAATTAATGAACGGAGGAGTATTCTCGTATCAATCGATTAGTATCGTATGCCGGAAAATGCAAGTATATTTAAAACAGTAGATTTAAAATTGGCATGAATTCTGAAGAGGCGTAAATTAATATACCTACTGCAGTATGTGTTAAGATGAAAATATAAGCAAAAAATTTATGCGTCGAGTCCGACGTGAAATTCTCGTGACCTACGTGATTTGTATGCGCGATTTTAATGTCTAAATAAATAAATAATAATAATAAATAAATATTTTGGACAATCCACACAACACAATCTAGTGCCAAACTAAGCAGAGCTTGTATTATGGGAACCAGATAGCTGATATAATACTTGAATACTTTTTTTTGTAAATACATACATAGAATACAATATAACACCCAGAAATCAAAGGTAGGTTATGTAACGAGTGATATACTTACCTACCACCTACCATTTAGTAGGCTTTATGTTATCTTCATAATCAAGTCTACTGCTGGACGAAGGTCTTTCCCAAAACGCGCCACTGAGCCCGGACATTGGCTCTTTTCACTCATTGCTTACAAACTACAATTTTCATAGCGCTCAACCTCCCTAATCACTAGCAAAATAGTAGGCACGTGTGTCATTATCATCAACCTATATCGTAGGTCTCTCCCAAGACGCGCCATGCTGTACCCGGACTTTGGCTCTTCTCTTCCAGTGTTTGCGAGCTACATTTCGCAGATCGTCGCCCCATCTTGCGCGTTTTTGTACCGTGTGGAAGCAACTTTATTATTTGTTTCGTAGAGTCCGAAGTATGTTTGGTATGCAATGACACTATCTTATTGAGATCCTTACTGACTGGGTGGCAAGTCTCATAAGCCCTCACAACAGGCCCTTTATCGCGCGATGCCATAATCGCCCCGCGGATGTTTGCATGCTTTAAGTGTGTACTTCAGTTTACTTTCAAGGCAACTTTGTACTGCATCCGCTGTGAATGGGTGATATGCGATGGAAATACACTAAGTAAAGTATGGGAATATAACGATCTAAAGGTGAAGTTTTTTGGAAAATAAAATAAAATGTATTAAACTCATCATCATCATCAGCCTAAAGAAGTCCACTGCTGAACATAAGCCTCCCCTACATATTTCCAGGAAGAAAAATTCTGAGCCCTTTCCATCCATCGACTTCCAGCGATCTTAACAATGTCGTCAGTCCATCTGCTGGGTGGGCGCCCTACGTTTCGTCTTCCGGTTCGTGGTCACCATTCGAGAACCATTATTCCCCAACGGTCTTCCGGTTGTTTCGAATTGTTTCATACGAAACTACTTATAATAATAAGAACCAATAATAATAATAAATATTGTGGACAATCCACACACTATACAAGCCCCAAATTAATTTATCTGATAACAATACTTAAATACATTTCTTTTTTCAAATACATAGAATTTAACCCAGACATAGAGAACAAAAATGTGTATTCACCACACAAATGTTTGTTCTCGGTGGGAATCGAACCCACGACCAACGACACAGAAGGCTGATTTACTACCAACAGAGCTGAGAGGAAATAAACAAATGTGTATGTAGATTGCAAGGAGTTTGGAAGCCCATCAGCAAGGAATTTCCCAAGTCTCTGCTATAATCTCATCTCATGACAGCCACAGATAACTTACACAAAATAAAACCACAAAGCGCCGCGGCAAAACTGAAAACATTTTATAAAACAAAAGTTGTGCCGTTCCGAACCATTGTTTCACGAAGATATTCGATAGAAGTCAAAGTAGAACTTTCATCAACCCCAACAGCCGAGAACTCTTGAACAGTCTTTTGAATATAAGTGTTTGTTTTATCGACTTTTCATTGGGTTCTTAACAAACTTTGCAGATTTTGGATAAGCGAAAACTCGAACGGAGATAAACCACGATGAACTCGTCTATACAATTCACTCGGTTCTTGTGAAGCTGTTTTTGAAACCCAAGGATCTTTACCTATGTTTTGCTTTGACTTTGGGTCTACTCAAATACAGAGACAGAGCCAAACCGAGCTTGTGGTAGGCCCACAGAAGGCGGGGTTGCTACCATTACACTACGAGTGTTCTACCACTAATCATCCCTGTAATGTGCCTAAAATATATAATCATCGTATTCATTATTTTTTCCAACCCTATAAAATCCTATCACAACTTACAATGACCTTATTAAAAGCTATTGTTGCAAAAAAAACTACTAAAGAATGCACATTTCGATTTATTCGACAATAAGTTGGATACAATTTAAAGTTCCTTTGTTTGATTAAGGGGTAGCTACCCCGTACCCCAGTTTAGTAGTGCTCTTGAATGCAATGATTGACGGAACGGGTGCCGGTGCGGGTTTATTCTGGCTTCTGAATAAAAATAAAATGTAGGTTATTTTATTGCAGGGTTAACAAATACTCGAATGGTATTTTATATAAACTAAGCTTGAGTGATACTTGAGTGATGTATTTATCAGTTCTAGTAGGTACTACTAATCGATTACTGGTTTTAGTAAGGAAAACAACCTCTGGGACTGAACAAAGAACCACATCACTCGAGTCCTCACATCGTGTCAGAAAAGAAAGATGGCGTCGTAATGCATTGATTATTGATTACATATTAAAACAATAAACAGAGTAAATAATTATAAACAGAGTTCTAACTGTATTTAATGGATAGATGTCACCTTAACATTACTTACTAAAAAGCATATTTTAAAATCTGACAAAAGGTAAGCAATGTTTAAATCTTACCAATTCTAATAATGAAATAGTACATTATGATATAAGTGCGGTAGGTTGATAATTACAGCCGAGGTAGGCGAGGGCTACAAGAAAGCAGAGGCTGTAATTATCAAAGCGCACGTATGTCATACGACGTTTTATAACACATTTGCGAGGAAATAAATAAAAATTAAACGAATAAATTGTTTATCATCATTTATTCAGTTTCATTCGGTATCATTCGGTATCATTCGGTTTCATTCGGTTTCATTCGGTTTCATTCGGTTTCATTCGGTTTCATTCGGTTTTATTCAGTTTCATTCGGTTTCATGCAGTTTCATTCGGTTTCATTCGGCTTTATTCAGTTTCATTCATTTTCATTCGGTATCATTTGGTACATTCGGTTTCATTCAGTTTCATTCGGTTTCTGCAGTTTCATGCAGTTTCATTCAGTTTCATTAAGTTCATTCGGTTTCATTCGGTTTCATACAGTTTCATTCGGTTTACTTGGTACTTGGTACTTGGTGAGCGGACTGTTTTCCGCAAGTAGGCCACAGGTGGGCCCTTTTTGCGTGACGGGTGGTGGTGTTGCTAGCTCAGCCACCCGATGTCCTCCAGGAAGGCCAGCAGCTTGTGGATTCGGGCGCAGGCCTCCCTAGGCGTGTTTGGTGCTCCAAGATGTTGTTCTCGTTGAGGCGCCACGCTGCTGCACTGCAGGAGTACATGCGCGGCAGTTTCCTCTGTGCTAATACACCCTCTGCAAAGAGGACTGTCAGTAACACCCAGCGTATATAAGTGCTTATTTAGCGGGCAGTGCCCTGTGACAATTCCAACGATAAGGCGGAGTTTGTCACGTTTCAGACTGAGGAGCTTTCGGGAGTATCTCGGATTTAGAACCGGGAAGGCCTCCCTTGACTGCCTACAGTCTTGAATACCTGCCCAGTAGTCCTGATGTAATTTGTTTGTTCTATTGCGGATCCAGGAGCGGATTTGGCTGAAAGGGAGTGGTATACTTGGCTCTGGACCTGCTGTCTGCATTTCCGAGCCTCTCCTGGCCAGGGCATCCGCTTCGTCGTTGCCTCTGGATCCGCTGTGCCCCTTTATCCATTGCAGGATGATGCTGTTGGTCTGACTTACCTCCTCCAGCAGCTGGTGGCATTGTAGAGTTAGACCAGAATTGTATTCGTACCTGCTCAGGGATTGTAATATTGCAGCACTGTCTGAAAGTATTCTGATCTTACTGCCAGTTACCTTCCTGCGCAGCACCGCGCTCGCCGCCTGGATTATGCCAACGCACTCCGCCTGGAAGACTGAGTTGTGCTCACCCAAGGCCGCGGATATGTGAATATTCAGGTCTTCCGAGAACGCCCCCGCCCCGGTGCCTATCTGCATTTTTGAGCCGTCTGTATATATCCTGACTTCGTTTGTGTTAGAGCTATCACTAGGCTCCTCGTGTAATTGTATAGTGTAGCTCTTCCTATTCACATGCTTTTTAGGTATCCTATCATAAACGGAGAGCATCAGGGGGTTATTAGCCGCGTACTCTTGTATTATGGTAGTATGGTGCGCTCGTATGCCTCTTACCCACAAGTTTAAAGCCCAGAGTCTATAAGCTGCCGCAGCCGCTTCCTGCTGCACATGTAAGTGTAGGGGTGTCATGCCTATAAGAGCTTCGAGAGCTGCCGTAGGAGCAGTTCTCATACACCCCGTTATCGCCACACATGCAAGTCTCTGGAACTTTTGTAGCTTGCTTGTGGTTGTAGCCTGCTTTGTACGAGGCCACCAGACAAGGGCACCGTATGAGAGGGAGGGCCTAATGACGGTGTTGTATAACCACATGGTTATCTTTGGACTGAGTCCCCATGTCCTGCCTATCATTTTGCGACATTGCCAAAATGAGATGGTGGCCTTTTTTATTTTGTTATCTAAGTGCTTAGCCCAATTTAGTTTGCTGTCCAGTGTAATTCCTAGATATTTTACTTCTTCCGAAAGGTGAAGCCTACTGCCGAACAATTTCGGAAGTTGATAGGGACCTAGGTTGCGCTTATTTGTGAACATCACAAGTTCTGTCTTAGTCGGATTCACGGTTAATCCATAGTCTGTGCACCATGTTTCAACGACCTTAAGTGCATTACTCATAACATTGCAAGCCACGCTCGCGAAATGTCCTGATATGAGTATCGCAAGGTCGTCCGCATAGCCTACCGTGAAGAATCTCTGGGCGTTCAGCTTGGTGATTAGGTCGTTGACCACCAGGTTCCACAGGAGTGGCGACAGGACACCACCTTGCGGACAGCCTCTTGCCACCACTCCTCTGGTCTGACCTTGTAGGTCCACTCGGACCGCTCTGAGTTGAAGCATACGCATGATCCACTCAACCAAGGCTGATTCTGTCCCATGTTTTCTAAGTGCCGCGTGTATGCTATTGAAATTTGTCTTATCGAAAGCGCCCTCTATATCTATGAAGGCTGCAAGACAGACTGTCTTGTTTTCTATGTCTCGCTCCAGCCTGCTGACCACCACGTGCAGCGCTGATTCTGTCGATTTACCCGCACTATATGCATGCTGCTGCGGGTGTATTGGAATTGCCGTGAGTATATTGTCTCTTATATGACGATCGCATAATCTTTCAAGGGTTTTGAGAAGGAAGGATGTTAAGCTAATCGGCCTATAAGATTTTGCCTCCGTGTAGTCGCTTTTTCCTGGCTTTGGTATGAAGAGGACCCTTACCTCTCTCCATGGCCGTGGTACATATCGGAAGGCTAAGCATGCTCTAAAGGCACTTGTTAACCTTCCAATTAGGTGGTACCTGCCCCACTGCAGGAGGGCTGGGAAGATTCCATCCAGGCCCGGCGACTTGTATTGCTTGAAACTGCTAATGGCCCAATTCACTTTCTCCTCGGTAACGACGGACTGCGCGGTGGCCCAGTCTATTTCTGTTGGTACACCTACCTCGTCCGCCTGCCATACTGTTTCATCTCCTATGAGACAGCCCGGGAAGTGGGTTTGTAATAACAGCGTGTGTGTGTCTGTAGTGCTCTTAGTATAAGTGCCATCCGGTTTTTTGAGAGTCCCTATGTCGCGGTTAGGATCCGCAGAGAGGATTTTTCGTATCCGGTTTGCTGTATGATCTGATTCTATTCTGGAGCAGAAGCTCCTCCACCTTCGACGACTGCTGCGTCGTAAGCATTTTTTGTACTTGGCTTGTGCCAGCTTGTATTTGTCCCAGTCAGTGTCGTCGAAGGTGTTAGTTGCCCTGTTAAATAATCTGCGTACTTCACATTTTAGTCTTTCCAGTTCCTTGGACCAGCCTCTGTTGCCCGCTTGATTCAGTCGGGTGACAGTGAGCGGGCACGCCTCCTCGTAGCTCTTGGAAATACTTACTGTAATGTGGTCTACTGCTTCCTCTATTTCTGTCGGGCTTGTTAGCTCTAGCTCCGGGGCAGCATCTCCCAGAAGTTGTTTGAGGGAACTGGCGTACTTTACCTTGTCGGTACGTCGCGGGTTCCGGGTTGCCACCGGGGCTGCAGTGATTAATGCTAGCTCAAATCTGATCCACCTGTGGTCGGAGCTGGATGATTCATCTGATACCCTCCAGTTCCGCACAAAGTCTGGACAGTTACCTGATACTAGGGTCAGATCTATGATCGTACGAGCTCTCCTCGTTACGAACGTCGGTTCTGCGCCCCTGTTTGCTATAATAAGAGAGGTTGTGAAAAGAAAATTCACCAAATCTTCTCCTCTGCCATTCGAGATCGGCATGCTCCAGATTGGATGGTGCGCGTTCGTATCTGCTGAAATGATTAGCCTAGAATTGTCTGATTCGCAGTGTCTTACCAGATCAGCGACGTCCTTTGGAGGTATGACTTCGTCAGCGGGCATGTAGGCTGACGCAAGCGTGACGTCTACTGTCTCCCCCCCGAGTTCACCCCGTATCCTGACTGTTGTCAGGTCCCTGAAACAGAACTCGGTGAGGGGCACTGCTGTAACACTCCGCGGTACATAAATGCACGCGCGTGGATTGCCGCAAATACTGTCATAATATAGCTTACCATCTAGGTGGTTGAGACCACACACGCGCCCTGCCCTGATCCACGGCTCCTGAATCAGGGCTATGGTCTCCCTGTCGTTTGCCTCCAGCACTCTGCGCAGGTTAGCCGTTGCAGTGAGGCTGTGCTGGAGGTTGCACTGTATGAAACTATACAGAGAGGTCTGGGTCGCCATCATGTAGGCTTCCCTCTTCCTCTGAAGTCTCAGACCCCAGCAGATTTAGGTCCACAATCATCTCCTCCATCGGCTTGGAGCTCGACGGTTTGGGTGACGAGTGTGGTGGCACCATCATGGGTTTGTCCACGGGGCCATCCGCTGGGATCCTCTGGCCGCTTGGGCCAGGTTGGGGGTCTGTCTGCTTGTCCGTCTGTCTGTTCGTCCTCTTAGGGGGCGGCGCATCCTGAAAGTTACCATCTGTCCCATAGAACCGGACATAGATGCTTCCTAGGCCGTGTGCGAGTCTGCGCCCCCTCTCCAGGATAGCAGGGATCTGCCCCTCTGGTATCCCCACTGTCAGGAAGAGAATGTCATCTTCCTGCCGATTGTGGGCGTAAACGGTCCAGGAGTTAACCTCGGCCCATTTGTTTTGCTTCGACAAGATAAGACACGTGTCCTCCAGAGTGTTTGTACACTCCGGAATAAAAAGGGCTGCCTTGATCTTTTTGGCGAGCTCACTTTGTCGGACGGTCTTGAGTCTTGGGCAAGTATCGGCAGGAAGCTTCTCCATTGCCACCTTCAGCCACGCCAAAGTAGCCTCGTCTCCGCACCACAACTGAAGGGATCCCTCGAAGAACAGAGGTTTGCCCTTGAAGTCGGGCTGGAAGCCTACGCTGGAATCCTTGCATTCATCCAACAGTAGGCGCAGGAGGTACTTTTTAATTAGGGTGGCCTGCTCCTCGGTCAGTTGCCGGTCGTCGACCCTTACCACCGCTACCTGGAGATTATTAGTCTGAGCGATCTCTGCGTAGCTGGTGGTGGTCCGACGTGTGCCATCTAGCCTCTGCTTCTTGTGGTCCCCTCTTGGGGACACCGTATCGTCCATCCGAGTGCGCTTACTCGGCTCATTATGAGCCGGTGCCTGTGCCGATTTCGCAATCGCAACGGCTGCGCGCCTCCGACGGTTTTTACGGCATGCGTGCTTGAAAGACCCTCCTGCTGTACCTCTGCTACCATCGGGCCCGGCGTCTGATGTTTGTGGGCCTGAAGGCCTCACCGGCGGGGCATGCGGTACAGAGTCGGTCTTCTCCTTGCCCTTTGCTTGCGTCTGCGTCCTTTGCTTAAAGAAGAAGCCAGGGTTGGGGCCTTTTCGGGCAGGGGCACCGGTGTTTGACACCTCCTGCTGCGCTCCATGTCCTGGCTGCTTCTTTTGTAGTGTAAGCCGCTTGGCCTCCTCCCTCCCCGGGACGTTTGTCGCCACCACGGGAGTTTGGGTACTAGTACTCGGGGCCTCGGCTGCTAGCCTGGCCCTTTTCTCTGCCTTTTTCTGTCGCTTGCTAAGTTTTTTGCCTTTAGGTCCAACGACCGTCCAGGCAGCAGTAGGGGGTTGGGGGACCGCGAAGGCCGCCACCAAATCCTCTACCGCCTCCCCTGTAGAGGGGGTTGCGAAGTGGTCAAATTTTTTATTTGAAGCCATGTCGTATCCTGTCTAAACTTCATCTCAACGGTTCCCCACCCTCCATGGAGTCCGCACCTGGGAATGTACTATGTACACCAGGGTTACCGTATCGATATAGGGAGGGTTGCTGAGTTGTCTACGAGCCTAAACGGCACCACCAGAGCGAGCGTCAACCACAGATCGCTCCGCCTAAGGCGTGCACCGCCGACTGCAGACCCCATCAGCCCCCCACCCTAGCCACGGCCGCTGAAGGCGAACCGTTATGCTGATTCAACCGACGGTCGGCTTTACCGTCGGCCCTCCGTTTTGAGTGAAATCGGAGCCAAAGTGATGTGTTGTGGCAGTGGTCACAAACCACTCAATCACCAGGATCTCTTCATCCTCCCTCACGGGCCCCCTGCGCTCAGCATCAAAGACGCAGGTGATCCACCCCCCACCCAACAATAAATTGTTAGGCCCACGAAACAGGACCACAATGTTCCGCAGCGGATTAGGATATGGGATTGGGAGATCAGGGAACTGGGAGAGGAAAGTGGAGCAGGATGGGAGTGGTGAAAGGAAGACTGCCTGGTCGGGAACTGATTATTTGGATTATTTGCATAAACCTTATTCACAGCTAACCATCGTCCCTCTGATGGCGTTCCGCTATCCGCCACCTGCGAGATCCCCCTGGTAGCTGGCAGTCGAGCCGCAGGGTTCATTCAGTTCATTCGGTTTTATTCAGTTTCATTAATTTTCATTCAGTTTCATTCGGTTCCATGCAGTTTCATCAGTCATTCGGTTTCATTCGGTTTCATTCAGTTTCATTCAGTTTTTTTCGTTTTCATTCGGTTTCATGCAGTTTCATTCGGTTTTATTCAGTTTCATTCATTTTCATTCGGTTCCATGCAGTTTCATTCGGTTTTGGTCAGTTTCATTCAGCTTCTTTCGGTTTCATTCCGTTTCATTCGGTTTCATGCAGTTTCATTCGGTTTCATTCAGTTTCATTCAGATTCATTCAGTTTCATTAAGTTCATTCGGTTTCATGCAGTTTCATTCGGTTTCATTCGGTTTCATGCAGTTTCATTCGGTTTCATTCAGTTTCATTCAGCTTCATTCAGTTTCATTAAGTTCATTCGGTTTCATTCGGTTTCATGCAGTTTTATTCGGTTTTATTCAGTTTCATTCGGTTCCATGCAGTTTCATTCGGTTTCATTCAGTTTCATTTCATACATTTAGCATCTGGATAAACCGTACGTACCTTATTAAAAAGCAACCCGTGCGTTTTACATTACATTACCGCACTAGTGCGTAATGACATACATTACGATATTGAAATCGGTGAAATTAGAGACCTTTTACGAGCAAATGTGTTATAAAACACATTACAACTTTAATAAAGTTAGTAGACTGGACTGGCCTTCAATAAAAAAGATAATTAATTAAAATATTGCATGAGCTATGTTCGTAGTGCATTCACAAACTGTTTTAGCCGACAAAGAGTTTGGAGCACTGCGCTCAAAAGACTATACATTTTTGACAACTTCAGATGCTATACCTATGTGTATACCGTATACATACAATGTACCACCCTTTTGCACTCACGTTCGCAAGCTGACGTTCCGAAAAAACCCTCCAGTGTAAACACGGCCTAACTATTGTTCTGGCTTTTCAATAGTTCTATTGTAGACGACACGCTGCAATGGAAACTAGGGATGGGACATTTGAAACTAACGCATAGTTTTCCAATCTTCAAAGTTAGTTTGAACTAATTATTTTCTGTATCTGTAGGCCTACAAGCTCTGTCCGGCTCTCTCTCTCGCTCTGGTTTTGAGTCTGTGTGAGTGCTCACCAGTGTATTATAGTGTGCGGGTGACGTTTCGACGTAAGATTTATTTAGTCAACACAAACTCAAAACCAGAGCCAGAGACAGAGCCAGACAGACCTTGGGTAGGCCTAATGATACTAATTATTTGCCAATTATGGTTTTGAATGATCGTAATTTAGTAAAGTATCATCGTTAATTAGCTAGCTATACATTCTAAAACTAATTCTTTTTATATATTTTATACCATCATCACCCAGAAGAAGTCCACGTTTATTGAACCCTATCAATCCACCGACCTCTTTGCGATATTTGCAAAGTGTGTTATTTTACAGAGAGGTTCTATCAGGCTTACTTGCTAACAAGATAAATTAAAAAATCATAGACATTGTGTAACCATGACTGACGAGCAAAAACCGATTACTAAGCTATTGTTATTTTCAATTCAAACGCAGAATAACAACCAGCTTTTCTTTCGATTCCCAAAAGCAATTACCCGAACTTCGTTTATCCAAAAATCCGGATTATCCAGCCATTTACGGAAAAGAGCGCGTCACTAGGAACCAATGGTGCGAACGAAATGCATGGTTGATGGTGGACCACCATTGTGTGGGCAATTTGCTTCGAGGGCTGATCCGTGCCGTATTGAGAATTTGAGAACTGTCGAATCTTTCACAGTGAAGATTGGTAAGTGCTTGCTGCCCCTTTTAGGGTACAAAGGTAAGACCTGATTGGTTGTTAACCTGTTACCCACCCTATTTTCTAAGCCTGAAGGCTTACAATTGAAAATTACCACACAATTGGATATTTAACGTATTGATAGATGATTATAAAGGTATCCTTCTAACTTTTAACATAACTACAACTTATCTATAAATTCTACAGCCAGAAATTAATTTTATTTTATTCTCTTTGTTTAAAAGTCAATATAATTAAAATGAATAATCATTGGTAAATGCAAAGTGTAGATAAAGTTTACCTTTAAACCAGCCATTTATTTATTTATTTAAGAATAAGTAAAGGTAAGCAGTCAAGTTTTATTGGCGGTGGAAATAACATAGAACCGTAAAAGTGATTCGACGCACTCTACGGTTCGCCACGCTGCTGACTGTCGTTAAGTTGGCAGACGTGGTAGCCCACACATGTAACTTCCTACCTTATCTACTTATAACTTACATAAGTCTTCGCGGAGTCAGGACACACTTGTCCCTTTAAGTAGGCAGTAGAACTGTGGATCCACTTTTACGATTTATGCCCATCAAACACGTAGCTTTAAACATGTAGGTACATATATCACCTCCAATTCATATTTCATATAAATCATATGAGGGTCATATTTTCTTTATCAATAAGTTTCTGAAAAAAAGGAAAACATACGAGCACGTATACAGGGTTATTCATTATTAGCTGCAAATACTCAGGAATTAGGTTCAACAAATAAAATAAAAAATATTTATGAAATGATTTTTTTTAAGTTTTGTTATGAAAATCCCGAGAAAATCGATAAAGGAATCATTGGCGCCTGACCTATTTTGACCTTTGATCCGCGCCCGCGCGCCGTGAGTGACACTCTGCGTTCAGTCACCGCCTGGGTGGGTCATCGTCCTGTTCTCCGTGGCAATCATTATGCAATAGCCGTAAAGAAATTAATAAAAATAAAATTTTGATACAAAAACTTGAAAAAATTTTTGATCAAAATTTAAAAAAATAATTTCATAAATATTTTTTATTCTATTTGTTGAACCTAATTCCTGAGTATTTGCAGTTAATAATGAATAACCCTGTATAGCAGATCTGGATTTTATGAGAAAAAATGGTTACTCTATGAGGCATTATCCAGGGAAGAAATAGGGGACTACGTTTGTATGGAGAGACGCCTGTGTGATGCCCTCTTAAGCCTTCTGTACATCAATTTTAAGTTTTGTGCAACAAAGAGTTAAATAAAATAAAATATAGCAAGGCATATTACCTACTATGCATCTTTTGTACAAATATTCAAGTGACCGCACACGCAGCTATAATATATTATATTTCTATGACGTCACCAACTTATACCGTAATTTATATTATCGCACGGCATATTAATATATTTTTATAGCTACGTGTGTGACGGGCTTTAGCCATTTTATATGCATAGCTGCATACATAGTTGTTGTGCAAACTTTTTCACGAATTTGTAGTTTTACAAAAGAGACGGATCAGAAAAAAAGACGGTATGATCGTAACTATGAAATGAGCAAATCTATGAAAATACAGAACACAGCCATTATGAATGTTCCAAATCCAATTCATTAATAACCCCGGTACTTAAATCAATAAAATCACCAATCAATTAAATCTCAAAAATAAGTAGAACCTCAGATAACCATGTTCAACAAAAATATAAGTTTTAAAAACTTGAGAAACTGACTTCAGGTCAAACGGGTGAACCGATTTTATGTAAATTTCTATGGAACTAATCTGAAAGTATAACCGTCAGATTATTTCGAATCGACTCATAAATAACGAAATAAAGTGATAACAAAAAAGAAAAAAAAACACCGAATTGAGAACCTCCTCCTTTTTTATTATAAGCCGGTTAAAAAAGTTATGAATACAGTTCTCCTTTCAAAAAGTACGAAGTCTACTTTTTCATTGAAATCTGCTTTTAATTTGTATTCATTAAATTGCCGTCGCACCATCGCACCGGTCCAGATAATGAAAAAACAACAGTACCTAGAAATCAGCATATTTTTCCCCGGTGCTTATTACATCAGCTGCTGCCAATATACCTAGCAGAAATTAAACATTAACACCCGAAACACTAAACCAACAAACACTAAAATAAGCTACTAAAGTCAGGGTATTACTGGATGCAAATATTAAAAAAGTTTCAGTCATTCCCCGCTAGTGAACGAGACAAAAGAGGGATAAAACTACAGAATTTGTTCGACAAATGACTCAAAACCAATCCTAATAAGAACAATTAGAAAGAGAGCACGTGTGAGTTGTTTGTCACGCAAACATTAATTCAGACAATTTTAAACTGAGCGGGGCAGTCCAGACGGTCAGCGACTGGACCGTAATTTGATAATTACCGTGCAACGAAGCATTTTTGCAGTTATTTAACGCTTTTTGCCGTTTTTTTCGTAGTCCATGATCTCTGCCTACCCCTATGGAAATAAGGCGTGATTTTATGTAATGTATATTTGGCCGTTTTTTAGGGTTCCGTAGCCAAATGGCAAAAACGGAACCCTTATAGATTCGTCATGTCTGTCTGTCTGGCTGTCTGTCTGTCCGGCCGTGTCACAGCCATTTTGCTCCGAAACCGTAAGAGCTAGACTGATGAAACTTGGTGAGTAGATGTATTCTGTAAACCGCATTAAGGTTTTTACACAAAAATAGAAAAAAATCTATAAATTTTGGGGGTCCCCATACTTGAAACTGAAACTCAAATTTTTTTTTTTCATCGAACCCATACGTGTGGGGTATTTATGGATAGGTCTTTAAAAATGATGTTGAGGTTTCTGATATCGTTTTTTTCTAAACTGAATAGTTTGCGCGAGAGACACTTCCAAAGTGGAAAAAAGTTGGTCCCCCCCCCCTCTAACTTCTAAAATAAGAGAATGATAAATCCAAAAAATATATATGTTGTACATTACTATGCAAACTTCCAACGATATTTGGTTTGAACGAGATCTAGTCAGTAGTTTTTTTTTTATTCGTCATAAATCGTAAACCGCAATTTACCTTTCGACGAACTACAAAAACCTTTATATTATGTTAATTGATGCTACGGAACCCTTCATGGGCGAGTCCGACTCGCACTTGGCTGCTTTTTTTAAATTTATTTTTAACGTGTTTCATACAAGCCTTCTACTACTACACACGTCACAATAACTGAATTTTCACTAAAAATGTTTCACTTTAAAATCAGAGCGTTTGTACAGTAAAAAAATTAGCGATATTTAATCAAAAAGCGCTGACTCTAGCAATAAGATTTTCCTAAAGCAACGAACTTATTTTATAACTTACCTAAGAGAGCACTGGTGCCCCAGTGCTCTTTTAGGTAAGTTATAAAATAAGTAAAAAAATAGGGCACCAGTCTGGTGGCCTAATTAGCTGCCCCGCCTTCTGTCCAGGTTCAAATCAAAGAGTTTTTATTTGAAATAATTACGTGCACTGTTACTAGCGCTCTCGAACGGTAAAGGACATTTAAATGAAACCAGCAGCAGCGTCGTAGAAACTAAAAAGTTTGAAAACATGGTTCACGAAAGGGAGGCTCCTTTGAGGCGCACTTAGAATCCTTTCACCACTCTGATTTGAAAGAACCAGTGACACGATAAGAAGTCTTACCCCTTGATCATAATCGAGTTTTATATAATGCAACTTTTAGTCATAAAGTTTTCCTCTTACTCTCCAGAGGAAGAATGCAACACAAGGTTGCACAGTACAAATCGAAGGCACGTGCCTTGAATTTTGATTTTGTGAGTAAGATGTTCCAACAAAGACCTGTAGGCCTACCATGAGCTCTGCTGGCTCTGTCTCTGGCTCTCGTTTTGAGTCTGTGTGAGTGCTTACCAGTACATTATACTGTGTGTTTGACGTTTTGACCTAAAGGATTTATTTAGTCAACACTCACACAGACTCAAAACCAGAACCAGAAGCCATCAGACAGAGCTCATGGTAGGCCTACTGAATTATTCCTTGTAGATCAACAAAGCAATGTTAAATAATGGTTAACTGGTAGAAAATTCTAATTAGCATTAAGTTCGCCTATGTACTTAATTTTGTGCAATAAAGTATTTTCTAATCTAATCTAAAGCACTCTGGTTGTAAATGCAATAAAAGTTAACATACCCTTCGAAGTAATAGTGACCGCGCAGATTATCGGATCGGTAAGGAATGACCAAAAAGCCATGCCACAAGAGATACAATGCAATGCTCTTTTTAAATTAACGCGATATGCATGATTATATTCATATCAATCGATCGTTATGCAATATTGATGAACGATTTGTTGATGCGATGTAGGTAATCGTGATAAATACCCGTTTGTTCCTTATTATAACAATGCAATACTATCAAAACTCATGATGCGGTCAATCCCACTAATATTATAAATGTAAAAGTTTGGATGGATAGATGAATGGATGTTTGTTCTCAATCACGCTAAACGGCTGAACGGATAAAATGTGGCACAGATATAGATTATGATCTGGAACATTCCATAGGCTACTTTTTATCTCGGTAAAAATGCATTCATACAGGAACCGAGTTTTGTAAAAGTTGGTAAGATTGATTTTTAGCGCACTTTTAACATACTTTTTAATCGCGGGTAACACCGCAGGGTGCAGCTAGTGACAAAATATTATACTAATATTCATACACCCGCATAGATAGCTTATTCAGCCACCTCGACCAATCGTTGGATGCCTCCGCATCGGCTGGTGAGGGTGAGTGCAATTGCACATGACGGCCGTTAAGGGAGGGCGGACGGTTCTATGAACACAATATATTGCTTACAGTGTGTACACACACCCTGTTGTACTAATACGCTGGTCCCTCTAGATTGTTTTTTTCTGTAGTTTTAGAGGTATTTTACCCTAGTTTTTTTTATCTGATGCTGTTTTTGTTACTTTTTATTATGGCTTCCATTTTTTCTAATAACATTATTAGACGTTCTTCAGATATAGGTATAGTTATTACTAAAAAAATAATGAACGTTGTTTTTATTATCAAAGGTTTGTTAAAAATTTAGGTTTAAAAACTTAGAAACTGACTTTATGACCGCACCCTTTGGCTGAACCGATTTTGATGGAATTTAAAAATAAATAAAATAAATAAATTACTGGCACGTGAGGCTAAACATCTGTATGCTTCTAGTTGATGGACGCAGGGCGGGCGGTGCATTGTAGGGCACGTTCCTGACGTGTCTGACCTACGAGGCAATACTTTGTTATAGGCGGTGTTTACCACTTAACATCAGGTGGGCCATAATGCTTGTTCAATCAGCTAGTAGAATGAAAAAAAAAAGAAGTAAGTAGGTTTGTATTGTCGTGTTTGTTCTGTGTAGAGATACTGTAGTTATTGTTACTGTGCTCATCGGCTAGAGTAGATATAATACCTACTTAATTGAAACTAATAGATATTCTAAATATAGCTAGGTGGAATTATCAATTTTCTGCATAACAACATCGTATAATAAGCCTCGGTTTCACGGTTCGCTAATCAAATATTCAATTATGACAAAATTTGCAATTAAAAGTTCGAGTTAATGCAATTGTTAAATATTTGGTTGGTCGATTAGTCATCCGTGAAACCGGGCCATGCTAAGTTCAAAATAATTAGAACAAATTTTAACCGCTAGACTAGCTTAGCGGTTAAAATTCGTTCTAATATTAAGAACGAACGTGTCATAATTTTAATGTTATAGTAACCTGAATTGATTAAATTAAATTAACCGTTAAATAAAATTTTCATAACATGGACCTGAAAAATCCGAAATTGGTGCGCTACTCTAAAAATAATAATTAAAAACTCTTACCTGACAGGGTATGTCCGACAAAACTTAAATAACTAAATTAAAAATAAAACTTCACATCACCAAAAAATAAAAGAAATAACTACGCGTATTTCATAAATCAAAACAATCTCCGGATAATACACGTATTTTTTAAATCGTTCGATATTCGAAGTTCGCGGCCGCGGGAATCACGATCCAAGGGCACGGGCGCTCCCTCCGGACAGCGAGTACACTGTGCGGGATGACGCTGACTGACAGGAACAATGGAGGGAAAATTAGATTTAATAAATATTTTTTTAACATAAATATGTTATGTGCCTGCCTATTACTTGTTATCCGCTTTTGTGACCTATGTACATACACCTATGTAGTCTTTTCCTTCAATGTTACACTTTAGTTTATGTTACAAGTTACTATGATTTTGACTCAGCCTGAAGAAGTCCACTGCTGGACATACCTACTAGGCCTCCTCTACACTACTACTACTGTTATGAATTAGCATTAATTTTACTTGTCTGTTATTTGTTTCAAATAAATAAATAATAATAATAATTGTCCGGTAGCGCTGTAAGAATCGTCAGACGATCACTTAGTATTTAGTCCATTCGGAAAAAAAATATAAAAATGTTGGTATGTACTTGTTGAACTGTAAAATGCAAGAGAACTAGCATCCATTCTTTTGCTTTGCGCGAATAGTACCTATAAGTAGTGAGAACAGCTACTAAGAAAATGATAAAAAAAGTTTTTTTTTTGCGAGGGAGCTGTGTAATTTATAAGAAACTGAGTTTTTAGTAATGCGTAATTAATTTAGAATACAAACATGTCATATTGTTTTATTATATCAATGAAAAATGGTTAGACGGACAGCGGATTCTTAAGTAATAATCTCGGTTAGCCTTGGTAAGGGTCTCGTTTTATCCTTTGGGTAAGTACGGAACCCTACAAAATGAGTGTCAGATTGTTTTATTTTTAATTCCTACGAAAGCATGTTTTATAGGCATTGTAAATGCATTTATGAGGGCCACTCCAGTAAGACTTTATGATTGCAAATTGTGTTGCTGCAGTTAAGGCCTGCGTACATCTAGGCCATGGCGATGGCGATCAGCTGAAACTCTGTCAAATATCGCTGTCATTTTTGACAGCGTTTCAGCTAATCACTATCGCCATTGCCTTGATGTGCGCAGGCTTTTAGTCTCAATGAGGCAAATTAGCAAAAGCGAGTTATTGGTTGATTAGGCTTTTACATAGTTTGAACTTAATGAATCAATTAATAACATTGTAATGGGTATACTATGATTTGCATGAAAAGTACCATTTTTTTGGTAAAAGAAAAATATAAGTACTTAAGGAAATAATCACGATAATTCAACAAGTTTTTTTGCCACAGAATGAGAATTTACTAAAAATATTATTATGAAATTATCATTGTGAATAAAATACAAACCCATCCACATCTATACTCATCACTCTCGTCACATGACTTCCATCCCTCTTCATGACATGCCCTTACCACGCTCCTAATTTTCATTTTATTTTATTCATAATATTACATAATGATCGCAGTAATTTAAAAAGTGCTAAATAGATAAATAGTTGAAAATTAAAATGATATGGTGCACAAGGCCACAAAACAAGGCTTTACTTCTAATTCATTTTATGGTTCTAAATTATTATAAGTTATTATTAAATCTACCACTTCATTATAAGTTCAAAATTCTCAAGAATAAAAGTTTTTATTCGATGATAATGATTTATTACCTGAAGAAGGATCAATTCGTAAAAATATTAAAAAGTTGTGTAACTTAAAGCTAGCTTAGTAGTTACAAGTTTTAAGGCCAGCGCCCTCTGTGGTGTAACTCATGCATTACATATATTACGAAGTGCTCTACCATAGTAGAGAGCAGACTTAATTATGAATATAACCAGAAGATGGCGTTGCATAGAAAAAAAACACGCTTTTCAAATCAGTAAAGTTCAATAACAAAAAGTGGCATCTCGTTTAGAAAAAAGCTCTCCTTTTTTTTTAGCATAGCAACTGTTTTTTAAACAAACGTTGTTCAATCAATACAATATTATAACGAGGTAAGCATCAACATTTTTAAGTTCATTCTGTTTTGAATTTCATATAATTTTATAATAATATTTTGAAATAATAAATTCAGCTTTCTTTATAAATGGTTTATTTTTCGGCTTTAACTCAGCTAAGCATTAGAACAAAATATAATGTTATTCTTCTTGTCATGTCACTATTTCTTTCGAACCAGTGCGGTGAAAGGATTTGTAATAGTGTGCTTCGAAAAAGCTCCTTTCGTGCACTTGACACATGCCTTTGAACTAATAATGTGATAGATAATCTTCGGTCATCTCGTGCGCCTACAAAAGTTTTCATTTATTTTATACGTTAAATCAAATAATTTGCTAAAAAAGTCTTTTACAGGACAATACCCTCATTAAGTCTTTATCCTACTTACAAAGGATGATTTTAGAAGTACTGGACAAAGGGTCATCTTAATTAAAATCGTCTTTGACGATCTATTTTTAGTTGCTAAAAATATTTTTGTCAAACAAAGCAAGTGCTTTAGCACAGAGTCGAGGTTTTCAGGGCAATTTTTTAGCAACAATTTTTTGTGGTTTTCTAATTTTTAGTAAGAACTAGCACTTTTGCGAAGAATATACATTGTCTTTAGAATAATATTGAGTGATTTTCTTGTTGTTTCGCTAGTAGGTACTACAGATTTAAAATAATTACAGGTGATTAAATTATTAATTGTTCTTACTTGTTGGTTTATGTGAATGCTAAAATAAGTAATGGTTATTTTTAACTTGATTCAAGATTCAATATAATTTATATATTTGCACAAACAATTGTTACACAAGCTCGTAGAATAGAAGCCACTGTAAGTAAGATACATAGGACTCATTTTCTCTTTTCAGATATCGCAAAAATGATTTTTTTCATGCGCTTAAATTTATGCTTACATACTTTGGTAATTAAGTGGTATTCACTCCTGGCTTCGCCCTTCTCCCGTTTGTTCTTCGCCGTTTTTTGATTTTGGATGTTCTCGGTTTTTTCCAAGAGACTGTAATATTTTTGGATTAACAGTAGGTATAAATATATTAATCCAAGTTATCTAAATGTTCGTAATTTTATCCACATCGGTCCAGTAGTTAGGGCATGATTACCACATGCATAGCCAAACACATCCATGTAATAATGCGTATATAATCCAAACATCTTAAATAACTTTTGGGTATATAATATAAGAAAAAATGCGGTAAAAAAGACCGTCGGATGAGTAAATGAAAACTTTTTATTCGTATGAGGTGATTAATTTACCTAAATAAATACGTTTAATGGTTAACTTAAAATCCTTTCACCACACTTGGTTCGAAAAAACCAGTGACACGATAAGGAGAAGAAGTATGGTTTGATCCATCTTTTTTTTATTTTACAAATTGGTAGGTAGGTACTTATTTAGTACCATATCAAAACACGTATCAATTTTGCAATTAAGCCTTGCAAGGGTCTAGCTATAGTCAGCAAAGATGTTGGAGACTAGGTACTTCTCAGTCGACCCGCCGGGTGATATGCACTGACCAAGGCGAACAATGGAGTGAGAGGGCTAACCCAGCACTACAGTCTATCAGAGTGGTTGTACACTGTACTGTACAGTGCAAGTTCTATTTTAGTATCATGTCGAGGACCGATACGCGCATGACCGGACTATCTGTATTCTGTTAACTGGGTTCAGTTTGCTCGCTCTACGAAGAGCGGCCGGGCGCCGCTCCGCGTCCGTCAAAATAAAAACAAACGCGCATCGCGTAAATCGAACGCGGATTCAGAAAACAGTGGCTCAAATTGTGTGGCGAAATGAGAAGGAACGTGAAGCTTCTAGTCCTTGCCGTTGCGGTGTGGATGTTCTTATTATTTTATTACATGCAACCGGACTCCGTTCAGTCAAAGGTAAACCATTTTATCGATTGCCGAAGGATCGTTGTTTATCAAGAATCAGCTGTTTGGGGAGGAATCGCTGCAATGTGAGCGCAGAGTTCATTGCGCATGACCCATGGCGTCCCACGCAGAGTGATAAACGCACTGTAAATTTATGAAAACCACAAAATTATCCTAATGTTCAGAGAAAGTACGCTATAATTTAAGAAATCTGCGCGCTTACTGCCTTGACTGAATCTGTTACTGAAAGTAAAACTAGAAATGCGTGATATACTCGTAGCCTAGCGTTATTTTGAATTTAGATAGGTACCTAACCTATGCTTAGGGACCTGCATGGGCCTGTCTAATAAAATTTTTGAAAGGAACATTAAAGAAGGTAATATAATTATTATTAGGTAGATACAATTTGACCTACAATTTTTCATTACATTACAAAAAATATTTATCTTCATATTTACTAAGCACTTATGTAACTTGGAAAGCTAATTTTTTTTACTGATATTGAATCAGTGTAATCTTATTCATCGTAAAAATATCTTCATTTGGTAAGTGTCTCATAAAGCTCAGTTTGGATTTTCGATTAGTTAAAATGAAGAAAGAAACTTCAATTAAAGAGAGGATTATGTCGAAACGCGGACATAAAATCACTGGATGAGTTAATTATAAATTAAGATTTTAATGTACAACTAATTGCGGAAATATTACCTACTTGCACAATTACTATCACCAATGTCATAATAAATGTTAATTTCATAGTACATACATACATACGTACAAACGTTTTATAGTACATTTATAAGAACGATACGTAAGACATGCTTGACACACACAAATATAAACAAACGCTCTATGTTTATTACTACTAGTATGTAAGTAGTATTCACTAATTAAACTATCATGGTTTTTAACTCCATTTCTATTAACAACGGGATAAAACCTTTTTTTTTCCGTTTTGCCAATCAAATGAATAAAGTGTTATCGTTTACGCATTGCGGACAAAGTTCTAACTTGGCACAAAAAGTATAATCAACTCAAGAAATTCAAACAAAACTTCGCGCATCATTCAAGACTTAAAACTTAAAAACCAAAAACAAAAAAATAGGTTCTTGAAAGGTAAAGTTACACTAAAGTTCAAAAATACAATCACTTAAAGAATTGAGCATTATGTCTTATAAAATAAAATAAAAATAATAATAGATGGAATAATGGATGACATTTAATGGCTACGAATCCCATTGCGTAGCCATTAAATTTCACTTTAAATTACTTAATGTCGTAAGTACCTACAATGAGCCTATTATAGATCATTTGGGCATAACAAATTTTGTCTGTGTCATTGAATCAGTATCTGTGTCAATCAATATTCTACAGATGCAGTCCAATAAAAATTAAATTTAAAATTGATCAATCCAAAGTTTTGATAAAAAGTAAGAGCATAATTATTTACATATATTTAAAATTGTTTTATTGCCATAAAGTTATTGCTATAACGCCATTACTACTAAGGGGAATAAATATTTATTTTTTAAGTAGGTACCTATGTTATTATTATAATATAATTATATTGACCATATAAGTATATGTATAATATTAAATAAATATATTGTGGAAAATTCACACATAAATATCTGTGTGTAAAGCATAACATAATTAATATAAGCTTTTAAAGTACTCGTTCGTTAGTTATAAACTATTTTAAGCATATTTTTATTACATAATTCTAACCTATTCTCAACAAACGATAGACATTAAAGCTTGCAAATGATGTAATTACGTGTTTGAACGTTCACCGCCTATATTCGATACTAAAGTCGGTCAGTCGTGCTCGATTTGGAGATTACGATCATGAATAGGTACAACTAGACAAAAATATGCTGGTAATATTGCTACTGTATGAGCACTATACTTATTATATTACGTGCACTCTTAGTAATGCTAAGCCGTAATTTAATTACTAAAAACCTTACATAGAAAACCTCACAAAGCATACCTTTGAAAAACGATCAGGTATATTTTTTATTTACATTACTTTGTAATCTCCATACTTATTACTTATTTACCTATATAGCTATAAAGGATGCTGAGATGTCTGGTAGTTCCACCAGGCTTTGACACAAATGCAAAAAATATATCCAAACGAGGAGGTATCTAAATGATCATATTATGCATTTATTGGTAAATTGATTTACAGGTCTAAACATAGCATAAACAAGACGAATATTTTCTATACCAAAAAAAAACTTACAGATTGTACCTAGTTACATTAATAAAATAATATTCAAGTAATATATTAGACTGGTAAGTAGCTCATACAAACTTACCTTCTCATTTTGTAGGATGAAATAGATCGTGAATCTGCCTGTCGAATCGTGCTGTAACATTTTTGTAACCTTGCATTGTGTAGGTATCTCATATTTTCAAGCACTTTAGTTTAACTTTCAAAAACGGTGTCAGTAGGCGTTTCCTGAAGAATTTTACATCATTGGCAGCCTTGCATCGTTCGTGCGTCGTCGGTACGCTAAGCTACTATGAAAGAGCAAAATAAACTACAGGTAATATAAATTGGTACTTTTCAACTTTACTTGCAAAATAAGGTTATTTTATGCACATACATATTATATACATATACATACATAAGTAAGTACATATGTACGAGTATATTAGATTCATACCTGTATGTATATCTAAGGTATATTAACTATTTCTTAAAACCAAACCAAAGTTTTAATAAAAAACACACCACACCATCTTTACGCACGCCCAGGAAGACTGGTAGAAAATGCTATTAGCATTATGCCTCCTAACATTAAATTGTTTGTGTAAAAGTTTTAAATAAATAAATATTTTTTCCAAGTTTCATCCAAATCGATTTATTCTTACTAAAAAAACGCGTATTACGAAAATCCATTGATACTCTGGGTTGAGTTGAGTTGAACATGGAAGAAAATTTAAAAAGTTATTCCGGTGTCAACGCCCACCTTGAAATGTTCACTGTTCCGTACCTTACAGATTTATGACCATCGTAGTTTAAAATCCGGTTGCGAGATTGCAAGGGAATTAATATTTATGTCTGTAATTGTGGGCAAACACAACTCAAGTAGGTGTAAATTTATGGTAAGTATCATTTACTTTCAGTGTAGCACCACCCATGATCGTGTTAACTGCAAAGCACTCACGCAACCACCTCAGTAACCGCCTTCACTTTTGGTCTCATCTCCGTTTTATTGTATCTTACATTTGCATATCCAAGTCGTGTGAGATCGTAATAACTTAATCGAGTACAGCGATGTACCAACTTATTTTGAAATAAAATTACCTACGTCTGGTACAAAAATCTACCTAAAGTATCTCGTTAACAAATTACTCATTTATTCAATTTGCTAATAACGTGCCATTAGGTCATTATCATACATTTTCTCACTTGCCGTATTATGTAAATCAAACAACACTCACATTAATTTTATAAATCGAGGGTTGCCTTAGAGGGAAATTACGATCTTCGAGCTGTAGAATATTATTGGAGTATCTTGACTTTATTATTTCTTACTTTTTTATCATTTACTTTATTATTGGAGAACTTTAATGGAGAATTCAAATCGGATTTCCCATGGATTTAGGAAAATATTTCAATATTTGACAGAAAAAATATTTGTATAGTGAACGCAGATGATTGTGCATGTATTTACAACAAAAAATGCATTATAAGCATTACATCAATTAACTGGTTCCCATAGTACAAGCTCTATGCTTCATTTTGGGGCTAGCTAGATGTATGTATCCACAATATTTATTTATTTTCAGTGTCGTGACTTTTGCATTAGTAAAATTTAGAATCAAGTATTTAAGTACTATAGTACCTGTTATCTACATCCCGATAAGCAAACAAAACACACACGGAATACAAATAAGGTTTCGTACAGATGAATCTCTGATTGTAGGTATACAGACTTTAAAATTATGTATGCTATGCCAGTTTAGATATATTCCCATTCGAAGTACGTCTTTGTCCACATTATCCAACTATTAAGACTTTCAACTTCAATGCCACTTTTGTTGGGCAGATCGCCAGAAAGATTTAATAATAAACATGCAATTCTACATTCGCATCACGCAACAGAAAAATAAGACAAAGACAACAGTAATAATGAAAGAGCAAGAATGTAACGAAAACGAGGGTCTCTGGATCGATAGAAAATGCAAGGGAGAAATAAAAACAGAGGGTTCGAATTATGGCTATTAAAACGGGGTGCCCTTTGCAATTTTTTAAAACCCTCTCTTAGCAAGACATCTCTTAGATGACGTGATAAAGAAGGATAAAATGCATGAACCTAAACGTGATTGAATCTTTGAAGGCCCAAATTCACTACAACTGGTTTTTCCTTGTTTTATATTTTACATGAGGTTATCGCTTATCAAACTAAATTATTTACATAATATTGTTTTCTACACTGCTTAGTTAGATGATAACGCTTATCTGGCTGAAGAATCGGGAGCTCCGTACAGAAGATTTGATTTCTGTTTTTTTATTATAAAACATGAAGATGGCCCGATTCTGTCAATTCCATAAGATCCACATATAGGCATGCAGTTTACAAAAGTGAATCATCAGTACCATCAAGCCTCAAAAAATCTACATAATGACAATGACAATCGTCTGATGTTACCAAGAAGTTTTGCGTCTACTTCATCCGTACCACCTCCTCGCAATCTTCAGAATTTTGTGGATCTATAGGGTAAGAGGGTACGTTCTATAGTCCGCACTCTATACTGCTCTATCTGATTCGTCCTCCAGTTCTTGGACACCATAAAAGCTAAAAGTGTTTCCTTAGATTCTGTGGTAAGACATGCTCACATCTAGGCTATCGCTGTCATATTTGCCAGCGTTTCTTTGATCGCTATCACAGATCGCTTAGATGTGCGCAAGGCTTAACTGATTCACTCAGAGTTTTATAATGTTTTTGTAATATCAAAGTAATATTATTTTTCATCAAAAATCTATTGTGATGTTGTTTACCAACCTATAAATCATGTTTGACTGGTTTCTAACCACAAATTATTTTTGCCCCTTAATTTGCCCGTTAAACTTATTAAAAGTATACAGAACTAAGGCATACATACATACAACATTCAAGGCCAATTTCAATTTTAATAGATTTTCATTAGTAGTCATACCGAATCGCAGTGTCGCCGGCAGCCTAATCTATTGTTCACCGATCATATAAGGTTTTCTACGTCATGTCACCTTGGTACAATCAGCATCAGAAATTGATGTCATTTTACCGAAATGTTGTAGGTAGCGTTGGTTCTGACCATGCTTTTCTTTAATGGTACTTGAGATACAAAGTTGTATCACTAGTTCCATAGGTTATCAATTAACAATTACGGGGGATAACCTCATTTTTATTTAATGGTATGCTAAGGGTACAAAGTTGTCTCACTTGTACTATCAATGGTACAATTCAATGGTACTTCTGACACTAAGGCTTTTTTTCCATCTTTTTTGGTATTAGGTACTTTTAAGCTTAGACCATAGATAACCAAATCTATGGTCCTTATTTGAGGTTTTTACTTTTCTGTTGTTTATTTTATTCTTGAGGGCACATAATAATAGCTTTTTAATTTTAATTCCTAAAACCATTTTAAACTACATATTTACATAATTACCCACAAGCAAAAGCGTGTTTGCTGCTCTGTGTAATTACCCGTTCATCATTTCGCTAAAACAATCCTCACTGTTTTACGAAATCGTCTACAAGCGTCTACAAGACTCATTTATAAAAGTAGATCGTGTGGCTTCCACTAAGTTCCAAGGACATACAATTGAATCGCACGTTATGGAGCTTGGCAGAGCATTCGGTATTTAGGGTCCACGTGCTAAGCATTTATTAAATAGCTAGCGCATAGCTAAGCGACTTTGAGCAGTACTATAATAATACACATATCTAATATGTATTAGGTTTGTAGACCACGGATGACGTAAGATATGTGGGCCTTCTAATTGCGTTACCATTTTTAGCATACTGAGCCATTTTGGCACAGGATCGAGTTAGGCTACATACGCACTGTGCGGTTACCCGCAATGCGGATAGCCGTCCGGCTGAACGCAAGCACAATTATGTATTCATTTCTATGCGCACTGCGATGCGGCTACCCGCAGACCGCTCCGGTCGCTCGGGCTGCGGCTGCGGTCCGAGTGACGGCCACCCGGATGGTTGCTATACACACTGTGCGGCTCAGTCTGCGGCTGCTGCATTGCGGGTAACCGCACAGTGCGTATGTAGCCTTAGATGGCACAAACTAAGGGAGGCCTATACCCAGCAGTGGGTGAAGTCGGGCTGTGGATGATGATGATGATGATGATGATAATGATGAGCCATTTTGTTCTTACTTTTGTGCCTTTTGCAATTCAAAACTTTTTTTCAAAAAGAAGAATCATCAGATGGTCTTATTACTAATTGAATTGACTATTTTGTGAGCCTGCTATAAATTGGTTCTTGGTGCAATGAGATCAGAGAAAATAAGAGTATCTACCGTGCCTGAGGGGTTAATATTTTGAGATTGTTTCTGGTTTTCTTGACCTTTCTGGAAGCAGCTTTAGAAGGGAACACAGTTTTAAATTGCTATACCAGTGAACGAGAATGCCTACTGCCATAGGGGCTTACAAAAAACACCAGTATTCAACAAACAGCTGTCTGAATTCTTTTTGATTTATTTCTGATGAAACAACCCTTTCTTGGCTAAATTTGCTTTTCCAATTCCGAGTGAACTAGCAATCTATTTCTTCAGCATGTTTGCTTCCGCCTACAGAGTGCTCGTACACTAGGTGGCTCAAACGTGCAAATATTTGCTCTTATCTCCGGGAACTATCATCTTGTACGCAAGTCAGGTAAGTAAGTGTAATTATGTCACCGAGCGTTGACCTTATTTCGTCACAGATGCGTGATAAGACCAGAGTTCCTACTGTATTCACACAGCTTGGTGTGTCAAGGTTTAAATGAGCAGTTCATTAAAAAAACACTACAACCAGAACTACTCAACTTTTGTGTTAAAATTAAACGTTTTCCTATGCAAAAAGTGACAAGGGTAAACATTTGGTCTTAAAATTTTATTTTTCGAAAACTTACAGCAACATGAATCTGAAGAATTTTTTTTTACAGATACTATGGTGTAAACGAAAAAAACAGTAAAGTAGACGATAGAACAAAACATTAGGTAAATAAGTAGGTACTAAAATGATTTAAAAAAAAATGTGACCTAAATGCAATCAATGATCTAATTTTAAAACTGATACACATATTGCACCTAAAACGCTGATCGCAGCCTTTTTTATACGTACAAAATAATATACGGCATTGGACCTTCTAATCATATCTATTACCTAGCAACTCTGATGCAGGTATTGTATAGAACCTAACGACTTTTAAATTGGTCACAGAACAGTGCAATTGAGAAGAAAGTTAGCATTGTGGAGCTAGAGTATAATTATTATAGGCTGGGCTCTAAGCTCAATTGGTAGTAGGTAAGTAGCTCTGCCTTAAACGCCATAGGTCTTGGGTTTATTCAAATATTTGTGTGTTGAACGCAGATGTTTGTTCTCTGTTTGGGTGTCATATTGTATTCTAAGTACCTATGTATTCACAAAAAAAGTGCATAAGATGAGTAATAAATATGTATAAATAGTGTGGACAATGCACACAATAGGTACTATATCTAGCCCCAAATTAAGCAAAGCTTGAACTATGGGAACAGATAGCTGATAAGTTATGCACATTTTTTTTTCGTAAAAACATACCTACTTATAATACAATACAACACCCAGAAAGACAACAAAAAAAAAAGTGATGGCAAATGTAACTTTAGTACATCATACCTTGATGACATTGTGACTAATTGTTTTTTTACCGCTTAGCTTGATAAGTCCAATACGAAATGTTTACAAATGATAATTTGCTATTAAATTGCAATTTACATCAAGCTCGTTAAATAGAGCGCGTCTAATGAAAACATAATTTTCCGTAATGCAACCGCTACGATAGCTAATATCCGATGCGAAGAGATTCATCAGCTGTAGGGCTGTCCAAACTTGAAAACAATAATATCATCACTTTGCACCAAATTATCTCCGAACCTATAGCAGATAGAAAAACGTGAGTTAGACCCAAAAATTCTACAATTTTTTCTGATGATTTCTATGTCTCAAAAAGTGTCTAACTCGAGATAAATCACTCATCACAGGAGGCACAGATTTCATCTACAAGTAGGTACATGTATACGGTATTATAAGAGGATACCAGGGGTAGTCTGAAATTAGCACCGGTGACAGAAAAGTTGAGAAGCGACAGGCTTGCGTGGTAAGGGCATGTCATGAGGAGAGATGAAATCATGTGACTAGGAGAGTATGAATGTAGGTGGATGTGGGTAGAGGTAGGCCAAAGAAAAGATGGATAAACAGTTGAAAATGACAAGGATAAGAAAGAAGTGAATGCAGAGATGATGGCTGATATTAGATCATTGAAGAGGAGAACATTGTTGTGCCGACCCCACATAAAGTGGGATAAAGGCAGGAAGAAGAAAAATCTACGAGTACAAACTAAGCATTTTTTTTAAGTGACTGAAAGCAATTGTGGCGTCGACAACCCTGCGGTTGCAGCTAAGAGGTTCATCAAAACGCAACCAATAGGCGTGACCGTTCAATGACGTGTTCAATGAAGCGTTAGTACGGCGACCACGTCACCGCACACTAATCGCCGCGCAATGGATGGCGACACATTGCGAAAACGTCGCACTCATTAGCAAAAGCTTGATTAGTGCGGTAATGTGCTATTTTGGATCTAGATCGATGATAGTTAGAATAATTTTATTATTGAGTGATTTCACTTCCTTACTTTTCAGAATTTTCATCCTCGTTAGTCTATTTCGTAAGCCTCTGGAGTTAATCTTAGTTCTTGTTTAAAGCATGAAAGCAGTTCAAATGATATTTTTGAAGTTAAAAACCGAAATCTGTGTTTGGTTTAGTTTTGTTTCGTACATCGATCCACAATATCTTGACTTGATCAAATTCGATGCTCATGATTAGCATCAGTAAATACCTATGTATTAGCATAGACTAAGAAAAACAGGTATTAGTTACATAAATGGACACTTTAAACGAGTTTATATATTCAATAAATAGCCGCTCCAAGTTTCTAAAATTATCACTTTACTTTTTGCAAGGTATTTAGATCAAAATATTTAGCACGGTTTGATTTTTTGCCATGAACATTTGGTATAAGATTGGTATGTATTAACTAGTACGTATCTAACCTACCAGGACTAGTACAGTATTGGCCACAGAATAGTAATAAGTTGGTATTTAAATTTTATGAGGCGTGGCGGGGCGAGGTCACTTAGTTATGCGAAACATCTGAAGACAGATCCATATCTACAATATCTAAATTTATCTTAATCCGCGTATTACGAATAGAGAATACAATCCCGAGCATGTTTTTCAATCCCGGGCTTACGGGATTTTTGAAGCCTTTTCCCGGGATCCCGGGCCTATCCCGGGATTAGACTATGTGGTTTCTAATTGGGCTAAAATAAAAAAAACACGAGTAATTAAAAAAAAAGTCTTTAATGTCTTTGCACAACACAAATCAGAATAATCATAAGAAAAGAAAAAACACAAACCAAAAAATATTATACTTTTGCAAGAAATTAAAAAACAGCACAAAATAACTATTGAGAATTTCCAAAATATAATCGCAGAAATATCAAAGCATCCAATGTTTGACTTCCGAGCCTGCTTCGTAGTTTATTACCAACATAAGGAATTGCCGAGTGGGGAAGTCCCTTCTAAGTTCTACGACAAACATATTATTAGGACTGTACCTGTGTAGTAAATAGTGGGTACCTACGTATTGTACGAGTTGCTTTTTGTCGTAATGTATTAAAATAATCTAGGCAAGGTTTTCAAGGCGCAACGGACTACGGAATACAAACTAGACTTGTTTGTGGCAATCCCGAAAATCCCGAGATTAGCCAAGTACAGTCCCGGGATTTTCGGGGCCAGAAAACGGTCGGGATCCCTGGATTGTATTCTCTAATTACGAACCGCGGCTCTATAAAGTTCGCAGCAAGTCAGCTAATTACTACCAGCGGGAGAAGTCTCCTGCTGGACATACACTTCCCACAAAACCTTCCATCCACCGACTTCTTGCCATTTTACAATGTCGTCAGTCCATCATACTTCGTTTCGTTTTCCAATTCATTGGTTAGATATTTTTCCCCTTCTTCTTCTTCTTCTTCTTATCGTATCACTGATTCTGCAAACCAAGTTCAAAAGGATTTTAAGTGCGCCTCAAAGAGACTCTCATTTTTTCCCTGCAGTTGGCAAACGTCAATTTTCAGCTAGTTGAAGAGGCATTATGCATACGGACAGGCAGGTGTGCCTACAGTGCATTAACTTGCTAATTCTGTGACCTATATCAGTGACCTTGGCTCGTAGGATTTCGTTTCGGATTCACTCAGTATTATTTCTCTCCGTCTTGCTAGACTACACAAAGCCCCATAAATTAACCGTAGCAACACTTTCTATCCTCATGCTACCAATTACCGGCGCAGTTGCTTGGATGCGCTCGAAAGCGATTATGAAAGTGTTGAATCAATGGGTTCCATGGTTTGCCCCATGTCGCGTTCATTTTCACTGACATCGTGAAAACAATCAGCTTGTAATTAGTTTTTCTAAGCTCCTTCATGGATGGGTGACGGTAGCTATTTTCTCAGCGGGTGGCCTAGCCATAGATTAACTTTTGATTGTTGTGTGTAAAGTTTTCTATAGAAGGTCTATAGTTTTTATTAAGCACACTGATGGTTCTTGTTTATTCATTGGCAATTGAGAAGTCGGTAAAATGTAATGCTTACTTTTACACAAAGTTCAACGATACCTTACTAACGCATCTGATAAAGGATGTAGGTATACATAGGTACTTTACTTACTGACCCCCCATCGAATTGTATCAAATGCCTTTTCCGTACTCATTTTATTTATATACATAACGTATTTTATAGAACATTTTGCACTTAAACTCCTGTAGGTGAAATAATAATAAACAAATGTTTACCCTTTAAACTAGTTTTGTTCAGATATGTTTATAAGATTATATTATGTTTATATAGCACACTCAACCACTTTTTCATTGACACAATTCGTGCTAAGCAGACCACCATTACCGAGCAAGAATTTGGCGGCAAACAACCTACTTGACCATACGTGGTACGACCATGCCCAATAAAGTTAAACCGACCTATACCTACTAATGAACGCGCACGCAAGCTGCATCGAATTTTGCTTGGCATTATGACTAAAATACCAAAGATTAATTACGTACTTCTATATTTTACTACGGATATACGAAGGATTGATTAAATTTGCTGTTTGTAAGAAAAATGTAACCGTTGTTTTATGCGTAGCTAGGGCCGTGATTGCTTAAAGCTATATTATAATTTGGCGATAAATTATAAATTTATCGAAGATTTCACAAATAGCTGCAATACTACTTGTCTTTTAACATTTCAAAATGTTCTTCAGTAAACTTTATAATAGAGTTTATTTATTAATGTAGTAGCAAGTTATTAATACTATACCTACATTAGTATTTTTATTACAAAGCTAGTGATCAACTTATTCACGCTTACTTCTGTAATCGCTTAAAAAATATCATAAATCTTGAACAAGAATTTCGATTTGTCAGTATTTTTTATGAAGTAGATTTTTTTTATTCCACACTGAATATTTTTTTAAATGTTACATTCTACTTTCTATGTAACATACGTATATAGTGTCTGTTTAGTCAAATTAATAACAATTGCGTGTATCTTATGAGATACACCATACAAGGTCTCAATTATACTTTCAATAAAATTATCTACTTTCGAATGACACTGAACCATTCGTAGGAGTAATTAGTGAAAATGTCGCAACCGTGGGAAAGGGGGCCAAAGCACATGAGCCGCAAAAACTAAATCACTCCATTGTTGGTTGCGCGATTTAATGTTATAGTGCCATTCATACATTTTTTCCGCCGTGTGACATTGGCTAACGTGTTTTACTGAACTTGGCTGCTACTTTGTTCCAAGAGCTATTTAATTTTAAGTAAAAATTATCTAATTTAAATAAATATCACGTTTGACACAAAAATATATTATTCTTATCTATGCAGAATAATACTTGAGTCTGAGTCGAGTCTCAAGCATAGATTTTTGACAAAAACTCCATTGAAGTGTGTGAAAAATCTATGCTTGAGGCTCAACTAAATTACAAGCATTTTTTCTGCATGCGGGCCTTAGTCGCTAAAAAGATCTCATATTTTTTAGAGTAGGTAAGAGCGAACATATAAATACCGAATTACCTGAGACATTTAACTACATTTATCTCCTTTTAATCCCAATTAATTAAACTAATTTTATTTTCCTCGCCTTTGAAATATTTGATGTTATTTTTATGTTTTTCTAGATTAAATAAACATTTTCCAAATCTTGATTCTAAAATCACGTCATAGTTATAAACTGAAGCTGCAATGATTTGTCTCGTGGTATAAGGCTTTTATTTTGTATTACAATTCTCGGCTATTTCTGTTTATTTTAGCCTGGGTCGTCCCAGTGCAGGGCAAAGGCCTCCTTCCCCTATTTCCATACCTCTTGAACTTTGGATACAGTGGGCTATTCGTTGATATGACAATCGAGATCATCCCACCATTTTCTACGGGGTCTTCCTGGCCCAAAGAACGTCCGGCATAAGAGCCACATATTTCTGTTTACATAAGTTAACACTACCAGGTACTCTTCAATTATTTAGTAGAAGCCGTCTGAGTGTGAGCTCGGTCAAATGTATTATTTAGTGGTTTTTACCCTCCATGGAAGGCGAATGGAGATTATTTATTTGTAAGTATCCTTTGGGTTAGGATACTAAGCGCCTTTACGGGCTTGTAAGTAAGTAACTGATGGTTTGTTGATGGCTGTATTTTCTGTTTTTTTATACGAATCTCACTTCCAATTTTAACCACAAAGAACTTTTGAAAGAAGAATTTGACTAAGGTCCTAACACCCCTCGACATTACTTTAATCGACATTCTAAAGCTCTCACCAAATAACGAGTATATTTACTACATTCTGAAATTTACTGAATTCGTTCTTGATTCAAGAAATACAGTTATCTAGATAATTTTGTGTGCCTTAAGTAAAATTTAGTTTTATCAAATTATTAAACTAACCTAAAAGGTTCTTCTAAGATCCATCATCGTAAATCCTATATTGATCTTCTTGGTCTTACATAGATTTATAAAACTAGGCCAGATTACAATCCACTAAAAGCATCACCTTGTGTAATAAGAGACGTATCAAGTTGTGAACGGGTGGATAAAATGAAAAAAAAATCTTTTGTACCTTTCACGTGTCAGTTTGTTTGCAGCAGGTGTGATAATTGTATTACGCAATACGAAAGGCTTTTTCAAGATTCGGAATGAACCTAAGTTGTAATGTAAATAAGTAAAGAAAGTGATGGCAATTGACAAAACTGAAATACTTGGCACTTCGTTATAATACAACCTTTTTAAATTTGTTAATAACTCATACTCGGAACCTTCTTGGTGTGTTCCTTTTAGTCGCGCCATGTTCTTTTTTGCATTAGTCATTTCCTCGCTGAGGTGGGATGAAAAGTTACGTGTTGCACTCGAGTGCAAAGATTTTTCACCTTGTGCTCTTTTGATTCCTTCGCCAACGCTTAGGATTCTAACTTTTATTATAAAGAAAATAGAAGATTCAGGATTTCTATAGATACATTTGAAAATGAATGCTTTTTGATATGTATCAATTAGGATACAATTATTTAATTCTATTATTTATGTCACTATTTGCATTAGTTACAATAATATAATTAATAAATATTGTGGACAATTCACATAACACCACACAACTCAAAATTAAGAAACCAGATATAGAGAATATAATAATTATACAATACGTCTCTGTAATAACTGTAATAGAAAGTCGTATTATTTACACTATTTATAACACAAGAACGGCTGAACCCATTTGGCAAAAAAATTGTGGGGAGGTAGCTTAGAACCGGAAAAAGGACGTAGGGTATTTTTTATCCCAAAATAGTAACGAAACGGGGCGAGTGAAGGTGAGGGCCGCCGCTAGTATAACTAAGCATACAATAATAATATGACACCAAACAGAGAACTAACATCTGTGGCAACCACACAAAAATTTGTTCTCGGTGTTTATGAATCAGTAGGTATAGTTTACATTTGTTTTTATTTTTAACCTTATTTCCAAATAAATATATATTTGTAGGTATGTTTGCGTCTATTTTAATCGCTTAATCGTATACTACCCCAATTCTCATAATGTATTTTTTTACTACGGTCATAAATAAATAAGTTTGTTACATAAGCTTTACGACGACTGATGCCGCCAGATTAGAACTTCGACTCTTGCAATTTCAAATTATAGTTATGCATAACGTCGCATTTTAGTTATTTTAAAATCAATGACAAGGTGAATTCGGAAACGGCTATTAACATGCTAAATGAACATAAAATATGTAATATTTTCGTCACTTAGGTATTAATAACTTGTATATTTTTAGAAATTGATGCATTTTTTCCTTGTTCCTCCAAATGAGTCAATCCTTATTTTGTTAGTAGGTAAATCAATGTAGGTCATTATATTAGTGACTAGTGCATATAGACTAAAGCATATATAACGATATATTTTCTATACAAATAATCAAGTGAGTGCACACGCAGCTCTAATGTATATTTTATGATGTCACCAATCCAACTTATATTACCATAATTTATATTATCGCACGGCATATAGGTATGTTATAGCTACGTGTGTGACGGGCTTTAATTGAGAACCTCCTCCTTATTGTACTCAGTTAAAAAAAATATAATAGACAACCCACAGAACACTATCTAGCCCCAAACTAATCAGAATTCGTACTATGGGAACCAGATAGATGTCATAATACTCATTATATTTTTTTTTATCTTATTTTTTTGTACTTAGAATACAATATAACACAGAGAACAAACATCTGTGTTCACCACACAAATATTTGTTGTCTGTGGGGATCGAACCCACGACCTATGGCTCAGAAGGCAGAGCTACTACCAACTGAGCTGAGAGGCCAGTTAAAAAGTACTTGTACTCGTTATTAGCTAGTAAAATAGTCGTTTGTTACCACTTGTCTTGAGTTACATAAGGCAGTAAAAGTCCGTCGTAGTTAGAGCATGATCTGACGCACGCACGATGCTCACGATATACCGTCGAGATTATCGTATCAAAACTTTGTACGCGTGAGAACAAACCCAATAGAAAAACGGAAACCATACTTAAAAAACTTATACAACATATTTTAAAGACTAGTTTATTTACTTGCATAAAGGTTACACGATAGTAGAGATCGTCCAATATTGAACAGCACGTCCCACTACTTCAGTCAACCGAAGTAAATTGTTCTATATTACCTTCATCACAAAGATCATTTTGAAGTACTTTGCTGTGAGCCAACTTCAGGAAAACGTGGTGGAGGGGCGTGCATTTTTAGACTGGTTTATCTATACCTACCTACCTGTATTTATATCTATTTAAATAGGTAGTTTTGTACAACGGTGGATGGAAAGAGCTCAGAATCGTTCTTCCTGGAAATGTGTAGGGGAGGCCTATGCCCAGCCAGTGGCCTATGAATCAATGGTTTGATACTGGCGATGGTTATCAATTAACATCAGGTGGGACATAAGACTGTTTCATTAGCTAGTTGAATTAAAAAAAAAGAAATACTTATTATTTCTACAGCTGATCTAGAAAAGCTATGGACCTACAATATAATGTCGCAACTATTGTATGAATCTGGCCAACAATGAAGTTGCCTCAGACAGAGCTCTAAAAGCGGCTCCATCCAGATGTTACAATCATTATGATAGCTAATTAGATCTATTACAAACTGTAGGCCTACCACAAGCTCTGTCTGGCTCTGGTTTTAAGTCTGTGTGAGTGTTAACTAAATAAATCCTACGTTGAAACGTCGCAGACACTTTACAATATACACTGCGGTGAGCACTGACATAGGCTCAAAACCAGAGCCAGACAGAGCTTGTGGTAGGCATATTTCTCGCTGTCTTGTTGTGATTCGATGTAAAGACAAATATGGAAATGAAATCAAGAAAGGATCTTAGTTCTTCCTTCGTGCACTAGACACATGTTTTTCGAACTTTTTATGTTTTATGACACATTTTCCCATCGTGTTTTCTTTGAATCTTTCACTTAAAATGCAAGTTTCGAGCTACGGTCTGGTCTATTTCTTACAAGGTCACAATCGGCATCGGCTTGAATCAATAACGAGTTTATACCTCAAGTTGACTGTGATTTCTACAAGTTCGAATTTCCTCAGGGGCCAATCTAGGTATTTTCATTCAGAGGTTTGTTCTCTGTCTGAGTGTTATATTCCACCATATTCAAAATGAACTAAGTGCGATAGTAGGCATCTCGCTACTAAATCTTCCAAACAATATAACAAGTTGACGGTAAGTTAGCATTTCGACACTCATCTTTAGACTTTGACGATAATATATATAATATAACACCTAGACAGAGAACAATCATATGTATTCACCGCACAAATATTTATTCTCGGTGGAGATCGAACCCACGACCTACGGTGCAGAAGGCAGAGCTACTGTCAACTGAGCTGAGAGGCCAGTCAAAAAGAAGATGAAGATACATAAATAAGAAATAAGAAGCAATAATAATATAGTAAGAAATAAGACGTGAATACAGAGATGACGGCTGATAGAGGAAAATGAAAGAGGAGAACATGTTGTGCCGACCCCACATAAAGTGGGATAAGGGCAGGAAGAAGAAGAAGGTAGCTAAACATAATACATTTTTTATGTAACAATTAATAATAGTTTTATTGTATCTCTCTCCAAGACATAAAATAAGGCTTAGTACTTTATCTTACAAAACGAAATTATCATCAGTCTAATAAAGTTTGGCGTCCCTCATAAATTGCCGCTAATTAAAGATCAGTAAAGGGAGTAGACGATAGACGATAAAACAAGTTCATAAATAGGTCAGTGTCAGTTGACAGCCTTATAAAGCTCATTTAGTAACCTTCTACGCTGAACAGAAACGAGCTTGGGTTCGATCCCCACATAGAAAAAATATGTGTGTGGAGAACCCAGATGTTTGTTCTCTATCAGGGTGTAATACTGAATTCTAAGTATTATTCAAAAAGTTATAAAAGTATTATATTCGCTATTTGATTCCAATAGCATAAGCTCTGCTTAATTTGGGGCTAGATAGTGTTATGTGGATTGTCCACAATATTCATTTATAACAATTATAATCTCTAAATAGATTACGTAATAAAATGGTTTTCGCAAAGTCCTAGGTAACCTAGAGCAATTGATGCAAATCAGAATTCCAGATGCGTAGATAATATTCTATTGTACAGAGAACAATGTGATATTACTTCAGACCCCAAAAGAGTCAAGGCTCCATCTAGATGTTTAGTATGATAATAATAAATAATAGCTATTACTTATGCTATTTGGAGGTACTATACCTTAGGTAGGTTCTATCACTAATACATTTAGTAAGGCCTATTTGGAAAATAAATGATCATAGAGGATATAAATTAATTAACATAGTGGACATTCCCACAACACTGTCCCAAAGTAAGCAGAGCTTGTACTATGGGAACCATATAGCTGATATAATACTTACATTTCTACATTTTTTTTGTAAATACATACTTAGAATACAATATAATATATGTTTAGACATTAAACAAAGCACCCATAAAAAGTAAAAGTACCTGAGTTCTCACAACCAGGAAAGCTCTGCTAGAGCATTTTGTAATAAAGACATTACATTACACAACGGTCAACTCAACATACACCTATCTAATTTCTTGTTCACATTTTAGTGAAGAACTAACTTTAGACATATACCAATAAAGGTAACATTTGCTTGTTCTGTAGGTATCAGTTATATCCAAAGTGGTTAGATGTCATAGGTTAGTTTTAATTATATGTACTTACAAGTTTCAGTCAGGATTTTGAATTTCTTCTTCTTTTTAATTAGATGGCATCTGTCCATTTTGGACCAACTTTGCCAGTGTCAAGTGAGGATTATTACAAAGATAATATAGTTTTTAATCAAGTCAGTCAATAGACAAGTTGGTCGTCATTGGCTTTGAAGGAAGAGATGGCGTTTTTCTTCAAAACTATAATGGAAACACTTTCATTCAAATCAGGATATCACATAATACATTTTCATTCCAACTGCTCACACTTTGTGCTAAGACCTCAAGTTATTTTGTAAAATACCACCAAAAATACACAGCAGATTTCAAAATAACACCAGAACAACAATTGAAATGAAAAAGCTAACGTGACTTCCCAAACTTACAGAAAATAAATCTCCGAAGACAGCTCGTACCCCCTTACAAGCGTCTTCTAGAAGACCAGTGCATAATCAATTGCTATCTCTTACCACAAGGTAATGACAGACAGGGATAGGGAAAATTTTAATAAAGGCCATAATTTTCCAAATCTCTGGAGAGAGTCTTAAAGCTTGGCTGTCACTCCAAGTAGATAGATTATTAGGCTCAAAACTACAATGGTTTAACGCAACTTATCAAGAAAACAAAAGAAAAGAAAAAGAAGATCAACGAATACTGGTGCGGCTACACAAGAAATCAAAAAAGAAGAAGAACCTACTAAGGTACCAACGTATGAGTATATTATGTGATATACTTCCCATTATGACTACACTGTGCTAAATAATTTCCAGAAAATATTACCATCTCGATGTCACAAACCGGATACAAGAACAATAAAACAAATTTTATTGCTTATTATACCATTTTTAGGGTTCCGTAGCCAAATGGCAAAAACGGAACCCTTATAGATTCGTCATGTCTGTCTGTCTGTCTGTCTGTCCGTCCGTATGTCACAGCCATTTTTCTCCGAAACCGTAAAAGCTAGACTGATGAAACTTGGTGAGTAGATGTATTCTGTGAACCGCATTAAGATTTTTACACAAAAATAGAAAAAAAACTATAAATTTTGGGGGTCCCCATACTTGAAACTGAAACTCAAAAATTTTTTTTTCATCATACCCATACTTTGGGGTATCTATGAATAGGTCTTCAAAAATTATGTTGAGGTTTCTAATATCGTTTTTTTCTAAACAGAATAGTTTGCGCGAGAGACTCTTCCTAAGTGGAAAAAAGTTGGCCCCCCCCCCTCTAACTTCTAAAATAAGAGAATGATAAAACTAAAAAAAATATATGTTGTACATTACTATGCAAACTTTTAACGATATTTGGTTTGAACGAGATCTAGTCAGTAGTTTTTTTTTATACGTCATAAATCGTAAACCGCAATTTACCTTTCGACGAACTACAAGAACCTTTATATTATGTTACTTGATGCTACGGAACCCTTCATGGGCGAGTCCGACTCGCACTTGGCTGCTTTTTTTTTACATTTAATTTGTTTAAAGTTTCACAAAACTGACCCCCAAACCGACGAACATGTATGAAAAATATTATGCGAGTCAAGGAAGCGAAAACCCCCAGGCGTGATTTTATGTATGTATGTATGTCTGTAAAAAGTTCACATTCTTCTTCTTATCGTGTCACTGATTCTTTCAAACCAAGTGTGGTGAAAGGATTTTGAGTGTACCTCAGAGGCTTTTTTCGCGTATAAAATCACAATGGTACGGAAACATGCTTGACCCATCAAAACTTAGGCTTATGGGAATGTACGAGTGTAAATTAGGAAGGTTTCGAAAATAAATCATGGGTTCAAATTATTCTTTGCATTTGACCAACCTATGTATCTTTAAACTTGTTTGTAAGTTCGATTAAAACAGCAATCATTTAGAGCCATTAATAACACTAGTCTTTATAGTTAAACATGTAAATTTCCAGTAATATCATGTTAATCACGAAATGAATCATTACTATGCCTGTTTTTATAAAACACAGTTACCCAGATAGTTCTTTGTACACCAATGCTAAACGCTTATTATAAATTGACGCATTCACAATACAAACGTTGCCTTGCCTGGAAGACAGCGCTTTCAGCGATAAGAAAGCCTATTGTACAATTTTTATCTCTCTGTTGTTGTGTACATATTATAGTATTGTTATTTATACACTAATTTACTCATTGCTGATATTCTCTACCTACATAATTTTGTCAACTATAGGGAAGTTTGTTATTATGAATGTCTAAAGCAAGAACATTCAAGCCTCATTTCTTTTGTGCTGACGGTGATGACTTAACAGCAGCTACAGTCTTTACCTCCGTTGCCGAAACATCCTTTACGTTTTTAAGACGTCGCTTGAGAGTCTAGCTGGATGCCAGACTCTCGAGTCGTCTCCAGCATAGCGTAGAAGTTATTCACCGGTTCAAACCATCCGTAGCATATTTCACAAGAATTTGAATGACTAAAATCATTAACACTGTCGTTCACATTACTGTTGGGAAGTTTTTGCTCTATTCTTTCGCCCGCAGTGTAAGAAATCTCCGAGACAGTATCCTCCTAATTCCTGTTCTTCTCTTCCGCATCTTCCGCAGTTTCCAGTCTCTCTATATCAATATCCTTTTAACATTTTGTGTCAATTCATCGAATTTCGTCTTAAGCTATCGAGCGCTGAAATTTTATTGAAAAATTTTATGTTACGTAGAACATTCTTGCTGCATTCTTCACAAAAAATAAGCTTTGTCATAAGATTGAACCAAAATGGTGAGCGTGTTTGTTTCCGACTCATGGAAAAATCTTTCAAAACCTGCATCTTAGGTATAAGCAGTCTGTGCCACTTTAGTAGTCTTTATTTTCAGTAGGAGAATTGAGATTGGATCTTTATTCGTGGTTTTGTCAACTTTTTCTAGCTTACACCAATTGTACACGGATACTTGCTTAGTTTTTTTTATTTACAAAAGATCGTAAGTACATCATTTACTCTTATTATAAAATAAAAATCACATTTTAAAAGAACAATGGCATTGAAAAATTAATAATTAACGATGTTTTCCACCTGTTTAGGTATTACAGATAGAAAACCGAGTTCAGATAGTAGTAGTAGTTCAGTAGGAGTACTATCTTAACTAAAATTAGTCGAAACATATTGCAGCACATCCGCAGTTACATACTTATTAACGATTCTTTTTCTGTTTCAAATGATAGTACGTGTTTCAAATGATGATTACGATTACCTTAAATCGATCTCTGGCTTTCCAGCATCCATCACCGCTTTCTCTCTCGTACATCCATCACCTGCTATTAACTAAATATAGTAGTTAACCAGTCTAGGTATGCAAGTTGCTAATTTATTTTTAAACCACTTTGAATTAGATACAGTTATAAGTGTAACCGCTATACACAAATAGACTATTAATTTAATGCAAACAGTTCGCTTATGCTAACATTATATCGATGCACGGCTCTGCGTCCATCAACTAGAGGCTTATAGATGTTCAGCCTCACGTGCCAGTAATTTCACATGCACTCAAACCGAAACACAGATATTACATCCACATGTACAAATAAATTCTAGCTAGTTCTAGTACAACTTAGTTATTTACTTATGTACGTTTGGATCACAAACGTGTTCTCTAGTTTTACTGCCATCACTAACATTAGCTGCTTTTAAAAAACCGGTCGTCATTCAAACCTTGGTAATTTATCTGTATGTGTACTCGTAGGTAGAATAATAATAAAAAGCTTCAAAATAGCAAACCGCGACTTTTAGCCACTAACGCAAGCCTTTGCATCAATATCCGATGATTTCTCTAGTCGGTATTCGCTTGGGTTGTTTGGTTGCTTGGAGGGGTCGATATTCACTCATGTCCCGGCTGTGCTGTCCCTGGAACAGGATATAGATGTATTAGCCTTGTCCAGAACTAGTCTGCGCGGTCACCGGCTTGCCCAGCCTTATCCAAGGTAAGACATGGTCATGCAATTCATGACTATGCCGTGACTTTCCTCATATTGTTTTCATTGACCGTTCGACACATAGCACAAATCAAAGTAATCTATTAAAGCGGCTCGTATGTTAAACAGGAAAACCAATAGTTGCCGCCCACAAAATTGCAGTAAAACATGGCCCGTTTAGAAGCCCCATTAATAAAATACTATACCTGTTTTAAAAAGTTGCATTTTGCTATTAATAAAACCTGCAGAATAACCAGTTGACTGTATATATTCAAAGGTATACGAGATTTAAAAAAAATGTGAAATGCACATTAGATGGATAGTATGAATGATTGTGATTAGGTATAGGATAGGATTAAACCTGGCAGCTCACTAGATCACCAATATTAGATCGTATCTGGGTCTGCCACAGCTGTAATTATTTAGTGGCTCAACTAAATAGCTTTTACTTTTTGTGTCATGCCTCCGAGACAAATTAAGGTTGGACTACATATAAGCGACGGTCTAGCGCGCTTACAATCGCTGTCTTTATTACTAAAAATCCTGGTCTAGTGTTAAAACTTTTTAACCCATTCTGTTTTCATCCAATCCTCAAACTCACTTAACTTTTTAGACCTCTGCCACAGAACATAAAATAACCTCTGCTTTTTGGCATAAGACGAACTAAATTTCTGCTGAACTTATTTTGACAGGTGATATCTGTGCTTACCGTGCCACCTAAATGCTTCGAAACTTTTTATCCATTATGTTTTCATTAAATCCTCAAATTCACTTAACTTTTTTGACCTCTTATTTCTGCTTAAATGGTTTTGACAGGCGATTTCTGTGCACCTAGATGCAGTGAAACTAATAAAAAAGCGGCTCATTCAAACACGCATGTAATGACCGTTACAATCGCTGTAAGTACGTGCTGAACTGAAACACGTGCTTACGATTACTTTAATTGTTATCCAACTCTCACTTGTTCGGAACTAAACCAGTCTTACATAACGTGATTATCTAAATAAAAGAGTGCGTGAGCGTGACCGACATTTAATAAAATTCTTAATTTTTTGCGATACCACATTAATTTGTAGATTTTTTTTATAAACGGCGTGCATTTTTGCATAATAATGCCTTGCGGAAATGGGCTCGTTTGAATTGCATATTTTTAAGAAGATAAAATTTAGAAATTAGAAATAAAATAAAAATTATGGTTATTTTATTATCAATATATTAAACATTTTTTTTATAATATAACTTAAAGTAGCTTATACAATTAATTTTCTTCTTACACCATTTTAGGTGATGTTCTGTATGGGTAATACTTACCAGCAACTGGTTTTTATTTTGCTAAACTTACTAATAATGGTTTGTGATGGTCTATCGGCATGTTTTTATTACTTTATACCGAGGAGTAAATTCCCGCGCGCTTGGAAAGTCGAAGTTCCCTAATTGAATTTATAGGAACACGCTGCAAGCTTCCTAAACTAATCTCCCAACCAAATAAGACCTTAATGTGCTAAGAAATAAAGAGCAATTCGCAATAACAGTAGTAACAAGCTTAGTCTAGGATCGTGACTTGAGAGCGTATAGCTTACAAGTAACTTTCCAACTTGTTTGTAAATCCGAACCATTTCTAGTATAAAACCGGCTATGTTGATATCTCCCTATAAAAATATTCAAAACAATGTAGCAAAAAGACTCTGTTTCCTTTTATGTAGGAAAATGAATGTACACCAAGTACCACCTATATTATGTTCATGTTGAACATATAAATATTCTATTCACAAAGCAAGCGCTATAATAAATTATTTTATTCAACCATGTAATAACCCGTACGAATTGTAATTCTCTATGTAAAAAAATAACTTGTTTCAGTTTAATAAAATATGATATAAGCAAATGAAACTTTACTTCAAAGCCATAAATATCAACTTGGCTTTAAAAATATAAATTTCCCTAATCCCGTGGGAAATAAATCGCAATATGAAATTCATGCGACGTTTCGCCTTTCAAGATGTTACTGGAAGGTTTCGGAGTCATATTTCTAAAACTATATTTATACCCACTATTTATGAGGACAGCGGAATATGCAGTTTTCTTGTAGATATTAGAACGCACTTAAAATATTGCTTCTGAAGTTGTTTCATTCGATGAATCAATGAGGAGAATAACGCATTGCCTAATAATTAGGTACCAAATTTAAAAAATGTGCAAGGTTAATTACGTATAATCCTTGGTGTTTTTGCAAGTTATAAGCCCACTACGATAACATTAATTAAAATTATCGCAAAATTCTCATGAAAATTTTATCACAAACAAGTGTGAAATTTAATGAACGTTTGAATACGAATGAGAAAATAATTAATTTTGCAATTTGCAATCAATTATAAAGTTACCACGGTCAGATAGTCTCGGGTAACAATTAATTATGAACCAAGTGGGTTTGCTTTGAATAAGTTACTGTAATGTTTCACACCTAAGAACAATAAAATCTTTTTATATCACCATCCATTTATCAAATTATTATTTATTTCTAATTATGTACCAGCTTATTAGTTATTTCTATATTTCGTTTCTATTGATGATAAATGTCTATCCCCACAGATCCGTGGCGTGTTATGTCTGGGCCATAGCGGTGCCGTCGATTGAATATAAACCCTATAAAAATAAATATATTGTATTATATAAATTCAACTCATTGTGTGGACAGATAGGGTTCAAATTCAATCGCCGGCTCCGGAACGGCCCTGCCCCGTCCCTGACACGCCACGGATGTGTGGAGATATACCTTAAAGGTGGACTCATGACCGGAAAAACTTTCAATTTTGTCCCTGATTAGGAAAACGATTTATGAACTAGATTATTTTTTGCTAAACTGTGTTCAATTGGATTGCACGAAATTCATAAATTCTTTATAGGACACGCATAATATAAAAGTTACAAAGTTGTGATTATATACTATTAAAGGCGTGCTTAACTGTAATAAGAGTTTTCCTTCAGGGTTAAAAAAAGGTTTATCTGAAATGATAGCAAGAAAAGCTCTTTATTTTTGATAAATCAGTTCAGCGATTTTATTATAATATCTTTCAAAATGACAAAGTGTGCGAGCGAAAAGTTGTTTCACGGTGCACATCGCCTTATTCGAAGTCAGTTAAAAAGACCCGACGACGACTACAATTAGAGATGCATGCATCTCTTCTTGATAGAATTACAAAGTGGCACATGATTATACTGGACGGTTGGTTTTTATGCGTTGGTATGTGTGCATCCGCTTACATAACGATGTACGATATCGAGATGACCACAAACAAAAACGCACCTGAATTAACCTAGGGCTGGCCCAAAAGCTATTGTAAAGCTTGTTATAATTGCAATTTTTTTAATATAAACAAAGTAAAAAATACTAACCAAAAAATATGGTGTGTGTTGCAAGCCAGACAAAAAGGTAAAACAAAATAACTCAGCGCATAATTATCCCGCCTATTTACCTACCACAACCTATCTACCTACTTGGGTGAAATAAAATAATTGATTTGATTGAGTATGGTAGGTACATTTTAGAACTGAAATAAGGGTCAATATATTTTTTTTATATTCATAGCTTCTATCTAGTTTAGTACCTACCAAGTAAATACTAACCACTTTTATAGTTATAAACATAGCCTTTTCACTTAGTATACCTACTATGACGTTTGGCAAAATACAATTTCATTTTAATTTTAAGTAATTCATATTTATTGTACATTGTAGAGTAGGATACATACAGCTCATGTTACCTAAAAACAAAGAAACTTGACGCTTATCGCAAGGACATAAGAGCTAGCAGTGTATAGTCTGATGCGCATCCTGACATATTTACATTAAAATAAAATAGGGGATATCTATGTGCAAAGCCGTAACAAAAACGTTCTTCTGATTTAGAAGTATTCGATGTAAATCAGCCAAATAAAATAAAACTCCACCCACGTCGCCCACACCCTATATGACAAAAACTGCCGTATATACCAAAAGGAAAACCCACATTACCACACCGCACTTCAAAAATGGTAGCCTGCATTATTTTTAGAGTCTGGATAAAATTACTATTGAAAAATTCAATAAAATTATAATTATCTGCGACACCCCTAAATAGTTTCGAATACTTATTCTAATCCAATTACGCATCCACGTATAAGAGAGTGAAAGTGCGGTCGCACTGCGTCCTTGATCGGTTACATCACGGTCCGGTCGAGTTCGAGTTTACATAGTAGTTATAGGGAGCTGTTGGTATGCGCTGAACTTGACGTCTTGTGTGACGCCCTTTCAATTAGTTTTATAAGCATACACACCCAACCAAACAGTCATACTGTTCTAACATCGTATCTACGAGTACTAAGAATCTTGCAAAATATTTGTCACGCCCTCGAAGATTTTTCTTTGACAATATCGATTTTGAGACGTCTCAATCCAACAACTTCCTTCGACTTACAAGTTACAATTTCAACGCCTGGTAATAAATAAATGTTATGGACAATCCACGCAACACTATTTAGCCCCAAACTAAGCACGTAAGTGCCTGTTGACCTCAGACGCTGTTTAAATCATCTTAGAGATGCATAGGCGATAACTAAGCACAGCTTGTATGATGGGAATCAGATATCTCTTATAATACTTATGCACTTTTTTTTATAAATACATAGAATACAATATAACACCCAGACAGAGAACAAAACAACCATATCTACCACACAAATATTTGTTCTCAGTGGGGATCGAACCTAAGGGCTATGGCCCAGAAGGCTACAAACTAAAACTACTTTCAACTGAGCCGTAGCGCCTGTACCTAATAAAAAAATGGTGCAAAATCCTAATTCAAATTACGAGATATCGTAGTAGCTACACGCTATTTCTGAATGCGTGGGTGTGACCAAACTGTCTCTATTTGTTTTGTACTGCACGTTGAACTTGTATACAAATTGTACAATGCAAATACACTTGGCAGTAGAAGAATAAGCTGCGTTGAATGAACTTGTACGTTACAATACATACCGATTGTATAACATTGCTATTGTGGAAGAAGAGTCTTGTTAGATGAGTGTGTAATAGATTCAATAGAAGAAAAATGTAGGTACCTATATACCGAGTGATCTAGTAACACCTACATCTTCTTCTAATCGTGTCACTGATTCTTTCGAACCAAGTGTGGTGAAAGGATTTAAAGTGCGCGCTTGACACATATTTTCGAATCTTTCAGGTTCTACGATATGCCGGTTTCCCCACGATGTTTTCCTTCACCGTTTGAGAGCACTGGCATAGTGTACATAATTTTTTGTGCAGAAAAACTCATTGGTACACGACTGAATTTGAGCCCACGACCTTAGGATCGGAGGGGCCGTTGCCACTAGGCCACCAGCGCTCTCAACGTTCATCTTTTGAGTTATAGACTGGAATTGCTTCATCAAGACACTTTTTTAAGTTCTGTCAAATTAACTCGGCATGACAATATTACCTTTCAAAATGGCATACCACAATCTGATAAAATAATATCTTGAAAAACGCGCCATGAAGTGATTCCATTTTAAAGCTTGCAAATGTACTTTGAATAAATTAGTGACACGACAAGAAGAACTTTGACTCTACCAGAGAGTCTTTGCGGATTAGGACCCAAGGAGTTTTTTTTTGTTTTAAAACCTCTTTGATTTCTTCTAAATTCAAATTCAAACACCATAACCATTTGTTTCTCAAACCGTTCAAACGCTCGATTACTTTAATCATGATCATGACATCTTTCTCAGTAAATGCTCGTCGTTTTTTTTAATGTTGGCACCGACCTTCCTACTGCATTTTGTAATATAACACAGTTTTATATAATGCTCTTTTTATAGAACAGAGCAACCAAACAGCCTTGGTCTTTACGCAACGATTCACTAAGCTGGTTTGGTATTGTAAAGGTAATTACAACCGGGGCTTTCCCGTCTTGTTCCGGCTTATAAAAACTAATAGCCACGCTGCATAAAGGCGCAGTAACAATCACACTAACTACACCTTCTATAATACTCATCTGTACGCCTACCTTAGTAGAAAATTACACAGACAAAGCTCCCACAAGCATCTCGCACCAACTATCTAAGCAAGGTCATGCTTTGTCGGCTGTGACTAGTGTGGTATACTTGCAAATACTTTCGACTGCAATGCAGTGCTACTTGGCAAGGAAACGGCTTGGTGCCATTCGAGCTTTATTGCTGTAATACAAAGTTCAAAATCGTATGTCTATTAATTGTTCGTTTCTTTAGTTATTAGTTTCTTTACAATGTTGGCTGGTACGGTTTTCTTTTCAAGTGCATTCTAGTGTATCACTTCCTAACGATGGTTACGAAAACAACCTAGTGTTGTCGCACATCTAGCGCGGGGGCGATGGCAATCAGTGAAACGCTGCCGTGAACGCAGCGGAATTTGACAGCGTTTCACTGATCGCCATCGCCATCGTGCTAGATGTGCGCAAGGCTTTAATACGGAAAATACCAGCAATCTAAGCCTGCAAATGTTTGTTTTTAATATTTACGTCAATGTATAGTGTGTACAGTCACGGTATGAAAATGTTCGTCACCTTAGAGTCGGCTTTCGCTTGCACCAGTGCCTTGATCATGAACACATTTTGACATAATTTGTGACGTTAACTTATCGGTGTATTCTGTCTATTCAGTTTCAAAAGGTAGTATGTGATCGTGATACGTTGAACAAATCAAGTTGAAAATCGACGAACATTTTCATTCCGCCACTATACATGTCTAGACAATAAGTAAAAATAAAACACCCCAACTACAAGAAGACTGTCGAGAATGCTAAGGAGTTTGCATGAAAGAGGTTGCAGCTGAAAGACGGCTGTAGACCGATCAGGTTTGGAGACCACTTATAATTACACTAAATGTAGCAATAGAACGTATAATATGGATTAAAATAAAAAGTACTTAAAAGTACTGAAATCTTTACGTAAGATAAAAAACTTAATCACCAAAACTGATGCATAACTAACCGAATAATCCTTAGGCCAACTTTCACGACATCGGTTTAATCCATCGGATATGCATAGAAAGCTGGACTGCCGACTCCTTATAATAACCGGAAAATTCAGATGAAATGAGAAAGTGCCTCTCGGATGTGCTTTCCTATGGACAAGTGAAGTGATCAATAAAATGTACCCATATCTACATTCCTACAACTCTCTTTCGACACTTGAACGACTTCTTGTTGCCACTTGAGCATAGGTGTGTTGTCACAGATTTTACATGTTAAAGCCCGTCACACATGTAGCTATAATATACAGGGTTATTCATAATTAGCTGCAAATACTCAGGAATTAGGTTCAACAAATAAAATAAAAAATATTTATGAAATGATTTTTTTTAAGTTTTGTTATGAAAATCCCGAGAAAATCGACAAAGAATATCCTTTGGAATCATTGGCGCCTGACCTATTTTGACCTTTGATCCGCGCCCGCGCGCCGTGAGCGACACTTTGCGTTCAGTCACCGCCTGGGTGGGTCATCGTCCTGTTCTCCGTGGCAATCATTATGCAATAGCCGTAAAAAAATTAATAAAAATAAAATTTTGATACAAAAACTTAAATCAAAATTAAAAAAAAATAATTACATACATATTTTTTATTTTATTTGTTGAACCTAATTCCTGAGTATTTGCAGCTAATTATGAATAACCCTGTATATTAATATAAGTTATAGCAAAGCATATTACTATATATTTTCTATACACAAATATTCAAGTGACCGCATACGCAGCTATAAAATATATTTCTATGACGACACCAACTTATGCCGTAATTTATATTATCGCACGGCATTATATTATAGCTACGTGGACGTTGAAATCCGTGAAACAACTTCTCGATACTGAACTTTTCGTGCATTTACGCTCCGACACGTTTTCTTCAATAGTAATTGAATCTCTTTAGTCATAGAAGTAGAGCATTAATCCAATTTCTGATCGTGATAATCGAATAATACCAGTCAGAATGCAACCACAGTGTTTTAAAGGCCATAGCAAAATCGCTAGTTTTCATTACAAAGGCGCAGATAATACAATAATATGGAACCGTGACCTAAGGAAATGAGCACTTTGTCTTATTTCCCGTTCAAGTTGATACACTTATTGAACTAATTGGATATATTAACTTCAGTTTTCTAGCGTGGAGTAATTTTTAACCGACTTTGAGTAAAAAAAGAGGAGGTTCTCAATTCGGTTGTATTTTTGTTATCGCATAAGTTCTAAATTTTTGAGCGGAGTTGATTTTTTTTACCTTAAAGCTTATTATTTCCAGATTGAATCCATAGAAATTCATCAAAATCGGTTCTTCAGTAATGGCCATGAAGTCATTACTCAATTTTTTTATTTTTGTTGGCAGTTTTTTTTACTGCCAACAAAACAACAACACCAAGATGGTAAATTTTTACTTCAGGCATGTTTAGGCCAGGCACATGCAATGATGCACTGTTGTTGTTTTATGGAAATTGGAGGTATTTTATACTATAGGTACCTTACTTTACTTTGGTAATTATGGTCAGCAATATTATTACGACATTCGCTTCAATATTTTACATTCAATGTAGCAATTTTGATGGCACCACATGATCTAGCCCCGATAAAATGTAATTATAGGTACGATGATTTCTATCACCGTAATGATTTTGTTCGCCCTTGACATATAGCGAACTACAAATAGCGCATATTTAAAAACTAGTCTGGTGGGTGCCATCATCGATTTTGTAACATTGTGACTCAAAAAGTATTCGAGTGTCCTTGCGCGAGTTTTTTTTTGCTACTTGTTTGGCAACATTTAAATTGCACTTGATGATCATCTGTTTTTTTATGTCTGGGCGCGGATAGGGTTAATTAAAAAATAATATTTTTTGTGTCTAGGGTCAGCTTAGACACATTATACCTCTTGTGGCAACCCACTGATTCTCTAGCGATTAAAATCTGATCAATAGGATCATTTTAAAGCCTTGTAGGTACACATCTAAAGGCCTGCGTACATCAAATTATGTCGCTGTCCTATCTCAAGCCTAATATGTCATATTTGGCCGTTGTTGCGCACAACAGCCTTAATAAAATATTCAAAGTAATATGCGGTGGGCACACCATCGTATATTACTTTGAATATTTTATTCAGATTTCTGATAAATAAAACATTTATTTATTTTTTACTCAACAGGAAGAAAATATAGCCCTAAGGCTGATAAAGCAGCACCATGACGTTGAAGAGCCAGAAAGCAGTCCATCATCTCCTGAAGACACGGCGCCTGGCAGCACGGGCCGGTCTTACTTCGACGAAGGCGGCTACGTGGCGGGTGGCTTTAGAGACCAGGACCCTTATCTCAGGAACCGTTTCAACCAGGCAGCGTCTGACAGTCTCCCCAGTAACCGGCCTGTGACTGATACTAGAAATGCTATGTAAGTAAATATAAATTCCTATTTCAAAGTTCCCCCACAGGAGCGTTCATTAATATCCTGTGGTCCCCCACAGGTTTTAAATAAGAATGCTCCTGTGGGGGAACTGAGTTCCACTGCTGGGCCTCTTCCATTCCTTCAACACATCGCGATCCTAGGTCTTGCTAGCCCAATAGGAGACAAATTGAAAAAGTGGAATATTAGGTAGGTAAACCAATGTACGAATTAAGATATACCTAAGAGTATACCTAACGGTACATCATCGGCGCATTCTCTCACTATAGTGACTGGCATCTCAGCTCAGTTGGTAGTGGTAACGCCATCTATAATTAGTATAGTGAAGTTGCGCATCACCTGTCCCATCCGTCCTTCCATAATCGCACGCACGTCAAAACCCTTGGCTTACGTCAAGACAAACAGTCAAAATCTAAGTGTCGCCGAGTGCACATACCGCCGCTAATATAACCGCCACCGCGTCCTGTGAAAGTGATTTTTCTTGGGCTTTATAAAACCGCAGCTAAAAGGAAGAACCGTGCTACGTGCAGTGTCCAGGACATACAAGGTCAGTGCGTGCTCCATCTTCCTATCTATCCCTTTTATTCCATTGTGCAACTCGCTATCGAAGTTATATTATTTAATTATTATTTAATTATCATAAAAAAGCGACCCCATTAAGTTCGAGTCGGATGAACATACATCCTTTAAAATCTGCCCTTATTAGAATATCTAATTTACTGATCTAATAAGTGTTTTACCGCTGTTCCCCGCTGTTTAAAATACATTGCGTATTTCAAGGTGATTTTGTCATTTTTTTCCGTCATTGTGACGTCCCGCCCGCGACATTGCGTTGCGTAAATCCGACAAAATCATCTCAATCCCGCTGCATAATACTATTTTATAGTGTTTTCCCTATTTTATACGGTGTTTACTTGCATAATATTGATAAATTATATACATTTATTTCGCTAAAAAATAATCTAAAATATATTTTACACGTACGAGTAATTCATATCTACCCGCAAGTGACCGGTCGGATAATAAGTAGCGACGGTTCTTGGTTCATTGTACGATCAGCTGAGGCCCAGCTAAACTTATTCAACGCTATAACCCGATCGAGTTAACAAGGTTACTTTTCGTATTCTGTAGGTTGTTATCTATTGTAGGCAGCCGCGTAATATTATCTGATTGTAGAAAGTTACGTAGGTAATTAAAATGTCTACTAGTAAGGATACCGTTACCCCAGAAGACTCCAAGCTGTTAATATTACAAGCTAAAAGAGAAGCTATTTTTGAATTAATTCAGAATATTTATGATTCTTCATCGAAACTTACTTCTAGATCGAGAAATGATTTTCTTGAGCAAAGTGCTAATGTAGATACGTTGCGCACCGATTTTATAAAGGTGCTGGATGATTACAACTCGCGTCTTTTAGTTGTAACTCCAACTGCAAAACCTGATTATAATAGTTTGGTTGCATTTGAGCAATTATATAGTCGTGTTAAACGCTTGCAATTACAATACTCCCCGCCATCATCATCATCATGTGGTAATGTTGCTTCCGATTCTCTTAGTAAAGCTAAGCCTCGATTACCTCCAATCGAATTGGTTGGGTTCTCAGGAGACATTAGGAAATGGCCAGTGTTTTATGCCTGTTTTAAGTCTACCATCCATGATAATCCAACGCTCACCGATGCCGAAAAGCTATATTATTTAGTAGGTAAATTGTCTGGTAAGGCTGAGATGCTATGTGCAGGTATTACGCCCTGTGCAGAGAATTATGAACTAATATTGCAAACGCTAGTTGATAAATACGAAGATAAACGCATGGTAGCATCTGCTTACTTAAATCAGATGTTCGACTTCAAACCGTTAGGTACTGCATCAGCTGCTAACTTTGATTTGTTTAGTGAGCAATTTATTAGCTCAGTCCGCGCTCTGAATAATTTAAATATAGAAAAATTAGGTGATTTGATTCTAGTTTACATCGCTTTAAAGAAATTAGATTCAAGTACTGTCCGCGCTTTCGAGTTGAGTGTCGGCTCGTCAATACCTACATTTGATGACCTTGAGGTATTTGTAAAAAATCGTGCTAAGGTTTTTGAACGCACGACGTCGGCTGCAACCGCTGTTTCTACTGCCGCCGCCACTAAAAAGGTTTATCCAACAAATAAGGTTGACCACGGCCGCTCGAAAGATTACACTAATAATAAATCAATGCCGCCAAAATATCACGCTTATATAAACACCGTTGATTCCGCTTCTAAATGTTTATGTACAAACATAACGCATCAGCATTTATTTAAATGTCCTGAGTTTCATAAATTAACCCCCCAAGAACGATTTAAAGCCGTCAAGGAGGGAAACGCATGTGTAAATTGTCTTAGTATAAAACATCGAGTTTCGTACTGTAAATCAGATACGAGCTGCCGCTCTTGTAAATCTCGCCATCACAGTTTATTGCACTTTATGTCGGGAATCGAACCCGCACCTCAAGCCGTAGCTGCACCGCTGTCCAACGCAGTCACCACGCGCTTAGCGGACGAACCCGGCCCAGCGCGCTCCGAGCGCGCAGACGTTGCGTTATGTGCGACGTCCATTGCTGCATCAGTGCAGGCCCCGCAATCTAAGCCGCTTCAAAACGAGCAATGTACCGTTTTACTCGCGACCGCTCAAGTCGCAGTATACGATAGTGCAGGTAATTTGCATTTATTGCGAGCTTTGATCGACTCAGGTTCGCAAAGTCATTTTATAACAAGAGAGGCATGTATGTTGCTAGGTATTCAGGTTCACAACATCGGACGTACTATTGTCAAGGGGTTCGGTGGGTCTGAAAAAATGATAAACTCAAGTTCTATAAGCTTAGAATTTTATTCTCGCTTTGATAAAAATATTAAATTTAATATTTCGCCGTTGGTAGTAGATCAAATTACTGATTTGCTACCTAGTGCTGTGGTAGATACGACTGTCCTATCACACTTGCACGCATTACCGCTCGCAGATGAATCATTTGGAACGCCGAACAAAATTGATTTGTTGATAGGCACGCCATTGTTCGTCCACCTTTTATTGCCTGACGCGACTCAAGCACCTGATGTTGCGCAGGCCCCGCAGGCCTTACGTACGGTACTGGGATACATAATAATGGGTTCCGTACCTACAATATTTCCCCGCCAGGCTTTAACATGCTGCCTAGTACAGGAGCATGGTATAGATAATCTTATTAATAGATTTTGGGAGCTCGAAGAGCCTCCCTCCGCGCCGCCCTCTCTGCGTCCCGCTGACGTAGAGTGTGAAAACTTTTACAAGCATACTACAACCCGCGATCCCATTAGTGGTAGGTATACTGTTGGCTTACCGTTTAGTGAGGATGTATACTCGTTAGGTAGATCCTACGAAATCGCACGCAGGCGTTTCTTGTGTCTTGAGAAAAAGCTAGAAGCTTCGCTTAGCTTAAGAACCGCTTACGATGGCGTGATTAAGGAATATTTGGAGAAAGATTATATTTCACCCGCACCTCCAGATATGTCTAATGACTCATCACCTATCTATGTAATCCCGCACCACGGAGTCATTCGTGAGGATAAGACGTCGACGCGTCTTCGCATAGTTTTAGACGCTAGCTGTAAAACTAGTTCTGGAATTTCGCTTAATAACATATTGCATCACGGACCTAACCTACAGGGTGATCTTTTCCAAATAATTTTGAACTTCCGTCTTTTTGCCGTTGCTATGACTGCAGATTGCCGCCAACAATTTTTACAGGTCGTTGTTCGAGAATGCGACCGTCGCTATCAATGTATATTGTATAGGTTTAAACCGCAAGATCCATTGACGCTTTATCAATTCAAACGTGTTTGTTTCGGTCTAGCTTCGTCTGTGTACCATGCAATGCGCACGGTCAGACAGCTGATCGAGGATGACGGCGCTAAGTACCCGCTCGCTGCAGAAGTAGCTGCTTCGTCGTTATATATGGATGATGTAGTTTTTTCAGTGAAGGATGAGGAGGAGGGGGTCGCCGCATCGAAGCAGCTGATCGAATTGTTTAAAGGCGCTCAGTGGGAATTAGTTAAATGGAATAGTAGTTCTCGTGTTGTCTTAGATAGCATTCCCGCATCGCACAAACTTCCAACTGAGGTTGAGTTTGATAAATCTATGCAGCATAAAATATTAGGTTTGCATTGGTCGACGGATTCTGATGTCTTCTATTATAAAATTACGCCCCCCGCAGATGAGAAGTGTACTAAACGCTCCATCTTATCTACTATTGCCCGCTTGTGGGATGTTATGGGCTTTGTAGCTCCCACAATTCTCTTCGCTAAGTTGTTAATAAAACAGCTATGGAGTTTAAGTTTAGATTGGGACGATACGCCCCCGCCCCACATTATTAATTTGTGGAGACAGTTCTGTATTGAGCTACCAGCTCTCAATGAGCTGCGCATACCGCGTCATCTTGGTGTGTCCGCGAACTGCGTTGTCACCCTAGTGGGTTTTTCCGATGCTAGCGAACATGCTTATGGTGGTGTAGTGTACCTACACGTCAGTTCAGACGGTGTTAACACTATTCGCTTAGTCTGCGCCAAGTCTAAAGTCGCACCGACTAAACCGCTCACAATCGCTCGTTTGGAACTTTGTGGTATAGTTTTACTTACAAAATTGTTGCGTTCTGTGTTGAATAATTATGCTAATCGCTTCCCAATCAAAACGTACGCTTTCACCGACTCTAAAGTCGCCCTTTACTGGGTAAAAAGTTCGCCTCACAGGTGGCAATCCTTTGTTGCTAACCGCGTGGTTCAGGCAACGGAGAATATACCGGCCGACCACTTCTACCATGTCTCAGGTACCGAGAACCCAGCTGACTGTTTGTCGCGTGGAGTCACGCCACAGAAGTTAGTTTCGCACCCTCTGTGGTTGCATGGGCCCTCTTGGGCCATACTGGACCCTTCCCAGTGGCCTCTTCGAGACCTCGATGGCCAGCCTATCGATGACATTCCAGAACAAAGGTTATTGTCTCATGCTGTATGTACGCCTGTGACGGAGTGTGCAATCTACGATCTTGCATTGCGCTTGTCGTCGTGGTCTAAATTACTGCGCATTCTTGTATACGTTTTAACGTTCGCTAAATTGATACCCCGCCGCGTTACTATTGCAGTAACAGCTGATCAGCTTCAGCTCGCCGAAAATAAAATATTACTCGCCCTGCAGATGAAATATTTTGCAGAAGAAATTGATAACCTCCGCAAAAATAAAGTAGGTTCTCGTACCTTTAATAGGTTAAGGCCTTTCCTAGACGAAAACGGACTGATCCGTGTAGGCGGTCGTCTCGTTAATTCCGGTTTGGATTACGCTCAGATTCACCCGGTCGTTTTACCGCGCAGTGACCATATTGTCAACTTGTTGATAGACTATTATCATTTAAAATACCTACACGCTGGACCTGAACTACTAATGTCGCTTCTTCGACAAAAGTTCTGGATCCTATCCGCGCGCCACATTGTGAGACAACGAGTCCACATGTGTAATACTTGTTTTCGACTTAACCCTCGTCCGACATATCCGCTCATGGCTGACTTGCCTAAATGTCGCACACGACAAACAGTCAAGGCTTTCACGCATACGGGATGCGATTACGCCGGTCCCATCGCATACACTCCGATTCGTCGCCGTGGAGTGCGCAGCGAGAAGGCCTACCTGTGCTTGTTTACATGCCTAACGACGAGAGCTGTGCACATTGAAGTCGCCACTGATCTCAGCACCCCCAGCTTCTTAGCCGCGCTGAAACGTTTTCTCGCGCGTCGCGGTCCTGTACAAATAATGTACTCTGATAATGCGACTAATTTTAAAGGTGCCGCCGCGTATTTACGCGATTTGTATAAATTCTTGAACGATGAATATCATCCTAAGCTGGAACATGAGGTAGCTGAGAGTCGTTTTAGTTGGTCGTTCATCAGCCCAAGGTCTCCCCACAAGGGTGGAGCCTGGGAAAGCATGGTTAAGGTAGTTAAGACTCATCTGTACCGTGTAATCGGTCAACAGCTGCTTTCGTATGAAGAACTTTGTACTGTTCTCACTCAAGTAGAGTGTTTACTTAACTCGCGACCGCTGACAGTACTGAGTTCCGACCCCGCAGAGCCTGCAGCTCTTACGCCAAGTCATTTTTTGCATACTGCGCCTTTATGCTCTATACCCGCGCCTGAGGTAGGGCCTGAAAATCTCAGCCTCCTACAAAGGCACTCGCTACTGGATAAATTAGTTCAGTCTTTTTGGCAGCGATGGAGGATGGAATATCTGCATGGATTACAGGTTAGACAGAAGTGGAATACGCATTCCACACCTATCACTCCAGGAGTGGTAGTAGTCGTGATAGAAGATAATGTTCCGAGTTTAGCCTGGCCTCTAGCTATTGTAGAAAAGGTACATCCTTCAAAGGATGGAGTAGTTCGTACTTGTACAGTTAAGCTCGCGAGTGGAACAAGTCTACTTCGTCCGACCGTTCGCTTATGCCCAATCCCGCGTCAATAATTTGTTATTATAAACAAAATTATTTAGTTTGTAAGTATTTAATCGATCAATAATATAGTATAAAACACCGCTTCTTATTTTTAAACATAATTTTCCCGCATTTGTGAGTCTACTGATTCTACTCTATTACAGAGCCTTAGAGTCATGAGATTTTAATTTTTACTCGTTTATGAGTTTTCTATATGAGATGTTGGGTTTCATCCTAGTCTCCCCTTACGCTATGAGATATTAGGTAATCTAGTCTCAATTTATGGTTGCGTTTAAATGGTGACCCATCAAGGCCGGGCGGAAATGGTAACGCCATCTATAATTAGTATAGTGAAGTTGCGCATCACCTGTCCCATCCGTCCTTCCATAATCGCACGCACGTCAAAACCCTTGGCTTACGTCAAGACAAACAGTCAAAATCTAAGTGTCGCCGAGTGCACATACCGCCGCTAATATAACCGCCACCGCGTCCTGTGAAAGTGATTTTTCTTGGGCTTTATAAAACCGCAGCTAAAAGGAAGAACCGTGCTACGTGCAGTGTCCAGGACATACAAGGTCAGTGCGTGCTCCATCTTCCTATCTATCCCTTTTATTCCATTGTGCAACTCGCTATCGAAGTTATATTATTTAATTATTATTTAATTATCATAAAAAAGCGACCCCAGGTAGTATAGCTATGCCTTCTAAGCCGTAGGTCGTGGGTTCGATCTCCGCCGAGAACGAATATTTGTGTGGTGAACACAGATGGTTGATCTCTGGGTGTTATATTGTATTCTATGTATATAATATGTATTTACAAAAATATTTATTAATATTACATAATCTGCTATTTGGTTCCCATATATAGCACAGGGGCTGCGTTATTTGGGGCTAAATAGTTTTTTGTGGATTGTCCACATATTTATATAGATATATTTCTATTTATTTTATGGTATAGGTTACCTACTACCAATTTTATAGAATAAAGTTTATTTATGATCAAATCAATGGTTATTGAGTACCAGTACCAGATAAATCAGTAGATTAACTATTGCGAAAAGCAATTCGATTTCAGAAAGTGAGAGCTTATTACAGCGTTCACATTCAAAAGTAGTCAATCACCCAATGAATTGCAGATTATTAAACTCGATAGGAAGACCTATTTTCATAATTATAACTTCGAGCAAGTAGGGTAGTTGTCGAATGGTGACCATGATCTAAGAACATAGATCGGCTCTCAACGGGTAGTAGTAGAGCTCTTTGTTAGGGACTCGTCTGGGGAAGTAATACCACCATGCCTATCTCTGCCGTGAAGCAGCATTGCTGGGTGTCAGCTTGAAAGGTATATTCAATTCAATTCAATATTTTTATTTCAGACCTTATAAGTATTACAAAGTCCATAGTGGGTAGGTACACAAGAAAAAACACACACAAACGTTAAAACTAAATATAAAATAAAACATATAAGTATAGCCCTCAGTACATACTGGTCAAGAGAATAGCACGTATGCGCTCTTGTCCAGTACTCCATAAAGAGACAATCGGTGTCCAGCCTCTCGGCAATGAGGTAAAGGTAGCTGTTGGAGCTATCTATATATATATATATCTATATATATATCTATATATATATCTATATATATATCTATATATATATCTATATATATATCTATATATATATATATATAATGATGAGTATAGGTGCCGGTGAAATTACGGCACGTGAGGCTAAACATATGTATGGCTCAAGTTGATGGGCGCAGGGCAGTGCATTGTAGGACACGTTCCTGACGTGTGTGACCTACGAGACAATGATTTGATATAGGTGATGTTTACCACTTAACATCAGGTCATACGCTTGTTCCATCAGTAAGTTGTATAAAAAACCCCCCCAATGGTGTTAAAATCGCGAGAAGTCGGTGAACGGAAAAAAGCCAAAACAGTTTTTCTTAAAATGTATGAGGGAGGCTGTGTAGCAGTGGTCTGATAATAAATAAATAAAAATTTGATGATGATAATGAAGTAATACATCTACCAATCAAACTGAGAGTTAATCTAAAAGCAGTCTAAAAGCCATCAGGCACATTAAATAACAGTATTAATAATGAAGATACTATGAACTACAGATACGAGACATGCATTAGATTAGTGTAGGTAATGTGGCGTCCGGAACGTCGGCCACTCTACACTCGTTTAAAGGTTAACTAGGTTCACGTACAGACAACAACTTAAGTAGATTTATATTTTTGAAGTGAAAACTTCTTTAGCGGCGTTGAGCACTTTTTCTGTAATGGGTATAAAATCTTAAACTCGCGTCAGCGCGTCAGGACACGTGACCTGATCGAAAAAGCGTAAGACGGATGGAGAGTAGACAGCTATCCCCTCTCTACGGCGCGGCGAAAATGTATGCCTGGGCCTACTGTTTCGTTTAGGCAGCGCAGGGCGCTTGCGCGAATGTTCGTGTATGTTACAGCGTGCCAAATAACAAACAAGCCCCCCCTAACCATTCCAAAATATCAAACATGCTCAACGTTAATAATCAAGTTTTCACTTCTGCCGGCACTCCCGGAGTGCAACCCGTATTTTTTTATCTAGTACAGACACTGAAGCAACATTTTCCGGGTTCAAAGTCATACGCAGCCTTTAGCATGCAAAAAAACTGGCCTAGTGCAAGTCGGACTCGCGCACGAAAGACCTGAGCACATCTAGGCGATAGCGGCAATCAGTGAAACGCTGTCAAATATCGCTGTCATATCTGACAGCGTTTCACTGAACGCCATGGCAGATCGCTTAGATATACGCAAGACTGAAGGGTTCCGTACCATTTTCTATAAAAAGGGCAAAAAAAACATGTATTACTTGTTATTATAGCGGCAACAGGAATATATATTCTCTGAAAATATCAACTGTCTAACTATCACGGTTCATGAGGTACGCCTGGAGACAGACGGACAGACATACAGACGGACGTACAGCGGAGTCTTAGTAATAAGGGCCCCTTTTTATCCTTTGGGTACGGCATCCTAAAAATCTAAGTCAAAAGATTTTTGAATTGGAGAATATTATTTAAATCAATTTTTTTTATATTTATATTTTTTTTTTAATTAGAAAATGTATTTATTTGCCTGAAGTAAGGATAGGAATATGGTATTGATTGATTTTAATCCAGATAAAAAAAAATTTTTTTGCTGACTGTACTGACCTAGGTTAAGACTGTAAAATGTACTAGGTACCTACACAATATTATTATAGGAAGCTCTCGTCCTGTGCGATACTACACTATGTTAAATTGTAACGCTGATGGGCGGAAGTTGATAAAGATTTATTTCTAGGTGCCGATTGAAGAAATACGAAGAGGATCTACCAGAAACTAGTGTCATCATCACATTCCATAACGAAGCTAGGTCTACACTGCTACGCACCATTGTAAGGTCAGTTATCATCTCAAAATACCCAGAGAAATCTATGTCATTAGCTTCGTGTAAACAGAACTGCTACATTATATTAAAAATGAAGCATGTTTCTGTTTACACGAACTGTTAGAACATGCTTTATTTTTTGCATTATTTTTAGCTAGAACTGCTAGCTTGCTAGCTTACTATCAGCAAGCTACTTACTATCTACTAGCTTTCAAGCCAGGATATCTTTCGTTATCCTGGCTTGAAAAACTAGTCTAGTGTATCCCGGGCAGGTCTCATAATTATAGAGATAAGCAATTGTAGTTGTTAATTATTATGTCAGTAAAAGGACAAATTCTCGCTCGCCTTCTTCTTCTCGTCTTCGCCTTGTTGGTTTGCCTACGATCACTTGACAACGATTTATTTTTCTCTATTACCAACAGGAGGGTGGTTTTTCTCCAGTGACTTGTGTGTATATGAAGTTTACGCAAATACTTTTTTATATTTCAGTGTTCTGAACAGAAGTCCCGAGCATCTCATCAAAGAAATAATTCTAGTAGATGACTTCAGCGATAACCGTAAGTATTTATTAAAATTACAATATTTTTATTTATCTAACATAATCCTTCCAACCGTCTCTATCCATCGCTTCATCCCACCATCCCCTCTCAAAATCGTCGAGGTTCCCCCCCTCCCTATTTATAATGCAATCCAATATTATAAGACAAAGTCGTTAGTTACAGCATTTATTACTCAAAAACGGCCGGACTGGTATGAATAAAAGTTCGAATGAATGTAGTAATCTGGATAAGCAGTCTGATTTTATCCCGAAAAAATAACGGGAACTAGTACTGGGCAGGTAAAACCGCAGTTGGCATCTATTAATGTAAAAATCATTGAATAAAGAAAGCTCAAAATCTTTGATGTTAGAGGTATGTTTTTATAATTAGATGCTGGGAAAGATGCTGAATTGTATTATTTTATATATGTAATCAAAAACCAGAAAATGAAAAGAATTGACTTATTATGATGCGAGCGCGTAACTTACTTCATTTAACTTACCTATCTCTTCAATTGTTATTATTTTTTAATTATAACAAGGGTTAAACTATAATTTACCTTTGCTAAATAAAAGAGAGTGATCAAGTTTTTTCTCATCATTAGGCCAACAATAGCGGCGCGGGCGCGGGCTGCCATTCATTTTCACTTTACATAGAATTAGTTTCACAATTACAGAAAACAAACGGCTTCACACGCCACTAGAGCTTGGTATTCGCAATTCTCATGGAAGTTGAAACAAACGCAACTATATCTGTAAACCTGCTATAAGTATTTTCTTCATTGTTTGTGAACTTAGGATTATAAAAGTAGATAGACGATAATATTGTCTTATTTACTATTATCATCAGCCTGAACAAGCCCACTGCTGGACATTCACTTCATTAAGTGCCTATTTAATTATTCTTACTCACTTTTGCTATTTTGATTTTAACTTTTATCATCTCTCAGTTTGAATTCAATAAGATTTAGATTTTCCGTGGCATTACCTTACTTATCTATATACCTTGCCCTATACCTTAAATTACTAAGCGTCTGCGAATAAATGTTTCTTTTTCTTCTTTATTTTTCTATTACGTATTTGCAGGAAAACCTTTTTTCATTTCAATTCAAATACCTTTGATCTTCTCCATTCACCGACTTCCTGCGATCCTAACAATATCTGGTTGGCGTCTATAAATATCGAAAAGCATGTGTCAAATGCAAGAGAGGAGCCCCCTTGAGGCGCAATTAAAACCCTTTTACCACACTCTGGTTTGAAAGAACCAGTAACACGATATAAAGAAAACGAAATATACACTACCTACTGTCTCGTTTGTCATAACAACATTGAAACACTCTAGTGACTCGCAATGGAATAACCCAGGAAAAAAATACTTTTAAAAACTACCCAAGGTTCTTAAACTAGAAAGGTATAAAAATCACAGGCACACCTGTATACCTACAAAGGCGTAATCATAATGTCAACCGCAACAAGTTATTGTAGTAAGAATTCCTGTTTGTAAAGAAAAAACCCATGTTTGTGAAAAAGCAGGTACTTACCTACATTTTAAGAAATATTTCGTAAAATCTACAACTATACATTATTTTATTTGAACTAACTAATTGAATCAAATAACATAGACAAAACAACGTGGAAACCATTCATAAGTAGGTATGGTGTGTGAACAACACATCATTTCGAAATTACTCCTAGAGGTTACGCATTTGCGTAAAAAACCTTGGCTTTTTATTGGTCCAGCGCCGGAACTTAGAGAACAAAAAATACAAACGAATATACCTAGTAATGGCCAATTATTATCAAAACGGCTTTAAAACGTCGGTAAGCTATAGGATATACCTACCTAGTTGCAGTAGTTCTGCACGCATAAAACAGATTGTAGTTGTTTTTGACCAGATAAGTAAACAATAATTTATTAGCCAAATGCTTTGTTAAAAGCGATTGTAACCATTAAACATCAGATGGGCCATGTGGTTGTTACTGTCAGCTAGGTGTAATAAACTCAGATTTTTTCTCATCGTGTCACTGGTTTTTTCAAACCAGCAGCGTGATGAAAGGATTTTAAGTGCGCCTTTGTGAGGCTCCTTTCGTAAACTTTTTATAAGTACTACTCAGTAAGCAAACAAGCATACAGCCCACCTTTTCCACCATTTTAAAACGCCTTTTTTGAAAAACCTATGCTATAGCATTTGGGAAATAACTCAGCAGGGAAATCATTCCACAACCTAGAGCGAGTGGAAGGATTTTTTTTGTGACAGTCCTGTTTCCAAAGTGTGTGAATGAATTCCCTGCCTAATATGACTAGCAGTACAATGGAAACCCAATAAAGTAAATAAAACATGATAATAATATACATATAACATGACTTATAAATGTTTGCAGCGGAAGACGGTGCTTCTCTTCGCGCGATCCGCAAAGTGCATGTGATCAGGAACACCAAGCGCGAAGGTCTGATGAGGAGCCGTGTGAAGGGAGCGGACACAGCCACTGCGCCGGTGCTGACTTTCCTGGACTCTCATGTGGAATGCAACGTGCACTGGCTTGAACCACTTCTGCAGAGGATAAAGGAGGTAAGGTTCCTTAATCTGATAAAAATGATGGAGAAGGTTTTCCGAGTTTGTGAGATTCACTACAAAAAGCTACTTTTTCCCACCCTCTCCAGTCTGAAGTTCATTGGATATTTGACAGGAAATTCCGCTTTTCGCCTGAATTTGATTTTGTCTCGTATAGTGATGAGTAACACCGGCAGCCGTAATAAAGCGCCTATCTATTGGCATTCTATTAGTATGTCAAACATAAATCTTTTATTAATCCCCTCTGCTCCACCTGTTCGTAAGCATTACGAAATCAATTACAGATTCGAAATGAGTGTGGTATGCTTTGATTATTTACACTCGTGGTATGCGCCTGGAGCCCCACTTTAATATCTACTCCAACCGGTAGTTGATAAGTTTGTTGAAGAATCCGATAGAACCTTTGCCCTTGATCAGGCACAGATAATCAAAACCGAATTGAATTATTCATCGCTTTCCGATATTTGTGATGTAATTTATAGAGTGACTGACCTTAGAAAACGTCAACCGCAACGCATTTTGTAAAAACTATGAGCCCACAGGCCATAATGAGCCAGTTAATTAAATGTTGCGTAGAGTTTATTTATTTATACCATCATAAATCTTGGGAAAAGTTATTGTAAATCAATATTATGACCTATTCTTTCAAAAGAAGGTATATAGTTTTACTAGATTTTGAATTTATCACATGCTATAAATCTTGATAAATTAAGATTACTAAGACATGTTTATGAAATAATATACACTCAATTGACTCTAACTGTACCTAATAAAATATCAGAGGGTTACAACGAAACTGAATTCGATCGCAGTGAACGTTGATGATGATTGCATCTGCATCAGTTCTGCAAGACATTGCGTCATCGTGGTGTATGCTAGTCCCATTGAAGTAACATTCCTTAATCTGTGGTCCCATTACTGAAGAATCAGATGCAATGACATGAACCTCTCACCGCAAGTGTGCAATACCTATAACATCAAAAATCGATAAGCTTTAGTGTGTAATATATGAAGTAGGTCAGTACCTTTGTATAAGACATTCGGCAGTAAGTTTGTATGAGCTTATGGACAAGTCTAAGATGACAGACACTTCATGTCAAGCCTCGACCATTGTTACAGCAGGCTTTTAGTGATTGAGTTTATAAGCTATGCCCTAAGGCTTTTGTCAATAGCTTATTGAGCATTAAAGCTCGTTTAACGTTGCTCTATAAGTATGGAGGAGCTTAGTAATACCACTAGCAGTCACTCATTCAACAGATAACTTCAGTATCGTTGCATTATTAATGACTTATTAATGCACCACAAACGCAGTTGCAGCTGCACCCATCCGTACCTAACAATTAGCAGAAAGTTAGTGTTTCGTAAGTCAATCATGATCTGTAAAGAAAGGAACATCTTTTTCATGGGTAATTTTTTGAAATTTAAAATAAATAAGACTTCTCAGTAAAAAACCCACATCTGTTATGTTCATTGTTGATCCTCTTATATTTTGTGATGTATTTATATATTTGCAAGAGGTAAAAGGCAAACTAAGACAAGCAGAAGTGTTAATCATGCTGATGAATAAGTACCTCATCAAATTTTATTTTGATGAGCAAACCTAATACGATAGTTTAGGGAATGCGGAAGCATTATGGCCTAGGTATACCTTTTTAAGTTTTAAATCATAAACTAGTCTAGTAGTATGGCGTAAAATATTCGAAAACAATTGAAAACGTCACCGCTTTGAACCCTAATGCCAAGGTTAAAAAAACTGTTTATTTATCTTTATAACCTTGTAAAACATTTAACTTTGACTCCTAAGAAAGCTAACATTGACAATACCGATTAGGTATATACTATACCTACATATACCTACCATCTTGTAAATAAAATGTGCACACGTTTTTAAAGTTATGCTCCAATAGTTCAAGATTATTGAAAAGTTGACCTTTCATTGTGACGAGAACCACTCAATTATAGACTGGTATAGAAACAGCTAGATCACTGAACTGCCAAAAACTAACGAAAGGCAATTTGGAATATTTCTGTCCAAACAGTTAGATTATCAAATTACTAATAGGACTGGATGGAATAAACGGAATTCCCACGAATGTTTCCTTGCTATAGTAAAAAATATTCCAAGCAAACAAATTGAAGTCTTGTAAGACTGCAAGCAATACCACGTCACGAATTACTGGTAATAATATAGTATTTCCACAGTTTCCACACATGTATAACCTAAAATTAGCTCAACTGTTTGAACTTCTTGTCGTCGATTTACTAGTTCTTTCGATCCAATGTAGATTATGAAATGAACTATCGCGTGTCACGGTAAAATTTGGAAAAACATAAAAATCAAAGGCTATTTGAAAGGGTCGACGACGTATTGACGAGGCTGGCAACGCTAAATTGGGGCGCATGGGTAGAGAATTCGTCATAAAACTATGTGAGGGCGAACAGATACCTTGACCTCAAAACCCTGATATTTACGCAGAGGCCAAGATGAAACCAAATGAACGCCTACGTTTACAAAGTATGTAAATTTTGTATATGCGTGATGCAAGTAAAAGCGAAAACGAAAAATAACTATTGAGTGAATTATTTATAGGTTGTCGTTCAACTCAAGGTGAACTAGCTGCTTCCATATACACTGCTACTATTAAATTGTCCAAACTACTTGGGTGTTCGCGTACATGAAGTCAAAGTTCAAATAAAAACTATGGTATTGAATATCAAGACTTTTAAAGCTGACAGACTGATTATAGGCAAGAGTTTAAAGTGACGTGTTGACCGATTGTATCATTCATAATGCTTGTATGCAATTTCTCGTGCCGTAGGTATAAAATACTAGCGGCCTGTCTCTGCTTAGCACGGGTAGACATTTATTTTTTAAACACATAAATATATTCTATGTTACCCAGGGTGAATGTAGCTTTCCAATGGTAAAAAAGATTTTGAAATCGGCACAGTAGTTTTTGAGTTTATTAATTACAAACAAACAAATCTTTCTTCTTTTTAATAATAGTATAGATTTTAAGAGCCGTATAAAGCCAATGCTATGTGGGTAACCCTTATACAGCCATTACGGAAGTCAAACTAGTCTTTTTCCGTTCCGTAGTCACCAGTGACTATGTAGCCAATTGCGACGATGTTTGACGGTGTTAGTTTGAGTATTGGCAATCATGGTAAGATGATTTATTACTCCAGAACACCGCAGTGTCTGACGACGTAAGCACTAGGAAGATAGTTGGTAGGTAATGTAGGTTGTGTAAGACACTGTTTGCTCTACCTAAAATAATTTGAGCCGGTCAAGGAAACATTGATAAACTACGATACTTGTTTAAGAGGAGAATAACCATTTTCAACAAATAAACCTAAAACCCGAAAGCTTATAAAGGTTCTGACTATATAGGCAAGAGTTAAGACTACACAAGCTAAGCTGTACAAAGTGATCCAAAGTATGTCTCACAATATGAATGCGGCGGGAGTTAATTGTATAGGTAGCTACTTTTTATACAATGCCAACAAGATATTTTGTTATATACCTTGATAACTTTGGAATCACTTCGTAAAGTTTCCCAATTTTAACTTAGCTTATCTTTTATGGCATTATTGCATTATATCCTTTAAGTGTATATCATAGTCAATCGCAATATAAAACACATTGCAGATGAATGCTTCTATCTGGTAATTTCACAAGTTGAAACGACCATCGTAAATATTTATTACTAGAGGCGATTTGTATGCGGTGGGCCCAGTTTCCCAACCAAACTATAAACACCTGACTAATAGCATGCAATCGCTATACTGCGTGGAAATCATAATTTTCTTACTTGCTAGAAAACCACTTTCGCTATTATAGCCACTAGGTGATTACTTCAAAGACATTGTAAGAGAAGTCTGTGGCCGGGAAAGAAAAAAAAATAGAAATGAATTGGGCCTTTGATCAGCAGTGAACTTCTGCAGGCCAGTGATGATGATAACGAGGATTAGTTTAATGTAAACCGATTTATGTAAATATAATTCAAAGAACAAAACAACATGAATTACCCAGCATGAAAAAGAAAAGCGATCTAACAAGGATTCCGAGGAACTTAGCCAAACTCATCTGGATTACATAAATAATGCTCTCTACATTTTCCAAATTCTGAACAGCTCGTCGTTTTATAAAATATAAATGTTCCAAGAGAAGAAATGGAGCTTTAAAACTGTAAAATCAAATTCATATCAACTCGAAGAACTTAAAAGAAAATAAAACAAACAAAACGGTAGAAGAGCGTACGGCAGATGAATTAAAAAATAAAGCATAAATAGTTAATTGGCTGATGCCAATAAATATAAAAAATTGGCCAAAGTGCAAGTAAAACTGAATATACTGACAAGTGTGGTGCAAGGTTAACTTAAACTTTGTCATGGTATTGCTATTAAATTATAGCAATAAGTTCTGTAGATGATAGCTTATATTTAAGTCCTCTTTCAATAAGAAAAGGGTATAAAACTAAAATACTAATGAACTATTGCAAAACCTATTCGTTTGAAAGCAGCTTGCTATGCGTGGCTAGAGATAGTCATTGCACTTTATTTTTAAAACGGCTTATAGAGTGAGAGATTAGCGTGCTTCATAAAGTGTGTTTTGAGTATTCATTTATATCCTTGTATATGCAAACGTTACCTATTATATATTATGTATACACAGTGAAACTCTTGGCATAAAGCATGTTAAGACAAAAATACCACGATAAGTAGTACAGAAACAAGTTTTAGTGACTCTGCAATTTTGGCAAGCGCGTCATCTTATCATGCTCACTATTTTCAGTCACTGATTCATATTTCAGTGCGATTTCAGCTCCATGAAGTTGTCTCAAAAATTGACTGGAGATCTATGAAATCTGTCTCACCATCTTCTGATTTGCCGCTACCTCCTTTCTCTCCCACTATCGGTCGGTTGCTCAAGCGGTGAACGGAAGAACTCAGTTGTGCAACGTGGTTATCCCTTCACCCTCGCGTTCGTTACATTTGATTTACTGCTAGTTCACGTTCGTGTTAACATTCTGCATGTCGCATTGTTTATGCCTCTATTATGAATGACAATAGAGTATTATCATTCTTCGCAATATTTGCATACATTGTTTGACTTTGATCACGCTTTGTAGGTAGTAGACCATGAGGTTTGGTAAGACGCGTTGTTCGGTTAGCTTCAAAAAGAGCATTATTTTCTAGAGTAAGAATACGAACAAATTTACTGTATGTAGGTATATGTATAGTCACCTATGTTGATAGACCTACCAGACGTGAAGTAAAAGTGCTGGCGCAAGCTAGCAACTTTTTTTTGAGTTGAAAATTCTACGTAGGTTCAACATTCCAACCTCTAACCGTCTTGACTTCAAACTTAGGACCAGTTTGCATCTTATTACTAGAGAAGTACTTGGTGTCAAAGAGTATCATACGTATTTCCCCTTGCATATGAGCAATTACCTATCAGACCATTATTTGTATTGATTATTCTTCTTCAAGAAGACTTTAGATGAAATAAAATTTTGAACCCAGTATTTATGCGACAGGTTGCAAACCCACTCCTTATACCATGAACACTTGACTCGACAAGAAACATTCTCGTAAATGACGTTATAGCATCGTTGAATCCGGTTTCTCTTTAGTGCTATGTTGTCGCAGCCTTGACATTATGACATGGCAATGAAAGTCCGGGGTGATATTTTACCTATTATTTCAAGATCATTGCTTGATTATTTAATATTTTATTTTTGAATGTGTTATGTCTTATGACTAATTGGGTGATGAAGAAATAAATCTCTTGTTTACTATTCTCTCTGGCATACTTAAATGGCAATTTTTCACTCAGCATTAAGTATAGCCTCAAACTATGTTACAAAGCTTGCACTTGTTGGCTTGGAAAACAGATAACTATATACATACCTCTTGTCTCATATTCTCATATCTCTTGTAGGTTATTAATAATGTTCCTTCTGATAATTTTGTTACGTTGTCTTATGATTGACTTATTCACATCTGATTATTGCTCTTCTCTAAGATAGTTCTGTCTAACTAGACTAACAAGTTTGACCTTTAACATATTAACAATTTATTTATATAAAACCAATTTCATAGCGATTTCAATATCGGTCATGGCCTATACAATATTGTGTACTAGCACTTAGCAATATAGTGTTGCTTGTGGGCCCATTTATGTTATCTGGTTAAATTGTTCGTGAAATTAGAATGACAGATGGGTACATTGGGCATCCTATGTTTCGTTGGCAAACAAAAAAGTAGGCATTTTTTGTTTATCGCTAAAAAGCGTGACGCTAAAAATATAATGTCGCAGATAAGAGACAATATACAATGTATAACACTTTGACAAGAAGTAAACAGCTTTAAAAAGGCTCTAGAAAAATCTCAAGAGCTCATGAAAATGTAGCGAAAGTTGAGTACTCTACAGATTTAAAGACCACTCCATAGCTTTTAATATCGGTTATGCTTCTACAAATTTGAACCTATGTTTATCTTTTTAATCATTTTACTTATTAGCAAACTTGAAGTGAAAATATAAAAAACTCTGATAGACTACAAAATCATAAGTTCTGTGCTAATTCCAATTTATTTCTATATAATGCTTCGACGTCGATCCAAATGCAATTTTATTGGTCGTTATTATAGTTAGCCCTACAATCATATTTCTCAGCTCTCGAGAGGTGTCTTATTCCATCCAGTAAAGCGTTAATCATACCCATACCAATAGTATCTATTTATTCCAGTGAAGTCCCTTTTCTCGTCGTATCAATGGTCAAAATCAAAATAGAAAGTCATTTACTTGTTCATTTGTATCGTAAGGATCACTTTGAAATGTTTTAAAGAAAGTTGAGTGTAGGTGCCAATTCCACACGTCCAAGCCTAGAAGAACATGGTAGAAACTTACAGCTTGAATCTACTGCTTTTTTCTCACTCTACTGTTTATTTTTCAGGATCCAACCAGAGTGGTGTGTCCTGTCATTGATGTCATCAGCATGGACACTTTCCAGTACATTGGGGCATCAGCCGACCTGCGAGGCGGGTTTGACTGGAACCTAGTGTTCAAGGTAAGCTGGTGACTGCCTTAAATAAAGCAGCTTGTCTAACTTGCTGGTAATTTCTGAATTCATGTAACTTTCCAAGAATTCAGATATATATTTTTTTCATCTGTTATTAAACCTCATGCCATTTAATTTTCTTATTTATAAGGGTGCCATACCGAGAACGAGACCTGTCTTGATTTAATAACACTACAAAATAAAAGGTCAAATTAAAAAACGCTAGCTTAGCCTACAGTTCTAAAAATATGCGCATGAATAAATTGATGAATCTAAAATTAAATATATTATGCCATCAAAAATATAAATCAAGATATAAAAATTAAGAAATGTCAGAGTAATAATATCAAGACCAAGTCGTTATGTTTTGAGACCTTTGTAAGATTTTACAAGCCAGAAATGATTGATAGCATTTCTAATCTTTAATCTAAAAAATCTATATTATATATGTTAGTTTTGAAAATTTATGGCGGGTAATATTGTAAAACATTGTTTGTGAATACAAGTGCCTCCAGATTTTGCTAAATATTAAGCGTTAGGTGTACATAGACACTTGCATTTACATCTTTCTGATCTTATGCTAAGATTCCATTTTGCATAACCATGCATAGATCCACTCAAAATACAGTCATCAGCTTAAATTGTCAATTTTTTCAGTGGGAGTATCTCTCTGCTGCCGAGAGAAGTGCTCGCCTCACCGATCCCACTCAAGTGATCCGCACTCCGATGATAGCCGGCGGACTCTTCAGTATGGACAGACAATACTTCAACAAGCTGGGGAAGTACGACATGAAGATGGACGTGTGGGGCGGAGAAAACTTAGAAATATCGTTTAGGTGAGTAATCTCTTATCATAACTATTTAAGGTTTTTTGACCTGGTGACGATAAGTGGTGCAAAAAATTTACGGAGTGGTGGCCAAGGACTGGGAAGAGAAGCATTGGACGTCCATTAGCACGATGGGTTGACGACATTGTCAGCGTCGTGGGCTGCAGATGGACGAGGGTAGACCAAGATCGTGGTGAATGGCAAAAGCAAAAAGAGGCCTACGCCCAGCAGTGAGATAAGTCGGGCTGCGGATGATGATGACTGATGGAACAAACATAATTACCCTTCCTATTCTACTACTACTTCACTGGGTTATAGGTCTAGCGCATTGAGTCCAGCCATTGCTATCCAGTTAACCAAACGTTAGGCTGTCCCTAAATAATATGCTTTCCTATAAGCGGTCTTCACTGAATATTTGTTTGCTCTAACATTTATCAGCTTCACGACAAACATGACCGACTGCCATTTCAGCTTGCTAATCTTCGAAGCTATGTCGAGTATGCCGACCACCTTGTCTTTCGGTCAAGGTAACTTCGTGTTGAACGAGTTACAATAAATTTTGAACCAATTCGTATTTGTCAATATTCATCATATCATTTCTTTTAGATATTACGACAAGCAAAAAAATATATTTCCTTGCAAATATTTCTTGCCATTTGATATTTCTGCCATCTCTTTTCATTTCTATAGGAATCTCACGTCCTTCGTCAATAAGTGGTTCCTCCTCCTCCGTCGGTCCCTCACTGCTGAGGATCGTGACTTTGTGCAACCTTTCATACGGTTTCCTTCCACTTGCCCCTTTCTTCGGCTTGGTGGAGTGCGACGTTAACGGGCATATCCAGGTTGTCTGACATCTGGTCCGCCCATCTCTTTAGGCTTCGTCCTCTGGGCCTTTTGCCCTCTATCTTGCCCGTTACGAAATGGTTACTTATTCCAATAATTTACATACATTTCAGAGTATGGCAATGCGGTGGTTCCTTAGAAATAGTCCCGTGCTCCCGAGTCGGCCACGTGTTCCGCAAGCGGCATCCATACACTTTCCCTGGAGGCTCAGGAGCTGTGTTCGCGAGGAACACCAGACGAGCAGCTGAGGTCTGGATGGACGACTACAAGGAACTTTACTACAAGTCACAACCACTGGCCAAGCAGGTCAACTTTGGAGAGTAAGTTGATACTACTATTAATCATGTTGTACTTATGAGAGAGGTTTATTTATTGAAAGTAGATTTGGAGTGAGGGACGGACACAGGAGAGTTTATAGATAAACAGCTTCCTAGCGTTCAAAATAAAGCGATATTTGGACAAGTAATAAATACTCGCCTAAAATTGCTTTATTACTTGAAAACAAAAAAGTAACGCGGGTCTTAAAACGGACGTCGCAGACAAAAGATAACGAATTGCCAACATAATGGGCCGGTCACGACAATGCTACTACGCTCTGTATAATCTACCTCCTACTGTGCAATAAGTGAACATTTTATCGATTGTAGTACTCTATCGACTTTCATTAATTGAACTTAGTACTTCCTCACGGATCTAGCGATTGTGAGGCACGTTTCATGCACAATCGTAAGCCTTACATTTCTATAGCATTGTTCTTTTTTTTTAAGTTAAAAATAATAGTTTTTAAGTTAAGAATTTTTTTACAATTATATTTGTTATAGTATAAACTGTTGTTTTGTTTTAACTGTTGTTTTTCAGATGTTTGCTATCGCATAATTTCGTCATTTATAATATTGTTTTCAGGTAGTGTCATTTTTCTGTGCGTGTTCTATGAGTTTGTTTAATTTTGGTTGATCATTAAACACTTCCAGTATATCTGAGCGCACGAGTCTCCGCGAGAATCTCCACTGCAAGCCGTTCCGCTGGTACCTGGAGCACGTGTACCCCGAGCTGACGGTGCCGGCCCTCCACGGCGCCGTGCACGCCATCCGCCAGGGGACGCACTGCATGGACACCATGGGTCACTTGGTGGACGGAACACTAGGTAACTATGCTACGGCGGACTTGAATCTTTAGAATAGAATAGAATGGAATATAACTTTATTGTACACCAAAGTGAAAGATCGTCAGGGGACGCACTGCATGGACACCATGGGCCACTTGGTGGACGGAACACTAGGTAACTATGCTACGACGGACTTGAATCTTTAGAATAGAATAGAATGGAATATAACTTTATTGTACACCAAAGTGAAAGATCGTCAGGGGACGCACTGCATGGACACCATGGGCCACTTGGTGGACGGAACACTAGGTAACTATGCTACGGCGGACTTGAATCTTTAGAATAGAATAGAATGGAATATAACTTTATTGTACACCAAAGTGAAAGATCGTCAGGGGACGCACTGCATGGACACCATGGGCCACTTGGTGGACGGAACACTTGGTAACTATGCTACGGCTGACTTTAATCTTTAGAATAGAATGGAATGGAATATAGCTTTATTGTACACCAAAGTGAAAGATCGTCAGGGGACGCACTGCATGGACACCATGGGCCACTTGGTGGACGGAACACTAGGTGACTATGCTACGGCTGACTTGAATATTGAGAATAGAATAGAATGGAATATAACTTTATTGTACACCAAAGTGAAAGATCGTCAGGGGACGCACTGCATGGACACCATGGGCCACTTGGTGGACGGAACACTAGGTAACTATGCACTGGTGGTCTAGTGGTAAAGCCCCGCCTTCCGATCCGAAGGTCGTGGGTTCAAATACACTCGTGTACCAATGAGTTTTTCTGTCGAAAAATTTATGTGCACTATGCCAGTACTCTCAAAACGGAGAAGGAAAACATCGTGAGGAAACCGGCGTGTTGTAGAACCTAAAAAAGTTCGAGCAACACGTGTCAAGGGTCACGCAAACAGGGCCCTTGCGGAAAAACCAGCCCGCACATCAAGGGCGCATGATAAACTTGTCGAACTTAGGTAACTATGCTACGGCTGACTTGAATCTTTAGAATAGGATAGAATGGAATATAACTGTACACCAAAGAGAAAGATTTCAAATAACAAAATAAGAATGCTTAAAAAAACTAGAGATACAGTCTAATAAGTTTGACAGGCCTCTCATGGTCGTGGGTTTAGATCCCCACGGAGAACAAATATTTGTGTGGTGAACGCAGATGTTTGTTCTCTGTCTGGGTGTTATATTCTGGCCTCAAACTTGAGGCTTGTGTGGATTTTCCGCATTATTTATCTAACACACATTTTGCATAGTTGGTAGTCACGAATCTAGGAGTAAGTAAAGTAAACAAACCTTTGCATCTATCTTATACCTTTAAACGAGAAAATCTTGTATATATATATATATATATATATATACAAGATTTTCTCGTTTACATATAAATCTCGTATACATATATATATATATGTATATAGGATGTCGGAAATGGCACCAACGATTTTCATGAAATTTAGTATACAGGGGTTTTCGGGGACGATAAATCGATCTAGTTAGGATTTATTTTTAGAAAATATCGGCGTACGGAGTTAAGAACAAACAGCTTTTTCATAATATCATTACTCCTAGCGCCATCTGTTGCTCAGAAGCAAAAACTAAGCTCTGTGAGAACCTGAGAACTCAAGGGTTATGTTTCACAGAGAACGCCATCTATCGTCGAGTTTTGGAACTAAAGGACTACGTAAATACTTTGTAGACAAGTTCCAGAAGTTACTCATTCTCATTGCACTCGTTATTTTTTTTTAAATAACCAGTTCTTATTTTTTATTATTATGTAGTATGTTAGTAAAATCGAAATATGTATATGATTTCATCATTCATAAGTACGTTATCAAAAAAATACCGAGCCAAGCTCGGTCACTTTCTGCTAGTTGTAAATAATTTAGATAGTGTCAGAGCAACTGTTGTTTACTCATGCCCTACTTACGGGACGCTATAGTGCTTGGGAGAAAATTTTAGATGGAATAGACTTGCCCAGCACCTATACCATCCTGACAGCTTAGTCGAAATCTACGAGTATCTTACCCAATATCCTTGCTTTCAGGAATGTTCCCTTGCCACAACACAGGAGGCAACCAAGACTGGCTTTTTGAGAATAGAATGATTCGGCACCACAGCCTATGCTTGTCGTTATCGGCTGAAGATCGCGTCACTGTAGTAATTGCAGCATGCGACTCAACTGACGACAGCCAGATATGGAAAAGGAAGGGTACTAATTTGATCAGGCACGCCAAACTAAACGCGTGCCTAGACTCAGATCGAGCCGCCCTTTACCTACAACAGTGCGACGAGAACAAACCTAGTCAGCAATTTATCTTCTAAATGTGCCTATTCTCTGTGATAGAGTTCTGTATTGTAAAAAGGGCAATTTGTCATAGTGATGTATGACAAGTAGTAGAAAATCTACTAATGTAGGGTCACGTAAGTAGAATTATCCAAAATAATTATCAATTTGATTTTTAAGTTTTGCGAATAAAAAAAAGAACACCAAACTAACGTCACAATTAACAAAAATATTTACTATTATCCAAAATAATCATCATTTACATTTTTATTTAAGTTATATTGCCAATAAAAAAAATAACACCGAACTTACGTCACAATCACAAAAACATTTACTATGTATTATCCAAAATAATCATCATTTAGATTTTTATTTAAGTTATAATTGCCAATAAAAAAAAGAACACCAAACTAACGTCACAATTTACAAAAAACATTTACGGTTTTTATAAAGTATGAAAATTAGTTTTGTAGATCAATGCTATTAGTGCATAAAAAATAATTAATCGGTATTGTAAGACACTCTTAAATTAAAACAATCATTTTTATATCAAAATAAACTTTTTTGCCCGCAGTAGGTATACCTAAAAGGTGCCAAAGCGTTTAATTCTTTTTGATTTAGTTTTCTGGAAAATTGTATTTTCTCCTAGGTTCTTATTATTAAAAAAACTACTAATCATCTCTATTCTATGTACTCACTATAATGAAAGGTTAAACTCAACTTCAATTAGTATATAATAGTGTATATAATTGAGTACTAGTAGGTATACCTATCTATCACAAACTTAAATCACTATATAGAATAAGAAACGTAAATATTAATATAGTTACCAATGTAGAAATAAATTAAATTATAGGAGCAATGTGCCGGGCTAGTGGAATGTGAGTGAAGAAGGTTTCAATGAATTAAAGGATATTTTCTATTTAGGTAAATCTGTGTCTATGCAGTGTAGGAATAAGAACGGATAATCAAAAAAATATGAATAATAACGTTAATTGTATTTTAAAATAATATACACAATAGAATACTTATCTTTTGTTTCATAAAGCAAGGCGACAACTATTGCTGTTACTAAAAAAAAATTAAAACTTCCATTTTGTTAATTCTTTTTTTTTTATGAAATATTTGCTGTGGATGTTTTTATTTATTCAGACAACTGTTATTTGGTACTATATAGATCGCAAAAACGAAGATCTTATTAAGTTAGATATGGACTACTAAAATTCTAGAATCTCTATTATCGCATTAGATTTGTTTTCTCTCAAAGTGCGTTTACAAGTTTAGATTTAATTGATAACTTGGATGCGTTTTTCAAGTTCATCTCTATATTAGTATTTTAGATATTAATGCTTTTTTACTTTTCCTAAATAATGATAATGAGATGGATACTTTTTATTGTAATGGAATTATTATAAAACATGTAAGGACTACGAAACTCCTAAAATAAATCTGTTTTTTATAGATTTTGAATCGTAAGCGTATATTTAAATAGTATTACAGATATTTTTATTTTGCGAACGTTGGCCTATTATAGTACAAGTTTTAATTAATTTATAGGTCTGTATATTTTGACTCTTAGGTTAATAAATGTGTATCAATTTATTTCTGTAATAAATCATCGTATTTGTTAAATAAATCGTAGTTTATTTAGATAATAGGTACTAGATTTTTGTTTGATATTCTTTATTTTATCATTGTTTTATTTACACTTGTTAAACTTAGGTATATGTTAAATACAACTTTATGTTTGTGATTTTATTTTCTTTAATACTTTATAGATATTTGTATTGTACATAATAAACTTTTGTATTTCTACTTTTAAACTGTATCGAGTACTGATAAAGATACTGAATGTTTCACACTTTCTCATCACTAATTATTTTAATACTTATTTGAGTCTCAAAAAGGTTTAAAATCGATTGTATAAATAATGCTGATTGAGTCGACCTATTAAATTTATTATAAATCATAACCCTACAACATCTAGTAAAAACTACATCTTTGTAATAATTATAACTCCTATCACATGATTTAATATTAAAAACACTATAGGTAAAATTTATGCACCTTCAAAAATGGGTATAAATGTACTAGCAAAGTCTGTCCAAAAAAGGTAACCACTCTCATCGATGTAAATAATATGTCATAGGTGAACCATTTTTGTATAATATCATTAGGTCAGATGCAATGTTGTTTTAAAGGAAATAAGTAATATTAGTACAAACCTAAGATTACAAAATCAAAAAAACCATTTTGTCACAAAACGTGCTGTTGAGACCGAAAACTACAATAAGGATACTGACCAGATGTGTTGTTTTATAAATATATTTATTTTACACGATCTACAATTTCTAAGTGTCAACGATCTCTATACATAGAATAAACTATTGAATTGATAGATCGCTATTTACCCTCATATTCAAATTTCCTAACACCTTGAATGGCTCTATTCAAATTCTTACCGTACCTAACTTCCATGTCAAGAGACTTAGCGGTAATTTGAGCCCAACCAATAATGATTAAAAGGTTTTTTTCCGTTAATTTTTGTAATTCAATATAATTACTGTACAATACCGGTTTCATCATATTTTAGAACTAAAGGTTACTCTATAACAAGGCTTATTATTATTATTAATAATGTATGTATTAAAAAAATGCTCATTCTAACATTCCCAGAAGAATTATATTCTTTAGTCACCGCGTTACCAACTGAGTCGTCAATTGGCCCTTTTCAGGGCCACTATACTATCTACTATGTTTATATCTGAATTTATTCTTAACAAAATGCGCCTGTTAAAAAAACATCTTACGCACAATTACTATGCGGCTCTATAAGACCCACAAGTGCGAGCGAGATGGACAGTGAAATGGTTTATAGTCTTACGACTCAGTTGGTAACGCGGTGACTATAGTAGGTATTTCGTTGATTTTTAAATAAGTACCTATTTCTTAAGCAGCTCTTTATACAACTAACTGTAATTTAGTAATAGTTACTTTAGCGATGTACTTACTTATGATAATACCTATTAATAACGTTTTGTAGTTTCCTACTGAAATACTTACCTACAGCAAATTATATTGCACAGTTAAGTTAGTAGCACGTAGGAGCACAGGACTTAAGGTAATAAAATTCAAAAAATCCTTTGGACACTCATTGACTGTCCTAGTCATGGTTAATTAAAAACAAGTTTTATTATGATTTTACTATAAAAGGAAAAGTTATTTTGTTTTTTTAAGCAAATGCGTGATTTTATTTTAGTTGAAGATTTTTTGGTGAAAAATAAAATGCGTATAATGGATAAATTTGTTTATTTGCAAAAATGCTTTGCAGATCCCAAAACCTTAGAAGCTATAGGATATACATAAATTACAAAAGAACACTGTACAATACACTGTACTACCAAAATTTACCATTATATTTACTGTTGTGATGAAAATGAAACATACCTTTCTAATTGTTTCATAAAGTATTATTAATTCTTCCTTTACGTTTATAAATCAGTCTCCTACAAACTAGGTAGTTAATACAATTCAGGGATTTATTTTGTAAAATACGCAAAAAGACTTGGCACAAATTCGTACCACCAAGGTTCAACTTTGCGTGCTATTAGTATAAATTATTACGTAATTTTGGTACACATTGCAAATATTTTTTGCACGTTACTTAATTTCAGTGATGATCTGCAATTTTTTTTATTCATGATGAATGGAATGGAAACTACTAGAACTATGCACACAGGCAATTTTTTTTTATGATGCGTACCTACTTGCTTTAAAATGCAGTAACTTAGAACCAATCGAAGTGATCTGGGTGTCGATTCTGAATACACAAATCACTCAAACGATCGCGTAAATCGATGTGAGTTGTCAATTTTTGATTGAAAAATTTGAAAATGGAACACGGATTCAAGGCCGTCTTAAACTAGGCTGGGGCCCCTGGGCACACAAGACTTTGGGGCCCTTTTGGAAAGTAATAAAAGCTAATTATAATAACATTTTTTTACTAAGCATAACCATTTATTATAGGTAATCAAATACAGTAGGCTATAATGGCGTAGTATTGTGAAAAAAATGTAATGTGCCCGACAAAAATGTTTTGAGAATGAATGTGCAGAAATTGTCGGTCCTTCGGGGCCCCCTGAGAATGGGGGCCCTGGGCACGGGCCCCGTGTGCCCTTATGGTATATACGGAATAGCACGGATTCATCGATCACTCAATCGAACCGTGTTACTGGAATTGACGCCCTGATTTATCCCTTTTAGTACTCAAATAATAATAACAAGCCTAATGTGTACTATAAAACATGTATTGCTTGTTAAACTGAAATGCTCGACAGCTGCCTAGAAAAATAAAATATATATATAAGTATCAGTTTGCGCATTTTACAAACCCCTTTGAACATGGTACACAAAACTAAAAATAAACTACTAGTTATACCTACTTAATCTTAGATAATTTGTATTTTCCAAGTATAAAAATAAAAACTTATCTAGCAACATCACACTGGACCTAACTTACCTAAATATCCTGTCAATAAAACTTACTTGGACCACATGCAAACCACGTCATGCCAAAATCTAAAATTGATTATTTAATTTTATGGTGTAAAAGGTGCTACCAGAGAACGGTTACGGTTTTAAAACGGATTTTAAAAATTTACACCCTTCATAAGCCACCATAATAGAAAAAAATAAGCATTTTTATTATTTTTTAAAAGCAAACAATAATGTTTGAGCCACAAAAATCGAATAAACACAAAACATGAATTAAGTTATGTTTTACAATAAGTAGTTTCTTTCTTGGTCACTTAAAAAATTAGAATCTTTGAATAAATAACGAAATCTTAACTTTCACCAACCCAATAGAACCCGCCTTGAACTTCATATTCATGACATCACATGCAAAAAAAATCAATGAGCGAAGTAAAATTATGCACCTAACTTTGCAAAGACATTCGGTGCGTTGTTTATATCTATACGCTTTGGGGTCTAAGACCAAATTTCAGCTCACTAATATGCACCCTTATCACATATTTTTTGGAAAATTTTAAATTATTCTGCTCAATTAATTCCCTCGTCGCCCATAACACTAGTAGTGTCAAAAAGATTATAGTATCTTCACTATCCACAACGCTACTAAAATTAAACTAACGCTACCCTATCAGGTAGCTGTAGTAAGTACCTATAATAATACCTAAATAAGTTTCATGAGATTACCTCCTGCTCCAACATTTTCTTTACAGTCTTATCCTTTTCAACTCCCACATCAATTTCAATGCCAACCTAAGATACAAATCATCTGCAAAGTTCCTCATAATTAAAATATAGATCAACTCAATGAACTAATTTTGGTCTTGACGAAGTTCCCGATGACCTTGATGGCTCGGAACGCGTAGTTAGGTGACAACCGTTGACGGAGGAGGTAGTACCCAGTTAGATTCATGGCAACCAGCATGCCAACGAGGACGCCAAAGTCAGCCCAGAACGACACCCCAGACATGCCCATGATTTTCACGAAATATCTGGGAAAATAAAAGTTGCATCAGTTACCGAATAGTTTGTAGGATGGGGTACAAAATATAATCTTTTTAATACAGTTGCTCAAAAAGTGGCGTATTGCAGGGACGTATAGCGTTCGGGATGTGGGCTATTACACACGCGTGCTTTTTTTTACCTTTCCCGCACTAGTGCTTTTTCTTTCCCAACTGTCAAAATAATGTCTAAAAAGAAAAACCAACCATGAAGTTTTTACTAAAAAAATTCATCGAAGTTTTTATGATTCATGCAAATTACGTATATTTCTAAAAAGAAGCTACTAATTTGTTTCATTAACAGATTTAATGATTTGATTGAATGAGTTATGTTAGGTTTCATTTCATTTCATCTCATTAAATTTCATTTTCAATTCATATCAATAAAAAAAATCTACTGAAGACTTGGCTGTATGGGTATGTTCCCTTTGCCTTCCAGAATGGGTGAAGAAAAAAAAATATCTGCTTATATTCTACGGTTGGCGCCATTTTTCAGAATTTTTTTTTGCGAGTTTATTTGTTTGTTGCACAAAATGAGTAATTTCGACCCTAGCTTTTTTGAATTAACACTACCGGAACTCAGTATAATTGCACAAAATGCTTCGGAGAACATTTTACCGGAAAAGTCAAAAAGTCGCTACATGCATACATACGACAAACTTATTGCGTGGAGAGAAGAGAAAAAAGCAAATAGTTTTTTTATTATTTTATTAATTTGCTTCATTTTTTCGCAACTGTATTAAAAATAGTCGTTCAGTACACGTGCGGAACCGTCATTGCAACTTGTTCCGACTGTCAACCCTCGCCTTCGGCTCGGGTAGACATTTGTCGGAACTCTTTGCAATGACAGCCTTTCCGCACTAGTAATGAAATATACTATTAATTGATATACCTAAGTAGTTACCTACGTTTTGGGATCATCATTTTTGCAGTTGAAATGTGAAGTAAGATCTCAGTGGCTGGACAAAATTACACCGATGAGCTAATACCTATACGAGCTGATAGAAATGAGAAATATTAATCTCTTACACTTACTTATCTCTTACATCTTTAGAAAAGAACCGAACTAAGAAAAGAACCAGTAACTTACGCGACATTCTTATACTCGCAGTAGTCAACGTCTTCAGGGCAGATGAGGTCTTCTCTGGGTGCGCTGTATATGGCCGCAACCAGACCTTCGATGCCGTATCTCAGGAAGGAACAGGCCCGAGCTAGTCGCCAAACGATGGGAAGTGGGTCGTCTCCACTTCCAATGCCATGCACTGCTAGTAACATGAGAGGAACGCTGAGGGCTGGTCCGAGAAATACTGAATTCTGAAAAGAGAAAATCAACGTGACCTCTTTTGCTTTGCATTCACTTTCTCTACAACCTGCGTTTCACACTTTCATACTTAATATATTATGGAGTTTACGAAATAACTTATAGGAAGCTGTAGTTCATCATGGATTCTGGCTCATGTGTAGTCTTACCTAAATATAAACCTCCATCAGTTGTTAGCAAATATATTTTTTTACTTAAAACAAGAGAGTTTCATAAAATTATCTCCATGGCATCTCTCTCGCCTGTTGGACCAATAAAGCGCACTTCAGGTATCAGTCCCACTCCGAACTGCTTAGCGACTTTGTCACGCACGTATCGCGCCAATGCAATGATGTCCTGGCTGGTTGCATTTTCTACATTCACCAGAACTAGAGCTTGGTGATGATGTACCGCTGCACCACCAATCCGGTACCCTTTCAGTCCACAGTGATCAATCAACCATCCAGCAGCTAGTTTCATGTTGCCGTCTCTTTGCGGGTATTGTGGCATTTTAGGATACTTGGCTAACAGCTCAGCACTTTCTTCAACGCTAACTATTGGATTCTTGAAGAAACTGCCAGCGTTACCCAATTTTTGTGGATCTGGTAGTTTGCTACGCCGCATAGCACATACAGATGTGAATATTTGACGTGGAGATGTGGTTTTTGCATCAATTTTAATTAGATCACCATAGTCTAGTGTTGGGCTCCATTTCTTGGTTAGTTTCAAACCTACACTGACTATAGCGTATCCCAAGCGGAATTGATGCTTAAAAATACTCTCGCGATATGCAAACTGGCATTTTGATGCTGGAACACGGTCAACGGTGCCAGTATCCAAATCTAACAAATCGACATAGCTGCAGAAGTTTTTCAGTTCAACGCCGTAGGCTCCTATGTTTTGAACAGGCGCAGTGCCGACAAGCCCCGGTATCAGTGCCAGATTTTCCAATCCTGCAATCCCGAAGTCCAGAGTATGGCAAACCAGATCATGCCAGTTCTCGCCAGAGCCAACGTGAAGGTGCCAAAACTCTTCATCTTCAGTGGTGTTGATGCCTTTAATTCTGTTGAGTACTACAGTCCCGGAAAAATCATCTAAAAAGAGAACGTTGCTGCCTTCGCCAAGCATCAGAAATGGTTTCTGTGTTTGTTGTGTTTCTTGCCAGCTGTTGATCACTTGTTCAATGCTCTCAGCTATAACCAGTTGTTCTGCGTTGACAGGAAGACCAAAAGTATTATATTTTGCTAAAGATACTTTTTTTGTTGACATTTTTAATGAACAATCTGCCACCTAGATAAAATAAGCCATAAACTAAGGAATAACACTAAAACTTTAACTACTTAAATAAATGGTCACGCTTCACTAAAACACTTCGTCACACCTGCACGATGTGTCACGATAACTGTAATTTAGAGAGGTACAACACTAACTGATGCATTTGTTCTATGGAATAAATCTTAGGTAACTTAATTGGATAACCTTCAAGACAAGTTTAGAATAACCAAGACTGGTTTGTATTGCCTACGTCATCATCAACCAAGGACATATTATTCAGTGATCTGATTATTTTTTTAACTAATAGCCGTAGGCCCAATGTTTTGGTAGTGACGTCAGTGGTAATGACCTCGATTTGTACCAAATATAGGTCGTAGAAGTGCCAAGGCGATAATGATACGATATTAATTATACAGTAGGTATTGTATTGTGGTAAATATCATTATATAATCTCAAGCGTGCTCTATCTTGTCCAGATAATTATTACGAAAAAATAACAAAAGTTTGACATTGCCGATAATGTTCCAGGATATTCAAAACATACCTAAGTAAGGCCTATGAAGTTGCGAATAGTTTTTATTTATTTGTATTGTTGTGCAACTAGACTGTTTTTTTTTTAATTATATTATCTGGTGCCAAAACTTTTAATTTGTCCAGCAGTAGCATCTAAAGTTTTCATGTCTATTCCTGTGCGTGGTATGTTTGCTTTTTTTTAGCGTATGTCACTCTCGGGATTCAGGGAAATCCAACGACACTTCATTCACCAAAATCCATCAAGCCCTTTAGGCTGCATCGACGCACAAAAGAACTGACATATACCTAAACTCGAAACACATTACCCTCCTTCTGGGTAGTAAAGTTAAAAACAATATTGACAGTAAATTAGATATTATATAGTAGGTACTTTTAGAAGTAGTAGAGCTCTTTGTGAAGGGCTCGTCCGGGGAAGTACTACCACCATGCCTATACTTCTGTCATGAAGCAGCATTGCTGTGTTTCGGTTTGAAGGGTGTGGGTGGGTGCCGGTGAAATTACTAGCACGTGAGGCTGAACGTCTGTATGTCTCAAGTTGATGGACGCAGGGCAGTGCATCGTAGGGCACGTTCCGGACGTGCGTGACCTACGATGCAATGCTTTGTTATAGGCGATGGTTACCTACCACTAAACATCGGGTGGGCCATATTATGCTTGGTCCAGCCAGTTGTACAAAAATTCGGCAAATTCATCATCCGCACTTGATGTGCGGGCTGGTTTTTCCGCAAGTAGGCCGCTGGCGAGCCCTTTTTAGGGTTCCGTAGCCAAATGGCAAAAACGGAACCCTTATAGATTCGTCATGTCTGTCTGTCTGTCTGTCTGTCTGTCTGTCTGTCTGTCTGTCTGTCTGTCTGTCTGTCCGTCCGTATGTCACAGCCATTTTTCTCCGAAACCGTAAGAGCTAGACTGATGAAACTTGGCGAGTAGGTGTACTCTGTGAACCGCATTAAGATTTTAACATAAAAATAAAAAAAAAACTATAAATTTCGGGGGTCCCCATACTTGAAACTGAAACTCAAATTTTTTTATTTCATCGAACCCATACGTGTGGGGTATCTATGAATAGGTCTTCAAAAATGATGTTGAGGTTTCTAATATCGTTTTTTTCTAAACTGAATAGTTTGCGCGAGAGACACTTCCAAAGTGGAAAAAAGTTGGTCCCCCCCCCTCTAACTTCTAAAGTAAGAGAATGATAATACTAAAAAAAAAATATGTTGTACATTACTATGTAAACTTCCAACGATTTTTGGTTTGAACGAGATCTAGTCAGTAGTTTTTTTTTATACGTCATAAACCGTAAACCGCAATTTACCTTTCGACGAACTACAAGAACCTTATTATGTTACATCAAGTAACATAATATACAGGTTCTTGTAGTTCGTCGTGCTACGGAACCCTTCATGGGCGAGTCCGACTCGCACTTGGCTGCTTTATTGTTTGACCCTTGACACGTGTTGCTTGTGCTATGTTAGGTTCTACGACATGCCCCGGTTTCCTCACGATGTTTTCCTTCACCGTTTTGAGATTACTGACATAGTGCAATAGTACATTGTTACCTGAGTGTTGAAAGTCACGTTTTTTGAGTCCCGAGACGGGTTTGGCGCCAGAGCGTAGCGAGGGCGCCAATGGAGCTTGAGGGACTTAAAAGACTTTCACCCGAGGTAAACACTGTGCTTTTCATTACGAATACAAGGAAAGTAAAAATAAAAACATGAAGGAAAAATTAATGAAAATGAAGATTGAATTGCCGCCTTCCCGGTTTTTTTTTTTCTTTTTCTCTGGCGGGCCTTCGGCTTCGGCTCGCCAGCATTATTCAGCCATTATTTTCATTTTCATAATTTAAAAAATGGTAAATTGTTTGCTCAAATCTATGTTATTTTAAATAAATAGTTGAAGCTTAATCAAGTAATTTAGAAGATATATTATTTATTTAGTACTATCTTTATGTTATTTAAATTTAAATTTTACATTGCGCTCTAATTAGACTTTTTAAACTTCTTACCGTTGTAATGGGTTTCCAACCTACTTGCTGAATAAAAAGTTGGAATTTGGTTCAACAACCTCCTTGAAGTTAGAAAGACTTTAGAAAGTTGGAACATGGTTGAATAAAATAGAACTTGTTTTTTTTTATAATTTGACAGCTGTCAGTAGAAAGCGATTCTCCCTAGGGCTGAAAGTATTACTTTCAATTAGGCCCCTCAGGCAACTTCAGACCTACTTTCAGAGTATGAGCAATGAAAATACATTTTTTTCGTCAGAAAAACTCATTGGTACACGACTGGATTTGAAGCCTCGACCTTCGGATCGAATGTTGGGGCCGCTACCACTAGAACTAGAGCTCTCCAGCCAGTTGTATAAAAAAAATACTTACAACAACACTGAGCATCGATGAGATAACAGTTCCCATTGATTCGGAGATGAGCGCGACCAGGACACAGATGGCGGCGAACATAGCGATCCGTGGTCCCTCCATCGGCTGTGACGTCAGCGGGTACGTGATAGCCAGGTAAATGAGACTGAAGAATATAGTCGCGGGAGTGCGGGATACGACCAAAGCTGCGTAGTACGGCTTCAAACCATACCAACGGTTGAAGTACTCGCGTTTTACAAGTTGAACCTCATCTGGAACTAAAATAATAGAAGTTTAAAAAACTTGATAAGCCGACTTCATGGCCAAACTGACTGGCCTCTCAGCTCAGTTGGTAGTAGCTCTGCCTTCTGAGCCGCAGGTCGTGGGTTCGATCCCCACCGAGAACAAATATTTGTGTGGTGAATGCAGATGTTTTCTCTGTCTGGGTGTTTTATTGTGTTTTATTGTATTTACAAAAAAAATGTGAAATACAATCAGCTATCGGTTCCCATAACACATGCTTTGCATAATGGGGCTAGAAAGTGTTGTGTGGATTGTCTATATTTATTAAACTATTAAACCGATTTTGATGAATTTTTTCTGGGACCAATCTGAAAATATTACCTTTTAAATATATATTTTTTAACAATAATCATAAATGACGTATTTAAGCGAGAACAAACAACGGAATTGAGAACCTCCTCTTTTTTTATTTGAAATCGGTTGAAAATAAACTATATTCGTTTACTGTAACCCCTTGATTCCCAACGTGGTCTAGGTGGACCCCCAGGGGTCAACGGGAGACTCGACGAGGGTCTACGATGTCGTGAAAAAAATGGGGGTTTACAATTCGTAAGTGGTCTACAATAATTTATCTGGTTGCGATAGCTATGAACTAAAATGTTGGCTTGACTTCATCTATCAATGTAGGCAGATAATATTTTAGCGACTGTTACTTGCAAAAACATTTTTCGAAAACTGTTAATTCGTCGTAGAAACTCAGTCGCAACGCAAATGTAGATAGTTAGATCTAATCTCCATATTTTTTGTCGACTAGAAATATAGTAAAAACGTAGCTGCCCTGCAGCCACCGGAACCAGCAAAATGTTGAAATTGGTCTATGAGAAAAAAAAGGTTGGGAACCTATGCTGTAACCTATTTGTAGCATATTTTTTATTGATGAGCCTAATAATTAAACTAGATAACCCACATTTTGGCAATTAAAATTCCATTAGCCTTATGGTCTGTGAACATACTTTTAGCGTTGTTTAATTTCTATCAAATTGGTTTGATATTTAAAATTCGCTCGAGACCACCTGCGTGACTTGAATGACATAATTATAGGTACACCTAATGACAGGAAGGTGTCCTAATTAAGAAATAATGTAAAACGGAATAAATTCAATCAAAAATATGTTATAAATTAATGTGTAGATAAAGATAAATAATTCGCTGCAAATTTAAAATGTCAAGATACAATTTATAAAAATGAATATGAACCACAGAACTATAAAATAAATTATAAATATTGAGGACAATCCACACAACACTAATCTAGCCTATCGAACCCACGACCTACGGCGCAGAAGGCAGGGTTACATACCAACTGAGCTGAGAGGCCAGTATTATATCAGCCTGGTTCTCATAGTACAAGCTCTGCTTAATTTGTTGCTAGATAGTGTTGTGTGGATTGTCCACATTATTTATTTATTTTAAATGCAAAAAGTACTTACAAGCTAAGAGAACCGGCATCATAGGAATATAAAGCATGACAATGACGCATGCATAACAAAAACCGAAGTTGAAGATGGTCTTAGACGCGTCGTAGCCCATTTTGTGAAAAAGCATCGCAATGATGAAACCTAGGAACAGGTGGAGGCTGACTCGGAGCCATAGGTAATACTGTAAAGAAACAAAAAACAAAAAGACTAATATAGAGAAATATGTAGGTATAAACATTACTAATAAGGTCGAACAAACAAACACAAATATACAAGAAACAGTGGTGCTATATGCTACAAACGATCTAGAGATAGCTCAACAGATTCAAATCAGTGCCAGACGGAAGCGTCCTCAAAACGTTGGTGACATTGCCACGCTGGCGCTGATTAGCAATGCTAATACGCTGCGCCATTATAAAATCAAATAGACATTATATTTATGCATAAAATTCAAATTTCAAAAACTATTTATTCAGTCACAAGGATCACTTTGATACCTATCTTGTTGGTAACTATTTCGATTTCGTATTATTATTACGGAATGGTTCGTTTTGTGTGTCATGTCATTCGCGTGTCACGCTAGGTCAGTGATTGTTTCCACTCATATTTGTTATACCTACTCACACTTGTTTGTTATTTGTCCACCAAGCCTATTTCTGCCGAGAAGCAGCATTGCTGTGTTTCGGTTTGAAGGGTGTGGGTGCCGGTGAAATTACTGACGCGTGAGGCTGAACATCTGTATGTCTCAAATTGATGGATGCAGAGGGAAGTGCATCGTAGGGCACGTTCCTGATGTGCGTGACTTACGAAGCAATGTTTTGTTATAGGCGATGGTTACCACTTAACATCGGGCCCACCTGATATGGCCCACCATATGATTGTCCCATCAGCTAGTTTTATAAAAAAAATGATGAAACAGACCTTATTCCTAGCCGTTTGCAGCAACATTCTCTTCAGTAATACAACGAATTGTTGGTTTGCCGTACTACCATGCTTGTAGTTGTGCTTCTCTACTCCGCCCGCGTTAAGCTGCTCAATCTCCATCTCTTCAAAGGGGCTTTCTACATCGAAATCTCTCCATCGCTGGTTCCTGCCATTTTCCACAGCTGCTACCATTCTATCCGCGTGTACTCCATACTCGCCACTAGAGACTTCGATGACTGAAATTTCAAATTACAGTAGTTAAAGTTTTTAATCTCTTCAAATGATATGTTTGAAAAAGAGAGCACTGGTGGTCTAGTGGTAGTGGCCCCGCCTTCCGATCCGAAGGTCGTGGGTTCAAATCCACTCGTGTACCAATGAGTTTTTTGTCGAAAAATTTATGTGCACTATGCCAGTACTCTCAAAACGGTGAAGGAAAACATCGTGAGGAAACCGGCGTGTTGTAGAACCTAAAAAAGTTCGAGCAACACGTGTCAAGGGTCACGCAAAAAAGGCCCACCAGCGGCCTACTTGCGGGAAAGCCTGCCCGCACATCAAGTGCGCATGATAAACTTGCCGAACTTATGTTTGAAAAAGTATGTCATTATTAATATGTGGAGTCTTGAGACAGTGAGGCGGCATCGTGGTAGACCACGCAGGCGATGGTAGAACTACTAATTAAAAACGGTTGCCCAAGATTGTGTAGGTGGGATTGGGGGAGGCATTTCCACAATGATGGTATAAAGCGGCCTGATAGCAATTGTAGTAATAGTAAGTGTCGCAACACATGGGCCTCCAGCCATAAACACAAAATGCTGCTGAATATTTCCTGTAGTTTTCATACATTTTAAATGGACTCACCGCACACAGTTGACGCTGGTAGCCGCCACACGCTATAAATAATCGCTATATAAAATGTATGAAAACTACAGGAATATGCTAGTGGCAGCGTTTTGTGGTAGTGGCCAGAGGCCCGTGTGTGGGAACACTAACTGTACTTATATACAGCCATAGACAAAGGAAAACTGTTTTCCTTAGTCTATGATACAGCTGAGCTACTCACTGAAATCAGCTGGGTTATAAGTCTTCGGGCATGGCAGCTGCAGCTCATTCAGGAATGGCACGACGCCAGCGGCAGTGCCTTGGTACGCGCATCGTCCATCGGCCACCACGTAAACATGGTCGAATTCGGCGAACAGACGCGCGGAAGGAGTGTGGAGAGAACAAACTACTGTGCGACCCCCTCGGGCTACACGCTTAAGAAGTGATACACAGGTCGATGATGCCACGTCATCTAAACCACTGAAAATTAAAAGAAAACCTTGTTACTTTTTTAAACACAAAAGAGTTAAACATTGAAAAGCGACATTAGCTCATTATTGAACTTGGACTCTGGAGACTCTTGAACTAAATTATAACCGAAATGTATGCAGTAGTATTTTAGTAGTAGTAGAGCTGTTTGTGAAGTGCTTGTCAGGGGAAGTACAACCGCCATGCTTATTTCTGCCATGAAGCAGCATTGCTGTGTTTCGGTTTGAAGGGTGTGGGTGCTGGTGAAATTACTGGCACGTGAGGCTGAACGTCTGTATGCCTCAAGTTGATGAACGCAAAGAATTACATCGTATATAGGTCTCGTTCCTGACGTTCGTGACCTACGAGGCAAGGCCATGCTTGTTCCAGCAGCTAGTTTTATAAAAAAAATGTGACTCTTACGTGGTTGGTTCATCAAGGAAGACAACAGGTGGATTGTTGAGGAGCTCCAATGCAACTGATAGTCTTTTCCTTTCGCCTCCAGATAATCTCTCTGTTGTGGTGTTGCGGGCTTTGTCTAGTCTAAGGAGCTGAATGATTTCTTCTACCTGGGAATAATATTTGCGTGGTATTAATCACTTAGTTCTTCTTCTTTTTCTTTTCATGTCACTGGTTTTTTGAACCAAGTGTGGTGAAAGGATTTTAAGTGCGCCTCAAAGGCTCCTTTTTTTGCACTTGACACATATTTTCGAACTTTTTAGGTTCTGCGACATGCCGGTATCCTCACGATGTTTTCCTTCACCGTTTGAGAGCACTGGCATTGTGTAGCAAATGTCGTTTCTAATTATTTTTATCTGGCAGGATCAAGAGTCAAAGTAGTTTGTGTTCAATTAAAGTTCTTGCTATTGTAAAACTAGTATAATTTTTGTTTAGTCATGGTATGATTAAAAACTAGTTCAGCCAACTAAAGGATAATAAATCATAATATCGTAGCATTTTTTTCTTCATCTTTTCGCACCAATCAAGTAGTAATAAATATTGCTGTGCTAAAAAAATAACTGGCAAAGTGTAGACGTTAATTCGAGTTCTTTTGCAAAAAAAATCGTAGGTACAAGTTTAGTGATCTTAAAAATCCGTAAGTAAAGGATCCCAATATTGCAAAAATAATAAGAGGTTGGAGGTATTTAAATGATAGTAGATACTAGATTTACATATGGGTGACAAGCAATTACTTTAGCGATTCAGTTTTATTACGGAACCCAGTTTTTCTGGTCTACGAAGATCCTTGAACTTCTAACCCATAATTGTATTACAACAACATTATGTTACATTGTGAGATAGCTGTCATTTAAATATACAGGAAGTAACAATGATGGAAAAAATACAAGGCAGTGTATTATTAGCATTTATAATAAGCAAAAACTTTATCTAAAAATAGTCAACGAATCTTTTACGATAACCAAAGCTATAGGAACTAATGAGCTACTTTCAAAGAGACAAAGATTCACTGTGCGTTCAGTTCGAGCAGTTGTAAACAGTCATGGAATATTTTGAATTGTTAAAACACTCAGTGAATTCAGCTTCGCTAAATTTCCGAGCATTGGCAAAATTGGAATTTGCAAACGTCTGCTAAAAGAAGTAATATATATGAGCAAAATTTGTACACAAAGATACGCATCAGACTATACACTGCTAGCTCTTATGTCGTTGCAGTAAGCGTCATTTTTCTTTGTTTTTAGGTAACTTGAGCTGGTAACTTGAGCTGTATCCTACTGTACAATGGATTTAATAGTACTTGATTTAATTATACGTACAATAATCTATATTTGATGAGGCTGCTCGTACTCATCGCCAAACTTGGATAATGACTCAATTGTCCCAGTCCCAACCACAAGGTCAGTTAATAATATTTCTTTATCTAACCATGTTCAATAAAAAAATTGTTTGTCTGGGAGATATAAAATAATTATAACTGCCAAAAGGTCAAATCATAAATACGCTGCAATATACAGACGTTTTCAAACAATGTAGAAGTAACAATACCGATCGAATTCATTGCCAATCGGAAGCTTGCCTTAAACCTTGGGCCCATCTAATCGACTGCGATGGTGAATAGTCTATTCCTGTCAAATATAGCACGTTTGAAATTCACGGCAGTGTTTGTGGATGTATGCTGCCCTATGGTGAAACTAATCACCTTCACTATTTGCCATCACAGATCGCCGAGATGTTCGCAAGGCATAAGACGCTGGCTACATTACCTATCACGCAGAAAGGTGAGGCTGATGAAGGTCAATAGTACATTGTTACCTGAGTGTTGAAAGTCACGTTTTTTGAGTCCCGAGACGGTTTTGGCGCCAGAGCGTTAGCGAGGGCGCCAATGGAGCTTGAGGGACTTAAAAGACTTTCACCCGAGGTAAACACTGTGCTTTTCATTACGAATACAAGGAAAGTAAAAATAAAAACATGAAAGAAAAATTTGTGAAAATGAAGATTGAATTGCCGCCTTCCCGGTTTTTTTTTTTCTTTTTGTCTGGCGGGTCTTCGGCTTCGGCTCGCCAGCATTATACAGCCATTATTTTCATTTTCATAATTTAAAAAATGGTAAATGTCAAATCTATGTTATTTTAAATAAATAGTTGAAGCTATATATTAATCAAGTAATTTAGAAGATATATTATTTATTTAATACTATCTATAAGTTATTTAAATTTAAATTTTACATTGCGCTATCTTATTAGACTTTTTAAACTTCTTACCGTTGTAATGGGTTTCCAACCTACTTGCTGAATAAAAAGTTGGAATTTGGTTGAACAACCTCCTTGTAGTTAGAAAGACTTTAGAAAGTTGGAACATGGTTGAATAAAACAGAACTTGTTTTTTTTTATAATTTGACAGCTGTCAGTAGAAAGCGATTCTCCCTAGGGCTGAAAGTTTTACTTTCAATTAGGCCCCTTAGGCAACTTCAGACCTACTTTCAGAGTATGAGTAATGAAAAGGTGTTTTATTGAACTTCAATCGATATTTTTTAAATAAGAGCACGAGATAAAGCTTGAGGATTTTGCAGAGACTCGTCAAATTCTTGTTAAGTGAGCTGATGAATGGCTATACTTACAACTATAGCTTTTCTCTGATGGCCCATTTCAGTACCGAGCTTCAAATCTGCTGCCATGCTCATCGCCTCTAGCACTGTTATGTATGGCTGAAGCAGATCCTGCTGCATGATGTACCGAGACAGCTTTCTGAATTGGCGAAGATCTCGCGGCTCCCCATTTGTAGCAATCGTGCCGGTTGCGCCTGTCACCCTGAAAAAAGTTGGTTCATTTACATTTGCTGACTGAAGAATTGGCATTTCAGATCGTCATAGGAAACCATGGTACTGTGCCTACTACTGTGAGTGTATTCAATTGTGGCTTTTTAGTAACAACGTGTTTAAAATTTGTGGTAACCAATATCATCCACGCATAATTGATGCAATTTAGGGCATTTTCTGCAGTTTTGGAAATACTGTATTCTATTAATGATTTACAATGAGCACTCTTATTACTGAGAGCGATTTCTATCTCATGCTGTAAGTCTGTTTTATGTTAGATCAGACTCATGATATTTTGTTTATAAGCCTAAAAATAAACATAATTATGTTTATTTTTAGCGGAACACGGGGAGATGTTCGGATCTAATAGGTACATGTACTAATTAGATACAGAAAATGTTAAATCAATCAAATCAAGTACCTTCCGAAGGTCATCAAGACCAGTAACATACATTTTTATAAGGTATTGGAACAACAGTAGGATATCTTAATAGATTACAAATTACTTCCTTGGACAGCTGAGCATTTGGAACATGCTGTGCGTGGTATCCGTCTATTTGGCCTTTTAAATTTGATATTTGTTTTATTGAGCATATTAACTTACTTGTATCCAGCCAGTATGTTAAGAAGCGTGCTCTTGCCGGCTCCCGACGGTCCTAATATAGCCGTCAATTGTCCTGACCGGAAGTCCCCGTTTAAACCTCGGAGTATTAACTTTGAACCTGTAAACAAATTGATTCCATTGTTGAAATTTTTTAACTGGATCGCATTGAGAATCTATGGCTTCAAATGGCAAAGGTCAGTAGCTCATTTTCTGCATTTATAATTTAATACAAATAAGGCGAGTGATATGTACGAGCATGTAATGCATGATTTTTTATTCTAGTTTTCTTGACAGCTAATCGATAGTAACTGAATCACTTATTGCACTTATTGTATACCTAAAGAGTAGCAGCAGAATACTGTTTTTAATTTGAATACTTATAGTTACGCTAAGAAAATTACTAGTATAGTACCGAATTTACGAAACTTGGTCCTCAAGACGCTGTTGGCTGAATGCCTATTTGCAATGTTGGTGTCCCTTTTTGGAATTGATCGAAATTTTATTTTCCTAATGTTTTGAGGCTATCTGAAGCTCTAAGAGTCATCACGAGCACCACCCTCTTTTGACTGGCCCAGCTCAGTTGGTAGTAGCTCTGCCTGTGCCGTAGGTCGTGGGCTAGGTCCCCACCGAATAAGTATTAACTGTGTGGTGAACACGGATGTTTATTCTCTATGTCTGGGTGTTATATTGTATTTCCAAAAAAAATGAATTTTATCAACTATCTGGTCCCCATACTATACAAGCTCTGTTTAGTTTGGGGCTAGATAGCGTTGTGTGGATCGTCTACAATATTTTTTTATTTGTTTAGTTACCCGCGAGCGTGATCTGACTGCAAATCACCGGTAAATTGCCGTATATTCACGTGATTCTCAACCACTGCAGGTATAATTTTAGATAATGATATTGTAATTTCAGCTTGTTTTTTGCAATAAGTGAAGCAATATCCCACAGATTGTTATGGTGGTTTATCTACCGACAGTGATTTTGCAACACTCATGTGACAGCCAATGTCTCAGAACAATACTGGGAACTCATGGAATTAACATACAGTGCAGGTTCATTGAAATCTTGAACGTAGTTATGTGACACTGGTGGTAACATTATTGATCGAGCGAGTTCAGTCACGTACTATTGCAGATCCTATACACTTTTTACCTAGACTCAGGGTCGGATTGGGCCGGAAGGGCCCGGGTGGCTGACCACAAGTCCGGGGCCCGAGGCAACTATTTTTCTACTTCATTATCTCTTTAATTGTATATGAACGAACTCAGTATGTATCTGATCTAGTTTTACATTTAGGTCGCAAGAGCTACGACCTAGCTTGCGTGAACCTCCTATCCTAATACAGTTGCAGCCCCGCAACCCAAGCCCGTGGGGGGCCCGCGCAGGCTGGGGCCCGGGCGGCAAATGCCATTTCGACTATTATGGCCAGTCCGACGCTAGAGTAGTAGTTTCTCTTTGTGATGGGCTCGTCCGGAGAAGTAGCCACCATGCCTATTTCTGCCGCGAAACAGCGTGGCTGGGTTTCGGTTTGAATGGTTTGGGGGCCGATAAAATTACAGGCATGTGAGTCTGAACATCTGTATGCCTCAAGTTGATGGAACCAGCAGTGTAACATAGAGCACGTTACTGACGTGCGTGATCTCCGAGGCAATGCTTTGTTCTAGGCGATAGTTACGACTTTACACCAGGAGGGCCATATGCTTGTTTCATTAGTTGCATACAAAAAGTTTTCAGTTATTCATTTTAATTTTAATTTTAAATCATGCCAGGCTCGTGTAGCTATGTGAATCTAGGCATTAGTTCTACACTACTTAACTTTTCATCATTCACTATTCAGCACCCACTATCTTTGCAATATTGCTAAAAATAGCTTTATAAGTAGTAGGTAAACATAAAGGCATTGCAAATACTCAATCAGCGTTTCATAGAATAGAGCATCAAGAATTTCGAAAGACTCAAGGCCCTGTCTTGAATTGAGACTGGAATTGCTTTAGGCTTCAAGTAAACGATTACGCAGCCGCACCGTAGCTGGATCGCAATAACGCGTAGCAAATAGATAAAGTAATCCTATTACCATATTACTAATGTAAGTATTATTTGAGTCAAATTCAAAATGTTTTTATTCAGTTTTTTTTATTGTGAACAATTCACACACCACTAGCCCCAAACTAAGCAGAGCTTGTACGATGGGAACCAGATAGCTGATTTCATACTGATATACCAATTTTTTGTAAATACATACCTCGGAGATAATACCTTTACTTAGAATAAGTTAGTATTAATTAGTGTAAGTGGTCGAAATGGAGACCGTATTAATTAATTAATTAAATAATAATAGATAATAAGTACAATATAACACCCAGACAGAGTTCGAATATCTTTGTTCACCACACAAATATTTGGTCGCGGTGGGGATCGAACCCACGCCCTCCAGCGCAGAAAACAGAGCTACTACCAACTGAACTATGACAGCTGTTGTATCACAAGGATCCCTTTGAAATGTCTGAAAAGCTAAATGAGTCTATATGTATAGGTGCCAGTTCCAAGCGACCAAGGGCGACTGCCATAGATTATTTTTTTATGGTACCTACGGCATTATTAATGTAAGTAAGTCACGCATGGGCAATACCGTCACATGCACAAAGTGACGATGCAGTTTTAATATCATCACCATCATTTCCATCGTCATCAGCCTGAAAAAACCCACTTAGTGCTTATTCAGACAGCTTAGTGCGCTTGTCTCTTAGACCGGTTTTTAGTAAAATTGCTTGAGTCTGAGTTGATCCTCAAGCACTCTCAAGCATAGATTTTTTCACAGTTAATTCTACATTGAAAAATTACAAAAATCTTACGCGCCTTAGTCTCTCTTAGTTGACTCTTACAATCTCCACGGGAGGGAATAGAGGGGAGCTATTCTATGCTAAGACCACCAGCTCAGTTCTTTCATGTGTGTTGTGAGTTTAAATCTAGCTGCTTCGGTGTTGGCGAAGATTTTTACAAGATTTATATTAGCTTCACTTGCATGTTTAGATAGATAGATAGAAAATTCTTTATTTCACAAATTAAAAAGTACTGTACACAGGCGAATTATTGTTAGCATTATCTACCAGCTAACCTTTGGGTACTAAAGAGATAGGTTGGGTAGTGCACGTATATGATGAGGGCTTATCGCAATATGTTTGTAAAGTACATATTGCGATTTGTCTGCGATACGGCTGCGGCCGGAAGCCAAGTTCGTTTACGTGAAGCCGCCATGCGCTAGGCTACAGGGAATAGAGCACAAGGATACACGGACATTGACTATCCGATTGCACATTCACTGTGGTTGTTTTATGGTTGTCACTTATAGGGTGTCGTGAGAACCTCATTTCTAGAGGCCTGAATTGAAGAATTGAATTTCTAGCAGAATTAATTTGACTCTGGTAACGTAAAAGTATCGTAATAACGTCGAAAAAATAAGATTGATTATCGGTCCGATACGTTAACGCCACTTTACGCCCGTAGCACACCTCCGCTGCGGAACCGCTAGATGAATTTAGTTGCGATCAAGTGAAAATAAAACGGCGGCCAGAGGTGTAGCGTGTCGGAGCAGATCGACGAAACCGCGCGGAGAGATGGAATATAGTCAAATCTACGCGTTAAATAAATTATAGTTTAAAAAACTGAAAAAAATCGCTTTTTTAAATAATTGAACTAAAAAGTTAAAAATAAAATTGTAATAATCAATTGAATTTTTTTTTATTATTGTACAAAAAAGCGTGGGGTGCTTTTTATAACGCTTTTATTAGTTTCACCTGTATGTATGTATGTATGTATGTATGTATGTATGTATGTAACCGTCCCCTTTGAGCTCGATTTTGTCCTACTTTGAACGATCAGATTTGATTCAAACTTTGCACACCTGTCAAAGGTCGATGACAATGCAATAATATGAAAAAAAAAATAAAAAAAAATGAAAAGAAATAAAAAAAATAAAATAAAAACCTACTTTGAACGATCAGATTTGATTCAAACTTTGCACACCTGTCAATGGTCGATGACAATGCAAGAATATGAAAAAAAAAAAAAAAATGAAAAGAAAAAAAATAAAAAAAAAAACTTCTTTGAACGATCAGATTTGATTCAAACTTTGTACACCTGTCAAAGGTCGATGACAATGCAATAATATGAAAAAATATATATAATATGAAAAAAAAAAAAAAAAAAACTAAAAAGTAAAAAATAAATTATAGTTTAAAAAACTAAAAAAAAACGCTTTTATAACTAATTGAACTAAAAAGTGGAAAATAAAACTGTAATAATCAATTGAAAATTTATATTATTGTACAAAAAGCGTGGGGGGCTTGATTTTGATTGTTGTAAATACTTTATCAATAGTTTATTATATCTGAAGTTATTATAAAAAGCACCCCACGCTTTTTGTATAATAATATAAATTTTCAATTGATTATTACAGTTTTATTTTCCACTTTTTAGTTCAATTAGTTATAAAAGCGTTTTTTTTTAGTTTTTTAAACTATAATTTATTATAATAACTTCAGATCTATTAAACTATTGATAAAATATTTACAGCAATCAAAATCAAGCCCCCCACGCTTTTTGTACAATAATATAAATTTTTCAATTGATTATTACAATTTTATTTCAAACTTTTTAGTTCAATTAGTTAAAAAAGCGTTTTTTTTTTAGTTTTTTAAACTATAATTTTTTTTTACTCTTTAGTTTTTTTTTTTTTTTTTCATATTATTGCATTGTCATCGACCTTTGACAGGTGTGCAAAGTTTGAATCAAATCTGATCGTTCAAAGTAGGACAAAATCGAGCTCAAAGAGGTCGGTTACATACATACATACATAGGTACTCGTACGTACAGGTGAAGCTAATAAAAGCGTTATAAAAGGCAGTTTCGCTTGAGATCCGCATTTCCTACACGGAACAAGACATGACTAAATTTCTGTGGTACCGCTGTAACGGTTCCGCAGTGGAAGTGTGCTACGGGCATTAATGTCAATAAGTGTTCGTGCTTGAGATTCAAGCCACGCACATCTCTAGGCGCTCAGCGAATCGGTGTCAAATTTCGCTGCGGTATTTAATAGCGATACACTGATCGCCATCGCAGATTGCAGCTGATAGCCTAGTTGTGCGCCAGGCCTCAGTTGAATAAAACAAAAGATTGTTTTTGAATTTCTGACGGAGTGCAGCAGTAGTTTCTATTTGTAAAACATCAAACGGTCGTGGGTGGACAGCATGGATTGTTTAATGTAGGTTTGAATATTTTGTAAATGACCTACTAACATTAAGCAGTGGACCTCCTAAGGCTGATGACGATGTTATTGTGTATCTTATCGAAGCAACCCTATCAAAGCAATTGTTGACTCGAAACGCACGCAAAGAGCTCGACATAACTAGCCATTACGTTATTTGTATGGATTCGTTGGCACAGGTACCTGTAGGCCTACCACAAGCTCGGTCTGGCTCTGGTTTTGTCTGTGTGAGTGCTCAACAGTTATGATATTGTATGTGTGACGTTTCGACGTAGGATTTTTTTAGTCAACACAGACTCAAAACCAGAGCCAGAGACAGAGCCAGACAGAGCTTGTGGTAGGCCTACTTATGTGACTCGAAACTATAACTAAATACAAGACAAACGAAGAGGGTTTCTTGTTTGATGGTGGAAATCAAACGTAATAATCAAGAATCTAGTTTTTTTTTTTGAGTGTATGTTGTTACTAGCGGACGCCCGCGGCTTCGCTCGGCCCTTTGCCGTTACGCCCCGTTGATTATTCTTTTAAAAGTTTTTCTATTTTTCTCTGCTTAGGGAAATTATTTTCCAATTTCCTTTCTTAGTGCACCCCTATGATATAAAAGAAACATACCCTCCAAGTTTCATGCTTCTAGGACTTACGGTTTAGGCTGAGCGTTGATTGTCAGTCAGTCAGTCAGTAACGTAAGAGTTTTATATATTTATAAGATGTATCGAGCTAATGGAACAAGCATATGGCCCACCTGATGTTAGGTGGTAACCATCGCCTATAACAAAGCAATGCCTCGTAGGTCACGCACATCAGGAACGTGCCCTACGATGCACTGTGCAGGACAGTCCATCAACTGGAGGCATACAGATATTTAGCCTCACATGCCAGTAATTACAGTATATTTACTAGTGATTGAACTTTAAACAATTTCGAACCAGTTCTAATATTTTAGAATTTGTGTCTGACCTAGATTATTTTAAACTGGTTTTTAGGGTTCCGTAGCCAAATGGCAAAAACGGAACCCTTATAGATTCGTCATGTCTGTCTGTCTGTCTGTCTGTCTGTCTGTCTGTCCGTCCGTCCGTATGTCACAGCCATTTTTCTCTGAAACCGTAAGAGCTAGACTGATGAAACTTGGCGAGTAGATGTATTCTGTGAACCGCATTAAGATTTTTACATAAAAATAAAAAAAAAACAATAAATTTCGGGGGTCCCCATACTTGAAACTGAAACTCAAAATTTTTTTTTTCATCAAACCCATACGTGTGGGGTATCTATGGATAGGTCTTCAAAAATGATGTTGAGGTTTCTAATATTGTTTTTTTCTAAACTGAATAGTTTGCGCGAGAGACACTTCCAAAGTGGAAAAAAGTTGGTCCCCCCCCCTCTAACTTCTAAAGTAAGAGAATGATAATACTAAAAAAAATATATGTTGTACATTACTATGTAAACTTCCAACGATTTTTGGTTTGAACGAGATCTAGTCAGTAGTTTTTTTTTTATACGTCATAAACCGTAAACCGCAATTTACCTTTCGACGAACTACAAGAACCTTATTATGTTACATCAAGTAACATAATATACAGGTTCTTGTAGTTCGTCGTGCTACGGAACCCTTCATGGGCGAGTCCGACTCGCACTTGGCTGCTTTTTGATCTAATCAGCACCGAGCTGTTTATCTCTTATAATTTCATTATCTTGACATGTTTTGTCATTGTTGTAATTTAATTTGCGTTTATAATGTTAAGCATGTCAATCAAAAATGTATATTAATATCTAGCTCACTGCCATAAGTAACCTTATCACTCGCACATTATTTATCGAAAATCGCGAGCAACTATCTTGTGTTCAACCGGATTGCTGGCGATTTTCGATAAATTAGTTCAAAGATCTTTTTTCTTTCAAAAGTTCAAAGTGTGCGAGCGAGAAATTGTTTTACAGTTTTCATCGTCTTAAACCGTGCGCACGTCTAAGCGATCTGCAATAGCGATCAGTGTCTCGCTGTCAATTATCGCAGTGATATTAGATACACTGATCTCCATCGTAGATCGCAGCTGACCTCCTAGATCAGAAGGCTTTAGATCATCTACTGCTGGTTTTTCAATATTTTTTATTCTACCTGCTCGTGTTTCCTGTACGCATCGCCTTGAATGAAGGTAAACGAGGGGTCAATATTATGGATTTATTTACTCAAAGGCATCTAGATCACCTTGTGTCTATTTACTCTAACAGACAATAACCGGATCAACCGGATGCATGCAATTTTATAGCCTGTCATTAACTATGAACATTGGCCCTACAAATAATTAGGTTTCTCTATTTACATTGTAACAATAGCGGGCTAAAGGTCGAAAAGTTCTACGTAGAGGCATACGTTAATCCACTCGAAAAAAACTCTTGCAAAAAAGTAATGTTATAGTAGGTACATTATTACTGCAGCGGTCAGCAAGAGAGGCATTGATGAACGAACGTGTAAATGTTTGTGTCCAGGTCCACATACGTAGGTAAGTCCATCATTGCCTTAGTTGTGGCCAAGGCTTGTATAGTACTTTTCATTGCTCATACTCTGAAAGTAGGTTTGAAGTTGCCTGAGGGGCCTAATTGAAAGTAATACTTTCAGCCCTAGGGAGAATCGCTTTCTACTGACAGCTGTCAAATTATAAAAAAAAACAAGTTCTATTTTATTCAACCATGTTCCAACTTTCTAAACTGCAAGGAGGTTGAACCAAATTCCAACTTTTTATTCAGCAAGTACGAGTAGGTTGGAAACCCATTACAACGGTAAGAAGTTTAAAAACTCTAATTTGAGCGCAATGTAAAATTTAAATAACATAAAGATAGTATTAAATAAATAATATATCTTCTAAATTACTTGATTAATATATAACTTCAACTATTTATTTAAAATAACATAGATTTGAGCAAACAATTTACCATTTTTTAAATTATGAAAATGAAAATATTGGCTGAATAATGCTGGCGAGCCGTAGCCGAAGGCCCGCCAGAGAAAAAGAAAAAAAAAACCGGGAAGGCGGCAATTCAATCTTCATTTTCACAAATTTTTCATTCATGTTTTTATTTTTACTTTCCTTGTATTCGTAATGAAAAGCACAGTGTTTACCTCGGGTGAAAGTCTTTTAAGTCCCTCAAGCTCCATTGGCGCCCTCGCTAACGCTCTGGCGCCAAACCCGTCTCGGGACTCAAAAAACGTGACTTTCAACACTCGGGTAACAATGTACTATTTCTCAAATAATGCGAGGAAATTAAAACTAAGTACCTAGTACTACTTGAACTGATTTTGTCAAATACAATTACGACAAACAACAAACAACACTAATTATGTGACTCGCGTTGAAGTGTTCATTTGTTTTATTTCAATAATCAGCATTTATTAACCGACTTCCAATCAAAAAGGAGGAGGTTCTCAATTCGGTTGTATGTTTTTTTTTTTTTTTATTTTTTTTTTTATTTTTTTTTTTATTTTATTTTTTAATGTTTGTTACCGCATAACTTCGTCATTTGTGAGCCGATTTGAAAAATTATTTTTTTATCTGAAAGGTACTGCTTCCAGATTGGTCCCATTTTAATTTTATTAAAATCGGTGTTGCCATTTTTTTTAAAATATTTTTTTTAATGTTTGTAACTGCATGCCTCCGTCATTTATGAACCGATTTAGAAAATTATTTTTTTATTTGGAAGGTTATTCATACGTCCAGATTGTCCCAAACAAATTTGATTAAAATCGGTTTAGCCGTTTGACAATGAAGTCGGTTTCTCAAGTTTTTTAAACTTAAATTATTTATGCAACCAGTTCGAAATTTGAATAAAATCTTTGCTAGGTTACCTCCTTGGCTGCCATGTTTTGGAGTAAAATATCGTTCCATTTTTAACCGACTTCCAATCAAAAAGGAGGAGGTTCTCAATTCGGTTGTATGTTTTTTTTTTTTTTTTTTTTTTTTTTTATGTTTGTTACCGCATAACTTCGTCATTTGTGAGCCGATTTGAAAAATTATTTTTTTATCTGAAAGGTACTGCTTCCAGATTGGTCCCATTTTAATTTTATTAAAATCGGTGTTGCCATTTTTTTTTAAATAATTTTTTTAATGTTTGTAACTGCATGCCTCCGTCATTTATGAACCGATTTAGAAAATTATTTTTTTATTTGGAAGGTTATTCTTACGTCCAGATTGTCCTAAACAAATTTGATTAAAATCGGTTTAGCCGTTTGACAATGAAGTCGGTTTCTCAAGTTTTTTAAACTTATAATTATTTAATAACTCTACATAGTTTATGAAAACATTTTACAAAAAAAAATTGGATGCAAGTCAGCTCATCATAACCGAATCATCAGAAACAAGAGGCACGCTCAAAATAGAGACAAACTTGGTTTTAAGCGTTAGTAGATGTGTCTACCATTATGCAATATGCATGGCAAACTAGTTTCGGACACCAACGCATAACTAAGTGGAACTTTTGTCGTGTTGTCATGACTATAACTAGTGGACTCTGCAGTTCAGCCTCTGATCCAAATCCCCTATTACCATCATAGCTATTACCAGAGATTAAATAATTGCTGCGTAACTATTACAGCCGGTAACGCAACCGGTTCCGTGCTAGACCGGTAATACACAAGTGCATTCACGTGCATTTCAACTGCGTTTGTATTTAGGTCGAGTCCATAGACTACGTCACGTGTTCCTTTCTAACTTACTAGTGTTGGGACGTTTGCAGTGCCTAAAAACTATCGATAGATTACTTTACACCCAAGAGCCTTTTGACTGGCCTCTCAGCTTAGTTGGTAGTAGCTCTGCCTTCTGAGCCGTAGGTCGTGGGTTTGATCCCCACCGAGAACAAATAGGTATTTGTGTGGTGAACACAGAAGTTTGTTCTCTGTCTGGGTTATTATATTGTATTCTAAGTATGTATTTACAAAAAAAATGATATAAGTATTATATCAGCTATATGGTTCCCATAGTACAAGCTCTGCTTAGTTTAGGGCTAGATAGTTTAGTGGGGATTGTCTAAAAAAAAAACCTTTGTAACAGAATTTGTCCACGAACTTATTTCTGCCTTCAAACAATTATGCTAGCATTGCTGTGCCGCACATGAGGCCCATGACAAAGTCTTTGCACCTCAGGCTATTGTACACAGGGCAGGTGGACGTGCTTTGTGAGGTTAGGTTTTATAATTAAGATAGGTACCCACTACCTCCAAGTTAGACACCGCATCCAAGTTAGGCTTGTGCCGTCACTTGTTTTCAAAAACATTTTTTCGTGTAACTATTGCATGCTATAAATAGCTGATTATGGCTGATCTATATTAATTTTAATTTGACATTTACATACCAACCCATGTTGGCACTAAATTAATTATGATTAAAAAACATGCTAAGATGCCATGGGTCGTAAATAAATGTTTATAGTGATGCCATTCTAAGCGTTACTGGTAATAACTAATAATAACAGTTGTAGTTTTTTGGTAATCAAACGAGACATGACTAAATTGAGGAGAACACAACCCAAGTTGCTTTACCAGATTTCAATATCTATCTATCTCGTAATATAAGTTTAACTGCTTCTTGAAATTTTGCGACCTCGATAAAATATTTGCCGTAATTTCAAACCCACATTTAAAATTAGAATGCTCTAAGTTTGGCGGTAACATACTAGCATCACAGCGATTGCACATTCGACGGTCTGTCCACACTTCACGACTTCAAATCGCCATCGTAGTGTAGTCACGTGCATTTCAATTTCCTTTGAATCGAGGACAGACATCGATATTCTATCTCGTGCCAACAATTACTGATGTGTCTAGATGTAAATTTATCGATAATGATAGGCGCACCGCAGCTTTTGATTAAGCAGGTAAACTCTACGATAATTAAACTAAAGCTTTCTTCTGATTTTCTCTCAATGTTTCTTTCTGCATTCTGATAACACTTGCATTCTGTAAATCGTTTTTTTTTCATCATTATAGAAAATCTATTCTAAACTTGGCTTAAACACTACCGTCTGTCTAGAACTATTTTCCAACTTTAGAGTTATTGTGCACAATAACTCTAAAGTTGGAAAATAGTTCTAGCTCGGACATGTCCGAGCAAATATTATCGATATTTTTAGGCTATCGCGCTGAAATGAAATCACTACGTTACGCACATAGCACGTGCACACTGCAGCTTTCTAAAGATTTACCAACGCCAACATTCTCGAGAAGATTATATATTCTTGCATCAACGTTCTATGATACTTTGGTTTTTGAAATGTATTGCCATTCCTTTCCTTTTTTAGGAATTATAGACTGCGTTTGACGATCCTGTGAGTCATAGGTTAGAATCCGTTTACTCGCAAAATTTAATATTTTTTTCTATTAAAGTATGACGTGCAAAATGAAATAGCAGACTCTGCCATTATAATGTATAAAATTTATCAACAAAACGTCAGTGCTGGAAAGTTTCGAGATATTAATTAAGTAGCAGGTGGGTACCAATTCTAGCAAAGCGATGAGTTTGCTATTTTCTGTTTGCTATGTCACTAAAGTAGGAGGTGACAAAATGATTTTGGATATACGTACTCAATGTAAGCAAGTAGGTATAATTGAATGTATGTTATGAAAGACGGCAGAAAATGGTAGTGAGTGGTGGAAATGGGGGGAGGCTTTTGCCCACAATGGGACATTATGGACTATAGGTAATCGTATTAAATAATGTACTTGCTGAATTTAAGTAGCAATAAGGTACGGACCTGTTGTATTCATTTTGAGCCTGAACAATTTATCTCAACTGTTATCACAGCTCAATTGGTATTAGCTCTGCCTTCTGCGCAGGAGGGCATGGGTTCGATCCCCGCCATGAATAAACATTTATTAGATGAGCGTAGATGTTTGTTCTCTGACTGGGTGTTATATTGTTTTCTAAGATTCGCAAAAAAAGGCAATTACTTATGTACCTATTATATCAGTTATCTGGTTCCCATTAAATAAGCTCTGCTTAGTTTGAGGATAGATAGTAATGTGTGGATTATCCACAATATTTATTATTATTAACATAAATCATGTTTAAAATCTCTGCCAGATTAGACAGGTAAATAAAAGAGGTGGCTAAACTTCGACACATGAACCACACAAAGTTACTTCCTGTGTATTGTTTTTCACTAAAATTTAAATAGTACCTAATAAACGGCGGTAAACAACTCATTTGCATTAAACTGAATAAACATCTGATCAGACTTTTGACGAAAGAATTTATAACAGAGGTGTGATTTTAGATTTTGGAAAGATTTAGCGTCATCTTATACGTCAGACTAAAAAAAGTACCTATTGTATAGGTTAATTTTCTCACTGTTGACAGAAGGTAACAGAAAAATAAGGAAAACCAAAAACTACTCAGGCAAAAACACACTGCAAGGTTGGTTCTGACGCACTAAAATATTCTGAGAATATCTCAAATTGTAAGCCAAACATCTTTAGTGAAACCGAAAGTTCACTGTTACATAGGAGTAAATAGGTAGATAAGTTTGTAAAGCTGTGACAAACTAGAGTTCGTCACACAAAGCAAGTCATCGTCGAAACTGAAAATCGTCACAGATACTTATGCTGAAAATATGAATAAAAATCCCTGTTTTTGATACATAACTTTAGCTAACACTAACAGCATACAAAATATAACTTATCTGCTCCTGTGTTTTTTGACGATTGCAAGTAAGAATTAATTGATATTTAATTGTTGAATAAAATAAGCCAAAACAGCTGGAATTTTCAACACACTTTTGCCCGTGAAGTGACCACGCGTTTTGGTGCATTATTCACAAGCGTGACTTTACATTTTGGGGCGCTAGTGGTTTTTACTTTGGCATTTTTTTTTACTCCGCAAAGAGTTTTTAATGGATCGGGCGCAGGCAGAAAGTTTGGAAACCTGCTCAAGAAGTTTCCCAAGTCTGGAAACCCTTTTACAGCAAGGAGTTTTCTATATCTACTACCACTACCATTCGTATAATAATCTTTTTTTTTAATAATACAATTTAATAAATAATGGAAAAATAAAAAAAATACTGAGTCATTTTCGGAACGTCATTTATGGCTAATTTCAATTAACTTAAAAAATAAATACAAGGCCAGCACGCTTTAGTGAATGTATCTATTCGCCGTCGGGCTAGATCTATAGATCCAAGAAGTTTGGAAACCTGTGTAGCAAAGAGTTTCCCAAGCCTTTACCTGCATGCGCGCGCATCTCTCCAACGGCCGCGCGGAAAAAGCACCATTTTGAAAAACTTCGTTGTATTCATGGTCTGATTAAAACAAACCTTCTAGAATAGACTAACAAACAAAGACCTCGTTGTCTCTCTGTTGCCTCGTCTGTTGAGCGCTGAGCAGAAAAACAGTCCTTGTCCTTGTCAGCTATATTTTTTTGTGGTATTTTTACTGTGTCTAACTAGGTAGGTACACCTTATTTCACTTTGCAGGAGTTGCGGGTGCTGCGTATAGGGTGCATGCATACACAAGTCTACATTAAGTTAAACTTACATAGATTGGATTAGCGGATTAGTATTATGTAGGTATTTGTTCTAGTTAATTTATTTATGTATAATAATGGAATTCCGCAAAGTCACGCCCGAATCAATTATTGAATAAAGCAGAGACGTAAATATTCTTATTTTTTTAATTTTTATTCCGCATATATGTATTAATAGCATTGCTCTGAAAATTAAAAAGTACTTACCTAAAACTCGCTCTAAAATTTAATGGCCTATGAATGAGCTAAACTGTCTAAGCTGAATGAGAGGAGCTACCAAATCATGCAGTGGTGGGTTTACCATTAGCTTAACCTGACTGTTGTAAAATATATGTATTATTTTCTGAGAAGTTTTCAGTACCTACTTATAAAAAGTAGGTTCAGGTACCTACGTTTGTCGCTAAGAAGCATTTTTTACCTGAGATAAAAAGTGTTTTTTATAACAGCTTGTTATACTCAAATTATTCCATCACAGTTTGTTTTGACGGTAGCTACTAACAAACCCAAGGTTTTATTTTAGAGGTTGCCTCGTAACGTGTTCGATAATGATGAACTAGAAGAATAATTAGGCATATATACGGCTCACTCTGATTCTTCATACAAAAACTATAATGGGCGTGCTGTAGATATATTTCAAATCAATTGAAGTTTTTGTGGCTCAATCACGCTCTAATTACAAGACCAATTTGAATGAAACTCAGAGTACAAACTAAAACAGAATACTAAGTAACTTGGATTAGCATAGACAACATTATCACGAGAAATGGAAAGAAAAAATAAAGAACCCAAAAAGAGAAAGCGCCCCAAATAAACTATACAACGCAAGCGAACCCGCGGGCAACGGCTGGTACCTACATATCAGTCAATATAGGTAAAAAGCAAGTGTGTGTGTAGTGTACCTACGTAAGTACGAAGGTACAGGGTTTTCTCCATCACCACAAAAAAGAAGAATTGATGGAAGTGGGTGGCAAAAGTTTTGAAATCGATGTCTATCTTTTTCTAACATTCCATTAATCACATGTTTTTTTAACCAAACTATTTAAGTAAGTACCTAATCAAAATTCTAGCTTTTGATGCCAAAATGTTTTAGAACAGGGGCCTAATTCTCGGGCCGACCGAGATTTCCTATGCGATTATTTTTATTTTTGGCATTGCACAGCCCCGCACTTTTTCTACGTTTTCCGTATATCGTAGCTGTCGAGGCTTCTACGATGAGGTCGTTGATGAATTACTTAAGGAAATCTGCCATTCTCTCTTCGAAAGAAGCAATAAAATAAAATTGCAAAATGATCGAGATCGGCCCGAGAATTAGGCCCCAGAATGTACTTTTAACTATATATTCAAAAATTATCTATTAGAATAATCTAATTTAATTCAAAGACAACGCAAGGGTAACGCCGGGCTTCGCTGCTAGTACGATTATTATTTTACTTATTTTCAAACTGGCTCATCTAGATATTTATATTGTAACCAACTCTGACAAGACACCAAAATGTCAGCTAGTTTTAACAAGTCTAGCAAATCAAGGTCAATGCCAGCTGTTTGAATGGACATATAATAAGAAAAATCCAATTCCGAAACAAAGGTCTATGTTTTGTTAACTATCCTCAGCCTCGCTGCACCTACTTTACCTTCTATATCTGTCTAGAAGTAACATAGCAAATAGCCATGCAAAATAATTTATTCTAAAGGGCGCTCCACATTCTCGCGAGAATCTCGCGAGAACGCGAATGTGGAGCCTTGCTTTTCCGCCTGTTTTTCGCGTGTTTCTCGCGTTCTCGCGAGATTCTCGCGAGAATGTGGAGCGCCCTTGAGAAAGGAACTTCAGAATGACACGTATCGTTTTCGAATAATAAATTCCAAATAACAACTTTTTCGAAGAATACATGAAATAGGCTTCCTGCAACCTTCTTGGAATATATTTATCATCCCCCATCTCAGAAAGTGTGTTTTTGCTCTTGGATATCTGAGTGCAAGCACCGTTTTTATGAGCTATAGCTAAGAGGATAAAGTAAAATTGAATTTAGAACATCATGTGCTTGTGCACTAATAAGTTTGTGAATTCAAAACATCATTAAACCTATTTACTTCTACCTCCATGGTGCCGAATTTATCTTGCAACCTTTTTTAATTTGTAAAAAAACTCAGACTCGGAGCCTTCTTGGTGTGCTAGTGCCATATTACCGCATATTACAATCAAACCTCATTTTCCGCACATAGACACTGGCATAACCATTAGTGCATGCTAGTGCATGACCCACCCCGGCTATGCGCACGGGTGGAAGCATTTTCTATTCTATTTTTGAAGTGAAAACTTCTATGGGCAGACAGACCCCGTCTTTTAGCGAAGTTTATCAATCAACTTCGCTAAAAGTCGGGGTCTGTCCACCCGCAGGCAGCCAGAGAGGTGGTTGTACCACGTAATTGTTCAAGTTTTCACTTTTGTCGGCTTTCACAGAATACCACAAACCTTGTCTTAACAGTAACGAAGACAACAGTTTTTTCAATTTTGTGCAGTTGTTCGTGAGTTGTGCGCGTAACATTTTGACGACCATTTTAATTATCATTTCATAACTATAGCTAAAAACGATTAACGCGGATCTGTTGTTAGTTACGAAAAAGAGAAAAAGCCTGAAATTTCAGCGTTATACGGGTGACGGTGGTCGTAACTTTTATGCATGCAGCATAAACCTTTTACATTGATACTCACTTCTCCCATTCTGCACAGTGTGTGTTAGATCCTGAAACGTCAAGTTGACAGGCGGCCGCTGAGGAAGATGCGACAAGTGCTCTCGGCCGAGCGCGCGCGATGTGCCCGCGCCGCCCGACGCGGGTTCCATGACAACCGACATCCCGGGTTCACTTGCTGTTCATTTTCATCTGTGAATAAATTGAAAATTTCATATTAGTTCACGTGACCCTGGGCCTAATGCTTCGGTTAAAATATCACGATGTAGAAACTCGTGACCTAGAGAGTAGAAATTTAGGCCGAGATTGTGGGATAGGTCCGGGCGTGAAATTTAATCGGTCGGAACTAGCATTGGGCGGGGGGCTGTAAATACCGTCTTTACCATAAGGGCACACGGGGCCCGTGCCCAGGGCCCCCATTCCCTGGGGGCCCCGAAGGACCGACAATTTCTCTAACACATTTATTCTCAAAAAAAATTGTCGGGCACACTTCATTTTTTTGACAATACAAGGCATATACTACGCCATTATATCCTACTGTATTTGATTACCTATAAATGGTCAAGTATAACACTTAGAAAATAAATGTTATATTTGCTGTTATTACTTTCCAAAAGGGCCCAAAATTCTTGTGTGCCCAAGGGCCCCAGCCTAGTTTAAGACGGCCTTGGCTGTAGTAGTGCAGTCTCTATTTATTTTTTGGTTGGTAGGCAGGTAGGCACGGCTGATCAAAATAAAGATATTATACGAATTTGAGAAAATTCGGACTCAAATAAATCTGCGGGTTTTAAAGTAGGTATAGAACAAACCTTCAAATAACGTTTCTCTAGTTACCTAGCCTAGATAATTGATTACACAGCAATGAGCACCTGTAACCGAGTATAATAATAAGGCTTGACATTGACCTACATACAGGTCAAGTTAGTGTGCATTTACAGAGTTAGTTGTTTACCCTAACAATGATTTCTGTAAAGCAAGCAAGTACAGTGCCACAAGACGGTGATTTTGCGATGAATTGAACCAATATATACCAACTTAATTTTATCACATTCGATAAGTTATCCCATAATATTGTTATTGTGCGGTAATTCAATAGATAACAATATCTTGTGTTCCAATTCACTCGAATATAAATAAAAACGATTTATCATTGCCGTTTTAATTTGCAGTGATTTCAAGAATCGATATTGGACTGGACAGTGTATCGCAACTTGCATTCCTTGCCCTTGGTCACTACTTTTATTTGGTCCATAAAAGCAATGAATTAGTAAGTTGAAGTGGCAACGGGCAGGTCATATAGCTCGAAGAACTGACAACCGTTGGGGAATAAGAGCGGGGGCACACGATGCGTTGCGGCGCCGCACCGCAAAGATTTCACCGTGTCAGAGCGGGGGCACACGATGCGTTGCGGCGGCGGTGCGGCGCCGGAGCGGTGTCGCTGCGTCGTCTTACATAGAAATATCTGTGGCATGTCACACGATGCGCTCCGGCGCCGCACCGGACTTGCAACCACCAAAGACGAGGCGGGGAGGGGTGAATGCGTTGCGACGTCGGAGCGGCACCGCTCAGTTGTTTCCAACAATAGACGTCTTTTACGATCCATTTTCATTAACAGACTATCCAACGGTGCTACGGCGCCGCTGCGACATAACAACGTTACGGCACCGCACCGCTCGTGTGCCCACTGACACGGTGAAATCTTTGCGGTGCGGCGCCGCAACGCATCGTGTGCCCCCGCTCTCAGTGGGCACACGAGCGGTGCGGCGCCGTAACGTTGTTAAGTCGCAGCGGCGCCGTAGCACCGTTGGACAGTCTGTTAGAGCGGGGGCACACGATGCGTATCGGCGCCGCACCGCAAAGATTTCACCGTGTCAGTGGGCACACGAGCGGTGCGGTGCCGTAACGTTGTTATGTCGCAGCGGCGCCGTAGCACCGTTGGACAGTCTGTTAATGAAAATGGATCGTAAAAGACGTCTAATGTTGGAAACAACTGAGCGGTGCCGCTCCGACGTCGCAACGCATTCATCCCTCCCCGCCTCGTCTTTGGTGGTTGCAAGTCCGGTGCGGCGCCGGAGCGCATCGTGTGACATGCCACAGATATTTCTATGTAAGACGACGCAGCGACACCGCTCCGGCGCCGCACCGCCGCCGCAACGCATCGTGTGCCCCCGCTCTTAATGAAATTGGATCGTAAAAGACGTCTATTGTTGGAAACAACTGAGCGGTGCCGCTCCGACGTCGCAACGCATTCACCCCTCCCCGCCTCGTCTTGGTGGTTGCAAGTCCGGTGCGGCGCCGGAGCGCATCGTGTGACATGCCACAGATATTTCTATGTAAGACGACGCAGCGACACCGCTCCGGCGCCGCACCGCCGCCGCAACGCATCGTGTGCCCCCGCTCTAAAGGTTGTCGAATGGCGACCACGAACCGGAAGACGAAAAGTAAGGGCGCTCACTCACAAATGGACGGACGACATTGTTAAGATCGCGGGAAGTCGGTGGATGGAATGAGCTCAAAATCGTGCTTCCTGGAAATATGTAAGGGAGGCCTATGGAGCAATGGACTTCTTCAGTGGTTGATAATGATGATGAACATAAAAAGCAATTAAAAGGGTTAATTTGTAATAACCAAACTTTAAAAAGATGGAAGTTTTCAATTCATGTTACCGAGAAAAACAAAGCAAAAAGTGTTTAACCGGTAAGCAGGAATACCGGTTATAAACGTAAATGTTTCCTAAAGATTGGCCAACTTGCGTTACCGTGCCAATTATTTATTGTAATACAATTGCAAGTCATGTTTATTTACTTATGGTTAGATCATTTACCGAACAAGCCCGCGCTGCAATCTTTAAAAAACTTATGTATGTGAGAAGTGTGTGTGATAATTCTGATGATAAAGATTGCAATTCATCAATATTTACACATATTTGCAAAGAAACCGGCAAGTCATTGAAAAACAAGAAACTTATTGGAAATCGAAAAAACATTTAGGTGTCGGTTGAAAGTAAAACCTTGGGAGAGTCGTTCTATTTTCACATTTCTGTTGAACCATTACCAACTTTATAAACAGCCACTTAATTACAGCGCGGTGTAAAGAAAACAAGTAAAGAAAATATTTATTTTAATGAGGTTTGTAATATTTAGTTTCAACTCTCTTTCAAATAACATAGATTTGGTCAAAACTTTTTTTAAATTGCTGGTCAACCACAGGAACAAACAAAATAGGTGACAACATGAGTCTTTTTACTCGGGTAAATTATTGGTCAAAACAGAGCATGTTTTTCATTCGTTACATAGCACGTATCCAAACTGGATTTTTTAATTCGGAAATTGAATAATTAAGTACTTATTCTGGCTGTAATAAAATGTAATGCAATGTTCATATTAAATAATGTATATTTCAAATCAAATATTGTAAACATTATTGAGGAAATAAAACTAAAGGAAATAAACAAATATGTTTATTTTCAAAGACGTTTGATATTATTCCACTGGAAAGACAGACATAGATTTATTTATGAACACGTCTTTGTATCTATACTTTTTGATTTACCTTGCCAAAGAACAACCTTGGTTGGCATAGGTAGGTTCTTTTATTCTTCTAAAGGTTAAATATTGTTATTAGCTTTCTCTATTGTACGCAAGAATTATATTATCGTTGTTATTTCACATGAAATAACGTTCTAAACAAAAATACAATACTTACTTCACTGTTTCGGAATTTTTCTAGCATGTTGAATAACATTTATTTTTTCCTTATATACCTACCCTTGACCCTGAAGATACCTACCTAGCTAGCTAAAATATAATTTAAAAGTATTATGAATCAGACAAGGCTATTTAAATACTAGCGGTGTTTACCTAGCTTATATTATACCTACGTCAAAGACAGTAAAGCCTTAAAGCTCCATACTCACATTCGGCATTACGTGACAGTTTTACTCCAAAACGAGTAAATATTAACGTGTGGACCGCAAAACTCACAGCTCGAAGGCTCGCTTCGAGCCGGTTCGATGAAATTAAATAAAAAATCGGTTGTCTGCAAAGTCGATTTACTGACGATAGTTGAACGTGACAACGTCATAAGCCGCAATTATCGTTGCTATAAACAATTGACTTGACACCACATTCACTTTTCACTGCACTTCATGCTTGACGAAAACATGTAAAATGTATTATTGTATAGCAGCTGTCCACGCGGACGCATTGCTCACTCAAGTAGGAGAGAGACAGAATGTCGAACGCGGAGGCCGATTGTGCCTCTTCGTTGCTCGTTCGACGGTCTCGCTTGAACTTCAAGCCTTAAATGGAACGCCTCAGAGCGAGGTAACGCCGCATGAGTCATGTTTTTTCGTGCGTGCAGCCGGCTCCATCGAATTATAAGACGTTGTCGTGTCAATAATATTTACCTTCAGACCTTCTCGAAGCGCTGAATGTGTGGACGAAAGCCCATGCCATGGTTTTTACTCGACATGATATTTCTTGTGTCCTCTTGAAACCTTTTATGAGTACGGAGCTTAAAGTTCTGCGGTGACGATCAGTGAAACGCTGTCAAATATTATGACAGCAATATTTTGACAGTGTTTCACTGATTACTACTGCAATACACTTAGATGTGCACAAGGCTTAAAAGACTTCATCTCGTATCAATATATATTTTTTCTAGTTAGCTTCACGGCAGAGCTATCTTGACTTCCGGTGTCTGTGCTGTATGTTGCAGTACATTTTTGCAGATCACTTTTCATAATAATACTTTTAAAATGGATGAGAATCTGTATTCTTGGCAATACAATACCTACCTACCTACTTACTTTTTAGGGTTCACACACAGGTACAGCATACCTAAACAGGGTTAGGTCAAAACTCATTAATTTTTAAATGTATTCTTACATAAGCTTTACTTTACAGAAACACACCCGCTTTCAGTTGTATCAACTTAAATATGAGTCACTGGTACACGCAATATCTTTCAAATGACCCTATTTGAGGGAATTATCTCCAAAATTATAGCTAGTAGGTATATTACTATATTTTGGCAATTATTTCTGCGCATAACAAACTCTAAATTCACTATCAACTTTGACATACATTACGCCCAAGTAGGTATTACTGTTCCTATCTACTGATAATACTTATGTAAGTTACTTTTCATTGCTCATACTCTGAAAGTAGGTCGGAAGTTGCCTGAGGGGCCTAATTGAAAGTAATACTTTCAGCCCTAGGGAGAATCGCTTTCTACTGACAGCTGTCAAATTATAAAAAAAAAACAAGTTCTATTTTATTCAACCATGTTCCAACTTTCTAAAGTCTTTCTAACTGCAAGGAGGTTGAACCAAATCCCAACTTTTTATTCAGCAAGTAGGTTGGAAACCCATTACAACGGTAAGAAGTTTAAAAAGTCTAATTAGAGCGCAATGTAAAATTTAAATAACATAAAGATAGTATTAAATAAATAATATATCTTCTAAATTACTTGATTATTATACACCACTACTTTTTAATTACCAGAAAAAAAAAATAGCTTAAATAAAAATAGCTTCAACTATTTGTTTAAAATTACATAGATTTGAGCAAACAATTTACCATTTTTTAAATTATAAAAATGAAAATAATGGCTGAATAATGCTGGCGAACCGAAGCCGAAGGCCCGCCAGAGAAAAAGAAAAAAAAAACCGGGAAGGCGGCAATTCAATCTTCATTTTCACTAATTTTTCTTTCATGTTTTTATTTTTACTTTCCTTGTATTCGTAATGAAAAGCACAGTGTTTACCTCGGGTGAAAGTCTTTTAACACTCGGGTAACAATGTACTATTGTAGCCATTTTTTATATAACTTTTTGGTCGGAGTATAGTTAACCGTGTGCAAAGACTCTGCCGAAATTTCGAATCAAAAACACATAGCCTAAATTTTGATAGAAAAAAGACTTAGAAAATTTTTAACAAATAAATTATTTTTTATACATTCAAAACCGCAAGCCTTAAAAAAAATTATATAAAATATTTTTTTTGTAATGTTTTTTTTCACATTCGACTCTGCCGAAATTTCGAAGCAAAAACACTTAGCCAAAATTTTGATAATAAAAGACTTAGAACAAAAAATATTTTTTTTCATTATGTTTTTTTGTGGTGAATGTAAATATCAAGGTCAGTTTGTAAATAAAAAATTGTGGTTTCGTAATATTTGCGGACTTGTCCTTAAAACTTTCTAGGGCGGATCCGACTTGGATTGGTTAGGTTATGTTAGAACATATAAATTACGCACAAGGCGAGCGAGCAAAGCGAGCGTGCCGCGGCAGCGGCCGCCGCAGTGCCAGAAAATGTTTTTTTTTAGATAAATAAGCTTTTAAATAACAAATATCTGCAAAACGTACAAAATACACAAGAAACAAAAAACGATCTGCAGATAGCTCAACAGCTATCTGCAGATCACTTTCTAGGGCGGATCCGACTTGGATTGGTTAGGTTATGTTAGAACATATAAATTACGCACAAGGCGAGCGAGCAAAGCGAGCGTGCCGCGGCAGCGGCCGCCGCAGTGCCAAAAAATGTTTTTTTTTAGATAAATAAGCTTTTAAATAACAAATATCTACAAAACGTACAAAATACACAAGAAACAAAAAACGATCTGCAGATAGCTCAACAGCTATCTGCAGATCGTTACAAACGATCTAGAGATAGCTCAACTGATCCAAATCAGTGCCAGACGGAAGCGTCTCCAAGACGCTGGCGTATTTATAATTATTAATATTTTTGTTCTTTTTTCAAAATTTTGGCTAAGTGTTTTTACTTTGAAATTTCGGCAGCGTCAAATGTGTAAAAAACATTATAAAATACAATATTTTTTGTTGATATTTTTCTAAGTCTTTTTTTATCAAAATTTCGGCTATGTGTTTTCGCTTTGAAATTTCGGCAGAGTCTTTTTTTACCTTTGCACACGGTTTTGTATACTCTGACCAACTTTTTTGAAGAGGTACCTACTTGTACTTACTGATTAGTAAATTAGAAAAAGAGTTGGATAGTCTATACATAAACTTGTATTAAGTAAGCCATCTTTAAATTTCACGCCTAGAAAGGCTCAATTTCGTTATTCGAATATATTTGTGATCTAAATATTCGATTCTACCTACTCTACCACCTACCAAATGACTAAATCTCCCGAAGACCATGATTTTTTTAAGCTCGGTATACGGCTTAGCAAGGTTATCTTATAAATTATATCATCGACCTACCCACGTGCATAATTATTACAATAATATGATGTAAATTAGGAATATTATAATCAGTTTCCGCCGGAAACAGTTGATCTTCTATAATAATTTAAATAGCAAGATATTGCCTTAGAAAATACATAAATACAAAATAAAATTAAAATTATACCTATGTAAAGACATATGAATATGAGAATGCAGTATGTGATACGGTACAATGCAGATGCCCTGGATCATATTTCCTGTGCAAAAACTAGATAGTATTTTAACTAATTATTCTATGTTATTTTAGTTAGCTTCGCTTGTGATAGGTTGCTTGGTAGGTGTAGGTACCTAACCTAAATCCAAATTTATTTACGTTCTAGATTCTATGTGTAAGCAACGTTAGTTCTATCGAAATGTTTTGATCACGGAATGCTGAATACCTAGAGTACAAATCCGATCATGTGCCGATTGTATGGAAACCGCTGTCGCCAGTTTTATATTTTCACTGTTTTATTTAAAATATCACTAAGTATGAAGATTCTAAATGAAAGGAAGGAAGGAGGATTTAAAGAAAGTCTTTCTTTATTTTTAGTTGTCGGTTGACTTCTTTTTCTGAAAGTTGTTATTGCGCAACAAGCCAGTTTTAATTTTACAACTCTTAAAAAATCTGCCGAATTTGTCAGGAGAACGGAGCACATGCTCATGTATTTTGGCGGTATTTTTCCAGCCACATGGCCGTTCTATTATGTTCTGTGTGGTTATGACTGTCTTTTTTGTATCTGATAATATTCAATGTGTTAGTTCTGATAACGCTCATGACATGCCTATTGGTGTAGATTGTGATAATGTTGTGTCAAAATATCTTGAAATTTTTGATTATTTTGACTGGCCTCTAGCTCAGTTGGTAGTAGCTCTGCCTTCTGCGCTGTAGGTTGTGGGTTCGATCCCCACCGAGAACAAATATTTGTGTGGTTAACATAAATGTTTGTTCTCTGTCTGGGTGTTATATTGTATTCTAAGTATGTATTTACAAAAAAAAAATGTATTCAAGTATTATATCAGCTATCCGGTTCCCATATTACAAGCTCTGCTTAGTTTGGGGCTGGGTAGTGTTGTGTGAATTGTCCACAATATTTATTTATTTATTTTTAATTAATTGAGAAAAAAAGTAGGCAATTTGTTACAAATCCGTTTTAACAAATCTATGGATAATGGTTAATGAAAATATTTTTGATGATTGGTAGGTATGGTGCATACCTACGCAATTAATTTGTATGATACCTTCTATTTTTATTATACATATACCTAACAATTACATAGCTATAAATCATGGCTCATAGCAAGAGTTAGGTATGTCAAGACTGAAGTAGGTAAAAGCTTCTTCAAAATATTTGGCTAAAACTATGTAAAATCTTACCTATATTTTTTTCGGCAGGTATACCTGTAAAAATTAATTAAACTATCTCTTAGTTAAGTTAAGTGAAATTGAATTCTAAAAAGACCGAAAGAATCATTAAAGTTTTGATTGTCTTATAGCCATATTTGAGTTTTTTTTTATAAATTCGCAAGAATCTTGTTTGGAATTTGATTTCGTGGTCGTATTGTGCAAGGTCAAAGATTTTTTGGCCCAAAAAAATAGAGATGTTCAAAAACATACCTAAAATTACCTATAGGATCGAAACACGAATTTCGTGTTTTTCGCAACCCGGAAGAACAAATTCAACGATGAAAAACTGGCTAATTACGTCACAAGTTTTATAATAGCACCCCTGCGTGTATTCACTTTGGACTTCGGAGCTAGATGAGCTAAATACCTAGGTTATTTATTTTTTAAACCTTTTATGAGTCTATTATCTGTCTATCCCTACCTACTATTAATAAAGAGGAAAGATTTGAAGTTTTGCATTGAATAGGTTCCTAGGTAGTTTAACTTCAATTTTCAAAAAAGCAGCCAAGTGCGAGTCGGACTCGCCCATGAAGGGTTCCGTAGCATCAATTAACATAATATAAAGGTTTTTGTAGTTCGTCGAAAGGTAAATTGCGGTTTACGATTTATGACGTATAAAAAAAAAACTACTGACTAGATCTCGTTCAAACTAAATATCGTTGGAAGTTTACATAGTAATGTACAACATATATTTTTTTTGGATTTATCATTCTCTTATTTTAGAAGTTAGAGGGGGGGGGACCAACTTTTTTTTACTTTGGAAGTGTCTCTCGCGCAAACTATTCAGTTTAGAAAAAAACGATATTAGAAATCTCAACATCATTTTTAAAGACCTATCCATAGATACCCCACACGTATGGGTTTGATGAAAAAAAAAATTTTGAGTTTCAGTTTCAAGTATGGGGACCCCCAAATTTATAGTTTTAGAAAAAAACGATATTAGAAACCTCAACATAATTTTTGAAGACCTATCTATAGATACCCCACACGTATGGGTTTGATGAAAAAAATTTTTTTGAGTTTCAGTTTCAAGTATGGGGACCACCAAAATTTATAGATTTTTTTCTATTTTTGTGTAAAAACCTTAATGCGGTTCACAGAATACATCTACTCACCAAGTTTCATCAGTCTAGCTTTTATGGTTTCGGAGAAAAATGGCTGTGACACGGCCGGACAGACAGACAGACAGACAGACAGACAGACAGACAGACAGACAGACAGACAGACATGACGAATCTATAAGGGTTCCGTTTTTGCCATTTGGCTACGGAACCCTAAAAATAGGATCCTGTGCGAAGCTGGGGCGATCCGCTAGTAAAATATAATTGGCTCGGTGCACTTTTAGTCACAGATATTATATATTTTTTTACGGAAGGGCTCCACAGGAACGAGGATGGTTCAGCTCAGTTGGTTAGTAGCTCTGCTTTTTGCGCTGTAGGTCATGGGTTCGTTCCCCACCGAGAGCAAATATTTGTGTGGTGAACATAGATGTTTGTTCTCTTTCTGGGTGTAATAAATATTCTAAATATCATATAAAAAAAATGTATATCAGCCATCTAGTTCCCCATCGTACAAGCTCTGCTTAGTTTGAGGCTAGATGTGTGAATTTTCCATAATATTAAAAAAAGCAGATGAGACTCAATAAGAAGCCAAAATAGTTATTGGCTACATCTAACGTCATACCCGACAGCTAGAGCTAGAAAAGGTCAGAAAATGGCTATAAAAAGAATAATTTAAAATTACACGCAAAGACACGCTGCACGTATTATGTCTTTTGTAATCACAATTTTGTAAAGGTTTCTATGCACAATAAATAATTTCAACAATATTTTTAATGATTTCGTTTTACTGATAAAAGATATAATGATGTTTTATAACAGCTGTTTATTTTTAAATAGATGTTTAATAACATAATAAATATATGGAGTATACTTACCTAGATATATTACCACACCTATAAAAACTTACTTGTAAATAAGTAATTAGTGTAACTAAGGATAGGAACAGGAATATCCAGTATTTACATTATTCATTATTTTTAAAGTGAATAATTAGGTATAATATCACAATATTCTGTGAATATTAATATAACTTGCCGTTATCATTATCGAGCAAAAACATCACGTTTGTTGTATGGGAGCCCCCTTTAATGTTTATGATAGGATCCCGTTTTACCCTTTGGGTACGGAACCCTAAAAATAATATTATATGTATACTGTTGTTTGCCGTTTTTATAGATAATGGTACGCGAGTCCTATTCGCACTTGGACTTTTTGTTTTTGGCTTTTGAAATTAAGCAAAAGTGACATCTAGTGATCAGTGTATCGCTGTAAAATATCGCAGCGATACACTAATCGTCATCGCAGATCGCAGCAGATCGCTATGTGGGCAAGGTTTAACTCTCGGTCAAACAATAGATTTACAAATCAATAGGCTGTAATGAATGCAAGGATTTCTATCAACCTTCACAGAACTAGACTTGCTTCACAGTTTTTTTACGTAAATTAATAAATAAAATAAGTAGGTATTCAAGAAAATATATACATAATTAATATATTAAAAATTGGTAACTACTAGGTAAACAACTTATTTAAAGCTAGGTTTTATTGTTTTTACAATGATATAAACAACAACAAAAGGAACTATAATAGGGAGAGCTTCGGTAGTGTACCTTGGTGGCATTGTACCTACTTGTATCGGCTGTGTAACCAACCATGTAGGTACACTATTACTGATACAAGTACAATGCATTATTAAGCCACTTTTAAACGGTCACTCACCCTGACGTTCTACACTGTCCCTTCGAATTCAAATTCAAATTGTTTAGTTTACACTAGCGGCCTGTCCCGGCTTCGCACGGGTGGTCATTTATTATTTAAACACATAAATATGTTAGCCTATGTTACTCAGGGTGAATGTAGCTTTCCAATGGAGAAGGATTTTTTGAAATCGGCACAGTAGTTTTTGAGTTTATTTATTACATACATACACACAAATATACAAAATAAAACAAATCTTTCCTCTTTATAATATCATAGTATTATCATATTTGTCCATAGTATTATGGTGCTAGGATCTTACAGGTCAAAATATCTATATTACAATTATACCACATAATTTAAGAACCCTAAGAATTACATGCTAGAGTAGATTAGAACTTAGTAATAATCCAAAGAAAGAGCGAGGACTCACAAAAATAATGAAATAATTTTATAATTTAGTTTGAGATTGAGACATCGGATATGATTTTTAAGAAATTCACCGTCTCTCGCCGGCTAAAGAAAATTTAAATCAAGACGCAAAAACTTGAGACGAATTAATGCGGCTAATTACATAAGGTGTCTTATTTTTAGCAACGTTATGTTCAATCGCAGTAAATAATAGGTATTTCGTAACAATAATACAAGGACTTGTCAAATTCATGAAACGTAATTTTTATTTAGGTACTCACATGATTTCAGCAAAATCCTTTGTAGTGTTTAGATTGCCTAACTCTATCGCTTGTTCACATAACAGTAATTTGTCTGTTGCGATTTACACTTATTTACGCCTTCTAGTCTTCTCTAATAATATAAGCTATATTAATGAACCAATAACTAGTGCTGGGAGTAACAGATGTATCAAATCGCGGTATCGTACCGGAATGAATTCGCGGGAGTTTTACAGTCGGCGTCAAGCGCGTGCGAGCTCGCGAAGTCAACTAGTTTCTTAAACCACAAAAGTATACATTCTGGCAGTGCGTTGACTGCATTGACCTGTTCTGGAAGCTTTGGTTCGAGGTGAATTATTGATTTTAAGGGACTTTAATCTTCTCTAGAATCATTTAAAAACGTGCTTATGTTAAAAACAGCTAGAAAGAAACAGCCTATAAACTTACATCCCCAGGCACGATAAACACAAAAACATTTTTACATAAATAATACAAGATTATAATTCATCTCACTAAGTAGGCATATAAGTACTTATAATAAATTATTAGATACCTACTAAAAATAAAGATAAAATGCTCAAAAGACACTAGGTACAGCACAATAATTAAAAATACGCCGCGGCAACATCTTGCATTTCATTCACAAATTATACGCAGAAATAATGGACAAATGAACGAAATTATGTATGGTGAAACCAACAGTTGCTGCGCTGTTGTGTGCACATACCTAGCTATATTACCAGTTTTCTGACATTGGCCTAGAAATTTCGGATGAATATGTCCGATTTAATTATTTTTGCATAGAACTGCATGCAATCGATCAATTCTACATAATTTTCAGTTAAGTAGTTCCCTACCTGTAGGTTATGGAAATGGAGAAAACGTACTTACAAAAAAAATTGTCCTACATACTTGAAGCTTGTATATAAAATCTATAGGTTGTACTTAGGTATTGTTCAGTCAAAGTATATGGTCTAACCAAACTATTTGGGTCATTGCTTTTCTTAATTTTACAACTATTATACAGATTGTTAATTCAAGTCACGTTCTGAGCACTGCAATCGCCCTTATAAATGGACATAGAAGGAATATTAATTTTATGCCCTTTTGTTGTGAACGAGTTGGACTTCGGTTGGTAAATTACGGACTTCGTGTATTATGTCATCACACTCAGTATCTTCATTTACTGTTTGCGTATACCGAGATGCAATTTCTACAAAAAATGTGAGTACAGATATGCTTATCCCAATAATATAAACATACCACGGTATAGCGAATCGTGTCTCATGCCCACGAGTGTGGAACTTGTATTTCACCGCCCGTAAGAAATAGTGGTAGTTTAGGTATTTATCAGTTAAACCCGTTTCTCGTATTCGAAGTGCCAATTTCTGGAGCCGCTCTTCCATCGGAAAACCCTTGTAGAAATACATGGCATAGTTCACTTTAGTGTAAGGTTTGGGGAATGAATGAACTGGCGAGCCTCCATAAGCGTCGTAGAATTTTTGTTTATGATAAAGGTAAATGGTATAAAGAGCAGCAGTGAACTTATCCTTCGAACGGCTCACGGTTCTGATACTTTCCAAGAAGTTATCACATGATGCATCCACGGTGTCATTGTCTAGCGATTTTGCTAATGTCGACTCTTCAAAAGACATTATATTTTTCATAACGTTGCTAATGCATGGTTTTAATCCATGGGCGTACATACTCTGCTCATCTTCAATCTGATACTCCATGCTTGGCTTTGTGGTGAGACTCACTAAGCTTGATTGATAGAAACAATTTACCAAGTACGCAAACCATACCCAGCAAATAAATACAACGTTCACCATTTGACTCGCGTGAAATTTGCTACCATGAAGAAAGAGATAGTCCAATAGCACCAGCACCACGTGACCTTTGTCTTGCGCTCTCAGCATTATCATTATTATTGCAGCATAGAAAACCGAAACGAGCAGTAATAATGACCAAACTAGTGGCGAGAATTCGAGATAGAAGTTTTTCCAAGGTGGAATCGTAGATGCTTTCTTTACCATGAGTCTTAGCTCTTCTACCTGATCAAGATGACCGTGCACAAAGAAGAACATTCTTGCACGAGACTGAGTGAGCACTAAACCTCCTAGCATGACATCCACGTGGTTCGTCTGTAGCATGCTCAAAGGGCCCGATACCGACATATTTTGCGTTATGGTTGAAAACATTTCAGGATCATAGTTGTAGACGAAGTGGTACTTAAAACGTTCTACCTGGCTCATGAGGTGGAATATATTTTGTTCGGCTCCCATTTTGTATGGTATGTCATCAGAGCGTGCAGGATTTATACTGTAGGGTGGCCAGTGGGCGCAAGACACGGTGAAGTAACAGTTCCGGAGTCCAGTTACAACGTTATCAGGGTACAAATTGATCGATGCAGCATTGGAACATTTTCCAAAGTGAGTTATCCTGTTGTAAAACTTTCCACATGCGTAATTCTCTAAAGGGTTGTAAGTGTAGAGCTCGGAAGTTTCCGTTCCATTAATGACGACCACTTTATGAATACGAAGGGGAAGTAAAGCATTGAAGACCTTTGCCAGATCTTGGATCTTATATATCACTATGAGAAATCTGACGTACGGATTCCAGTTACCTCCTTTGCTGATTATTTCGACATGCTTAAGTTCGTCTTCGTTTTTTGCAACAATCAAGTACGACCGGTCGAGTCGCATCACTTTTGTTTGTGTTATATTCCTGAGCGTGGTGCCCATAATGGATTGCGAGTGGATGTAGCCCAATAACTCATCATCTTCTGCGCCTAAATAGAAATAAGTAAGCTTCACGACCTCTACGAAATATTTTCTCAAAATATTTCCAACACATGTTTGTAACTGGGGGATAGAATGATCCGGAGGAATAAGGAGGGAACCGTTACAATTTCCACAACGATAAAATAGAAACAATAAAGCTAAACGAACGACCAACATTTCTGAAGAGGTATATGAAAATGATTTATATTATGTTTGTAAAATTTGTTCCTAGCAGGGATTTGTTTTTTTTGATTGCTCATTAATCACTGGTATCTAACGTAAGCCTGACAGTATTGGAAAGGTGTATACCTACCATCGTTTTGGTATTTCTTAGTCATCAATACAACAGAATATTAACGTAACTTGGTAACCAGTGTCATCAATCATCCATCATTTGCCATGTTTATTTTATTTTGTTTTATACAGGGTGGAATTTTGTAATGCCACCTGGAGGGAAAGTACTCTTAATACTGCAGATAGAAAATTTTACTCAAAAGATTTCATCCTTATAATTTACCCTAACGATCGATGCAATAAAAGTACAGGGTATAATTTTTTCAGATTTTAGTTGGTTCGATTCTCGGGTGTGGGAGAAGAGAATTTTCGAAAATCTTTGAATGCAGTTGCTTTCAATTCAAAAATAAAGGAATGTTTCCTTTGAGTAAATTTTTTTATCTGCAGTATTAAGAGTACTTTCCCTCCAGGTGGCATTACAAAATTCCACCCTGTATACTTTTGTCTTGCATTTTAGGGCTTACCTGATTTATATTTTTTAACTATGTAACTACTTTTATATCCGTTCTACCTATATACCTTACTGAAATTACTGGCACGTGAGGTTCAACATATGTATGCCTCAAGTTGATGGACGCAGAGCAGTGCATCGTAGGGAACATACTCTGCGTGCGTGTCCTACAAGCGGGCTTTAGGCAACGGTTACCACTTAACGTCAGGTGGGCTATATGCTTGTTACATCAGTTAGTTGTATAAACAAAAACTTACCAGACGTTTGATAATCTACCAGTATAATATATACTAAGTACCTATACTGGTAGATTGTCAAACGTCAAAGTTGAAAATATACTACCTATAGTATAGTAAGTATTAGTGTAGGTATCTGTAGTCTACCAGATCTACAATTTAGAAATTATTAAAGAACCTAATCATCTTGCCGATGACTGTAAAAGTAATTAATGAAATAAATGGTTCCTTGTCTCATCAATTATGATTGTTATCAAAGGTCACAACAGTAGGTAGGTATTTTTTTCTAGTTGTGTGTTTATGTTCGAAAGAACCCTAGTTCTACACAACTATGCACAATTATGCAGGTAGGTAGGTACTTCACTTACCTGTGACAATAGAAGCTTAGCAACAATCTCAGGCCATGCGTGTCGAGTTTTATTTCACTCGTTTTCAACAAGTGAAGTTTAAAAAACTTAACCGAAACCGAAATCGGCCATGATGACCATTTGCTGAGCCGATTTCGGTAAAATTTCTATGGGACAAACATTACAAAAATACAACCGAATTGAGAGTCTCATATTTATTTGAAGTTGGCTAAACAAAGTTAGGAACGGTAGGTTCTTCTAGGCTTTATCGCGTGGGACTGGCACCATAGATTCACCTATTAGCTTTAAAACGTTTTAAAGTGATTATTGTGATATTAGCTGAAATAGACGGTTTTGACTTCGACCTTGGCTTGGTATTATAGGTAGAGAGGTAAAGATATTGTATATTTTCAGTAAATCCAATTTTAATATAGGGTAGGACGATTTATGTTACCAATACTAAAGAGCACAATTCCACTTTAAGCGATGGAAGAACATTGTAAGCCTCTACATTTGAGAGAACACATTCTTTACAAGAGAGAACACATCCGGGTAGGTTCCTACCCTTCCACTACGGCTTATTACTTAGTGCCTATTTTACCTAGTACCTATTGTGTATTTACTTGTAGTGACGTTGTTTCGTATCAATTCTTAATCTGAGTAATTTAACGCATTGATTATTACCTACTCTACTATGGTAGCGGCCTTGACCAACTTAGATGCTAATTTCATAAGCGCAAATAGCCATACAATTTCACAGTATAAGGCACCCACAAACGAGCAAATTTGTATTATTAATGCACTGTAATCAAATTAGTACTGTGATTGGGAGCTTGATAATTTTCTTACGAGTTTTATCTCGAAAGCCTTGCTTGGATTAGTTTTCAACGTGAAACTTTTTTTTATAAACATAAGTTTAAAAAACTTAAAGAACGACTTCAGGACCAAACTGCTGAACAGATTTTGATGAAATTTACATAAATAAGATAGGTATTTATAGATTCAGAAAAAAAACAGATTGGCGTAAAATGACGAAGTTTTGCGGTATCAAACATTAAAAAAATTGAACCGGATTAAGAAACTCCTCCTTTTAATTTGAAGACGGTTAAAAATGCTATATTTTTATACAGGGTGCATGTGGAGAGGTGCAGGGCGATAATGCATACATGGATGGTTGCAAACCTTGTACTTTACGGCTTGTAACAGTGCCTTAAAAGTGACCCTGATCAAATTAGAAGAAGTCCTGGAATAAGCACAAGGACATAAAAGGTTTAGGCTATGCATAGCCAATAATAGAGTGGCAGTTTGAGATGAAATTGCATGGTATTCGATAACCCTAAGCCTAGTATGGTAGGTATGGTAATTTTTTGGATCTCTTGGATAAATAGAATTTGCTGGCTCTGTTGGATTCTACACAAGGTCTTCGGGTGCGACACAGAGTTCTACAAATGATACGAAATAATTATAAATTTGGTGGACCTATGCCTCACAAGCTTGTTTCATCAATTAGCTGCATAAATAAATAATACTTTAATAAATACATATTTTAGACAACCACGCAACACTAAGCAAAGCTTGTACTATGCAGGGGAACCAGATAGCTGAAATATAATACTTAAAAAAAATTACTTAAGTATACATGCCCGAGTAGATTTTTTTTATGAAAACATACTTTTTTTGTGCATACAATATAACACCCAGACAGAAAACAAACATCTGTATTCACCACATAAATATTTGTTCTCGGTGGGGATCAAACCTACGACATAAGCTACGGCGCAGAAGGAAGAGCAACTTCAACTGAGCTGAGAGGCCAAGCAAAAAAATTAAGTCCACGTATGGACAATTATTGACCTGCTTCACGCTAATGATGATGATGATTTGCTTTAACATAGTCAGGTGTTGTGTAAATGTTGGTAGGTAAGTAAGTTCGAGAACCGTCCATATAACATGTCGGTAACAGTAAGTCGGACGTAACATCGCTGCTGTTGGTGAAGTGAGACTAATTTACAGAGAAAGTCGAGTCTAGAGAAATAATCCGTATAATAGAAGGCGTTTCGCCAAACATGCTCAGAATTTGAGCATTATTTTGGCAACCTTCTTCAAGATAAATTGAAATTGCTTTATTTACCTCCAAATACATGCGAGCTGCGGCTGGCAAAAGTTGTATGAAAATGAAAATCCATTAAATTATAATTTATTACTGTCGTGTAATTTAAAAATGGAACGATCTTTTACTCCGAAACATGGCAACCATGGAGGTTATTTATCAAAGGTTTTATTTTATTTAAATTTCGAACTGGGTACCATTGAATGTAATGCTGATTCAAAAAAAAACAACGTGAGAAAAATTCTTGTTCGTGGTTTTTTGAAATTGTATTTGATTGAGTTCAAGTAACTACTTGAACTATAGCTAGTACCTACTGGGCTAATAGTTATAGTAATCTATTACTATTTAGCCTAATTAGAATATTTATCTTAATAAGTTACAAAACATGGAGAACATTGAGTGTAGGTATATTATGTAGGTAAGTGAGACAAAAACTAGCTGAGTGCCCGCCGCCGCCAGCCTAGATTTAGGTGCCTATATAGGCACCTAAAAAGGTTACTACTACTAGTAAGGAAGTACTTACTAGTAAGGAAGTACTTACTAGTAGGTAAAGAAGCCAAAAACATGGAAAATAATTAAGTGCCTTGGACTAGGTAGGTAGTAAGAGGAAAACATCGTCCAAAAATCATCGTGATTAACTTAGGTCCACTGAAGGAACTTACGATCACGAAAACTAGTAGGTACTAAGTAGGTAACGAAAACAGTACCTATACCTAAGTATGGTAAAGCCTTCATTATGTACCTATATTAATAAATAAATAAAACAAATGTAAGTATTTTTAGTTCTATTCAGGTATTTATTTCTTATCAATCATATTTTTAAGTTTTTTTTACAAAATAATTAGGTACATAAATAAAAATAACTTTATTATAAAAAACCTAAAAACTAGTGCGCCATCGACAGCGGGGCTAGGCCCAAGCTACCGTTGGTCAAGGCTGCAGACTGAGGAACCTCCAGACAATGCGGGCCGTGTCCAGGATCACCGCCTTCTGCATCTGATCCTTGAGCCAAGCTTCCAGCGAGAACCTCTATTATTGTTATTACTGTTAATCTAAAGCTTTCTACAACACAATATGGTTTTGCATAATTATAGACTTGTACAACTTGTGGTGTAACATTATTTTCTCATCTCCCATTAATCTTAAAAACCAACTTGCCAATGGAATCGAGCCACCATATGCGGACAGATTGAGCGGATAAACCTCTGGCATTGAAAATTAATCCAGTCTACAAAGTCCGAAATCCATAATATTAACAAAAAAATAGAAGAAAGTTTTATAGCGTACATGAATTGCCCCCGACTGAGATTTGAATTATTTTGAATAACCGGCGGCAGAACATTAGAAGTTCTTCTTCTTCTTAATGAATGGCATCTGTCCTTTTCGGATCAATTTTGCCAGTGTCGAGTAGTGAGATGAGAATGATAATATATTACATAGATAAAATACTTTTCCGTCCTGTCGAGTCAGTCAAAATCGAGTCGGCCCTACTCTATTTGTCTTTGGAAGAAAGATGGCCGTTTCTTCCAAATCCATCGGAAACATTTTCGATCAAATCAGAATATCACATAATACACTTTAATTCCAACTGCTAACACTGAGCTAAGACCTCAAGTAGGTAATGTTGGTTAAAATACCACCGAAATTACACAACAGAACTCAAAATAACACCAGAATAGTACATTGTTCACCGAGAGGAGAAAGTGACCGATTACCGTTGAGGGTGTCGTTTGAAGCCCTAGCCGTAGGCGAGGGCTTTAAAACACCCGAGATCGGGAATCGCAGTTTCTCTCGAGTGATACATAGTGCTTTATACTACACCTACAAGGAAAATAAATTCTACGAAAACTGAATCCTCAAACAAACACACAAATTGGAAATGTCATTTTGCGAACTTTGAGATAAAAACTCACTGTAAAAACTTTTTGGCTTTTGACATTTAGGTTACCGGCGCATAGTCTTACCCAAAATAAAAAATAAAAACCACGTAAGAAATGGATTTTCATACACTTTTCTCTCCCGCTCAGATGCGTTTTCTCCCCGCATATTTGTTCGATATGCAATGACGTACTTTCTACCGTAAATTTGATAAAGTATCAAGGTACTTTCCAAGCAGGTGTAGTATAAAAACAATTAAAATCAAAAAGCTATGTTCCTTCCCGAAATGACAGAAAACGAATCAACATTTTAGGTTGGGTACCGCAATTGGGTACGGTACAGATGTGAAACTTCAGAATCAATTCCAAGACATGTCAAAGTCAAGACAACGTTTTGTGCAGTTTAGTTCGTTCATTTTGTTAATAAGATATAACCTGTGGTATGGTTGCTAGCATGTTGCTTGTGTGCAGCTTGGCCAGTGTAACTTGGTGTTGGCAGGTCTGAACTGAGTCGTTTGTGCAAAGTTATCCAATAGGGAATGGAAGATTGGCCAAATGACTAACTTCAGACTTGCCAAGTTACTCCGGCCGTTTTACATGAATGCTGTTTCGTTTGTTTGTGTGTGAGTGAGTGAGTGAGTGCTTTGTTTGCTTGCTCGGATTTGGTGGTGTTTGTGTAATGTGTTTTATTTTCTAAACAAATTTAATTTTTGTATGAAACATGTAATTTCTGGAAGGTAAATAGATTTTCTTTGTAATTACAAAAGTCACGGATCGAGACAGGTGTAACAAACTACAAAATGGAAGAAGAAATTCGATGTTTTGTTTGTAAAGAATTCTACAGAGAACCTGTCCTATTACCGTGTGGGCATGCCCTTTGTCGAGCTTGTGCCATAAGCCTACAGGCTCACGTCCATGAAGCTGAGAATTCGGCAGCTACAAATGATTACCATGAAGCAGACAAGGCGTCCGTGTCGAGTGAAACCGACAGCGGCGTGGTATGTGGATCAAGGCCTAACAGTTACGCGGGGACCCCGGCCGCGCCCGTCTACTCGAGCGTAGCATTCAGCATCACCTGTCCGTTATGTAGTAAAGTAGTTTTATTAGACGACAATGGTGCTGAGGGGCTTCCGCCGTTTCGAGTGATGCGGACGATCGTGGAGCGGTTCGGGGGTGTAAAGGGGGCGCCGCCGGCTGAGGAGGCTTGTCAGATGTGCGAGGGAGAGCGACGGGCAGCCGTGGTGCGCTGCGAGCAGTGCTCGGTGCGGTACTGCGCCGGCTGCAGGGAGGCATGGCACCCCGTGCGCGGCCCGCTCGCTCAGCACGAGCTGCGCGCTCTCGGCACCACATGCGGTGACCACGGCTCGCCTCCTACACTATACTGCAACGCCTGCCAAGTACCCATCTGTCAACGCTGCCTTGTAGAGAGACATGTCGCCCATGAAACCCAGGCATTATCCAACGCAGCTAGATCTCATAAGGTATGAATGAAGATTTGATATTCGAGGCTTCTAAATATGCCAAATAATTTGCTAATTAAAACAAAACTTGTTTCAGACTGAATTATCACAATCACTTCAAAAGTTATCAGAACAAGCAAAAGCCATGACTGAATATATTCAACTAGTCAAAGGATCAGGAGATAATATAAATGTAAGTACAACTAACAAGTCGTACTCTTAGGCTCATATTCAGAAACAGTGCTTGGGCTGAGTCGAGCCTCAAGCATAGATTATTGTCATTCTTCAATGGAGAACTTTCAAAAAGTCTGCTTGAGAGTGCTTGAGGCTCGACTCACACTCAAGCACTTTCTGAATATGGGCCGTAATTTTTCCATTACCTCGAAGGACCAAAATTACCTAATTATAACATAAGTAGAAAGAAAATAGCATAGCTATTTATTTTGTTGTAATTTTCAGGAATCATGCGAAGAGCTAGAAAGACAAATAGACCAAGCATGTGCAGAAGTAAGTCGGGCAGTAGAGTGCAGAAGAGACGAGTTGGTCAGAGCAGCAAGGAACACAAGGTCACAAGCTGTCACAAACATGCGCTCACTCAAGTCTATGGCAGCACAGAAGTTAAGAGAAGCAACTGCTTTGCTGCACTTTTCTATAGAGGCATTAAAAGAGTCTGACCATGCTGCATTTCTTCAGGTATAGACAATAAAATAGTGCTATAGACAAGATATAAAAAAACTATGTACAGTGCTGCCTAACAGTAATATAAATAAACAAATAATGTGGACAATCCACACAACACTATCCCCCAAATTAGGCAGAGCTTATGGGAACCAGATAGCTGATATAATACATATTAATAACATCCAAACAGAACAAACATTTATGTCCACCACACAAATATGAGTTTTTCATATTTCTGTCAAATATAATCTTTAAATATGTACACATTGTTACCTCTTTACTATTAGCTTTCTCTTAGCACCAAAGGTTTGCTGGAAGAAAACTCTTTTAGGGTTAAGCTCGCCTATGTACATGTCCTTTGTTATTACTTTTTTTTTTTTGTAAATATTTCTGTGTGCATTAAAGAATTAAAATATTTGTTCTCGGTGGGGATCGAACCCACAACCTATGGTGCAGAAGGCAGGCTACTACCAACTGAGCTGAGTAGCTCTTGTGTTCTGCAACGGTTAGACTTGGCCTACTGCCTAACTAAAATCTCTTATTTTTTAAATATTTGAGCGATGTGTATTTAATTAGTCTTGAGTGACCTATTGGTTTTGAATTTGCCAAAAGTCTAATTTTAAAATGTACAGAATAGCACAGTATAACCACATTCTCTGACACAAAGCCACACCCAATAAATTTTAACAGCGGATCAAATTGACCTACTTCTGATAGTATTGATTGCATTATGCGTAAGCGCATGTTTGTTTATGATAGCTTATCTTTATGCTTATCCTCTCATGTGCCACAATCAGTCGCAAATGAATAGTTTTTTTTTATAGATATGCAACAATTTCTTTATTGCACCTTAAGAATTGTGCATCAAATAGCATTATCTACCAGCTGACCCATAGGTAGTAGGGAAAATAATGTAAATTTGTTAAAAAATATATTTTAATAATTTTTTAAAACAAAAATAAACTTGAGTGTAAGATCTGTGTCACTATTATATCAGATAAAAAATATTATCCATTATTTTATCTAACCTTATGTGTAGGCAATTAATTCCATTGGTTATTATTATAGACTAGCTATCCGCCCCAGATTCGCACGGGTCGCTAGTAGAAAATAGCCTATATAAGCCTTTCTCAATAAATGGACTATCCAACACAAAAATATTTTTTCAATTCGGACCAGCAGTTCCCGAGATTATCACGTTCAACCAAACAAACAATCAAACCCCACAGCTTTATAATATTAGTATAGATTTGCCTCTCAATACCCTCTACTAATAGAGGCTAAGTAAACTAAGAACATCAATTCGCAAGCCTTTTAGTTACTGGCTGATCTATGTTCTTATCTCTTTCAGGTTGGCAGTATTCTATCAGCGCGCGCGCAAGAGACCGCTGCGAGTCTGTGTTCATCTCTCGAAACGCCGCCCAATGCCCCTGCCCTCACCTTAGACATAGAACCAGTATTACGGACCGTCAGAACCATGAACTTCATAGAATGTATTCGTAAGTTTCAAACACAAAATTAATAATTGCGCAATTAATTCTGGTGTCTCAAAATAGAAATCCTTTTTTGTACGCTTACTATGGAATGCAGCAATAGAAGACGCGATGAAAACGGAAGGTAATATGTTACTTACTTCCTTGGAAATTGCTTCACTATTGAAAAAAACAATAGGTGTACGTAATGTGATCTATGACCTTAAAGCCGCTATGGGCTTCTCATCATCAGTCTGAAGAAAGTCCACTGCTGGACATAGGCCTCCCCTACACATTTCCAGGAAGACAGATTCTGAGCCCTTTTCATCCATCGACTTCCCGCGATCAACGTCATTCGACTTCCCTCGATCTAAGCAATGTCGTCGGTCCATCTGGTGGGTGGGCGCCCTGTTTCGTCTTCCGGTTCGTGGTCGCCATCCAAGAACCTTTATTCCTCAACGGTTATCGGTTCTTCGAGCTATATGACCTGCCCATCGCCACTTTAACTTACTAATTCTACGAGCGATGTGACCTTGGTTTTTCTACAGATATCCTCATTTCTGATTCTATCACGTAGTGAAACTCCCAACTTAGCTCGTTGCGCGACTTTGAGCTTGCTATGGGCGTTTAGCTATTTAATAAAAGAAGAAAAGTATGTTTGAATTTAAATGTATGTGTAGTTAGTTGTAGGCAATAAATATTGCACATCGGCTAATTTCGGCGTCATAGAGCGTAGTGTACGTCAGAAAGAGACAGCGCTCTACGAAGCCGGAGATCCGATGTGCAATATTGATTGCCTACAACCGTATGTATGTGTGTAGCTCCTGGAGCCCCCGAGATGGCGGTGGAAGCGTGCGTGGCGCGCGGCTGTTCATGCACGCTGGCGTGGCGCGCCCCGCCCGCGCCCAGCGCCGTGCGCGGGTACGCACTCGAGCTGGACGACGGACTCAGCGGACCCTTCCGGGTGAGTCTACTCTATGCACGCTGGCAATAGCCGCGTACCCACCTAGCGCACAGGCTCGCGAGCCAAATGCCTCGGCTGGTGTGGACGTGCCTCGGTCGCGCGTTTGCTCGGCTGAGCACGGCTCGGCCCCAAACACAAATTTAAATTTCAAACAATTCAGACATTTCAAATGCTTTTAAAAATTCTCTATCACTTTGTGTAGGTCCACGTTTCACATCCATACAGTATTATGATAATAAAAAAATCATCATAAAATTAAATTCCAGGAAGTATACTGCGGTCGCGAGACGGTGTGTACAATAGACGGGCTGCATTACTCGTCGCTGTACAGTGCGCGAGTGAAGGCATTCAACGGAGCGGGCGAGGGACCTTATAGCGAAGTCATCGGCTTGCAGACATCACCTGGTACGTTTTATAAGGCCAGTATTCAAACACAATGCTTGAGTCTGAGTCGAGCCTCAAGCATAGATTTTATGACAGTTCTCTAATGAAAAGTGTCAAAAATCTGTGCTTGTGGCTCGACTCAGACTCAAGCACTGTTTCGGAATACGGGCCTAGTCATGTTTATTTTATTCGTGTAATGCAGCCACTTGACTGGCCTCTAGCTCAGTTGGTAGTAGCTCTGCCTTCTGCGCCGTAGGTCGTGGGTTCGATCCCCAGTAATCCCCACCGAGAACAAATATTTGTGTGGTTAACATAAATGTTTGTTCTCTGTCTGGGTGTTATATTGTATTCTAAGTATGTATTTACAAAAAAAAAAAATGTATTCAAGTATTATATCAGCTATCCGGTTCCCATATTACTAGCTCTGCTTAGTTTGGGGCTGGGTAGTGTTGTGTGAATTGTCCACAATATTTATTTATTATTTATTTATTTACTTGAGACTCTGTTGTGAAATTGCACCTTTACTATTTAAAAACAAAAATAGGGAACAGCCTATTATAGACACCGGTCAAAAACCGAAATCTATCTATTACACAAATGTCGTTTTGTGCACGCGCGTGGTGTGTGGCTTGTTTCGCGCTAAAATCAAATTAACGAGAAGATTTGAGACAGGGCGGTGAGGTGCGGAACGAGGGGGTTCCAGTGTCCGTTCTATACGTATATTCAGTGCTAATAGTAAGAGTGTTACAGTGGCATGGTTCACGTGGGACGTGCGTTGCTCCGGCGGTGACGGCGTGTCGCTGTCAGGCGACGGGCTGAGCGCGTCAGCGGGCGGCTGGCAGGCGCGCGTGGCGCTGGCGGACACGCCCCTGGCGCGCGGCGTGCACTACTGGCGGCTGCGGCTCGACCGGTACGACGCCGACGCGGACCCGGCTTTTGGCGTCGCGCGCGCTGACGTCGCCAGGGACAAGATGCTAGGTAACACCGCTTGGTACTTGGTGAGCGGACTGTTTTCCGCAAGTAGGCCACAGTTGAAACATTTTTGCGTGACGGGTGGTGGTGTTTGTTAGTACAACCAAAGACTATGGAAAACAAGTAGACTGACAATCTCATCCAAGAAAACGTGCATCGATAAATGATTGCCTACAATGACGCTAGATGTCGCTGATCGTTTTGAATCTGATAAAAACGAGTGAAATGGTTTTTACAGTATTCGCAACAATAGGTTAGCTAACTAATTGATATTGTAGTACGACAAAAAATAGAGAGATGGCGTTAATCTGAGTGGCGTTACTTAAACTTGCGGCGTTGCCAGCTTTCGATGGAGCAAAAACAGGGTAGAGTGTGACGCGACGTTGTCAGCTAGTGTACGGAGATTTTATTTTGATGTTTTTAGTTTGTTCCAAGGATTAAGGTCATTGCTTAATTGCTAACAAGTTGCGCTGAAGCGTCAAAGTGACACTCAGGCAGGACAGGCAGGACCAACCTGGATTTTTAAAAACATTGGGTTATGTAATAACTTGTTACCTATTTGTAAAATCTTATGCGTAAGTTGTTAGGCGAAGTAAAAAGGCACACCACAATAACGTGTTAGGTATTTATTTTGTTGTGTATGCAAATAAGTTTAAAGATTTAGCATGGAGTTTTAGTTGAGTGATGACTATGACATTTAGTAACAACCTACCGTCTACATACATTGTAGATTGTAGGTATGTACACAATACAAACTGAATGATTTACACACCCATTTTTAGGGTTCCGTAGCCAAATGGCAAAAGCAGAACCCTTATAGATTCGTCATGTTTGTCTGTCTGTCTGTCTGTCCGTCCGTATGTCACAGCCATTTTTCTCCGAAACCGTAAGTGATGAAACTTGGCGAGTAGATGTATTTGGTTAACCGCATTAAGATTTTGACACAAAAATAGAAAAAAAAACTATAAATTTTGGGGGTCCTCATACTTGAAACTGAAACTATAAAAATGTTTTTCATCGGTCCCATACGTGTGGGGTATTTATGAATAGGTCTTCAAAAATGATGTTGAGGTTTATAATATAGTTTTTTTCTAAACTGAATAGTTTGCGCGAGAGACACTTCCAATGTGGAAAAAAGTTGGTCCCCCCCTCTTAACTTCTAAAATAAGAAAATGATAAAACTAAAAAAATATATGGTATACATTACTATGCAAACTTTCAACGATATTTGGTTTGAACGAGATCTAGTCAGTAGTTTTTTTTTATACGTCATAAATCGTAAACCGCAATTTACCTTTCGACGAACTACAAAAACCTTTATATTATGTTACTTGATGCTACGGAACCCTTCATGGGCGAGTCCGACTTGCACTTGGCTGCTTTTTAAATTGCCCGAAAATTGAGTTTCGTTGTTAGCGTGTTTTCCTCGTGTTTATTGTTTAAAGTTTTTTCCGTTTTTCTTAAGAGGGTACCGAGCAAAATAGTGACACAAGCCGAGCAGCAAACGCGATCTATTGTGTATGCGCATTGAGCTGCGAACAGGTGAAATATGATAACTCAATTTTATTATTATTTGTGCTTTTTACCGTCAAAACAAAGTTTTTTTTTGGAACAAATTTTTCAGAGAAAAATTCGGTTTTCAGAGAAAAATGGGATATGAGATGTGGGATGATTATAATATGAAGAAAAGTGGGGCTCTATTCCGGATAAGGTTTAATTTTTTTTCTTAAATAGTTTTATTTTTTATTTTATTTTATTAACGCACAAAACACATTATAACCACAAAATAACTAAAAACTAAAATATTACATTTTTGACCTTGATTATAACGTAACACATGCGCGTACAGAAAAGTTATAACTTATACGAGTAAAGAGAACAACTTATACATAGCAAGCTAATATTATTCTTAAGAAGTATGGAAGTATTTAACTTTAAATTCAAACTTAAACCCAAATTCAAATTAAAATTTAAATTCAAATTCAAATTCAAATTTAAATCCAAACCCAAATTCAAATTTAAATTCAAATGCAAATGCAAATATAAATTTAAACTTGAATTTGCAAGTACTTAGTCATTAGATGCTTATGCATCTAATGACTAACCACTTGCACTATCTAGGCTGTTTAAAATAGAGGATGTTCTTAAGATTTCTGATGAATTGGCTCAATTTGGCAAATATGTCAAGTTCGACATTGTTGTTAACGTAGATATTGTTTATAGGTTTTTGGGGGCTCTGATTGTGAATTCGACACAATTTTTTTGAATCCAAGATGGCGCCTTTTTTTTTTTCTTGTAAAATGGATATGGGTATCGTTTAATAGGTTTTTGGGGACTCTGATTATGAATTCGACATTATTTTTAAATCAATATGTTGACTTCATTTTTTTTCTTAAAAAATGGATATGGGTATCGTTTAATAGGTTTTCGGGGGCTCTGATTGTGAATTTGACATTATTTTTTTAATCCAAAATGATGGCTTCATTTTTTTTCTTAAAAAATGGATATGGGTGTCGTTTAATAGGTTTTTGGGGGCTCTGATTGTGAATTTGACATTATTATTTGAACACAAGTTGACGTCTGCATTTTTTTTTCTGAAAAAATGAATATGAGTATCGTTTACACATATCGTAACAATGTCAAACGAGCGACAAAGAGGAACAATCGGCCTCCGCGTTCGGCAGCGTTCGACATCTGTCTCTCTTCTATTTGAGTGAGCGATGCGTCCGCGTGGACAGCTGTATGACGTTGTCACGTTCAACTGTCGTCAGTTAACTGACTTTACAGACAGCTGATTTTTTTAAGGAAATGTAGAACTTGCATTACTGCTGAAGGCCAACAGTTTGAACATTTGCTGTAAATCCTTGATGTAGTTAAATTAAAATCACGATTGAAGAAATCCTATGATTTTATTTTATTTCAAACTTTCACTTAAAACTAACAAATTACTTGAACACCCATGTTTATTACTCTTTCGACAAGATGGTGGCTCTATCTGTTTACTTGCAATGTCGAAATGGTATTTACTTTTACCTGTAAATTGTGAGCGGCTTAAAAACACAGCGTAGGCATTTTAAGTTCATAATTTAAATTAAAGGGTACAAACATTTTATCTCATGAAATAAAATTGATTGGAAATCCGGTTTATTTGAAAAAACATTTTTTATTTCGAAAACTAAAAAGTACTCTAGCAAGTATTATACCATTTTGGAATCCTGAATAAATGTGCCATTTTTTAAAGTTACTTGCCATAATAATGTAGTACATTTTTTTAGCAGTACAGACGGTTAAAGTTGGGTGATGTAATTATCTGAAATGAAATGTTGGTCAAAACTCCACGATTTCATTGAAAACTGAGGCAGTTATGGCTTAATTTTGAATTGTAATTTACAGAAGGGTTATTCGTGCTTACGTTGCAGAAAAAAGTTAATATTTGTAGTCACAGGACTTAAGAGATCATCACAGGGTATCAGTTTTTCCTGTTTTTTTTAAATACTCATAACTCCAAAGTTACATGACAAATATTTTTTTTTATATTTTTCTGATAACTGTCATGACTTGGCGCATCACCCGTTTTCGGCTGGACGTTGACTTAAGGGACACCCTGTATATTAAAAAAAATCCTCAATCTTGGATTCAAAAATGAATAGCAAATGCGAGGCGGAATATAGTTTAAAACTAGTTTTTTCGTGTGCGCGAGCTGCATGCAGCTCGCGTGTCGGTGTGCTACTCCCAGTTTTACATTTGTTTACACTTTAAAAACCCCAAAAAGTAGTAAAGAAAGTCCTAAGGAACCCTAAAAATGTTTACATAATCAACGTCCTAGGTGAAGTAAAATTCCAATCAAAGTCTTAAGGAACCCTAAAAGTCGACCACATAATCAAATTCCTCAATGTAGTAGAACCCCAATCAAAACCCTAAAGAACCCTAGAACGCACTAAGCGTTTTGGCTCCACCTTCATTATGCGAACCTCCAGGGAATGGAACTCATTGCCGGCGGCTGTTTTTCCTGACCACTACAATCTGGGCCTCTTCAAGGCAAGAGTGAATAGGTGTCTTCTAGACCATCCTGCTCCATCGTCGGCTACATCGTTGCTTACCACCAGGTGAGATTGTATCCAAAGGCTGGTCTATATCTTGTAAAAAAAAAAAAAAAAAAAAATTGTTTACATAATCAAGGTCCTAAGTGAAGTAAAATTCCAATTAAAGGCCTAAGGAACCCTAAAAAATGTTTATTTTATCAAGTTCCTCAATGTAGTAAAACCCCAATCAAAATCCTAAGGAACCCTAAAAATGTTACCATTATCAATACAAGCTCCTAAGTGTAGTTGAAACTCCGATCAAAGTCCTAAGGAACCCTAAAATTGTTTACATAATCAAAGTCCTGAGTGAAGTAAAATTCCAATTAAAGGCCTAAGGAACCCTAAAATTGTTTACATAATCAAGGTCCTAAGTGTAGTTGAAACTCCAATCAAAGTCCTAAGGAATCCTAAAAGTTGATCAGTTAATCAAGTTCCTCAGTGAAGTAAAACCCCAATCAAAGTCCTAAGGAACCCTAAAATTGTTTGCATAATCAAGGTCCTAAGTGAAGTAAAATTCCAATTAAAGGCCTAAGGAACCCTAAAAATGTTAACATTATCAAGCTCCTAAGTGTAGTTGAAAGTCCAATTAAAGGCTTAAGGAACCCTAAAAGTTGTTTATTTTATCAAGTTCCTCAATGTAGTAAAACCCCAATCAAAGTCCTAAGGAACCCTAAAAATTTTAACATTATCAAGCTCCTAAGTGTAGTTGAAACTCCAATCAAAGTCGTAAGGAACCCTAAAATTGCTTACATAATCAAGGTCCTAAGTGAAGTAAAATTCCAATTAAAGGCCTAAGGAACCCTAAAAGTTGTTTATTTTATCAAGTTCCTCAGTGTAGTAAAACCCCAATCAAAGTCCTAAGGAACCCTAAAATTGTTTACATAATCAAGGTCCTAAGTGAAGTAAAATTCCAATTAAAGGCCTAAGGAACCCTAAAAATGTTAACATTATCAAGCTCCTAAGTGTAGTTGAAAGTCCAATTAAAGGCCTAAGGAACCCTAAAAGTTGTTTATTTTATCAAGTTCCTCAATGTAGTAAAACCCCAATCAAAGTCCTAAGGAACCCTAAAAGTTGTTTATTTTATCAAGTTCCTCAATGTAGTAAAACCCCAATCAAAGTCCTAAGGAACCCTAAAAATTTTAACATTATCAAGCTCCTAAGTGTAGTTGAAACTCCAATCAAAGTCGTAAGGAACCCTAAAATTGTTTACATAATCAAGGTCCTAAGTGAAGTAAAATTCCAATTAAAGGCCTAAGGAACCCTAAAAGTTGTTTATTTTATCAAGTTCCTCAATGTAGTAAAACCCCAATCAAAGTCCTAAGGAACCCTAAAAGTTGTTTATTTAATCAAGTTCCTCAATGTAGTAAAACCCCAATCAAAGTCCTAAGGAACCCTAAAAATGTTAACATTATCAAGCTCCTAAGTGTAGTTGAAACTCCAATCAAAGTCCTATGGAACCCTAAAAGTCGACCACTTAATCAAATTCCTCAATGTAGTAAAACCCCAATCAAAACCCTATACGGAACCCTAAATTTTACGTAAAGCCAAATCCTCAACGGGTCGGAACCGCTAGAAGGGACCTTGTCGCGCGACCTACAAGCAGGTCCAAAATGAAGTAAAACGGCAAACATAGGAGGAAAGGGTTCTGGGGGGCCGAGGGGGGTTCTGGGGGGCGTAGGAAGGTCACAGCACGGCTCGCTTCGCTCGCCGCAATGCTCCACACGAAAATAAAAGGTCAAAAATAGGGCATTTTTAGGTTTTTTAAATAATAAAGGGGTCTAGAGGGAAAAGGGGGGAAAAATTTATTTTGCTTTCAAAATAATCACACCTTCCCTACATGACCCAAAAAAAAAAGTCTCGCAAGTCACTCCGCTTGGAAGATACGAAAGGGGGGGAAAAAAGGGGTAGGAGGGGGGAAGTTTTTTTGTTCTTTCAATTCAGGAAGAAACCCTCTATACGAAACCCCAATCGAAACCCCTCTATCTCGATGGCATCTGGTAGCACTCTAAAAAGGGGGGGTCCTGGGGGGCAAGGGGGGCAAAATTTTTTGTGCAATCGAAATCACTCGTGACCGTCTTTAGGTTCCCCATAAAAAAATTATGCAGGACCTCTCGGTTGCAGAGCCCCTCACCAAAAAGTCCATTAAAAACATAATTATGAAACACATCACGATCATCATGGGTTACCTACTTTTACCATTCTAGGTGTAAACGGAGTTGAGCGAACCTATCATTGTGTGCGTGAGTACGCACACAACTAGCGAGCCGCAGTAAATACCTATTTTCCGTCCGCCTTGTTTGCTCGATACCCTCTTAAATAACTTACCTTTGCTTGCCTACCGGACTTGATTGACTACGCCTACCTGTAACCTGTGCTTATTAAACGGACTTCGATTGCCCAAAGAACACTGTCTGACTGTCACGAAAATGTATCTTTGAAGGAAAAGTTCATGATAGTCCTAAAACCAAAGTTTTGAAAAAGACTGCATTAACATTACTGTTACGGATAGGTGGAATTTAAAACACTTTTTTGAGGAAGTTAAAAGAAAACCGGCCGGGTACGCGCGGACAAGCTAGTGCTCAGTACCGAGGTTCAAATCCAACTATTTTTGTAGCTGTCCGCGCGCAAGCGGGGGTAGTCTCCAGTTTTATTCAACGAACAAAGTAAGTACATTTTATATTTTTTTAAATCTACCTACACTTTATAATTTAAAAATTGTTTTTTAATATTATTACAGGTTCGTGAGGTGCGTCTGTCTACATTCTCCGCCCAGTGTCACGTCAGGGACACTGATTAGCAACAGGAAGCAGCACCAAGCGAGTAACAGGTCGGAACTCCAGTCTCGGCGTTTATTTCCACAGTGCGTCATACACTTGTCGGGTCCGGACAATAGTAAATCCGCGGTACCTCTCGGCCAAGTGGTTTTGGTAGGTGCTACTCGGCCAATGCGAAGAATGCCCCACTCGCCTATTTGAACAGCAGAAGTACAGCAGTGCAGCAGCGACGACAACTTCTCTAAATGCAGAACAGCTAAGTCGACGCTCTCAGTTGCGTGTACCATTTCTAACGTTCCTTTTTTATTTTTATTTTTTCTTTTTCAGGTGCGGCTGTCATCCAGGGCCATCCGGGATCATCTTTTTCGCACAGGAAACCAGCATCTCGGGACCATTGACAATCTTTGTGTAATTTCAAATTCATATATTTTCTTTCTGAATGTGTGTAACACAACTTGTCTAAATAATTTGTAGTCCAGTACATACCACTCTTATGATTCATCGAAAAATAAATTATATTTATTTGTAATCTGTGTTTCTTTTGTATGACACCATCGCTGAGGCAGTATGCGCGTACTGCACCCTGTAGATGTACTCGTAGCTCAGGAATCGAATCAGGATTTGTAGGTATGTATACGCGCCAGTAGACGACACAGGCGGCGCCGGGCGGCGTAAGCGGCGGGCGATGTGTTACATTACATAACAACAAATAATGCAGCTCATTTTTCTCGCTTGAACTTGAAGTGATTTGTATTTTATAACTTTTGCATCCTAAAACTTGCTTTTGTAAACAAGGGAACCATCTTGGTATGCTAGTCCGATATTTCATCTGTTGAAGTTGTAGAATCCAATCAGTAAAAATCTTGCCATATTTCGTAGGTATTTGTTCGTATGCTGATATCTTCATAAGAATGTTTATGAGTGTGCGTGAGGGCGACGCATCAGGGGGCTAATTCTCGGGCCGATCTCGATCATTTTGAAATTTTATTTTATTGCTTCTTTTCACAACCCTGCACTTTTTGTACGTTATCCGTATATCGTAGCTGTCGAGGCTTTTACGAAGAGGTCGTTTATGAATTACTCAAGGAAATTATCCATTCCCCCTTCGAAAAGAAGCAATAAAATAAAATTTCAAAATGATCGAGATTGGCCCGAGAATTAGCCCCCAGCTGTGGTCTCGCAGGCACCTGTGCGCGCGGCCACCAGTGGGGAGGTGGTAGTGACGGCGCGGGAGCAGGCGTGGCGGGGCAGGTAGCTGGAGGCGGGGGCGGGGGAGCAGCTCAGCTGTTCCAGTGCACACTCAGAACATTGATGCTTCGAAAGACAGAATCCGTGAACACACGAACCTAGCGGTGTTACGGTGGCACAAGGTTCATTTTTGCAGAGCATTATTGTCTTTATTGGCGCGATGCAATGGTAATTGTCCTCACCAATTAATAACTTTGTTTTTACATTATCACTACACGAAATGAGACAGTTCATATGTAAATTTAGTTCATCACTTTTTCTCGCACTTAGTTCTCGCAGAATTATTGTTTATGTTTGTAACTTGGCACTTTTTATCAGCTACAGATTTTTGTCGATTCTTCGTTACATTTTTACGATTGATCTCGTTATTGTAGGCTGGTATAAATAACTGCGTTGGTCTATGTCTTTTGCGTGCGCTTTTTTCTAAGGCTGCTAGGTATGTCCGCGGCTAACTTTTGCCCGAGTAAAAACTTTTCAAATTGAAAGTAATTTTTGTTGTATCTTTTTTGAAGTGATTTTGGTTTTTCAGTCTACGTAAATATGATCCTTCGCGTATTCTATATTCAAAAGTAAGGACAATATTTCCGCGCATGTTTAAGAAAAATATAGTTATAGAGGTCTTCTAAAGTGCTTTAAGGTTTAATCCTACTAGAATAAAGAAACTAACCAAAGTCGAGGGCGGCAGTTAGTCTACTTGCAATAAAAAAATAATTTTTCATTAGCGCCATCTATTTTAAAAAAGCATCACTTAGTATGTACCTTACAAAATACCACTACGCCACGCCATCTATCAATAGGTATATGAACATTGAAAATATTGCTCTTTCCAGGCTATTTGCCAGCGCCATCTAGAAATAGCCCGGAATTTTACCATTTTTTGAGTCACAAAATTTTGTTCTCTATTAGCAGTCTACTTGTTTTCCTTAGTCTATGGTACAACCAACCGATGTCCTCTAGGAAGGCTAGTAGCTCACGGATTCGGGCGCATGCCTCCCTGTCTTCGGTGCTCCAAGATGTTGCTCTCGTTGAGGCGCCAAGCTGCTACGTGTTTTACATCTCTCTGTGTTTTACATGTCTGCAAAGAGGACTGTCATTAACAACCCCGCACCTCTTTGATTTTTGTATGTTTGTAGGCAGCGACGCGCTCGGCTGGGCGATGTACATAGACGGGTCGCGGTCGTGGTTCGTGCACGGCGGCGCGCACGGCGGACGCGCGGCGGGCGGCGTGTGCGTCGGCGCGCACGTGGGCGTGCTGCTGGACCTGCCGCGCGGCACGCTGCGCTTCACCGTGGACGACGTGCCGCAGGTACGTACGGCATGTCGGCGCGCACGTGGGCGTGCTGCTGGACCTGCCGCGCGGCACGCTGCGCTTCACCGTGGACGACTTGCCGCAGGTACGTACGGCATGTCGGCGCGCACGTGGGCGTGCTGCTGGACCTGCCGCGCGGCACGCTGCGCTTCACCGTGGACGACTTGCCGCAGGTACGTACGGCATGTCGGCGCGCACGTGGGCGTGCTGCTGGACCTGCCGCGCGGCACGCTGCGCTTCACCGTGGACGACGTGCCGCAGGTACGTACGGCATGTCGGCGCGCACGTGGGCGTGCTGCTGGACCTGCCGCGCGGCACGCTGCGCTTCACCGTGGACGACGTGCCGCAGGTACGTACGGCATGTCGGCGCGCACGTGGGCGTGCTGCTGGACCTGCCGCGCGGCACGCTGCGCTTCACCGTGGACGACGTGCCGCAGGTACGTACGGCATGTCGGCGCGCACGTGGGCGTGCTGCTGGACCTGCCGCGCGGCACGCTGCGCTTCACCGTGGACGACGTGCCGCAGGTACGTACGGCATGTCGGCGCGCACGTGGGCGTGCTGCTGGACCTGCCGCGCGGCACGCTGCGCTTCACCGTGGACGACGTGCCGCAGGTACGTACGGCATGTCGGCGCGCACGTGGGCGTGCTGCTGGACCTGCCGCGCGGCACGCTGCGCTTCACCGTGGACGACGTGCCGCAGGTACGTAAAACATCGTGAGGAAACCAGCATGTCATTGAACCTAAAAAAGTTCGAACAACACGTGTCAAGCGTCACACAAATAGGACCCGCCAGCGGCCTACTTGAAGAAGAAGAATCCTTCAGATTCTCAGTCGGTCAGATTCCAATTTCGAATATAATAAAAGTATAGTTTACCGTTTCAGGGTGATATTGCGTTCACGGGTCTCCGCGGCGCGTTCTTCCCGGCCGTGTCATTGAACCGAGGCGTGGCTGTCACGCTGCAGCCCGGTCTGCCGCCGCCGCCAGAACTACTGCTCTCGCAGCTCGCCATCGAGTGAACACAGCCTTACTACTGCATAAGCTATACTGGCCAAGAAATGAACACAGCCTTTACTTACGCTCAGAAGGGCAAGTCCCACTTCATTTACAACATTTGGGTTGTTTTCGTTTCGCTTATTTGTCTCTCTAACATTGTATGGAGAAAAAATGAACAGATCGAAACGAGTTGTTGTCTTATCAATTTTCCATAGAAAAGAGAGAGATACGAAAACAACATTTGGTAGACATGTGGTAGCCAAACTCTGACTTCGGTTACAGACGTACAAGACTTGCGGCTACTATCTAGTGAACAGTCTTTGCTTACGGTCAGTCGTATTAATACAGAAGGCATACAAGCCATGGAGTAAACGCTGCCGCCTCAGTCTGACGTACTCTTTAAAAGCTATACTGCGTCGCCTCTTAAAGTCTCAACATTTACATTGCGATCAATATTATTTTATGTGCTTTGCTGGTTTACATTCAGATTGACTCGCTTCCAAGATTCAAATTAGGCGTTCCAGCGTTGCGACATTGCCACCGTGGGTGGTAGCAAAAGTGTCCCGAAACGCCTCATGAAATTCCGTATAAATTCTAGACCCATTACAAAAGCGCAATTGGGAACTACTTCGCTTTAAAAATATGCCCACCATAAACCCTATTATTTTTCCGCCTTGATTCATATTTCGATTGGTAGCTTAGAATAACGAAATATAATTGAACGAATGTTACATACGAAATTATGCATCCGCTGATAGTTTTTTTTTTCATAAAAATTATGAATACAATGTATTAAATCCGTTTGGAAAATGATAATAAAGCATAAACTTATTATTCCGTCCGTGATCTCAGTGAATTAAAAACTGCAGGTACATACATGCACTATGTACTTTTCTAAAAGCACAATTTTTAACGTAACACGACAACGTTTACGACAATAACAGTAATGTCGACTGTTTTGCAAAGTATCATTCGACTATAAAACGTCTTTCATTCAATTTGCTCTAATTCGAAAATAATGATAATAAAGAAGAATGTTAATATATTAATGAATGCTTGTATGAATCAGTACTTACAGACTTACTTAGGACTTTCAGTATAGAGAGGTGCCAAAATATATTGTTGGTACTCATTTTTATGTTGCATCTGGCACAAATATTAGTTGACAAAATTAAAACCTGAACATTAAAAGAAATCGAATTTCTAGCCATTTCACTGCCGCCTCTAATAATGTATGTACTTACTTGTTATGGTTAATTTTTGTGAGTCAGGTTTTGATCTAAAACAATGCTAGAAGTGACATTGTATTATAATATTTAATTGTTACGATAATATTAGCGTAAGATATATGAACAATTTACTGCCATCGTCGTACACTTTAAAAAGTTAAAAAGTACATTAAAGTAGATATAGGAAAAAGGTGGTTATTTCATCTTATTTTTATAGTTTTTTTATCATTTTCAGTTTTTTTACTGCAAACGTTTTGTTAGCTATAGAAGCCTAGTCGCCATGGACGAAAACGGCTGAAAAATATCATCAGGTACCTGAAACGCAATCTTAATTCCAACGTACCACTAGACTTCGATAATATTGTGAATGCTCAAAGGTACCATAGGTATTTCAGTAATAGTTTACCACACTCTAACTAGTCGTTTATCCCGATGTAAGAAGGGTGTTAATAGTTTGACGCCCTAGTGAGTGTCCGTTTGTCCAGTTTTTTTTATTTAGGAAACGGATTGTTCTGAGGATATTCACATAACATGGGTCGGTTTAAATTTTTTATTAAAATTAACTGGTTTGCCCAGGCAGCAAGGTCTAAAATCAGTTGAGTGGTGCAGTCCGAAGTCTGGTGGTTTTTCTTATACATATTTTTTTGTAATATCTAGTTGTTTTGTTGTTTACAGCCATAAGCAAACTCATATTAGGCCAGTCATTATAGTAAGTTCACCTCGGAATTCGAGATACCCAGCTGTAAGTCTGTAAATATATGTATATTGACACCCTAAAAGTTGTCTCAAAACCTGCATATGGTAGGGTGTGCGCAACTATTAAATTTCAAGGTCAAAAAACCTTTTTTGTTAATATCTCATTTCCTATGGGTTTTTTTGCTATTTGTATTTAATATCAATATTGTATAATACAATATTCTACTCAATTTTTGTTTAAAAACATTTTTCTTACGGTGAACCGTTTTCGAGATAGAGGGCAGAGAGCGCGCGGTCACAGCATCACTTCAGGTCAACCGACGACCGGGCTGTGACTGTGACCGCGCGCTCTCTGCCCTCTATCACATCGGTCACATGTGGAATTTAATAGTTGCGCACACCCTACCATATGCAGGTTTTGAGACAACTTTTAGGGTGTCAATATACAAGTATTTACAGACTTACAGCTGGGTATCTCGAATTCCGAGATTCTTACCTAATTTAAGCTTAAATGACTGGCCTATATAGGGTTCTTTGTGTGGCTACTGTTAAAAATGATACAATAAAGCCATAGGATTAAGTTATTTTCAGTTTTAAGTAAGGTATTTTAAATGGTGGTTCGTAGTTTGGATTTCTTTATTGCAGTTATTATTTATTGCTTTACGTTTAGGTAAATTTTTATTTAAGTTATTCCTAACTCTAATATAAAGCGTGCTAAGTATCATTATATCATTGTATACTACATAATATCGTACTTAATAAAATTATTGACTGATTTCATTAAACTGTGAATTCTCATTCCGACCTTATAGGTGACGACGGCTTTTTAACCGACTTCAAATAAAAAGGAGATGCTTCTCAATTCGATTGTATTTTTTTCAATGTTTTTTATAGCATAAATTCATAAAAAGATTGTAAAAATATTTTGTTTTTGTTATTAGGTCCCCTAGAAATGTTATCAAAATCAGTTCAGCCGTTTTGTTACTGCATACCTCGTCATTTATAAACCGACATAGTTAATTCTTCCAGATAGGTCCCACATTTCATTAAATCGGTCTAAGTTAGCAAACCAAGTACAGCCCACCTGTGATATGGTAAGGTTGGTCTTCAGGAACCATCTTACCCAACATAGTTCCGAGGAACTGTTTGTTCCAGCCTCACTACCTAGAGATGACTGGTCCACAAATGCTCGTTTCTCGCAGTCCTTTTTTTCGCACACAAGTTGTGGAATGAACTGCCTTCTGCGGTTTTTTTTCCCTCGGAGCTTTCGACATTGGGTCCTTGAAAAGGCCCCGCTATTTTTTTTAAGAGGACGGCCGCGCAACAGCTTTGCCTCTGGTGTTGCAGGTGTCTATGGGCGACGGTGACTGCTTTCCATCAGGTGGCTCATTAATGCTCAACATTCTTTATCTAGCCAGAGCAGAGAGAGACAAAGAGGTCAACGGAAATTGTAATAAAAAGAAATAAATGATGTGAAGAGTTTATTTTGGTCTATCTCTGTTATTACTTTTTTTGATAATAATTGCTCTCATTGTCAATAAAATATATCTTTTCACGTAATATCTTTTGTAAGTTAAAACAACAATAATGGCAAGGAAATTACACAATTCACCAATGATATGCTTGTGTTATAATAAAATCAGTACATTTACTAACATAACTAGCAACCAAGGACAACTTTTTGTGGTAGTCTTGTTTCCCCTGGTTTTTATCAGAAATATTATTTACCAGCAATAGATTGAGAGACAACCCCCACTTAACAAAATTAACACACACATGTGCCTCACTGAAATAACTTTCCGGAAGACAGTTTATAGAGGCATTTCTTTCTAAAACTAACAAGAAGCTATCTTGGTTTATATCACAGATATGATGAACAATTCATGTTTCCTAGAATGTCTAGATAATATCGTAATTCTATTCAACACAATCACTTAGAGGTTTCAGTGAATATGAGAAAATAATTAAGGCAGTGCTTTGAAAAGCCATAGGACATAATAAATGGAATATGTTTTATAAAAATAAATGTCAACCTTTGCAGACAAAAAATATGAAGACCAAAAATGTTAACTCTTCACTTGATATCCCAAAATTGATTTTCCCCAGAGAGCAAAATGATTTGTCACCAAACTGAAAAAAAAAGGCTCTCTAAAATAAAAACCCCATCAGACCAAACAATGTGTCATATCTTCAAGCCTAAAAAGAATGCAACATTGTCCTGCCTCGTTAGTAGTCACAGTTAACCCTCGCATTGATTTTCAATTAAATCACTAGACTTCTCCACTTACGGGCAATGAGGGTATGCAATGATGTTATTTCTCAATGAGAAAAAATCTAACTATAAAATATAAATATTTTTCTTAATTAGAGCAATAACCCTCACTCCCTCCAGCGAGCTACCAAGCAGCTTTCCAACTCCAGCTGCAGTTAAACCTGTGACAGATGCCGCTTAGACTCCGAACAAAGTACAAAATACTTGTAAATAAAATACAGAAAGCTTCAATGACAATGGTTCACTCCAACTTAACAACCTTATTGCTACAACTAAATTCCACTTCATACAACCCAAACTAATTGTTGAATTTATTTTAACTTGTGATTTACTTATTTATCGTAGTTAGAGTGAACTTCCATTATTATCACCATAGCTTTAGGTTAGGCTTGTAGTAACTAGACAACAGTTTCAAGCGGCCAGAAACAGTGTCCCTTGATGCAGACTTTGACATTACATTCCAAATACAATGTTGTTCGAGCTAGACTATATACCTACCCATAACACAGAATTTTATTATTTTGAAAAGAGAAAGTAAACCAGTGCTAGCCCGAACTTCGTTCGTTTTACGGGTAGGTATTCACAATATGTATATTCAGTAAGTCTACCACAATTTATGTAAGATCTTGGACAAATCTAGGTAGACTCCCAAACTTTTTACTCAGATAAATATTTAATGTTTTAACAATATAGGAATTCGCCCACAGTATCCAATATGGACAAAGTGTACGAGTTACCTTGCACAAGTCCTGATGTTCGTTTTATGTACACTTTTAAAAAAGTAACCCATCCAAGGTTAAAGTCTTATTTCACGATATAACTATTTACACGCACATTTTGTTACAATAAATTCATTACACTTTTTACAAATAAGTTTTTTGTTTTTGTTTAACTATTCATTCATTCAGTCAGCGAGTCCAGAGTGAGTTTAGCGCGGTCCCGCACGTTAGGAGGACAGGCGCACGGCGCGAGGGCGGCGGCGCGTGGCGTTACTTGTCGGCAGAGTCGTCGCCGTCGTCGGGGCGCGAAACGTACAGCGCGGGGTCGATCACCTTCGGGATGGGCTTGATCTCCGTGCCCAGCTCCTGCTCGATGCGGTGCAGGGCGAACCGGTCCTCGTACGTGATCAGGTTGATGGCGATCCCGAGGTGGCCGAACCGACCCGAGCGCCCGATACGATGCAGGTACGTTTCCGCCATGCGCGGGAAATCGAAGTTAATCACCACGTTCACGGCCTGAACGTCTATCCCGCGCGTGAACAAGTCCGAGCACACCAGGTTACGGCACAGCCCGGCGCGGAAGTCGTGGAACACGCGGTTGCGGTGAGCCTGCGCCATGCGCGCGTGGATGTAGTAGCAGCAGTATCCCAACTCTGTTATCTTCTTGGCCAGAAGCTCCACTCGCTGAGTTGAATTGCAGAAAATAATGGACTGATTTATTTGCAACTGTGAAAGAGAAAGAACAGGTATTTTTGTATTATTGATTACCAAATGTAAGATGTCTAGTTAGATAATAAAAAAATAAGCACCTTTGAAAATAGTGTATTTAGGCAGTGTACTTTCTGCCTCTCTTGAACGAAAGCATAGTATTGTGTGACTCCCTTCAATGTCAGTTCTTCCATGAGATTAATTTCATAGGGTTCTCTCAAGTGTTTTTCCATAAACTGCTTCACACTAAGTGGGAAAGTAGCTGAGAACAGCAAGATCTGACGTTCTTTGGGTAACCTGTAAACAAACTTTTTTTATGACTAAAAGAAAACATTTTTGTTTTGAATTTTTTACAAAATTCTTTTTCAGTAAGTGGATTTATCACTTATAGAAAGTGAAGGGGAATCCAAAACAATCATCATCAAATAGTTTAGTGTGAAGTATTAATCTCGCTAATAATTACAGTAACTATGATAAAGCATACCGTGAAATGACCATGTCCAACAAGCCCTTGAAGTCTTGTGAGAGGAGTTTGTCTGCCTCATCAAGGACCAACATCCTGCAGTTCTCCATCTTGGCCACTTGCTTATCCATGAGATCAATCATACGACCTGGCGTCGCAATTATAACTTGAACTGAAAAAACAAAAACAAGTTAAACTCAGACTCCATGACCAAACTGCTGAACAAATTTTGATGAAATTTCTATTGGACTAACCTTCCAGATAAAAAAGATAAATTAAGTTAACCATTAAAATTTATAAAAAAAACTAGAACAGAATAGAAAACCACTTCTTTCTTTATATTTGAAGTCAGTTAAGTTATGAGACTTCTAAAAAAAGATAGACTAAGTTAACCATTAAACCTATTAAAATTAATAAAAAATACTACAACAGAATAGAAAACCACTTCTTTCTTTATATTCGAAGTCAGCTAAGTTAGAGACTTCTAATTTATTTCAAACATTATAACAAATGTCTGATCGAAGCATTTTTAGGTTTAACTTACCTTTGTACTGTTTGTAACTATGTATTGTTGTGTGAAGTTACTATTTTAAACTTAACATTGACAAATTTCAAACAACAGTAAGCTATTTACCATTCTGATAGATGCGCATAATGTCATCTCGTAGATTGGTACCTCCCGTAGTTACCATTACACGAATATCTGTATGTTTCGCCAGTTCAATGCAAATTTGTGATGTTTGGAGAGCCAGCTCCCTAGTAGGCACGACAACTAAAGCTTGAATACAATCTTTTTTAGGGTCAACCTGGGAATTCAAAAAAATGGTTATGTACAGACTCATTCCTGGATTATGAATAATAAGGTTAGTTTGGTTTTCAAGAGCTCAGCTAACGGATTTATCACTTATAGAAAGTGAAGGGGAATCCAAACAATCATCATGGCTAAATTAATTAAGTTTGCCTTAAAATTAGGATAATAGTTGGCAAGCTATATTCGAGAATTCGGTCAAAATTAATACCTGTTCTAGAACTGGAATACAATAAGCGCCAGTTTTGCCAGTTCCGTTTTTGGCTCTTGCGAGAACATCTTTACCACTGAGTGCAATAGGGATTGAAGCCTCTTGAATAGGGGAGGGTTTCTCCCATCCCTTCTCAAATATACCCATAAGCAATTCTCGTTTCAGGCAAAACTCTTCAAACTCATTACCTCTTGTGTCCGTAACATCCTGTTCAAATAATTAAAATTAATGCAATGCAAACCTACAAACAAATTGTGATAGGTCTTTGTCAGAAAACTGAATGACTTGTCATAAATCTGAAAGTCCAATGATGTGGTAAATAGCTATTCCAACATTCTTTGTTAGTCATTTTGGGGGTAGGATGATACTAAACTTACACTAGTCTTTATTCTTCTATCCTTTGGGGGTATTTTTAATTTTGATTTCCAACCGATGTCGTCGATTGTTTTATCGACATCTCTGAAAGATAAAATACTTTTTAGAACACAAGTTGAGTGGTCAGTGAATGCCTAGCCCTTTTATGAAATACATACCCCTTTTGACTGGTCAAACTATTGCCGACGTGATTACTTGTACTAATCCTATTTTCGGTCATCATTTTGCCAAATAAATCCCGCTAGGGACGACTAAAATTAGAAACTTATCACAAATCTTTGTCCAAGTTCAGCACTAAATAAATTTCACAACAAGTCACTTTAGAATTAATAAGCTATCTATTTGAAAGTTTATCACGTTCACCAATTTTTAATCCGGGGATATCTGTAACAACAAGTTCGCAATTATTACAAAGATTGTAACAGTTCTATTTTATCTGAGGCAAAGTGTATGTAGGACGCGTCAACAACTAAGTCGTCCAACCAAACAAATAAAATAAATACCACTCATCTAAATCGTAAACAGCTTTCTTTGACGAACTATTAAATGGTACAGGAACTGATTATAAACAAGTTCAGATATTACAGCAATGTAGCAAAGTGTTAGCAAGGATCGTAAAGATATTACGGGATAAAATTTACGTCGTAGATGTACATAAATTTAATATGGCCGCCAAGAATACGGACCTAAACTTAGAGCTATTGAATCCGTGGAAGTTATAGAGATGTAAGACTTAACTAGAAAGTCATCAGTTATAACTCGGGAAACTCATTAAATTAAATAAAGTAAACAATACCTAGATAAAACTTCTATTTTAGAAGACGACACTCGATACTCGACCAACGAAGACATCAATCACAATGTAACCAAAGACAATAATTTGTTTTTCTTTGCTATAGAATCAACAAACAAGCAAGCTTCAAGCAAGCGGTGTTGCCGTTTTTTATTTTGAGAAAATGCTAGAACTTGCTCCAAATAATGCTAAAAAATGCTATATTTGTATTTAAAACTGCTAAAAAACATGCTAAAATCCTAATTTTGTTATTAACAATTTCTGTGTACAATTTTTTGGTAGAACAGTAGCCTAACATGTTATTCTAGGCTCTAAAGTATCGTTACGCACCAAATGTTAGCAAAATCCATCCAAAAGCCAATCCCTAAACTCGCCTATCTTCTCCCATTCTTCGCAATAATGTTGCTCATATCATAGACTAAGGAAAATCATATTTAGGAGGCATACTTTCACTTCACATCCACAAATCACATTGAATGAATTTATTCAAGAGTCAAGTGGGGTTCGGACGCGAAACGTTCGTTACGTAAAAACAATCAGAAACTAATTTCAGGGAAGTCCCTGATCCAGAGAGTTGCCATACCTCAATGAAAACCATAGATAAAAAATAATGTATCTGGTCGGTTGCTATTAAATAATCTTTTGACTTGAAATGCCAAAATATGCAATATACTAAATGCAAAATTTATATGCTAGAGTCATGAAATATGCTAAATTTAGCACTAAAAATGCTAAAACGGCAACAGTGCAAGCAAGCAAGAAATAAGCTTACCATAGACAACTAGGATACATATAGGGTAACCATATCTCAGGATTTGTTCTGATATCTCAGGATTTCCGAACAGAACAGCACGTAAGTTTATGTTATAAGCTTGTTGCGCCCACGTAGATATTGTAGACCCTATGGCTTGTCTCTAAGCGTAAACTTGAATCTAAGCGACGAGATAAAGCAAAGAAATCCTTCCTTTTTCTTATAATCCTTAGATTTATTGATATTTTAAATAAAACTGTGAACGTATAAAACTGGTGACAGCAGGGCGTCAATTCCAGCAACAAGGTTCAATTGAGTGATCGTTGAGTGACGTTGAATCCACATTCCATTTTCAAATTTTTCAAACAAAAATTGACAACTCACATCGATTTACGCGATCGGTTGAGTGATTTGTGTTTTCAGAATCGACACCCTGATCCCATTTAAACGTGCATGATCACCTTTCTACTTTTTTCTTTACTCTGACGTTGTAATTCACGCTCGTGTTGTTGTCCACTCGAAAAACCAACAATTTCAGGAATATCAAGGCGAGCAGCCATGGAAGCACGTGTTTAGATTCTCGCATTCCCTATGTCCCTGCACTTTCGCATGGAAGTGAGCTAAACGTAAACGAGATAATATCAGTATGGTATTTTCAGGAATTTTCGGAATCAGGCCTTTTCTCTGGACTTTTAAATTTTCCATCTGGTAACCCTATCTAGATACATCCGATGTAAACTTGGAGGAATTAGAAAATTTCTAATTCCTCCAAGGATGTAAAGACCGATTTTCACTATTAAATTGCAGAAACTGACTGCAGAACCAAAAACAATGTTTTATTTTTTTAATTATCTCGCGTAATGACAAATCGAAACAAAATGACGGCGACATTGTCATTATTATTTACTTGACGCTGAAGTGAATGATGCCAGCTTGTCACTTGGTACTGGATCACTGAATGTCACAGTCAGAGAGAGGATTTTTACGAGGAGAGGAGAGAGTGAGACAACAGACAGAAGAGAAGAATGAGAATTGAGAAGATGAGAATGTGAATACTGGAGACGGAGGAGGCCTAAAAGAACTGGCTATATTTTTTTGTGAACTCCATTTATTAATTCATTCCTTTGAACCCTAGAAAATAATAACTGCTTACCAGGCAAGCAGGCATTTGTGAATTTAAATCAATGCTAGTCAACCCAACCGACCCATAGTGAAGAACCCACCAGCTTCACCAGTTAATTGTTACGAGTGCCGCTGGTTTCATTTATATTCAGCATCAATCATGTAAGTACCTACCAGACAAACCAGTAGAAATAAACACGTCTTATCGCACTCCTTGGGCTTTCTCTTTTTTACTCGTAGTCTCTTCTATCTCATCGTTCTCCAGTTAAAAAATCAGTGCGTTCTGTAGCATGCCGATTATTACTTTGTGATCCGAAAATAAATCAATTTTAATTTAATTTACAGGACTGAATACTGGAAATCACAAGCTCGCAAGTACTGTGAATTTTGTAAATGCTGGTTTGCCGACAACAAAGTTGTAAGTATTTTTGCACTACCTTTGTCCATCATTATGTAGGTATACATAGAGGCATATTATGAGACTATGTAATATATGTAATGTACTCATTAAGATTTTTATGTTTTCAGTCTATATCTTTTCATGAAAATGGCAAAAGACACAAAGAGAATGTTCAAAAGCATATATCACAACTCAGCAAAAAGAGTGCAAAAGAATTCAAACAGAAAGAGAAGATAGATGACACTATGAAGAAAATGGAAGCTGCTGCAATGGCAGCTTACTTGAAAGATGTGCAGAATAATGCAGACCTCACATCACAGGTAAAAAACCACTTCAAAACCAACTAAATTTCACAGTTCTGAGGAGTTGTTTGACATGATGCCCACATCTTCATTTTATCATAGCACAGCTCGCCATAGGCAGAGGGCTCACCTTGGAACAACATGCACCGTTCAGATTGGGAGGAACTTCCTCCCACTTACTCTAGAATTAGGAAAGTCTAGGTTGTAGAATACTCTTCCTGCTAAAGTTTTCCAAAGATATTACAGAATGAGGTTTTTTAAAAAGGGTGTTTTCTAATATTTAAAGGGTCAGCAATGCACAAGTAATGCCTATGGTTTTGCAAGCATCCTAAGGCTATGGCAACCGCTTTCATATCAAATAGTTTTGGTACTTTTTTATTGTACTAAATGCTGGTGATCGTCTGACAGTTCCTACCAGACAAGCTTCAAATAGAGTTTGTGTACCATGAGGTCTTATTGCAATTCAAATTCTTAATACAATGGACTATCTGCCTTGCCTAATTTAGATGTTAATAGATATAAGTTCACACATGCACTTCTGCTGTAGAGGCACAGCCTATAATAATTGAACCCCCAAAAAGGTCATGTCCACTAGAGCACTGGTGGTGTAGTAGTAGCTGCCCCGCCTTTCGATCCAAAGGTTGTAGGCTCAAATCCAGTTGTGTACCAATAAGTTTTTCTATTGAAAAAATTATGTGCACTATGCCAGTACTCTCAAACGGTGAAGGAAAACATCGTGTGGAAACTGGTGTGTCGTAGAACCTATATGGTAAGCGGTCACCGTCGCCCATAGACACCAACAACACCAAGGGTGCTGTTGTTGCGTTGCCTACCCTGAAAGGTTGGAACAACACGTGTCTAGCGTGACGCAAAAAGGGCCCGTCAGCGGCCTACTTGCGGAAACAAGTCCGCACACCAATTGCGGATGATGAATTTGCCATCAAGGCTGTGTCCACACAAAGTTTGACCCTGTAAGAGATCATGCCCTTTTAATGGTTTTGACATATATCAGAAAATGTGATCAGGTTGGTTATTCAGATGTGTAGAAAGCTTTTTAAAATATACGTTTTTTTTTTCAGAGTATAAATGAGATGATAAATGACGTTAGTACCACTGAAAGCAAAGCCACAATAGTTGTGGGTGACAGTAAAAAAGCAAAGTCTGCCCCGGTCTGGCATGAGGTGAAAGGGGATGATGGAAACGCATACTACTGGAACACTATTACCAATGGTATGTGTTGTGTAACATTAAAAAAATAAACTATTAATTTTAATAGCTCAACTTTTTTTTTGGCTCAGTTGGTAGTAGCACTGCCTTCTGCGTCGTTGGTTGTGGGTTCGATCCCCACTGAGAACAAATATTTATGTGGTGAACGTAGATGTTTATTCTCTGTCTGGGTGTTGTATGGTATTCTAAGTATGTATTTACAAAATAAAGTATTATATCAGCTATCTGGTTCCTATAGTACAGCTCTGTTTAATTTGGGGCTAGATAGTTTTGTTTGGATTGTACACAATGTTTATTTATTTTTCAATATACTGCTTGTGAAGCCGACTCAGTTAGTAGTGTCTCTGCCTATAGGTGCTGTATTATACCTTGGTTTTTTTTAATTACAGAAACCACATGGGATACACCTGACGATTACTTATCACTAGCAGATCAAGAGAAAAAAACAATCAAACAGGCTGAAGTAGAAAAGAAAAAGGATAAACAAAAGGAAAAAATCAAGTAATTCAAAATTTAAATACTATCTGTAAACTATGCTCCTCAATCAACTAGAGAGTTGGTCTATTTGGTGTTTTTACACTGCAGAAAGCAGGTTACGCTGAACACAGATGCTTTGATGGTTAGTTTCTGGATTGCCCAGCAACTTGTACCATCCTCTCAGCTTGATTGACCTAATCCACAGGAAATACATTATTGTGGACATTCAATCCACATAACACTATCTAGCCCCAAATCAAGCAGACCTTGATGCACAGAGCTTGATCACCCAAAAAAATATGGGAACCAGTTTTTTTTTGTTAATGCCTACTTAGAATACAATATAACACCCAAACGGAGAAGAAACATCTGTATTTAACACAAATAGTTGTTCTCGGTGGGGATCGAACCCACGGTGTCGGTGTTTTATTGTATTCTAAGTATGTATTCACAAAAAAAAATATGAGTATTATATTATCAGCTATCTGTTTCCCATAGTACTCTGCTTAGTTTGGAACCAGATAATGTTGTGTGGATTGTCCACAATATTTATTTATATTTATTTGTTTTCGTTTTATCCAGCAAAAAGAGGCAAGATGAAGCTGTGATGGAACTAAAAGCTCATCTTGCTCGTGAGAAAATGCGAGACCTCGCAGTAAAAGATCCACCGCAAGAGAAACCAACCATCAACTACGGACCTGCGCCGGCAGCAAGACCCTATGGCTCATGGAAACCAGTTGTCAATGAGTGAGTAATGTATCTTTTTCTATACTAATATTATAAAGAGGAAAGATTTGTACCTATTTTTGTATGTTTGTAATGAATAGGCTCAAAAAGTACTGGGCCTATTTAAAAAATTCTTTCACCAATAGAATGCTACATTCTTCCAATTTGACATACTACATGCTACATTTCATTTTGAAAAAAATTAGGGATCCTTGGTAAAATTTGAACAATGTAACCGAAGGTGTGGATAATGAGTCTTAAAATGTCTTTCGTCGAATGCGCTGCCGAAACTATTAGCGATAGAACAAAATAATGTACAACAATATTGTCTACCCCTATGTACAAAGCCGGGACGGGCTGCTAGTCATAAATAAAAAGTCGCGCAGAGACCGAGGCTTTTCGACAGAGGAGTTTCTAGAAAGCACGTTTTCAAGCACACTGATTTCCTGCGGATCTTTACATTGTCGTTGGTCCCTCCGGTGTCCAACTAAGTGAATATAAGTAGTTAAACAAATCAGTTAGAAAATTTATGGGGTCTGTTAAAAAAGCAACCAAGTACAGAGTGTCATGAAAGTTGACACTATTTATGACTAACTAGCGGCCTGTCCCGGCTTCGCACAGGCGGACATTTATATTTTAAACACATAAATATAGCCAATGTTACTCAGGGTGAAAATGGCTTTTCAATAGTGAAATAATTTTAGAAATCGGCACAGTAGTTTTTGAGTTTATTCATTACAAACATGCAAAAATACAAATGTTTCCACTTAAAATTAATTGGTCTATATAATTTACAAATTCTGTAGAATATATTTCCTAAACAATAAATTGTTTATTTTTCAGTACATCTAAAAATGTAGATCTTCAGCTACCAAAAGTGGAAGAGCCGCCGCCGCCGCCCGTCATAATGGAGCCCGAGACGTTCAAATTCAAGGAGAAACGCGTAGAATCCTTAGGAGAAGGCCCTGTTGAGTTCAAGAAACGAAAATTCAACAATCCTAAAAGAAATATGCGGCAGAAAACTGACGATGAATGATTTAAATAAGCTAAATAAAAATATTAGTAGATACTTATTGATATCGCCACGAAAAAGAACGCCAGACGCTCCTCGTGTTAGCGAATTTTCCATAAAAAGTAGGGAAATTTTCTCATTCGGTTTCACCATTAGATAGGTAACATAATTTGTAAATAATATTACTGTTTTTACCAACAAATAAGATCAATGGAAAAAATATTTTTCTACAAAATAGTAATTTGTGAAATAAAATTACGAAAATCAATCATTGTTATTAGGGTTCCGTAGCCAAATGGCAAAAACGGAACCCTTATAGATTCGTCATGTCTGTCTGTCTGTCTGTCTGTCTGTCTGTCTGTCTGTCTGTCTGTCTGTCCGACCGTGTCTCAGCCATTTTTCTCCGAAACCATAAGAGCTACACTGATGAAACTTGGCGAGTAGATGTATTCTGTAAACCGCATTAAGATTTTTACACAAAAATAGAAAAAAAACTATTAATTTTGGGGGTCCCCATACTTCAAACTGCAACTCAAAAAAATTTTTTTCGTCGAACCCATATGTGTGGGGTATCTATGAATAGGTCTTTAAAAATGATGTTGAGGTTTCTAATATCGTTTTTTTCTAAACTGAATAGTTTGCGCGAGAGACACTTCCAAAGTTGAAAAAAGTTGGTCCCCCCCCCTCTAACTTCTAAAATAAGGGAATGATAAAACTAAAAAAAATATATGTTGTACATTACTATGCAAACTTTCAACGATATTTGGTTTGAACGAGATCTAGCCAGTAGTTTTTTTTTTATACGTCATAAATCGTAAACTGCAATTTACCTTTCGACGAACTACAAGAACCTGTTTCCTGTTTATTTTCTGTATATTATGTTACTTGATGCTACGGAACCCTTCATGGGCGAGTCCGACTCGCACTTGGCTGCTTTTTCATTTTACTCCACGTAATGTGTACGGCCGTATGAGTGAAAGTGCACGCGTTATTTGTACAACTTCAACTAACTTGGTGATTATAGCTTCTCAAATGGCGACCACGAACCGGAAGACGAATCGTAGGACGCCCTCCACCCGATAGACCGACAACATTGTAAGATCTCTGGAAGTCTGAATGGCGTCGGCTCAGCATTCTTAACTTGCACCTTTTATCGAACGACTATTGTGGAAAAACAATAATACCTAATTCCTCTTGCTAGAAATGTATAAGTACTATACAGTGGCACATAAGTGCAGCGATGAACTTCTTCAGGCTGGTTCTTCAATGCTGGTTACTTAAAAGTAACACATACCTATATAGAGAGAAAATACATATAATATTTGAGGTACCTACTACCTTTGGTGCTATTTTATAAATAACTGAATCATAGGCGTGAGAACATTTGGAGTGGTCTTGTAAGATCCTTTTCAAAGCTGATTGAGATTCAAATCGTATGCGGCTGACGGAATAAGTGGAATAAATAAGATAGGTAGGATAGGTGCTGTTGAGTACCTACCAGTCGTATAGTCACAGATGCATCGAATCTAAGCAAATTACCTACTTAGCGTCACGCGACACCTCTTCGGCAAAGATCTACAAACTCCGCCAAAAGTTGGGGGGAGGTAATTTTTTTTACTTCTCTCGGCATTCCCCTGGTTTTTAGGTTTTTTCCAGGTTTTTATGCTAGTTTAGTTGAAACCAGGCTTTAATAGGCCCAGAAAAAAATAAAGAAAAGAAGAAGGCTGTAGAATTGATGATGATCAATTCTACAGCCTTCTTCTTTAGAATCTGTAGAATGTCGTCGTGCCATCGGGTACCGAGTTGGTGTATTATATGTGTTAAAAAACAACGGGACAATGTAAAACAATTCTGAGAAGATTCATTCATCACCAATGATTATTCCAGTTTTCATGCCATTTGTGTAATTTTTATTACGATACGTGCTCTGAATATATAATCATTGGAGGCTCTCTGAAAAAGAAGTTATAGGTACCTACCAAAGTAGGTAATATGACAATCGTCTAGTAAGTTGGTACCTACTAAGTAAGTTTTTTATCTCCATTAGAAGTCACAAAACTCGAGTCAATTGAGTTCGTAATACAATCAAAGCCTACAAATAAACAGCCATTATTTTTTGCCGCTATCAATCGCGCTTGTCCGTCTATTATGTCGATGTCGTGTCCGTGATCCGGGACCGATATGGTAATCATGTAGCATGCAGTGGGTACCTAGGTACATCTATAGGATTATGGCAGGTAGGTACGCATCTACTATTAAGCGTTAATGCGACATTGTACACGTATTTATGTCCGGCTGAGGTCGAACATTAGTTTTTCCAATCACGGACAGGATGACAGGCATCTGATCGTCCATATAAAAGGCTGTGCCGGGAGAGGCTGGCTACAGTACCCTCGATACCGCAGCAGGTGACACTCCTGTCTAGAGGACTAGACTTGCTTTTGTGCCTGCCATTATTTTTGAACCTGTCGTCATGTCTAAACTGGTGAGTTTTGTCATTATCACTTAGGTACCTATTTAATTTTATCCACCGTATTTGATTCAAAAAACTGACGCACATCAACTTTTGCTTCCCTTTTCGCCATAGGATTTTCTTTAACATTTTCAGGCTTTTCGCCGCTCTTCCGCCCATGCGTTAACAAATTCCATTCTCGACACAGTCACCTAGGCTAGTATTCCGAAGCAGTGCTTGCGTCTGAGTCGAGCCTCAAGCATAGATTATTGCAATTTTTCAATAGTTAAAAAATCTATACTTGAGAGGGCTTGAAGCTCGACTTAGACTCAACCACTTTCTGAATACGGGCCCTAATAGTCTTCTATTTGTATAGAAATCGCGATCGTTATGTGAAGACCACCGCCCTTGGCCAATACGACCCCATGTGATATTTTATGAAATATTTTTCCGCTGTGTGGAAAGCTTATTAGTATTTCCTTTCACCACACTGGTATGAAAGACCCAGTGACACTATAAGAAGAAGTGAATAAAATAATAAAATAAATAAAAAAAACAGCGAGGATGGACTTGCTTCACTTATCCAATACGGATAGGAAACTTTCTTTTTTCCACGAGTGTTTATAGCAAAGTTTTCTAAGCTAGCGTTTTTTCCAGATGATGCTCGCAATCGCAGCTGTGCTGCTGGTCTCTGCAATGGCCAAGCCTCAAGTCCTGGTGGACTACAGCGGGTACTACGCGGCAGCTCCGGCCTACTACGCCTCCTACAGCGCCCCTCTAGCCTACTCTTATCCTTACGCAGCCTATTCCTACTCTTACCCCTATGCGTATTACAAGTGATGTGAACAAAGTCGAAAGTAATTGATTTAAATTGTAAGATAAATTGCATAACCTTAGTTAAACTTACTTAGCAGATTATCTACTGATATTGGTAATACCTAACTGACTTGTATATTATTTAGTCAGTCTTTGCTATAAATCAAATTTTTATTGAACAGTCACTTTTATTTTTCACTCTTACGGGTTCGTCGAGCGCTTCCAAACGCTTGTTACGTAGAGGTATTCCTTGAATATTTACCTACACTAGGAACTGCATAATTCAGAGTGTAAAAAGATAAATCCCGAAACAGTCTGCAGTCATGGTGATGATAGCCGAACTATTACATCATCACTCATCACCACTAAGCTAATATCTACTGACTGGCATGATGATAAGTGAAGACTATAGATATAATTGTTTTATATAGGTACATACCTATATAGGTATAAGTTTACCTGGGTATATTGCGTCTTGTAAGAAGAACGCTGGAAGAAGGTGGAGGGGGGCCAAAACCCGCTTATTTGATGGTATGAGGGCAATAATTTTCTATACTTCGTAGTATATAAATTCCTTGGGTATATGGTTTGCATGCGCAAACGCACTACTTCCATTTTCTTCCAGCGTTATTTTTACATGACGCGACCTACCATCTTAGTCATGCATGATCCATTCACGGCACGTATTCATAAGGCATCGGGATGACACAGAGAACCATTGCAAAACTATGGCAGTAACGTGACATTGCCCGTCCATGTCAAAATACCAAGGAATTGTGTGGATTTGTCTATAATATTTATTATTATTTATTAATTGATTTAAGTACTGCGAGCCTATAAATTCTTTGCAAATAAGGTACCTGCACCGCGGAAAGATTTGAGGTCGAAGCCGAGGCCCACATTGTTGACCAACAAGCCTTGCCTTATACTCATATAAATAATGCGAGGAAATTAAAACTAAGTAGGAATACTACTTGTAACTAATTTTTCCAATGACAGCGTTTAATTTTACAACCCAGTACGAAATTTAAAAAAAAACCTTTGATAAGCAAGTTACCTCCTTGGTTGCATGATTTGCAGTACCTAACAATAAAGAACGTTCCATTTCTAAATTTCTCGACAGTTATGAGATGAGTTTACTAGTAATTTATCCTATTACCCCGTAAGAAAAAGCGTGTTTGCTGCTCTGTGTATTACCCTATCCGGCTGCTAAACATGACAGTAATGGATGGATTTTAATACCGTACAGCAATTTCGGTTTATCTGAAAGAAGGTTGTCAAAATAATGCTTAAATTTCCGAGCATGTTAGAGAAAAAAAAATGTCATGAGTTTATTTCTTACTTCTTCTCCAAAACGAAGTCTATCTATCTATAGTAGGTATCTTACTTATGGCGTTGCAAGGCCGGGACTCTGAATGTTCTCCATAGATTTAGTTATCCTCAATAAAGTTACGTGGTCAGCTGATTTGACAATAGGTACTTACGATCTTTTTGGTATCCAATTATAATTTTTATGTGTTATTCAGCTAGTATATTCAGCTAGTACAAGCTCTGCTTAGTTTGTGGCTAGATAGTGCTGTATGGTATATGAGTAGGCGTGAACAGTACAAATGCCATTTTATAAAACAGAGAAGCTTATACCTTAGTTATTGGAACGCTAAAGGCCTGCGCACACTTAGGTTGCTGGCGATGGCGATCAGTGAAACGCTGTCAAATTTAACAGCGATATTTGACAGCGTTTCATTGATCCCTATCGCCAGCGACCTAGGTGTGCGCAAGCCTTTAGAGGACGGAGGAGGCAATAAAAAAGGAAGGTATCGGAAGAGGGTTTCCGATTGAAAGACAGTGCTATGTAGGTAATAATATATTATTTGACGGGTACATTAACCGTGCAGTTATTGGGTACTTTATGGGTTACCTCCCTGCGTTTTTACACTTAGTAAACCAAGATAAAATAACGGTTTTTATGATAAGTAAACCAAGATTCATGTGCATCAAACTCACCTCGCTGATGCAGCGATATTAATCAATTAGACCATGATGAATTACCATTACGCAACTCTTTTTTTTATATGGTTTGGTTTTGGCCGCGTTGATACTTGACGTGGTGAGGTAAGATTGAAGGGAGTTGGAGCTTGATCTAGCCATAGAAAATATTTATTGAAGTTTTTTTTTTATTTAGGCCTTCACAATGCACTGTTTGGTTTAACAAAATCTTTACCGTAACAACCCACTCCTTTTATTTTCTTTTTTATGGAGTACATAATATAAATACATACCTTAATATAGGAAAGTATATAAATGGAAGTTCAACTGTACCTATATACAAGAGTAACAAGCTATGTGATCGTTGGAGATCTCTACCATCTAAGTTATCCATTCAATCTAAGAAAAAATCTATATGGAGTCAATTTTTATTATTACTTGTATAATGTTCAATGTATAGCCTATAATATAGACCCTATAGTCTATGAACCATAACCAAAAATGTGGTCACAATTTTTAATGACTATATTTGTTAATTCGAGAACTGGTAGTAATTATACATTTAACATCAGTTAATGTTATTTTATTTGAGTAAATTGCTACTTAAAATTACATGATAGGTACATTATAGACTAAACCTACCTAACAAAACTAAAAAGTATCTAAGCACGATTATAAATAAATTTTACATGTCTACTAAGAAGGTAGGTATCATAGATTTTGTAGGTATCTACACTCCTGCAAAATTATTTACTAATAAGTACAATGTTTTTCTTCACAACACTGGATTCAAAATCATTTGAAAGTTTTCATTGGACCTTCCAGCATATCATCAGATATTTCACCAACCTCTTTATTGCACAGTCACTTTTGATTAGTCCACTATAGTTTAAGGTAAAGTTCGCTTTACGTAGTTTTACACACGCATAGTAAACAAGGGTCCTTGGTCCAAGCCAGCCTGTTCAAGCCACCTCAAGGTCTGAGTCGGAGTCATCAGTGTACATCCTAGGTGTAGGAGGCGCGGGCAGCACAGGGGTCGGTGGGGAGTGCGCGGGGGAAAGCGACGGCCGCAGTAAAGGCCCGCGCCCACACGACCGCTCTTCTTGTAGCTTCCGAAGCCTCTCCTGCTCCTCTCTCTTCTGCTTGCGCCACTTCGCGCGCCGGTTCTTGAACCAAACCTGCAACAATCGAAAAAGGTTGGTTCAGATGATCACTTTTAAATAAAAAACTTCCTGATTATTTTTTGTCTAGGAACTAATAAAAATCAATAGCCACAAAAATATAGAGCATTTGAACGTATCTCGTTGAACTCTTAGGTATGTAATTAGGAATGCTACGAGCGCTACGACTGCTACGAGTACAATTAGCTACGAAATGTAGATTTACAGTTGAGTTTCTGAGTGAAAATGAACGCCGTGAAACAACTGCTCGGTTGCACACTTTGACATCTTCAAATATATAAAAAATTAACTTATTTATCGAAAATTGCGAGCAATCTATTTATTTATTTTATAATCTGATTGCACACAGTTTAGCAAAAAAATATTTAAGTACGGAACCACGGATACAGAAACCAGATAGGAAACTTTTTATCAGGAAAACGTGCAAGGA